>JBAJHW010000003.1:267201069-268401069 GCA_037013535.1 Intellagama lesueurii
AGCCTTTCAAGTCTTTGGAAAGTGCTACCAGATCTCCCCTGTGGTGTGTCATACAATATAATATTTTTTCTCACCTGAGCGCAAGTGAGGACAAACCAAGTGTCAAGACCATTCACAGGATTGTATTCGCCAATACTATGTCGAGATGCAAAAGCTGGATAGGGAAGAAAACCAACCGGGGCTATGGGGGGAGGGATACATTTGAAGTGTGGTGCCGGGGGGAGAGCTTTGTTGGACTGCTAGAAAGACCCAATGAGTACTGTAAATGCATGAGTGGGCCCTAGGTCAAACCAAGCCTGAATGCCCTTGAGAAGCAAAAATGGCTAAACTGAAGCGAAATTATGTTGGATTATGTTCCATCAAGTCGCTTCCAAATTATGGTGATCCTGTGAATGAGTGATCTCCAAAATCTTCCACAGCCCTGCTCTGCTCTTGTGAACTCAAAAGTTGTGGCTTCCTTGAGGGAGTCAATCCATCTCACAGGTTGGTCTTCCTCTTTTCCTGCTGCTTTCCACCTTTCTTTTCCAGGGAATCCTGCCTTTTCACAATGTGCCCGAAGTACAACAGCCTCCGCATCGACTCTTTTGCCTCCAGAGATGGTTCCGGCTTGGTTTGTTCCAGGACCCACTTGATTGTCTTTCTGGCAGCCCAGGGTATCCACAAAGCTCTGGATGTATGTGGAGTACATCGTGAGTAATCAGGACTTGCTTGAAAAGAGGATAACGCTCGAAAAAAGTGGAAGGCAGCAGGAAAAGAGGAAGACAGAATATGAGATGGACAGACTCTCTAAAGGAAGCCATGGGCTTGAGTCTGCAAGAGCAGAGGAGGGTTGTTGAGGGCAGGACATTTGGGAGGTTGCTGTTTCAGTAGACTTATGATGGGTTGGAGGTGACGTGATGGCCCATAACAACAGCAATTTGGGCTCAAGCCCCCACCCCACCCAGGTCTGCTCTTGCCAACGTCTGCTTTTTGCACCATGAGATCCATGGTCGTCTGCACTTGGTTCAAGCGATTGGCTGCTTCATATCCGAGGCAACGCCGAGGGGAAGCTACAGCCTGGCATTTATATTCATTCCCAAGGGAGAGAGATTCGGCATTTGTCAAGGATATTCAATCAGAGGCTGAGCCTTTTAAAACAGAAACGGGTGCGTGAGGGGCCGGTGCCTATCAGTTCCCATCACAGCTGGGAAATTAATTAACAGATTAATTAAGGATGAATGATTGAAAGATGCCAGGTGATCCCAGACTACCCCTCCACCTCGGCTTTTGCGAAAAGCAGTTAAGTTTCCCCAACCAGTGCTCGGAAATATAATTTTTTTGGATTAAGATTCTCCCCCCCCCCCCTCACCGCTGGAAATGTTACTTTTTAAGATTAAAAATCTCATGCTGGCTGGGGAATTCTTGAAAAATAGTATGTCCATGTTCTGTCTCAGGTCTGTGCAGCAGTGAGTCTCTCTGGCCTTAACTATCTTGTGGGCCTATAAGTGAGAGAAAGATCCAGGCCAGAGGCACATAGGGTGGGGAAGACCTAAGCGACAGGGAGATCTCGTGATTTTTCTCCCCATCCTGGGTGGGAAAGCACGTGGCTGGTAGAGCAATTTTGATCTGTCAAACAGCTCGTAGGGAAATTGTTAGGGATACTCTCCTTCCTTCACGCTGATCACATGTTGTATCGCCATCCTGTTGAAGTACATCCATTCACACAGCCCTAGGAGAGCGGGGCTGGGTGTGTTTTTCTTCCTTTCTCTCTTCTAGATCGACATGCAGATTGGCACTCCTAGATTCTTTGAAGTCACCTCCTGCTTCTTTCCATCAGTAGGAGAAATGGCTTCCAACGGACTTGCACGCACAGCTGCCAGCCCCTCTCTCTATTTGGGGGGGTTCTTTTTCTTCCTGCACTATGCCCGAATTGACTTCTCGACTTAATACAGAATACGTTTCCTTCCTTTTTTTGCTTTCCTTCCTCCCTCCAAAGTGGTGATTGATCCAGCCGCCGCAGGATCCGCATTAACCCGCTGCATATTATTAGCCAAGCGGCAAATATCAAATAACCCTCCCGGAGCCTGACCAGGAAGAGTTAAGAGGGAGGCGAAGAGGAGGACAGACCTTCAGCAGACCCACTGCTGGAAAGGGCACCCAGACCCCAGGAGAGCTTCCCCCTCTATCCACCTCTGAGCAGGTGGGCAGCCGCTCCGGCTCTGCTCAGTCGGTCCCTGCTTGCTCCCTGGCAGTGGGGAAAAAGGCACACCTTTCTTTTCTTGCTGCATGGCTGGCCAGCTGGCTCTGAGCTGGGCCTGAAAGGATGCTGCTGTCTCCCTGCTTTAACTTTAACCTTGGCTTTAATCAGCAGCGTTCACCTGCTCCGGAGGATGCTGGCGATGCACATTCTGCCGCTCCCAAAAACACACCAATCCTCTCTCGCTTATTAGCGAGAGGGGGGCAGTTACAGGCCACTCCGGCAAGGCGCCAGGTTCCTCCTCTCTCGGCAGGGTGGCAGACCTCCTCTCCGCCTCCCCCCTTCTTCTTCTTAAGTCAGCAGAAACCGGCAAAGTGGCTGGGCCTGCTTTTCCGGCTGGTGGGGAACGGGACGAACTGGAAAATCTGCTCCATCCATCTGGCAAGGGAATTGCTCTGTCGGCACTTGGCAGCCGCAGAGAACCTCGGCCACCTCCCAGACCCCTTGGAGAGGAGAGGATCTCGGCTCTTGGCAGACGGTTTTTCAGCAAAGTGTCCCCTTTGGCCGAAAGAACTGCCCTCGGCTTGGGAACGAGGCCGCCCCGCTTAGAACCCTGGTTCCTGTACGGGAAGCTGGTGGTTGAGCTTGGGTGGCACCTTGTACCCAAGGGCACAGAAAGGGCAGACGGAGTAGCCCGCATCAATGCAACATCAGACTGCAGGCACCTCCACTCAAAATAAATGCAGAAAAACGCACCCCAAACCCTGACATAATTCCACGTACAGTAGGAGCCCGGTATCCGTGGGGTATCAGTTCCAAGCCCCCCCCCCGCCCCACAGATGCTGAAAAACGCAGATGAGAGTGAATGCCATTTTAATAGTGAATGCTGTACATAGCATGGTTTCTGGCTCTCTCTAGTGGCCAGTTCTTGTAACTTAATATTTACAAATATGTATTTTTAGGATTTTTCTTTTAATATTTTTAATATTTTCAAATGGTGGATAAGTGAATCCGCGGATACTGACCCCACAGATACGTGGGTCCTACTGGACCTAGAAAGCTAGCATCTCTGGATGGCCTTTAGGATAGATTCTGGCCTTAGATTGACATGCAGGAATTCCCCTCTCTCCTTTCAAGGAGGCAAGCCGTTTAATCATACCAGTCATCACCACCGCCACCCAGTACGAAGTTGACATTGAATTGTCTTGACCGTGTTCCTGAAATGAATGTTTCCTTCCTGCTCTGGCTCCCCGAAGCCCACGTCGTCTTGCCCTCGGCCTCCGGAGAGGGTTTCCGGGAGGGGAAAGGGGAAAGAATTCCTTCCGTGGGCTTCTATCCAAGATGTTATGGTGGGAGCCAAGGGGTTATCATTTCGTGGCCTTGTCTTTCCATGGGGCAGCTCACCCTCTTTGGCCTGGAACCCCCCGTCCCTGCAGACTTTCTGTTGAAGCAAAGCCTGGAAAAGTGACTTTTCTAAACCCCATCTCCTAGGAACCCTGTGTAGGCTGGAAACACACACGGATGGGGGAGGCGCTCAAAATAACTCGGAGGCAAAGGCAACGCTGATGTCCTTTTTGATCACAAACATTTTTACTCCACTGCATCAGCTAAAATAGTGGAATGTTGACCGTTTACCAGAAGGGCTGAGAGTCACCCTTCAGCCTCCGAGCAGTCCGGACAGGTAAGTAAAGCCACGAGACAGGTGGTGGGCTTTGTGCTCCTCACAGGTGTAAATCCGGGGGTATCACCGCACCCCTCATGGTCCTGAGGCCCCGGCACCCTTCTTGCATCGTGGCCTCCTTGTAGGCAGGAGGGGGTCCGCTCCCCACCACCACCGCAAAGCCGGCATCGGAAGAGCCCCGCTCTGGGATCTGGAAGTGAGGATGGATTTGGGGCGCCATCCGCCGGGCTGCCTCTCCCTCTGGAAAGACAAAGAGTAGGTTTCCGTGGCAACCCAAGCAACCCGCGAAACGGAGGAAACGGCTCTATTGCTATTATCAGTGGGACTGGTGGTCCATCTGTTTGAAAGCAGCGAACATGTGCTTTGTGGGTGGTTTTTGAACAGCCCCCCCGTCTGGGATGCTTCGGCTGTCGACGTCCTGCTTCGATGGGGAGGTTCAGCTGGAGGTCCCCTGGGATCTCTCCGCTCTGCAGGGCCGCCCTGGTCCGACCCAGCCGGGTGCTGCCCACCTGCTAGGCAGTGGCTCTCTGGCACCCCAGGGCATTTCCCCCTCGGTTGCCACCAGGTCCCTTTTCCTGGGGAGAAGTGGTCTAGAACTGTTCAAGACTAAACTGAGGCTCGTTTCCCTCGACCCATGCCTCTGCCTTCAGGGAAAGCAGATGCGCGTGCGTGCATGTGCGTGCACGGGTGTATTGGCGGGTGTCATCGGCCGGGCGGAGGTGTGCTGTGGCCTGCAGACTTAAACTAAATCCCAACTAAACATTGGGATCATGCTTGGTCCATTAGCTAACCCTTGACATCTTTCGTGGCCATGCAAAGCCCCATGAAAAATAATTGGGCTTATCAGTAACTCCGCCAACAATCGTCGCATGGGGCGTTGGGAGGGAGCAAGAGGGCAGTGCACCTGGTCTCAGATCACCCCCCCACCCCCCACCCCCCAAAAAGCATGCCATGCCCCTTGTCTCCTTGAAAGTTCCTTCCCTGGATGACCATCACCGGACAACGGCAGAAGGGAGGAGGGCCATGTTGATTATACTTTAAAAACTGCCCAATGGCCCAAACCATCGGTGGCTTTATTCAGGGGCCCTAATTTAGCTAAAGGCAAGATTCTCCGGAAAAGACCATCATGCTGGGAAAGATGGACAGCAGCAGGAAAGGAGGAAGACCAAATACTCGATGAATTAACTCCCTAAAGGAAGCCTCTGGGTTGAGTCTGCAGGAGCTGTGGAAGGCAGTTGAAGATGGGACATTTGGGAGGCTGATCCATCATGGGGTCGCCGCATGTCGGAGGCCACTTGAAGGCACAGAACGACAAGAACAATTTAGCAACTTCCTTTCAACTAGGGCAGCTGGAAATCAGGCTGAAAGAGATCACAATTACCGATTGCTAAATGATTGCCCTTGAGGAAGGCCAGAGGCTGATTGGGCCAAAACACGCCGGACCGTTTTTGAAGCACAATGCATCTGTTTTTTCCATCAAACTTACAAGCCCTGCTGCTGAGAAGCAGAGTGGGAGCAGCAGGAAGAATGCTAGGCTTGGGTGTGGAAGCCCTGGGTTCGAATCCTTGTTCCGGTGTTATCAAGCGATGTGCAACGCTTGCGTAAATTAGCTCCTGGGGCAGAGCCTCTTCAGCCAAATTGTATGCCAGGAACCCTATCTTGCTTCTTCTTTGTGATGTTCTTTTTCTGGGGACTCTCACATCCATCTTCTGCGCGCACAGTAATTATTTGTGATGGCACCCAGGATTTTCCATCAGGGCTCCTGATTGAGCTGAGCTAAAAGGCAGCTGCGCTCCGTACCGTGGAGTGGGTTGCTTACCGTAGGCGGAATGTGTGTCGCTGAGAGCAAACACGGCCAGCGTGCGCGGCGAGGAGGAGGAGGAGAGCCTTCGCCTTTTCAGCCAGCAGTGGAGGCAACAGGCAATGGTGCATAACAGCAGCATGGCCAGGGCGAGGGAGACGCACAACCTGGAGGAGGGAAGAAGTGCCCTTAGGATGGAGAGACCTCTCAGCCAACGTGGGCTCTCCAGGAGAGAGGGCTGGAGAGAAAGCGTGGGGTCGTGTCTAGACTGGAGAACTCGAACGGAGGAACGGGAGAGCAAGCAAAAGGCCCTGCCGAAAGAAGCAGGGAGAATTTGTGCAACATTCTTTCATTAAGGCCAATTAAAATGCCCTAGAGTGGGTCTAATCACAAAGCAGGCTGCGATCCGTGAAAGCTGTGGCCATGATAAAGGGGTGACTTGTGCCACGGGGTTCATTTTTACCGCAACAGAGGGCTGCTACCTCGGAATGTGCTCCATAAGTCTTCTTCAGCTGAGGGTTCAAGAAAACAAATCAACAGCAACAAAAAAGGGTGTGTGATGGTGGTGGAAGTGGGGAAAATAGAGACTTCAGACCTAAAGGCAAACCCCCAAAGTGCGGCTAAAATGACACATTAGGGGACATGGGTATTTCCTGCTGTTTCTGCATTTTCTGTCCAGGAACACAGCTTCCCATGTTCACATCCTGATCCTAAACCATAAAACGACAGCAAGTGAACTTATTTGTAAGGTAGAAAGGGGGGCAAGCGAAGCGAAACAGAGTGTCTTCTCCTTCTTTAAGGAAATTGGCTTCTAAAGAGGTGCTAATTCCTCTAGTTTGATGAAATGTGGGAGAATTATGCTCCTGCTTGGTGTGAAACAGATTTTGGGTTGCACCAAGGCTGGTGGGAGAGAAAAGAAACAGCCACACTTCCTTTGATATTGGAAATGCTATTTAAAGCACTTCAAAAAAAATAATAATCAGTGGATGGATGGATGGATGGATGGATGGATGGATGGATGGATGGATGGATAGATAGATAGATAGATAGATAGATAGATAGATAGATAGATAGATAGATAGATAAGAAGGAGCTGATAGATGGATGGATGGATGGATGGAAGGAAGGAAGGAAGGAAGGAAGGAAGGAAGGAAGGAAGGAAGGAAGGAAGGAAGGATGGATGGATGGAAGGAAGGAAGGAAGGAAGGAAGGAAGGAAGGAAGGAAGGATGGATGGATGGATGGATGGATGGATAGATAGATAGATAGATAGATAGATAGATAGATAGATAGATAGATAGATAGATAGATAGATAAGAAGGAGCTGATGGATGGATGGATGGATGGATGGATGGATGGATGGATGGATGGAAGGAAGGAAGGAAGGAAGGAAGGAAGGAAGGAAGGAAGGAAGGAAGGAAGGATGGATGGATGGATGGATGGATGGATGGATAGATAGATAGATAGATAGATAGATAGATAGATAGATAGATAGATAGATAGATAGATAGATAGATAGATAGATAGATAGATAAGAAGGAGCTGATGGATGGATGGATGGATGGATGAAGGAAGGAAGGAAGGAAGGAAGGAAGGAAGGAAGGAAGGAAGGAAGGAAGGAAGGAAGGAAGGATGGATGGATGGATGGATGGATGGATGGATTGACTGACTGACTGACTGATAGATTCACATTTTTTCCCCACCCAACTAGTAGCACAATTACTACTCTGGACAGCTAACAGAGCAAGATCAAAATAACATATTAATAACAACAAAAGCAACAATAAAAATTCAGAAAAGGCACCTTGATAAGCAGGATCCCTAAAAGTACGATAGCACTGAAGAGCAATGAAATTACAAAAATAGTAACAGTGTTTTTGTTAAAGCAGACTATAAAACAACAATTGTTTTCAATGCCCTTGTCGGTAAATAAGCCTAATTAACGCCACACAGAAGTGATCTCTCTTCCCCATTTGGTACTCACCACAAATACCAAGCACTGATGCTCTGCACCTCAGAATCGATGCAGCTGAAATTGAAAATCAGACATTCAGATCAAGTAATCAGAGTAATATCCGCTGTAACAATATACGTATTAAGAAGTTGAAAATGAAGGGGGGAAAAGGGAAAGCATTTTTGAACACTGTAATTATAATACTGTACAGTTTAGCATCATTACTTATTTCTCTGGTTTTGCTTGTTGTAATTATTGTATGCAAATTTTTGGCATTCCGATATTTTTTAGGTATCAAATTTCCCCTTACCCATTTTCTTTTCTGTACTTCCTATTCTTTTTGAGAAAATAAAAGATTTTTTTTTTAAAAAAAATTCAAATCGTACTACTCTTACTAATCATAAGCATAGCAATTCACTTCATAAACTTCCTAAAGTATCTCAAAAGTTCAAAGTTCATAAATCTGCAGGGGGGAAAAAAGGCAATGGACTAAAACTGCCGTTCCCATTCTGTGTTGAGTAACTCGGTTCAAACTATTTAAAAAGTTTCCAGTTTTGCATCAGCACATATAAATCAGCCAATGTACTTTTATGCACATCAGTCCGCTTGGGTCGTCTATTTGGGGAGGGGAGGCATCCGTGGCTTTTCTAGACTTCCTGCCCAGGAACCCTGAAGAGCTGGTGTTCCTTGGTCAATAAAATCTTGAGCTAGGTGGGTCCGAATCAGCAGAATGCCCTCATCCGGGTTTTTAATGCACAGGTGGTACTAGGGACCCAGTACCAGCACCACCCATGGTCCAAGCCAGTGGCAAACCCTATGGCATTTCCAGAGCTTGGAAATGTTGCTTTTCTATAACCTGGGGGATTCTGGGAATTGTAGTTTTAAAAAAAGCAACATTACTAAAGTAATATTTGGGTTGTTCTCATTCACATATGCGCTTGCACGCACGCGTGCACGCGCGCATGCATGGACACATGCACTCCACAGAAAGCCTGCCCAAACTGCAAAGTCATATAGAATCATAGAAAAGTGAAGTTGGAAGGGGCCTACAAGGCAGGAATGCAAATCAAAGGATATCTGCCAGGAGATTATCCAAGTTTTTCTTGAATTCCTCCAGCATTGGAGCGCTCACCACCTCTCAAGGTCATGGGTTCCACTGTCGTACTCCTCTAACAGTTAGGAAGTTTTTCCTGATATTCAGCCAAAATCTGGCTTCCTTTAACTTGAGTCATAGCAAAGGTGGAGAAAGGTCTCACCTCTCGGCCGATTCGCACTTGAACACTGGTCTTGCCGGCTGAAATGCAGACAAAGGGGGAAGAATCAAGAGGAGAAAGAGAAGCCGGCCTCTCCAGATGCTGATGGCTCCGTTCCACAAGGAGTGGCGGTGGAGACCCCAGCCATAGGGTGAGGCAACCATCCTGCTGTCCAAAGTCACAAGAGAGAGAAGGATCCCCCAGTTCGCACACTTGACCAGCAAATAGAGACGGCACCACATTCCCGATTTTGGAACAGCTTGTCCGAGGAAGAGTTCTGGTGAGCTGAAAAGTCTGCATAGAATTCCCACTTTCTCTCTTTTTGATTAGCACCATGAAGGTCTTAGCAGTGGTTTAGTAAGTGGGCAACCAGCAGGCACGGCCTCACCGATGTGTGGCAGAGAACCTAGGGGTGAGAAGGAGGGTTGCTCTGTTCTGCTCCCTTTTTCTACTCTACTTCATTCTAGTAGGTAGGTTGAGACAGCCTTCAAAGCTGGCTCCATAAACAGCGCTTTGCAACAGCCCAGTCAAGAGGCTTTACCAGCTTGAGCAAGTTTGCCAGGTGCAGCTCTACTTTAACCCTATGATTCACCAGCCCAGCCTCCAGCCTCTGCACTCGGATAACCACTAGATTAGACTACGGTCGTGCGCTCTCTGTGGAGCTGCCTTTGAACACTTTCTCAGGAATGCTGCCATGGCTATGGAACAACTTCCACAGCTAAGGACTTGACCATACATGAGAAAATAACCCAAGTTATACCGATTCTTTTCATACCTCTGTTGTACCGATCCATTTTTTCCCCAGTGGTCACGTGGCATATCTATCTATCTATCTATCTATCTATCTATCTATCTATCTATCTATCTATCTATCTATCTATCTATCTATCTATCTATCTATCTATCTATCTATCTATCTATCTATCTATCTATCTATCTATCTATCTGTGGGAGTATTCACATTGTTTTTAACTGCATCAATTCATTTCTTTCTATTTGAACCATTATAGCAGGCTGCACTGCTCTTTAATTTTGTTTTGATTCATTTTCTCTACTGTTTCTCGCGTCCATCAGCCCAATCCTTGCCGTTTGTTTTTTAAATTATCCAAGGTGATCTATTGATGAAGCTGTGCCTTCTCTCCCCCTCCCCTTTTCCCTTCCCTTCCTTACACACTTTCGATGCATATCTCTCCCTCTTAGTTCTTTTCCCTTCTGAACAGCGTCAGGAGGAGGAAGTGGGTTTTGAAAGACTTGCAAAGTATTGTGAAGAGTAGGGTTTAAAAAACAAAACACTCCTTTCTTTACGATTCAAAGCAGAAAATCTGAAGCCCTCTTTTACCCGCAAGGAATGTGCAGAAGCCTGTCTTCTTTTGAGCAATGTATTCATGGAGGCTTTTTGTGATGGTGGCAATGGCGGCAGTGGCTGCTATTAGCAATTTATCAATATTCCATTTTTAAAAAATATATATATAGTGTACAAACACAGTGACCATGAAGTGGCCACAGTGCCCTCAAGCCTGACTCCTTTACAAAAGAAATAAATTTACAGCAAAGTTCAAATGTGCTGAAATGATAAGGAATGAAGCGATACATCATCGGTACAATTTAAAACAACCTTCGTGAAGAGGGGGAAATAAAGTGATTGCCTGGGCAGATGAATCAATGTTGGTTGTGCATCACATGAATGGAAAATTATGAAACAATCTAAAATCGGTATAACTGGGGTTCTTTTGGCAGGTGTGACTGAGCCCTAAGTCCACCTGTTATGTGCTTTATTGTTTTTTCATTATCAACCAAATGTCTTTTTTTTTAAAAATTACCTCACCTTTTTCAATATAATTTTAAATCGCTGAGTATTAAGTAGGTTTTAAAATTTGGTGGCTTCTAGATTGCATATTCTTTTAAAAATGTAATTGTTCTTTTGGGGTATCAGTGTGTGGAAAACCACAATAAAACTTGGGTAACACCAATGGCAAACAGAAAATGAAGGGCAGAACTTCCAGCAACTAAAAAAGAAAAAAAGATTTATTCTAAGACTGCAGCATTTCAGAAATAATACAGTATACAGTATAAATATAGGGAAAAATGAAGTCTAATAAATAATACTTTTTCATAAGCTCATGTTCACTAAAGTAGCTTTTATTTCATATCTGTTGTTTGAATTCAGCACAACCTTATTAAAGTCCTATCGAAAGAAAACATAGCAATTCCGCACACACATCCCGGTATGAATTACCTGGAAAAGTCTAAGCAATACATATAGTATGCTACTGGACTCATATAAGCCGTCTGGAAAGAACATGGAAAGACAATTTATTGCAGTCTATATCCACTAAAGTTGTTATTTTATGCACCATTACTGAGTTTTCCCTTCCCAAGGAGATTTATCATTTTTTGCAGCACATATTTGGGAGTGACAAAGTTAATGACACTTGGGTTTTTCTGGGCAGTGGTTCTACACTGACAAAAAACATATCTATTTTAAAGAAAGTCTAGCAATAACGTTACGTAAAATAAGGCAAGGATGAGAAAGAGGAGTTGGCAGTTTCCTTACTTGAGCAGAGCCTGACGTGAATGCAAAGAGCATTTTCATTTTTATAGCAGGAATTTTCTTGCAAAAGTTTGCCTTTATATTATTGTGACGAACATTTTCCCATCCAAAGATGAGTCTAAGGTAGAGATGGGGACGAATATAAAAACGGATCAGTTTTTCTGACGAATATAGCCGATTAGTCATATATTCGTCGATTCGTATTTGTAAAATTTTAAATCAGGACGAATATGGCTTGACGAATATTTCCTTAGTTTTATTCGTTGATCCGTTCGTATTCGTCTATATTCGTTACCCCTTTGGGGGGGCCTCTCTGAGCTTGCTGGCGCCAATTCGAAGCTGTGGCCAATCAGGACAGAGATCCTGGATTGGCATGTCCGGCAGCCAATAGCGCTGCTGAAAGGTGTATCTACTTTTACAGATGCTTCATATAAGCTTTTCCCGTCCGGCCGTTCCCCACTTCTGTTCGTGCTCTCCGGAGTGAGAACAGTTGCTGCTCGCTGGCTTGCCGGTGCTCTTGCAGTTTCCCTTTTGTGGCAGCAAAGCAAAGACTTATATTTTTCTTTTTCATCATCATTCCTCAATCATCATCAACTTTACTGGGAATTTGGGGAGGGATTTCAGGTAGCTTAGGCTACTTCTTTGGAAGGGCTTAATTTTATTTCAAATTCAAATCAATCAAACCTTTTTTTCCCCTGGAGGCTTGTGTGTGTGTGTGTGTGTGTGTGTGTGTGTGTGTGTGTGTGTGTGTGTGTGTGTGTATCGTCTGGTGTGTGTGTGTGGGAAACTGCCATCGTGTGACTGTGAAATCTCTTTTCCTTTATATTCAGTTTTCAAAAGTTTCTTTTAGGAGAATCATTTTTTCCTTTCCCCAAATTGGTTGTGTGTGTGTGCGTGTGCGTGTCTAGGTGGGAGGATTATTCAGTTTTCAAAAGTTCATTTTAGGGAGGCTTGTGTCTCTCAGGGAATTTGGTGGGTGGCTGGATCCATCATTCCTTTTTCTTCCAAAACGTATTTGTGTGTGTGTGTGTGTGTGTGTGTGTGTGTGTGTGTGTGTGTTTGTGTGTGTGTGTGTGTGTGTGTGTGTGTGTGTGTGTGTGTCTGACTGAGACTTAGCTGGCAGGGCTTTTCTTTTTGGACTTTTTTGGCTTCTCTGCCACAGTGGGTCGGGGGAGATTTTCCTAATTGCATTATACTGAGGGGGTGCTTTGTTTAGGCAGGCAGGTCACATTTTAGTAAAAGAATTACACCACCATCATTCTAAAAATAAAATTTATACACACTCTCTGACCCTCTATTAGTTTCCTTCCTTAATCTCCATTGCTTTATTTGTTTAGTTGGTTTGTTAGGCAGGCAGTAGAAAATGAAGGGATTTCTTCAGGGGCAATCCAAGGGGAAGAAGGCTGTGAAGCTACGCAGGCTAGGTAGCAGCACCGTCATCACGACCACCACGTGCACAACCACGTCTACGATAACCAGTGCCACTGTCCCTCCTCCGGTGGCCTTGCAGGCAGGCACGGAACCAAAGCTTCCAGAAGTGCCAAAAGAACTGCTGCCCCTCTTCCTAGAGGAATCTGAGGAGTTACTGGTTTCCGAAGATCCCCAGTCCGATTTGGAACCAAACTGGTTTTCAACCCATGCCAAGGGAGCCGGCCTGTCCAAGCCCCCCCAAACCTCCGAGGGCTATCTTTATCATATCCAGGCGGTCTCAGCAGCCAAGTTGCAATCCCCAGCTTTCTAGTTCTAAACGAGCATCTTTGTCGCCCCATCACCCGGCTTCAGATTTATTTATTTATTTATTAAATTTATACCCCGCCCATCTAGTCAACTGACTACTCTACTACAGATTGCAGAGCTGATCTGTTTCCGACAGCCCCGCGGCCCTGTGGATTAACCGCTGTTAGTAGCACTGACCCTGTTCATCTGCTGGTGCTGCTGGTGCTGTTGGAAGTTGCAAGCAACCTCAGTTGCCTCCTGGGGGCAAAAACCTTTCCTTTGCAGGCAAATCTGATGTTGCTGAAGAAGACTAGAGTCTGCTCTGCTGCCTTTTGCCTCAGTGCCCCGATGGGGCAAGACACGCCACTTTGCTGCTGCCAACTACCTCAGTGCCCGACGAAGCCAAAAAGCCTGCTGTGCTGCCAAATACCTCCTTGCCTCCAGTCCTCCTGAGGGCAAACTCTACTTCACTGGCAAATGTAATGTTGTGCTGAGCTGAAGATAAACACAATGCCTCATGCATGCCTCTGCCAAAGGGACCTCTCGTTCTGCTGGGGCTAAATATAACTCCCTCAATGCCATGGGCTTCTGTGCCATGTGGTAAACTCTCCTGGGGGGACCCAATTTGTGGGTGAATAACTCGGAGTTCCGATATCCAATCTTCACCAAACTTGGCAGGCGTGTTGGGGAAAGACATAGGAAGCTCTGTTGTGACTCTGGATTCTCTAAGTACCTGGGGGGAGCTTTCCTGGGGGGGTCCACTTTGTGACTATATAACTTGGGGGTCTGTGATCCAATGTTCACCAAACTTAAAAGTGTCTGAGGAAGCTTCCCTGCAAATTTGGTGTCTTTAGGTCATCGGGGGCCAGTGTTATAGCCATTTAAAGTGCAGACGAATCAACGGATCGATTCGTCGATTCGTCGAAGAATATTCGTATGTTCGTATTCGTTCATCCGTTAACCTTGACAAATAACGGATCAAAACGAATCACCATTTTTTTGATTCGTCTCCATCTCTAGTCTAAGGTCCGGAAAGAAGGCCTGCAACAGCATAACCAAATAATCCCCTTCCTTTCCATGGACCCATGGTCAGACCTTTTTCACCCCGGGGAAGACCCAAAGAGCCACACTGCCGGCCCTAGTTCATCCACCCACAGCTTGAGCTGGGTGATTTGCCTGATAGATGTTGCTCCTGGTGAGAAGCCTTTGAAACAGCTTTCGAAAACAGGTGGGTGGAATGACACCAGCACCGACTCTCCTTCTGTATGAGTGTCAAGTTTGCATTCATGTGTCGCTTTTCCACTCCAACCTGTTCCCACCTCAACTGGTGATTTTAAAAACAAAATATTCAAATTTTATTTAATGTATTTTTTTGGGGGGGGGAATGCATTTGTCTACACATTTAAGCACAAAATATACATTTAAAATTCATTCTGCCTCCAAATTTCATTTCATTTCATTTCTTTCTTTTGCATCACAATCAGAATGAGAAAAGTTGCCCTTTTAAAAAAAAAATATTTATTTATTTATTTATTTATTTATATACATACCGCCCATCTGGCAGCCAGGGCCACTTTTGGACTACAAACTCCAGAATTCTTCAGTTTGCACAATTACTGGGGATTATGGGGGTTGTAGTCTGAAGGAATAAAGTTTCCACGTTTTGAATGTAATGTAAAATACATATGTTTGCACACAGTTTGATACATTATATTTTTGAGACAAGAGCCACGGCACACATTTGGGAAAGGTATGGCTTAGAAGGGTAGCTATGAAAGAATTAAGTAAGAGCCTTATATGTAAGGATGTTTGCCAGCCCTGAGCAGGGCTTGGTGGGACTTTTTGGAAGTTATGTCGAAAGTAACTTGAAAGCTTAGAAGAACAAATGCATAATAACTGTGTTCCAGTCATCTATCCGTCTGAGAAATGGGGACCGGGTTGGTTTGCTGCAAAAATGCATATGGAAGGATATCCATGAAAACTCATAATATGGCTGTGTGCATGTTCATCATTCCACAAATATATGTTGAGAAAACCACTCTAGCTCCTCAGATTCCTGGGCAAAGTGACCTTTCCCTCAACTAACAGCTACAGCTGAGAGTTCAAATCCAGATCCACCACTGAAATTTTGATCCACAGAATTAAGGCCCAAGATACACATTAAGGGGAGATGTGTAAGCAGTATATGGAGCCACATCACAGAATCGTAGAACAATGGCTTTGGAAGGGGCCCCCAGGGCCACAGAATCCAACTCCCTGCTCTAGGCAGGAATCCAAATCAAAGTAGATCTGACAGATGGTTGTCCGATTTCCCCTTCAGTGCCTCCAGTGTTGGAGCGTTCCCCATGTCTCAAGGTCCTTGGCTCCATTGTTGTACTGCTCTAAGAGTTAGGAAGTTTTTTCCTGATATTCAATCAAAATCTGGCTTCCTGTAACTTGAGCCCATTCTTGCGTGTTCTGTGCTCTGGGATAATTGAGAACCGATCCTGCCCCTCCTCTGTGTGACAGCCTTTCAAGTCTTCGAAAAGTGCTATCCTATCTCCCCATAGTCTTCTTTTCTCCAGGCTAAACATGCCCAGTTCTTTCAGGCTCTCCTCACAGGGCTTGGCTTCCAGCCCCCGGATCCTCCTTGTCGCCCTCCTCCGAACTTGCTTTAGCTTGGTAATGTGTAGCTCAAAAAACCCACCCCATGGTCCCGTGGCCGTAGTATTTCCCTACTCTTCCCCCCCCCGCCTCGATTCCAATTTATTATCCGTTGTCTATGCACCCAGCTTGTGTTGATAACCAACATTTCTGTCCAAATCGAGAGACGGCAGCAAAGCGAGCAATGGAAGTTTGTCCTTACCTGGGAAAAGCCGAAGCAGAGTCGTCCAGCCTGTGACACCAAGAAGAGGAGGAGACTTGGTCGAAGGGCCCACATGGCTCGTGAGGAAGATTTTTGCAAGCCCACTTTTTAACTTGCGATTCTTCTGGCGTCGATCAGAGATGCCGTTCAGCTCTCAGAAACAAATTAATAAGATGTGAGGCAAGTACACGGGGCAACACATCCATGTGACTTGGGAATTACTCCTGGCCTCACTCACTCTCAGAGAGAGGGCAAACTGGTGCTTAACCTGCGGGAAGTTGTGAAGGACAGCATGTGGCACCTTGCCATTACACCAGGCGATGCTTGGATCCAACAGCATCCGAACAGGAAAACAATTCAATTAGGCAGATACAATTCAGGTCCCCCCCCCTCCTTTGCAAAGAATTTCAGGGTAAAAATATATTTGGGGCATTCTGCCCCCCAACCCACCCATTTCAGCCCCATTGCCTAACTTCTGCATCCAGTCCATCACCCCCCAACTACCCCTTCCCTCCTCCTTGTTCTACATCTATTATTAGTAGATTTTTGTGTGTGCTGAGTACCCATTCTTGTGTTGCAGAACCATCATTAATCCTGTTTCCTGCAAAAGTAACATGGATGGTGTCACGTTGCCTTCCTTGACAGTTAAAAATTAAACTGCAGTTCCATTTTTTAAAGCCAATGATTGACCAAACTACATAAAGTCAACTCAGAAATATTGTTTGCTTGTTTGATCACGGTTGAGGCCTTGAAGGGACCCCAGCTTTTGTCCTCTTTCTTAGCCTTAACCCCATCCTATAGAGAAGTGGAAGTTTTTCTGGTGCCATCTTTCTGTCGAGTTAGACATGTCTCTTATGTGCCCCCTGGCTAGAATGTCGGAGGAAGAATGGCATGTGAAAAGCTGACACCAAGTCAAACTTCACAAACAGAATTTTTAATTTTTTTGACAAGACCTTTCCAAAATCCAGAGATTTCTTCACTGGAGAAACCAGTGATAGGGACTCCAGTTGCAGGAGTGGGTGTCAAGTCTGACCTAAGTCACACCGGTGACTCAACTCGGACTTGACTTCCCCCCCCCCCCCAATGATTCGGTCTTGACTTGTCACTCGGAACCCACAGACTCCCTCTGTTTTTAATGGGAGGGGGGGGGAAAGCTTGTTTTTAATAGGGACTTGAACTTGGGACTTGGGACTTGTACCAAAGACTCAGACTTGGGACTTGAGACTTGGACCCAAAGGCTTGCCAACATCTCTGAGCAACAGCTTGAAACTTTACCATGTTCAATGAGGGAGGAGGCAAACCTAAGAGAATCACTCAGCCAGGAAGAGGTTTTTGAGTGCTGAATCTTGAAACTATCCGTCCTTGTTCATGGCGCTGAATTTGGTTGCCACTTCTGTCTTCTCGTCTTTAGCATCTGCTCTGGCAGGCAGGAACAACGCGGTCCTCTGGGACCGGCACAAGAATGTGGGTGATTGCATTGCATCTCAAACAAACAAGTCTAGTGAGCATCATTTCTGCCATAGCAACGCTCAGGATGCCTGTGTCTGTTCGACATCGTTGCCCACTCCCCGCACCCCCCACATCCCTATCTCACCACTTTCTTTTCTTGTCCACCAGCAAAGCAAGTTGGCTTACTCAAGAAAAAAAGAACAGTTTACTCTCTTGAAAAGAGATAGGTGGACGAAACCTCCCAGTCCTCTAAACCTTTAAACTTTTGGTGTGTTCTTTCTGTCCCCTTCCTCTGCCTCTTCTTCTGTGTGTCTGAGATTACTGGTCAGGTGGCTCCCCTCTCCTCCTCCTCTTCCTCCTCTGGCTATGAGTACACAGGATGTTGGTTGACAGCTCTCTTAAAAGTACAGACACTGATGATTTCATCAATGACTTCAAAGCAGAAAAGGTGAGGACGGGGTTCTTTCTAAGGTAAGAAGCCTACTCTGGGTCTCCGTTAACTCAGTGTCTTCCTTCCTTCCTTCCTTCCTTCCTTCCTTCCTTCCTTCCTTCCTTCCTTCCTTCCTTCCTTCCTTCCTTCCTGTCTGTTTCTGTTTTCTTGCTTGTAACGGCATCATAAGATTGATGTTACGGGAGCATTTAATTCCCCAGTGACCACAGCCGCACAGGCTACCAGACTGTTTCCAGGGGCAATTCAAAGTGCTGGTGATGACCTATAAAGCCCTCTATGGTTTGGGTATCTGACCGACTGTATCTCCCTGTACGAGCCTCCTTGGCTCTTAAGATCTTTGGTGGTGGTGGGCCTTCTCTCAGCCCCTCTTCTTTCATAGCCGTGTCTGGTGGGAATGCGAGAGAGGGCCTTCTCTGTGGCTGCTCCCAGGTTATGCGACCCTCTTGGAGGCCAGGTTGGACCCCTCTCTCTTGTCCTTCCAGCAACAGGTGAAGATGGTCTTATTTTGATAGGCTTTTAACTGAATGGGCACTTTTTGATCCTGTGTGCTGGACACTGTTATTTTATGTGTATTTTAACTGTGATTTCAAGGACATTTAAACAATTTTTATGAATTATTTCAATACAGCAGGACCCCCATATACATGGGATTGGTATGTGTGGTTTCACTTATCCACTGTCTGAAAATATTAAAAATATATTTTAAAAAAAAAACCAGAAATACATATTTTCATGATGTATTTACCAGAACTGGCCAGTCGAGGGAGCCAGAGACCATGCTATGTATTCTTGTTGTTGGAATGCATAGCATGGTCTCTGGCATCCTCTAATGGCCAGTGCTGGCAATACATGGTGAAAATACTTTTTTCCTGGATTTTTTTGTTCTTTTACCATGCTATGGATAGCGTTTGCTATTATCCGTGGGTTTCAGTATCTGAAGGGGAGGGAGCTTGGAACCAATCCCCCATGGATATGGGGTTCCTGTTGTATTATTACTGCTTTTCTTAGTGTTATAACACATTGTGGTTTGAGCTGGTTTGTCTTTTCTCTTATTTCCTTCCTTCCTTCCTCCTCCTCTCCAAATTTTATATTTTAATGTCACAAATGCCAGCTTCAACACTAGGGGTTTGGGGGCAGGGGTGCCACTCTGCCCCTGTGTGCCCTTGAGTTTTCTTGCCCTGTTCCTCCACCCCATGGTTGCCCCAGAAAGGCACAAACAGTCAGATAAGAGTTTGTCAGCATTTGGCCAAATATGGCGCATATCCCCAATGAACATTATTTCTTCTCAACCTGGCACAAGTGATTTAATTTTGTTCTAATAATTCATGAGTGCTTTCCCTTGTGGTCCTGCCTGGAGATTCTGAAATGATGATAGATGTTTTATTTATCTTTTCTCTTATTTTACATGTAGATTCATATAATTCATTCTCTAATACTCCCATTCAGCAAATAGAACACTTAATTAAGAAGTGCTGAGTGCACTTCCATTAATCCACTGTTGTATGCTTCCACTGTTATTTTTTTTATTTTAAAAAAGAAATATGATTATATAATTACTTCATAGGACAGGGTATATAAACTCAATATTCTTGAACTAAGGATTGAAAGTTTAAAATTCATAAACTGAAGAAGGAAAAACAAAGCCTTTATTATTACTCATACAAATGGCTGTGTGCTCTAAGCCAGAAGCTGGTGAACTTCCACTTTCTGAGGTCAGATTAACTGCTTCCAAGAGAGAGAGCAGAAAATGGCAAGAAACCAAACCAAATGAAAACCCAAAACCCACACCATCATAAACCAATGTGGTCAGAAGTTTGCCTGTTTCGCTGAGCTTGCTCTGAGTGTGTCTGGGGGGGAGAGAATAAACCCCCCATTTCTGTGGATGATGGCTTCTACTATTGATACTGTTTTTATGACGGAGTTTACAAATACCATCAGAGAAGAAGGGTGCAATTACACTAGAAAGCCGAATCTGAGCAATTTGACTGTGATTTGATTGACAGCGTCTCTGTGAGTTGGTGTTCACACAGGGGCTGTGGGTGGATTCATGAGTTCACCCTTCATGCTGGATACTAGAGATGGGCACAAACCAACTATTCATCAATTCATGCCGATTTGTCCTTCGCCTAAACGGGTGTTTGGCTCTTCCCAGCCCCGCCTCCTCCAGTGGGTGCCCACTCAGAGGCAGCGCCCTGGCTTCCTTGCCCCGCCTCCTCCAGGTGCTGCCTCTGAGTGGGCACCTGCCGGAGGAAGAGGGGCTGGGAAGTGCCAAGCACCTGTTCGGCTGAAAAACGAACCAGCACGAATCACCGAACCGGCAGTTGGTGTCCATCTCTACTGGATGCCACGTGAATCACATTCCAGCCCACAGCCCCCCTTTCTTTCATTCCTTCCTCCAGTCCTGCCTCTGCCAATCTGAAGGGGCATAAATACGAGAAATAGTAATAACAAGGATCCAACAATAAGGTCATGGTGTGATCTAGCAACAATCTCATTTATATAAGATTTCTTTTTTTAAATTTTAAAAAATCCAAGGCAGATCGGGGGGGGGGGGGGGAGGGAAAGAATGCAGGGGTGCGTGTATTCCTCCGGTCCTGAACATCACGCCCTAGTGCCAATGTCGCTGAAACATCACCTACAGACAAACCCCCGTTTTTATAAGAACGTATCACAACCAACCACACCAGGAAAAGCCCGTTCAGATCGTTCTGGCTTGAAAAAGTAGAAACCCGCCCTCCCCAAGGGCAGATGAAAAAAAGCTATTTTGGGAGCCAAAAGGACTGGACCAATTCGAATCAGCCTTTGAGCGATGCAGTCAGTTAAAAAATGCTTCAACTTTGCCCATTTTATAAGCAGAGGAAACCCCACGGTATTGGCCCAGGTGGCTGCAGCCTGGGGCTGCTGGCAACCATTGCATCCTCTTGTCGAGAAATGGTGCTTGTTGGTTACGTCCTGGACCAACACAGTGCACGGGGGTGGGTGACCTTTCACGCTGTTGGGATCATGATCGTCAGAAATACCCAGGGCTGCAACTAGGATGGGGCAACATGGGGGGGGGGGCAGTGCCCCAAGGCACCAAAATCTAGAGCGTGCCGACATCTAAAGAGAAATCGAGGAAAATCAGTGGCCATGCCAGGCCTCCGGGCTCTGTTCACTTTGCTTTTGCAGAAGCTTAGTCTTTCTTTGCAGGAGATGGGGGGGGGGGGGGCGGCCAGCGGCAGTGTCTCACGTTTTGCTCCTGGTCTATCTCAGTGGGGTCTTGTCTTTGTGCCGTAACATGGAGTGGGGGGGGGGAAGAGGAGGCCGTTTGCTCTGGGAGCCAAAATTCCTAGGTATTGCTGCGAAAGTATTTGCATTTTTGCTGCCACGAATCTGTGCAGGAGTCATAATTTGCCTATACATTTAGCCTACACGTTTGGCAAAGGGTGTGCAGCTTAGGTGTCCATTTTGTGTCACTGGGTTTGTTCCAGAGGCATTGGGTTGAGTTGCAGTGTTAGGTAATGTCACCGGATTTTCTAAAAAGAAAGAAATGCAAATAAAATGCTACAAAATCGGTAGTATGCTCATGATTCAGAAGCAGCTGTTGTACCATCCTCTTGCACACTTCTCCCCAAGCTGGTGTTTTTATAAGGCCCATCAGGGTTTCCAGATGGTCTCACCAAAAGCTAAAAGTCTGCAAGTTAGAACATGGGCATTAAGAGAAAAGCATATTTCCTCCTCTCACTATGTTATCTTTATCTTTCCAGGAAAAGCAAATCTCGAAAAGCTATGTGCCTGAGGAATTATAAAACAAAAGCAAGCTAATTTGCCAAAAGGTGGCTTAAGGCAAACTCATGATAGAAGAAGCAGACCTTGTTTTCCCCTCAAAGGTGCACTCTTTCTAGCTATGGAATCAGCATCTGGTCTACTGGGTCCTGAGACTCCCATAGTGTATGGTGGTGAAGTGTCATTGTGGCATCTACGTACAATGATAAGATGCTGCGAAAAACCAGTCTCAGGGTAATTAATTGCTCATATAGGGACATCTAGGTTCTTGGTGTGCAGTCCTGCCTTGTCGCTTGTTCAGAGACACACACACAGAGAGAGAGAGAGAGAGGAAGGGAGGGAGGGAGGGAGGGAGAGATCAGTCTTGAATGCAATGATAACCACAAGGATGTTGAATTTCTTCCTGCCTCCTGGTTGCCAAGCGTGTATCTGGCCAATAATAACACAGACAGAGGGAATGGGATGGAGAAACCGAAAGGTGCCTCAAAAAGTCTTATTTTTCCTTCAGAGAAATTTGAACGACAGTTTTAAAAAAATTCAAATTTACAATGCCTCTCCTTTCCTACGAATTTCCATGAATTTTAAGAAATATTTCACAAAAAAAGATTAGTGCATTAATTGCATTTTCTGTTGCACACATTTCAGCAGAACTAAGCATTGCTCTGGTTTGAAAAGCATCCATCGTTCTGCTGTTCACAGTCCGTTCAGAGAGACATTTTGGCACATGCCTTTTTTTATATGTATCTCATAAGAGTCTGTCCAGAATTTTCTATATTGGATCCATAGCTCCTTTCCCCCCGCCCATTCATTTGTTGCCATGGAAGGATGTCCCTGTTCAGTAAAATTGCCAGTCCTTTTTCTCTTCTGTTGTCACCTGGTTTTTTTCTGGGGGGGGGGGGTTAGCTTGGCGGATGTTGCTGTTGTCCTAGACCTGCTTCCCTGTCGGTTATGGATGGTTTGGTCAAATATGTCCCCTCGCTTACGAGGCCTGTTCTTGTTGCTTATGACAAAATATTTATCAGCCCCTCGTGCCTTGGCTTTTTCATTTTGTCCACTAAATATAGAAAGCAGAAACAATTCGACTCTGTGGCTCTACTGGCTGACCAGTTGTTTTATTAACTTGCTCTGTTATGTCTTGTGAAGATTTGTGGATGCCTTGAAAAGTATGAGCGGAGAACGATACACGGCACTTAGAAATAAAAACGGAACAATGGAGGATTCCTGGTGGATCTGATCCACTTTAGAAACAAGATCAGACCACTCAGAGCATCCGAGTCGGGGGAAGAAACCCCGATGAGGAAATGCTTGGAAGCAACCTTAGAATCCTAGAATCTCGGAGTCGGAAGGCGCCTCTAAGGCCATCGGGTCCGACCTCCTGCACAAGGCAGGGATTCAAATCAAAGCAGCTCTGACAGATCCTTGATATTTTAGGATATAATTAAGGATCCTATACAGTAATCCTTAATTGACAAACCTAGACTGCATCTTAAAAAGCAGAGACATCACCTTGCCGACAAAGGTCCACATAGTCAAAGCTATGGTTTTTCCAGTAGCGATGTGTGGAAGTGAGAGCTGGACCATAAAGAAGGCTGACCGCCGAAGAATTGATGCTTTTGAATTGTGGTGCTGGAGGAGACTCTTGAGAGTCCCCTGGACTGCAAGGAGAACAAACCTATCCGTTCTGAAGGAAATCAACCCTGAGTGCTCACTGGAAGGACAGATCCTGAAGCTGAGGCTCCAATACTTTGGCCATCTCATGAGAAGAGAAGACTCCCTGGAAAAGACCCTGATGTTGGGAAAGTGTGAAGGCAAGAGGAGAAGGGGACGACAGAGGACGAGGTGGATGGACAGGGTCATCGAAGCGACCAACATGAATTTGACCAAACTCCGGGAGGCAATGGAAGACAGGAGGGCCTGGCGGGCTCTGGTCCATGGGGTCACGAAGAGTCGGACACGACTTAACGACTAAACAACAACAACAATAATCCGTAATTATATCTTAAAAGAAAAGAAGGAGGGAGCAAATGAGGCCAAAAGCAAAAGCATCTGAAAAAGCACACACATACCCACCTTAGCGGAGGAACAGAAAAAGATCTAGGCTAGGAGGCGGTATTTGTGTCTCAGAAGCTTCAGATTTGCTCAGAGTCTCTCACTGGCTTTTCTTTACACATGAAGAGCCAAAGAAACTTGAGCGTTCGGAGGGGACTGGGGGCAGAACTCATTATCGGCACTATTTCTGTCTTTGGAAAAGACTGTCCGTCAGGAACTAATTCCCACTAATTCTCTCTCTCTCTCTTTCTGCAATTATTTCACCCACAGCAACCTCCCGGTTCTTCCGCAAGATACTGCTATCTGCAATGCCAGGAGGGAGCCCTCCAAATTGCTTCAATTAAAGGTACCCTATGTATCATCTGTGCAGTGTGTGAGCGGGCCAAGCAAGGGCCCAGGAAACAGGAAAACAAAGCTATATTTTACGGGTTGGAATGATCAGAATGTATGATTTTTGGCAGGCTGGGCGCCTGAGGGTTGCAATAAGGTTTCTGGCAGAGAAAACTTGCCAGAGCATCAGCAAGGGCAGAGAAGAGGTGGCTAGAATCTCTTGTTTCTAGTTGCTCTTTGAAAGGGCCAACAGATCTCCAGATTACCACTCAGTAGGTCTGCCCTCTCTCACACACCTACACCCCAACCCCCATGTGTTGAAGTCATTTGGACACGATCCCACCGTTCTTTTGGCATAAGAAGCATTTCTAGAACACAGTCCTAACACATGCCAGGAGGTGTGTCTACAGTTCACATTGGATTGAAAGGACAGGAAAAGGCTGGCTGTGGAGCATGTTGGAGATCTTGCAACCTTGCATGCTGCCTTTAGTAAGTGTGGCTGAGAGGGGCCTTTCTGGGCTGGGGGGACTGTCAGTCTATCCAGCGGTGACCAATCATTCCTTCCCTGCCTCTGAATTCACAGAGAGCCCCACCTCTCTGCTTTTGCGTTCTTTCCCTCTCTTGAGTCTGTTGGACACTGTGAGTCTGTTGAAGTCTTTTGCTGAAAGCAGCCATGTTTTGTCAGTTTGCTGTTTGATCTGTTCAATTGTAAGTAATGAAACCTTCTCGTACAAGTGTCTCAGAGTGATCTATTGAGACTGTAAGTGCTAGTTGATGAGAAAAGGCTGGACTAATCTAGAGAACTTGAAGCTATTCTGCTCTGTGATTCTCTGCATTTCTGCTGTGCAGATAGAGGTATTTAACCAAAATCCAAAATTTTGCAGCAGAGCACACACTTTCTAAGGAGGCTGAGGGAGGACATGCTTCTGAATGACTTGGGTGTTCTCAGCTTCATCTACAGATGGTCTGATTTTATGATCCTTGTTATTTTTGCAAAGTGGATTTTTATCCCCTGAGTTTCATGGTACATGTGCTTTATGCTAATTTTGGGTGTTTCTGAATGATTGTTATGTGTTCACAGCTTCATCCACAGATGGTCTGATTTTATGATACTTGAGATTCTTGTAACATGGGGTTTAATGTTCCTTCCTTCCTTCCTTCCTTCCTTCCTTCCTTCCTTCCTTCCTTCCTTCCTTCCTTCCTTCCTTCCTTCCTTCCTTCCTTCCTTCCTTCCTTCCTTCCTTTTGTCCATCATCAGCCCCTTCCTTCCTTCCTTCCTTCCTTCCTTCCTTCCTTCCTTCCTTCCTTCCTTCCTTCCTTCCTTCCTTCTCAGTTATCGCTTTCTGCACATGGGGAACAGTTAAAGACGGGACCTTTTGGAAGTCATTAATTCATAGGGTCAGTATACACACACACACATGCACGCGCAACGCCAGAGCACTTGGAAATGTTCCCTGGCTCTTTTCAACATGGGTCTCTTTCTTCAGGCCTGCCTTTAGGCACCCTCATTCCTTCCGTGATCAAAAGGGACTGTCCAAAGCAGTGGCATCAATGAAGCGACAGGACCCAAAGGGGAGTGTGGCCCTCAGAGAAAGGTGGAAGACCAGGGGAAGTCAGCAAACCCCGGAACCACACTTCCTCGTCTGGAAGGACCCTTTTACAAAATGTACGAAAAGGGGGGGACCAGGTGCAGCCGGCAGCAAAGGATCGGGAGGGAACCATGGAATCCCAGAGGGGGAAAGCCTGTCCCAAGAGGGGCTTTGAAGTTGTCAGCCCCCCCCCCCCTTCTCTCATCTATTGCTGTCCCTGGAGACGGGGTTGCAAATCCTCCAGCTAGCTTTGAAGTCTTCCTTCTGAGTTCTTGTCAGCTCTTAGAAAGTCTCCTGATTTTTCTCCGGATGCAGGTCACTGCTGAAGGTCTGATGTGTGGAAGCACAGGGTGACTGCCGAAGCCCGGTGACCTGCAACAGCAGTTTCACATGGTAAATCTATGCCTCTTCCACTTAACCTGAAAGGCATCCGGTTTATTTTGGGGCCCCAGTGTAAGATGGGGTCCCGTAGCTCTCTCTTCCAGCGTGTTGTTACCGCTCACCTGGCACCTGCTACCCGAGGCGATGGTCTTGCTCTACCTGTACAAACCTCACCAAAGTGCCTGGAGGGTGGCTTCGGTTTAGAGATGGGCATGGACTGGAAAACTGGTGGCTCATAATGGTTTGTGGTTTGTAGCTCCCCACGGACCATGAACGATCACAACAACCCCCCCCCCTCGAAAAACAAACCGTTTTATGGTTCGTCTTTTGGGTTCATTGTGTCAGGCAGCAGCTTGCAAGCTTCAGATTCCCTCCGGCTGGTGGATTCCGGGACTTGCCGTTTGAGAGACATCCCTCAGCTTAATCTTGAACAAACTGGAAGGGCCGAGGATTTGTATTACTTTTTGACACAGCAGAATGGGATCCTGCCTCGTCACTCAAGCACCTCTTCATTTGCTATTCTTTCACAAGTGCTAATTGCTTATTTACATAAAACCTTCAAGTCCTCTAAGGAGTTGAGCTGATTCAGAACCGGCAGAAATCACATCCCTAAGAGCTGATGTGTGGGGCTGTGTACCCACCCGAACCAAGCTGGAAATGGCAGGTGCTAGAATACTGAGGAAGGCCGGAGCAGCAACCACAGCTCCAGGGGCGGGAAGTGGGGGTCCCAAGTGGAGGTGGGCATGAACCGAACCACGAACCAGAAAAAACAACAACACACAAACTGAGCTGGTTCGTGGTTTAGTGTGTGGTTTGGTTCGGGAATCTCATTTTGCCAAAACGAATTGAAGAGCTGAAATTTGTTCCCCTCCGTGCTTCGTTTTGGCAAAATGGGATGCCCGCCCCTCCCCCTCGTCTTGCCCCCCCCCCTCCTTACTACCGGCATCTCCATCACTGCCATCCTGGGAGGGAGCAGGCCCGGCTCCTTGCATGGAAGCCATGCCTGCTGCCTGCGCAGTCCTCGGCATGAACCCAAAAGATGAACCATGAAACGGTTTGTTTTTTGGGTGTTGGTTGTGATCATTCATGGTCTGTGGGGAGCTACAAACCACAAACCATTATGAGCCACCAGTTTTCTAGTCCATGCCCATCTCTAATCCTAAGCCACCCTCCAGGCACTTTGGTGAGGTTTGTACAGGTAGAGCAAGGCCATTGCATTGGGTGGCAGATGCCGGGGAGCGGTAACAACATGCTCGATACGTGTGCTGCAAAAAAAAACCCAGCACAGAACAGGTCTGTAATTTGGAGCAATTGTAAGTAAAGAAATGTTTTTCATTCTTTTTCCTACAAATGTCTCAGAGTGAGTTGCTTGAGACTCTTAAGTACCAGTTAATGAGAAAGGGGTGGACTCTTGGGAACTTGAAGCTATTCTCCTCTGTGGATCTCTCTACTTCTACATAGCAAAAAAGGAATTTTACTAAGAAATTCAAAACTTTGCAAGAGTTTAAGGATAATCATGTTGAACTGTAAAGGTTTCACTAGCCTCAGCCTTCCTGGTGCACCGGCATCGCAATGATGGGAGTTCTCATCCAACCATCCAGGCGGGCACGAGGTTGGGGCTCACACTGTTCTAGTCCCCTGGGACCAGCATCTAAATTTTATAGAGTCTTAGAAGTCATGCAATGGGTGAGAATATACGGCTTTGGGAATTCGAGCAAGAAACAGCTCCGCTCTGAACCTGTCTACCCCGTTTCCCCGAAAATAAGACCTAACCTGAAAATAAGCCCTAGTAGGATTTTTCAGGATGCTCGTCATATAAGCCCTACCCCAAAAATAAGCCCCAGTTAAGTGAAACCCCACCCTCCACCATTGTGCAGCATCCAGAAGAAGATGACATGACTGCATTTGAATCAATGTAGACGGTTGTACATGAAAAAAATAAAACATCCCCTGAAAATAAGCCCTAATGCATTTTTTGGAGCAAAAATTAATATAAGACCCTGTCTTATTTTGGGGGAAACACGGTAGCTGCCCGTTGACCACATGAGCTGGTCCAGCTGTTGCACTAGTTGAGGTGGAAACTGAGACGAGGCGCCTCTCCTGTTGGCGATCCTTTGCCCTCTGCTCCCCACCTGTCACAACCGACACTTTAATTGTACATGTCAAAGAAACCTTGGAGGGCCGCACAAAGCAGCGCATGGCGGAGGAAACGGAAGACGACAGCGACCGGACCGCTGTAGCGCTATCACGAGAAAAGTGCCTGGCAGCCCCTAATTTTTTTCTTATGGTTGTTGTTACTTATTTTGCCATTTGTCCTCGGTCAGGCACATGTCGGTGGAAGATTCAGAGCTGCCAGCATCAAAGCAATAGAGTGTGTGTTGTGGGGCGGGTGTGTGTGTGTGCCTTACACTGGAAGGAGGTGGATAATGTCAGTCTGGGGGGGGGGGGGAAGAGAGAGAGAGGGAGGCCAAGACTTGGTCAGAAACTCTGGAACATGGCGGCGAGCAAGACTCGGCCAGGCGGGGAGGGGTGTGTGTGTTGGAAACAGACACGAGTGGGAGGGAGGGAGTCCCGAGCACTGTTCCAGAGGAGTCAGACAGGCAGAAAGTTTTCTCGGAAGTTAATTTTCTGCAACTACGACCCCCAGAATGCTGTCAGCCAATGTGGCCAAAATGGATTCTCCCAGAAACGGCTGATCATTGCAAGCTATCCTCGTAATGCAAAGTGTTTGAGGTTGTTCTGAGCCTGAGTGGACAATTAAGAGCCATAAACTTTACAAAAGCCCTGTTGTTGTTTAGTCGTTAAGTCGTGTCCGACTCTTCGTGACCCCATGGACCAGAGCGCGCCAGGCCCTCCTGTCTTCCACTGCCTCCCGGAGTTTAGTCAAACTCATGTCGGTAGTTTCGATGACCCTGTCCAGCCATCTCGTCCTCTGTTGTCCCCCTCTCCTCTTGCCTTCACACTTTCCCAACATCAGGGTCTTTTCCAGGGAGTCTTCTCTTCTCATGAGATGGCCAAAGTATTGGAGCCGCAGCTTCAGGATCTGTCCTTCCAGTGAGCACTCAGGGTTGATTTCCTTCAGAACGGATAGGTTTGTTCTCCTTGCAGTCCAGGGGACTCTCAAGAGTCTCCTCCAGCACCACAATTCAAAAGCATCAATTCTTCGGCGGTCGGCCTTCTTTATGGTCCAGCTCTCACTTCCATACATCACTACTGGAAAAACCATAGCTTTGACTATGCGGACCTTTGTTGGCAAGGTGATGTCTCTGCTTTTTAAGATGTTGTCTAGGTTTGTCATCGCTTTCCTCCCAAGAAGCAGGCGTCTTTTAATTTTGTGGCTGCTGTCACCATCTGCAGTGAGCCCTACTTCTTATTTATTAATATAGGCGGATGGAACCGCCTGCATTTTTTAGACTCTCTCCTTGCAGGAACGGTGGTTGTGACGAAATTCATCTTTTTCTGGTCCATCTGGCCTGCAGGAAATCAAAATGCTTCCCTCGTGACCATTTTTGCACCCCCAGGGGCTCCCGATACTTGCCGCCCCTGCCAGGTTTTTTCTTAACCTGCTACAGCACATAGTGGCTGGATCAGTTCTCAAGAAGTGGATGCCTGGATGATTCTGGTTTGGACTTTTCAAGGATTGTTATCTCATGCTTTCTGAGCTGTCTGCGGCACACTGTGGGTGCTGGGAGTGAAAAATGAGCTTTTGGGTCCACCTAAGCGGCTGACCCCAATACATAACCATCTGTTGGATCTCCTTTGCTTTGGATTCCTGCCTTGAGCAGGGGGTTGGACTCAATGGCCTTAGAGGCCCCCTTCCCACTCCCTGATTCTAGGGTTCTATAAACCTCATGCTGCATGCTTTGAGGCTCTCAGGACGGTGGTCTCTGGCTGACTCTACAGCTGCCACGTGGGTTTTGGTACCCTGATGTTGGTCACTGATGTGTTTTGGGTGGTTGCTCCCCTTTCTGCTTCCCCTTTTTTTGACTTTCGTTGCAGTTCAGTTCCTGAACAGTGTCTTATCTTTCCTTTGCGAACTGCCTTGGTAGTGAACAAATGCCACCAACAAACGCAAATCAGCCAACAAAGAACACGGTAAAATATTTCAGAAAGAAAACGCTTTGAAGAAAGTTTAGCTGTAAGCAAAGGAGAAAGAGAAACTCAGGTTCAGCGCAACCCCAGAGTTCAAGAAATTTCAGTGTCTTACACAGTGGGCACACCCAAGCTTTTTGGGTTTTGTGCATTTGCAAGAGATTTGGGGGGAACAGAAGCCGTTGGTAAGGAATTCTAGACATACAAATGGCCAATGCTTGGAAGGATGTACCTGAAAGGAACTTGTTGCTTATGATTTTGAAGCATCCTCAAGGTTGCTTCCTTTATCCAAGCAGTCTGTTCTCAACCATGGCTCCACCATGTCAGAAAAAGCCGGGGAAGCATCCTGTCTCTCTCTCTCTCTGTTGTTCTTCTGGTTGCTGCTGCTGCTGCTGTTGTCCACGTGCCGTCAAATCACCCGAGACTTAGAGCAATGCTAGGCATGTGTGATCTCCTAACTGTCCCGCACCGAACAGCAGGGAACAACCACCACCTTGAAAACACAAAATAGCTCAGGAGGAAACAAAAGCTTGTTTCGCTCTCCACTTAAGACGGAAGAAGATGGCATTAAGACTTGAGGAGAAAAATCCTGGATCTGAGAAAGCCTTTTACGAATCTGGTAAAAATAGTATTTCAAAGGAACCCGAAAATGTGGATGTGATTTTGCCACAGCAGGCTCACTTTATTCTTGAAATGCTACCTAGTTCTACCCTTGTTACTCCCAGAAGTAACTAGTTATAGGTAACTGTGCTTCTTGTCACTAGTTACGTCCATGTTCTGCAAGCCTCCTTGGTCAGGCGCCATCCACTGGCGTTTTCCGAGGGCCAACCATTCAAGGTGAGGAAGGTGGCAGGTAGGAACACCTTCCCTTTGGCAAGCAACTCATTCAAGGGAATTGCCCTTGGCGGTTCCGGTCCAGAAAACACATCGTTTCGAAGATCAATAAGGGAGCGCACATTCTGGCCTCCTTCCCTGGAGGCTGGCACTTAGCAGCGTGCGAATGCTGAGCACATCCTGCAAATCCTCCTGGAGAAAAGGGCACTGGAAATTAATCACAGCTGGACTTCCTCGCGTTTTCCTCCCTACCTTTTCTTTCAAGAGTATCATTTATCAGTTTGAGGTTTTTTTAAAAAGCATTCATTTGGCTGCGATGAACTGCGGCATGAGGGAAACTGCCACGACGACAACCAGGAGGTCGGAGCACAGAGATGTAATTTGGAAGGACTTGAGGCCGCTCCTCCTGCTGCATGGCACACTATAATCACAGATGTGGAGGCGCTTCCCACGCTGCCTCGGAACAAGAGAGATCCACGTGGCATCGGGGATGGGGGGAAAAGGGGGTGGCCTCCCTGTTGACTCACCAAATCATTGGGTGTGTGTGTGCGTGTGTGTAGAGAGACACAGACAGATGTGAAGTTTTTAAAACATCTGCAGCAGGTTCTCCACTCCAGAAGTGAGCCCAGAAGGAATGCCAGAGGTGGGTGCTGGTCTCACTTCTCAGCCCCCATCTTGGGTTCCCCCCTTCACGCCTAAGATTCATTTTAGAAGATGAATCTTAGAATGGCAGAGCTGGATCATCAAGTCCCTGCAAAGGAGGCCTAGGGGGGAATCGAACTCCCAACCCTAAACCCCTGAGCTCTCCAGCCCAGCTGGAAAGGAACCTGTGGATGATCGAGGCCGGCCCCTCTCAAGGAGGCACAGAGGGGAATCGAACTCCCAACCTCTGGCTCTGCAGACAGATGCTTTAACCACTGAGCGACCCAGTCAGCTAATCATCTCAGAACAGCAGTGTTGGAACGGGAACTTCCCCATCACCAGAGAAGATGGCAAAATGAAAAAGACACCAGATGGCACAAAACCGCATGTGCTCATTTATATTTACAGGTTGGAATTAGAAATGGATTTTAGAATTTGGAAAGAACGATTATGCTTTTCCTGGTCTCTGTCTAGGACTGTTACGACCATCTCTGTGCTAAAGAAAGCAGTTTCAGAAGGACTCAAGAAGACCCTTGGTTGTGGATCTCAGAGGGGCTGTGGTTAAAAAACAAAAGGGGGGGGGAATGATCTCTGGCTGAAATTGGCTAGAGAAGCAAGTTCCAGAATATCTTTAAGGGTGCCGGTAGAGAGCAAGCCTTCTCAATGCACTACATATCGTGAGGACAGACCTTTCTCTGAAACATCTTACGGCGATAAAGCAGTTGCCTCCCACAATGGACGGATCCTGACCTTTGTCCCAGAAACATTTCTCAGCATTCCCGTGGCATCGAAATCAACCTGGCACACACATTATCATGCTACCTATGGTATGCATCCTCGAGTAATTAACACCCCTGTGTTAACGAACCATTGTCACTTGGGCTGGAACGATCCATAACCTGCAGAAAGCTTTTCACGGTTGGGTTGTCTGCAATTTGGAGAGAAGCCGCTTCTCACACACATGTCAGCTTTTGTGGGTCGAGTCCAGTTTGTCAGACAATTACAATGAATCTTTAAGGTTTCACCACATTTCTGCCTCTTTTTTGTTTTTCTGATAGTATTGCAGTGGGTTTGTAACTACAGGATGTGATGTGCCGTTTCTTCACGCTGGAGTTTTACAACGTTGCATGCGGCCTGTACTTCTGAGTGACTGGGAGCGGCCTTTTCTGGGCAGGGGTGGCTGTCAATCTATTCAGTATTAACCAGTCCTTCCTTCCTTCCTTCCTTCCTTCCTTCCTTCCTTCCTTCCTTCCTTCCTTCCTTCCTTCCTTCCTTCCTTCCTTCTTTCCTTCCTTCCTTCCTTCCTTCCTTCCTTCCTTCCTTCCTTCCTTCCTTCCTTCCTTCCTTCCTTCCTTCCTTCCTATGCATTCAGACAGAGCCCCATCTCTCTGCTGAGTGTTCCCTTTCTCTCCCTATAGTCTATTGAAAGGCACTGTCAGTCAGGAGTTTCTTTGGTTTGTCTTTGACCTGTCCACATCTGTAAGTAACGAAACATGCCGGCCACAGAGACTGGCGAAACGTTAGGAAGAAAAACCTTCAGAACACGGCCAAACAGCCCGAAAAACCTACAACAACCATCAGATCCTGGCCGTGAAAGCCTTCAAGAACACAATGAAACATTTTTATCATTTCTCGTATAAATGTCTCAGAGTGAGTTATTGAGACTGTAAGTACCAGTTAATGAGGAAAGGGGTGGACTCTGAGAACTTGTAGTTATTCTGCTCTGTGAATTTCTGTATTTCTACCGTGTAGCAAAAATGGAAGTCTGCAACTCTTTACATGGCCATGGCTCCCCTTAAGCAGGTGACACGACATCCATGAAATAAATGTACAAAAGGACGGTGTGTAGCAATTTTCCCATAGACCCCAACTCCAAAATCCCTCCCCGCATGGCCAGGGGCGTGGCTGTCCTTTGGCAGATGATTGGCTTCACCACTCAGATGGAAGCGGCCTGGATGCAGCACGGGGTGGTGGGGTGGTATTTCGCAGCGGGTGAGCATCTCGTTGGGCGAACAAGGCCGTGAAGGAGCTCAAACAGCAAAAAATGGAAAGGCTGGCATCATGAAGAACAGGCCCCCCGTGCCTGCGCATGTTAAAACATGTATCAAGATGCAAACGACGGAGAAGGTCAAAGCAGGTGGGGGGGGGCAGGTGGGGATGGGAGGAAAGGCAGGAAAAGGATCCAACAGCAGGAACAGGGTACAGGACTTCTCAATTCCCCTTGGCTCTGGGAATCCATGTAAAGAAATAGGAGGACGGGGATTCAGAATCGTCAGCAGCCCATTTTAGACCACAAGGATTCGGTTAAGAAGACATGCTTTTTCAATACATCCCACCCAGCTCCACCCTCAGCGCATGCCTATGGAGGCACACACTCTCCCACGAGAGACCGAACACCGTTCAGACGCCTCTCCGTGCTGGCACTGGGGGTGATGAAGCAGGGGACCCGGCCGAAACACTCGGGCGAATCCCCTGTCTTGGCAACACAGCCTTGCTTCGAGGTGGGTTTTGAGACTCCCCACACGGTCACGGGGGTCCTCCGTCTTCTTCTTCACCATTTCTGTCTCTAACGAGAAATTATGGGCACGTCCTTCTGCTCTTACAGGGATTGCTGCCTCCCCCACTGAGCTTGGGAGGAAAGGCACATGGGGCGGGGGGGGGGAGGTAATTACAGAACACATCCTTGGGTAATGGTTTTGTTCTCTTCTAGAGGTTTCCACCAGCCGGTGGCCGTAGCAAACGTTAATCCATGACACCCTTCATCCTGTTGGGAGTCAGAGTTCACGCGTTCTTTTTTAATCCGGGGCACCTTGGCCTTTTCGGCGACACGAGAACTCTGCTAACAAGGCCGCGTCTGTCGCAAATAAAGCCCGAGGACCGAAAAATAATGGGCCCGGATAATTGAAATGGAAAGGGGAGATTCCAGCAGGCGTCTTTCACATCTTTCTCTCCATCTCTCTCTCCCGCCTGCTTGCAACTCAGAGATGCAAGCTCTGAGTCTCTCTGGTGTAATGTCTTGCCCTTGCAGTCCAGTCCTCCTGCAAGTGTTCTTTCATCAGGTCTGAACTCATCCGTGGGCAGTCAGTTGCAACCCCGCCCCCAGACCCCCAGTTTTCAGTTTCCACCCTGGTTATTGCTCGCCGGTGCTTTTCATGGATATAAGCTGCATGCATGTGCAGGCAGAGACTCAAGAAGAAAAGAATCGCTCAAGCCAAGAATAAAGAAGCACCCTTCGTTTGTAGAGTGCCGTTCCCATGAACTGAGGCCTTTTGTTTCCTGAGACATTCCAGATGAAAATGAGGGTCTGGGAAGAAAGAGTGACCGGCTGCGGGGGATGTCAGCAAGGATCGTCCTTGGGTCCCACTGCTGGAAGGAAGCTGGGGTACACTTTAACAACACACAGGCAGACAGAGAAACACACCACACCATCCAATTTCTCGAGGGTCACAGCTCCAGTATGCCATATGGAATGGGGGATACAGACCAGGTTAATCTGGAATGAAATCCTCAATAAGGGAGTGATGGCTCTTTGTCCAGCTGTTTATCCTGTCTTCCTCACTGCTCCTTTCAATATCTATTCCATCAGCAGCTCAGTGTGAGTGCTAATCACCAGTAGGTCCAAACCTCTGGCATGGAGATGAGGGACAGTAAGAACCCATTCTCCACAGGATCAATATCTGCTGATGCACTTATCCAGGGTCTGCAAATATTAAAAATATTAAAAGAAAAATCCTACAAAAATATGTTTCTAAAGACGAAGTTACCAGAACTGGCCACTGGAGGGAGACAGAAACCCTGGCTCCCTCTAGTGGTCACTTCGCTCAAATGTTCATTATAATTTGCAATTTTCACTATCCACAGGGTGTGGAGGGGTGGGGCTTGGAAACAATCCCCCTTGAATACGGGTTCCTACTGTATATTTTTTTCCACTGGAGCATTTCCTGTTTCATCATTTTGTCCGGTGTTTGGCTTGTGTGATTAGGGCCGTTGCTGGTCACGTCCAAGCGACCTCATTGATGATGCCCAGAGTGTAAGATTGGGGGGCCCCACAGCTCTCTCCTCCAGCATTTTGTTCCCACTCCCCGGCATCATCCACCTGTCAGTTCAGTGCTATTTCACTTGCTGAACATTAAAAAAAGAGGAAGGATTTTTAATGTTGGCAAAAGGAGTAGATACCAGGAGAGGGGTGATAATGGCAGAGAAGGGCCAGGGAGAGGGGGGGGAAGGGGGTGCTGTGTGACAAACAGACTCTTGCACCTCCCCTTCCCACAAGAAACATTTCTGTGTGAATGGCGACCGTGATTTAAAAGCCAGGTTGCAACATAGGGAAGTTTCTGCCAATTGGGGAGGGGGGTCAGCCTTCTACCTAGTTATGCCTTAAGGTGTCCAGTGTACTGAGTGATCCTTAGCCATCACCCCTCTCCTCCTCCTTCATCAACCTCACAGGGTTGTTGTGAAGAGGAAATTGGGATAATCCCATGTATGTTGCTCTCCGCGCCTTGGAAGAAGACTGAAATAAATGGAAGGGTCACCCCTGTAGGACTCACCGTTCTGGAGAGAAGAGAGTGCGATGCTGGAAAAGAAGCCAAGCTTTGGACAGCAGAGGGCGCCCTTGTCGCTCTGCATGAACCCCTGGTGTCGCCCTCTATCAGTCCCCCCCCTTCCTGCACCACACTCACTTCGCTGTGGCCCCCCCTGCTCTTCCCAGACTTCCAATGGGGGAAGAAAGTTGAAACTTTTCATGCGAAAAGACATGTTTCGGCATTGTGCTGCTTTGGCTCGGGATGAGAAGTCCTCCCGATTCATCCATGAATGGAGGAGACCGCTTTCTCCAGCAAAAGAGGATGAAGAAGGAAGGGCAGCTTTGCAAAATGGCAGTGCGGGGGGGAGGGGAGGAAGACCTCCAGTGGGGGCACCTTCTCTGGTCTGGTGAACATTTGTGAGAAAGACAGCATGCAGGGAAATTAAAGAGGTTGGCCACACCGGTGGCGTTTGGATTGGAATGTGTAGAAATGTGTCCCATGCATTCCCCCTCCCCCCAGAATAGAGCAAACATGGCCTGTCATGATGGAAAACAGGTGGTCCAAGCTTTCCTGCTGCCTGAGGCAGGAAGATAAGAGGAGCCCACCCCACCCCCACTGTACAGGGGCTTCCAGGGGCCACGCCAGTCCCCCATAGCAAGAGACAGAGACCCCTCACTGCTCCACAACACCCCTCTAGTTTTCCCTGGCTATTGAACCCGATGCCTGGCCCAAGAGGGGTGGTCGTGGTCTTTCAGCCCGGCCGGTGCCAGTGGCCCTTCAGTGCCTTGGCCCCAAAGATTCCCCTACCGGGGAAGGTGAGGGACTCCGCCTTCATAGGAAATGTTCACACCGAGTCTGTTGGGGGATGTGTCAGCTGTGTATTTCCTACAATGGTGTGCGCCTGGGGTAGACTAGATGAGACTTGGAGGGCCCTTGGAACCCGTCCTTCCTCTGTATCTTTTCAGGGATGATTTGTGGGGTGCAGGACCACAAAAATCTGAAGCCAACCTCTGCTTTCCTTTTAGACAAGTGAAAAACCCACACCACAAATTTTGTTTTTCCCTTTTCAATTGGATTTTCCCCCCTGCCCTGAGCAGCAAATTTCAACGGAAAATCCATCTTCTTAATTGCATTTCACAGATTTTTCTCTTCCCCCTGCCATCCTTTCAAGGTGGCTCGTGGTTTGCTTCAGTTTAAAGCCTTGGCGTTTTTTGTTGGTTCGTTTTTCGTCCTCTCCTCCATATATCCACATGCGCTTCTTTTACAGCCCCTGCCTGCGTAAACGTAGTAGTTTTAAAGCTGCATAAAGCAGCTTTTATTTTGGGGAGAGGGAGTCACTTCCAAATGGGGTTGGGTGACGATAGTTTTTCTCGGCTGGGGAGCTGAAATATCATCTGAACATATTTTCCTTCTTGCAGAAAGGCTAACATGTTGGAAGGATGTTTATCAAAGAAATATTTACAGAATGCCGATCCACCTGAGTATGATCAGTGATTCAAAAGCACACATAGCATTTCTGAGCTTTCCATTTCACAATTCCACAACCAGAAGGTAAGACTTTTGAGACCCCCATTTTTGGCCTCCGTTTCAGGATTATTCACGTATTTGTTTCTTTTAAACAATTTTTAGGGTGTGCAGAAGCCCTCACCTCTCGACTGAGACTCGTACCCAAAGATAGAGAAGTCCAGATTGGGGGAGACACCCCCCTCTTACTCTTGAGGAGACATTCCGATCTGCTCCATCCCTCGTCTGTCACTTTATCTGTCTGTTTCCAGATCTCTATTTAGAAGAAAGGAAAGGAAAATGTCCATGAAGAGAGGGGATGCAAATGGCTATAGGCTTTAGTGGCACCCAGACTGTGTGACCGAGCCACTCAGAGCCCATATGGCGGCCATCCTTCGACAACTACACATTATCAATGGATAGTGTGATAATATTTCCCTAACGTTTTGTAAACTCAGCTGGAAGGAAGAAATTAAGAAAGGAGGGAGGGAGGGAGGAAGGAAGGAAGGAAGGAAGGAAGGAAGGAAGGAAGGAAGGAAGGAAGGAAGGAAGGAAGGAAGGAAGGAAGAGGAAAGAAGGAAGGATGGAAGGAAGAGGAAGGAAGGAAGAGGAAAGAAGGAAGGAAGGAAGGAAGGAAGGAAGAGGAAAGAAGGAAGGAAGGAAGGGAGGGAGGGAGGGAGGGAGGGAAGGAAGGAAGGAAGGAAGAAAGAGGAAAGAAGGAAGGAAGGAAGGAAGAGGACGGAAGGAAGGAAGGAAGGAAGAGGAAAGAAGGAAAGAAGGAAGGAAGAGGAAAGAAGGAAGGAAGGAAGGAAGGAAGAGGACGGAAGGAAGGAAGGAAGAGGAAAGAAGGAAGGAAGGAAGGAAGGAAGGAAGAGGACGGAAGGAAGGAAGGAAGGAAGAGGAAGGAAGGAAGGAAGAGGAAAGAAGGAAGGAAGGAAGGAAGAGGACGGAAGGAAGGAAGGAAGAGGAAGGAAGAAATTAATGAAGGAGGGAGGAAGGAAGGAAGGAAGGAAGGAAGGAAGGAAGGAAGGAAGGAAGGAAGGAAGGAAGGAAGGAAAAGATGATTTCAGGGCACAAAGAGGTTCTTTAAAGAGCGCAGTCCAAGGCCTTCTTGCCCCTGCAGATTTCCAAAATGGCTGCCCACGAATCACACAAATGCCCCCAAGTCTGTTGCTTTGTGCACATATGTCTGAAGATTATTAGACACACACCTGAACATTTTTAATAATGTGGGACTCCTCGGCCTCGGCCGCAGCAGGAGGGCCGAGATTCAAAAGCAAGCAAAGAATGGATGGGATTTTAATTGCAATCCTGCTTTTAATTGCAGTCCTCAGCCCCTTGCTTCATTGGGTTGAAAGGAGAGGAAGGTTCTCAAGAAGGAGAAAGACAAACTCAACCAGAAAAGAAGAAACTTGCAAGTTGAGCGAATGGGACCAAACAGGAAGCACATTGTAGTTAAACATGTAAAAATCTTCCAGGGTTGCTCTCCTGTGTTTTAGTATTTTAGACACAGGTTCTTTCTGTTCTACATACAGAATCTGATCCTGGGTACAGGAACTCTAGATGTACTGGTACATGCTGCACAAGGGAGCATAGCTGCCACACCAGCCGCTGGTGGCGGCCTTCCACTTGTGCAAGGAGGCACTGGGGATCAAGGCCGTCCACCGCATGAGTGGCCAGCAGGGCCGGCCTGCTTCTCCCCTGAAGAAGGAAAGGCAGAAGCTGCCTCTGCTCTCCAGCCCAGAGGCCACTCTGTCTGCACTGGGCTGGCTGTTTCCTGGAGGGGGCTCAGGGGGAAGGAAGACCACGGAAACGGCTGGTGCTCCAGAAACCCCTGGTTTGGAGAGCTACCTGCAGCGCCGACGACCGCTCTTTAGAGTCGGAGGGGCCCTCCTGCAACTTTGCTCCCCACCTCACTGAGTACCAAGTGGGCTGGTCCTGTCCCAGATCGGGCCCCCACGGCTTACTCTGTGGCTGCAGCCCTGTTTTTTCCAGGCATTGCGTCGCATCCTGAAACCTTTTTCTTGCACTCTCTTGGCTGGCGATCAAACGCCATACACACCATCACATTTTTTTATGGCCGAGGAGGTGAGGAAACTGCAGCTAAGCCTGGGGGGGAGGGGGGGAGGAGAAAGCAGGAGCCGAGCGGTGGTAGGGATTGTAGCGGGGAGCCACACTTTTACCGCCTTGCAGAGCCTGGGCAGAAAAGGTCTTCTGGATCACTTCCAGCAAACGGCCTGAGAGGGCTCCCCCGGTTAAGAATGGTCTGACAATGGGGCTTTTGCCCAGACACACAATCCTTGGCAGGTGTGAAGAGCAACTTCACACCTATGGCAGTGTGTCCTGAGACCTAGTGTGTAAACACACACCACGGAAGATTTAGTGCTAGCGGCTCCAAGTTCTCTTAATGCTGCCCCTCCCTGAGCTAAAATAATCTCATATATCATAAAATAATGGAAGTGAGAGCTGGACCATAAAGAAGGTTGACCACCGATGAACTGACGCTTTTGAATTGTGGTGCTGGAGGAGACTCTTGAGAGTCCCCTGGACTGCAAGGAGAACAAACCTATCCATTCTGAAAGAAATCAACCCTGAGTGCTCACTGGAAGGACAGATCCTGAAGCTGAGGCTCCAATCCTTTGGCCATCTCATGCGAAGAGAAGACTCCCTGGAAAAGACGCTGATGTTGGGAAAGTGTGAAGGCAAGAGGAGAAGGGGACGACAGAGGACGAGATGGCTGGACGGTGTCATCGAAGCGACCAACATGAATTTGACGAAACTCCGGGAGGCAGTGGAAGACAGGAGGGCCTGGCGTGCTCTGGTCCGTGGGGTCACAAAGAGTCGGACACGACTTAACGACTAAACAACAACAATCATAATATAATCTCATCATCATCTCATCTTAGAACAACAGAGCTGGACTGATCAACCATGATCCTAGGGAGGCCCAGTAGGGAATGCCTATGGGGACAAATAAAAATGGGTTCATATTTGTCCCTTTGTATTCATGAGGGTCTCCGGAATTGACGAAGAGGGACAAAGTTGACAAATCATCCATTTCTTACAAATATCACAACGATTCGTCTTTTGTTTGTCCCCATGTCGAATCATCATGTCCAACCCTTGTCAAGGAGGCATGGGGAGATCTGAACTCCCGACCGCTGCCTCCACAGCCAGATCCCTAAACCACTGATCTGCCCATTGGGCTGCTTCTGATACAAAGGAAGAGAGAAGTGAACAGGTCACCCAATGCCTGTCTGTGGGTCTCTCCAGTCTCCTCTCCTGGGTTTCCTGTGGGTCAGAGGGACCGCCTGGAGGCTGAAGTTTTAGGTAGACGCTTTGGCTCTCTTGAGTGGAACCAGGGAGCCCCGAACCCGCCTGAAACCTTGAGGAATGGGTATTCCACCTTACCACCCCATCCCTTCCTTCGAAGCCAGCTATCCGAGAGTCCAGGTTTGCCATAAATTAGGGGCGGTGTGGGTTTTATCGAATCATCCCCCGGAGGAGCTTTGCTTGCCACGTGAAGCCATGGCTCTTTAGGGAGGCCCCTTCCACTCCCACCCTGGTTGAGCCCCAGAGCTTTTTACATCTTGGTTCAGTGATTTGCTATTTGTATCTTTGTTATTGTTGGCTTTGTAACAGTTTTTTTTTAAAAAATCAATGCACTGGCCCCCTCTGTCTTGACATCGACATTATGGTTTTATCATATTAACTATTTGTCAAATTCATGTGAGCCCCCCCAGAGTCGTGCCCTGGCACGAGCAGATGAGGTATATCAAACTGATAGAACAAACAAACAAACGGGACTTCCATGACAACACATCACCCCCCCCCCCCAAATTTGGTCTCTGAAAGGAGAGATGGGGGCCCCCCCGCTCCCCCTCCCCAGTTCAAGGTCTGCGGAGGAAAGTTTCCAAACGCAGACCGGGAGGAAAGACGACCCCCTCCTCCCTGGGCGCGATCCAGCTGGGCGCTTTCAGAGCTCCCCCCCCCCCCGCCTTCTCGGGCCGCCCTCCACGAGGGGCGAAGACCGGGGGGGGGGGGCTCCCGCGCCCGACACGCGAGTCGACACTCGCGGGCCCACCCAGCGGGTCACACCCCCTCCCTTGCCTTGGGAAGCCGGCGCGGGCGAAGGACTCGCCTCGCGGGGCTTCTGCCTCCCGGTCCGGGCGTCGACGGGAGGCGGCGTCGCTGGCGGAAACTTTGGCGGAGCTGGGGGAGAAAGTTCTTTCGGGGGCGGGGACTACAAAGCCCAGAATCCCCGCCCCCCCTGGCCGGCCGCGGGCGCTCGCGGTGGCCCGGGGAAAAAACGCGCTGCCGCCTCCTCTCCTCCGGGGCGCCGCGCCCGAGAGCTCCGCCGCCGGGGCCGGGTGCGGGTGCGGGTCCGCCTCCGCCGGCCTGGCCCTCCGTCAGAGGCCGCCCGGCTCCAATCAGCGCGCCCGCGGGGCGGAGCCCGGCCGCCGGGAAGTGGGCGCCCGCCCGCTCGCTCGCTCGCCCGGCCGCCGCCCAGCCCAGCCCAGCCCAGCCCAGCCGAGCGCCGCGGAGCGCCGGGGAGCGCGGCCAGGTGGGTGCCCGAGGAGCGGCCGGGAGGGGGGGGCGGCGGGCCGGAGGGAGGGAAGGGGCGGCAGGCGGCGGGGAGGCGCCCGTGCTCGGAGCCCCGCGGGCGGGGGCGGCGGCGGCTCGGCTGGGCAGCACCCCCCCCTCCCCGGGCGCGGCGTGGCCGGCGGTTGCCCCCCTGGACGGGGCGCGCGGAGGGGTCCGGGGGCTGGCCCGGCGCCTCGCCTCGGAGCTCGTCCGGGACGGCCCCCGGCGGGGCTGGCCTCCGCCTCGGGCGGCCGACGGAGGGAGCCGCGGCCAGGAGGGCGCGCTGGGCGCCTCTCGGGCCGGCGACGCGCCCCCTTCCTGGACGGCTGGCCCGGGAGCCGCGGCGCTCGCCTCCCCCGGGAGAAGTCGGTGGGTCGGGAGGGGGGGGGAAGAGCCCAGCTTGACGGGGGGGGGCAGTAAAGGGGACCGGGCTCTCCCTTTGCAAGGTGGGGAGGGGGGGTCAGGGAGGAGATCCTGCCGGGTTTGCAACCCGATCTTGCGCGCCTGGAAACACGGCCGCCTGTGCCTGTGCGTGTGCGTGTGTGTTTGGAGTGGGGGGGGGGGAGTTGACAACATAAGGAGAGTCCCGTTTCCCCCCCCCTCCGGCCGAACGGAGTCCCCTTCCCCCCCCTCCTCCTGCCGCTTGCCCCGCCCTCCAAGGGAATCGGGGCTCAAGCCGCGACTTTGGCGCGCCTCCTTCCGGGCGGCTTGCGAACCTGGCGAGGGCCCGCAGGGGTCGAGGAGGTGCGGAGAGGGGGGGGGACCGAGAGGAGGGCTCTTGGCCTCTGACCCTCTCTCTCTCCGGGTGGGGCCGGGCAGCGAGGGCTGCCGAGGACCGCCTGCCTTCCTCGAGTGTCTTCTGCAAAGGGGGGGGGGGGGGGGTCGGTCCTTCGGAGGGTCGGAAGAGCGCCTTGCCTTCGCGATCCCCGCGATCCCCAAAGGTAGGTCAGAGTTGTCATCATCTTGTGGCCGGAGGAGGGTGATGTGCTTAAGGCAGGGTCAGGCAGAGGGCAGCCTGGGGCCCCTGGCCTGCCCGGCCAGGCTGGTTTTGCAGCCCGCTTACTCCTTTCCCTGGAGGTAGGAGGTGGATCCTCACTCCGGGAAGCCCTGGGACCTACGCCCATCTCTCAGAAACAGATGTGGTTTTCCAGGAAGGTGTTTCTCCTTTCCTCTGTGGGCACAGCCTGGGGGGGGGGCTTTTAGAGATGCCCAGGGCAGAGCCCCCCCCCCCGTGCCCACAGAAGTTACCCAACCTTGCCTTTAGGGCACACAACCAGCTCGCCCTCGGAGGGCTGCTGAGCTCAGGAACTTCCCCGCTCTCTCCTTGGGCCCTTCGGTTCCACCCGTGGCTCCTGAGAAGCGAGAGAGAGGATGGGAGATGATGGCCGGAGTGCCTGGCAGCTGCTTTGTGGCCCTCACTTTTCAGCCTTGTGGGTGGCCAGCTGCAGCCGGAAGGGCCAGCTGAGTTGAGGGCCAGGGGGGGGGGCTCTAGTGTGCCAGGTGCTGATGGACTCCAGTTCCCTTGGGTCTCGGGCAGCCCAGCCGGTGTGAGGGGTGATGGAGCCGTGGCTGACTGACCCTGGAGGTGTTGTCCTGCAGGGGAGGAGGCCCTGTACCCTCGAGAGAGAGAGAGACCCCAGACTTTGTTTGCTCGGGGTCCCCGGTTCAGCTGCTGACGTCTTCTCCATCGGAGCCGGCCTGGGGGGCTCTCTTTTCTTGAGAGCTTGGAGGGCTCCTGCGTCTGCTGTTCTGAATAGACCAGGATGAGAGAAGTGCACATCCCATCATCCTTGGCCAGCCCGGCCAGCCCTGAGTCTTAAGACAGATCATGCCAGGTGAGGCAGACCCACCGTCAGCTTCTGTGTGAAGCTGCTGCATTGATTCAGCTCAGACCAAACCCCTGAGCGGCTTAGCCCGGCTACTTGTCTTGGACGGGAACGTATTTGACAGTTGAAAAGAATTTCTGGTGCTTCTCCCAGGGGTATCCCTCTTGCTTGCAAGTCGTGACAGGCGGCGCTGCTTTGCCTTCTGCCCCTTTGGGCAGGCCAAGCGTGCCGAGGGTCCTTCTCTGTCGGAGAACCTGTCCTCTGGAGTAATGCGGAGTGAGGACTGGAATGGTTCCTGTCCTAAATACATTCAGACACCAGGCAAATGCCTCCCCCCTTGGCCCGCCCCGGGCATTTGCTAGCCTTTTTAGCCTGTTTTGATCACACGGGTGGTTGAACAATGCTGTTCCATTCATGCCACGTTGGGCTGGTGTCCCCCCCCCCCCCAGGCCACCCCCTGTCCTGTGTTCTGCCTTTGTTTGGTTCTTTTCAGTCCTGCGCTTGGGGCTGTGTGGGCACGCTGGTGTCTTGAGCTGGGCTTTTAAGGGTCTGCTGCTCCCTGTGTGGATGGCCTTGAGCGTTCTTTAGTTGAAAAGGGGACTCCTGTCCATTTGGTAAGTAAAGCAGGTCTCTGGTTTTATCACTCAGCTGCAGGCAACCTTTCTGTTCCTAAAGACAGTCCCGTCTTGACCTAAAAATGTGCCAGAGTCGTGGGCAAAAATGGCAGAGAGGGAGAGAGAGAAAGGAACCAGTCCTGGCTTTGTTGGAACCGGGTGCAGCTTACGTCTGTGCAAATGCTAGTGGATCTTGGCCGGAGTTGGGAAATTTTACTTTTATGGTCTGTAGTTGCTACATAACTGACTTGACTAGTGGCTGTGGTAGACAGCGGATTCTGGGGGTGACTGGTAGCCTTAAAAATGGCCATTTGCAAGCTTGGATCCTGACCCCTGGCGTGGCCCTCTGCCCTTCTCTCCCCGGACTCTTCCTCTGATGCTGCGTTTAAGCTTCCTCTTGTGACGGCCTCTTTTTGCTTCTTCTGCTTTTCGTGGTCACTTCGTCATCTTCTTTCCTGCCTGCCTGTGCTTTGTCTTGTCATTTTTTCGTGGACACCTGCAGGCAGATCCTTCCTTTCAGGAAAGATTGGCTTAATTTGATGAAGAGGCGATAGCTCTCTAATTAGGAGCAGGTTCTCCTCCTCCTCCTGTGAGCCAGGAGGTTTCTTTCTTTCCAAAACAGGCTTTTCTGTGCAAATCAGAGACATGGAATAATTCAGACGAAGGCAGGAGGGACACGAGGAAGGGTCAAGATTTTGGCTTTTCTGGACACCTTCTTCTGAAATTGGCTTGGACCTGATTCGTCCGTCGGCTTGGTTTTCGTTCCCTCAGGAGAATGGGGAAAATCCCGCTTTACCTGCACTTGGAAGATGCATACTTTATATGAGTTAATTCTTATGCTCCACATTTATAGCCTTTCTGTCAAGCTTTCCAAGTGTTTTAAAGTCTTTACATACATTATGTCAAATTTCCAAGGGAAAGCAAATTCATCCAGAAAATCATCTGGGAGCCTCTTGATGTGTTTCCTCTTGCTTGGCTCATTTTCTTTTTTAAACCCAGGGATCTTTGGTTGACAGCTGATCTAGGAGAAGTTACTTGTTTTGGGCTGCAAGGCCCTGAATCTGAAGTCATCTATGCTGGTGGGAGAGTCCCAACCATTCTGTTCTGCTCTTGAGTTTGGTGCTCTTCTGCCCTGAACTGTAACGTAGTTGTCTCCCGCGTTGCTCAGCTTTAGGCCCGTTATTTAATCCTACTGTTGTGTTGATCGCTTGATGAAGGAAGCTTAGAAAGGACAATCCCTTCCTCCATTTTTGATGTAAGCACCGTGGTTCCCAGCCTTGGTTCCCCAGCCATTCTTGGACTAACATTCCCAGAAGCCTTCACTCCGAGCTGTGCTGGCCAGGATCTCTGGGAGTTGTAGTCCAAGAACATCTGGGGGACCCAAGACAGATTGGTTGTGCAAGCATCCTTGGTCCAAGGAGCCCGTGGAGTTTCATGGGCCAGTGGGGATTTGAACCTGGGTCTGCTCCGTCCTAGTCTAAGACTTTTATCCAGTACAACACCCTGAAAGGCGGTGGTCTCTGCCCTCCCTTGACTGGGATGAAAGTCCCTGCCTGAGGGAATTGGCAGCCTACATTGAGCAGAGGGAAGCAGAGAGCAGCCAAGCAAGAGCAATGAGATGTGCTGCATGGTGTGTGTGTGTGTGTGTGTGTGTGTGTTTAGTGTGATCAACAATAGCTTTTAGAAAAGTGGCCCTCTGCGGTGCTTCCGGCTCCCGGCAGGCATAAATCCATGTGGACAAAAGAGGCCCATTTAAGAAGTGTGCCCTCCCCGAGCCGTCACGGCTCCTCTGGAAGGCGGCCAATACCTTGGGCAGAAATGGATCCAGCCGCACGCGGGAACCGTCGGATGGGTTGGGTCCTCTGGCCCCGACTGGGGGACCCCTGCTGCACCCGTTGAGATGCAGCTTGAGTTTTCCCGCTGCCTTTTAAAGGCACCCCGTCGGAACCCGAAACGTCCAGTCTTTTCCGTTGCCCCGTGGGCACGTGGGGAAAGGACTCCGAGGTGGTGAGGGGTGGGGTGGGGAGCAGGGCCGGTCTGGTTGAGAAAAGGAAGGCCAAGGGGGGAATTTCTGGCCCGATCCACCGGCCAGATTGCGTCACAGCCCTGGACTTTGTTGAAATTCCGCCCTGTCATTATAGGTGATGAAACTTTTCTTGCCAAGTAGAGGTCGTTCGGGGCTTAGAAAAGTCTCACGATCGTGGCTGAGGGCATGTTTCCCATAAAAACCCTCGCTTGTTCTTTATGCCGGGAAACGGCAGAGGTGGCTCCGGTTTTCGGGTTGTGTTTGGTGAAGGGGAAAAAAAGGGGATTTTTCAGCCAAGGACTGTTTTCCCTCGCCATCCTGCCGGTTGCAAACCTCGGAAATTGCAGGAGTTAAATTTTGCCGTCATCGAAGGGACTGTGAAGGGGGGGAAAGCCCTCTCCTTTTACAGACATCCGGCCCCCTGGCTCGCTTCTGTGTTTTATCGGACACAGAAACGTCCGGGTAAAGGCCTTCTCTGAAGGGAAGCCACCCGTGAAGTCACCCAACCAAATTCCTGGCACCAGATGGAGAACTGGTTGCAAATTGGGGGGCGGGGGGGGGGGATGATTGACTATGGCAGGCCTGGGACGAGACGGGATCTGTTTGAAAACCTTCACGGCTCCTTTTCGAGCTCAGGCTCTCGTGTCAGAATGCGTTCTGCGCCAGAAGGATCAGGCTAACGGCACAGTTGTTGGCCGGCAGCTACGTCTCCCTCTCCTCTCGTCAAGCAGTACCTTTACTTAGGTCAGTTTTCCTGCATCCTATCCCTTGATCCTGCGAAATTCATCCCAAGGTGACCATACGCAGAGAGAGGGATTTGGGCTGGTGAATTTGGCGAGAGCACACACAATGCCATTTCCTCACTATCAATATGCGTGCAAAACTTTGTACATCTTGGGGTATTTTATGGAATGCTTAACAACCTCGAGAACAGTCATCTTAACATCCCAATTCCACACTCTGTTAATCTGTGCCGATACTAAGTGCACCTTGCTTCCGGAGTCTACCGTACGAGTCTTAATTATTTGCAGCATGCTGTGGAAGGAGATCAGACTAAGGCATATGTGCGGCCTAAATAATCTGACTCAGATTGTTTCAATTCCCTGCAAATCATTCTTTTTTTGCCTACATTACAGTGGTAAGACTGCAAATAAGGTACATTTCAGTACACTTTTTCTTTGACAATTCCACACGGATTTCTGTAATTTTGGGTTGTTTTTCACTTTGTGAAACAATATTCAAGTTAGCAAAATTGGTTCTCTCCTCCCCCCCCCTTTGTTTTGTCTTTGAAGGGGAGTCTTTAAGCTAGAGCATGATAAAACTCAACTCATGAGCATGAAACTGGGGGGGGGGGGCCTTCACAGCTTTCTCGTGTGTTCAAAAGGCTTGCAATCCAGTTTGTCTGTTAAAGCCCCTTTGCTCTTGTGTCTGCGGTGGCTGCTGTTATTAAGGACAAAGCCTTTACAGCGATTTATTATCTGTTTATTAAAAATTGCACTCTAGTTCCAACTGACAATTGGGTTTAGGCACAGTTTTACAATATACTAGAGGCGGAACATCTGGGTACACCTCAATGTACATGTGGAATGTGGATGCCTCTGGAAAATGGGTTGGAACAGCAGGACAGATTCCTTGAAATGGTTTTCAGTACCCCAGAGTGTGCAGATGTTGGCACACATTTTGATGTGTTGCTGATACTCAGATTTGGGTGGATAAACATGGAGGGTTTGTTGAGAATGTTGACTGCCCGACCTCTGAGGTGTAAATGGGAATCTGTGACTAGGAATCAGCCCCCTTTCCAAAATTAATATCCTGAACAGGAATGTTTTTGGTGTTAATGAGAGGCAATGGAAGTGCTTCAGAATATCACTCATTTATTCACTCTCCTCTGTGAGCTTACCAGAACCTCAGGACAATTTGTAAATTTCACCCTACAGACAAGCGAAATCCCTGACCGTCTTCCTTCACTCTCTGGTGGAAAAGTGGAAGATCTGGTGAGGAGGGGACAGTTTGCCAAGTCCGTGAAGCCCTTGTCATGTTTCCATTTTTATTTTTATTTTGTTTCAGAAAAGAAATGAACTCATTGCCTTTCCACTCTTTTTTGTCATATTCAAATCTTCTCCGTTTCTGTAGTGCTTTGTTGCATTAAGCAATTTTAGATAAGCTGTTTTCAAGAGGATGTCTTTCTTGCAATGATTTTTCCATTATCCCAGCAAGCATCCGTGCACCGTAGAGGTGCTCCGACGGAACATAAAACAAAGACGCTGATTCTATTAGTGGCTGGAAATTGCAGTTAATACAACTGAGCACATTGTTTTACTGTTGCAAAGACGATGGTGATCAAAAAGTCCGAACAATTGCTAGGAAAATCCTGCATCCCACCTAGATTGTTTTTGTCTTGCATGATAGTCAAGGGCATAGGTAACCATGTGGTTTTGGTTGCCCGCCTGGGATTGAAAAATAGGACGGTGGGCTCTTGCTGCGAACTTGACAGCCTGCAAGAGGTGACTGGTGGCCCTTTTCCTGCTTCGCGGGTTGCCCGTTTGTGGCCATAGAGTATTTCTGGCTTGCTTTGTGACTAGGGACCGTCTGCTGGGCAGGTGGGGGGGTTGGTTTCACCATCTGGTGCCTGGAGATTCTAGTCCCGGCCCTCCGGTTTCCAATTTGTATCGCATGGCGGTGCCCCAAGCTGCCTCCAAACCATGAGCTCATACTTCCATTCAGGCCCAATTTCCGGCGCCTGGGTCTGATTTTTGTGCTCAGCTCGGGGAGACTTTGGAAGCAGGCAGTCGCTGAGCACCATACCTGGATTCCTGACTGGATGGACCTTCAGGCAGGCCACCCGCTTTGTGGCCTGTAAGGTTGGCTGGCTCTTCCTAAGCCAAAACTGTTGGGCCATGAGAGTCGCCTCCGAGATTGGAACCAGGCTCTGGAGCTCCCTTGCCAGGAAGGCACATTTTAACTCCCCAGTACCCTCTGTGGGCAGGTAAAACCCTTTTGCATTGTTGTGGGTTGTTGGCTTAAGGTGTTCATTTATTTTCCTTCCCTGCTGCTCTGTCTTGTAATCTGCACTCTAAGTGATGCCTCAATATATATTTGCTGTCAGTCACGACATGCCTTCAAATTACTTCTGACTCATGTTGACTCTAATAGGGTTTTTGAAGTATGCGAAATGTTCCAGGGGCGGATTTACCATGGTCAGCCCCTCCCTCAGTGAGTTTCCGTGGCCAAGCAGGGATTTGAACCCAGGTCTCCTGAACCCTGGAGTCTGCTGCTCTGTCCACTACACCACACAGGTGCTCACTATGAATTTAACTAACCATTCAGTTTTTCTTTTTCTCACTGTTCTTAGTTGATGCAGCTTTAATTTTCTTTCCCCCTTTAATTTTGTTGCACATTTCTATGGTAAGGATCCCACGTGGAAAGGCAGGAGGAACAAGCAAGCAGGATTAAGGAACGAGCAAGCATGGAGTCGACTCAAGGGGTGGGAGGGATGTGGTGCTCCAGATGCCTTTGGACCGGAAGCCTCGTAAGCTCCAATCGGTAGAGCTGGTGGTGAAGGACACTGGGCGTTGTAGTCTGCCATTACCTGGAAGGCCACAATTTGCCGTCTTTGTGGTCCGCCTTGACTGGCTTCCCAGGCCAATTTCCGGCATTGCCGAGCAAGAGGTCAGACTAGATGACCCTTGGTCATGACCTTCCAGTTCTGTGATTCTGTTAGGACTCCTTCCCGGCAGTTCCGAGTGTGGGATGAGGGGGCTTGGCTTCCTCAGAATAGTTCCCTTTTGTGCGCTTGAGGCACTCGGGGCACGTGGCTAAGAGTCCTGTGAGGCAGGCCAGCATTATTATTCTCCTTCTCTTGAAGACGGGACTCTGGGGAGAGGCCGGGGAGAAGGGAACCCGACTGAGAGAGTGACCTGCCTCAGGGGCAGCTTCCGAGTTTGTGGCGGTGGTGAGACTTGGACCGGAGGTTGTGGTTGCCTCTCTGGAGAGCTCGCCCAGTGAAACCGAAGGGGAAGTGACTTTCGTACTCTTGGGTTCTCGGCAGAAAGCCAACGCCAAGAATTCTTGTGATCCTGGGTTGTATGTATGTACTATACATTAAGAAAGCAGGTTCTTGAGATTGAATCAAGCCTGAACGTTTCCTAGAAGCGGAAATGACTAAATGGAGCTTCCCTACTTTGGGCACATCATGAGAAGGCAGGATTCTCTGGAAAAGACAATATTGCATGGAGAAGTTGAAGACAGCAGGAAAAGAGGAAGACCAAATACGAGATGGACGGACTCCCTAAAGGGAGCAACAGCTTTGCATTCACCAGAGCTGAGCAGGGCCGTGGAGGACAGGAGCGCATTAGACCGTCCCCGTATGTCGGGAGTAAACTGATGGCACATGGCAGAGCAGTGTTTTCCCACTGCGGACTTCCCATCATCTTCCAAGCGTCCTGCTTTTGCCTGGGCTTTGTGGAGCAGCATCTGTGGGATGGGGTGGTGGGGGCAGCAGTGCCTCTCATGTCTTGTGCCAAGTGTCTCCCATTTCCCTCCTTGGAATCCTATGTACCTGTGGATTCCGTGACCCAGAGAATGTGTGTGTTTAGGGAGCTGTGGGACTCCTGGCCACTGCATTTTATTAATTAGATTGCTCACAGAGCAGCAACAATTGACAGGATCTCTCTCTCACACACACATCCTGCCCTCCCACATCTATCCTGTAACTATGTGCACACCCACCCACCCCGTGCTCCTTTTGAGCCTGCTAATGAGCCGCGCTTCCTGCAGACAGAGTTTTAACCAGAGGTGGGGAAAATGACTCTTTTTTTGAACTACAGCACCCAAAACGTGAAAAAGTCATTTTTCCCACCTCTGGTTTTAATACGTTTGTCATTTAAAGCTGCACAGACTCAATTGAATAAATCATGTGCTGTCGACTTCGTTCTGACTTCTGGCAACCCTTTTTTTAAAGGGTTTTCCAGGTAGAGAAGGCTGAGAAGTGTTTTCTCCTTCCCCTCTTCCGGCGGGGGGGGGGGGGTGGTGCCCCCGGGACTCCTGTGCAGCTTGCTCAAGGCCACCCAGGCTGGCTCTTCCCCTTGGAGGCCCAGGGAGGAATCGAACTCCTGACCTCTGGCTTCTCAACCAGAGATCTAAACCACTGAGCTGTCCAGCCAGCGACAGCCTGCCTAGGCAGGCGCATGGGTGTAGAAAGTTGAGCAGGAGAACGGTAGGGTTTTTAATATATATAGTCATCTTTCCCCCCCCATGTTCTGTGCAACGTTGACTGTGTCCCACATGAATATCTCCTGCCCTCTGCTAGCCTCCTTCCGATATCTATAATCGGTGGCAGAGTCTCCCGTACCATCCCCGGAGGATTCATGCAGTGACCTGGAAGGTCACCTCTGAATGCAAGAGACGATGGCTCGGATGGTTATGAAGGAGGGAGAATCTCCCAAGATGCTCCCGGTGTTATTATCGCTTTCCTAGTTCTTGCGCCTGGGCTGCAGCGGGTCACAGAACCAGCCTTGCGCTCCTTCCATCTCTTCCCAGGTTGCTCAGTGAGTGTCTCATTGTGTTGGATAATGATGCCTGTGAGAAGCTAGGGATTCTGGACACATCGGGGGGGGGGGGGGGCTAAATTCTGCTTAAAAAAAAAAAGCCAGATGACGCAATGCAAAGTGATAAATGCTTCTGCTCATGGGCACAGCGCCTGCTTTGCATGTTGAGTGTGTGTCTGGGGTTCAGTCCCCCGCATTTCCAATGACAAAGAAGCCCAGGAAGGGAAGGGCAGAATGGAGACTTTTGTCTGGGGTGCTCGGGAGCTGAGGTTGGCTCCACTGGGCAGGCGGTTTGTTTTATGCCAACGCCCACAGAGCCTGGTACTTTTTTTTAAAATAGGGAACAAGGATGTTAGGGCTAGATCCTGCCGATGTTCATGCAAGGTCCGGATGACTTGTGGTAGACAATGACAGGTAATTGATAAGGTACTGGGGCGCATCTTGGTTGCACATGTGGCGCATAACCAGGCACATGGCTGAGACACTCCCCATGTCAACTAGCCGTGGCATGTTACATAGGCCCCATGTTATATGTCGGTGGGATTCTCCCGAATGACGTTTCAGAAGTAACACAAGGTCACCTTACTGGAACAATGAGTAACAATTTATCATTACTTCTGAAACTTGCTTTTAAAAAGTGGTAGAGACTTTTAGCCGGGAATGTTCAAGGTTGGTTGGTTGGTTGGTTGATTAGTTGGTTGGTTTAAAATAATTGTTACCCTTCCTTTCTCCTCAAAACGGCCCAAGTTTTATGAAAAGGTTTTTTTCCCCTTTTAAAAAATATTAACTCAATGAACAGCAAAATAAGCAACCCGACAAGTTCCTTTTTCAGCCTTACGGTGAGACAGGAACATGCCACTTTCCAACCATTGCAAGAAATAATAGGAATGAATTACTTTCAAAACTCTGGATTTGCTCACCTTCCCAGAGTCTTTTCAGTCTTAAGGACTAGAGCCTTGAGGGTGGGTGGGTGAATATAAGAAACAAGTCAAAGAGCTTAAGATGTGGCGCTTTCCTCCAAAGCATGATCTTCTGGGGCATTAGTGTAGAACTGAGTGATGTGCACCAACTGTGGAAATGTTTTCGTTGGGTTTTGTTCATAAAAACAGTTTTGCTGGCCTTTTAAAAATCAAATTGCAGATCAGCGAATAGCAGAATGATCTTTGGAGCCGGCTGAGTGAGGAGGATCATTAGCAATGCCACAAAGCCCGTGGGGCGGGAGGACTCCATTTGTCTCTCTGCTTATTTTAGTCTACAGGGGCACGCTGAGATTGACCCTTCTCTCCCTGGGGTGCTTTGTATTTCTAAAAACAAGTGGCAGATGAATCTCACCTGGTTTTTGCATTGCTGCTGCTTCCCTTCCTATGGCGACCTCATGCATCCTGACTTGGACAGAAGCCCAAAATCCTGGGGTTTGGTTCAGACTCTTTCCTGACGTTTAGGCTGGGCTTGATCCTGTACAAATCAAACCAAAAAGGGGTTATCTTTGCCAGGAGTGCATTCACACTCCCAAGTGCTCCACTGCAGCTGGCTTATAAAAATCTTGAAGCTCAGTTTAGCTTGTGCTACGGAGAATGACAGAGTTGGGTTTTTGCAAAAAGGCAGGGATTATTTTCTGCAGCAATCATGCACGTTTATGTCTCATGCATCTGGCTGGTCTGTTCAGCTCGAGAGAACGGGAATGGCACTTATTTAGATTGCACAGATTAAGAGCACATTTGGGCACTAGCAGATTGCGCCTCGTTTTGCCTGTGATAGCAGGAGAAAATAGAAGGCCAGTCTTTGAAGCCTCTGCGCCAGTGAAAGAAGTGTTTTTGGGGTGATCCATTGGGGGTTGCATTGAGGGTTGCCAAGTGGGAGAGAGGCCGATCTCTCTGAGGGAGTTGAATCCACCGGAGGGATTTACTGCAGAAGTAGTGTCTCTGCTCCTAGAAGCTCATGAAGGAGATCTAGTAAGCTGGTGTACGGTGTCAGCTGTGAGTCTGAACCACAGAACAGGAAGCCTTTGTGTGAAAATCATCTGAGCCGTGATTGGGGCCAAAACAGACAGTGCAATTAGTTGGTCATTAGAAGTGGAGTGCCTTAAAAGGTTAAATTCCTCTGGCTTAATTTACAAGGCAATTGCTTCGACTCATGAGCTTTGAAGGAATGTGTCTCTGGAGGGAAAACATTTTCTCACTTTCTAATTGCAGAGTTGGCACCTCAGCTTAATTAGGCCATCTAGTTTTTTGGTCCCCTCCCCTTGCTTTCCTTTAGCTTCATCTGTGCCATGAGGGATAATAACACTGGTCTACTCTACAAGCTTGTTGTAACCATTACAACTGGATGATGAGAGCCAATGTAGTGTGGAAGTTAAGAAGTGTTCATCTGGGATTGAGGAAACGAGGTTCCAGGTCCTGCTGAAGGATGAATGTTCAGGAGGTGATCTTGGGAGCCAGCTGGCCTCCAGACCTCAAAGGGCGGTGGTTGGGAGGAATGACGTTTGGAGAGGTTCAACCACGAACCAACTGGAGGAAAAGTTCTTCCGGAAGCTTATTCAAAATCTCACTCCATGTATCCTGAGCCAATGAGTTTAGGTCCTGCCTTCTGGAGCTCCTGCCAAATACAAGCTGGCTCCATCGTCCGCATGACAGCCCTTCAAATATTTCAAGGAGGCTATCCTCTCACCTCTCAGACTTCTCTTCTCCGGGCTAAACGTGGCAGTTCTCCTTGGGTTTGGATTCCTGCCTTGAGCAGGAGGTTGGACTTGATGGCCTTAGAGGCCCCCTTCTGACTCCAGGATTCTAGGATTCTGTTCTATGTTCTCCCTTTGCTGTTCTTTTCTGTACTTGGTTTCTGGTCTTTCTTATCATCTTGATCACCCTCCCTGAGACATATTTTAGCATTTCAATGTCCTCCTTAAACTGTGGTGCCCGGAACTGGATGCAGGATTCCAAGTGAGGTCTAAACAAATCAGAGCAGAGCAGGTACTGTTACTTCCTTTGATCTGGACATTATCCTCCTCTTGAGCCAACCTAGTGTTGCCGTTTTTGTTTTCTGCCACATCTCATCACACTGTTGACTCCTGTTCAGCTTGTGGTCTGCTAAGGCCCCCAGATCCTTTCCATGCACAATACTGTCAAGCCGCTTATCACCCACATCCTACATTGTGTGTCTCGTTTTTATGCTCAAATAAAGAGCTTTGCGTTTTCCCCTGTAGCAGATATGCTGAATTGGATGGCCCGAGTCCAGCTGCAGTAGGAAGAAAAAAGGAAGAAAGTCATTAAAAACAAGGAGCAGAACATATTGCTCAGAGATGCCCAATGCATTTCAGAAGATATTGTTTCTTTCATCAGGGCCAAAGGAATAAAACATTCCACTTTCTCCTTTAACAGCCTCCCTTTTTTCATGAAAAGGGCACTGTGAGTAATACATTTCTCTCTCTCGGTTTCACCACTCAACCCTGTAAGAATTGCATCTCTATTTTTCTCTCTTGGTTTCACTGCTCCAGTTAGAGGCAAAGCGACCGGGTGGTGTCTGATTGCACCAGAAAGGGGTGTGATGGTGGGAGCAATTTCCCTTAAAGTCACCCTTTCGTCTGTACAGGAATCGCTCGCTGGAGCTTGCCCCCTGCAAAGAGTAGCCCTAAGCCCTGGTAGCTTAGGCATGGATCAGGGTTGGGTTGGTGCATGATCTCCCGTGCCATAAAGGAGTCCAAAATACAAGTTGAGAGGAAGGCAACCAGGATGAACCAGGGACTGGAAACCAAGCCCTGTGAGGAAAGACTGAAATAACTGGTTATGTTTAGCCTTGAGAAAAGAAGACTGAGAGGAGATAGGAGAGTGCTCTTTAAATACTTGAAAGGCTGTCATCCAGAGGAGGGGAAGGATCTGTTCTCAATCATCCCAGAGTGCAGGACACGCAACAATGGGCTCAAGTTAACAGGAAGCCAGATTTAGACTGAATTTCAGGGGAAAATGTCCTAACTGTTAGAGCAGTACGACAGTGGAACCCATGACCTTGGGAGGCCATGAGTGCTCCAACGCTGGAGGCCTTCAAGAGAATATTGGACGACCCTTGGTCCGATCTGCTTTGATTCAGATTCCTCTGCTGAGCAGGGTGTTGGACCCGATGGCCTTAGAGGCTCCTTCCAACTCCATGATGGTTCTAGGATTCTATGCAAGCTGTTTCCCTTCTCTGATTGCACCCAAAGTCATTCCTCAGTTTGTCGGTTCTGTAAGTGGGGGTCAGTCTGATGGGTGGCGAGGTGCCTGTGCTTGGCTTGGCGTGAGTTAGTCTGTGATCTCTTTGCTCTGAAAAGTCCCCCTACTCAGAGATTTCTGAAGGTCAGCCTGCTTGGCCTCTGGTCAAGTGGCCACTCTCTTTCAGGTCTGTTCCCAAACCATCCACCCCAGAGAAACAAAGGGTGGCCAGTCAAAATGGCAGCCCTTGCACCATCTTCTCTGATTGGCTGCCAGCGCTGCCACGTGAGAGCCGGGGCCACGTGGCAGTGTCCTTGGACGGCTCGCTTCTCGTGTCTCCTTGAGAACATTAACAGTTTGTCCTAAATGAAAAGCTCTGGAAGCAACCCAAAATATGCTCTGATGTATTGCTTTGGAAGCCTTTCCTGAGAGGAGAGCGACTGTGTAAACGTCGGTCTGTCCCCGTGGCTGCCGAAATTAGGGAGGAAATTCATCACGGGGGATTTAATGAACCATGCTTAATGAAATTGTCTGAAGGAAATCTGAATTACATTATTAAACTGGGGAGAAATTAAATATTCCAGAATTGTACTGTTCCTAAATTCTCCTTGGTTGAAAGGTTTTTTTTTCCATGTTTGAGGCCTAGCTTACGGAATGGATAGATATTAACTATCATTTCTAGTGTGCTTTTGTGATCTGTATATTTTCTACTGATTGTCAGTTAACAAACATCTATGTTGCGGTCGTGGCAAAAATCCACCTGGAACCTTTGTTGTTGTTGTTGTTGTGTTGTTGTTATGTGTCATCACGTTGCATCTGACTTTTGGCAACTCTATGAATGAGCCCTCTCCAAAATGTCCAGCTCAGCTCTTGCAAACTTACAAGCCCTTGACTTCCTTTAGGGAGTCCGTCCATCTCGTATTTGGTCTTCCTCTTTTTCTGCTGCCTTCCACCTTTCCCAGCATTCTTGTCTTTTCCAGAGAATCTTGCCCTGGGTCCCGCTTTCCCTCCTCTTCCTATGCCCCCCGTGGCATAGGAAGAGGAGGGAAGGGATCAAAGCGGGATCAAAGGCAGCAGGGCTGGGGGATCGCTTTGATCTCTTTCCCCCTCCTTTTCCTATGCAGCGTGGCATCAGAAGGTTGTGGGGGCCGGGGGCTTTTTTATTTTATCTTATTTTAGATAGACCCACGGGCTGTATTAAAAAAAAAAAATTGATTCGTGGTTCGTCGGGCCACTGGGGGGCAATTCGTGGTTCGTGGGTCATCAAGTTGGATGACCCATGAACCAAGATGAAGTGCCAATTTGGCGCTTCGATCCCATTTCTAGTCCCGACATAGCCTGCCTCGGACTTCTTGGCCACCCCCGTTTCACAAGTTTTCTTTGTGTTCCGTCATTGAGTGCCAGCGATGAATGCGTTGACCTTGCCTGATCAATTACACTGCTCCCCCAGAAGTAATAAATATTGATGAAGGACGTCCCGTTTCTGTAGCTCCACAACTGTTTCCCACAGAAAGCAGCTTAGAGAGATCATTTGAAGATGGACTACGGCTGCTCCATCAGGTGCCGGGTGGAAGTAAGTGAGAGGGTGCTCTTTCAGCGGAAGGCTTCCCACACTACAAGGGTCCTCATGATATGGGGCGGGGGGGGGGGGGTATTTCTTGCTGTCCTTGTAATTCCATGGAAGTAAAAGGGAGCCATGTGGCCGTTACACAATGCAAATGCGAGATTAGGTGATACTTTTATAAGCCACTAAAAAAATCATCACACAATATGCGAGCTTTTGTGGATCAGGACCACTTCGTCAGGCATGTACCAGTGTGAAGAACGTAAAAAGTCTAAAGCTTTGTGGCAAGATGGATTTTACCAGACATGTCTTTCTCAGATGTACTGGAATAGGATCGCCAGCCCACAGCTTTCTCACCGGTAACTTTAAATCAACACCCCTAAAGCAGCATGCATCTTTCCTGACTTATATCTAAGAAATAGGTTTGTGATTTGCTGGTGGGTGGATGCAGCTTGCCAGGATGCCGAAAAAAAACCCTCCCCATTTGATAAACTTGTAGAAAAGGGCAGCCCTCCTTCAGAGTGGCCAGCCATACCCTGGAAGAGCAATCCAGCGGAGCAGAAAGGGTTCTCTTGCCGGCTGCTTAGCGGAGCCCAGGTGCCTTCTGCAACCATAATCATCTCCCTTGCCCATGTCCCCCCCTTTTTTTTCACCCTCCTTGGCTTCAGAGAGGAGAAAGAAAAAGCAGTGCCTGAGCCCCCCCCCCCCAAGACCTTCTCTCTGTGGCCCACCCACTTTTTTGGCATCCCCCCTCTGCCTCATGCTTCCTTCGTCTTTTCTCCTCCCGACACGGTTGTTCCACCCCATTGCAGGGGTGTTGGTTTGGGCTGCCTGGGTGGGAAGAGCAAGTTTAGATGGCTTCTCGTGTTCTTAACGAAGAGGGTCTTGCAAGTTCCGATAGGGAGGAGGGCCTTTGGACCATGCACAAGAGAACTGGAAGGCGAGGGGTAAGATTTGGTGAATATTCAGAGCTACCTGCCTTTGGGGAGTGGCCTGCACAGCCGGTGGATTTGACCCACGAAGGCTGAAGGCGACCTCTTCCCGTCATGTAGAAGAAGCCTGCAGATGATCTCCTTTGTCAAGGGCCTTCTAGATCTACTCAGAAGTGATTTCCCTTCCCTTCTTCTGGGGCTGCCCTGGGGTCACCGTGCAGCTTGCCCATGGCCACCCAGGCTGGCTCCACTAGCAGGAGGCCCCCTTGGGAATCAAAATCCTATTCTCTGGCTCTGCAGCCACAGACACCATTGAACTATCCAGCCAGCTTATAATAATCACGTGTCGTCAAGTCTGTTCTGAGTTATGGCCATTCTTTTCAGAGTTTGCCAGGTAGAAAGTAGTCTGGAGTGATTTCCCTTCCCTTCTTTTAGGGGTGACCTGGAACAGTGCAGCTTGCCCACGGCTACACAGGCTGGGATGCACAGTAGAGAATCGAACCCCCAACCTCGGGCTCCACAGCCGGAGACCAAAACCCCTGAGCTCTCCAGCCAGCTAATCATCTTAGAACTGCAGATTTGGAAGGGACCCTGTGGAGCACTGAGTTAAGCTCCGCTCAAGGAGGTACAGAGGGGGAATTGAACTCTCAACCTGCCAGAGCCCTAAAGCACTGAGCTATCCAGCCGGCTTGTTCTTCTTTCCTCCCTGGAACTGGCAAAGCAGAGTGGACTGTCCAGCATGGACAGCATCAGAGTACATAGCTCGCAGCCTGTGTTTTGCATGGGAGTTCACAAACTGCCACCACGCTCTGTAGGTAAAGCCCAACCACCTGTCCGCATGGCCTCCACAGAAGAGTTCACTGTCTAGGTGCCATGTCAAGCCTCTGAAGGCCTTTCCAAGTTCTACTGGACCAGAAAGGCTACAGAACAGTAGAGCTGCCTGCAGGTGTCAATGTGTGAGGTTGCCAAATGGCGCCTCAGGGTTGCTCAGTAAGAAGGGCTGTTGATCGCAGGCCAGCTCTCGTTGAATCCGGCTTGCCACCTCAGCCAGCTCTTCCGTTGCAAAGGGCAGGGGTGCATCCTCTGTAACATCCCCGCAGGCCCCTGGGAGGCCCAACGAAAAGGGTTGCCAACTCAGCCTGCGAGAGCCTTGCTCTCCGCCTCTTTGTTTCCGAAGTACCTTCTGCCGCTTGAGCTTGCTGTCACCGTGGTTCTGTGCTTTGGGTTTTTGGCAAATGCCTTCTGCTACTGATAAGTCAAGATAGGTGCTAATAAAACCAAATACGTTTTATTCAGCAGGACCCCTGAATCCACGGGACCAGTATCCACTGATCCACTTCTCTGCGGTCTAAAAATATTAAAAATATTTTTTTTTAAATCCTGAAATATATATTTCTAAAGGTGAAGTTATCAGAACTGGCCACCAGAGGAAGATAGAGACTGCTATGTATAGCATTCACTATAATCCCTTCTTTTCTTTTTTCTGCGTCCACGCGGGGTTTAGAACTGATCCCCTGTGGATATGGGGGCCTGCCATAAAACAATAGCTAACAGGCACGGTCTCAAGTCACCCCTTATGTTGTTGCTCTGGAGATCTCAGCAAGAGAAAATGAAAAGGTTTAGGACTTCTTGAAGTGCTTGTCAGTATTCTCAGCACACTGGTGAGCTGGCGCGGGATTTGGTGAAGATAAGAAGGTAGTATGTAAAAAAACAGAGATAGGAAGATTTTAGTTTACGACTCTGAGAGCCCAGCAGCCTGCAGCTGTAAGGACGATGGTTATTGTGAGGTTCAGTGCTTGGTTGAAACTAGAACCACTGGGACTTTTAAGCCTGGGTGATACACTGACGATCTTAGATGTTGGACATGAAATTCTATTTCAAAACACAGAAGTACTGGACAACACCAGCAATCATTATGTTAGAATGCACAGGGAAGCCATTGAAATCCACAAACACCAGCAGAGCTTCAACAAAAAAGAAGGAAGTCTAAAACTCAACAAAGCCTGGCTCCCAGCATGGAAAAGTACAGCCTGCAAAAAGGTCAACGAACTCTACCCAGCCACAAGGACCGGTGATCACTGCACACAAAAGACCAGCTAACGACACCCATCAATCACAGTGACAGATCATCTCTCCCCCTTAACACAACAATACACCCACAACAAAACACACCCTGATCACCATAATCACCCAATCTCCTGAAAAGGACAAAAAGCTGGTCCCACAGCTACAAATACTCAACTATCCCACAAACTGCACCAGAGCACAGACAGAGCTCTGACTCCTGTCCTCTGAAGATGCCGGCCGCAGAGACTGGCGAAACGTTAGGAAGAACAACCTTCAGAACACGGCCAAACAGCCTGGAAAACCTACAACAATGATCTTAGATGTGTTTAGCCTTGCAGACACCATTGTGGTTTCAGTGTGTCCGCTGCTTTATTAATTCCTCCTTCCCCATGTAGAAAAGCCACAGCTCAGAACTTTATATTTAAAAGGAATTTGCTGTATTACAGTCATCAGTGAAAATTCCAATACCTCATCGTTGCTGTGATTGAACAGTTCTTTTTTGGTGTGCATTGCTGACACTTTGGGTTTATTGCTACCAACACACCAGAAAAAGACAGGAAAATACTGACTGGTTCTTTCTCATGCCCAGGAGGGAGGGAGAGAGTGATGGATGTCAGCATCCTTTGAATTCATGACTTTCATTAACCACGCTGCTCAGGTCTTCTGCACCTGTGGCTTCGTGTCATTCTGATACTCCACCTGGAAAATATTTGTAAAAATGCAGAGGACAAAAACAAAGCATAATTAGGTTGCCACGGAGGACGGAGAAGGCAGTGGCATAAAACCTGAAAAATTTCTGCCTGAACGCTTCAAAAGTCTCTTTAAAATGACTTCTGAAAATAAGTAGCTATTAGTTGTTACATTTAAGTAACCCTAGTGTTACTTTGAAACAACTAAGTAACTGCTAGTTACTTGGTACCTCAAAAGTGATAATTTACTGGCACCTGTATTACTTGCAGTGGATAATTAATAATAATCATGTGCCATCAAGTCAATTCCAACTTATGGCCGCTTTTCAGGGTTTTCCAGGTAAAGGATATTCAGAAGTGGTTCACCATCTCCTCCTTCTGGGAGTGCCCTGGACTACTGTGCAGCTCGCCCAAGGCCACCCAGGCTGGCTCTTCTCCCAGGAGGCCCAGTGGGGGGAATCGAACTCCCAACCTCTGGCTCCGCAGCCAGTTGGCTAAAACCCTGAGCTCTCCAGCCAGCTAATCATCTTAGAACTGCAGAGCTGGACGGGACCCCTAAGGATCATCCAGTTCAGCCCCCGTCAAGGAGGCCCAGTGGGGGAATCGAACTCCCAACCTCGGGCTCTGCAGCCAGAGACCTAAGCCACTGAGCTCTCCAGCCAGCAAATGTTCTCCAATGGTTATAACCCAATAGTTGAGATAACCAGTTTTAAAGGCTCTGTTCAAATGGAGAAAGCGTAATTTTAGAGTAATCCATTATTTATGTGAAATGAATGAATTGTCTGGTTCTGCCTGGTTGTCAGAATGCGAATTGAGCAGCGTTTTTCTTTTTTCTTTTTTTGCTGCAACTCGCTGGGCAGCTTTTGTGCTGGGGTTCTGCATGGCCAGAGATCATGGAATTCATTTGCAAACCAAGGGAAAAGGGGTCCCACTTGGGTGCCAGATTGTTCTCTTCAAGGAGCTGGGCATTCTGCTGTGAGGATAGGTTTTGTCTGAGTCCCAGATCATGGGTGTCGTGTGCAAGGGGGGGGGGGGAGATGTTGCCACCATTTCTGGAGAACGAGTTGATGCTAGAATTCGGTGCAATCTTCGGCAGTTTTTCTCTGGGCCTGATCCGGAAGCTGCCTCGGGAAGAGTCTTAAGCTCCAGAAATGTCCTCCTTTGTGAAGTGGTGTGTGCTTGTACTCCTGAGATCTTTTGGGAATCGGGCTGGAAACCATAAATACTTTTGGAGGAATATTAAGAACATACACTCTTTTGGGGTTCCTTCAGCAAAGGCATTTGCAAATGGACTTTTGGACCCCCTCCCAGCTGCTTCGCCATCAGCCAGAGGTGCTGAAAGCAACATTAAAATAGATTTTCGCTGTTTTTTTTTTTTTGGCTGGGGGCTGGTTGCCAGGGCCTTCGGCTCCTGTTGCTAAGGGTATGTTTGCTGAATGCCCGTTTGTTGTTCGGCCTTGCCTGGAGAATAACCTACGGCTTGGGCTTCAGAAGGTCCTTAGAGGTGTGCGGAGAAATCGGTGCCAAAGGACAAGGGAACAATGGCCCAGTGGACGTGGTCTGCGGACACAATACCTGGGAGTCTGTTCTTTGTGAATGGATTGTGTGTGTCTGTCCCCCCCCGCCCCAACTGTACAGCTGTTGTGGGGACACCAAAGGCTTCCACCCCCAGACCCCGAGGCCTTTTTCGTGGGCCCAGCATTGCACGCTGGCAGTCTCTTCCCCACGAGTGTAGGCATGAAAACAAGAGAAGCTTCTCTGATGGCTCTGTTGGAACTCTGAAATCCCTGCATGGAACTAACTAGTTACAAGGAACAGTTATGTACAATGAGTTACTTTTTAGGTAGGCAGGGTGTTAATTAAATGGCTTGGCAAAACCAAAGAACAGCTGCAAAGCGGTCTTAGGGTAAGGAGGAAAGCAACTTTCAAAAGTGACTTTGTAAAAGCATTTTAAGGGCATTTGACAGGACATGGTCAGGAGTTTGGGGGTTCAGCATCCCCCGCATGCTGGTGTGACTGAACTCTGAGGGTGATCAGATGGGCATGCGACTCACTCTTCGATTCCCAGAGAAGCCGGATGCGAGAAGGAAATCTGTCGAGAGAGATGGAGGGGGGGAGGCTCGACCAGTCTTGCAGCAAAGAAAGGGAGAGGAGAGCGGGGCTGGAAGAGAGCTTCACAAACCGGTCTCCTCCTCGGCGCAGCCCTGCAAAGGTTTTGTCTCGCGAATGGCTGGAGGACGCCATGATGCCCCCGTTCGGTGCCAGGCGGGAGGGAACACGTGGGTTATCTTGTCTGAGACCACACTGGCTTTGGGTTCCAAACGCGTCCTGTCGAGTCCCCTGGATTCCGTTTGCTGTTTCCTTCGCCGTGTCCATACCTCCTAGCTCCCGGCTGTGTCCGTTGCTTTCTTACCTGACGTCCGTTGTTCTTCCAGTCTGGAGCAGGAAGCCCATAAATCGAAACTCCATTATTAACAGAATGGTCATTTCCTCCAAAGACATTTATTGCCTCTATAACGCGTAATTTCGTGGTCTACGTAATGTCTCTCTACCTGGGATTCAGGGCCAACCCTCTTCTTCCTTTTCGGTCTTAACTCTGCAAAACATAGGAAATGCCCCCCCCGCCCTTATTTGTGTGGCTACCTCTCTAATGTATTCCCCCAAAGTGAAGAGCTTGGGTGGGATTAGGAGGGAGATTTCCACTCAGGGGGCTAAAAGGGCACAACAAATGCTCTGTAGGCAAAACAGCAGCAGGAGGAAGATAAATCCAAACTATAAGCAGGACCCCTGCTTATTTCTCTTTCCAGGGTTTGGATGGGGGGGGGATTTCCCAAAAGTGCCCCTTCTAGGAGGTCTCCAGGGACAGTGTTTCGTGGTTCAGGGTTTTTTCCCCACTCTGGGATGATTGGGGGTAGGGGCTCTTTGGGGCCTAAACACCCCCTGCAAAACGGCCACGGTGGGGTGCACCCTGGCCGTGGGTGGCAGGCTGACCACCCATGGTGCAAGCACACCTACCTTTCAGATTCTGGTCCGGTCTGGCACTGCTTGAGACACGCCTACGCCAAAGGCTGCCCTCCGTTCGGATGCTCCCCTTGGCTACTCAGGAAGATGCAGAATTTCAGCCACCTGACCCATCTGTGTTCCAGTCTTGGAGGGGGTGGTGGTGTCCCCTTTGGGAACTGAAATGGGCAGGTTATAAGAATTCCACTGTTATTTAAATTGTTTTATAAATTTCTGTTCACACGACACACGGGGGAACATCCGTTCATTTGGCCAGCCCGTCGAGTTTTCCACCTCACCGGCACAGCTTTTTAAAAATGATCCAGTCCCTGTATCGCTTAAATCTCTTATTGCTTCGGTGCGTGTGGATCAATTTATTTACTTTGCAAATGGGTTGTGTTTTTTGGCACCGTGGCCTCTGCATGGCCCCCAAGCTTGCTTTTTAAAGGCTTAGCAATAAATCACTTACTTTTAAAAACAAACAAACCATAATTACGCAACAGTTTATCGATGTTTCGCTTATCCGTTGTCTTCCGTATTGTACCCGTCGTCCCTGCTTTTGTGTGGCTTAGAGTTAATATTTTCCCCTGGCTTTTCAACAACAGTTTCAGTCCTTTTTAACACTGCCCTAGAGCTAGTGACATATCCCGCCAGGTGACACGTCTACTAACAGTTGGAAGTGACAGGAAAATGGCACGTGTATACCACTTTACTGATACATCACAATTTTTTTTTTTAAAAGGACCCTTTTTCTTGCTTACGTGCAAAAGGCATCCTATATGCCAATTACATGGGTGGATATAATTAGATGGGTGGATAATGGGTAGATTAAAAAGAGGCTGTAGATGCTTGCATGCATATTAATTAAAGTAGATCTGAAGATCTCGGCGGCTCAGTAGCTGGCGTAACCGTTGTATCTTTTCTCCCCACCCTCTGCAGGATGAACGTCCACCACCTCCTGCTTGGGATCCTATGGCTGGGCAGCCACGGCCTCAGCCGTGCTTCCGGTGAGTGTCTTGATCCGGAAGGTTTTAACGTGGACCCGTTGTGGGCCTGAGGGTCTTTCCTTTACAGTCTTAAAGCCTGGGATCCAAAGAACAGTTTTAGGCATGTCCAAGAAAGAATTTGGGTAAGCTCCCTCGGGCAGGGCCATCCCGCGGCAGGGGAGCAACCGATCCCCTTGTTCTGCCCAAAGCTCTCTGCACAGCATCCCAAACCAGTCCTGTTATTTGGGCACAGAGTCCCACAGGCGTGTCTTCCCCAAGCCTGGCGGTAAAACATACACGACAGCCCACGAAATAAAAGGCACTTTTGTCACGTCCCAGGTCTGCTGTTTGAGGCAGTTCACTCTGCCCATTCGTTGGGGCTTGAAGTCAACCTTCCTTTGTTGGAGAGCCAGACGGTTTCATATCCTGTTTTCAACCGTCTCCACAGTGGTTTGCTAAGCAGGGTAGTGGTTGCTGAAGGGGGTAATCCACCCTTCGAGGCACCTGTTGAAACTCACTGGCTCCTGGCCTTCTGAAGAGAGCAGGATTGAACCCATGAAATCTTGGAGGCTTATTCAGGCTTGAAGGTGTATCCTTGGGTGACTCTACCATCAGAATTTGCAGCTGAAACTGGGAACTGGTTGCTAGGCTGCCCCTAGCTTTTCTGCTGCCTGAGGCAGGATGAGACATGCCCCTCGTCATTTCCACATGTCTTGGCCCCTGTCCTACAGCACTCATGAGGGATGGCGGAAGGGAGTCCGGTATCTCTGGCTTGGTCATCTCCTGCCAGGAAACGCCAGGATCCTTTGATTGATGTATCTGAAACCCCAGGACCAGCCCAAGGTGTTTTGCTGCCTGAAGCCTGGAGCTGGTGTGGAGCACCAGGGCACAACGGGTGCTACACACTCGTGTGTCTTCAACACCATGTCGTTGTCCTCCACTGCTGCCCCCCAGCATTAACAGAAGTCTAGTCTCCAAATCCCGCAAGGTGCTAGTCCCCCTCTATTCAGCACTGCTTAGGCCTCATCTTGAGTATTGTGTCCATTTCTGGACACCAGACTTCAAGAAGGATGCTGACCAATTGGAACAAGTTCAGAGGAGGGCGGCAAGGATGATGATCAGGGGGCTGGAAACCAAGCCTTATGAGGAAAGGCTGAAAGAACTGGGCATGTTTTGCCTTGAGAAAAGAAGACTGAGGGGTGATATGATAGCACTTTTCAAATATTTGAAAGGCTGTCTTACAGAGGAGGGGCAGGATCTGTTCTCGATCATCCCAGAGTGCAGGACACGCAACCATGGGATCAAGTTAAAGGAAGCCAGATTTCGGTTGAAGATCAGGAAAAACTTCCTAACTGTTAGAGCAGTACGAGAGTGGAACCCATGACCTCCGGAGTGGGTGAGCGCTTCAACACTGGAGGCATTCAAGAAAAACTTAAGATCATCACCTGGCAGATATGCTTTGATGGTATTCCTGCCTTGAGCAGGGAATTGGACTTGATGGCCTTGTTAGGCCCCTTCCAACTTCACTTTTCTATGATTCTATGATTTGCCACCTGAGGCAGCTGCCTCACCTTTCCAAATGGTAGGGCCGGCTGGGTCTAGTCCCATTTTTAGCCAGAGTGCATGGTCCTCAATCCAGTTGCCAGTTCCCAACTAGAGTAGACCCAGTGATTGAATGGGATTTGCAGAAGAGTTCTTCGGCTGGGGCTGGCCATTGCAGTGACACCAGGATAGTCTCCATCTGGTATGGTGAGGGTGCAAATGCAAGATCGTCCGTCTTCACTCGTTCCTTTGCCCTTGAGCAGGTAGACCAGGCTTACTTTGCAGGTGTCTCCGACGGTCTGGTTGCATTCCTCTGTCTGGTGCAACTGTTTACCTACATGAGGCTGCAATCCTGTTCTCGCGGATCTGGGATTAAGGTCTGTTGGATGTGGCAAGACTGGGCATGGACAGGACTCTGGTGCTAAGTGTGACGTGCGTGTCAGTGTCTCTGACATTTGGCACTGCAGGAAGACTTCCTTCCCCTGTCTCTCTAAAGATCGAGTGCCAGGGCATACCCAGCTGGTGAGCTTGGAGACCCATACTTCAGGGAACACTATATACGCCACCGCTCACGGGAGCCCCTCAACCTAAGGGGACGCTCTCCATGTGCAACAAGATGGAAGCTGCTTCTGGTAGGAAGCAGTTCTTGGAATGCTTTCCAGAGTTTAGAAAACCTGCTTTTTAAAGAGTTTCAGCTGCCGGAGTCCTTCACCCAGCATGGCTGGTGGCTGACCAAAGGATTCTGGGATGCGTGCTCCAGAAGAGGAACTTTTCAAAGCATTGAGCAAAAGGGTGGTTGTGGTAGACCTGGAAAAGGATTCTCAAGCTGCTTCAGACAGAATGTACTGTGTGTGTGTTTTTTTTTTTAAGAAATAACTGGGTCTGGTGCTTTGAACTCTGGACATCTCAAACATCTGGCTTCCTTCGGAGGCTGCCGTCTTTACCCGAGGGAGTGCATGTCCATGCGAACCCACTGAACCCTCATTGTCCTCCTTGTTCTCCATCCTGGCATGCTTGCTTGCCTGACATTTTGAGGAACCACGGCTAGAGGAGAGGCGTGACTCATGGCTGCAGCCAGGATGTGAGTCGCTCTCCCCCCCCCCCCCCCATCATCTGTGGCACATTTCCTGTCTCAAAGGAGGGTGCAAGCGGAAATTCCTGCTTGCGATGCCCTGAGATGGAAAGTTTTGAATTGGCCTGGCTGGGAGGCTAGGAACGAAGCAGTCACCCTGGCTCTGGGCCACATGGCCCCCTTCCCCCTAATGAAGAGAGGAATTGTGTCCATAACGGCCCACGTGTGTGGTTGCATACACTTGGAAGGACTCTTCCAGATGGAAGTGGAAAGAAGCTGTGCTTGATGTGTTTTGTGTCTGTTCCCACCAGCGGAAGGGTTTCTGGGCTTCGAAAAGCTGGTCCCAGTCAAAACAGCTCAAAACACGGGCAGCGGAGTGTCTCCAACGAGGAGCGTTTTGCTCATTAAAAATACCGACCACCTCCTGCGCCTGCAGCAGGATCCCCCCCCCCCCACCTCATTGCTTCTCTCGTGGGCCCCTTCGTAGTACTTCTTTTCATGCCACGAAGGGGACGACTCCACCTTCTTCCCTGCCTGGTCTGGTTTAGAGAAAACCCATTTGCTTGCTTGCTTTGAACTGACCTCAAGTCGCTTAGGAGACGGACTTGTAAGGGAGAGGCCACAGGAAAAATAAAATATGTGAAAAGGAGAGGAGAAGCTGAGCAGAGAGGAGTGGAAACAGCCACATCCGTGTTCCGCTTGGGTCCCTGGACGTTTGGGTGCAAAGCTGGTGTCCTTAAAAGCTTTTCTGCTGAATTATACTTGCTTCTGACTGCTTCCTCTCCAGCATCTGCTTCTTAGAAAAAGCAGGAGTCGTGTGGCATCTGAAAGACGGATGAGTTTCACTGAGCTTAAGCTTTCTCGGGCTGCCCCAAGAAGCGGATTACAGACCTTGAAAGCTGATGGCGTTGTGAGCACCCTAAGCTTCCTTCCTGGGTGGCTTTTTTCGCATGCATGCCCCCCTCCTCCTTGGGAAACTCAGGCATCATGGATGCATGAGCAAGGAAGCACACATTAGCTGGCAGCGAGTGGGCTACATGTATTGTGAATCCCGTCCCCCGTTCCCCCCTAAGAGTAGAACTATTGTAAGCAGTGAATCTCTGGGATCAACAGCTCCTCTTCGTTTAATGAGCTTTGAAGCAACATAGGCTCTGTCCCCCCAATCTCTCTCTTGCACGTGGGCAATTGGATATAAAAGCTGTGCACGCATTTCTGGATATGTGACTAATGGCAGTGAAGTGCTTCCCGCCCGCCCCCAATGTGTACAATGTGTTTATGCAAGGCTGCGCTCATTCTTCCTTGGAGAGACATTTTGCAGCCCCAGTTCAGAAAGCTGCCTTGTATTCCTACATAACCCTTCTTTACTCAGAGGTGCTGTGCACCAGGTGTGAAAAGGCTTGGGAAGCCCATGATCTACTCTCGGGCATCTGGGATCTCTTAGTGGGATCTTCTTTTCTCACCCTCCCCCAACCAGTGGGAGTCACCCAATGTTCCCCTCTTAAAAACGTCAAGAACATGACATGTCCCCCGTCTCCAAGACAAGGCAGTAAATGGCCTCCTTTTTGCAAGAAAAAACAAGGATTCCCAGTATTGTTTTCCATGCCCTGCAAGAGGGCACAGTGTTTTGTGGACTTCCTGACGAGAGAAGAGAACAAGAACTGGGGTTTTTGGGTGCAAAACTGTGTAAAGAACACCTTGATATAAATAACACTTTAACACATCGAATACAAATGGTGCAGATGTTTGCTGCTTTGTTCCACGGACTGGTAAGGATTTGAAGCACCTAATGGGGTATTTGTGTCTTTTTTTTTTCTTTTTTCTTTTCAAACGAGGCAGTCCTTCAGTGCTTGCTGCTTTGCTGTGTTTTGGTTTGAAATTGGAAAAGTCTCTTGTTCTGCAAAAAAAACCAGTGCCCACTCTCTTGCTTTCACTTGGAGGTGGGGAATCTTGCAGGACTGAAAAGTCCTTCCACAGGTTTCTTCTGAAGTCCACAACCTGGTAATAATAATAATTACTATGGTATGTTGTCAAGTCAGTTCCTACTTATAGTGAGCCTTTTCAGGGTTTTTTGGGTAGAGAGTATGCAGAAGTGGTTCACTTCTTCTGGAGGGCATTTCTGGGACTGTGCAGCTTGCTACACAGGCTGGCTCTACTCCCAGCAAGCCCAGTGGGGAATCAAACTTCCAACCTCTGGCTCCGCAGCCAGAGACCTAAGCCACTAAGCTATCCAGCCCACTCAGAACCGTTGATCTCGATTCCTGCCTTGAGCAGGGGGTTGGACTCGATGGCCTTAGAGGTCCCTTCCAACTTCACGATTCTAGGATTCTATGAACTAATGAGAAAAAAAGAGACTTTTTGTATTATTCTTTCTGTCTCTGCACGGACGCAGGCCCTTGCATCGTGCTTTGGAGGAGAGATTCCAACCCTGAAGGCTCTCCAGACGAGTTAGGCGGGGTATGTGTCTCGGCACGCAGGGAAGGCTTTCGTGTTCTGGTTGCTAACCTGTTTATAAGAACTTGAGCAGTTCTGTTTGGGCCGAGGCCCTGGCACCCGGGCTGGTTTTGGGCTATTTGCTCTGTCTCCTGGAGGGACAGTGCTTGGAATATTCCCAGTGGGGCAAGATCACCTTGGCACCCAAGAAGACTGGGACCTGGCGTGGTCTGCAAATGAGCAGCGAACGGAGCTGAAATGGGTGGGAGGAGGGAAGAGAGGCTGGTGGCAAGCAAGAACAGCAGGGTCATTTTTCAGAGAAGGCGTAGGGTCTGATTTGCTCAGACAGGGGTGGTGGGTGGATCTATTTTTAAGCAGACAAACTAGGTAGCTAGCCGTGTGCGGCGTGTGGCTGTCATGCCCTGGGAAGCTTCCCGGGGAGACTTTATGGGTGGTTTGTTTGAGATGTCTACATTTTATGATGGAGTTTTGTAAACAGCGTGTCAGCTCCTTCGAGTCATAGAGAGAAAAGCAGAATGTAAAGCTGTCCCGGGGTTTGGAAGCACGAGATCCCACACTTTGAAGGTAACCACCACGTCCTTCCGCTACCGGCGTCGGCAACAGGCTCCCATCAAAAGGAAGGTCTCCGGTCTGGTCCTGGAGGGCCCCATACACGCCTCCATACCTTCATTCAGACTCTGACCGCTGCTAGTTGACCGCCAAGGTCCAGCTGGGACTTTGTGGTTGCCTCAAGGTTAGGGATGAGGTTAAAGTGAGGGTTGGCTGTTTGAGAGGGTTACGAACTAAGCCCCCTGTGTTAGCTGGATACAGCAGTTCTGTATCCCAGGTGTAGAAGTGCCTAGAGGCAAAAAGGAGAAATATTATTGTTTTTGCTGCGGCTGTTGCTCCTCCTCTTCATAGAATCATAGAGTTGGAAGGGGCCTCCAAGGCCATCAAGTCCAACCCCTCAAGGCGGGAATCCAAGTCAACAGCAGTTCTGACAGGTGGTTGTTTAATTCTCTCTTGAATGCCTCCAGCGTTGGTGTGCTCACCACCTCTCGAGGTCATGGGTTCCTTTGTCGTACTGCTCTAACAGTGAAGAGGTTTTCCCTGATCTTCAGCCTAAATCTGGCTTCCTGTCAATGGCACCCGGTATTATCTGTCCTGCACTCTGGGATGATTGAGAACAGATCCTGCCCCTCCTCTGTAGACTACCTTTCAAGGATTTGAAAAAGGCTATCCTATCTCACCTCGATCCTCTTTTCTCAAGGCCCTCCCCCTTCTAAAGAGCATGGGCTTGACCCCGCTGTGTCGAGGCTCATCTGTCTCCAGACCTCCAGGTGAAGAAGGCAGTTTCTCACGTGATATTCCACCAGCCGCATCACACAGTCCTATTATTGAACAACCATGGTGTTGGGATTGGTAGGCTGGCAGAGGGCTTAGCGTCGTCTGCTGGAGAATTCCAGCCCAACCCCCTTGAAATGTAGCAGAGAATTTGAAAAATCTCATCCCAGGAGCCCAGGCGGGGGAACCCTGGTCCTTAAAGGGGTGTCGTGCTCCTGGAAGTGGATGGTGCAGCTACGCCTTGAGAAGTTCTGATGCCCACGCATGGATTCCTTACATCTCCAGTCTGCTCCCTCTTTGTCAGGCTGCATGCATTTTCTCCTTCCCGCCCCCCTCATTGCTTAAGAAAACTCCTTCCCCAAAGGATCCCACCTGTGGCGACTCTTAGCCCACCTGGGCAACTGCATTGCACCCAACGGTCGCCGCACCGTGCATGGCAGCAGGCGGTTGCCACTACACCCACGCGAAGTGGTCTTGCCAGTCGTGAATATTGGAGGGAGGGAACGTCAGGTCGGCTTTATGGCGATGAAGAACCCCCCCCCCTTTTGATTGACATAGACTTGCAGCAAGTGGGGGGGGGAGGCTGTTTAGGGGGTCCAGGGACCAGTTTTCTACTCTCAGGATGCCCCGTGGGCTTCACCCTCACCGAAAATGCAGAACTCCAAAAAAATGTTGAAAGAAAATGCTCCTTTGGAAAGTGGGGGGAGAAGTGGTTCCGAAGAAGGCAAGTTGTGGGGCTGAGGGATGAGGAGCTCCCTCGGTGGGAACAGATGGGCCTGGAGCAGAGCGAGATGAAGGCATCGGCAGGTAATTAGCCAGAGCGGCTGACAGGCCAATTCGTCTTAGTCATGGCTCAGCTTTGTGGACTTTGAGCCACGCCGGCCGGCTGGGCCGGCCCTGTAGAATAATGCGAGGCGGATAAAAGTCCAGAAAGAGATGGGCTGGGACGTCTCTCAGCCTAGATGTCACGGCAAGCTTTTCTTGGCCGGTCGCTCAGCACCTCCGTGGTGGGATGAGACCTTTTCCGTGGCCGAGGTGCTTAATGCGGCCACCTTCGTATTATTTTAATGCATTGGGGGGGGTTTTCATTTGGGGTGCTCACAGGTCTGTGGAAAGAGAAAAGAACGAGACATGAACCAGATTGAAAGAATAATCTTTTCTAAGGGCTTCTCCTTGTGGTTTGTGAGTTGCTGAGTCACGACGAGAAGCCCCCCCCCCCCTCCGCCCGGTTCGTTCTTCCTTCCTGGGCAGGCAGCCACGGCGGTCGAACGGCACACTTTTGGTGTTAACGGAGACAGCGCCAAATTCCGCCGTGGCCCTGGGCCAGGTCCAGTTGCAAACCCGTGGTTGCCCAGACTCTTTATTTTCTAAGCCTGGCCGGTTTTATTATTCATCGTGTCCGTCAGCCTCCCCACCCCCTTTTTTTAAAAAAAAGATATTTATAATATCTGTTAGCCATTCAAAGTGGCAGGGATGTTGAGAGATTAAAGGTTCATTAGCACGTTGTAAGTCTCTTGTTTTTACCATGTTTAAAATTATTTCTGCTTGCAGAGTTTAATAATAAAGCAGTTCCTATGTGTTGGGTGACAATTAAGGAAGTCATGACACAGAAGGAATAGGTGTTAGGTGGGAAGAGGAAAATAGCGAAATGCTGGCACTGGTTTTTAGGTACGAAGATCTGGCATTGATCAACTGGAGTAGAAGCAGTTCAAGGAGAGAAAAGAGAGAAGCTGCTGGCTTCTCATGGCAGCTGATGGAGGACTCTTTGCTCAGTCTCTTAGCATCATAATTTGTGTAAGCCGAGAGTCTTGGGAAGGAAGATGGAAAGATAAGGGCTGTGAAAGCGCCTTCCCCCGTGCAGTTTGAGGGCTGATTCTGTGATTCGGTTCATGGTCAATTTGGCCCCAACCAAATTAGGGTGGGTCAAGGATCTAAAGCAAATTGTGGAAATCTGAATCCTTGTACCTTCCATTGAATTGCATGAGGTATTCGTGGCACAGTGGTTAAACTGCAGTCCTGCAGTCAAGACTCTGCTCATGACCGGAGTTTGATCCTGATTGACTCAGGTAACCGGCTCAAGGTTGAGTCAACTTTCCATCTTTCCGAGATCCGTAAGTTGAGTACTCAGCTTGCTAGGAGGGAGGCAATGTATAGCAAGCATAATTAAATTGCAATGCCAAACCCCCCCGAGAGTGCTTTAACACTATGGGGCGCTATATAAGTAGCACACTTTGCTTTTTGCTTTTACTCAAATGGCCCTGTCCTTTTTGTTTCACCCTAAAGAAGCTTTTAAAGACCTGATCATCCCTTCAGAGTGGATAAGCATTGCCAAATAGCAAGCAAGCCGCTGGCAGGGGGCGGGGGGCGGGGGAGGCCTTGTTGTAACGGGGGCTTGTGCATTTTTTTTTTTGGTAAAAATGAAATACCCTCCCTTCCTTTTAAAAAAAGCATGTACAGCCCGCTGACTGCATAATCCTGCCAGTTCACTCTGCTTTTGTCTTGGCACCAATCCCTGCTGGAGCCCCTTCTGAATGCTTGCTAAATTTAGCACGATGGGGGTTGTGGTACTTTTTCGGTAGGTCAAGTGAAGCCATTATCCCAATACAGTGATGCCTCGCAAGACGAACGCCTCGCGCAATGAAAAACTCGCAAGACGAAAGCGTTTTGCGATTTTTTTGGTGACTCGCAAGACAAATTTTTCTATGGCCATGCTTCGCAAGACGAATTTTTTTGCATATTTTTTAAACTTAAATTTCAATGCATTCCTATGGGAAACCGTGCTTCGCAAGACGAAATTTTCGCAATACGAAACGACTCGCGGAACAAATTATTTTCGTCTTGCGAGGCATCACTGTACAGATTTTTTGCTAAGTTTGGCATTGACAGAAAGTAAAAGAAAAAACTTTATTTCAGTGGCCCGGCTCTCTTAACCCTGTGAGGCAGGTGATTTCACAAAAGTTACGCATCTCTCAACCGATTTCTCCCCAGAGCGCTGTGATGACTGGGGCGTGGACACCATGAAACACAAGCCGGTCTACAACGGGGAGCCCACCCGGATCAAATGCCCGCTCTTTGAGGCCTTCCTGAAGTACAACTACAGCGCGGCTCACTCGGCCGGCCTCACCCTGATCTGGTACTGGATCGGGCGAGGGCAGGACCTGGAGGAACCCATCAATTTCCGCCTCCCTGACAACCACATCAGCAAGGAGAAGGACGCGCTCTGGTTTCGGCCCGCTCTGCTCAACGACACCGGCAACTACACATGCATGCTCAGGTAGCCTTGCAGAGTTCATGGCCACCTTTATTTGTTTTCCCTTTGGGTTCTGAGATGCTTAAGCAAAGGCAACGCCCAAACCCAGATGAGGATGGAGACTTGCTTTTTTTTATATACTAAGATCAGCCCTGAGAAAGCACGTGTCATGTAGTACATCCGTTTTTCCTGGGTGTGTTTTCAACCTCCCCACCACCAAAAACCCATCGTGAGTCAAACAGTTGAAGGCACTTGTTAGACACAGAGGATGAAGAAGAACGGAGGAACCCATTAATTTTTTGCTTCACTTTGAAGAAGCAGACACAGCAGGCTCACCTGTCTTTTTTCCTGAGCAGGTGGCGCTTTTAGCAAACAGCCCTGGGCATCTTTAGGGCATTCCCCACTCCGTCACTTGGGCACTAAGACCCTTTTGGCATGCTCCGGATTGGAGGTGGGCACAAACTGGAAAAACCGGAGGTTCGCGAACCACCGGAAAAACGAACCAGTTCGTGGTTTGTTTTTCTTCCTCATGCCTGGGTGTGTGTGTGTGTGTGTGGAGGGACCTCCTCCCTCTTCCTCCCTCCTCTCCTGCCCACCACCACTTCCACCACTGCCCTCCTCAGAGACAGCGCCCCTGGTGGTCCCCTCCGGGAGCCGGACCCGCGGCTTCCCAGCGTGTGTCCCTGCCGATCAGCTGGGCAGCGGGTGCCGAGGCAAGGAGGCCCTGCTCCGGGAAGGGAAGCCAGGCCTCCGGTCTCGGGGGATGGTGGCAGCCACAGAGCAGGAGAAGGCGATGGGGGCGGTGGAAAGGGGGCAGGTGGGTTTGCCAAACAAAACAAAACACCCAGGTGGGGAAAAAAAGGGTGTTTGGCTTGGGCGAAACAGGATCCCCTAACGGGGTCACCAACCAAACCACGAACCAGACCGATTCATCGGTGTTTTTTCTGGACTGTGGTTCCGTTCATGCCCACCTCTGCTCCAGGTTTGGACTGCAGGAATGCAGCTGCGGTGAAGGGGCTGAGGCTGAGAGAAAGTGGAAAAGTAGGGGGAATTCTTCCTCTCTCTCTCTCTCTCTCTCTCTCGTCTCTTCTTTGATATACCTTTCCTGGTGTCTGCCCACCTTTGCCATAGGGGCAGCCTCTGGATGGGGCGAACTACAGTTCTCATGATCCCCAGCCCAGGGCATGGCCAAGGAGCAGAGGTTGAACATATCGGAGAGAGGGGGAGTCGTAGTCCAAGACCCCCTGGAGAGAACACCAGCTCGGTGATGGCCAGGCCGAGCCTTTATAGAAGAAGGAAGCCCGAATCCACGGGAATTGTCCTTGTCTCCCAAGGTTCTGCCTAGGGCAGGATCCGGGAAGCCACCTCTGAGACGCTTGCTCCTGGCTCTCAGTCCCTGGTATCGGTTATTCCACGCTCTGTGTATCTGGACATGGACGGTGGGCTACGGAGAGATGCCTTGTTATGTGCTGTCCAGTTTCTTTCGACTCACGAAGGCCCCGTGAATTTGTGACCTCCAACATATCCCGTTGCTAACATCCCTGCTCCGGTCTTGCGTGCTCAAGGCTGCAGCTTCCTTGAGGGAGTCAATCCATCTGACATTTGCTCTTCCACTTCCCCCCAGCGCGATGGCCTTTTCTAGCGAGTCTTGTTTTCCTTATGTCCAAAGCACGATAGCTTCAGTTGAGTCATTTTTGCTTCCGCAGAGGGTTGTAACGAGAGGTCTGTCCCCTCTGTAGGGATCCAATCTTTTAAAAGTTCAGGCATTCTAAGTTCCCTCCCAAGAGCCTGTGGCAAGGGGTTCCATAGGCTCACTGTAATGAATTACCTGAGGAAGGGTCTTCCAGCTTGAAGCGGCTGTAGCTCAGTGGGTTGGAATACCTGGCTGTGGGGACAGGAGCTGGGATTCAAGTCTCCCACTGTCCGTTCTGGGAGAGGGGCAGCCCCTGTCACCTGGAGCTTCGGCCGCGGATGGGGGCCCCTGTCACCCGCGTGGCTTTGAGCAAGCTGAACGTCGGTCCCCAAGTGCCACCGGAAGGAGGGACTGCTGGTAAACCACCACTCAGCCCTGGGCTGGAATGGACTTGACGGCACATAATTATAATGAATGAAGGCTGCTCTTGTAAGACTCTTAAGTTCTATGGGGTTATTTGTTTGCTTACGTATCTGTTGATGAACCTCGTAAATACAGTTTCACAAAATGAGTCTCTTCTTATTCACAGTCGTAGACAGCATGAGCAGTGATAACAACAACAAAATGCTACAGTTTGTGCACCCAAGTCCTTGGCGACAGCAGCGATACAGATGTTGCTGATAGACTTGTGAAGTTCAAATGTCCCTTTGAATTCAGATTCAGACAAAAATCCAAGACTTCTTCCTCAATTATGTTTGATGTCCAATACCTAGAAGAATCAGCTCCGCATGTGGAATCTTCAGAACCCTAAATTAAAATATCAGTTCAATTGCATACACATGAATTCACTATGTGGAGTCACCCTTCTAACACAAACATATAGGAATTGTGCCTAGACCAAGTTGGCAGGGGCCTGATCCGTCCAAGTGGCAACAGCAGCTCTGGCCTCTTCAGTTCTCCCGCTCTTTCTGATTCAAATCTCTTACTCACCACCCTGCTCTTTCTCAGTCCCATCCCAATATTTCATAGGGTTTACACTGTGTTTGGATTTAGTGTGCACAACCATCTGGTTTTTAGCATTTTCAGAGTGAGTCTTACCTCCTACCGTGGGGTCAAAGCTGTGACCACCTTTTTGGTTTTTTTTTTTTTAATTTGCCTTCCCACAGAAACGCCACCTACTGCAGCAAAGTCGCTTTGCCCTTGGAGGTCGTTCACAAGGACCCCGGGTCTTGTGTCAGCCAAGTGGTCAAGCCGGAAGAAGTCCTCCTGTATTTGTCCTACACCAATGTGAACCTCACCTGTCCAGATGTGGAGGGTTACGTTCCAGCTGCTGTCAAGCCACGGGTCCAGTGGTATATGGTAAGATCTCTCTGTGTGTGTGTGTTGTGTTGTGGTTGGAGGCTTCGTTTAGGAAACAGCATTTTGGATTGACCGCCTTCCTCTTAACTGGGCTCAATGTCCTAGAGGGCTGCTGGACATTGCAGAGAGATGCTAGTTGGCCTCAGGCAGAGCTTAGCAGAGTTCATTGTTGGGTTCCCCCCCCCTCTAGACTACATTTCCCAGAAACCCTCAGAACGGCAGTGCATTCAGTCCATGATGGCGTTTAAGGCGCCACCACCTATGAATTTTACTCATCACAGAAGCAATACTTGATGACCGTGTGTTGCTCCTGGGAAAACCTCGTTCCTTCCCAATGACCATGAAGATGGAATCTCAGCTCAGAGAGAACAGGGAGAGGGTTGTGGTGGCGGATGAGGTGGTCGCCCTGGCTCATCAGAAAAATCTCAGGGCTTTGACCCACTGAGCCTGGTTCCTCTGCACCACGGGCCACAAGGTTTTTCTTTCTTGAAACTGTCTGCCCATCTCAAGTCGCCTGAGCAGTACAAAACTCTTTCCCACCCTCAAGCTCTTGTAACATGCACAGCTCATCCAAGTGGTCCATTTTTAGACCTGCTTTGTGGACACATTGATATTTATTTATTGTTTTGATTTATATACCGTCCCGTAGTGCTCTGCTAAAGTGTAGCGTGAGAGCACTTTCTGGGTGGTTTACAATTTAATTAGGGAAGCTATAAATCCCCCACCCCCACCCCAAGCAAGCTGGATACTCAATTTACTGACCTTGGAAGGATGGAAGGCTGAGTCAATCTCAAGCCGGCTACCAGAGCCCATTGGGATTGAATGCAGGTTCTGAGCAGAGTCTTGACTGCAATTCTGCAGTTTAACCACTGTGCCATGGGCTCACAGCCTCATAGAGTTGTGCTTCAGTGCAGAGCTTTGATAATATCTTCATGTGCAGTTTCTTGATGATGATGATGATGATGATGATGATGGTTAAAGTATGGTTAAAGGGCAAGCCTGCCCATTATTTGTAATGTAGATCCCTCTCTAAAGTAGGGGAGCTCTCCCTCCATTCTCCCCTTCCCCGAAGCTCGGAGCAAGTACATGTCGTCCATGCTGCCTGTGGAAATGCAATTTATGGGGCTCGAGACGATTTGTGTCTCATTGATCAATACTCCCTTTCTTAAGCGAAGAAGGGATTGGCTTGGTTTGACCAAAGGGCCTTGTCCATTAAAAATTCACATCCCGACAATCAATTAGCAAAGCTTTTGCAGATGGTGGTTCATTTGTACAGCTAATAAAACCCCATTAAAAATGGTACATCGTGTCTATCTTACGTTGGCTCATGCAGATGGATGGGCATGGAAATGGGGCTGCTCAGAAGCAATAATCATTGCAAAAATGGTGCAAATCGCTGATGCTCGTGAGAGGGAAGATGGCACTCATTCATCTCCCTTTCTCTTCCTTAAGGAACTATCATGAGAGATAACAAGCATTAACAGAAGTATAGTTTCCAAATCCCGCAAGGTGTGAGTCCCCCTCTATTTAGCCCTGGTTAGGCCTCACCTTGAGCCTTGTGTCCAGTTCTGGACACTGTACTTCAAGAAGGATGCTGACCAATTGGAACAAGTTCAGAGGAGGGCGACAAGGATGATGGTCATCAGGGGGCTGGAAACCAAGCCTTAGGAGGAAAGCCTTAGGAGGAAATTCTTTCAATTGGGCATGTTTAGCCTCGAGAAAAGAAGGCGGAGGAGAGCACTTTTCAAATACTTGAAAGGCTGTCCTACAGAGGAGGGGCAGGATCTGTTCTCCATCATCCCAGAGTTCAGGACACGTCGCAATGGACTCAAGTTACAGGAAGCCAGATTTCGGTTGAATGTCAGGAAAAACTTCCTAACTGTTAAAGCAGTACAACAATGGAACCCATTACCTTGGGAGGTGGTGAGTGCTTCAGCGCTGGAGGCATTCAAGAGAATTGTGGACCACCTTCTGTCAGATATATTTTAATTTGAATTCCTGCATTGAGCATTATTCTATCATATGGAAAAAATATGTAAGTGTGCTGGTTGTAGGGGTTTCCTAAGAATTTCAGCTCTTAAAATAAAAAGCCCAAGTTCTCTGACTCCTTTGCTTTTGAAGACAATATTATGAAGATCCTGAAATTTTGATTTCCAAGCATCTTTGGTCAATACTCTACACCATTCAAGTGAATGGACTTTCCATATCCAGACAAGCAATAAATAAGTCTGGGCCAGGATCCTGTTGACTATTTCTGCTGCCCGAAGTCAGTGCTTGTAGATCTTGTCATGTGCAAGGCATGCAATGGATGCACAACAAGAAATACAAGCTTCAGCGTCTCTACCAGCGGCAGGTTCTCCACTTAGATCTGTGCTGTCAAATTTCAACACCAGTGGGTGTCAGCTTCTGGATTCTGGCCCTTGTAACCCCAAATGCATTTCCTACGTGTAAAGAGTATGCCTGTTTCCTTGGCTGTTGCAGAACTGCAGGCTGGTGGATCATTTCTACGAGCGTCACCCGAGGGGCGTCAACCTGACCTTCGGCATCGTCCGAGAGGTGTATGGGGGCGACTACACCTGCGTTGTGACCTATCAAGAGAACGGCCGGGATTTCACGCTCACCAGAACTTTGAGGGTAAAGGTGGTAGGTAAGAAGGGTTCACGGAGAAGTAATGGGGGGTGGGTGGGGAAGAAAGAGGGTATTTTTCTGGAGACCACCTCGGAAAAAAGAGTTGGTTTTCTCTCATAAGGAAAGGCCTGGAAGTGGGTTAGCTTTGAAGCAGGGTGAAAACCAGGATGGTGTCACAGTTCGCATGTTGTGGGAAGCCCACAGAGTTAAGGAACGCCTCAGAAGGTCTTGGGCTGGCCACTCTCCTAGCCATGCTTGCTTCATAGGGTTGTGGGGAGGAGAGAATGGGGAGCGCAAGAGACCTCTGTCATCCTGAGCTCCTTTGAGGAAAACTGCAGGGTATGAAGGTAACTGAGGGTCTATGTGACAAGCTCCTGAGGAACCAGTCAAAAAAACAAAGGCAACGGCGTTGCAAGCTGTAGGAAGTGTGCCAGCTCCTCCTGGGACCATCGGACATCTCTCAGCACTTGAGGAATCCCCTCTTTTAAGGCATGCTCTCGGCGTTGTGTCGTTCGGACCCAATAAATGGCAGCTGCACCGAGCCTGGCGTCATCTCTTCTAAACAGCAGGGTATGGTAGTGTGTGTTGGGCAGTGAGGAGCTCTGAGGAATGGTTTCCTTGAGAACAAGGATGGTTCGGAAAAAGAGAGGCGTGTTCGGGTGGCCCACCAGCCAAGCTTCTACGGACCACCGAATGCCCGTGAACTGATGGGACCCTTGCGAAACATACTGGAGGTCGAGGTGCTTGGTCTAATCGTGCCATGTGCGCTGTGTGTTTTTGCTCAGGACCTCTGTGCAGAGCAGGGTTGCCTTGCCTTGATTAGGTGCTGAGATAAGATCTGGAATGGAAGCTGGCTTGCTCAAATGCCGTGGTGTACTTCTCTTGGATCGCTCCCCCTCCACCAAGATTGGTGGCTCCATTCCCCCCCCCCCTTTTGCCATCTTCCGTAGACCCTGAAGCCTGCTTGGAGGGAGACCCTTCTGAGCAGGTTTACTGGCCGTGCAGGCCTGCAGCAGAATGCAAAGATGAAGGATGTCTCTGTTCGGCCGGCCGTAGATCTCCGAAGACACAGTTGGATCGTGGCCGCTGGCTTGACACGGGTGGTCTGCTAAAAAGAAAGAGTGGAAGTGACTCAGCTCCACCTTGGAGTACTTACTTCCACTCCCTTTTGGGCTCCTCTGACCGCCGTAAACTAAAAAACATGGGATGGATTCACATGAACTGGTCACGTTTAGCCTTGAGAAAAGAAGACTGAGGGGAGAGAGGAGAGCACTTTTCAAAGACTCGAAAGGCTGTCGTTCAGAGGAGGGGCAGGATCTGTTCTCATTCATCCCAGAGTGCAAGATGTGCAACCATGGGCTCAAGTTAAAGGAAGCCAGATATCGGTTGAAGATCAGGAAAAACTTCCTAACTGTTAGAGCAGTACGACAGTGGAACCAGTGACCTTGGGAGTGGGCGAGTGCTCCAACACTGGAGGCATTCAAGAGAAAACTAGAACTACCCGCTGTCTGATCTGCTTTGATTTGGGATTCCTGCCTTGAGCAGAGGGTTGGACTCGATGGCCTTAGAGGCCCCCTTCCCACTCTATGATTCTCTTATTCTATGACAAGTGATTCTTCACATCCCTGGGCTTGCAGGACTATTTTCAATGGCGAGTTTCTGATTTTCCCCGTGTACTGTTTTTGTCCTCACATTTCACGATCCTTCAGTCCTGCAATAAAACAGGCAGCGTCTGCTTTCAGTTAGTAATAAGTGGGTGTACTGGAGGCTGATGAGGTCAAAAAGAGGCGTCTCTCCTAATTGTAGAAGAACTGGCTGTTATTTTTGCTGCTGCCGAGTGGAACGTGTGATTTATTTGAGAAACCGGGTGAACTGTGAGCAACCCAAGACAAGTAAGGGAGTTACTCCCTTGGTAAGGGAGTCACTCCACCATTTCCTCCCACGACTGCCACCTTTCCCATGTCCTTTCCTTCCTCCCTGCTTTCAGAACGACTCCCCGGCCAACCTTTGAGGTACAAACTTTGCACAACCTCATGGAATTCATTAGAACGGTGCTTATTGGGGTGGGAGGGCATAGCTTGTTATTAGGAGCAGCATAATTGCGGTCCTGTGTGTAATTAATTGGAAACAAGCTGTGTTGACCCCAGTTGTTCTTACTCCTGATCCAAATTTGCAGAGTGCAGACAAAAGCAGAATGCTGGCTAGCTAAAATGCACCTGTTAGCTTTAATTCGGCATGACAACCCTTGAAGAAATCTCAGCCTTTAGTAAGGCTGTGCGCTGGATTTGGAGAAAACCCAGATGGCCCACTGAATGGGCCTGATTCGGATCCTTTTATACAAGGTCTGGGTCCAAGCGGCGTTTGCAACAAAGCAAAGTGAATTTATAGGTCAGATTTTTTAAAAAAATTAACATTATTGCAATATACAAGCACAACATAGGAAAAAACAAGGGGGGAAAAGCACATCTTGAGCGTGAATTAAATCAAAACGAGGCACATACTGCCTCAGCCTTTTTGAAAACAAAGCCAAGCAGATTTCAAAGGTGGAAAGCCCTAAATCAGATGGGGCACGGATCTTTTTGGACCAAACTGGGACGCATCCTAACACACCGAAGTGGCCTCCATTGTCAGGGGAGCCCCCTCCTCCCAAGTGCTAGCACCTGACATTTTTCCAGGTGGTGGGCAAATTTCTTTCCCTGATGCACAAGGGGCAAGAGCCATTCAGTACCGTCGGCGTTGGTACGGTGGAAGCCCCTTTCATCACATTCAGCGTAAGAAGAGCGGTGCCTGGCCTTAAACTGCTAGCCTGAAGTAGAGAGTACACCGGAGAAAAGGACCTGTCCGGCCTCTGCTTTATTATTTTCCTCCCTCTTTGACTTATTCTGTGTTAATCTGTTGCAAAAATAAAATAAAAAAATCCTGAAGCATGAGAACTTGAAGGCCTTGTTATCACCGCATCGCTTGCCACCCCAAAGGGAGTCCACCAGTGGCTCTTGCTCCCCATGTGACATCATCACTCCTGCTCTGGAAGAAGTCTTAAGAGGTCCTCACCCCTCTGTCTCCACCCTCCACGGTTGCACAGCTTGTTGGAGAGGTTGGAAAAGCCATACTTTTAGGTGGCATCCCCCAGCATCCACCCTGTGGGTTGTGGCCACTGGGTTTTCTTGGAGGTCTCATTTAAAAAATAAAGAGGTTTTTGCAAGCCCTGTCTCACGTCCAGCTAATGCAAAACCTGGGGGCTGGAGCAGTTTCCTTTTCCCTTCCGTCTCCTTGTCATCTCTCCATGGCCCCTGGTGAAAGACAGATTGGAGACCCTTTGGGGCAGAGATCTTTCTTTTCATTGTGGCCTCTGGGTAATTTGCCAGATTTATGGGTGGCGGGAGAAATGCTCTGAGCTCCTATTTTATGTCTCTAGATGGCTGAAAGCATCTTGGCCTTCTTGGTGACCACACGGGTGGCTTTCTCAGGCCACCAGCTTGATAACGTTTGGCCAAACAAGTCCCCATTCCATCCAAAAAAGACAGGACACCCCGATGGCTCTCTCTGTCCCCTTCCCTTCCGCCCTTCCCATAGCTTTCTAAAAGCTTCAAACAGGAAAACAAGCCTGTCACTTTCAAAAGAAATGGGCTCGGAAGAAAAGGCCATCCTGACGGGATTCCCCGGGGAGGGTGGTCTCGCACCCAGGGCCCTCTCCTGGCAAACTTCCCCCGCCTCTGGCATCTCCCAGCCTCGTGCCCTTTGCTCTCTCCAGCTGCCTGTCAGGAAGAGGCTCGTTTGTCAGGACCGAGTCGTTAGAAAGCCTGTTTTGTTCTGGTGTCAAAGCGTGACAGGGAGTTAAAAACACCTCCGCGTTATAAGAGTGGTTGCTTTGGGGAGGGGGCTGGAAGAGGTTTGAAGGGTGTTGATAAGGAAGGAGAAATCCTTTTATTAAGAAAAGAAATGAAAAAAGGAACGGGGGGAAAAGGAGGAGGAGAACTGAAGGTTAAGGAAAAAGTGCACTGAGAATTATAAACCAGGCTAATTTTCGTAGGCAATTTCAAGCACATGGCATTTTCTCAATAAATGTATTGTCTAGCCCAGGATATGGTAGACAATAATCTTATAATAATTTGAGAACAGCACACCTCGAAGGGATTTTATGGATCATCGAGTCCAACCCCTGTCATGGAGGCCCAGTGGGGAAATCGAAGTCCCTGATGTAGATGTTTTGAGAATCCCAGTTTATCTTTGAAAACCAAGTTAGCAGTCCTCATGATAGGAAGGGTGCATTTGTGGAGGGAGGGGAGCGACCTGCAAAAGGGCACCAGAACTCTCCCATGGAAATCACGTTTGATCCCTTTCTATATCTGCTCAGTAACTATAATAAATAAATAAATAAATAACTGACTGGATGGAAATTTTGGCCTGTGCAAGTGGGAATGACCCCAAAATCAGAAAAAGGCTTATGTGTGTGGGAATATTTCCAGTGTTTTTCTACAGTGTTAATCTGGAAGGAGACAGATATGGGATACAGCAGTTGTGTGGAGTGGGCCTGGCAAACCTCTCCTGGGGCACGTTGCTTTAATCCTATCTTAAGATGCCCATGCACAGAGCGGCCTTGAGTGAGCCACGGTGTTAGTTTCCCTGTCTGTAAAATGGGCATTGACCTGGATGGGTTGCCTGTTCTGATGTAGGCTCCCCTCCCCGTAGGTAACTGTATTAATCTGTTGCAGCAAAAGGAAGATAAAGCACTTTGAATAATATTATGAGTGAGAAGGATCTTGGAAGCATCGTAGATCACAAGCTGATTACGAGCCAACAGTGTGATGTGGCTGCGAAAAAGACCAATGCAATTTTAGAATGCATTAATAGAAGTGTAGTATCAAAATCCCATAAAGCAGTGGTCCTCAACCTTTGTGATACCGCGGACTGGTTGGGGGGGGATCCGTGTGCGGGGGGCGGGGCACCCCTCGCGCGCATGCGCGAAGGGGCTGTGCTCGCTCACGCGGGCATGTGCGAAGGGGTGGGGGCGCTCGCGCGGTGCATGCATGCGCTCCCGCACATGCGCAAAGGGGTCGGCGTGCGAACTCACGCACATGTGCAAAGGGGCTGTGCAGGTGGGCCTGCGGGGGGTGCGTGCGGGGGTGGGGGCAGAAGATGTGTCTCTGCAGCCCGGTCCGGCCAAGGCCACAGACCGGCACCGGGCCGCGGACCGGGGGTTGGGGACCCCTGCCATAAAGGACTAGTCCCCCTCTATTTGACACTGGTTAGGCCTTATCTAGAGTTCTCTGTCTAGTTCTGCATACCACACATTAAGAAGGATGCCAACAAGTTCAGAGGAGGGTAAGAAGGATGATCAGTGGACTAGAAAGCAAGCCCTGTGAGGAAAGACTGAGAGAACTGGGTATGTTTAGCCTTGAGAGAAAAAAGACTGAGGGGCAGGATCAGTTCTCGATCATCCCTGAGTGCAGGACACGCCACAATGGGCTCAAGTTAAAGGAAGCCAGATTTCTGTTGAATATCAGGAAAAACTTCCTAACCGTTAGAGTAGTACGGCAGTGGAACCCATTGCCTCGAGAGGTGGTGAGCGCTCCACACCGGAGACATTGAAGACAAAATTGGACCACCCTCTGTCTGATATTATTTAATGTGGATCTCTGCCTTGAGCAGGGGGTGGAACTCAATGGCCTTCGAGGCCCCCTTCCGACTCCAGGATTCTAGTATTTTATAGGCTAACAAGTTGTATTGGGCATCAGCTTCTATGGGTTGCAGCCCGCTTCTTCAGAGTCATGGAGCGTGGTTCCAGATGCACAGGGAGGAAGATTCTCCTGAAATGTAAGGGAAACATGGAAGGACCTGCATAAACGGCAGTCTACGGAGCGTCACTTCTGTGCCTCTGCAGACGCCGACAGCAGCCTCGCAAGAGTGTCGGCTGAATCAGCGGCTGCAGGCTTTAAAGCGGCTCAAGATTCCCCCTTGTTCCAGCGTAGATGAAGAGATGGCCGAGGGGTGTGAGGGACCAAAGTGGCTCCTCCTACACAGACCAAGGCTAAAGTGGAAATCTGGGGAAGGGTCCAAACGTCTTTTGGTTCTGTCATCTCTTCAAGGGCAAAAGGCTTTCTGGAAGATTGATTTCAGCAAGCGGAATTAATAGAAAAAATTACTGGAGGTTCATATGTCAGCTGCACGGCTTGAAGAAATTCTTGGCGCTCGAGGTCCAGAAAAAATGCAGATGTTCCCAGGCTCTGATCAGCTGTCAGAGAGTCCATTGATACTGTACTCATTTCTGTCTTTAAATCAGGCTGTGAGGTGCCGTCCGTCCTGGAAAAAAGATGGGACATTAATCACCTAAATAAGTGTCAGTTAACAGAAAAAAGACACACGCGCGCCTCTTAATAATCGGAGAAATAATCATCTGAGATCTGCAGAGCTGGAAGGGACTGTCTGGATCATCGCTTCCAGCCCCTGTCCAGGAAGCCCGGGGGGGGGGGGGGGATGCAGAAATCGAACTCCCAACCTGTACTGAGCTTAGGGTTAAATTCGTGTTGTATGTTTGTACAATTCTGATTTTATTAGAATGCACGCTGGTGTAGATCATCATCATCGTAATTTTAATTATAATTTATTATCATTATTATTATTTCCATAAGCGTTGATTCAGCAGCCAGCAGCTGGTTCAGTGGGCAACCGTGAATGCACATCGGGTAACCATGCTTTCTTTTCTTGTGTCTCTTCCTGTTGGCAGGGGCTCCCGAGAGATCATCCACTCCGCAGATCATTTCCCCCAACAGCCGAGTGATCTATGAACTCAGACCAGGTAAAATCCCAGCAGGAGCCCCCTTTTCTCCCTCTGGAAAATCAGAAAGCGGTGCCTCCGGTTGGACCCTTTCTTGCCTGTTCAGCCAAGGGCTCAGCTGCAGAGAAGCCTTTCAAAACACCTCCCGTCGGCTTCACCTGCGGTTAGAAACGTTCCCCCAAAAGCTGCCTTGGACTGGATCCAACCACTGGCCTAGCCAGCTCAGTATTGTCCAGACCCAGCTTAACCTCCGTGACAGCTGTCTTAGAGTGGCAATCCTCCCCATGAAAACTCGGGTTGGCAGGCATGATATGCCATTTGATATCTTTTTCTTTCTGAAACTGTATTTTAAGGCCAAAGAAGCCCCCCCCCCCTTTTTTGTTCTTTTTAACCTTCCACCCCCACTTTATTAAAACCAGCCTCACTGGTCTTTTGCCAGTTGTGGAGCGGTGTTCTCCTCGCAGTGCCAGGGGCTGGGGTTTCGGTTCCCGCCAGCCCTCCACACCCCTGCGACCAACCTTAGGTTGAGGTTAGGCTGGCCCTTAATAACAACCCCTTGGGCAGGCAAGAAGTGGGTGTATGGGAACAGTCATCTAGCGGATGTAAGCCTACCTTAAACATTTTTTTGCAGAGAGGGAGCTGTGCCCGTCTGTTTTATCAGCAGCAAAACCCAGAACCAAAGACTTGGGAAACTTTTAATCAGAGAATCATAGAATAATATATTCCTGGAATCATGGAGCTGGAAGGGGTCTATCAGGTCTTCGACTCCAACCCCCTGCTCAAAGCAGGAATCCAACCCAAAGCAGATGTGACAGACGGTGGTCCAGTTTTCCCTTGAATGCCTCTAGTGTTGGAGTGAAGTTATGGGTTCCATTGTCGTACTGCTCTAACCGTTGAGAAGTTTTTCCTGATATTCAGCCTAAATCTGGCTTCCTGTAACTGGAGTCCATAATTACATGTCCTGCACTCTGGGATGATCGAGAACAGTTCCTGCCCCTCCTCTGTAGGACAGCTTTCAAGTATTTGAAAAGGGCTCTCCTATCTCCCCTCAGTCTTCTTCTCTCAAGGCTAAACATAGAACCATAGAATAATGAAGGTGGAAGGAGAAAGATAAGGCCACCGAGTCCAACCCCCTGCTCAAGGCAGGAATCCAAATCAAAACAGATCTGCCAGGAGGTTGTCCAGTTTTCTCTTAAAGGCCTCCAGTGTTGGAGCACTCACCACCTCTTGGGGTTATTGGTTTCACTGCTGTACTGCTCTAACAGTTAGGATGTTTTTCCTGGTATTCAGCCTAAATCTGGCTTCCTGTCACATAAGCCTATTATGATGTCCCCCACTCTAGGATGATTCAGAATAAATGACCTTCTTCTGTATTTTAAATGTTGTAAGCCGCCCAGAGACCTCTGGATAGTGTGGGCGGCATATAAGTTAAATAAATAAATAAATAAATAAATAAGTATTTTTAGGATTCTCCCATTTGTGTTGCAGTTGTGCACTTCCATGAGTTGCAGTTGACTTCTTCAGACACATGGGTGTTGTGAACCTGAAGCCTTGCTGTGATTTGTTTCCCATTCCCATCCTCTCTGTAGGAGCCGATCTCCTCCTCCCTTGCGAGGTGGACTTCACCTTCCTGAAAGACTCTCCACAGGAGGTCTGGTGGACAATCGATGGAAGGAACACAGACAACATCATGGACCTCCGATTCAATGTGACCCATGAGTAAGCCCCCCAGAATAGTGGCTTAGCCACAAGATGGGCAGGGTAAACATTGAAATGGATGGATGGATGGATGGATGGATGGATGGATGGATGGATGGATGGATGGATGGACTGAGAGATAAGATGGATGGATGGATGGATGGATGGATGGATGGATGGATGGATGGATGGATGGATGGATGGATGGATGGATGGATGGATGGATGGATGGATGGACTGAGAGATAAGATGGATGGATAAATGGATGGACGGATGAATGGATGGATGGACTGAGAGATAGGATGGATGGATGGATGGATGGATGGATGGATGGATGGATGGATGGATGGATGGATGGATGGATGGATGGATGGATGGATGGATGGGGAAGGCAGGTCTACTGGAGGATATTCCCAGTTACTGCTGTTACTTTTAAACTGGAGAGGCAGAATTGAACTAACACTTTTCTGCATGTAAAACAGGGACTCTGGGGTACTCTGCACCCCTTCTGTGAACATACGTATCTCCTTCGTACCAGGTCAGACTGTGAGCCCCCTCACGTCCCCTCCATGGTGTGGTACAAGCTGGCTCAAGTTTCCAAGAGCTGAGCAGGGCTGTTAAGGACAGGACATACTGAAGGCATCTCTCATTCATAGGGTCACCATAAGTCGGAGGCGACTTGACGGCCCGTAACAAGCATCGGGTGCCCTGTTTCTTCTGTGGGCCTTAGAGAAACTTATAGCCATGGTGGCTCTTGAGGGAGGGTTGAATGGTTAACGAGGGCCTGCTGGATTTTGGGAGTCGTCATTCAGACAAGCAGCTTCTTCCAAGTTCTGGGTTAACAGCCACCCCAAGGATCATGTTAGGGATGGGGAGTCCAGTTGTGGGGACTTGCTTTCAAGTCGAACTTAAGTCACACTGGCAACTCAACTTGGGTATTTTGCCCCCCCAATGACTAAAACGTGACTCATGACTTGGGTCTCCCCCACCGCCTCTCTTTTTTTCTGGGGAAGAAAGCTTGTCTTTAATAGGGATTCGGACACGGAGCTTGTGACTTAGGACTTGGTACCAAAGACTTGCCAATATTCATGGATCATGGTGGGAAAAACCCAAAGAGGCAGTTGTGTCATCGGAGCTTTGAATTGCCCCGTGAATACCGCGACGCGTCATGGGGCAACTGCATGGGCAAATAACATGGCCATGGCTGCAAAATCAGGAAAGTCAGATTCGTATTATTTTCCATGACGTAGAAGTCAAGGCAAATCAGCCCAGAGTTTTTCAACTTTTTTCCCCTTGGAATCGTAGAATAATTGAGTTGGAAGGGGCCCCTGAAGCCGTCTTCTCCTGCTGGGGCTTCCCATTTCTGGGCAGTGGGGGGGGGGGGTTGCCTCCCAGGTAAGAATGATTCCCTTTTTCAGTTCAGAAATCTTCTGTGAACAGAGAAGTCTTTCTTTCTTTTTTTCCCCCTCGACTTTTCCAGAGAGACCTCCTTGTCAGTGGGGAAGACGAAGATCGAAAAGACTCTGTTTGTGCCGAAGGTGACAGAGAAGGACCTGAAGCGCAATTACACCTGCTTTGCCCATAACAACAACGGGACGGTTAATATGCAGGCAGTGGTGAAGCTGAAGGGTAAGGAGATGCCTTCAGAGGCAGCAACATGGGTGGATTGTGTTTTCTGGAGACCCTGTGACTTCCAGCTGAGCAGAAAAGGGGACACCCACCCACCCATCTGATCCCAGCATCTCAGTCCCTCAGGCATCTCCTGCAGATTTCACACAGAGGAGAAAGTTGGCAGGGGCATAATCATAGAATAATGGAGCTGGGAGGGAGTTACAAGGCCATGGAGTCCAACCCCCTGCTCAGTGCAAGAATACAAATCAAAGGAGATCTGCCAGGTGGTGGTTCAATTTTCTCTTGAATGCCTCCAGCGTTGGAGTGCTCACCACCTGTCGAGGTCATTGGTTCCGTTGTTGTACTACTCTAACAGTTAGGAAGTGTTTTGTATTTTGTTACCTTTCCCTTTTCCTTAATGATTTTAAGAACTTCATCAGTCATCTATCTTGGCTCTTCCTTTCTTTTGACTACAGGTATATTCTTTTTTTGCATTTTTCCTTAATAGCGTCTCAGCTTTCTCTCCACAGTTCTTCTGTACATGGTCAATTGAGCTTAATAATGGAAATTTGCAATTATCCCAAATCTTCTTGGGAATTTTTTTTAATGAATGAAAAGCAGAGAGATATAACAGTGCAAACAGTAACAGCAGGCTACTTTTCTGTCTCTGCATCGTCTTGCTGTGGCAGTTGCCTCCAGAATCGTGTTCTTGATGGCCAGTAACTTAACTGCTTCCTGATTCTGTTTTGCCCTCACCACTCATTGGTCAAATCCTGAAATCCTCCTCTTCTTATCTTGCCGATATAACAAGATACCAAGCCTTTTAAGCAGACCTTGGAAGAGTTACTTGGGGGGGGGGGGTTCCTGTTCCCAAATCTGGGACATGCTTTCTATAGGATTCTGGTAGTTCTGGTCCTCCAAAAAACTTGTCCAAAGTCTGTCTCCAAGCAGCAACTGGGTTCCCCTTGTTCATTTCAGGACCAGCTTGACACACTCCCTCTGTGGGATGAGTTAGGAGGAGTAGCCATCCTAGCATTTTCCTTTCCTTCTGCCGTCCAGCTGTATTGAGAACCCGGATGAAACTGGAGCTTTGGCTGCCCTAAACACCCTTTTTCTTTGTTGAATCCCCACAGCCATGGTCCCGAGGTACACGGTGGAACTTGCCTGTGGCTTGGGCGCAACGGTTCTTCTTGTGGTCATCTTGACCATTGTCTACCATGTCTACTGGTTGGAGCTGGTTCTCTTCTACCGGGCACATTTTGGGACCGACGAAACTATCCTAGGTAAGTCCGTGGTTCTGCAAAGGTTCATTCCTTGTCCGTTGACTTCCCCCCCTGTTTTGTTATTCTTGAGAGGAGGTAGAGTTTTAAATGAATCAGTCCGTGAAACACACACACACACACAGGAGTGGCCACACTCCTGCTGGGATTTATGGTGTGTAAGTGTAATGGCTTTTACTGAAGAGGGGAGGTGTCGCCAATTAATGAGTTGACATTTGCATTCCTGGTTTCCTGCCAGGCTGCATGACTGGTGCATGACCAGGAGTGTGAGCTGCAACACACTGATTCGCAGGAATTCACCAGTGTGCTTTACAAAATGACACTCATGCTGATGTAAATTCCAAACAGGATACTGGCCATAGGCATTTGTGTTAAAGTATATGCAGTTTGGTGGTGGGTGTTGTTTTTATGTAAGGCTTTTGTAAATTTGATTTCTTCTGGGATTCTGTTGAGCCTTTTAAAGGTAACTTTAATAGAAAGAGTAATAATATTACTATTACTTCTTCTACGACTACTATTATGCCTACCTCTGCTATTACTAGTAGTAATAGTAATAATAATAACTGGTAGCCGTGTATAGCATTGTGTTCCGTGAATTAATCTAATCGCCCGTTTTTCAGATTTGCTAGCACAATCCAAATGGAGCAAGCTTAAACAGGCGAATGTGCACAGTTTTATGTATGTATTTAAAATTTCAGTGCAGTAGTTACATGCCCTAAAAGTTACTTCAGTGTCTTTCGTTAACAGAAAAATGGGCCTAACAAAAACCAAGAATGTTTAACAATCAAAGCTGTTCGGTTCCTCTAGTCACCGAACAAAATATTTAAAATATTGGGGTTACGGGGACCCCGCAGGGGTGCTTGGAGGCTATTAAAACTTAGGAAAACTGCTCCCACTTCCCCATAAGGATACTTTTTGAAAAGAAATATTTCCCCCCAAAATTGGGAGGGATGTGGGGGGGGGGGGCTGACAGGGATGAAAAATGTCTGTTGGGACTGCCTGCAACCCAAAGCCTGTATGTTGCCAATTCCTGCTTTAAAGCCATCCAAGTTAATGGCCCTTGTTCTATCTTGTGGCAGTGAGTTCCCCAGGTGAGCTATGAGCGGTTGTTCTCTCTGGTTGCCTCCACGAGGTTCTAGTAATGGAACTCAGAACCTTCTGCACAGTGCACCTAATTTGACACCTGCAAATCGGGCTAAGAACGTGGTGCCCTACCTTGGAGGGTTGTTGTCAAGACGAGAGGGATTGTATGCACATGGGATTCGTTCCGTGTTTTGAAGCTGGCGGTGGCACGATAACTTCAGAAGTGCCAGAGAACCCCGGGAGATCTTCCTGGACTCCTGCCCTTCCCAAACCCCGAGTGGCTGCAAAGTGAAGAGCGTAGTTTGCAGCCGCCCACCGTCCTCATTTCCTGGCTCTCCCCCCCCCCCCGCGCCCGGAGACGCCTGGGGGTAGGGGTGCTGAAAGACAAAGCAAAAAGACCCGATATCCTTGCCGTACGGGGTGACGGAACGAGCGCTTGTGGGGAGTGAAGCAGGGAGACCTGGGAGCTCAGAAAAGCAGCTTTGCCGGGGGGGGGGGGGGATCAGGCCCTACCGCTGCCTTGGTATTTGGGATGCTGGACTTGGTTTACCCTCACCTGCTTGCTGCCTGCAAAACAGCCCCTGCTTCCGACAGGCGCTGCCTCCGAGAGCTGCCATTTGGCAAACGGGCCCAACTGGCCCTTCATGAAATCCCAGATTTACCCCTTAGGGTGACTCCGGTCATCGGGCACTGCCTTGGCTGAATACGATTTCCTGAAGCTTTCGGATTAAATGCTGCTGCCGTGGTATTTTTCCCTACCTTCCCTTTCATTAAGCTCTTATTTTTAGTTGTTTTAATGGCTTTGTGTTTAGCGCTTTTATAACCCAGGAGAAATGCATTTTATTATTAATAGCAGCTTCTCCCGCAAGGTTCCCACGCCAACACACTCCATTAAAATTTACAAGGTAACACATAATTGTTATGTGCCATCAAGTCACTTCCCTGCAAATGAATGACCTCCAAAAGAGTCCTCTCGTATGTCACAAATGGAAAGTGGTGGCTTCCTTTATGGAGCTGATCTATCTCACATTCAGTCTTCCTCGTCTCCTGCCGCCTTCAACCTTTCCCAGCCTGATTGTCTTTTCCAGCTAGCCTGAAGCAAAATACATGGACTCATAAATTCATACATGCATATTAGAAATAAACAAATGATACTGTTGGCAAAAGAATCCCAGGTGAACGTTGTCATTGTCTCCTTTTCCTCCCCAAGTTTTGCAAATAATGATGATGATGATGTTCTATCAAGATGATTCTGACTTACGGCGATTCTTTTCAGGGTTTTTCCGGTAGAGAATACTCAGAAGGGGGTTACCATCCCCTTCTTCTGGGAGGGATGCTCTGGGACCACTGTGCAGCCTGGCCCAAGGCCACCCAGGCTGGCTCTTTCTCCCAGGAGACACAGCGGGGGAATCGAACTCCCAACCTCTGGCTCTGCAGCCAGATACTAACTTGAGTTATCCAATGCAAAAGAGAGAGAGAGAGAAAGAGGGGGAGCTGTTTTCATTCTCGTATCCGAAGAGCCACAAAATATTTTGCCCTCCCAGGCCAAGAAGGGGAGTTTTTCGATTCCTCAGCTTGGCCCATCAAGACGAAACAAATGGGGATTGACCTCTCCGGGGGAAAGTCAGCCCACCTTTTGCCCCCACGACCCACCACCGTCTGTTGTTTCCGTTCTGAAAGGAAGGCAGGGGAGGGAGAACCCAAGGTCCTCGCCTGCTGAAAGGGTTGTCTTCTTTTCTCTCTGCTTCGGTGTGACGGGGGCGCCTGTCAGACGGGAAGGAGTACGACGTCTACATCTCCTACGCGCGGAACGTTGAGGAAGAAGAGTTTGTGCTGCTGACGCTGAGAGGCATTCTGGAGAACGAGTTTGGCTACAAGCTGTGCATTTTTGACAGAGACAGCCTCCCTGGGGGAAGTGAGTATCCCGAACCGGTGGCAACCACAGCAGCCACCTGCCTGTTCTGGTCTCTCTCTTTCTCTCTCTGCCTCTTTCTCCCTCTCTCTCTCTCTCTCTGTCTCTCTCTCTCTCACACACACACACACACACAAACACACACCCTTCTCTCAGCTACGACCCAGAAGCACCGGGGAATCTCATAGCAGAGCAGAACGATGAGGTTTTACGGTTACGTTTTATCTGAAGGAATTCAAAGTCTTGCTACAGCGTAAAGACGAGATGCTTTGTATTATTTGGCATAAGCCTTTCTTGGTTGCAACCCACAAACATTTCTGCCAAATGAAATCTGTTCGTCTTTAAGGTACCACAAGCCATTTTTGTACCTTTTAAAAAACAAACAAACTTGTGGCTTCTTAAAATTTCGTGTTTTCCAACTGGATTTTGCATTTTTCACCTCCTTTACGGTGCTGTGCAGACGTCTACTTTTTCATATGTCCTCTTTTCTCCAGAAGCCACCGTGCTCAAGAGGGCCTCTGTCTGCCCGGCAGGCCTTCCTGTCCGGTGTGTTCAGAGACCAGCGGGATTGATGTGAGCCTTCCAGGTCCACTCCCCATCTTCTCCTCTTCCCCTTTTCCGGGACACAACGCCATTCTGGCAAGGGTGGGAAGGGTCTGGTTTCACTGCCTTCTTCTGCGCCGCCTTGTAGAAGCGTGTTGGTTGCTACCTAACATGACAGGTTTTGATTGAGCTAACTCCGGCAGTGCCGGGGAGCTGTTCAGCTTCCAGGCACTCATCCTCAAGCAGTTTCTATCGGGGTCATGCAAAAAGGTGTGTAGCTAGAAAGCAACATCCGATAGACTAGCGGGAAGCACAGTTGTACTCCTTTGGTATCTGAAATCACTTGGAATATTTTCTGCTGAATGGCTAATAAGGAGGCCTGCTTGCAAACTCTCTCTCTCACTCTCTCCCTAACTCCTAGAATCTAAATTTGGCTCAGAACAAGCGGAGATCAGTGTTAGAAGCTGTTGTGGGGCCAGGAGAGCGATCTGCTAGCAGGAGGAGTGCTGGGTTAAGAGGGGTGAGGGAATAAGGGGCTGTAAGTCAAAGGAAAAGCCTCTTCTTCCCTACCTACGCCTTCCCCGTGTGTGTGTGTGTCTTGGAGACACTTTGGAGCGTTTGTAGAATGAGAAAACTGTAGATCTGGGAGGGAACCCAGGGATCACCAAATCCAACCCCCTTCTGAAACAGAAGATCCACAGCTAAAGGAACCCAGACAAGTGGGCATCTGACTTCCATGTAGAAATCTCTAACGCAAGACAGTCCAATATCTTTCAAGGCAGCCTGTTGCACTCTTGAGAAGCTCTTGCAATCAAGAAGAGTTTCTTAAAAGTTGAGGCAAAATCTCCTTTCTTGTGATTTGAACCCATTACTTTCGGGCCTTGCCCCCTGGAGCTGTAAAAAAAAAAAAACAAGCTTGCACCGTCTTCCAGGCGCCTAGAGATGGCTATCATTTGTGAATTCTCTTTTCCAAGCTAAGCATACTGACAATATCTTCCTGAGCCGTTTCTCACAGGGCCAGATCTCCAGACCTTTTACTCTCCTTTGGACATTTTCTGGCTCGCCGGCATCCTTCTTGAACTGGGATTCCTACACATGGCAATGGCTTGTTTGGTGAACTACAAGGTGTGTGTTCAAGGGAATCAGTTCTACCTGCTGTGTACAACAGTGTCTGAGGCCTGCCAAAACCAATGGTGCCAAGTGTGCTTTTAAGTGAAGCACTGGATGCACCCTTGCCTGTAGAAATGTTTGCACCAGGGACAGCCGTGATCTGGAACAGCCTGTACTTTCTGCAGCATCCAGGAATGGGGTGTGCCCCCTTTTTCTCTGGGCCTGGGTTTATGAATGTCTGAAATTCTGCAGAGCCGCTTTCAGATCTTCCTGGTCCTTGGGAGAAAAGCTGCCCGAGAGTTGGGATAGGTCTGGAGCCCTGGAAAACTGTTAGTACAAGAGTCCAGTTCCAGGAGTCTGTGGTCCCCAGGCTCTTTAGGACCGACACGAGGACACACAGGGAGGTTGAGCCAGGCTGGGCAGGCTAGTCAAGAAGCAGAGCTGTCAACCAGCTCTCGACTAGAAATTGGCACGAATCAGAAAAAGAGTGATTTGTTTTGAGACATGATTCGTCAAGGTCGACGAATCACAAATTTATGAATTTTTTTCTGATGAATCAATGAATCGATTTGTCAATTTGTTTATGAATTTAAAAGCTTATAAAATCGCCCCCCAAGTACCTAGAGAGACACCAAATTCTCAGAGACACTTCCCCTGACTCTTCTCTACAAGACCTGCAAGGTTGGTGAAGTCTGGGTTTTGGATATCTAAGTTATACACCCACAGAGAGGCCCCTCCAGGAAAGTCCCCTGATGCACCTAGAACAACCAAAATCACAGAGAAGCCTCCCATGACTCTCCTCTACAATCCCTCCAAGTTTGGTGAAGATTCAGTTTCAGACATCCAAGTTAGACGCCCACAAAATGGGTCCGCCCAGGAAAAGTTGGCTTGGGGAAACCCAATCTTTACCAAACTTGGAAGGATTGGAGAAGAGGGTTAAAGGAAGCGTCCCGGCAATGTTGGTGTCTCTAGGTGCTGTGGGGGGGCATTTTATAGCCCAACGAATTGTCAAATTAAAAAATCACCAAAAAAATCATTGATTTGTATTTGTCAGGGGCATTGATTTGTACGAATACAAATTAACGAATTAGCGATTTTTGAACAAATTTGGTGATTTTTTTTTAATTCATGCCCATTTGTACTCTAGACCAACGGGGTGTTCCTTTCTGCCAGTTTTAGTCCCCGATGCCAGTTCACAGATGGGATCTGCCTCCCCAACCTTTGGCTCAGCTCATTCTGTTCCACAGCTATTTTAGGCCAAATGAGGAGATGACTGTGCTCAGCTCTTCCCTTCCCTGGCTTGGAGGGAACGCAGGCTGCGGTCCAGGTCTCTCTATCTCTCCCCCCCCTCCCTCCCCAGCATCTGTGAATCTTTCCCCCACACTCTGTGGTCCCGTTCTCTTTGGGGAAAGGGATCTGCTCTGGTTCCACTTGCCAGTCGTGAGAGTCTGGCCACAGACAATTTAGATTAGATTAGATACATGGAAGATAACACCCGAAACTATTCATCTGCTTTAGAGCAGAACAGAATAGACCAGGAAAGAACAGATAAGTTCAAAAATAACTGATCTAATTGATCCCCTCTGAAATAGGCCATCATTCGTGGCCTGTCACTGCCACACCGAGCGGCTGAAGAACACACACATGAACACACACACACAGAGAGAGAGCGCCTTTCCGGATAAATTGCACCTTCTACCACTTGTTGTAAAAGGAAAACCCCCACCCCACCTCAGAAATCAGCCTCAGGACAGCTGCTCTCCTTCAAACACCCACACAGAACGTTGTATGGAACGTCCGTCATTCAACCTCTCTTTTCCCCTTAATGATTAAAATGTCTCTCCAAAGGAGCCACCCTCTTGTCAGGAAGGGCAAAACTCCTGTGGCTAAAGAGGAGCGAAAGGGGTTCGTGAACTTCCAGACTCCAGACTGTCTTTGGTGAGCAGAAGCTTTTTCTGCAGACGGACGAGATCTGTTGTTCCTCGCCTTGACACTGGAGGGAAAATTCTTTAGGCTAAGTCCAGGGATGGTGGTTGAAGGTTTTTTTGGGTTGTTTGGCCGTGTTCTGGAGGTTTTTCTTCCTAACGTTTCGCCAGTCTCTGTGGCCAGCATCTTCAGAGGACAGAACTCTGTCTGTGTTCTGGTGTTGTGTGTGGGATAGTTGAGTATTTGTAGCTGTGGGACCAGCTTTTTGTCCTTTTCAGTCCAGGGAGTTTGCTTCTGGCGCATTTGTGTTTCCAGATAATGTTGCTGCTCTGCCAATCTCTAGGAGAGATGGGGATATTCGTATTCATAAACGAATACGATTATCCCCGTCCCAGGTGCGCCTAACGTGGGTCCGGCCCTTGGAACTGGCCCGTCCACTCACGCTTCACCGCGCCACCAGCCTCCTGCTCTTCCCACCAATCGCAGAAGTAGCTCCTCCGTCTCCCTGCTCGGCTGGCCACTCCAGGCAAGGGGCGGGAGGACAAGTCTCCCCACATGGCTGCTGAGTGGCCAGCTGCGCAGGGAGACGGAGGACATACTTCCGTGACTGGTGGGAAGAACGGGAGGCTGGCGACGCGGTGAAGCCCGAGTGGACGGGCCCGGTTCCAAGGGCCGGACCCACATTAGGCGCACCTGGGATGGGGATATTTATATTCGTTTACGAATGCGAATATCCACATCTCTAAACTCTAGTGATCCAAAAAAGGAACTTCTCTGAGCCCTGCTCACCTTCTGTACCAGCATTTTCTCCTACTTCAATTCCTTTCTGCTTGACACAGAGACCTGGCCCTCCATGTCCTTTTGGGTTGAGCTCTGTCACTACCCCACACTCCATCGGTACCCAGTATGACGTAGTGGATAGAGTTCCAGACAAGGACTCTGGAGACCAGGGTTCAAATCCCCACTCCACCATGGAAACGCACTACCTTTCGGCTTTTCTCACAGCCATGCAGGCAGATCCCAAGCTGTATTCCTTCACAGGCACTTGGGTTGGGTCCCTACGATGCCACTAGCACAAGGCGCTCCATCGGCCATGGGGACTGGCTCACTGAAACCCCCGTTTTGAGTTGAATGGGTCACTTTGGGGTGTTTTTAAGCCTTTTTTTTTCTTTGAAAATACTCAGAGTGGCCTACAATGGAAAACAATAGAGAGCAGTTTGTAATGAGCCAGCAGGAGAAGGAAGAATGGAAGGAACCGCTGCAGCGTGAGGGAATATGTGCCAGTCAAACGGAGCTGCCAGAATGTCCAGCCTCTACCTTCTAAAGGCTGCTTTTTAAAGGCATGCTTGCTTGCTTGCTTGCTTTGATTGATTGATTGATTGATATACTTCCCCATTAGTGCACATACTACTCCGGGCAGTTTACAAGTTTAAACTTAAAAACCCCACACATGCCACATGACAATACCTGTGACAATAGGACAATTTTTTAAAAATCATACAAAAAACAAGAGAGAATAAGAAATAAAATATTAATATTAACTGCATCTGGGAGACCCAACTGTTGAAGGCAGCTTTGTATAGTTCTGTTCTTCTTCTGTAGCCTCTGTGAATCACACCCTGGGTGATTCGCGCCTGCGCGAAGCCTCATCGGAAGATTCTAGAACTTCTGCGGTAGCAATGAACACATTAGAATAGGCCCCTCCCCACCCGTACGAGTATAAGTACCTTGGCGCCAAGCGTCCCCTTTCAGTTTCTTTCAACTGCCGCGTTGAGAGCCTCATAATTCTGCTTCTGTGAGTAAAAGAGAAAGAGAGCTTATTCTTGATTCCTTCCTGTTATCAATCTTTTTCTTTTAAACTATTAGATCAAACTCTTTATCATCAGAGATTTTTCCTTTCCGCAGCACACACACACCCTCCAGTCATCGGTTTTTCTCCTCAATTATTTTCTCCTATTCATGGCCCCTTTGGGCCCGTTTAAGCACTGCGTTGTCTGTGATAATAAGATCCCACTTTCCGACGGACACGCTAAGTGCCTTTTCTGTTTGGGAGAAAAACATCAAACTTCCTCCTGTACCCATTGCAAAAAATTTAAGCGCGGAGTTCTTCACCGTTCCATATTCAATGCCCTCGGATCGCCCACCGATCCCTAACCAGAACCGTTGACATCAACAAGATATCACAGCCACCTTTGCAGGCTTGGGATGCTCACAAAAAGGAAACATTACCCATGGCTGTTCTAGGGGATTTTTCCTCCAGCCTATTGGTAATAGTTTATTTTCCTTTTTCCTGGAGTGTGTTCATAGAATCGTGAAGTTGGAAGTGGGCCCCTGAGGCCATCAAGTCCAACCCCCTGCTCAAGGCAGGAATCCGAATCAAAGGATATCTGCCGAGTGGTTGTCTTAAGTTTCTCTTGAATGCCTCCAGGGTTGGAGCACTCACCAACTCCCGAAGTCGTTGGTTCCATTGTTATACTGCTCTAACAGTTAGGAAGTTTTTCCTGCTATTCAGCGGAAATCTGGCTTCCTGTGGCTAGAGCACATTCTTACATGTCCTGCACTCTGGGATGATCGAGAACAGATTCTGCGCCTCCTCTGTATGATTGCCTTTCAAGTTCTTGAAAAGAGCCATCCTTTCTCTCCTTAGTCTTCTTTTCTCAAGGCTAAAGATACCCAGTTCTTTCCGTCTTTCAGAGTTGCGCTCTGTCCTTCCGCATGCGTGCTTAAGCAGCCTAATCTGCTTAAGGAAAGATGGCAGGGCATGAAATAGCTGTCAGCTCATCTCTGGCTTCCTGGAGAGCCTTCAAGGGCTACTCCAGGTGGATGATTAACCCATCCTTGATGAGCCTACAGGAGGAGAGGGAGGATTCCCATGGGTTCATGGGACCCTTTCCTCCATTCCGGCCTTTTCCTGCCCTGTGGATTCCTTGGCTGGGACCAAAGGGAAGGCGGCCCACCAAGCCCCCTCTTTGGCCCTCTTGCAAGTGTTAGGAGCCCATTCAGAGGCGGGGTTGCCTTCTCCTGGAGAGAGATGAACAGGATAAACATGTCCAGAGTGGCTTTGCATTCGTTGACAAAATGCAACGGCAGGAGTTTGGCTTGCCGATCGCGAAATAGGACATGGAGGTGGCCGGCCGGCCACCATCCAGTACACGTGGCCTTGGGAGGACATTCATCCGGTCGTGCTTTTGTGGCAAATGGGTGGTTGAGTCAGAATCATGGCGGTGGAAAGCTCAGGGTGGGGGCATCACTGCCGTGGTCCCTTCAGTCACATTTGGTTTTGGGGGGGGGGGTAACGGATGGGATGGGGCTTTCTTATCTTAGCTTTTCCCACTGGGGTGCCTTCCTCCTCCACCACCTCTTCTGCTTCTCTTGTCCTTCTTGAGCGGAAGAGCATCCCATGGAACTGATCCGTGGGAAACAGGAGAGCAGCAAAATAAGGACTATTTCAGCTGACACTTAAATTCATTGATTAGATCACCATTTCCCTGGACCACAATCCTCCCCGGTGCCGACTGTTTTATTCTGGGATCTTCAGTCCAGAAAGATAACTTTTCCGAGCTCTAGATGTAAGCTAGTAGTTTGGAGGGATTTAAAGAGGAGAATTCGTGATGATCAGTAGCTACTACTTGTGATAATTATGGATTACTCTCAGGATCACGGGCAGCTCTGTCCCAGGTGCACACATAGGATAGTCCTGGCCTGATCCAGCACTGCTCCCAACAGGCTGGTATTCCTTCCTTTCCAGAAAGACACAGGTGAAATGACCTCCACACATTTCCCTGTAATGGGAGCCTAGTTGGTTTATACCTTCTCCTGTGCAGGCGGGGGTTTGCTGATTAAAGTACTTAGGGATAAGAGACTGGAACGTAGGAAGATATTAGTAGTAAAGCTTTCATAAGTATTGACAATTGTGCATTTCCCTTAAAGAAAACAAAAAACCACACACATACCCCAACTAATATTTCCAAGCAGGCAACCCAAATTCTACATTTAGGCTAAATAAAGAAAATTGTCTGTCTTTATCATTTTTCATTCATTCATTCATTCATTCATTCATTCATTCATTCATCCATCCTTCCTTCCTTCCTTCCTTCCTTCCTTCCTTCCTTCCTTCCTTCCTTCCTTCCTTCCTTCCTTCCTTCCTTCCTTCCTTCCTTCCTTCCTTCCTTCCTTCCTTCCTTTAATACTACATAATTGACACTTTCAAAAATCCAGATTTTTTTTTGTACTATCAAGTTTCTTCACCAGCCACAGAGGAAAAAGGCAGAGTAAGGAAGGGTGTGTATATATATATATATATTCACTCACTCCCTGTTAGCATTTATTAGTCATCCTCCCAGATTAAAGCCAAAGAAGTCATTCAGTCCATATGCACCCAGAAAAGCTTCCCATCTGTCAAGAGGGGAGTGAATAAATAGCCCTCTTTCAGCACTGCTGATGCCGAGGCAGAAAGTGCCTCATTGTATGCTTTAAAATAAGAATAAAGCTAGAAGGTGAAGCTGTTAATGGGCCTTCTCTGAAAAAAAACTCTGCAATGCAAAATAATAGTGTGAAAAAGCAACAAAGCAGAGCACAAAAATATGCCAGTGAATATAAAAGTCTTGCCCTTCACTGGGTGGATTATGTAGGGCTGAAGCCTGCTGGCCATCTTTGGGAATGTTCTTCCACCAAGATAGAAGGTGTAGATCAGAATACGTACACTGTGCATTTCATTCATTCATTCATTCAACTTCTATGCTGCCCATCTGGCTACCAAGACCACTCTGGGCAGTTCACAACATGATAAAACAGCACTTTAAAAAACATTAGACACAATAATTCTACGAAAACCAAAATTAAACATCCCGATCCACATACACAAAAAGACAAATGTCAAAATAACTAAAACTCATTTTAAAAAGCAAGATGACGGGACAGGTAATCAAAGTGCTGAAAAAGCCTCTGCACTAGGATCCTGTAACCTCCCGGAAAGCCTGTCTAAAGAGCTGTTTCCAAGGATGGTTTGAAAATTCCCAGTGAAGGGGAAGAAAAGCAAAAAGGGAGCCCTCAGCGAACACAGTTAAGCATCCTTCCTGAGCAACCAGAATCTTGCTGAGCCCAGCTCCTGGCTTCTGAGACTGCTGGTAGCTTCTTTCTTTTTATATTCTTACGGGCCAAACATTTGAGAAGATAAAAGCTCAGCATTCAAAAGCTCAGAATTCTGCCCCAGATTCCTTTACCTTCTTGCCTAGGTAGGTTTTGGCTGAGCCGCTCGATAGCCCCAAACCATCCCTAATCAGCTTGGTGTGTTTTCTCTCCCAGTTGTCACGGATGAGACCCTGAGCTTCATCCAGCGAAGCCGCTGCCTCTTGGTGGTGCTGAGCCCCAACTATGTCCTTCAGGGCACCCAGGCTCTGCTGGAGCTTAAGGCTGGCCTGGAGAACATGGCCTCCAAGGGGACCATCAAGGTGGTCCTTGTCCAGTACCAACCCATCAAGAAGAGCAAGGTCAAAGAACTCCGGCAGGCCAAGGCCGTGCTCAACGTCATCAAGTGGAAGGGTGAGAAGTCGAGTTACCCTCGGGGGAGGTTCTGGAAGCAGCTGCTGGTGGAGATGCCCGTGAAGAAGACCCAGGAGCTTGGTGGATGAGCCAGAGGGTCTCCACCCCTCCTTCGAGAGATGCCTGGCCTTGCAGCTAAGGGTGGAGCTGCTTCTGGAGAGAGGTTTGGGGCGAATGAAGAGACTTTTCCTTGGGTTCCTCCGCCTGAGCCAGATTTCCTCGCCTTGTTTTGTAAGAGGCCGTATGTAGTTTTCCTGGGAGTGGCTCCCCGTTGTGGATGATCCACCCACAAGGCCAATATATGTTGTCCATTCAGGGAGGGGCATTATCCCTTCCAGGAAGGAGGGAAGAGATGAGGTCTTGAGCAGAGGAAATCCAGAGGTCTTAGGCCTCCTATCCCCAACTGAACCACCTCTGGGTGTGTTCAAAAAATCTCAGGATCACAGAATCATGGAGTTGGAAGGGGCCTGTAAGGCCATCAAGTCCAACCCCCTGCTCGAGACAGGAATCCGAATCGAAGGAGATCTGCCAGGCGGTGGTCTAAATCTCTCTTGAATGCCTCCAGGGTTGGAGCGCTCACCACCTCTTGAGGTCATTGGTTCTATGGCTGTCCTGCTCTAACCGTTAGGTGTTGGGCGCACCTCCCACCGTTGTCTCAGCCAGAAGCAGTGGCATTCTGGGGAGTGTGATTACATGCATCCTCGGCAACACCCATTTGAAGAAAGCCGTCTCGGACAATTAGCCTGACCTTGCCCACAAGAAGTGCACTGTGGTCGTTTTCATAGTTTATAGACAGGCAGCCTCCTTTTCCGAACCCCAGGCGCCGAACTGGGTGCCAGTCTCTTTCTTTCCAACACCAGCCTGCTAATTAGAGAATAGTTTTGTCTGCTGTTACCTCCAAATGAATGTAGCTATTTTTTTTTTTTTTTTTCACGTGGGAGTCAGAACCACAGAGAGAGGTTGGCTCCGGTGTGGACCACTGGCCTAGGACAGAGCATCTGAACAACATCTAGGGCCCAAAACTTTGCCAAGTCGTACCTGTGAGGCAAGGGAACAACAAACAGGGTGGCCAGCCGTTACAAGCCCATGGAGATCCCTCAGGGTGGAAAAGATGTCTTCCGTCCTCTGCAGCGTCATTGTGGAATCAATGGGCTAGGGTGGAGCTCATGTGTCACTTAATCTGTCCTTCTCAGTTGCCAGTCCTGCCGCTTGGCCCTCTTCATGGCTTCCAAGGGACTAGTTTAAGGGAAGGCTGATGTTTCCTTTGCCCCCAAGCTCTGCCTAGACTCCAGAGAAGAGAAGCAGGACCGTGGGAGGAAACGGCAGGTTTGGTCTCCTCCAAAATAACAAAGTCATAATGCAAGCTAAGCCACTGGAGAGCAAACAGAGATACTAAGAGGGCTGGGAAGGATAATTTTGGAGAGACGTCTTCCACGTCTTCCATTGGTCTCTCATCTCTGTTGGGGTCCGTTAAGTACAGGCTCAATGCAGTAGCAAGGTGAGGCTGTGGAGTGACAGAGACATGGAAGCAGTCCCTGTAGAGATAAAGGATGCTCCCGGGAGACCTCCTTTTCCATTTGCTCCAGAGTCCAGCCCAAATCCAGCCTTGGGCCAAATATGCTCTCTGCCTCCACCCCAGTTGTAAACCGATGAGTGGGACCGGTGGCCGTGGGGCTTAGCCGGAGGAGGTGCACAGCAGAACTCCTAAGCTCCTTGCTCCTCTCTCTCTCTCTCGCATTCACACATGCGAGGGAAGGAGGTGCTGTGCAGAGCCTTAAAACGTCAGGTACCCTGTGGAGTTCCTTGCCAGGATTTCTGTTGTGTGGCCTAAAGGAGGGTTGTTTCCTTCCCAGCCTGTGGCTTTGGCCGTCCTTTGCTTCCTGGTCTAGAATATGAGTCAGCCATTAATAAGGTGCTGGTGGCGTCTTTTCATACTTCATCGTTCAGTATTATTTCTTGTGTCAGGTGCACTGGCGTGGCCCGGGAGATCCCAACTTCTCATGCGGCTTTTAGCTTTGACAGTAGCCAAAACACCGCAGAGGGGAAGAAAGTGTGTGTATATAGATAGTGATGTCAGAGTTCACGTAGCACCCTTTCAGTCGGGCAATTGTGCCTTGCCTTTTTGTCACACCCCTGGGCAGCAGTGAGATTGTGTGGCCTGTTTGTGGAAGCAAATGCCTTCAACGGTTAGGCTAGTGCCTTGGGGCCCAAGCCCAGAGCGGAAAGAAAACCACGTAAGCATCCCTTGATGATCTGACAGTCTCTTTGCTTGGTGGCCAGCTGTGCAGCCAGTCTCACAGCCAGCATGGGAAAGAGTGTGTGAGGGGATTGTAAGGGGGGGATTGTAGGGGGGGATACTTACCTGATTTCCCTTCTGTTCTGGATTTAGGCATCAGAGTATTAGCTCCATTCTTTAAGGTCTTGCAAGAGTAGCACAGGTACCTCCCCCCCCCCCCTCCACAACAGATTTGGGGCAGGATCCTGTCCTTTCCAGACACAAATCCAGAGCTTCCTGAGTTCCTTTTCATGTCATTCCTGAGTTCCAGGAATCATGTCCAAGATTCCTGGCAGAATAGGGCCCTTCAGGAGAAATGGGCACAGAAAGGACAGAAGTCCACCCGCAAAGCCTGCGCATCAGCAGAAGAAGCAGGTAGGGTTGGACACCAGATGTGAAATTCAGTGGTGCCGTTTGTTATTCCAGGGTAATAATGTGTGGTGGCTCCAGATGTGTGGGGCTGAGAGGTAAATCTGAGCCACGGAGTCCACATCCTGTGCCAGCAATCCTGTTGCTGTCGGCCTAGCCCAAATGCCTTCTGATGGGTGCATTACGAGCGACCAATGTACATAGGTCCTCTGGATGATGGATAGAGCCATCGGGTGTCCAAACTCCCCAGGTGAGGGTGGATTTCTGACTGTGTCGTCCATGCCATCCAGTTTTGAGCCCTGAGGCTTCCATTTTAGTTCCTTGGGACAGAGGAACCTCCTTCATAAGCCTTCCTTCCTTCCTGACACTGCCTCTGCCATACAAGGTTCTGGTTGTCTCCCACGGACATCCTGCGATGCGACAGGGGCTGACTCCGTGGAGATGCTTCCCCAGGCCTGCGGGTGCCAGAGGCGGAACGGGTCATGCGCGGTGTCCGTGGCGGGGCTGGTTGGCTGGGCCCCACTCCTGCATTGATACCACGTGCGAGCAATACTTCTGAAGGGGGTTGGCACCCAAGAAGTCGGGGATTTTTGGAAAGGTCCTCCATTCATGTATTATTATTGTTTGTTTCTTTGTTTTTCCACTCAGGACCAATTTTCTTTTCCCCGACCCATCTGAATGCCTTCTCTGATACCATTCGCTGTGAAAAAACGTCATTGTTTTATTTTAATTTTTTTGTTCTGCATTTCAATAAAGCACATGTTTTGATACTTCCTCGGTGGTGTGTCCGTCCCTTCTCATCTGCCTGTGGACTTCCTCTCATTCTCCATTCCATCTTCAGCACAGCCATCATCGACTGTATCCTGTCATGCCTCCTGCATCCAACTTGTGGGAATGCCACAAGACCTACCTGGGTCCAGGCTCACTCCTGGGGCCTTTATTCATTTATTCATTTATTCATTAAATTTATATACCGGCCCAGTGGTGCAACGCACTGTTCTGGGTGATTTGTTGTTGTTGTTTAGTCGTTAAGTCATGTCCGACTCTTCGTGACCCCATGGACCAGAGCACGCCAGGCCCTCCTGTCTTCCACTGCCTCCCGGAGTTGGGTCAAATTCATGTTGGTCGCTTCGATGACCCTGTCCAGCCATCTCGTCCTCTGTCGTCCCCTTCTCCTCTTGCCCTCACACTTTCACAGCATCAGGGTCTTTTCCAGGGAGTCTTCTCTTCTCATGAGATGGCCAAAGTATTGGAGCCTCCGCTTCAGGATCTGTCCTGAAGCTGAGTGATTTACAGCAAGATAAAAACAAACAAGTTAAAATAAAACACACAGACCAATCGCATAAGCTCGAGAGGCATAAATTACAACTTGCAAGCAGAACGCAAGGCAAACTGAGGAATCGGTGCAGATAAGCAAGAAAGCCTTCTCTAAAAAGAAGTGTTTTCAGAAGCCTTTTAAACATTGGAGGGACGGAACCAAGCACAGCTCCCCCGAGAGTTGGTTCCGGACTGTTGGTGCTACCACGAAGAAGGCCCCGGTTCTGGTAGAGGACTCCCTGGCCTCTTTGGAGGAATGTTGCCCGGGCAGACCTAGTGGTGCTGGTAGATGACCTTGGGAAAAGACGCTACTCCTCCATGTTTGGTTTGAAGGGGCTTATACCTAATGTGGGCATGCCGGCGGCCCCGTTCGCTCACTGCTGGGCTGGTGTTTCCGTTCCCCTAGCCACCGTCTGGACCCTCCTTCCAGGGGTTTCCTTTAGGCCGCGGGACTCAGTTTGTGGGCATCTTGCCCTTGCTTTTTTGAAAGGTGAAGGACTGCGCAAAAGTTTCTCAGTCCGTGGACTGACTTTGGATGCAGTGCCTTGTGGAGGTTGGTGTCGAAAGCAGGAAGGCAGCTCCTTCTCCCCCGCTTGCCTTGCAATGAGATTCTCTTTGAAGCGGCATTTTCAGATTAGGGGGTGGAGGGTGCTACTGTTGTCCTCTCAAAGGTGGATTTCCAGTGACCTCATGTGCATGTTTACTCGGGAGTAAGGACCACTTCACTGGCCCCCCCCTGCTTCCAAACTGGGTCTAAACGTTGATACTCTGATGCTGAAGGACATCGTAAGCTAAACCCACTGAAGGTTGCTTTCCGGGAAAGGAATGCCCTTCCTTATAAGCAAGCGAACCTTGATGCGTTCATGTCGGATGACAGAGGAGGTAGAAATGTCCTTTTTAAGTAGCCCAGAGAGATCTCCTGAGAGCCAACGCTAGGCAGTGGAAAGAGTGATGGACCAGGACTCAGGGGAGCTGGGTTCAAACGTCCCTTGGCTATGGAAATTCACTGGGGTGGGTGGATGTCACTAGTAAACCTTTGTTAACTCCCCTTTTGATTTCACATTGGCCTGATGAGCATTGTTTAGGGCTAAGCACTTTCCTCCATGCCTCAGTTGGCCGGTGTGTGTGTGTGAGGGGGACCCTTTCACTGGGATGCACCCTAAGAGATAAAATTGCCTCAGAGCACTTTCTGTTTGCAGCGGTATAGGAGACACCATAGCTGTTTGGGTCTTGAAAGTTGAAATAACACAATTGGGCAATACCAGGTGTTCCTCACCTAGATATTTCTGAAGGCTGCAGACTGGCTCATGAGAGGACCCACAGAGGCCCCTGGAGGCTAAGCAAGGCAGATTTGGGGGAGCCTGGCCAGACAGACAGAGGTTTGAGGGGATATGCCATCCACTGAGGGGGACACCCCAGTCTCAACATATCCTAAGCAAATCACTCATGTGTCGAAATCGGCATTAAGACAGCATTGATCGACTGTGCACAAGCTGTTGAAGCCACCATGCTGTTGAAAAGAAAATCCAGAATCCCGTTACAGCAGGACTGCCCATATCCATTGGAGATTGGTTCAAAGCCCCCTGTGGATAATGAAAACTGTGGATAATAGCAAACATTATCTATCCATCTATCTAATGGTAAAAGGAAAAAAGATAAGAAAAATTATTTTCACATACATTGCCAGAACTAGCCACTAGAGGGCGCCAGAGACCATGCTATGTATTCCTCACTAGCAAGTGTTCATATCATGGTCTCTTGGCTCCTTCTAGTGGCTGCTTTTGGTAATACATGTGAAAACTTTTTTTTTCTAGAGTTTTTTTTTTCTTTTAATATTTTTAATATATTTAAACCATGGATGAGTGAAACCACGGATATTGATCTCATGAATAAAGGGGTCCTACTGTACTTATCACCTTGCCGACAAAGGTCCGCATAGTCAAAGCTATGGTTTTTCCAGTAGTGATGTATGGAAGTGAGAGCTGGACCATAAAGAAGGCTGACCGCCGAAGAATTGATGCTTTTGAATTGTGGTGCTGGAGGAGACTCTTGAGAGTCCCCTGGACTGCAAGGAGAACAAACCTATCCATTTTGAAGAAAATCAACCCTGAGTGTTCACTGGAAGGACAGATCCTGAAGCTGAGGCTCCAATACTTTGGCCATCTCATGAGAAGAGAAGACTCCCTGGAAAAGACCCTGATGTTGGGAAAGTGTGAGGGCAAGAGGAGAAGGGGACGACAGAGGACGAGATGGTTGGACAGTGTCATCGAAGCAACCAACATGAATTTGACCCAACTCCGGGAGGCAGTGGAAGACAGGAGGGCCTGGCGTGCTCTGGTCCATGGGGTCACGAAGAGTCGGACACGACTAAACGACTAAACAACAACAACTGTACTTATGCACCAAATGGATAAGTGTCTGGTGGAAGCTCACATGAGCAAACTCTCTGCCACAGAAGAAAACAGATGAGAATCCCCTGCACTTTATAGGCAGAAATTCCTTTGTTGAGGCTGCTGGGAGGATGTGAGGATGGGGAGAAAGTGCGAGCCTAAGGCCATGAAGTAGCGAAGGGGGGGGGGGGTCTTGCATCCTTTCCAGCCACTGTTCTCTACCCAGTACCCACTGGAAATGGTGGGAAGGCCTTTTATTTGTTTGCATCTCTGTCCCTCTTTGGAACTTGACCTCTAGAGAAATAAAAGCCTTTGGATCAGGCCAAAGGTCTCTCGCCTACAGCAGCCTGTTTACAACAGGGACCGGCCGGAAGGCCTTGGAAGAAGCTCACAAGTAGGCCATGGGGATTTAGGGAGTTGCAGAGGGCCTCTGATGCTGAAGGCAACAGGTAGCCTTCCTGACTACTTAGACCTTAATAGCCCCCCTCCATCTTGAACTGGCCCCATCCCCTTTCAAAGCCGTCCAAGCTGTCAGCCTTCAATACACCTTGCGCCAGAGAGTTCCACAGTTTGGACTATGCACCATGTCCAATAATTAGAGTCAAAGAGTTGGAAGGAGGCCCAAAGAGTCATCTGGTCCAACAGCCTCCCCAACAACCAAGGAGGAGCTGTGCTGCCCCCTGAAGGAGGATAAAATAATCAGGGCATTGGCTTTTGAAGGAATTCCCTTCCTCGGGTACCTGAAGTGTTGTCCAACGTCTGCACATGGTTGTGGGCTAGAGCGCCTCTACCTTTTTCAACGGATGGCCCTTCATGATCAACAATGAACATCTCGTGATCCACCTCAAGATTTGCTTCCCTAAGAGATTTGTATTTTAAACTTGAAATGTTGCAGGCTGAAAACAAATGAAAGGATCTGTAATTATATATATTTACTTTGCTTGCATCATAACTGAAGAGATTGTTTTTTTTAAAAAATCATGGAAAGAGCAGAGGTGCATTCATAAGATTATTTTGTAAGCTGGGAAATCAACAAGTGTGATTTTTCTTTTTAAAAAAATCCCACCTAGCCCCCCGCTGAAATTCTAAGGTGCTTCTCTGGAAGGGTATTACTCCAGCAAGGAGGGCATTAAGCCAAGTAACACTGGACGTGTTAAGCGAATGGCCATGTTGGCTATGGGAAGACGGCATGGTGGGTGTCTGTTTGTTTCCAGGTGGCAAAAGTCTGAAGCTGAATGGCCAGAGCAGTGGTTTCCAGTCTTGGGTCCCCAGCAGGGATGCTGGCAAGGTTTGGGGTCCGAGTCCTGAGTCCCAAGCCCCAAGTCTGAGTCCCTATTAAAAACAAGCTTTTCCCCCCAGGAAAAAGGGAGGGAAGGGTGCGTTCCAAGTCATGGGTCGACTCTTGAGTCACTGAAAAACAACAACAACAAACCCCGAGTCAAGTCCAAGCCAAGTTATGGGTGAGACTTAAAAGCCGAGTCCCACGACTCCAATCCGCATCACTGGTGCCCAGAAGTTCTTGGACTACAACTCCCAGAAGCCTTTCCCACTAGCTGTGCTGGCCAGAATATCTGGAAGCGGCAGTCCAAGAACATCTGGGGACCCAAGGGGTTGGGGAATCCCTGGAGAGCCTGTCTTACCGTTGGGTCACGGCACAGTGCTGTGCGGTCCAATGCGAAGCCTGCTCTTGACCACCCGAAAAAGGAAGGAGGAGCTTCATAGCAGCTGTGGGAGGGAGAAAAGAGACAAGGGAGTATGGCCGCCCCGGGTGCTGAAGGCTGTCGTGGTCATTGGGACTTCTCCACAAGGGGCGGAGAAGTCCGTAAGCGGCTACTTGCCCTTCCCTGCAGCCCACAGGCTGAGAATTAATCGACTTGAGCTCTTCTCATGGCCTTCCTCTCCTTTTCCCTCTAGATATCACAGAAGCCATCTTCGACTTCATCCAGAGGAGCAGGAAGATGATTGTGGTCCTGAGCCCAGACTACCTGCTGGAGAAGAGCATCAGCATGCTGGAGTTTAAGCTGGGCCTTCTGTGCCAGAACAACATTGCCACCAAGCTGGTGGTGGTGGAGTACCGGCCGCTCTCGCGGGTCCACCCCAATGTCCAGCAGCTGAAGGAGTCGGTCCCCTTTGTCCCGTGGAAGGGGGAGAAGTCCAAACGTCCCGGCTCCAAGTTCTGGAAGGCTTTGCGCCTGGCCTTGCCGCTGAGGAGCTTGAACACCACGGGCATCTCAGCCTGGAACGAGAGCTGCTCTTCCCATTCGGACATGAGCCTGGACCACGTCCAGAGAAAGAGGAGGCGGTTGAAAGGGCCGACAGAAGGCCAGCAGAGCGCCCGGCCCAAGGGAGTCCCTGTCCAAAGGGGGGCGGCCCAGCCCCCCAGGCTGAAGGCCAGAGACCACGCCAAGCCTTTCCTGCCCTGCCGGTGCTGCGTGGCGTACTGCAACAAGAACCACAAACTCGGGGGCCACGGCCCAACCGTGGGCAAACCCAAGCAGGAGGGCCAGCTCCACCGGCCGCTGGCGGCAGGAGATCCCGCTGGGCGGAGGCTCCACAACAGCGAAAAGCTTCGGCCGCCGGGCTCTCAGGTGTCAGCCCTGAGCCTCCGGCGTTATGCAGATGCCTCAAACAACAATGACTTTTATGTCCTCTAGCCAGCTTTGGGTGGATGAGCCTCTCAGTCACAGGGCTCGAGAAGGAAGGGGAGTACATTTCCCTGCAACCCACCCTCCGTTGAGGGCTCGAACCTCTCCGCCGTGGGTGGAGGCAACAGCACCATGAGCTGTTGCATGGAGCCGTGGGTTTGCCCGCCAGGGTAAGACCGTCTGGGAGGCAGTCCTCAGTTTTAGGAGCGCCTGCCCCACAAGAGTTTCTGGAGTGAGGGGTTACCCCTTCCGCAGACAGACACGCCAGCAGGCAAACCGTCCCGAAAGCAGGTCCCTATCGAAACAACTTCAATCCCTGGAAAAGCTAGCTCAATTTGGCTAAAGATTTTTGAGCAAGAGATGGAGGTGGCAGTTCTGGACTGCCTACTTTCAGGAGCTTGTCAGAGAGAATCAGGAGCTTGGGGTGCAGAGTAAAGGCCAAATTGTGACTTAAAGAGAGCATGTAACTAGAAGAAGGCACCCTTTCACCACTGAAGGGGTCTGACTGTCACAACGCTTCACGCCTCCCCAACTTTGCAAGTAAGTTTGTTTTGTTGGGTGATGGATCTTCTAGATGTCCATGCAGGCTGAATTTGTGAGTCAGATTTCTCGGGCATTTCTACATGTCTGGAATCACGTCTCTGAAATCACCAACATAACTTCAGCGAGGAAGACCTGTGATCTGTGACAGAGAGTTTCATGCTCAAGAAACTGCTGAAAAGATGGGGTGCAACTCAGGGGAGCCAAGGCCATGAGCAGCAGGAGAGAGAGCTGTGAGTGTATGACAGCTTTTCCCCCGCCATCTCCTCCAGATGTTTTCCGTCACAACTGAAGGACCTTCGTTCCCCATTAAGTGCCTGCCTGGATTTTCAGAAGTTCAGGAAGGAAGGTGCTTCTCTCAGTCCGGCCACTCCCCGGGGTACCTTTGGTAGGGAGACGGGTCAGGGACCTTTCGGTGGCTGCTCCCCGGCTGTTTTGCTCAAAGCCACCGCAGGTTAGGCGAGTCTAGCCCACTGCCTCTTTCTTTTCCACCAGCTGACAACGGTCTTTTTATTTTGACTTTTTCAATGGTTGGGAAAGGGTCTGTTTGTGTTGCCGATAGAAAATCAGCAAACCTTCAAGACGAACATATTTTATTTGACTAAGCTTCCTCAGACCCAGCTCTCTTCTCTCCAGTGAAAATCTTTTCAAAGGGATCTCCCTTAATTTTTTTAAGTCAGTTGTTTAAATCCAGGGGTGGAAACATCTGGCCCTCGAAAGGTTGAGCTGCGACGTCCATCAACTTGAGCCAGCAGAGTGAACGATGAGGCACAAAAGTTCGTGAGCAAACCAAGAGCACCCAGAGGGTCACAAGTTAAGCCCCTTCTGTTTTATGTTTTCAGCTGACTATGTTTTTCTCCAGATCTGTTTTGTTTTTTAACTACATCCTCATCTTCCCTTGCCAGCATGACCATTGGTGAGGGATCATACAAGTTCTGGCCCAAAACATCTGGAGGACAGCATGATTTTGGCTTTAGATTGAGATCTGGGCTGAGTTGTCTGGAGCAGAGCAACGGCTTGGTTGGGACAGCAAAAGGCTATGTCAGTGATAGGGGCCAGAATCCTGCTGGTGAATTAGTAATGCATCTGGTACCCCATGAATCACTGTCAGTTCGCTGCAGTGACTTAAACCAGTTTAACTTACACATGTGTCAGTCACTAGCAGGATGCTGGCCACACAAATTATAAATTGCTATTTTGAAATAAAAGCAATCCTTTTGGGGGTTTGGGGGTTTGTTTATGTGGGGCTAATGTTTCAGGCTGTTGCCATACTGAAGTCATTTTGAAGAAGGAAGGAAGGAAGGAAGGAAGGAAGGAAGGAAGGAAGGAAGGAAGGAGCTGATGATGGATGAAAGGAAGGAAGGAAGGAAGGAGCTGATGATGAATAAAAGGAAGGAAGGAAGGAAGGAGCTGATGACGGATAAAAGGAAGGAAGGAAGGAGCTGATGATGGAAGGAAGGAAGGAAGGAAGGAAGGAAGGAAGGAAGGAAGGAAGGAAGGAAGGAAGGAGCTGATGATGGAAGGAAGGAGCTGATGACGGATAAAAGGAAGGAAGGAAGGAAGGAGCTGATGATGGATGAAAGGAAGGAAGGAGCTGATAAAGGGAAGGAAGGAGCTGATGAAGGAAGGAAGGAAGGAAGGAAGGAAGGAAGGAAGGAAGGAAGGAAGGAAGGAAGGAAGGAAGGAAGGAAGGAAGGAAGGAAGGAGCTGATGATGGATGAAAGGAAGGAAGGAAGGAAGGAGCTGATGATGAATAAAAGGAAGGAAGGAAGGAAGGAGCTGATGACGGATAAAAGGAAAGAAGGAAGGAGCTGATGATGGAAGGAAGGAAGGAAGGAAGGAAAGAAGGAAGGAAGGAGCTGATGATGGAAGGAAGGAGCTGATGACGGATAAAAGGAAGGAAGGAAGGAAGGAGCTGATGATGGATGAAAGGAAGGAAGGAGCTGATAAAAGGAAGGAAGGAAGGAGCTGATGAAGGAAGGAAGGAAGGAAGGAAGGAAGGAAGGAAGGAAGGAAGGAAGGAAGGAAGGAAGGAAGGAAGGAAGATTGCCGCCTTCTTCTCCAAAGCCGATGAATATTGAATGGGGAAAATGCCAAGACATTTGAAACAACATTGTTTGCAATTAAATGTTCCTTTTGGCAAAGGATTCCAAAGCCTCTCTCTGTTGCTTTTACCTGCCTGGTTTCTCAACCTTATTTCTTCTTAGGATGTGCAACCCCAACTGCAGCCACAGTGGCAATCAGAGGACCTGGATTTTGTCCCCAAAATATTTCCCCTACCCCCACCCTCAGCACTCCTTTCACAAGCCAAAAGAGGGATGGGCAAAGGGAAAGGGATCTGGTGAGGAGGCAGGCTTTCCAAGTTCACGACTGATCACAGAAAGTCTCTGGGTGGTTTACAATTTTAATTATGCAGGCTACCCATTGCCCCCCCCCTCCACCACCAGCGAGCTGGGCACTCCTTTTACCGACCTCGGGAGGATGAGTGGACCTTGAGCCGGCTTCCTGAGCCCATTGGGATTGAACTCGGCTTGTAGTTTAACCACTGTGCCATGAGCCTCACCTTTCTGCAGATAAAGTCAAGCCTGCATAAATAGCTCACCTCTTCCTCACTTTATCCTCAGAATATGTAGCATGCAAGGTAGGCTGAGAGAGAGAGAGAGAGAGAGACTGGCCAAGGATCACTCAGTGAATTACTTGGATCAGTGAGGAATTGACTCTGGATCTCAAAAGTCCCAGGCTGACCCTCTAACTACTTCCCCATGTTGGCTCTTGATTTTCCACTTGACTTCTTCTTAAAAGCTAGGGGAATAATAGGGGAACTGTGGTGCTTGCTTTGCATTTCATGCGGCCAGGGGGATCTGTCTGGAATCCTGCATCCCAACCACGGAGATGAGGCGGCCACCTCCCAGAGAGGGTGGTTCACAAAGCTGGCCACCAGCAGGACTTCTGGACCTCCTTCTGGAGAGGAAGAGAAGCCATTGACCTCTGGTGGTTCCTCAGAGTCCAGGCAGCCACTACAGAGGTGGGATGGGTGAGGCTGCTGGCTAAACGGCCACCCCTACCTTGTGTGCTGCCTAAATACCTGTTAGATGTGACCCCCAAATCTTGGCAGGACCCCCTTTTATTGCTATGGCTTTGTTCCTCCCAACAGTGGCTTGTTCTTTCTGGCATTACCTGTGAATCTTTCGGAAGCGGTGACTCTTTTATCACAGAGGGTGAAATTGCTCAAACCTCGCCCTGGGTTCATGGCCCAGAGAGGCAACCGAGGCAGTCGATTCGAAAGGATGGGCAGCCACATTACATGGCAAACGGCAGACAAAAGCAGCGAAGCCCAGTCCTGACAGATGTGCCCCTGGAAGGAGCAGACCTTTGAGCTGTCGATGGCCTGGTTCTGGCAGGTTTCTTGCAGGAAATCAATACACTGTTATAAAGACTAGATTCGGTTCCTAGGTGGGTTAGCAAGGAGTCTTGCTACACTGTAAAGACGAACGCACTAATGGTGACGGATGCTTTCCTGGACCACCAGAGCTTCAGGCAGAATCCAAGCCCTTGGGCGTGATAAATTCGCTCCTCTCCCAAGCTGCTGCCCGCGCACTCTCGGCTGCTCCATAGATTCATTGCCCTAGACATCGGTCGTAGGAGCCGAAGGGCAGGTTTTATAAGTGGTGGGAAGTGTCATCAAAAGGTGAGTTATATGGCAGGAATGGGAGGCCGGGAGGTGCAAGCAGGAGATGACCATTAGATGGTGAGCGGCTGCCCCATGCCATGTGCAGTGTGCCCGTTTGTTCCCACCGAAGGACAGCCTGGATGCGCAAATGCTTGGGTGTGGGTGTGTGTGAGACAGAGACACTTTCTGTGAGAGGAAAGGCTACATGCTCTTAAGGAGGGCTGAGTGAGGGGGTGAGGGAACCAGCTTCCCATCTAGAGCAAATGAAATTCTGTATTTTGGATTAATCAATCCTGCATCCATTCAAAAAAGAAAAGAAAAAAAGGTCTGGGGGACACTGGTTTCTTATCTTTTAAAAGGATGTGTTTTTTTTACTATTGAAAAATAAATGGTAATTCATGGAATCCAGAAATCTGGGGTGCGTATGGGTTTTTCCCCCCTTTCTTTTTAAAAAAAATATATTGTTGCTCTTGTTCCTAGGAATAGTTACCCCATGTTTCCGAGGACTTGAGAGATTTTTCTTTCAAGTAGTCATGGACTATAGGGGAAAAAAAGAATTAATTTAAAAAGTCTTAGGAAATGAGTCTCACTGAAGCGTAAAATTAAACTTATTTGGGAGGAACCAGAAGCGGCTAAAAATTGAAAAGAGTCGAGAGGGGGAAAATCAGTAAGATCTAAATTATTTAAAAACGGGGGCGGCCGGAGCAGTGTTTCCTTTGTGCAACGATAGTGTATGAAAACAGTTACATTTTCCAGCCGTCGCTCAGCTGCTTTTTGGGCTGACCTTGGGGTCTGGGAGTCCTTTCCCCCCCCACCCCCCGCCATGGGGAGAAAAACCCTTTTTCTTAGACAGATGCAGCTCAGTTCATGCATTCCTCTTCAATCAAAGCATGCGTTAATGGTTTCCTACACGGCTGCCAGCCAGTGTAAATTCCCCCAGAGATGTAATTTTGGACAGGAATGCAAGAGTGCTATATTTACCCCCTAATTCCTGACCCATTACTTTCCCCCAGAAACAGTATTTCCATAGTATTTCCCTGATGCTCATGGGCACTCAAAATAGCTCTTCCTTTTGCCCCCCCCCCAGGAAATAGCTTTCTGCCTTCTGCATCTGTTAAGCACGGCTTTACAAATATGTAGAAAAGGAAGTCCACCTTTTCAGAGAAGCAGCTGCTTCGCTTGCCCACCGCCCTGCCTTTCGGGAATATACCCTCTGCTTGGATTCCCTCCAGGCCAGGTCAGCAACCTTAGGCCACAACGCATGTGGGGCGGAGCGTGGCCTCAAATATTTCAGCCTTGAATAATCCTGGTCCCTTTGCACCAGGAGGCTAAGAAGCCCCTACGAGAGATGAGAGCAGAAAGCCATTTCCAAGAGAGTCTTGTTCCAAGCACAGGCTTAAATTTGAATTTAAGGGACATCTCAAATCTTACCCATAATATTAATAGTAATTTTGGCTCTCTGCATTCAGGTCCCTGAGGAAATTCAGAGTGCCCGAGGTGAGCCATTATATAGAGTACTGGCTTTGTGAAAAGCTGGTACCACTATTTATTTCTTTGCTTCTTTGTTACCTTCATTATTTGTCTGTTTGTTTGCTGGTTTCATTTCTATACCATCCATCTGGCTGAAGGCCACTCTGAACCGTTTACAACATGATGCACATGCTAAACGTGGTGAAAAATTCAAAAATTCGAGAAAGAGACTGAAAAAAATAAAATAAAATAAAAATAAACAATACATTGAAATACATCAAGATACATTTCACATACATAAGGCATTTAAGGTGGTAGTAATTAGATTGTGTTAAGAAATTCATCCATTTCCACAGGTGAGGTATTTTGAAAGGCCTGCCTAAATAGCAGGGTTTTTAATGATTTCTCGAAGATTGCCAGCGAAGGGGCCATGTCTCTCCTGCCTTTCCTCTGGAAAGTTTAAAGGCCTGCACATGGCTTTTCTAATGCTCCGTTTCTCCCCACAACAAACCTGTCAGGCAAGTCCCGCTCTGCCAAGAGTGTGCTTGTGCACGTTTCGTGGCTCAGTGGGGGGACTAGAAGGTGGAGCCCCCGTCTCCTGACCACCGGGACCCATGCCATTGCAACCGGTGGGAGCAGACCCAACCCGGCCATGAGTCTCCGGGAGGCAATAGCCTCAGGCAGCAAAGCGTCCCGGTGGCGGCAGAAATGCTTATTCCTACCCACTGCCCCCTTGCCCAGAGCTGGCCACCCCTGGAGACTGAGGGGCTTCCTCCGTTTGGGGAAAAGAAGAAAGTGGAAGAAGGGGCCAGTCTCTTTCCAAACGGCCTGGCTTCGAGGAGGTCTTTGGGTCTGAGATAATGTAGGAGGTGTTGGCCATTGGTGGGTGGGTGAGTCTCCCCCAATGCCTTGGCCCCTCTCAGACCCCCATTCCATCCCATACCCAAGGTGGGCCATTTTGAAATAGCTGTCCAGCAGCAGACCACCTCAAGAAGGTCCCTCCTGGGATGAGGGCTGTTCGTTGTTGCTTTCTTGCTGTCTTTCCTCTTCCACCTCTGGTTGAGCGCTCAAAGGCAGTGGGGACAGCAAGAGGAAAAAAACCCCACACCCATTGGGGGGGGGGACAGACCTCCCCCGCAATCTGAGGCAACCAGAGAGCTTGAGCCAACCCTGGGAGGGAGCGGAAGTTTCTGCTCTAGAATGTGGGTGTCCCTGGAAGAGAGAACCTGCCGTTCTTGTGGAAGAGCTAGAAGAGACCTGGGATAAGCGAAACCAGGCAGCCCCCGCAGTGGACCTCTCTTTTCCTCCATTAGCTGAGAAGCATTTTTTTTAAAAAGTGCTGCTTGAAAAAGTGGCAGATGATAACGATAGCCACCGAGGTCACGTGGAAAATGGAGCCAATGTGTATTCTACATCTCTTGAAGGTAGAACCCAAACAAACAGATCCTCCAAACTTCTTGACGCTCCGAGTCCAACAGAATGGAAATGGAAAGGCTTGAGCTGTGGAGGTTCCCCTGGGCTGGCAGATCCCTTCGACAGGACGTCCCAGCTCTGGAATCCGATGAATCTAGGCTCACATGATGCCTTCTGGTTTGGCTGGCTTGTCTGATTAATGCCCCTGAGGATACACAGACAGTCCTCTCCACCTGAGCCACTCACTACGTTGAAGAAGGATCCTCACATCCAAATGGCGTAAGCACCTCAAGTGGCCCTATTTTGGCCCAGCTCTTTCCACGATCGATTTCCCATATTGTTAAGTGGCTTAAGAAGACCTTGTCTTATAGGTTGGGTACTGACCAGTGGTGGATTGGGCTGTGGGCGGGTTTCTTGACCCGACGTTTTAGAAAAGTCACAAGAAAAGAAAATTCTCCTTCATTTCCTCTTTCTGTCTCCTGCTTCCCGAAGGAAGTTTTCTAATTTTTGTATAAGCGATGCAGCGCATCAGCGCTGCCCCAATGCATACTAAAAGAACAATTTCATTTTTGTGTGGCTGCCTTCTTAAGCAGCTTCACAATATCAGAAATTCAAAACAGAGAGGCCTTGACAGCCGAAGCCTCACTTTGGTTCATTTTCAGCAATCATACATGGAGAAAATGAACCAAAATGAAGTGATCCTAAACACACCAAAAAAGTAGAGGCCTCTAACTGGGACCCAGAAAGGTACAAGTAGAAATGCTCTGCAATTACATTGTGTGATCACCAAAAAAAAAAAAAAAGTAAATCAGCCCAACCATGCAGTGGACCAAACTGTGTATAAAAAGATATAAGAAATGAGATATAAAGAGATAACTTATTATTATTAATTTTTGAATACACCATATTCCTTAAGTGGCTGGCTGTGAAATAACACAAAGGATAGCTAATCAAAGATTTGTAGGAGTTTTGTATCAGTAACTTTCTTAGTATTTCCTGTATTGTCCTGACATAACACTGTATTCTTACAGTGTCTCATAAGAGGACTCAATCCAGATGTTCTGTTACGGCTTTATTGTAATTATGAGTCCATGCCAAATGACAGAGGCTTCACCACCCATATTCATGATCAGCTGTTATCCTTGGTTTCCAAGGTTATCATCTCACGATCAGTGCACCAATTAAAGGTGAAATGACAGATTTACAGTAACCAGCTTCACTTGGCATCAGGAATAAATTCTGGGAGAGTGATAATTTTTGACACTTGACATTTGTATAAGAAAGATGATGTCCCAATTAAGAAAAGAGAGAACAAAGAAGAAAAATGGAAGTTTTTGATCCAATGATTAATCAATATAGAACCAGTTGTTAACTGGGGCACATTCTTACCAAGCCCAGTAACAACAGACCAGCGTAGGAAAAGACCAAATGGAGAAGAGACTGGCCCTCGAACTAAGGACACACAATTTTTAATGCCCTTTTAGAGACACCCTGTCTTGGTGATGGTCTGGCATGTAATGGTATTTGTGTGTTTCTTGATCTCTGGAAAAAAACCATCTTCCCATGAAAGAGGAAATGCGAAGGTCAAAGCCAGGTCATGAATGGAATAGTGCAACTGCACTGAGGACCAGAGGGGTTTTTTTTGGTGGTGGTGGTGGGGACGGGGTGCAGACAAGACAGAAACGCTTGGTCAGGTCAGCAGTACTCTGCAGAGTCTGATTTTCTGTAGCATTTCCCTCCTTTTTTCCAGCCAGCAGGAAAAAGTTCTGATCTGGCCAGGAAGCAGAGCTGTTTCTAATGCAGCATCAGGGGAGAGAGTGAGTAAGGGACTTTAAAAGGGTGATGGCCATGGTCCCCTTTGATTCCTTCTTAAAGGGGCAACGCAGGGAGCCTGTTCTCCTGGAGACCCACCTAAAATTCCATATCCTCTCCCTTTTTCAGCTCTTTTTTCTATGGTCTGCCAAGATTGCGCATGGCACCAATGGGGCAGTATATAAATTTAAGAAATAAATAGAGCAAGTAGGTTTATTCAAGAAAAAATAAAGTTTATTTCTGATGAAAAGAACGGCAGAAGAAGCCTCCCAGTCCCACCCTATATTTTCCATCTTTTATTTTACGCATTTATTTTTTAAAAATTATGGATATGCCACCTTTCCCCCCACAGGGGACCGAAAGCAGCTCACAACAGATAAAACAACAGATTCAAAAGCACTGTATAAATGTCCTATTTAAAAACCATGAAACATAGATCAAGCTTGGAAAGATCAAGTTTCAAAACAATTCAAAAACGTTTTAAAACAGGTAAGTGAAAAAACCAGCATTCCTGAGATAACTTTACTGCTTTAAAGCCCGTAAAACCCTTTTCTGTCCTCACCCTCGTCGGTCTTCTCATCCCAGCCTCTGAAATCGTGGCAGGTCTGACCGTGAATGTGCAGGATGCGGTCTTTTCGTGATGTGAGCCACACTGGGTTCTTTTTAAGGAGAAAGATGGTCTGTGGCCCTCCAGAAATGCGCACATTTGTAATGTTTCCTTTATTAATCGTGCCATTGTCTCAGGGCAATCTTACCATTGCCGCTTCATTTGCTATGTCGCCATTGTTAGTATTCCTCTTATTTTCTCTGCAGTAGGTTTGTTTTTACGTTCTTCAACATCGATGCCTCTCTCGCCATTGCCTGTTATTTCAATACATTTTACATTGATTTGATTTTTTTAAAAAAATTGGGCTCCTGCTATGAGAGTCCCTCGTTGGAACGAAATATTGTGTGTAAGGGAGCTGGACCATAAAGAGGGCTGACCGCGGAAGAATCGATGCTTTTGAATGGTGGTGCTGGAGGAGACTCTTGAGAGTCCCCTGGACTGCAAGGAGAACAAACCTATCCGTTCTGAAGGAAATCAATCCTGAGTGCTCACTGGAAGGACAGATCCTGAAGCTGGGGCTCCAATACTTTGGCCATCTCATGAGAAGAGAAGACTCCCTGGAAAAGACCCTGATGTTGGGAAAGTGTGAAGGCAAGAGGAGAAGGGGACGACAGAGGACAAGATGGTTGGACAGTGTCATCGAAGCTACCAACATGAATTTGACCCAACTCCGGGAGGCAGTGGAAGACAGGAGGGCCTGGCGTGCTCTGGTCCATGGGGTCACGAAGAGTCGGACATGACTTAACGACTAAACAAAAAACAAAAACAAAAAAAGGGAGTCACTTTTTCACACCCGGACAGACTCTGCTGCCCAGGGATCTGGGCCTGAAACCCTGTCGTTTTAGGACCTGCCACCAGGTGTCGATATAAATCTAGAGTTGAGCTCATCATCGGGGCTCTATTTGGGCTAGCATTGTTTTGAAAAAAGAGAGGCGAGGGAGGGGATCTTTCCCGGGTGCTTGGCATCTTCCTGGCATGGCCCCATCTGCTCTGCCAGGCCCATCTGCGAATTTTCAGCACAGAGAGTGCTGCAATGTTCTTTGCTGGAAGGTGCGAGGACTCGGGAAAGGCACTCAGAGAGATGCTTCACGCCACAGAGAAAGATATTGTCCTTGGCCAAGGAATTCTACTTTTTCTCACAGCGGGATATTTTGAGTACCATGTGGGAGATGGGTCAAAGCTGTCTCTTTCGCTTGCAGTAACATTTTAAAAGTACAAATTCGTCCTGTTTCTATCTCAGTCTGTGACTGTATTTCTTTTTTAAAACCATCACTTAGCATGAAAGTGCTTGTGTATTTTCATAGAATCATATAGAATCATCAAGGGAGCTTGGAAGTCTTCTAGTCCAACCCCCTGCCCAAGGCAGGAGACCTCCTACCATCCCGGACCGATGGCTGTCCAGTCTTTTCTTGAAAACCTCCAGCGATGGGGCACCCACCACATCGGGAGGCAAGCCGTTCCACTGCTTCATGGTTCTCACTGTCAGGAAATTCCTCCTTATTTTCACATGTAATTTTCCATGACGGACACATTTTACCAAATATGTGCCTTTTAATATATAGTTTTCTCCAATCTGTGTTTTGGTATGCTGTTTCCCCTAATGAATTGCAGGATTTTTTTTTATCAGAGATTTTTTAATTTATTTTATTTATTTAATAATTTATCCTGCCTTTCTCCTTAAACGGACCCGAGGAGGCTTACATCATTAAGAAACAGTATTTAAAAGCTAAAAACAGCATACAAATATTTTAAAAGAATTAAATGAATACAATATTAAAACGGTAACTAAGATCAATATTAAAACACATTTTAAAAAACAGAGCACAACAGTCCATTTAAAAACCCCTCTCGTGTTACAGTAATCCAGCTGAGATGAATTGCAGCACGAAATCTAGATAAGTGCAAAAAACCACATGAGCTGTGTTTTAGTTCAAAGAAAAAAAAAGGAATTGTTTCACTGTTTCACTGCTTGCACAAAGCCACAAGTTGCCTATTCAGGTTTTAAAAATGCAAAAATGCAAAAACAAAAAGCCACCACAGATGACGAATGAAGCCCATCCTTCTGCTAGAAAAGTACAGGTCATTCGTGTGCAGGTGGGAGAAAGGTGGGCTAGGATCTGGGTGATTTGCAAAAGGTCAAGAAAAAAGTTGGAACCCAGAGCTGAGTTCACCAAAGATTTGCTGATAATGAGCAAAGCGAGAGGAATAGAAGGGTGCTGGCTACTGTCATGGGCGTGCAAATTGAAAAGGGGGTCCCACGGACTACGGTAAAGCTTACTTCCAAGAAAACATGTACAGCATAGCCCTGTGGTGGCAGGCCACGTCACCCCGGCAAAGAGGAGCTAGAGAAATGTTCACCGACCTCGTTAGGAATTTAACACCTCAGGCGCCCTTAAGAAGAGGCAACGGATGGAAACTGCTCTGGGGAGCTCGCGGCGTTTGGTGATCTTCAGATACAGAAGTCTTGGGGGACGGTTTTCAGGTCTCTGTTCTGTCATGTCCAATGAGAGGGCAGGAATATGGAGGAGAACCGCTGTCACTGATGTATTGTTCTATCGTTTTCACGGGTTCAGGGTAGCCTTGGGCCAACTGCACAGGAGTCCCAGGGCAGAAGGGAAGAGTAACCCACTTCTGAGTTCTCTCCACCTGCAAAACCTTGGAAAAGGGTCACTATACTGTAAGTCAGAGGTGACTTGATGGCACACAATTATTATCATCTGGCTGGATAGCCCAGTGGTTTTAAGTAGTTTTAAGCAGAGCCAGAGGTTGGGAGTTCAAATCTCCCACTGTGTGTCTTCTGGGAGACGAGCCATCCTGGGTGGCCTTGGGCAAGCTGCACCGTGGTCCCAGGGCACCCACCCCCCTAGAAGAAGGGGATGGAAAACTGCTTTTGAGTACTTTCTACCTGGGAAACCCCAAAAAGAGTTGCCATGAGTTAGAAATGACTTTATGGCACATTGTTATTATTATTTTCTGAAGTGTGAATCAGAAAGAGGCAGATAGATGGGCATGCGGCCAGCTCACCGGTGGCTCATTTTCATGGGAAGTAAAAAATCCCACTGGGGAATTAGAAAACCTTGGCAAGAAATCTCAGCACAGTTAGAATTAGGAAATGATTGAGAATGAAAAAAAAAATCTCCAGTGTTCTTTACCTCCTTAGCCCCACGCCTGAAAAAAACCAACATTCCTGCAGACACTCTTGATTGTATGCAAGTAAACCGACACAGCTAAAACAATTGTGTGCCTTTGAGAAATTGGCACGATGGAGGACATCTGTCAATGGCGCCCAAAGATGCGTTTAGAAGTCGCTATAGTAGGGGAAAGTGCTCACCAAAACAGGCATGCATTTATGTGAAAGAACAGGCGAGCTCCTGAAAAATGCAACACCGTGGAAGGTGAGAGATGTTTTACCTTCTCACCTCCTCCCCTGCTGAAAATGATGCTGACGGGAGCTTTCCATCCATCTCTATTTGCAGGTTTTGTGGATGGAGGTGGAGTTTTCGGTGGGATCATGGCAGGAGAGAGAAGCACTGGGAAAAGTGGAGGGGGGGGGGGAACTCTCCTAGTGTGCAGCATTTATGATAAAAAATGAGCCTATACATGTTGTGTCAGGTTCCTCCTACACACACACACACACACACACACACACACACCTGCAAGCAATGCATTTAAAGAAACATGTCCATGAGCCCTTTGTGAGTTTGTCCTGGAAGAAGACTTGTGTGTGTGTGTGTGTGTGTGTGTGTGTGTGTGTGTGTAGAGGATCAACCCCCCCCTCAAAAAAGAGGACACCTATTCACCTAAAATTGCATACATTCCCTTGTAGGCACAGTTGCAAAATCAAATCCCCCAGCCCCATCATCCTCTAAACAGCGGTACATTTCAGCCGGGTGAGGAATATTGTGATCAGGGGATTTGTGGGTCCATTCCTAAATCTGCCCTCCGGGTGATGCTGTGGATGATGAGTAATGTCAGAGCCCCCGATCCCCGTCTTCACAGCTCTTAATCTTTCAATCAACACTTTTTCAAACAGAAGATGCCTTTAAAAAGAGGAATTTTGCTCTGGGCGTCCTTGACAGAGAGAAGTGTCCTGGGCAGAAGAGGACACCCGGCCATCCTGTGGAGAAGGATGGCACAGTGTGAGCTCAGGAAGTGGCCTTGGGCTGAGTCCTCTTTCTGTCATCCTTCAGTCACTCCTTACACCCTTCCCTGGGAGGCGAGCAGCCGAGAGCCCAAAGACTCTGGAGTCTCCTGTAACCTCTTTGCGCTACAAGGAGCTCCCTTTTTTAAAGATACATTTAGAAGATAAATGTTTAAACAGCTGCAATTATGAGCTTTCAGAAAGAGGGGAATGAAAGGCATTGTTCGGGCCTGGAGCCACAAGCTTGGCCTTCCTCCAGAAGGGAGGAACGGGTGGAGAGAAGACCGACCGGGTGCCGTGCCCGACGCTTTCCCGAAGCCCCGGCCGGGTGTAACGTTCGCTGTGGGAGATTTCTCTCCGACAGCTGAATGAAAAGCAAAAAATGTGGAAAAACCAGCTGGCGTGATTGATCACCTCACGACCTCTCCTGGGATATTGTTCTCAATGGACATGAGCTGAACATTTCCTACTCCATGGCTTGGCTCCCAGATGGATGGATGGACGGGTGACGCCCATCTCCACGCCGCGCCTTATCACGGACACTTAAGCAGAGTGCATGGCAGGTGTTGATCTTATCAGCTCACGAGAAACATAAATATAAACTGTTCTCCCATCAGGGGAGGGAGGGAAGCAGAGCTCCCTCTTCGAGCCTCTCCATCTGACTGGAATTCCTTTATCCTCCTACACCAAGAGATGATGACCCTTTGCTGCCGGAGCAGCAACGTCAGAAGGTGGACTTGCAAGAGCACGAGAAAAAGTACCACATGTCCTGACCTGGAGGAAGGAATGGACGGAGACGTAGCCAGAAAAGCCTGGCTCCATCTCCTTTCCTTGTCTTTTCTAACGAATGATACTACTGGATTCCTACTCTTGGGCTTCCTTCCTTCCTCCTCCTTCCTCTGAGACCACTTGCTGCTTCTTGCTCTTCTAGTACGATAGCAGCAGGAACACAGGGTTTCTCTATCATGACTGCCTTAGCCAGCACTTGGGGCTTCTGTAAAAGGACTTCTCTGGCTCCATCCTTGAATCATTTCCTAAGACTATAAACGGTATCCCCCCCCCCCTCTTTTCTCTCTTTTGCTGGTTTCAGGCGGTGGAGAAGTGGGCGGCTCTGGAGCAGCCACTGACCCCACTCCCTTCTGCTGGAGCCGGCCACGGCTCCTGCCCCAGCGGCTTCTGCTTGATGCCACTGCTCATGTACAGACATCTTGTTCTTCTTGTTATTCTTCCCAGAATGCCTTGGCCACAAAGATGTGAGGCCCAGGAATTACTCATGCAGCCACCAAGTGAAAGAAGGTGGGGGTGCCACTGCCAGATTCGCCCTCCTTTAGTCTTGTCCTCACGAGCGTGGCACTGTGCGGAGAGCGGTGGCTTTTCTTTACTTGTAGAAACAGCTGGGAGGACCTGCTCCAGTCCTGGTTGCGGTGACTCTTCTGCAATCAGCATTAGGAGCCACCGAAGGCTGCCAGCCTACGATACCCAACTATCGTAGCCTCTTGCTGGCCTCAGTGGGTGGGCAGATGGGAAGCTGCTTGGCACAGGACACTTTTGGGGGGCTTGCAGACCACACACAACGCCATCTGAGCACAGCTCCCAAGGTGGCTTGCAAAGATCAGAGCGCATGCTCTCGGGGGTTCGGCAGGGCTGGGCACCTGCCAAGGTTGGCATCGGGGTGGAGGAGTTGTGGCTGAGAAGCCACATGTCCTTCTGCCCTCCTCCCTCTTCTTCACGCTTGCCAGTCCCTGGATGACCTAGGGTGACCCTTTTTCGGATTTTCCAGGTAGGGAATATGCAGAAGTGGTTTCCCCTTCTCTTCTTCTTCTGGGTGGGATCCCTGGGACTCCTGTGCAGCTGGCTCTACTCCTAGGAGGTCCAGTGGGGAATCGAACTCTCAACCACTGGCTCTGCAGCCAGATACCGAAACCACTGAGCTATACAGCCAGCTAATCATCACCATCATGTGCCGTCAAGTCAGTTCTGACCTATGGGTAGAGAATACTCAGAAGTGGTTTATCCATCGCTTCTTCTGGGGGCGCCCTGGAACCACCATGCAGCTTGCCCAAGGCCACCCAGGCTGGCTGTACTTCGCAGGAGGCCCAGGGGGGGGAATCAAACTCCCAATCTGTGGCTCTGCAGCCAGAGACCTAAACCACTGAGCTATACAGCCTGCTAGAAGATAAAAGAGGACCCCAATTTCCAGAAAACAGCTTATGCTACTACATGTGTACAGATGTAACATTAGATAGGGTTTTTATAATCTATACCCGTTTATAACACATCCCACTCAAGGTGAGAAGACGGTTGACCAGGTGACCGGCTGTGTCCCTGGTGTTGAGTCTGCGGGTGTCCAGGCGCTGCCCTTTGAGGATGATGGGCCACTTCAGGGTCCCTGATCTCACACAGTTCTTTCTCTTTAGGCAGATAGAAGGAGAACAACTCATAGAATTCTGTGAAGCCAAAACAGAAGTGGTTTATTACCCAAGACATACTTCAGGCAACTGCACTGATGTTTGTACATATTAATGCCACTGGATGGCCAATATAGAAGTCAAATAGACTATGGAAGAGAACATGGAGAAGCTTTATTCCTTCTGCAGAAAAAAAAAAACAGGAGTGAACTTTGGCATAGACCATAAATTGTTAGTAGCAAAAATCAGAGTGAAGAAGACAACTAAAACAATCCTAGTGTTAAAATATAATTTCATAGAATCATAGAAAAGTGAAGTTGGAAGGGCCCTACAAAGCCATCAAGTCCAACCCCCTGCTCAATGCAGGAATACCATCAAAGCATATCTGCCAGGTGATTATCTAAGTTTTTGGAGTTTGAATAACATTCCTGAAGAACTTAAAGTCTACGTCAAAAAACATGTTAGTTTTCATACTAAACTTAATCATCAGCCAGAAGAACTGTGAATTGAAACCAGAGGTGTTAACAGGGACATGTACAAAAAGACATGTCCTGCAGTCAAAAGAAAAGGAAAGCCTTGGTGGATGAGTGAAGAAACTCGTAAAATGGTAAACGACAGAAGGGAAGCGAAAGGTAACTGAAAGAGGGCTGGAATATTAAATTCAACTTTTCAGTGATGTTGAAATTGAATGTAGGGTCAGATCGCAAAGAGGCCCCACTGAGCTTCAGATTTTTGAACTCCTGGTAAGCCTTCATTGTTTCCTTCCTGCCACAGCCCAGCTAACACTCTAGCTGAAATGTGTCCTCCGGCTGGTAGATCTGTTGACAAAGCAACTGAAATGGCAAACTTCTGGAGATCCAAAAGGAAGAGTCGGGCCAAACCTCAAGAGGAGGATTAACTGTTCTTTGCCATGACACCTGGAAAGCAGAGCATGCCAATTCTGTGCTCAGTCACCTCACAGCTCAGCCGAAACAGACATTATTTGCTTTGCAAAGCCTGGCAAGTCAAACAAGGCAGTGGGAAGCAGTGGGAAGCAGGGGTGGAGAGGGGCAAGCAGAAGAGCTCACCCCGGCCGTCTTCCTTGGGGTGGAAAAGGGAAGGGAAGGTCACGAGCAAAGATGACACTGGAATTGTGCTCCAGCCTGGCCCCGATCCGTTCCCTAGCTGGACCTTTTTGGGCTACTACTTTTGGTAGGCTGGGCTGGAGTAATTCCCCAACAGATGGAAGAGTCATTGTAAGGGACATAACTCCCTGAAAAACACCCCTTTCAGGGTGCAGTTGGGTATGTGCTTTCCCACTGTCTGTTCACCCCTTAAGTGTCCCTGTTACGCATAAACTGGGAATCGCAGAATCATATAATAAATGAGTTAGAAGTGGTCATCGCGTGCAACCCTCTGCTCAAGTCAGGAATACAAATCAAAGTATATCTGACAGACGGTTATCCAATTTTCTCTTGAATGCCTCCAGTGTTGAACGCTCACCTGAGGTCACTGGTCCCATTGTCGTACTGCTCAAACAGTTAGGAAGTTTTTCCTGATAGCTGAAATCTGGCTTCCTGTAGTTTGAGCCCATTATGACATTTCCTGTAGTCTGGTATGACCGAGAACAGATCCTGCCCCTTCTCTATATAACTACCTTTCAAGTCTTTCAAAAAGTGCTTTCCCATCTCCCCTCTGTCTTCTTTTCTCAAGGCTAAACATGCCCAGTTCTTTCAGCCTTTTCTCATGGGGCTTGTTTTCCAGCCCCCTGATCCTCCTTGTCGCCCTCCTCTGAATTTGTTCCAATTTGTCAGCATCCTTCTTAAAGTGTGGTGTCCGAAACTGGATGCAGTACTCAAGATGAGACCTGACCAGTGCTGAATAGAGTGGAATTAGCACCTTGCGGGATTTGGAAACTGTACTTCTGTTATCTCACCCAAGTCTGAAGTCTTGGAGCAGCAAACAAGAATTTCTTGCCCTAGACCAGGTGCCAAGTTGTTGGTTCCTCTCACCCCAAATTATCAGCATTTCTTAAGCTCCCACACCCCAGAGCCAATCTCAGCAATTTGCAGGGGTGTGCAAACCAACCCTGGGGCAAACAGGGTCTTCTTGAACTGCCCTGTAGCTGCTTCGAAAATGCACAAAAGTCCCTCCTTGATTTTCATTCCCCTTGAAAATGATGGGGGACTGAAATGCAAAAGCAGGGAACGAAGCAAATGTTGTTGAGAATTTAGCCAACAGATCAAAAATGGAGTAGAAAAATGTCTTCTAGAATTCGGTGGAGCCAAAAACCTGTTTATTGCAAATACCTCCTTCAGGCAACCCAACAGACAAGGGGACATCCAGATGTTACTGGAGGGTCAAAATAATAGTATGGTAGATCCCATTTAGAGAAGAGAAGACTCCCTGGAAAAGACCCTGATGTTGGGAAAGTGTGAAGGCAAGAGGAGAAGGGGACGACAGAGGATGAGATGGTTGGACAGGGTCATCGAAGCGACCAGCATGAATTTGACCCAACTCCGGGAGGCAGTGGAAGACAGGAGGGCCTGGCGTGCTCTGGTCCATGGGGTCACGAAGAGTCGGACACGACTAAACGACTAAACAACAACAACAACAACAGATCCCATTTAAAGAGTCATTAATTCTTAGAGTTGCCATAAGTTGAAAGCAACCTGATTGCACGCAATAACAAAATAGTAACCATGCCATCTGCAAAAGGATTACAGTTCTACACTATTCTGTAACTCCTTGTCTATCTACGTGTCTACCTGTAAAATAAAGACAACAATAATAGTCATCATAGTGTTCCAACATTGTAACTTTTTTTGTTTGGTTTTTATGTGTATCTGTTTCTCACCTGTTGTGAGCCATTTTGAATCCCAGCTCTGGGCAAAATATAAGAGATAAGTTAAATAAAGTATAGGATCATAGAATAGTGATGTTAGAAGGGGGTCTATAAGGCCATTGGGTCCAACCCCTGCTCAAGGCAGGAATCCAGATCAAAGCAGATCTGCTAGGCGTTTGTCTAAATTTCTCTTGAATGCCTCCAGGGTTGGAGCGCTCACCACCTCCCGAGGTAACTGGCTCCACTGACATACTGCTCTAACAGTTAGGAAGTTTTTCCTGATATTCAACCAAAATCTGGCTTCCTATAACTTGAGCCCATTGTCGCATGTCCTGCACTCGGAGATGATTGAGAACAGATCCTGCCCCTCTTCTGTATGACAGCTTTTCATGTATTTGAAAAATGCTATCCTATCTCCCCTTAGTCTTCCTTTCTCAGGGCTAAACATGCCCAGTTCTTTCCTCCTAAGGCTTGGTTTCCAGCCCCCTAATCCTCCTTGTTGCCTTCCTCTGGACTTGCTCCAGTTTGTTGGCATCCTTCTTGAAGTGTGGTGTCCAGAACTGGACACCATACTCAAGGTGAGGCCTAATGAGTGCCAAATAATGGAGAACTGGTACCTCACAGGAGGTATGTATAAATAAATACATAAATGTTCAGTGGGAAGGCTGCCCATTGCACAAAAATGACATCTTGAAGTGTCCAATATAGCTGAGCTCCATCTTTGTAACCATCACGATTAATCCCCTGGGATTTTTAAGGACTAGGGGAGTTTGCGGTCTACCTGTAGAATTTCAGCTGTTCTCAACGAGTGAGGAAAAACAGACAAGCAGCAGCCTGTAAAAATAAAACACTCATGGCAGGAGACTGGTAGGGGGTAGAAACTTCCCCACTGCGGCAGGCTGGCTCTTCTCGTGGGTAGGAGTTCAGTGTACGGAGAAGCTGCCAGACACTCCGTTCTTTACCTCCTCTTTGCCAGTGATTGTGCTCATGAATGGTTCTCTCTTACAAGGATGCTCTTTCTTGGTATGGGATTTTAATGCTGAGACGGGAAACTTGTTATTGTTCGTTAATTGTTGGTGAGTTCTTACTGAAGGGGTTTTTGTTAATGGTTAGTTAACCTTTTCCATTTTTAACCCTTCTCTGCGAACATTTTCGTCCCTCTTCTAACACACAGAGGCGTGCATTAACAACCCAGCCCTAAACAGTAATTCTCAGAATCCCCTAGCAGAGGGAAGCTGGGTTGGGGGGATTATGGGACCTGCAGTCCAACCTAGCTGGAGGGCACCAGGCCACGGGGAAGCAGCCCATGAACCTACATCAGATGCAGGAGAGAAGCAGCGACGAACCCAGCCTCTCACTTCCGTCTGGACTTTATTAGGGGGTTGAAAGTCTTCTGTCTCTGCAATGAAAGACAATAAGCTTGCAGCTGGTGGGAATGGCTGGTAGTTCTTAGAGGATAATCTGGAAAGGTGGCATACGTACCGCCGTGATGTCCTGGCAAAATAAAGCTTACAAAGCAAAAGGTGGCTGGCAAAATAAAGCTTACAAAGCAGCCAACATCTGCCTGTAACTTGGGAGGTGGGTTCTGCTCTCATGTCTTAGCCTACCATTCCCCCACCAGCATAGCCACAGCCCATAGCTGGTCTGAGGGTGTCAGTTCGAAGAGGGGCCACCCCACACATATTGAGGACACCCATCTTGGGTGGCCATGGCCGTGCTTGAGGGGCCTAATCCAGAAACATAACGGTTTGAAGCTGCGGCCTGTACTCATCCCAGTTCTCACTTGGGGAAACCTGCTCTGTGCTTGCATACGTTGCTTGCACTCATGCGCCTGCAATGCAGGGACGTACGCCGGGTTGGGGTGTGTGTGTGCTCTTGCCATATTATATTGCTCCGTATCACATCAGTGCCATCCATGGCATTATTTCTCTACTTTCTTCAACACTTCATGCATGCCATCTGGCAGGTTTGACTGCCAGCCATCCTCTCTGAACGCCTGGTGAGTGCCTTCCGCTCGGGGAGTGCATGGAGTAAAATATATATTTATATTTCTCTGCAGTCATGTGGGCTAGGAACTTGGCAAGTGTGGGTGACTTCACGCTCTCTAGCAGCTCAGATGCCTGGGTAGAGCAGATAATGATCATGTCCTGGTGACAGCTGGGATCATGCAGACAAAAGCGCATAAACACCCTCCTTAATGGGTCCTTTCTGGAAAGACTTTATAATTAACTCACCCATCACTTCCCTGTGTACTTTTCAAAGCCCTGAAAAGCACCTCAGAGATCCCTCCGTAGAGAACTGCATTCTTTCCACTGCAGAGAGAAACGGTCTTCTTTCAGTGCATGAGGGTGACAAACCCAGACTTGGCTGCCTGGCCTGCCTGTGGGAACAGACGCAGGTAACCTTATCTCCGTGGAGGCTGCCTGTGCATCGCACAGAGTGCTAGTGATGGTTTTTTTCTCCCCTCGACATGACTGGCAGATGAAATGCTACACCCAATTTTAATCTTAGAGGAGGGAGTTTGAAATCCACTCAAACACGGTTGAACAATATTTTAATAAAGCAAAATAGTTGAATCATTCTTTTTTAAAAAGGAAAAGAATTCTGCCTTACTACAGACTTCCTCCTCAGGTGGTTGGCTCCTTCTGTCCCACTTTGAACACACCTGATCTTGCCTGATTTGGAGAAGCTAAGCAGGATTGGGCCTGGTTGGTTACCTGGATGGGAGACCACCAGGGAGCATCAGGGAACTCTACATGTGGTAAGGAAGGAATTGTGTCAGAAACCCCGGAGAGATCGCTGGAGCTCAGACCATTGGGAGAGATGACTAAATTGTGCCTTTTATACTTAAAGGATATCAGGAGAAGACAAAACTCATTGGAAAAGACGACAGTGCTGAGAAAAGCAGAAGGCAGCAGGAAAAGCGGAAGACCCAATGTCAGATGGACTGACTCAAAAAAGGAAGCCACTGCTTTGAGTTTGCAAGAACTGAGCAGAGCTGTTAAGGATGGAACCTTTTGGAGGTTGTTAATTCACAGGATGGCCATGAGCTGGGAGCGATTTACTAACAACAACTTCTTAGAAAAAATGAACAAACTTCTCAGTCACCTGTTTGGGGTAAAGAGTAGCCAGATTTGCAGTCTTGACTGTGGTCCAGGAGTCAAGAAGATTATTGGACTGGAGAGGCTCACATTCTAGTCTCCCCTGGAAATGCATGGACTGGCTTCTTTTTCAGCTTGACATACCTTACAAGGAGAGGCAGGAAAGAAATGCAACTCATAAGTAAATCAATCTCTCAGTTTTTCTTTCCCGCATGTTTTTTTAAAAAAAATCTCAGATTCTTACTGTGAAATTTAGACTGCTTTGAAAAATCTCGAGTTTTCCCATCAAATTCATGAATACGTTAGTGAATTTTCATATTCAAATCGATCTTTAAAAGAAGAAATGGAATTCTCAGCCACTGGGACTGGCCAAATTCAACAGGTACAGATGTTTGCAGTATAGAGAGGTACATGTGGTACCCTCCCTGCCAGGTACCTGTTCAAGGTGGGGAACCTGCTTTTAAAACAGTAGGGATTGAAATTCAGCACCAAATTAGAGTTGAATATGCAGAGACTCAAAGACAGGTGTGAAGTGAATACGACCCACAAAATATATAAACAGGTTGCCGTTAGCTCTAAGCGAGTGAAACACATACACTTTGAGTCCTCACCTAGTTGGCTTTTTGGCATTCCTGAGCCCCCCCCCCCTTCAGAGCCCAGCTGAAACTGGTTTTAATTGCTTCTAGATCTTAGAAGATGATCTTATATTTCTGATAAGGTAGCCCACTGCACTCATTGGAAGAAAAACCTTAATGTCACGTATCAAGCTAACATAGTGCAGATCCCTTAATGCACAGTGAAAAGCTTTTCAACAAATAGAAAAGAGAGAGGTGAGTTTTTGGCCTTACGTAGATTGAGGAGTGCATATCATGTCAGCCAAAGGTATAAGACAGCCGGTCATCCTTTGTGTTCTGGGCCCCCTGATTTTTGGGCACCCACAATTGCATTTGTGATTTCTAAGCTCAAAATAAATTGCTTTTTCGCTCCAAGAAACTCTCTGGTTGTTGTCCTCTGCTCAGTTTCCTGAGGACTGTTCACTTTTTGGAAGAGTTTAGAGTGACATTTTTGTTGTTTAGTCGTTAAGTCGTGTCCGACTCTTCGTGACCCCATGGACCAGAGCACGCCAGGCCCTCCTGTCTTCCACTGCCTCCTGGAGTTGGGTCAAATTCCTGTTGGTCGCTTCGGTGACACTGTCCAACCATCTGTCGTCCCCTTCTCCTCTTGCCTTCACACTTTCCCAACATCAGGGTCTTTTCCAGGGAGTCTTCTCTTCTCATGAGATGGCCAAAGTCTTGGAGCCTCAGCTTCAGGATCTGTCCTTCCAGTGAGCACTCAGGGTTGATTTCCTTCAGAATGGATAGGTTTGTTCTCTTTGCAGTCCAGGGGACTCTCAAGAGTCTCCTCCAGCACCACAATTCAAAAGCATCAATTCTTCGGCGGTCAGCCTTCTTTATGGTCCAGCTCTCACTTCCATACATCGCTACAGGAAAAACCATAGCTTTGACTATGCAGACCTTTTGTCGGCAAGGTGATGTCTCTGCTTTTTAAGATGCTGTCTAGGTTTGTCATCGCTTTCCTCCCAAGAAGCAGGCGTCTTTTAATTTCGTGGCTGCTGTCACCATCTGCAGTGATCATGGAGCCCAAGAGTAACATAGGAAGCTAAAACTCAAAGCCCTCTCTCTGGGTGAGTGAACGACTGAAACACATTTTCCCCTAAAGAGTCGTGCCTACTGCCTGGCTTCAGTATGGAACCATCAGGGCTAATTGTTAGGAACAGGGGGAAATTAGTTTGGCTTGAATGTTGCCTTTTGAGGCTGTACATCAAACCAACACACAACATTCACACTTCTAAAAAAAAAAAGTGAAAATAACACATCAAAACCTTTCCAGATTCCTAGGTCACATAACAGCACCATTTTAGCGGAATTGCTGGTGGCAGCGAGCCTTCATGCAGGCATAATAAATAATCTATGTCTATTCGGAGAAACGTGCACAGAAATGTATAGGCGTTTTCATGCAAATTTGATTTTTTAAAAAAATCTCAGAGCTCTGAACAAAGCAAATTTAGGATTGGGGGAGAAAAGAACCAAGGTTTTAGTTCCTTTATGTTTCCAACTTAACATGGGGAACATAAAGAAACTGAGCAAAATGAAAATGGATAGCTTTATCTCTCCCTGCAAGTAGTTATGCAGCTTTCTCTTCTACGAATTTGTCTGATCCCCTTGGAAATTTGTCCAAAAGACTAGACCAGAAGGAGCAGGTAAATGTCGAAACAGCACCCATCTCCCCATCAGCACTTCAAAATACCCCACAAATGGGATTGGAGACATTGATTAAGATCCAGTTGCAAGTCTCAGCTAGAGTAGACCCACTGAATCCATTTATTTATTTATTTATTATTTATTACATTTATACCCCGCCCATCTAGTCAATCGACTACTCTGGGCGGCTTCCAACATATATCAAAACAATTTAAAATATAATAAAATTTTAAACATCAATAAAACAAGTTGTTCAAGATGGAAAAATAAGGAAAGAATTCACATTTGTGTGAATCTGCATTTATGTAAAGCAGGCTGGATAGCTCAGTGGCCTAGGTCTCTTACTGGGCCTCCTTGACAGGGGTTGGATTGGATGATCCACAGGGTCCCTTCCAGCAATGCAGTTCTAAGATTATGAGCTGGCTGGGTAGTTGAGTGTTTGAGGTCTCTGTCTGCAGACCCAGAAGTTGGGAGTTCGATTCTCCCCCCCCCCCCCCCGGGCCTCCTGGGAGAAGAGCCAGCCTGGGTGGCCTTGGGCAAGCTGCTTAGTCCCAGGGCATGACCATACTATCTACCTGGAAAACCCTGAAAAGGGGTCACCATGTGTCAGAGTTGACTCGATGGCACAGAAGGATGATGATTACATTTATGTAAACCCTCCTGACACCATGGAGGGACTCTACCATTCCCAGTTGGCCACCCAAGTGTAAGGACGTTAACTCCTTCCTCCTGGCCCCCATCCAACGTCCCAGCAAAATCGGGGCCAAAGCTGAACTTTCCCCCAGTGTGGTGCCGGCTGTTTGTTGAGGAAGTCCTCTTTTGCGCTGCTGAGATTGATTCTCTCAAAGAAAAGGACAGGGAAGGGCCCAGCTTCCTTTCTCCTTCCCCCTTTGTTCAGCCCAAACTCCCAAGGCCTGCCAAGCCCATCCTCCTCGGGGCATTGAATACGCCACGGATTGGGACATTCACAGCCAGGGGTTGTTTCTGTAAGCTGAGCTCGCTCCAGGGCAACATAGGAAAGGGAGAATTAAGCCCAAGGCAAACAGCGGTGGGCCCACTCCTGTTTGTGTTTCGGTCCAATGGTCTAAGTGTTTTTCTGATTAGGGTTTTTTTTTTTTTTAAATGAAGATTGGTTTCCTCCAAAGCCAAGGACTCAAGGAGATGATTGCTGAGCCAACACAATTGAGCTGAATTACATTATTTTTTTAAAAAAAAAGATGGGTTGGTGGAGAATCATAGAATCGTGGTAGGGTTGGAAGGGACCTCTGAGGTCTTCTAGTCCAACCCCCTGGGGCCCAAGGCAGGAGACCTCCTACCCTCCCGGACCGATGGCTGTCCAATCTTTTCTTGAAAAACTCCAGCGACGGGGCACCCACCCCATCGGGAGGCAAGACATTCACGGCTTCATGGTTCTGAGAACCTGGGCTCCATTGCCGACTTGATCTATAGATCTTTCTATTTCGTAGCGGGTCTCATTTGACTTATTCCAATTCCAGGAGGTAGGTCAATTTATAAGGAAGCTGAGCCCAACGGGTTGGCTGAATCCCCACGCCCATTATTCATGAACAGGGCAGAAAGAAAGGGCAGAAAGAATGGGCCACTAAAATGGGGGGAGAAGGGGTAGATGGAAATTGGAAGAGGGAGGGAGAGTTTCACAAACAGGGCAGAAGTATTCAGCACCATACTCCTCAGTGTCTGGCTTTGCTTTTAGGTACGATCCCTTTGCTCACTCTTGAGAGATGACTGTGGAAAGAGGGGTGCAAGGTGGAGGGGGTACAACCTGTTGCAGAGTTCGAATGTTTGGTTAGATTCCTTGAGCGGCACAGCAGAAGCGTATGGATTCACAGACCAGAATAGCTTCAACTTCTCCAGAGTAGCCCACCCCTTTCTCATCATACACTTATGGTTGCAATAACTCTCACTCTGAGACATTAGAATGAGAAAGAATAAAAGGTTCATGGCTTACAACTGTGAACAGGTCGAACAGCAAACGGACGAACATGACTTTCAGGAACAGATTTCAACAGACTCAAGAGAGGGGAAGAAGGTAAAAGCAGAGAGGCGGGGCTTTCTTTGAATTCAGAGGCAGGGAAAGAATGATTGGTTAGTGCTGGATAGATTGACAGTTACTCCAACCCAGAAAAGTCCCTCCCAGCCACATCCACTAGAGGCAACATGCAAGGTTGTAAAAACTCCAACAGAACCTTGTTCCTTCTTCAGTTCTTAGCAGTCTTCAGTTCCATCAGTGCAACATCCTCGTAGCCCGTCTGAGCTATAAATGGGAGGGGGTTATTGGGTTCCAGAAAATGTCCCTTCGGGAAATTTTCCTCCCTCTCTTGACACCAGACCCGATGGATTCTCTTGGGCTTGATACATGAGATTCCTCTGCCAGTTTCAGAATTCTGCAGAAAGGTTTCCAGGAAAAAAATTGTAAGCGTTTTTGCCTGACAGGGATGTTCTACAAGCGATTCCTCTCATATGGAGCGGTTGTGTCATTTCCAACAAGACGCACACTTTTCTGTGCACATTTTCCCCTAATACAGGCATTTGCGTCTTCCCGTTTTGATCCGAGAACTGTTGCACAAAATGAGAAGTGTTAATAATACTGGATAATTTCATAACAATGTGGTGCTGGGGTTAAAGTTTTGGACAACCACCCAGGAGACCCGGGTTCCAATTCAATTAGAAATTCACCAGATGACCTTGGCTCAGTCCCTCGCTCTCAGCCTGACTGATTTCACTGGGGCTGCTGGGATAACATCGTTTGGGCCAGGACAGACCCATAGGCTGCCTTGGGCTCATTGCCAGAAGGTGGGATATCAATGCATCTAGGATATGATACTCAATGAATCCTGAAAGATAATTGCAATATGAAATTACTCAGCTGAAGTTTGCACTCAGAGGTGAACCATGGGTTGCTCAAGAAGGGTGAAGGGTGACCCCCAGATTACGGTGTTAAAGCACCCCCACCCCACCCCTGACAGGAATCAAACAATTTCTCCCTCCAGTAGCCAAGAAAACTCCACTTTTGCCCAGAAGACCAGAGGAAGCAGAGAAGAAAGAGGAAAGATGAACCCAATACGCTTGGAAACAGGAGTCTCTTGGTTTGGTTTTAAACCACCACCACCACCACCACCACCACCCCCCGCCATGTCTTCCTTCTTATTTAACCACTGCAGGTACGTAGCCTTCTCATTTGGAGTATCCAGATCTCTTCCCTTGCTTCCACCCTCTGCCATTCATTATCAGGGCTTCTTTTGTACCTGGCTTGGCAGAGATGAAGAATGGCCGGGTGGCTCTGACAGTTGCCTCCCTCTTTTCACCTCCGAGAGGCTGCAGGAGGAGCGCGTGTGAGTGATGGAGGCATGGCTGGCATGGAAAGGCCACAAGGAAGGAACAATGGGCTCTCCTACTCTGGGACGAGCTGACCGCTCTGGAGAGGCGGAGGGGGACGAGGCGTGTGGCCAGGAATTTAGGCGTGCTTGCCAAGGTGGCCGTGTGCAATGGCCTTTGACAGACGGTGCGGCTCCGTGGGGAACCACTCGGCCAATCTATTTTTGCCCAGACCAACACTTGGGAAAAGGGAAGGTCCTGGACTACAGCTCCCAGAATCCCCCAGCTGGCATGCCCACTGGCCAAAAATATTGCCGTGTTTTCCAAACTCTGCAGAAGATTATGTTCTAATGTGATCCAAGGAAGGTTGGAGGAGGACATGAACATGGACAGCTCAGATATGTCTCAATGTCATGGAATCCTAGAACGACAGAATTCTGAAGTTGGAAGGGACTCAAAGGGCCATCTAGTCTGACCCCTGTCAATGCAGGAAAATATCAGCTGAAGCATCCATGGCAGGCGACCATCCGAATTCTGTTTAGAAATCTCCAGTGATGTCCACCACTTTTTGAGGCAGACTGTTCCACTGTCAAACAGCGCTAGTTGTCCTTCCTGATGGTCTTCCTAAGGTTTAGGCTGAATCTTCTTTTGGGTAATTTCAACCCACCAGTTTAGGTCCTGCCCTCTGGAGCTGCAGGAAGCAAACTTGCTCCCTCTTCCCCCAAAAACAGACGGGAAGATGGCTCTCAGAGCAGGAAGCAAACTCGTTTTGTGCCTGAGGTGCAAAGTTGTGCCTCACATCTCTCACAGTTGCTATTCTAATAGAAAAGAAAATTAAATCTGTGAAGCCAAGGAAGAAGAACAAGGATGACACCACATTTATTATCGTCAGGGGAACTGCGGGCATCACCAGCTCGTTGAGCTCTGGAGTTGGCTTTTGCACGGATAACCACTGGACATGAACACTGGTGGCTGTGATGCCACAAAGGGACAGCCATTCTCAAAAAGAGCAGAGAGAGAGAGCCCAGGGGCAGAAATATAAGCATACACAACCCCTCACAAAGCTGGAAATTCTCAGCGCCTGCTTCAATCTGTTTAATAGACAGTTTTTAGTGTTTACTTGCTTTTAATAACTCAATGGTATTTTAATGAGCATATAGTTCCATTTTTTTGGAAGTACTTAACTTATTATGTTTTTAATTCTACTTTTTAAAAATATTTTGAGCCGCCTTGGGCCCCTTTATCGGGAGAAAAGCAGCCTATGAAACAAACAAACATAATAAATGAATCTGAGCCGACCAGTCCAGGGGTGTGTGTGTGTGTCTCCTGCAGATTTGTCCCTCTTCACGTTTAGCAAGTGACAACCAGAGGCAGGAACAAGAGCCGGGGAAGGAAGGACTGAACTTCACTGGGCAGGGAAAGACTGAATAGGGATACCCGGTGATGGCATATTGGTGAGAGTAAATCTTTTATATCTACATTTTCCCCTACCCCTTTCAGCTTTGCACACCCAAGGTTAAGTGCTTTGCACTTCCTCAGGCATCGATGGTCATCCCATCCCATTCTCAGCCTTTGCTTTTCAAACTCTCCCTCAATGGTTCCTCATCGAGCTGAGCTTCTGGACTTTCTCCCACCCTGATTTGTCCTCTTCTGGACAAGTCAAGCTGGTGGACCTCCTCCTGAGACGGTGGTTTCCCAGAACGGGGCACAGGATCCCAGGTGAGGTCTGGCCAAAGCCAAATGGAGCGGTACTGTTGTTTCCCATGATGTTTTTCTCACTTTCCCATAATACAAAGAGACAGAACCACACAAGGAAATGGATGAGGAGAAGATGGGGGAAGGGTTAGGGCCTAAGAGGAAAGAAGTCTTGACCTCATCCACAAGGACGTTGGGGCCAGGATGGCTTGGAAAGGGGATTCACTGCTCTCATCACGCTGGAAGAGAACCAGAAGCCATTGGGTGGATGTTGTTCGTGGAAGGTGGCAAATGCTGCCAAATATGGTGCTGAGCGCTCCTGTGCAGGATAGATCCCCTTCTGCACATTCATATCACTGAGCTACTCCGGGTTGTCTCCTTTCTTTCCCCAGCTCAGGGGAATTCCAAGAGCAGTGATTTGGTCAGTCTCGTTTGGGCCAGTTTTGCTGTTCCTCCTCCCTCTGCCTATTTGCTCTATTTTTTATACTGCGTCAAACTTTGGATTTTCTCCAGCTCTGTCGATACCTTATAATCTTAGAAATCTTAGAACAGCAGAGCTGGAAGGGACCCTGTGGATCATGGGTTTCAGCCCCTGTCAAGGAAGCCCCGGGGGGGAATCGAACTCCCAACCAGACTTAAATCCCTGAGCTCTCCAGCCAGCTAATCATCTGAGAAGGGCAGAGCTGAAAAGGGATCATCGAGTCCAAGTCCTGTCAGGGAGGCCCAGTGGGGAATCGAACTCCTAAACCCTGGCTCTGCAGCCAGATTCCTAAACCCCAGAGCTCTCCAGCAGTTCAAATGCCCTTCCTTAGTTTAGACTGTTTTGGGTCTGTGTGTGAAGTGGGGGTGAAGGAGCACCTGCTTAAGCCCAAGGACTGCATTCAGTTCCAGAGAAGCTCTTGAGGGTCTCCTTCTGGCCTTGGGTGACACCAAAAGTGAAGTGATTTCTACCTTCAACATTACCGTCAGTAACTAAGGCTTACAAGAGTCATTTGAAACTTCTGGAATGGAAGAGGGGCTGGGGGATAAACCATGCAAAATTTGGGAAGCTACCAACAAACAAAGGGAGAGCGCCAAAAATGGTCTGAAGCTCAACATCAAAAAAACGAAGATCATGGCCACCGGTCCCATCACCTCCTGGCAAATAGAAGGGGAAGATATGGAGGCAGTGACAGATTTTACTTTCTTGGGCTCCATGATCACTGCAGATGGTGACAGCAGCCACGAAATTAAAAGACGCCTGCTTCTTGGGAGGAAAGCGATGACAAACCTAGACAGCATCTCAAAAAGTAGAGACATCACCTTGCCGACAAAGGTCCACATAGTCAAAGCTATGGTTTTTCCAGTAGCGATGTATGGAAGTGAGAGCTGGACCATAAAGAAGGCTGACCGCCGAAGAATTGATGCTTTTGAATTGTGGTGCTGGAGGAGACTCTTGAGAGTCCCCTGGACTGCAAGGAGAACAAACCTATCCGTTCTGAAGGAAATCAACCCTGAGTGCTCACTGGAAGGACAGATCCTGAAGCTGAGGCTCCAATCCTTTGGCCATCTCATGAGAAGAGAAGACTCCCTGGAAAAGACCCTGATGTTGGGAAAGTGTGAAGGCAAGAGGAGAAGGGGACGACAGAGGACGAGATGGTTGGACAGTGTCACGGAAGCGACCAACATGAATTTGACCCAACTCCGGGAGGCCGTGGAAGACAGGAGGGCCTGGCGTGCTCTGGTCCATGGGGTCACGAAGCGTCGGACACGACTTAACGACTAAACAACAAGAACAACCAACAAACAAATGATTCCATCATTGTGAAGGAACAGTAACCTTCTGAAGAAACCTGGAAGGCCAGATTCAGTCCCAGGCTCTAACTTTGTTGGGTATTCCTTCTACTCTTATGTCCAGATTCACACAGGTCTTTCCAAGGTAAAATCTGTTCTGCCTCCTCCCCAAGTATTTGCTCATAAGGAGGCATTAATTGGGTGTGTTTACACACATTTCACACCTTCTCTTCTTTTTATTACCTGGGAAGTCTCCAACCGTTCCCTTATCTTTTAGTTAAACAAAGTGGAACATTTTTTAAAAAAATTGAAAGACGATTGTGAGAGTTGAACAAAAGAAATGGAGAAAGCCACTCTCATTTTGGAGTTGCGAGAAGTAAAAATTATGAAGATGTGAAGGTAACAGGGAGCAGGGCAGGAGACTGTTAATGGGGGCCAACCTCTGGCGTTAATCCTCTCCATTGTCTGATTTGAAAGACGATGGAGGGGTTTCAAACCAGATGTTGGCCCCCATTAACAATTACTGACAATACCAGATTGGGTCTGTGTGTTAATCTATATTTATTAATCTGTGATCTGTAGTGCAGTGAAATCTCTAGGGTTCATTATGCTACTTAACTCTGGATTAGAGGGCCGTCATGAGCCGGAGGATGCAGCTCTGCCAGCTACCGAGCAGCTGCAAAGAGAAGTGGGAACTCTGGTCCTCTCCCTGCTCCCCGAGATGGGAAGAGATAAGCCAGAGACTGAAGCCATATTATTTCCTTTTTCCAAAGGAACAAGGGGAGGTGTGTTCAAGGCAATCCTGCTGGGGTTAGAAGAGAGTGCAGTGGGCCATCTCGGCGCCTCCTTGGTCCTGGGCCTCTTGAACGGTCTGTGGGATAGCTTGCCATGGCTTTTTTGGGAAGCCCCTGAAGGTAGGTTGTTACTCTTCAACTTGCAAACAAACAAATAAGTAAAAAAGAAGGATCTCATTTTGATAATTTGTAATGTTACTTACCATTTTTCTCCCATGTTCTATTCCAGGGAAAGACTTTTGAATTGAAGTATGACATTGTTGTTGTTTAGTCGTTAAGTTGTGTCCGACTCTTCGTGACCCCATGGACCACAGCACGCCAGGCCCTCCTGTCTTCCACTGCCTCCCGGAGTTGGGTCAAATTCATGTCGGTCGCTTCAACGACACTGTCCAACCATCCCGTCCTCTGTCGTCCCCTTCTCCTCTTGCCTTCACACTTTCCCAAGATCAGGGTCTTTTCCAGGGAGTCTTCTCTTCTCATGAGATGGTCAAAGTATTGGAGCCTCAGCTTCAGGATCTGTCCTTCCAGTGAGCACTCACTGGAAGTATGACATACAGGTGATTATTTATGCTCAAAGTGACTTCAATATGTCTATAAAAGAAGCTAAAAAACATTACCCACTGGACATGAACTGGGAATCCAGTGGTTCACGATGGTTCTTGGTTTGTGGCTACCCAAAAACCACGAACCATGAATTATCATGAACACCCCCCCCCCCCCCAAAAAATGAACCAGTTTGTTTCTGATTTGTGGTTTGGTTCATGCCCATCTCTACTCAAGACACCAGGACGTGTTGTAGTGAGTTACTTTTTAGAAGTTACATGTTTATCTTTCAGTGATACCTACGTTGCTTCTTCTCACTCATTACTTCTGCACACCAGTTCCGAGTTGAGTGGCTCTTTATATAGGCCAGTTACCAGGATAAGTGACTCTGAGAACAGGAGCCCCACCCCCAGAAGGACAGCGAGGCCCTCCGCCCCACCCAAGTTTGAACACCAGTTCCCCTCTCCTCCGATGCCTCCTTCCAGCAAGGCCCTTGAGGAGGCCCGGGTGAAGATCCAGGCAGGGAGTGCAAATTCTTCGGTGACATTAATTCTCCTTGAGGCTCTGGGGTGGGGCCTCACTGCCCCCCCTCCCCATTCGGAGCTTTGGAATGCGTCCCAAAATGGTTTGGATAAATCTGTGTCCCATCTGGTCTCCTAGATGCAAATGTATTCGTAAGCCTTCTGTTGACTTGTACCAGAAATCTAAAAGAGTGATTATTATTTTAATTTGCATTGGTGTACCTGAGATTTGGAGATATGAAAAACTCTAAAGAGGGGAGTAAAGCTGCCAAATTCAGACAGTTTGCTTCAAGGGTTTGTTTACTTGGCACCATTAAAAATCTTTTTCTCTCTCTCTCCAAACCCCCCCCCCCACAAAGGTGGGAGCCATTTGTGCCCAATCCAATTTAGTTTATGATCCAGACACAAATCAATTTGTTGATCTGCTTTGCTTTCCCCTGTAACTAAATTTGGTGTTCTCTTTTGGTGCAGACCTCGTGCAAATCAGTCTGAATGAGGCCCGTTTAGTTTGGAATTTGAGATTTGTCTAAATCTGGCACGCAGCCTCAATTCTTCTCACCTTGCTGAAGTGACATTTCATTCCCTTCAATTTTTTTTTAATTGTTCTGCAACACAATATCTTAAACCCAGAAATAGTCAAGGAAGAGTTTTAACACTCGCTTCCAGTCATAAAAGTCGGCTGGCTGCCAACCATGGACCAAGGGGAATCAGAAGAACCAGAAGACTTCACTGGGTTTTTGTAAGGTTTATTCAGAAAAAAAGGTGCTAAGAAAAGGCGTAAAAGGATGAATCCCTCAATATTCTTCTCAAGGATCCTATAATGATATGGCTTTACTACAATCACCACGTGGTCCCAGGAAAATGTGAGTTGGTGACCCTAGCCAATGCCATAAATCATGGGCATGGGTTTGTCAAAGGAACATCTCTTCTTAGTCCCTGTCTTGAGAAGCAAAATGTTTATGTTTTTTTAATCTTCTCATTTCCCCTTTGTGCAAAGGGTGGGAATGGCCCTCTGCTCTCCCTTTGGCCACGAGGTGGCGATGAGGAGGAGAAGTAAAACGACAATCCACAGATCCGCATGCTTTGAATTTGGAGAACTGTCCAAAATGAACGTAGCCACTTCGGGAAGACTCAGGTCAGAAGATGTCCCAGGCTGGGGATGCGCATTGTCTTCTGACTGACGTGTAAAAAGGAACTGAATCAGCAGTTCACTTTGGGGGTGACTGTGGGGCAAAGCAAAGAGCCTGGAGGCATTAGCGGGGTGAAGTTGTACCCCAAGGGTTCCTTCCTGTTAGAGCCAGCATTCGTGCATGATGATTAGAAGTGAGGAAAAAGCCAAGAAAAACTCAGAAAGATGAGTATAGGGATGTGCTCTTCGAGTTTCTTTGGACCCCAAATCTCAGAATTCTCTAAGATTTCCCCAGGCTGAAGTCTGGGAGTTCCAGCCCACACAGACACTTGCATTTCACTCACCTGGAGCAGGGCCTAGTTCCAAGGCTGCATGGCTCTCCCAGGCCTTCACTTCCTGTTGTTAACTTTTCAAAAAAGGAAGCTGTTGTGGCGCTTCCTGGGAGTTGTTGTTCTCTGGAAGGCACCTTCTATAGAGACTACAGGGCAGCAGCTTAACAGCTTGCATTTCTCTGGGATTCTCTGGGGGCCACATGGACCACCAAAACTGCGGAAGGAAGGAAGGAAGGAAGGAAGGAAGGAAGGAAGGAAGGAAGGAAGGAAGGAAGGAAGGAAGGAAGGAAGGAAGGAAGGGGTGATGATGGACAAGAGGAAGGAAGGAAGGAAGGAAGGAAGGAAGGAAGGAAGGAAGGAAGGAAGGGGCTGATGATGGACAAGAGAAAGGAAGGAAGGAAGGAAGGAAGGAAGGAAGGAAGGAAGGAAGGAAGGAAGGAAGGAAGGAAGGAAGGAAGGAAGGAAGGAAGGAAGGAAGGAAGGAAGGAAGGAAGGAAGGAAGGGGTGATGATGGACAAGAGGAAGGAAGGAAGGAAGGAAGGAAGGAAGGAAGGAAGGAAGGAAGGAAGGAAGGAAGGAAGGAAGGAAGGAAGGGGCTGATGATGGACAAGAGGAAGGAAGGAAGGAAGGAAGGAAGGAAGGAAGGAAGGAAGGAAGGAAGGAAGGAAGGAAGGCCCTCCACCAAATTGAAATCCACTTCCAGTTTTTTGGGGGGGAAACGCCAGTTATTTCTGGGTATGACCTGGTGCCAAAGGGCTCTGTGATAGCCCGTTCGGGAGACTCCTTTTGGACAGTGCACAGAAGTGCCAGAGTTAATGTGCAACAGAGAGATACCAAGAAGCAGAGGGGACATGAGGGGCACCGTGGCCCTGCACCTTAATTAAGCCATCTCCAATTTGATCATTTACAGTAAGAAGCTTTGATGAGCTGCTTCTGTGTTGACATTAGCATCGCCTGGATGCTCTAAGCACCATCGGGAGCCTCTCCGCTGCCTTCCCGCTCCCTGGCAGAGAAGGAGCATAAAGGAGGGGGGGGGTTATCTCTCCCTGCCCAGTGTGGGTTTTGAGCCAGGGCACGAGCTGGACTCTCAGGGAATTGAAATGCTCTCCTGGGTCTCCAGACAAGGGGACGAATCTTAGGACAGGCAGGGCTGGAGGAAGAGAAAGTGTGGGTTTTGTGTATCAGGTGCCTCGAAGTCCAGGGCACCTGTTTCGTCCCCTGCTCCTGACCAGTGGCAGGGCTTCCTGGCTCAGCACAAAGAAGTTGTGCATGTGTGTGCTGGCCAAATAAACAGTTGTTTAGAAAACAGTGCAGAAAATCCACATTGTTTCACCTGCGCATGGACACACCTAAGGGCGAGGGCACACACTTCTGTATGTGGTGCACAGAGACCCTTTGTCTCTGACATGGGAGGGAGGTTGCAGGTTTATCTATTTAGTTTCTTCTCTTTCATTTTATTTTAGAGAGATGCTGCCTTTCTCCCCACTGGGGAACCCGTTCGGCTCGAGGCCCAAGGTTGCATCTCTGCAGCTGAACTGGCTTGTGCAATATCGTTCCGGGGATCGGGTTCTCTCGCTCCCGATCCGGCAGCCTTGGCTGCATTCCAACCGAGCCATCCAGTCCAAAGACGGCTCCTCAGCAGCGGATGGCCTTTTGGAGTTTGTTCGTTCTACACTTTTCCTGCCCTTCAGAAATGGCTCCTGCCGATTCGGTAGCCAGGAGATTTCTCCTGGGGCAAGCTGCTCACAAGGTGGAACCCATCTTTGGAGATGGATCGGGGAGGCCCTCGGTGCCCTGGGAGGAAACCGATCCGGAGACCCTGGTTGCTGATGGCCCAGAACCCTTCCCCCCCCACACACAAAATGTTTCCAGCGAACAAGGTCAGACACACGCCAGGTTGGAGCAGCGCCAGCCCACAGGCATCTGACGGAGGACAAAACCCGGCTCCCCGGTCAGCTTACCCGAACCTTTCCAGCAAAAGCTGAAGGGCTCATTTATCTTCATTTGACTAATACCCCATTCTTCTGTGCTCAGGGCTCCTCGAGAGGAGGGGAGGGGGAAAAAACAACCCCCTCTGAATGCAGAGTGCATGAAGGTCAAACAGCAGAGCTAGAATCACGAGGAGACCTGCCATGGCAGACAACAGGCAGATGGACTGATTCTGTCCCCGACACCCTGTGACCCTCCAGCAGCCCTGGGCCCCGCCAGCGAGGGTGAGCCCCATGTGCACTTCCTTGGCCGTTGGGTCTCCGCATCCCTACCTTTCAGCCACCCGAAGAGGGGAGGCATTTCTGCTTGGCGAGGCATTTGTCATCGAAAATGACCTGTCTGTTCTCAGAGGGTGCCTTCTGTGTGGTGGAGGATAGTGGCAGCCAAGCGTGCATTCAAACAAAGAAACAGTAGTGGAGAATCACAGGGCTTTCTCACTGCCTGGTGACTTTTCCTGCAGTATTTAAAAAAACAAACAGCCCTTCTATGATCCTTGTATACAAACAAAACCCTGAGCCGGGTAACATTTTTGATTGGAAGACTAAAACTTTACCAAAAAAAGGCAAGCTTTAAAGTCTTCTAGATCAGTGGTTCCCAAGCTTGGGTCCCCAGATGTTCTTGGACTAAAACTCCCAGAAGCCTTCACCATGAGCTGTGCTAGCCAGGATTTCTGGGAGTTGCAGTCCAAGAACATCTGGGGACCCGAGGTTGGGAACCACTGTGTTAGAACTTTACACTGTAGATGTTACAGATTTGGTGTTCTGGGGAAGAAACGTCCAGTCTAAAACCTTGGCCTATTGTAGCAGCTATTGTATTTGCAAGCAGTCAGCTGTTTCTGCTTTCCCCTTGAGCCTTTTAGCTTGCCACATAGATGGGAAAAGAGGTCTTCAGCCTGATTTGACATGGCTTTTCTTGTTTACTTCTGTGATTACAAGTTTGGGGCACTTGAGCCCAAAACAGTGGTGTGCTTCCACTGCATCTCATTGTTTCCAACAAGACGGAAAACTCACTTCCATACTGCAACCTTCAATACACCCTAAAAACCTGCCTGGTGCAACTCAGCGTACACTCAAGAAAATTGATGTCTTTGCATGTGGCAGAAAGGGGAGAGAGAGAGAGAGAGAGAGAGAGAGAGAGAAACTCTTCAGGTTTCCTAGACTATGCTTCATCTGCTGTGACCTCTTATGATTTTCCTTAGACCTTAGATTATTGTTCTTAGGGTTGCTGATGTTACCTCCTTCCTTCTGACAGCTTGATCTCATTCCTCCAAGGTGGAGATATCTCACTCATCTTGGATTCCTTTTCCTCTTAGGATTTCCTTTCCTATCCATGTTCTGAGTTTATTAAAATCAGTTTTCCTAAAGTCCAGCGTATACGTGTGGCTGCACTCTGCTTTGGTTTCCTGTGAAATCAAGAAATGTACAACTTGGTCACTTCCCCACAGAGCTCCTCTTGCTGCCACTCCTTCCACCAAGTCATCTCTATTGGTCAAGATCAAATCCTGTACAGCTGTTCCTCTAGTTTCTTTCTCCACATTTTGTAGGAGAAAATTGCAGTACATATTTCTGTGCGGCAATATGTATTTTTGACATATAGTGCAACTCCACTTCCCTTTCTATTCTTTCTGTTCTTTTGGAACAGTTTGTATCCTTTAATTGCAGTATTCCAGTCATGGGAATCATCTCACCAAGTTTCAGTTATTCCCCATCCAGTCATATTTGCCCTCCTGAACGAGGATTTCCCGTTCTTCTTGTTTGTTTGTCTCCTGTGCTCCTGGCGTTTGTGTACGGACACCAGAGATGGTGTGGTTTGTGGCCTGCTTTCCTTCCCACATTATTTTTTTTGGAGATTGTTATTGGGTCTCATTAGAGGTGCTCGGTCTGTTCCTCTTTTGGTATATAAGCCTTCCTCTCTCTTTACCTCTGTGCTTGTGTCTCCCTCCCCCTTCCAATTCAGTGTAAAGCCTTCCTGAGGACGTTCTTCATGCTGTGGCCAAACACCTTTTTCCCAGTCCTTGTGAGGCGCAACCCATCAATTCCTCAGCAGTCCATCTTCCCGGAAGCTTAGCCTGTGGTCCCATAATCCAAATCCCTCGCATCGGCACCCCCTTTGTAGCCAGTCGTTCACCCAAAGTGTTTTCCTTTCCCTTTCTGTTCCTCTTCTGAGTAATGGCAGGCTGGACAAGAAGACTCTCTGGGCCCCAAAGTCCTTGAGTTTCCCTCCCAGAGCTTCCAAGTCTGACGTGATTTCTTCACACTTCCTCGTGGCTGTGCCATTTGTTCCCATGTGGATGAGAGGAAAGGGAGATGCCTCTGTGGGTTTTATGAGGGATGGCAGGCCTTCTGTCACATCCCTCCTCTCTCCTCCAGGGAGACAGCCTTCCTGGCGGGTCCCTGGATCTTCCCAGCATGTTTCAGTTTCTATCCCTCGCAGTAGGGCGTCTCCTACGACCCCTACTCTTCTCTTCCTCTTTTTGTAGGGGGTGGGTTCAGTGACCGTGTTTGGCTGAGCTTCAGCCCTTCTCGGGTCCTCCGGTGGGCTCTCCTCTCTGCACGCTCTCTGCCCGACTCCTCTTCCAGAATCGGAAAGTGGTTTTGCAGTTCCACTGGTGAAGCGTGTCTTCTCCTTCTTGAGCACCTAACTGTGACTCTTTTCCATGGTGCTTCCTCCCTGATGCTTGTTCTCTCCTCCGCTTTCTCCTCCACTGCTTCGTCTTGCTAGTCTTCCACCTCCAGGGCCTCCCTTGGCAGTGGCTGCTGTTCAAGAGTTCCTTCGACATCCTCTTCATCTTCTCTTATAGCCTGAATCTGGCCATTTGCTTCTCCAGTTCCTTCTCTTTCTCTCCGAACAGGGTTACCAGTTTGCACTTGTGGCATGTGTGTGCCATGTTGCTCTCAGGCACACGCTTCGCATGTCACCACCACTGAAGTCTCTCTTCCTTCCATAGGTAAAGGTAAGTAGGTTCCCCTTGACATTTAGTCCAGTCGTGTCCGACTCTAGGGGGTGGTGCTCATCCCCGTCTCCAAGCCATGGAGCCAGCGTTTGTCCGTAGACGGTTTCCGTGGTCACATGGCCAGGGCAACTAGACAGGGAATGCTGTTACCTTCCCACCGTGGTGGTGCCTATTTATCGACTCGCATTTTTACATGCTTTCGAACGGCTAGGTTGGCAGGAGCTGGGACAAGCGACAGGAGCTCACTCCGCCACGTGGATTCGATCTTACGACGGCTGGTCTTCCGACCTTGCAGCACAGAGGCTTCTGCGGTTTAAGCCACAGCGCCAACACGTTCCTTCCATAATACCTCTTAATTTTTTTTACTTTCTTCTGTTTGTCCATGAGTGACATTTCCTTTGTTTTGTTGGCCTTGAAGGATGTCTGGGAAAGTCTACTAATATTTCACTATATCCAGAAACCAAAAATTTTATCAGAGGCCTCCCCTTGGACCTCCCTTGCCGAACTCCCCCATCCAACCCCTGTCTGCTCACCCTGGCAGGTTGCCTCCGGGGTCTGTCTCGGTTTTGCTAGGGGTCAGCAAACAGAAAACTAGTCTTTAAGGTACCATTGAAGGATTCATGGTTGTTTTTGCACCCATCAACTGGACATGGCTAGTTTCCACTCTAGAAATGGCGACCCTATTTCCTCACTGGAGCCACCCCTGCTCCCCTCCCAACTCTATCTTTTCCCTCCTTGTCTCTCTCTCCAAGCATGAGCTTCTTTTGAAAAAAATGGGTTTAAAAAATAACCCTGCCCACCAAGCCTGCCACAAGCCGGGGAGGTCTGATACCTAACCGAAACGAGGACCTGCAGATCAAAAAAGGCAATTCCTCTTTCCTAAGAACTTTTAATTGGAGATTCTTGAGGGTTTAATGTTTAATGCTAGTGGCCGTAACTGGTTACCTCGTCCCATAGGTCACAAGCGAAGAAGGGGGAGCCGAGTGTCCTGCTGCCTTCTAATTGACATAAGGCTCATTCAAGGGTTGCAGGACCGGCACCGCATGGGACGGCATGGGACTCCACAGGATGGCCTTTGTCTTTGTCCACATCTCCCAAATCAGAGGTGCTCTGTTCCGGTTGCTTCGTGCTCGGAGGATGCATCGTCCGAACACAGAGCACCTGACTGTTCTTGTAACGCCTCTGGACTCGGCTGACGAGAGGAAAGGGAAAGCTTGTTTGTCTTCTTGAAGGCTTTCACGGCCAGGATCTGATGATGGTTGTAGGTTTTTTGGGCTGTTTGGCCGTCTTTCCTAAGGAGGTCTATCTATTACGGGTCATGGCCAGTGAGAATGGCTGCTAAACCTCTCCATGTCTCTTGACACGGGGCTTGACCCTGAGCTGACTGGCTTTGCGGAGGCGCATCTTGACCTGGCCCTTGACATGGCAGGGTATCGATTAGGCCCCTGCAGGGCCCTTCTGGTGCGCCGTAGGGTGTGGGGCCCACTCTGCTCTGCCCCCAAGCCATCTCGGAGGCCAGCCAGGGAAGGCCTGCTGGCTTAGATAAACAAACCTTGCCCAATCTGCCCGGCCTGCCTCCAGGGCGTCTTCCTTGGTTTGGCGTGGCAGACCCTGAGATGCATGGGCAGAAGTTTCATTCATCCCACCCTCAGTGGGTCTGAATTCATTGCCACGAAGACAATGCTTTTTGCTGCGAACCGTGCCAGGGCCGGGTGTGTTGCCCTTACCGTCGATGACCTCCTGCTATTTCTCAACAAACGCTGGCAGGCACGGCCCAGGCGCTGGAGCAAAACAGCCACCTATGGCTGAACGGATGCCAAGCTGAAACCAGAGTCAAATTCCGAGAGTGGCTCAAACAGCAAATAAATGCAGCAAATAAATCTCTAAGAATCCCTCCGACAGGAGGCCGTTGGGCAATGATCCTCTCCTTTACGTCGCTCTGGGGTTTTTCCCCCTCCAGGAAAGATTTTTCCTTATGAAGGAGCCTAAGGGATGGCTGCACATCTCCCCCACTCTGGCTGCCTTGCATTGGCTGCCCATTCGTTTCCGCATTGACTTCAAAGTGTTAATGATGACATACAAAGTCCTAAACGGTTTAGGACCTCGATACCTAGCAGAATGCCTCCTCCCACCTAGATCTACTCGCATCACTTGTTATAGCCAGGAAAGACGGCTGAGGGGCCTAACCCTGAAAGAAAGAACTAGAAACCGGGCCTTCTTGGCAGTGGCCCCTTGATTTTGGAATACCCTGCCGTCAGAGATCTGCCTGGCTCCCTCGCTGGGTGTTTTTAAAAGCCAATTAAAAACTTGGCTCTTTAGGCAGGCCTTCCCTCCTGTCAATACTTGACTTTACTTTTTATTTTAATTTTCTGTTTATACTCTTCCATCTTGAATAACACTAATATTATTGATTTAAACTGCTGTTTTAATTGTTTTTATGATATTTTACTGTAAGCCGCCCAGAGTAGACGTTGTCTAAATGGGCGGGATAAAAATCTAATAAATAAATAAATAAATTAGGCATGGCTTGTTCCAAAGGGTGGGGAAGCCGGGCACCGTTTGGGTTCCCTCTGTCACGTGTGGGTGCCCCGTGGCCCTCCAGATGCTGCTGGTCTGTCTACAGCTGCAATCAGCCCCAGATGCAAAAGCCAATAGTGAAGCATCATGGGACCTGCAGTCCAACTGCACCTGGAAGGGCACACAGGGGGTGACCCCTGGCCTGACACCCTGGCCTGCTATGGGCAGAGCATCCTTCCTACCCTTATTCCCCACACAATACCCAAGAAGGAGCCCCCTGCCGGCTCCTGATAAAAGTAACTTTCAACCAAAGAACAGCTTTGTGTTGAAGGCAGTAGGAAAAGAGGAAGACCAAACATCAGATGGATTGAGTCCCTAAAGGAAGCCACAGAATCGACAAGACTTGAGCAGGGTCGTGAATGACGGGAGCTTTTGGAAGTCACTTATTCATAGGGTCACCACCAGGCATCAGAAGGGACTTGGTGGCACTTGATAAAAACGTCTAAAGACAGGTAGCTTCAAAACTTCTCTGCACCATAAACTCCATCTTATCTGCTCCTCCAGCACTGGCTGTCCTGAGATTTCTCTCCCCACCTGGAGATTCGGTGAAGCACAGCAGTTTGCTGAGATTTCAGCTGGCATTGCCTGGAGACTGGGCCCCCTCGGGACTAGTTGACATTTTTAATTTTCATTATATTTCACACCACCCCATTTTTTTCTCCAGAAATACCTTGTTTTATCTTCAGGTGTATATCCTTTGTCTTTCCGAAGCACAGATACCAAAAATAAATTCCACATTTCTTTATACTATTCCTCCATATTAAGTTGGTTATTATTTTTCCAATTCTTTGCAAATATCAACCTTGCCACAGTAACCCTAATAGTCAACAGTTCATTTCCTCCTCCCTCATCCAGGTTGTTTCTACAGGTGTTGAGCAGCACTGATCCTAAGACAGAGAGCCCTGGGGCACTCTACTTTTCTCCAGGATGATGGGAACCATTGATCAGCACTCAGGTAATGGTAAGTACAGATGGGCACGAACCACTGATTCAGCGGTCTGTGCCGGTTCGTTTATTGGCCAAACAGGTGTTTGATGCTTCCCAGCCCCGCCTCCTCTGATGGGTGCCCACTCAGAGGCAGCGCTCCAGCTTCCTTGCCCCACCTCCTCATCTGAGTGGGCACCTGCCAGAGGAGGCGGAGCTGGGAAGTGCCAAGCAGCTGTTTGGCTGATAAATGAACCGGAACGAACCACCAAACCAGCAGTTCATGCCCATCTCTCATGGTAACCTGTACCCTCTAGTAGCAGCAGTGGCTGACTTGGCCACAAGAATATTTTAATAGACCTAAAAATCCTAGCTGAAATGAAGGTACACTACAATCACAGCATTGCCCTCATCTACCTTGCATGTGACTTTATTAAGAGAGAGGGAGGGAGGGAGGGAGGGAGGAAGAGAGAAATTAGACTGACTTGTTTTTGAGAAGCCCAGGATGGGTCTTATGTACTTTTCCATGGGCTCCCAGACGGACAGCTTAATGACCTGTTCTAGAATCTTTCCTGGTATCCATGCCATGCCTTCCAGTCGGTAATTGCCCCCACCTCCAACCCAACTTATCAAGATGGGGGATGGCATTTGCTCACTTCTAGACACCAGGGAACTCACCTGTTCTCCAAGAAAGCTTTCTTTCTTTCTTTCTTTCTTTCTTTCTTTCTTTCTTTCTCATTTATGCTGCCCTTCAATTAACAATCCCCAGAACAGGGTTGGGTTAAAAATCAATATAAAATCAATATAAAATTACCACCCAAATAAGGCAGATCCAGCAAATTCCTTCTGTTCATCTCACGGAGGGCCTTCTCAGTGGCAGCCCCCAGATTAAGCAATGCTTCCCCTTGGGAAGTCAGGTTGGCCCCCTCCCCTTTTTATCCTTCTGCTGACAACTAAAGACCCACCTTTTCAGGCAAAATTTGAACAAATCAGTCATGCATGCTGGATTTTAGCTTAGTAAGTTTCTTTTGAAAGTTTTAAATATTTTTAATCACTCTCTATTTTTATTTTTATTATTATGGCTTAATGGCCTTTTAATGTATAATTTATTGTGTTTTTAATTTGACTTGTTTTAACGTTGTTGTGAGCCATCTTGAGTCCCCTCATCTGGAGAAAGACAGCGTATAAATGATACTAAATCAATCAATACTAGAATCACAGAATAATGAAGTTGGAAGGGGGTCTATAAGGCCATTGAGTCCAACCCCCTGCTCAAGGCAGGAATACAATCAAAGCAGATCTGACAGATGGTTGTCTAAGTTTTTCTTGAATGCCTTTGTCGTACTGCTCTAACAGTTAGGAAGTTTTTCCTGATAATCAACCAACCCTCCTCTTCTAGATTCGATGCAGGGTCTCAGCCCTGGGGACTTGCCCTGCCACTCACTCTGGCAAGCAGTCCTATTAGGCAGAGTGAGACAATTATCTCAGAGAAAGGTACTGTGAAAGAGCAGCAACCAATTAGCTATTTCATTTGCTGTTTTAATGTATTGGTAGCAAGGGGATGTGGTGGCGCTGCGGGTTAAACCGCAGGAGCCTCTGTGCTGCAAGGTCGGAAGACCAGCCATCGTAAGATTGAATTCACGTGACGGAGGGAGCTCCCGTCACTTGTCCCAGCTCCTGCCAACCTAGCAGTTTGAAAGCATGTTAAAATGTGAGTAGATAAATAGGTACCACCTCGGTGGGAAGGTAATGGCATTCCGTGTCCAGTCACGCTGGCCACGTGACCACGAAAACTGTCTTCGGACAAACGCTGGCTCTATGGGTTGGAAACGGGGATGAGCACCGTGCCCTAGAGTCGGACACGACTGGACTAAATGTCAAGAGGAACCTTTACCTTTACAAGCAAGGGAGAGGGAGAGGAGCCTGAGGGATTTTTCTGTCTCGTGCCTCAAAATATTTTGGGTCCTGCACCCGGACTTGAGCGGGTGAGGGTGCTGCCTATTGAACCCCTTGCTCCTGCCACTTGGCCTCCTGGTGATTGACTTCGGCCCCCAGTGACATGAAACATGATCAGTTTCACATTGATTTGCTCACCTCCACTCTGGTTAATTTTTTACGCAGCAGCAACCACCAGCTCCCTGAATGCCTAACAGATAAGGCAGCAGAAAGATTTATGCCCCTTGCCGAGAAAGAATATTTCAGATCCAATTATGTGGCAGGTTAGAAATTTCAGCAGGGCCTCTAAATAGTTCAGAACAAGGAAGAAAAGGGGGGATGGACAAGGGTAAAGGGGACAGAGGCCACCACTGTGGAGAAGAAGACAGGTTGGGCACAGAAGTTTGAAAAGTTACCTTTTAAAACTACAAATCCCATCACCACCAGGGTGGTTCACCATTGTGGGATCTGTAGTACAAAGGAATCAACTTTGCCAAGCTGCGATTGGGCAGAGCTGGCCCTGTCTCTTTCCTGAAGCAGCAGGATGCGCCCAGGGTGCCATCCTAGAAGTCCTGTCCCTTCTCAGGACCTATTTATTTTTTTCCATGCAGCCTTGGATCACCTCCGAAAGACCCAGCTGAGAAGGCAAAATGGCTTTAAGTGGATCTAAACAGTCAGTCCCCTCCTCAGCTGCCATCGCCTCATCCTCTCTAGAAACCCTGGGCAGACTCTTCTTTGCTGCCAAACTTAAGTCCTAGGTCTTGATCTAAATAGGAGCCAACCGTGGGATGTGGCTACAAAAAAGGCAAATGCTGTTTCAGGCTGCATTAAGAGAAGTAGAGTTTCCAAATCCCGTGAGGTGCTAGTCCCCCTCTATTCAGCACTGGTTTGGCCTCACCTTGAGTATTCTGTCCAGTTCTGGATCCCACACTTCAAGAAGGATGATGACAAATTGGAACAAGTTCAAAGGAGGGCGACAAGGATGATGATCAGGGGGCTGGAAACCAAGACTTATGAGGAAAGGTTGAAAGAATTGGGCATGTTTAGCCTTGAGAAAAGAAGGCTGAGGGGTGATATGATAGCACTTTTCAAATATTTGAAAGGCTGTCCTACAGAGGAGAGGCAGCATCTGTTCTCAATCATCCCAGAGTGCAGGACACGCAACAATAGGCTCAAGTTAAAGGAATCCAGATTTCGGTTTATTATCAGGAAAAACTTCCTAACTGTTAGAGCAGTACAACAATGGAACCAATGACCTCGGGAGTGGGTGAGTGCTCCAACACTGGAGGCATTCAAGGAAAACTTAGATAATCACCTGGTAGATGTGCTTTGATTGTATTCCTGCATTTAGCAGGGGGTTGGACTTGATGGCCTTGTAGGCCCCTTCCAAGTTCACTTTTCTGTGATTCTATGATTCCTTCCTTCCTTTTGTCCAGCATCAGCTCCTTCCTTCCTTCCTTCCTTCCTTCCTTCCTTCCTTCCTTCCTTCCTTCCTTCCTTCCTTCCTTCCTTCCTTCCTTCCTTCCTTCCTTCCTTCCGTTCATCATCAGCTCCTTCCTTCCTTCAAGAAAAACTTAGATAACCACCTGGCAGATGTGCTTTGATTGCATTCCTGCCTTGAGCAGGGGGTTGGACTTGATGACCTTGTAGGGCCCTTCCAGCTTCACTTTTCTATGATTCTATGATTTCTATGAGCTCCATGTTGGGGGAGATGACTGGAGCACATGAAAAGACAATGAAGATGAGAGCACTATTAGTCATGTGCAGAGTGCCATTCTCTCCAGCCTGTGCACAGTGAAGAAGCAAGGGTCTAGATAAGCAGTGCTGATACTTAGGAGGGAATACATAGTGATGCCACAATTTAAAAAATTTATTATAGTGCGCAAAGTGAGGGTACAGTATAACTTTACAGAAATCCTGGAGGGGGGCTATTCCACCTTGGGAGTCAGATGGTGTCACAAATATGGCTGGGACAGAGAGGCCCTCACAAACCACTTAGGCACATTACCTGGACTTACCTGGTGTGGGTAAGTACCAGGGGGTCCATGTGCTCATAGTTGGAGTAAAATCTTCCTGCCCAGTTCCCTCCCAACACTCTTGAGTCACCCTGCCTCCTCAGTGCTCCAGGGAATTACTAAAATTCACAAGGTTGCATGCTTTAACTTGCACACCAACCCTGCCAGGTAGGAATACCAAAATACCCATAAAGTGTACAGGATTCAGCAGGGGCATGAAGCAAAGCCCTTCTTTAGTACCAGCAAATTCTCTTCTTTTCAGAGTAACCAAACTGCTGAAAGATTTTTAATTATTTTATTAAATAGGTTGCAAAAGTCAACAAGAAAGAAAGTTACATGCAGGTTCAAAACTTGCAGTCAAAAAGTTTGTGAAGCAAATACACATTCAAAAAGTTGTGAAGCTAAGACAATTCCAGAACAGTTTCCACAGAAAATAAGAAAGCTAACTATCCTAATCTACTTACATTGACCTTTAGCATATTTCCAGAGCACATGCAGAGCATAAATCAAGTAACAAGACAGCAGGCAAGCATAATATTATCCTCAGAGAAACTAGGCTAAGCTAAGCAAATCCCTCATGCCATTTTTAATAGTCATCAATCATCTGCCTCTCCAGACCTTACAAGTGTATTCCACTAAACAAGTCCTGAGTCATCCTGAAACATCTAGAAGGGAGTAACTTCTTGCTAAATAACTTTATTTCTTCCCTCTCCTTTCTTCTCAGCCGAAACCAGTTCTTGCCAATTAGCCTGGTACCCGGAGAGTCCTGCCAGGAGTGTTTTACAACCTTGGAAATTCCTTCTCACCTCAATAAGACGGAGCTGGCCAAACCTCCCAATTAACAGGTAATTTTACCTTCTCTTTCCGTCCCAGCACAAGCTAACAGGTTTAACTTTCAAATTCAACTGATACCATCATCCTCTTGTTTGCTCATCTCTTGACAGATGAGCAGTCCAGTGCCGAGTGGCCACCTCTTCCTTTGTCCCCTTCTTTCTCCTTTTGACATATATCAAGGACTGCTATGGTTCATACGGCATTCCTCTACTCCCTCTTAAGGAAACACAGAGTAGCAGTGCTGTCTCTCTATGCACCTTTGAAACAGTGACACACACACCCCCAAACAGATTTTTTAGAAGGATGCCGTTGTGCTCTGCTTGGCTTTTAGACAGCACTGAACCTCCAGGAGCTGCTAAGCAGCAAAAACAGCCTGTTGCCCTCCTAAAACATGGGATCGAAGAAATTCACAGATCACCGGCATATCAGTCTGGATGACGACATACTGGCTGACCCGTACTAGAGACCACCTGCTTCTGTGTATCCGTTGCAGAAGGTTGTGCTCAGGTCCTGATCGCCATTGGTGCTCCTTGGCCACAGTGTGGACAGAATGCTAGACTGGAAAGATCTTTGAATTGATGGCCCTCCAATAGCACCAAGCTCTGTGCAAAAAAGCACTGCAGCAAACCAGGGAGCTAAGTAACTCTGCCTCTTTCTCCTCCGCTTTGAGGAGGACTTGTTAGTTGAAATGCAACAGGATTTCTTTTGCCGTTGCATTTCATAGCTCCCTGTGACGTGCAATAACCTTCGGTAGTGCTTACAGCAGATGGTTCATATTTGTTCTGATTTTGTTAGCTGTCGACCAAGTGAGGTTAACCATCTGAAGTGTTTGCATCTTGCATTTTGCATGGTGGTGTCTTCCTGGCTCAAGGTGTGCCTATTCTTTCTGGCTTGGTGCAGACAGGAAGGTCTCACACAGCATCTTTCCTGTCTGTTCTGTCTGCTTGACTTCCACTACCTCATACAGTTTTTCCAGCCCAGATTTCCTTGTATAGCAGGGGTCCCCAACCCCTGGTCCGCGGCCCGGTGCTGGTCCGTGGGCTTGCCGGAACCGGGCCACGGAGACGGCTCTCCGCCCCCCCACCCGCACGGCCGGTGGGCGTGTCGTGCTCATGCAGGGGCGTGTTGCACTCACGCAGGGGGCGTGTCATGCTCGCGCGCAAGCACGACCCCCCCCCGCACATGGAGCCTGCCCCCCCAACCAGTGCACGGTCCAAAAAAGGTTGGGGACCGCTGTTATATAGAACTTCTGTATGCGAAGGAGTTTTGTCAGGGTTTTTTGCCTAAAAAATCATTACTATGATGAGTGCATATATATGCAACAGAAGGCTCACAGCAGTAAAACTGGGGTGGTGGAGGAGGTGAGACTCACAGAGACACCTGATTAGCTTGGGAAATGGACCTCACTCTGAAAGACCTTGGGATCTGATTAGTAGGGGAAACACACTGCAGCAGCAGCACTGTTATTAATGCAACTGTCAAGGGAAATTTCATCTCTGGATGTCTTGCCTCAGACTGACTCCCTTTCCTTATTCCATGCACACATTTGCTGATGTGGGTTAGGAGAATCCACTCTCCATTCCCCCTAAAGGTGCTACAATAAAACAAGGAGAAAATTCACCACACCCTGACTCTTTGACTGCTCGTAAAACAGAGGTGTGTTAAGGGGATAATTGAAGCCCACATTCTCCTGAACTGGCATATCAGGCCAGGAAGTTTGAGACCTAAACATCCTCCTAAGAGCTCTATGGAACGTTATAGACCTCCAGGGGAAAAAATCAGAATGGTTTTTGTGAAAGACATCCAAAGGTCTTACAGCTATGGAAAAACTGTAAGCACAAATGCTTAAAAGAAATGTATATGGAAAATAAACTTACGTTGCAGGCAAATACTTGAGTCAGAAAAATAAATTCCAATCCAAAATGCAGGGTCATAAAAGGTACAATGAAAATATCCAAAATAATGTTTTATTATATTGTAAACATGCAAGGTCTTATAGCCTTAAAGGGCACAATCAAATATTTTAAGAATATATTTCTTAAGTAAAAAGCATTATGGCTCTGAGCAATCTCTAGCCTTTTAGCAGATTACTAGACATGCATGAATTACTGTATATTCTAAGCGCTCACCCAGCCGAGCCAGTTTGAAATGAGGAAATTCCACGATTACTTTGCTGCTGCTGCTGCTATCTGATGTCTGACACACCTTGGTCTCTGCGTTGTTGGTATCAAGTGTGTGATATGGCATGTGTTGCATCTGTGTGTTGTGCGTCTCTTGCTTCTATATACTCATATTTCTTTCAATTGTTTACATTTCCCTTCAACTACAAACAACTGAGTTTTTCAGGTGTACTAAGTTACCAACCTCTGTAAACAGTCACAATATTTTGAATTGAAATCTCTTTTGCTTTTACTAGGGTGGCAAAATACTAGCCTTGTAAAATGTGAGACTAGCCAAGTCGCTGCCATGGCAGATAATCACCTGTATTTGGACTAACTGGGTCTCTGTACCTGCAGGAAAAGTAAGTGATCTGGGTACAGTTTTACTGAATAAACAAAATGTCACAAGCGTAAAGTGCTAGTGAACGAAGTTGATTAGATACCAATTTGCTCAATCCACATATTAATACTCCAGGAGTTTTTTCTCAACTGTTGTGTAATTCCTTATCAGTTGTTTACACGTACAACTGTCTGCTAATTAAGGAAGGGATACCTTTGCAAGAGAAGGGACGTGGTGGCGCTGCGGGTTAAACCGCAGAAGCCTCTGTGCTGCAAGGTCAGAAAACCAGCAGTCGTAAGATCGAATCCGTGCGACGGAGTGAGCTCCCGTCGCTTGTCCCAGCTCCTGCCAACCTAGCCGTGCGAAAGCATGTAAATGCGAGTAGATAAATAGGTACCACCTCAGTGGGAAGGTAATGGCATTCTGTGTCTAGTCGCGCTGGCCACGTGACCATGGAAACTGTCTACGGACAAACGCTGGCTCTACGGCTTGGAGACGGGGATGAGCACCGCCCCCTAGAGTCGGACACGACTGGACTAAATGTCAAGAGGAACCTTTACCTTTAACCTTTACCTTTGCAAGGCAGTGATATTCTATATCGACCTTGCTTCCAGCCATGGCTGGAGAACTGGCTGTGATTGCCGTGCCGTGACTTTCAGTAAAGTGCTGTTCAAACCTCATTTTACAAGCACAATATACACTTTCAGGATTGCATTTGCTACAGTTCCTGTATTTATTTTAACACTCTATGCGCACAAAATCTCAAACTTGGACAGGCACACACAAATAAATATCAGGTAATGCCTGATATTTTTATTTTGTTCTTGAGTTTTTTTGCCTCCAATACTCTGCTGTGAACTGATGGATCCTTATGTTCCAAAGCTCCCTGTGATGAAGAGAACTGAACTCACTGCCAGGCATCTTCTTTAGAAGCTGAGGTTGCTAGAGATACACATTATCTTGTATCAGCTCATTGTCAAAATTAAAAGCTTAAAAAGAAAAGAAGAAAATGCAGGGGACTGAAATAAAACTGTTAGTGTCTATATGGTCATAACATTTCCTTTTCCCCATCCTTTTCTTTCCTCCCTTTAATTCTGATAACATTTAGAAGCCAGAGATTCAGCAAAGGCTGCTGTCCTGGAGCGTGTCTGTCTTCAGCACCATGGTCAGAGGCGAGATCTCCAGAGCTCAAAAGGGCTGGTTTTGAAATGGGTGCATATGTGTTTCTGTGTCAATGGGTCCCTAAATTTACAGAAGGCAGCTTCTTGATGCTGAAGATATCTCCAGATTCTCACCTCCAGGCCCTTGTCGTTGTCTTCCTTGAAGGCTAAAGGGAAGCTTGAACTGTTTCAGCAAAGCGTGCGATGGTTACACAGCAGGGGCAAGTTTTAATTACAAGGCCTGAGTATTCAGGGTCCAGTTTCTGAAAGATACACGAAGAATGAATAAACTAAATATATGAATTTGGCTTCTCCTCCTAACAATGAGTGCTTATGGAGCAAATCTGTAGACGGTGTCACCTTTCCCTCTTCAGAAATACTTGTCATGAAGCTTGTTAGGTAAGAAGGACATAAGAAAGGTTTCCTGGCAAGATCAAGTCAAAGAGGTCCATCTACTCTAGGTTTTGACCCCAGCCAGCCAGATACTCTGCTAGCAACACAGAGCTTGGAAAAGTTACCTTTTGGAACTACAGTTCCCACAGCTCCTCAAACCACATGTTGTGGTCTAAACAATGTTGCATGCCTACACTCTGGAGCAAGGGCAGGAAGCCCACAGTGTCCCTCCAATCTTGTACTCATGGACACTGTGCTACTGAACATGGAAGTTCTGCTGAGCCACTCAACCGCTTCTTGGCCTTTTGGCTAAGATCCAATGTAGTACTGAGCCACCAGAGAAAGAGAGAGCTCTCGCCTTCCGTCAACTTATCAAATGTGCATTTTGCAATCAGAGACTGGAAAAATTACGCTTTGGACTACAACTCAGCTGGCCCTCAGTCTCAAAAGGCCATCTGGAGTTATGCTGTTACAATCAAAGGATCAAAAGTCCTCAACCATGCTGCACTTTCTCTGAATGATCATAGAATCATAGAAAAGTGAAGTTGGAAGGGGCCTACGAGGCCATCAAGTCCAACCCCCTGCTCAACGCAGGCATACCATCAAAGCACATCTGCCAGGTGATTATCCAAGTTTTTCTTGAATGCCTCCAGTGTTGGAGCACTCACCCACTCCCGAGGTCACTGGTTCCACTGTCGTACTGCTCTAACAGTTAGGAAGTTTTTCCTGATATTCCACCGAAATCTGGCTTCCTTTAACTTGAGCCCATTCTTGCGTGTCCTGCACTCGGGAATGATCAAGAACAGATCCCTAACCCTAACCTCTCCTCTGTATGAAAGCCTTTCAAATATTTGAAAAGTGCTATCATATCACCCCTCAGCCCTCTTTTCTGAACTCTAAACATGCCCAGTTCTTTCAGCCTTTCCTCATAAGGCTTGGTATCCAGCCCCCTGATCATCCTTGTCGCCCTCCTCTGAACTTCTTCCAATTGGTCAGCATCCTTCTTGAAGTGTGGGGTCCAGAACTGGACACAAGACTCAAGGTGAGGCCTAACCAGTGCTGAATAGAGGGGGACCAGCACCTCACGGGATTTGGAAACTATACTTCTATTAATGCAGCCTAAAATAGCATTTGCCTTTTTTATAGCCACATCACACTGTTGACTCATATTTAGCTTGTGATCTACGACAATTCCAAGATCCTTCTTGCTCATAGTGTTGCTGAGCCAGGTATCTCCCATTTTGTAACTGTGCAATTGGTTTCTTTTTCCAAGGTGCAGGACTTTGCACTTATCCCTGTTGAATTTCACTCTGTTGCTTTCGGCCCAGTGCTCCATCCTATCAAGGTCATTTTGAATTTTGTTTCTGTCTTCTAGGGTATTAGCTATTCCGCCCAATTTGGTATCATCTGCAAATTTGACAAGCATTCCCTGCACTCCCTCATCCAAGTCATTAATAAAAAATGTTGAAGAGCACCGGCCCCAGGACTGAGCCTTGGGGTATCCCACTAGTTACCTCCTCCCAGTTAGAGAAGGACCCATTAATCATCACCCTCTGAGTACGATTCTCTAGCCAATTGTGTATCCACCTGACATTTGATCTATCCAGCCCACACCTAGTTTGCTTGCTCATCAGGATATTATGGGGCACTTGGTCAAAAGCTTTGCTGAAGTCAAGATACACTACGTCTACAGCATTCCCTCCATCTACCAGGGAGGTGACCTGATCAAAAAAAGAGATCCAATTAGTTTGGCAGGATTTGTTCTTGACAAATCCGTGTTGGCTTCTAGTTATTACTGTCTTGTTTTCTAGGTGCTTGCACAATGACCACTTTATGATCTGTTCCAGAATTTTGCCTGGGATGGATGTCAGGCTGACTGGCCTGTATTTCCCAGGTTCCTCTTTTTTTGCCCTTTTTAAAGATAGGGACAACATTGGCCCTCCTCCAATCCTCTGGCACCTCCCCCGTTTCCCATTATTTCAAGAAAATAATGGATAGCGGTTCTGAGAGTTCTTCAGCCAGTTCCTTCAGTACTCTCGGATGCAGTTCATCTGGCCCTGGAGACTTGAACTCGTTCAAGGTGGTAACGTATTCCTTGACTATTTGTTTATCAATCTCCAGCTGCAAGCCTGTCCCCCCCCCCCCCCACACACACACACACTTGCACTTCCAATTTGTTTGGAAGTTCATAGTCTGTCTTATGGGAAAAGACGGAACTAAAATAGGAATTGAGCCCCTCTGCCTTTTCTTTGTCCTCTGTTATCATTTTTCCATCTCCATTTCGGAGCTGTGCCACAATGTCTTTGGTTTGTCTTTTGCAACTCACATACCTGAAGAAGGCTTTTTTATTGCTTTTAGTGTCTCTAGCTAACCTCAGCTCATTCTCAGCTTTTGCCCTCCTAAGGCCATCCCTGCATTTCCTTGCTACTTGTCTGTACTCATCCTTGGTGGCCTGGCCTTCTTTCCACTTCCTGTACATGTCTTTTTTTTGTTTTTAGGTCCTCCCTGGGCTTTTTGTGAAGCCACACTGGCCTTTTTTTGCCGCCTCCCCCCTTTTTTTCTTGTTGGAATTGTTTGTAGTTGTGCCTTTAGAATTTCTTTTTTTAGAAGCTCCCACCCTTCTTGGACTCCTTTTCTTGTTAGGATCTCCTGCCATGGGACCTTACTTATCCTTGTTCTGAGATTATTAAAATTGGCTTTTTTAAAATCCAGCAGAAGTGTGCAGCTACACTCTGCTTTTGTTTCCTTTGAAATCAAGAATTCTAGAAGGACATGGTCACTCTCACTGAGAGTTCCCCTTATTGCCACTTCCCCCACCAAGTCATCTCTGTTGGTCAGAATCAAGTCAAGGATAGCAAATCCTCTAGTTTCTTTCTCCACTTTTTGTAGCAGAAAATTATCAGCCACACAAGCCAGGAATTTCTTGGGAGGGCCATACTTGGCAGAATTTGCCTCCCAACATATATCTGGATAATTGAAATCTCCCATCACTGCTACATCGTGTCTCTTTGAAAACCCTGCAATTTGTTTTTCAAAAGTTTCATCCATTTCCTCTCTTTGATTTGGCGGTCAGTGGTAGACTCCAACTACCAAGTTCCTGTTGTTTTTTGCCCCAACGAGATTGATCCAGATGTTCTCGATGGGACAGCCACTCTCCTCCTCCTGTATTTCTGTGCAGGAATGTGTATTTTTGACATATACTGCAACTCCACCTCCCTTTTTATTCTCTCTGTTCTTTTTGATCAGTTTATATCCCTCAATTGCTGTATTCCAGTCGTGGGAGTTATCCCACCAAGTTTCAGTTATTCCTATCAAGTCATAGTTACCCTCCTGAATTAAAATTTTCAGTTCTTCTTGTTTGTTTTCCATACTCCTGGCATTTGTATACAGATACCGCAGGGTGTGTTGATTTGTGGCCTGTTTGTCTTTGTACATTTTTATGAATATTATTATGATTATGATTATGATTATGATTATGATTATTATTGTTGTTGTTGTTGTTGTTGTTGTGTTTATTATTCTGATTATTATTGTTAATGTTATTATTGTTGCCCTTTTGATCCGTTTGGTCCATTCCTCATATTGTGTGTAAGGCTTCATCTACTCTTAACTCTGTGCTTGCGTCTCCCTCCCCCTTCCAATTCAGTTTAAAGCCCTCCTGATGAAGTTCTTCATGCTGTGGGCAAACACATTCTTTCCAGTCCTTGTTAGATGCAAGCTGTCTCTTGCTAGCAGTCCTTCTTCCAGAAAGCTTAGCCCGTGGTCCCAAAAACCAAATCCCTCTCATCAATACCACCTTCGTAGCCAGTCATTCACCCAGAGGATCTTCCTTTCTCTTTTGATTCCTCTTCCAAGCACTGGTAGGACGGAAGAAAAAACTATCTGGGCCCCAAAGTCCTTGAGTTTCCTTCCCAGAGCTTCAAGGTCAGATGTGATTTCTCGGTCGCTCCTCTTGGCTGTGTTGTTTGTTCCCACGTGGACAAGAAGAAAGGGATATGTATCCATGGGTTTTATGAGTGATGGCAATCCTTCCATCACATCCCTTCTCCGTCCTCCAGGGAGACGGCATACCTGGCGAGTCCATGGATCCTCCCAGCAAATTCTGGTCTCAATTCCACGTAGTAGGGAGTCCCCTACTACAACTACTCTCCTCTTCTTCTTTTTGTAGGGTGTGGTTTCAGCGATCGTATTCTGCTGGGCTTCAGCCCTACTCATGTCCTCCTGTGGGGTCTCCTCTGCGTCATGTCCAACAGACTCTTCTTCAAGTAACTGAGAGGGGTTTTGTAGTTCCACCGGGAAAGAGTGTCTTCTCCTTCTTTTGCTCCTCATGGTGATTCTTGTCCATGGTGGTTCCTCCACTATATTTGTAGCCTCTACAGCGTTTTCCTCCACTGCAATGTTTTGGTTTTCTTCCATCAGCCGTGCCCGCTCTGACAGCTGCTGCTCCTGCTCAAGAGTTCTCTCAATGTTGGCTTCATCTTCCCTCATAGCCTTGAGCGTGGCTACTCGCTGCTCCAGGTCTCTGACTTTCTCTTCTAAGAGTGCCACCAGTTTACACCTGTTACACGTATACAGCATTTTGCACTCAGGAAGAAAGACAAACATAGCACAAACTTGGCAGGTAACCACCACTGCGTTGTCTCCACCCTCCATAATCCCTTCTAGCTTTTTTGCTTTCAACTGTTTGTTTAGGATACCTGTCCCTCTTGTTTTGTTAGTTTAAATGTAGTTGTACATATACCCAAGGAACAAAAAAATTGGTTAGGGGCCTTCCGCTTGGCCTCCCCCGGCAAACTCCCGCGGCAAACTCCCTGTTTGCTCTCCTGCTTGCTCTCCTGTTTGTGAGCTCCCTGGGTCTGCCTTGAGCTTTATTTGCCAGGTGTGCTCTGCCCGGAGTCAGGAATCCAAAGGATAAACTTTGATAAACTTCCTCCATTCTGCCCTGGCTGAGTTGTCTTCCCCACAACTCCAAAGCTTAAAAAAAAACCTTGAAACGTTTAGCCTTTCCTTACAAGAAGGGTGCTTGTCTTCAGCAACTGGATCATTTGGGCTGTCTTTTTCAGCACCAGTGCTATGACATCCTCACCCTTAAAGAGCTAACAGAGTTGTATACCCTATTGACTCTCCACCCCCCCACCCCGCCCTGCCCCAGTTAATTGAAATATTGGGATCCCCTCCAGTCCCAAAGGTGGTTGAGCTCATCACCTGCTTTTGAGCATCCCTCTGGGGCCACTAATCATCCACGGGGTCAGGGGACAGGATGAGTGAGCCTTGGGTCTCATCCATTCTTCAATACATGACCGATTCTTTAAAATTCATCTGGGCCTTTGCACTCATTCTATCAATGATTCATAAACCACTGAATGCCAATAAAGAACTAATATTAGATCACCAAGAAGCGTTCGGGGCTGGGCTGGACACCAGGTGCAATTTGCAGGGGGCAAAAGGATCCAACATTAGAGGTGCTGCGTGTGTCTTCTTGGTGGACAACAAAGCCATTCACCTTCCACGCAAAAGGAGCCGCTCTTTCTGATCCCACCTGGCTCACCATTACTCATCAACCTGTCCAGCAGGAGGAGTTAATGAGTAACACGGGGTCTTCTTCAGATGTCAAGCTCAATTGACTGCTTCTGCTTTAATCGCTCAGCTCCATCGTCTTACAATTGGAATCGGCAGGCTTCACGTGAAGGGAATAACCTTGCCGTGATGGATGTTCTTCAACCATCCACATTTGCACGAGTTCAGAACTGGGCGGTGGAGGGAAGCGTACAAAGGACCTGTCCAGGAGCATAAGGATGAAATAACAAGGATGGAACAATTTGCCGTCTTTTAATGGCCCACCACATCTGCTCGTCCTGATTCCAGGTGGGGTCAGCCTTCTGCTTGGGTTTTACAGCTCAAACCTACACAGGTTTACTTAGAAGCCAGTTCCTGTATTCAGTGGTGCGAGGCATGGCCTGGAGATCAAACTAGATGCGACTGAGATCTTTGGCCCTTGCGTAGCTCTGAATAAGGGAAACTTTGCATCCCCTTTGGTAACAAAGGATCGTGGGGCTTGGTGGGATCCACACTGAAAGATGGGTTTAAAAGCCCTTTCTCTTCAAACAGCTTGTTCTCCAGAAATTCTTTGAAGTTCTTTTACTTCTAAAGTAAGAGATCCAGCTTTCCTGCTGGAGCTCTTCTTTCTGGAGCTATTTGTTGTTGTGATGGGGATAGTGGTGGTGGGAAGTAGTTTACTTGAAAGCTTTGAACAGGGAGGCTATACGAGCAGAACTGATTTTCCTACAGAAACCTATACAAAGCTATGAAAAGTTTTCTCGTCCATCCGTCCGTCCTTCCTTCCCCCTTTCTTTTCCTGCTTTCCTTACTTCCTCCACTCTCTTCCTTCCTTCCTTCCTTCCTTCCTTCCTTCCTTCCTTCCTTCCTTCCTTCCTTCCTTCCTTCCTTCCTTCCTTCCTTCCTTCCTTCCTTCCTTCCTTCCTTCCTTCCAGCAGGAGCAGAATCCTGTGAGTTGCAGGAAAAATATGTTTCAGAGGGGAAAAAGAAAAAAATGTGGTAGCACTTTAAAGACTACCACATTTATTTCAGTGTGAACGTTCATGGATCACAACCCACTTTGTCAGATTTACGAAAGCTCACATCAAAGCAAATCTGTTAGTCTTTGAAGTGCTACAACATTTTTCCCCCCTTTACTTTTGCCAACATGCTGAGACAGACATAAGAACCTAAGAAGAGCCCTGCTGAGGCAGGCCAAGGGCCCATCTAGTCCAACTCCCTGGATCTCACCGTGGCCCTACCAGATGCCTCTGGGAGCACACAAGACAACGAGAGACCTGTCTCCTGATAACCCTTCCCTTGCATCTGGCCTTTTGCGGTCCCATCCTTTTAAGCCTGGAGATCATACATCCCCATCATGGCTTGTCACCTGCGATGGATATTTCCTCCAGGAATCTGTCCCATCCCCTTTTCAAGGCCTCTAGGCCAGAGGCCATCACCAAGTCCTGTGGCAAGGAGTTCCACAGACTAACAACACGCTGGGTCAAGAAATGTTTTCTTTGGTCTGTTCTCACTCTCCCAACACTCAAGACAAAAAAGGCTAGACAGACACACAGACATTTCCAGCTGCTGCCCTCTTACCTGCTAGCTTCCATTTCAAAGAGCAGGTGGTGTGTCTTGGGGTAGATGCAGAGGTAGTCTGATAGGGAGGGCCATGCCAGGGGCAGAGGGTTAAAGCCCTCTCCCCTCCCGTTCCACAATGCTCACCTGTGTCCCTTAAGCTTTTGCCCCTATAACTCTTGATGGCTGGAGGTCGCTGAAACTTGTCCTCCTCTCTGGCCAAGGCCCATGCCTTATTAGGGCTCTGCCAAGACCTCCAGCCCCCAGAACTCCGGCCATGTCCAAAGAGGAGCACACAGATTGGGCCCAGATCTGTGCTGTGCCCCAGGAGCATCCCTTGGCTCTTTACTCCAAGGAAAAGGCAACAGAGCCTTCCAAAGCTCTTGCTTCAGCTGTTTCTGTTGCAGAGTTTTGAATTTCTGGAACAAATCTCTTTTTGCGACACAGTAGAATTGCAGAGATCCATAGAGGAGAACAGCTGTACGTTCCTCAGAGTCCACCCCTTTCTAATGAATTGGTACTTAAAGTCTCAGTAACTCAATCGGAGACCTTCGTAGGAGAAAGAATACAAACCATTTCTTTACTTACAGTTGCTTGAAATTACAGACCTGGTTGTGCTGCTTTCTTTACTCTACACACCCTTAGCAACCATCCAAACAAATCAACAACAAACCAATAACGGTCATCAACCCAGGAAAAAGAGGGAAAGAGCAGTCAGCAGAGATGTGGCGCTATCTTTGAATTCAAAGGCTGGAAGGAATAAAGGGTTACTGTTGAATGGACCATCAACCCAGCCCAGAAAAGTCTCCCCCAGTCACATGAACCACAGACAGTAGGAAAGGTTGCAAAGAAAACACCCACCATTTCATCACCCTTGTATTGGCATTTAAGCCTCCTGAGACCCACCTAGCAGTTTTTCCTAAAGGGTATAACTTAAAAAACTGAACATGTAAATGAGCAGGAACAATTGATGCCAAGACAGGTTATGGGTTACGGATTTTATTTACGGCAGATACGCACAACGAAGGGTACAATCCATCACAGAGTCCTCCTGCATCCCTCCCACTCCTCAGAATACAATGTCAACTGCACAAGACTCCAACGGAGCCGTGAGAAAGAGAGTCAGGCATCGGGTACCTTTAGGGTGGAGACGAGAGACGGAAGGGTGAAAGGAGAGCCCTCTTCAAGTATCTGAGGGGCTTTCCCGTAAAAGGTTGAGCAAACCCATTCCCTGCTGTTTCCAGGAGGTAGAAATGAAACCAGTAAAGGGCGGCCGGGGGGGGGGGGGGGCAGGAATCACAGGAGAAAATGTTGTGGATTTAACAAGGGAAAGAACATCTTGACAGCTAAAAGATGTTTGACAGCAGCAACAGCCGAAAAAGGCCATCCGTCAGGGATGCTTGATTTCCCACCTTGGCAGGAGGTTATTGATTGATTGATTGATTGATTGATTGATTGATTGATTGATTGGATTTCTATCCCGCCCATCTAGACCAAAGGTCTACTCTGGGCGGTTTACAAATTTAAAAACAATAAAACCAAAAACATATATTATAGATCCAAGGTGGCGAAAGTATAAGAAATTAAGATACGGCAGGAGGGAAAGCCTGCCCAAATAGCCAGGTTTTAAGTTTATTCCTGAAAACACCCAGAGAGGGAGCCAGGCGGATCTCCACTGGCAAGTTGTTCCAAAGGTGAGGGGCCACTGCCGAGAAGGCCCTGTTCCTCGTTCTTTCCTTCTGGACCTCCCACGGCATTAGGCCCCTCAGCTGCCTGGCCTGGCTGGAACGAGTGACTCTGGCAGAACTGGGTGGGAGAAGGCGCTCTGCCAGATATCGAGGTCCTAAACCGTTGGACTAGGCGAGCCTAGAGCTCCCCTCTGCCCCTAAAATTCAGTGAGCTCATTCATCTCAGTTTGGTGCCTTGCAGAAGAACATCGTGGTGGATTGGGCCCTTAATGGAGCTGAGAAATAACCAACAGGGCCTTTACTTCGATGAGAAAAATCACGGACGCAAGCAAGGGGGGGGGGGGGAATCATAAACCACATATTATGGATCGTGTTAAATTAATCAGTATTATCAATTACATTAAATACGTTTCTGCTTATATTACAGTATTCAAAGATTGTGGGTTATTATTACCATCATGAAGAGCAAACTGTTACCTAACTTAGCGAAAGCAACTTGAGGTTAACACATAATGGCATGGGGGAGTGCCTACACCAGCGAAACCTTCCACTTATCTGTGTAGCCTCTGTCACCGTTCTGGCGTCCCTGGGTCTCTACCGACACAGAAGCATCTCAAACATCTTCCTCCTCTCAGCCGGCCTTGGAAGGGTTAGGGTTAGGGTTGACTCCTCATTTCATGAACCGAAGACGCATGCGCTCTGGTTGAAAACAGAGCTGGCCAGCAGCACACACTTCCTACCCACACCGAAACAAATCTCCAGATCACGAGTAGATCATCCATACAGACACATCTTCTGTTGACCTCAACAGAACTCCAGGGCAGACCTCAGTCCAGTTTGGTAAAATACTCATGAAATTCTCTGAACAGTTTTTAACAATGAGGCATCGGATTTAGCAATGTTAGGAACAAAGTGCTTAAAAGTTAGGGTTGCCTTCAACTCTGTCAGTAGTGTTCCTCTACCTACCTACCTACCTACCTACCTACCTACCTACCTACCTACCTACCTACCTACCTACCTACCTACCTACCTACCTACCTTCCTTCCTTCCTTCCTTCCTTCCTTCCTTCCTTCCTTCCTTCCCTTTTTCTTTAAAAAAGCATTTTCAAGAACTGAATGCAAAAATTCAAAATTAAAAAAAAATCTGAAATCTGGATGTTTAACAGGTGGCCGCAGGCAATTGTGCTAATTTTTTGTTTCAGCTTTGCTTGAGATTGCGTTTCCCTACAGCTCTTCCAGTATGTAATGGCAAGATTTTTTAGGGAAAAGGGAAGGTTTGGATTCAGAGTGCTGTGTTGAGGCTGTGCATCACCGGTTCTTCTGGCCACCCCAAAGGACTGTTGCTTAAGTCATCCTTGGTCTAAAAAAAACATCCTTACAAAAATTTCTGGCAGTGCACCACCATGGACTGAACAAAAGCAGCCCCAAAACTAGCAGCAAAGAATGAGTGCAGGGGAACCACGTAGAAACATTTGGCCCTAAAATGTCTGGCTGAAGGGGCGATCAGAGGATGACAATGGATCGTGTCTGATTTCACCACAAAGGGTCACTTTTCTGGGAGCGGTCGCCCTTAAAGTGACCCTTCTGTCTGTGGAGGAATCACTCCAGCCCAGCCCCAAAAGAGAGGGGCTGTTCTCCCTGGATTGAAAAAGTCCGGCTTGGCCATGGATCGGGGTGGAGCTGTTTTACGATCTCCTGTCCATCGTGTGTTGGCCCGGAAATAACTACGACTGGACAAGGGGCCCAAAATGTGAGCTATTTCCTTATATGATTGCACCCTAACTCTACTGCAGAACAGCCAGGAAACACTCACGTAAAGCCCACCGATTCAACAGGCCGACTTTATTGGGGACTCCCAACCGGATCCTGTCCTACTACAGAGAGTGATGCAGTTCTAAGCTTCCTGTGCCACCATGTCACTTGGAGTCACTGCCCCATCATCTCAGGGCCCATCTGAGATTACTTCTGCCCTCTTCCCCATGAAAAAGACCACGTCGCCCCTAGTTTTCCCACAACTACTCAGTGACACACCATATGGGGACTTCAGGTACTCAGTTTATGGCTAAACTAACATGAGCCGGGACAGAACAGATGGCTCATGATGAGAGGAGTAGAAAACAATGGGTGACATGAATCAGAATGATAAAATAATGAAGTTGGAAGGGGCCCCCTAAGGCCATCACATCCAACCCCCTGCTCAAGGCAGGAATCCAAGTCATGGCAGGTCTGACAGAGGGTTGCCCAGTTTTCTCTTGAATGCCTCTAGTGCTGGAGCACTCAACACCTCTTGAAGTAATTGGTTCCACTGTCGTACTGCTCTAACAGTTAGGAAGTTTTTCCCGTTATTCAGCTGAAATCTGGCTTCCTTTAACTTGAGCCCATGGTTGCATGTTCTGCACTCTGGGATGGTCAAGAACAGATCCTGCCCTTCCTCTGTATGACAGCCTTTCAAATATTTGAAAAGGGCTATCCTATCACCCCTCAGTGTTCTTTTCCCACGGCTAAACATGCCCAATTCTTTCAGCTTTTCCTCCTAAGGCTTGGTTTCCAGCCCCCTGATTATCCTTGTTGCCCTCCTTTGAACTTGTTCCAATTTGTTAGCATCCTTCTTGAAGTGTGGTGTCCAGAACTGGACACAAGACTCAAGGTGAGGCCTAACCAGTGCTGAATAGAGGGGGACCAGCACCTCGCGGGATTTGGAAACTATACTTCTGTTAATTCAACCTAAAATAGCATTGGCCTTTTTTGTAGCCACTGTTGGCTCATGTTTAGCTTGTGATCTACAGTGACTCCAAGATCCTTCTCTCCTGTAGTATTGCTGAGCCAGGTATTTCCCCCATCTTGCAACTGTGTGTTTGGTTTCTTTTTCTGAGGTGCAGCACCTTGCACATATCCCTGTTGAATTCCATTGCTGTTGTTTTCAGCCCAGTGCTCCTGCCTATCTAGATCATTTTGAATTTTGTTTCTGTCTTAGCTATTCCGCCCAATTTGTGTCATCTGCAAATGTGATTAGTGTTATCTGCACCCCTTGATCCAGGTCATTAATAAAACATATTGAAGTGACTATACAGTGCTAGAGAACTTGGTCCTTCCGTTGGAGCAGCTTTCCTTTTTTACCTGTTTACTAGCAAGATGGCAAGCTCCACAGGGGTCTTCTCCGGGCAGTAAAGGGAGAAGCTCAGTCACTGGCACAAAACAGCTTCATTTGGCTTCCCCCCCCCCCCCTCCTCCCATGCTCTGGAATTAACAGACCAACAGCAGCTAAGCTACACCTGGTGGCCATGGTCAAGATCCATACAGGTGGCTTTTATGAGAGTATTCATCACACACCCGGCCAAGCTCACCTGGCCCGTAGGACAACCTTGCTGAGCCCTGGAAAGGACCTCCAAGGCTACACAGGTAGTAATGAAGATGGGCACAGCCGGGATCATCCTCACCCTTTATGGTGTGATAGACAGCCTAGGGCAGGGACCTCTGGATCAGCAACGAGACCCAAGCAGACGGGACTTTAGCAGAACTTCATTTCATGGAAATTGAAGAAGAATAACACTACCCGAGCAGCTTTGCTTCTTGGTTCAGACCACCTGGACTACCTGAAAGAGCTACATGTGCTCTTCTTTGAGTGCCCTGTGTAGCTTGGTTTGGATTCACCGAACGGCGGCCATAACTGTCTGTCTGTCAACAAACCATGGGCTGGCAGTGTCGAGATGTTTCTGGAGGGGCCGCAGGGGCGATGTGGCTTCACTCAGGCTGCTTGGGAACCCCACGTCAGTTTCCATCCCCCATCCGCGTCTCTGCGCACAAAAGCCTGCCCCTGGCGGAAAGTGTGCGTTTTCACATGCAGTGAGGGCTCAAGGAGGCAGTGAAAGCCACGTCTTTTCGGGTCGGCAGGAGGTCGTGGGAGCCACAGGCCACTCCGCCAGGCAGCAAAGAGGGGGTCCTCGGCATCTGCGCCAGAGGGCGAGGCGAGGCAGGACCCTCTGGAAGATACGGCAGAGGAACCTCATGCGCACTGGCATGGTGTCCAAGGGGTGCAACGCAGCACATCTGTAAAGAGCTGGTTGTCTATGGCTGGCGCCAAAGTCTGCTGTCACGCCCACGGGATCCCCCAGGAACGAGCCCGGAGCAAGGTCCACGGTCAAGGCACTGTAGTTAGCTGAAGCAGGAGACTTCTCGTCAATGGTGTTGACGTCCTTGAGCCCAGTGTACGTAGGACCCACGAGTCCACCGAGGGATGGGGCTGCTCTTCGCAGGTGGAGAAATCAGCCAGGAGGTTCCGCCTGGCCTTTTGTGGGTGGGACACCTCGTGAGGAGGAGCAGGACTTTCTGGTTTCAGCCGGCGCTTGCCAGATTTGAAAGCTCTCCATCTCTGGTTGGTTCTGCAGGAGCAGCTTCTGTTCACGGGGAAGAAGCAAAGAGAGATCCAGAACAAGAGAGGAGCAAACGGAGTGGAATTCGTGCTTTCCAAGTATTTTAGTGTTTTCAGTGCTCGAAACCTAAATCTACTCTTCTGTCCCCTCTAAGTGTGGCTTTAACTCTTGTGCCGGACCTAGTTTTTGCTTTTGCACCCATCTCATATTTCCCCCTGTGTTGGGTATGCCCGCTGCTTTTTCTATTAGGCTGTTTTTTTTATTATGAGTTCCTAGTATTTTATGGCACTAATTTATTTTTAAATTGTTCTGTAGACTGCCTAGAGAAATTTATTCTCTTCAATTTATTCTGTAATAGATTAAATAAATTTAAAAACAAGCACAGGGCCACAGTGAAACAAATAAAGGCATTTCTTTATTTTAGACCAAAATGCATATAAATACGGTGTTCAAGTGGGACACAGAGTGGCCAGTTTCAAGAGGAAACAGAGCTGTGAAGCTTTTGCTATCGACAAGGTTCTTTGATAGATGCTGTTTGTCAACTCCTGCAGTACTGCGGTCTTCCCTGATTTGGCACATTGGATTGCAGCTTTCAGAGTCCAGCCACTCGAAGTCCTCACACTGAGAACCAAAAGACATATCCAGGGCACTGTGTCTTTCTCATTTTTACATCTTATTCCCATCAGTATAATCTCCTGCTATGCGTGCCTCTACAATCAGATATCCAAAGGAAGGTCGTGTTTGCCTTCCAGTTATAATTCCAGTGACAGGCACTCTTCTGCCTTTAATGTGTTTTCATATTTACACCTTTTTTCTCACAGGAGGGAGCACTGCTTCTAGATACAGCACCAGCGTCTTGTCTGGGAGGCCCTGACACTTCCTGCAATCCATTCCTCACCTTGGTTTTCTCCTCCAACTGCTCGACCAGAGCAGAATTCAGGAACTGCCTGAGGTGGTTGTTCTCCTCCTGCAGCCGGGCCAGTTCCTCCTCCTTCTGCATCAAGGTGTCCTGAAGCTGCAAATGACAGAGGCAATAAAATGACATGGGCCTGAAAGGTGTCGTCCTAAAACCCAGCATGTTAACACATGCGACCTCCTTACAGTCTTACACTGAAGATTTCTTCGTGGCCATTTGGAATTTGATCCTTGACGGCCTTGTGTTCCAGAAGAGCTGAGAGGGCTGGAAGAATGGCTGTTCTCATCCCACTTTTTACTTTTTCTCTTCTCATCTAAAACCTTTCAGGATATTTTTTTTTAAAGTGTAACCACAAAAGCACAAAAAATGTGTTCAGAAAGACACATTGAGAGTGCACAGGCTCACTTCTCTCATCTCAACACCTGAGGAAGAGGCATCATAAAATTGTTCCCCTTGCTCAGCCGGGGATTTAAGAGAAGAAAAGAGAAGGGAGAACTTTTTTTTACTGTGTGTAGAAATTAAGCAAAACTGCAAAAACCATTTTCAGACACATCTTGCTTTTAAGCAAACAGTGCAAGTTGTACAAAGAGTTGTTACACTGTTGTACGAACTCTTAGGGATTAGAAGCACTGAATAGGGTGTTTGCATCTTTTTGAACAATCCTCTTGACATCGGGGCTATGTGTGCTTTGATGCTTAAAGAGGAAAGGATACTAGTTTTGCTCAAAGACAAAATGAAACGAAATAAAATAAAATGGGTTCATTAAAAAAATACCAGTTCTCCTTGACTTACACGCCCAGAAACTTCCTCACCCAATTGTCGAACCAAGAAAAAATCAGGAAAAGGCCACATGGCAGTGGAAACAATGCGAATGCAGGAGCAGGCAATACCTTTAACCAACTCTTAAGAATATATAAAACAAAAAACAAATAGCGAGCTTTCAATGATAAATCATTTTCTTAATTATATTCTCAACGGTCGATTAAAGGCATCACTTACTCCTGCATTTGTCTTGTCGAATCAAGACACCTTAGACAGCTTAGAATGTGGGGTTTAGCTTTCGTTACCTCTGCACCACAAACTCAGTTTTGCATTAACGAGAATAGTAATGGCCACCAGCAGTGGCGTCAGAGAGGCAGAAGGGAGAGGGATTCAGACGCTGGAGTCTGTTTTGCTCTAGTGGCATCAGGCGCCTGCCAGGGTAGGGGCAGGCAAGTGGCACCCTGCTACTTCCTGGGGCTCTTAGGGGGAAAGTGGGGGGCCCCCACCTCCATGGGGAGCCCAGCTCCCCCAACCAAAACCCCTCCCATTTCCCCCCACTTGTGCCCCTTTAGAAGAAATATTTTGGAGATAACCAGAGTTGGGGATGGGGGGGGGGGGTCATCCAGGTGCACGGTTCAGGCAGGTGTGGCCCTCCTACCTTTTGAGGTTGCCAACTCCCGTGCCAGGAGGGGCGAGGCCATGCCTCTTCCCGAAGAGTGGGAGTCAGGTGCTCCAGGCACCCGTCTTCAGTCCGACGTGTGGCTCCAGCCGGCTGCTCTTGCTGCAACAGGCTGCTTTGGCCAGCGGCGGCCTGAGAGCTGGCCGCCCTCCAACCCATGAGAAGACCCAACACGTTCAGAAGCCAGTAGAGAGCATGAGGGGGAAGGTGGGTTCTGGACAGGAAGAGGGAACGGGCGGCGGGCACCATCCCAGAGGGGCGGGAGAGGAGCAGCCAGAGGGCAGGAAGACAGCAGGGAGAGAAGCCAGACATGGCTCAAAGAGGAGGGTCTATTCAATGCTGGTAAAAGTTATTCTTTACTGTAGCTCTCCAAACCGTCCCGTCCCCCAAGTCATTTGTGTCTTCGTTGCTCTTAAATCTGCTTGAGTAATGCTTTTACCGAATATTTATAATATTTATTTGACTATTTTAAATATTTGAGTAACTTGCTGTTTTTTAGCTTTTCAATGTCTTTTCAAATTAGGTAAGCCCCCTTGGGGAAAAAGGTAAAGTATAACAAACAAACAAACGCAGCATGGCCATTGACACTTCCTCGCTAAGCCAAAGTTGACGTTTTTCAGGCGTTTTTGAAATTCGTACATTAAAAGAGCGAGATTCCCATGACCAAGTTGCACGATGCCTCCCCCCCCCCCCCCCCCCCAAAAAAACCCGGCTTCTTGGCTCTTGACTTTCTCTTTACCTGTTTGTTTCGGTAAAGCTGCGTCGACAGCTGATCTCCAGGCCCGACATGGTCTTGAAAGGTCTGATCCAAGCTGGCAGAGCAGTCCTGCACCGACGAAGACAACAGAGGAATCAGCGGGAGGGAGAAATAAGGAATGCGACCCGATGCTCACCTTGAGTTCCTGAATAATGCCACCTGGTCGGTAGGCATGGGTGCCCACGGAGGGTTCTGTGCCCCCAGAGGCCTCAGGTAGATGAGAGGCCCATGTAAGGATCTCCGCCTCAAAGTTCAAAAACAATTCAAACTTCTGGGGCAGGAGAGAGTATTTTTCCAGGGGGGGTGGGGTTGCCTCTTTATTCAAGTTTATTTATTTATTTAAAACATTTCTATCCTGTCTTTCTCCCATAAAGGACCCCATGGGCAGCAGTAGAAGCAGAACATGTCCCCAGGGAAGCATTTTCCCTCCCCACTGCTCCAGTTTTATTCTAGAGCATTCGGGGGAGTAACGTCTGACAGGCTGTCCCAGGGAGAACGCCACCTCTGGGTTCCAAAGCCATTTTATTTTATTTTATTTTTAAAAAGAACATTTTTATAGGGTAGCAACCACAAGACGGAAGCAAAAACGATGAGAATGTAGCTGTTGTACTTTGGAGACATGGTGAGAAGGCAAGATTTGCTGGAAAAGACAATAATTCTAAGAAAAGTTGAAGGCAGCAGAAGAAGAGGGGAGACAATATGAGATGGATTGACTCCATAAAGGAAGTCACCGCCTTGGTTTTTACAGGTGCTTCAGCAGGGCTGCTGAGGATGAGACATTTTGGAGATCACTTACTTATTCATGAAATAAATCATGAGCCGTTAAGTCAATTCCAACAGAGGGTGATGCTTTTTAGGGTTTTCTAGGTAGAGAATACTCAGAAATGGTTTATCATTCCCTTCTTCTAGAGGTGCTCTGGGGGAACCAGGCAGCCTGCCCAAGGCCATGCAGGCTGACTCTTCCTCCAGGAAACACAGTGAGAAATCAAACTGCCTAATGCAGCCAGAGACCTAAACCCCTGAGCTATCCAGCCAGCTAATCATCTTCGAACTGCAGAGCTGGAAGGGACACCTAAGGATCATCCAGTCCAGCCCCTGTTAAGGAGGCCCGGGGGAGAATTTCAGACTCCCAACCTCTGGCTCCCCAGCCAAAGACCGAAACCACTGAGCCATCCAGCAAAACAATTTAAAGGCACACAATAACAGCAGCAGCAGCAGCAGCAACAACATTCGTTGTAGCTCGTTACTATCAAGCGCTGTGAGAGGCCGCCCCACCCCAGCCCTTTAAAATATGAGTTTCCTACTCCATCGCCAGGCTCTTGCTTTTCGGTGCCAAGCACCCCTATTCTGAGCTGTTCTTGGCATCTTGGGGGCAAGAGAAATCAGAGAGGCCCGGAGGACTTTTCAGGGCCCACTTCAGAAACAAAAGCCGAGAGCCCTTTCTCTCCAGCAGCCTTGAAGGAGCGGCATTTCACAAGCATTTTATTGGCAATTGTTTTTATTTTTAAGAAACAAAAAGGTGCCTGGCATCATTTGTCCCCAGGAGCGAAAAGGGTTAATGAGCGACCAGAGGCCCTTGGGGATGCCACTCAGACCCAGAGGAGCATCCACGAAGGGCTTCTTCCTAGGTAAAACAAGAGGGTTCTCCTAATCATCCTCTCTTACTATAGGGATCAGGCAGGAGCACAACCTACAGTGGAGTTGGCCCCTGCTCAAGGGGCCAAATCCCCAACCCTAGAATTCTCCCTAGGTGAGACCAGACCTGATTTATTTCTGTTGTGGTTGTTTTTTGAAGGCACCTGCAGGTCCTGCCAATGGCCGTTTGGGGTCTGGATTCTGTCGGAAGGAGGTGAGCCACCTGGGAGAAGAAAATGGGTTTTTCTTTCCTTTCCCTTACAAAACTTCTTGGGGGGCCACAGGGGGTGCCCAGAGACTTCAAAAAGGGGAGCACTGAGGATCCACCAAACCGCCCCTTAACCCCTGCGCACGAAGGAGAAGGTGGCTGGAGTCATAGAGTCGTAGAGAGTCATAGAATTGGAAGAGACCACTGAGGCCATCCAGTCCAACCCCCGGCCATGCGGGAACATCTGTCAAAGCACTCCCGGACAGATGGCCATCCAGCCTCTGCTTAAAACCTCCAAAGAAGGAGACTCCACCACCCTTCGAGGCAGCCTCTTCCACGGCTGGACAGCTCTGACTGTCAGGAAGTTCTTCCTAATGTTCAGATGGAATCTCTGGAGGATCTTAGAAGCCTCACACTTCAAGGGATGAGCACCCCAAAAGCAAGGAAGAGGACCTTCTCTGGGGATGGCCATGCACAGAGGGGTTTTCCCCCCCTTCTTTTTTTATTTTAGCATACTGAGGCCTTTCAACAGGAAAAGCCAGCTGAGTGAGTGAAGTGAGCATGCCAGTGGAGGAGAGCATCAAGCTTACCAGTCATGAACAAGGTGGCATCAAATGTAGTTGTCCAGCCTTTTGGAATGCTGGAAGAGCCGGGGGGGGGGGGGGGAGCGTGCCATGCATCCAGCCCCCCCCCCCCCCCCCCCCCCCCCCGTAGCCAGCTCAGCCGGCACTCAATGCCAAGATGCTACCGGGTCCTGGAGTTGTCTCTGAGCGGTAAAGGGAGGGAAACCGGGCACCAGACTGGCATACTGCCTGGCTGCCGGGGTCCCCCCTGCGGGCGAGGCGGCTCGGCACCCTTCGGAATTGGGGCCAGGAGAAAAAGAGGCAGGGGCAGTGCTCAGAGAAATCAGAGGGAGGGAGAAATGCGGAATGCCAACCGATGCTCACCCTGGAGTCCTGAATAATGCCACCTGGTCGGTAGGCACGGGTGCCCACCCACGGTTCTGTGGCCCCTGGAGCCTCAGGTAGGTGAGAGGCCCATGCAAGGATCTCAGTCCCTAAGTTCAAAAACAACTCAAGGTTCTGGGGCAGGAAAGAGGGTTTTCTTCTGGGGCAGGAGAGAGTATTCCAGGGAATGTTGGTTGCCTCTTTATTCAAGTTTATTTATTTCTATCCCGCTTTTCTCCCGCAGACGACCCAACTGGCAGCCGTAGAAGCAGAACAGGTCCCAGGGAAGAGTCTCTCCGCGGTCTGCCCTGGGAGGGGCGAGCTGGCTCCCCGGGCATCGGGCACCCCACGGGAGGGGGGGGACGGGGACCGGGCGGGTCGGTCACTGATGCCCCCCGAAATCCTAGGCGGGTGGGCGTAGGAGCCGCGACGGGGCGGGCAATCCCCGCAGAAACCTTCCTTCGGCTGGGCGCGGGTGCCGGCGGAGAGGGCGCCTGACCGGGGGCGCACCCGCTGCCTTCCGAGGGCCTGGCCCGGGGATGATGCCTCGACGGCGAGGCCGGCCCGGCCCGAGCTCTTCCTCTGCCCTCACCCCCACCCCCCACCCCCAAGCCCGGCGCGCGGCTCGACGGCTGGCCCGGACTTACCGCCGCCGCTGCCCGACGCCGGTGCCGTTCCTCCCGACGCCGCTTCGTCGCCGTCGCCGTCGTGGCGGCGGAGGAGCCCGGCGGCCCAGAGCGAGTCCAGCCACGTCTCCGGGGGCCCCGGTGCCGCCGCCGCCGCCCCCTCCGCCGCCCGCGGCTCCGGCCGTCGCGGCCGTCGAGGCGCCCCCTCCTGCTGCTGCTGCCGGGGCGTCGGTCCCGGGCCGGCGGGAGCTCCGGGCAAGGGCAGCTCTGGCGGAGGAAAGCGGAGAGGCGGCGGCGGCGGCGGTTGGGGCAGGACGAGGCGGAGGCGGCGGCGGCGGAGGCGGAGGGAGGGCACGCCTGCCCCGGCGCCCTGCCCGGCCCGGCCTCGCCTCGAAGGACGAGCAAGAGGGGCTGGACGGGGCGGGGGGGGGGCAACGAAGCCCCTCCTCCCGGAGCCCCCCTCCCCTCCCCGGCCCGGCCCGCTCTCCAAGGGGCCGGCGGGGGGGGGGGGCGCGCCTCCCGTGCGTTTTAAGCAGGAGCGGAGGCGGCCCCCGCGCGGGCTGTCGAGAGGCGCGCCCGAGAGGGGCTGAGCCGAGTCGGCGAGGGACCGCCGGCAGGCTGCGGCGGCTCGGGGGCGGGTTCCGGAGACCCCCTACCCCCCGGGGGGGGCGGCGGGGACACGCTTCCCCGGCAGGGCGGGGGGCCAGCTTCTGCCCCCCCCCGCTTCCCCCCCAAGACAGGGATTCTCCCCCCCCCCCCCAGGATGTTTCCCCGACGGAGCTGGCCCGGCGCCCTGCGGGCGACCCCTCGGCTCCCCGTCGGGTGGGGGGGGGCTTCTCCTTGGCGACCGTCGGGGGAAGGCTCGGCGGGGCAGAGGGACCCTCTGACGGGGCGGGGGGGAAGGGAGGAGGAGGGTAAGAACGAAGGGGAGACCCTCGCCCCGGCCCGCCCCCAGCGGAGGGTCTCCCCAAACCCCCGGCTTACCCCTCGGGCCGCCGGGCGAGCCGAGGCGCTTCCCTCCCCCCCTTCCAGCTCCGGCGAAGCTCCTCCAGCCGGCTCCGCTCGGGGGGGGGGGGAGAGGGCGGCCTTGATGGGCCAGGCCGGGCGGCGAGTTCTAATCCTGCGGCGAGTCGCGCCCCAGGGGCGTCGGAGGGGGCGGGTGCCGGGCTGTCAAAGGGAAGCCGAGAAGGAGCGAGCTGACCCGGGTCCAAGGAGGGAGAAGAAGAGGAAGGGGGGACGAGGAGGGGGGGAGGGGGAGGGCGCGGGGAAAGGGTCAAAGTGCCCCCTGGCACTGGGCAAAGACTCCGCTCGCGCCAAGCCCAGAAGAGCCCCTTAGCCTTGAGCGGGGGGGGGGGGGGGGAGAGAAGAGTTGCGTGGGGTTGGTTGTGTTTTTTTGGGGGGGCGGGGGACGGGACTGAGACCCGCGCGGGGTCTTGCTGGTTGGCAAAGCGGAGGGGGAGCTCGGCTGGAGCGGAGGGAAGAGAGGCCGCCGCCAGCCCCGGGAAGGGGAAGCCTCGGTCCAAGCATCTTCCCTCCAAGGATGGCTGGCCAGGGGTGGCCGGAGAGGGAAGCCGCGGGGAGGAGGGGGCCTGGAAGAAGGGGCCCGGTGGGGTGGGGTGGGGTGGGGGGACCCGCCGCCGTGCGTCAGCAGGGCAGCCGGAGCCCGACGAACGGGTCTCCCAGGGAGGGATCTGGCGGGAAGGGCCGAGGGGGACGTCTCAACCTCACCTTCCCCATCTGGCCCTGAGGGACTGGACTACAACTCCCATTACTCCCCAAACCACGTAGACTCCCTGTAGGAGTCCAGCTCGTCTGAAGGAGCCCCGCCTGGGAAGGGCTGTCCGAGAGTTGATGCTTGCGCAAGCTGGATTGATTGATTGATTGATTGGAAACATTTCTTTCTTTTTACTCCGCCTTTCTCCTTATAAAGGACCCACGGCGGGTTATATCCATTACAAGGCAATATTTGAAGCAAAAACGGCAAAGGGTACAAAGAGTAAGAAGGGCTGCCTTCTGCGCCTTTCCTGAGTAGCGTTTTCCCACTGATGTTCCCGGGGAGTCTGGAAAGAGCCGGGGAGAGTTACTTTTCGGACAACAAGGCCCATAATCCCCACCCCACCCCTCAAAATCAGGTCATGGAAGAACGACTTCAGAGCGTCTTACAGGCAGACCTGGCGAAACCATTTCGGAAGCCAAACGCGTTTGGGTCCCTGTGGATTTTGTAGCGAAATTACAGGTGCAGAGAATCTTTGGGAACAAGATTTGGGATAAGCAGGGCTTGGTGGCTAATTAAAAAAACCCATGCCACGAAGCAGCTGTTAACGTTCCCAGTTTTAAAGGCAGGAACAGAAATCCTAATCCTAGTAGGCATCCTTCAGTCTCGAGAGACTATGGTAACGTGCTCTGTATGGAGGACTTGGAACAGCGTCTAGTGTGGCTGAGAAGGCCAATTCGAGAGTGACAATCCCTTCCACACTGAAGACAAACACAGTCTGTCCCCTGTCCAGCTCTCTGGTTTTGCTGGTTTCGGGATGGCCTCTTTGCCTCAGCCTGCTGGACAAGGGTCTCTTCAAAAGGGGAGAGGCCATGCTGCACCGCCGGCCTCCAGGCTGAACGCTCAGATGTCAAGGTTTCCCATCTGTTGAGGTCCATTCCTAAGGCCTTCAGATCCCACTTGCAGATCTCCTTGTATCGCAGCTGTGGTCTCCCTCTGGGGCGATTTCCCTCCACTAATTCTCCATACAGGAGATCTTTTGGAATCCGACCGTCAGCCATTCTCATGACATGCCCAAGCCAACGTAGAGGTCGCTGTTTCAGTAATGTATACATGCTAAAAATTCCAGCTCGTTCTAGGACTACTCTATTTGGAACTTTGTCCTGCCAGGTGATACCAAAAATGCGTCGGAGGCAACGCATATGGAACATGTTCAGCTTCCTCTCCTGCCATGCACAAAGGGTCCAGGACTCACTGCAGTACAATCCTAATAAAGCAATTGTAAGAAGGGTTATCCGTGTTAGTCTGTGCAACCATTATAGGTGAAAACAACATTTAAAAAAAGATTTTTTAAAAAGACAAAAATATGGTGGCACTTGAAATAGTAACTTTTATATTTTTTAATATGAGCTTTCCTGGACAAGTCCACTTCATCAGACAATAACCGAGCAGTAGCTGTTCCTACCTCTCCCTGGTTTTCACAGAGAAGTTAAAAAGGAATTATTCCTGCCTAATTTCACCCAAACAGGTCTAGCCACAGTTTTCCTTCAAACATCTGTAACTGTTGGGTTTCACCTACCCACTCACCTTTGTACATGTAACTTGCAGAAGAGGAGGGGGGCCCCTTTTGGATGATTTCTGACAAGTTCACCTGTGGAGGTATTGGAGTTTTGGTGCTACCCACCTCTGCAATTCTCTTTAACATACTTCACGTTTGCTAATATGTTTTTCCTCTGATGTATGTGAAATGATTGTGCCTTGAGACTCTATGAAGGCAGATCCCCCAACACAAAAGCCATGGAGACTGAATTCAGAGTCAGACAGAACCTAGAAACTAAAACCACATTGTACAGAGTGGGGCAAAGGGGTAAGGGAAGGGCCACCGTGTAATAAAAGTGTGTCTATAATTGCACTGCTGACCACTGAAGAATTGATGCTTTCGAATTGTGGTGCTGGAGGAGACTCTTGAGAGTCCCCTGGACTGCAAGGAGATCAAACCTATCAGTTCTGAAGGAAATCAACCCTGAGTGCTCACTGGAAGGACGGATCCTGAAGCTGAGGCTCCAATCCTTTGGCCATCTGATGAGAAGAGAAGACTCCCTGGAAAAGACCCTGATGTTGGGAAAGTGTGAAGGCAAGAGGAGAAGGGGACGACAGAGGACAAGATGGTTGGACAGGGTCATCGAAGCGACCAACATGACTTTGACCCAACTCCGGGAGGCAGTGGAAGACAGGAGGGCCTGGCGTGCTCTGGTCCATGGGGTCACGAAGAGTCGGACACGACTTAACGACTAAACAACAACAACATAATAGCACTGCACAGAGCCAGTGTTAATAGGGAAGTGGGTAGAGTGACAGACGAGGGCTCAGGAGACCCGGGTTCCAATCCCCACTTGGGGGGATTGGAACCTCGGGGATGGCACTGGGGGATGGCAGTTACAAACCACTCCTTCAGCATCTCAGAAGCCTGAGAAACTTTACTGGATGTGAATTGAGAGAGTAAAACAACGCTGAGACCGACACAGGTAAAGGTTCCCTTGACATTTAGTCCAGTTGTGTCCGACTCTAGGGCGCGGTGCTCCTCCCTGTTTCCAAGCCGTAGAGCCAGCATTTGTCCGAAGACAGTTTCCGTGGTCACGTGGCCAGCGTGACTAGACATGGAACACCGTTACCTTCCCACCGAGGTGGTACCTATTTATCTACTCACATTTACAGTACATGCTTTTGAACTGCTAGGTTGGCAGGAGCTGGGACAAGCGACAGGAGCTCACTCCGCCGCGTGGATTCGATCTTACGACGGCTGGTCTTCTGACCTTGCAGCACAGAGGCTTCTGCGGTTTAACCCACAGCGCCACCACGTCCCCTAGAGACCAACACAGACAGGTGTTCAAATAAGCAACAAATAGAAAGAAGAAAGGAGGGAGGGAGACCATGGACTAAAATGGGATTAGGAGATGAGGATGAAAAAGCTGGGACACCAGTAGGAAGAAAAAGCACCGGGGACCTTAAAGACACCAAGGTTAGCACCACCAACGTTCTGTCAAAGGATGTGTGGAGGGGGCTGATGGGATTTGTGTCCAGCCCAGACCGGCCGCTGGAGAGGTCTGTCTGTGCTGGGAGAAGGGTAAGAGTTAGGGAGCCAACCTAGCCTGCGGCCGAATGGGGTTGCGCAGCCTAGGAGCAGCCTCTCTGAAATAAACGAATAAAAAAGCAAGGAAGCTGGCTGTGCGGGTGGTGGGAGTTTGAGGGGGAAAAAAAAATCCCCAAAGATCTTAAAACTAGAGAGGCTCATAGAGGGAGGCAGCACATTCTGAGCCAGACCGTTGCCTCCAAGGCCCCTCGGAGACCCCAAAAATCTTACCATCACTGAGGAGCCAGGAGGACATTTTTTTGAACCAGGAAGGGCAAGGACCCCTTGGCTCTCACTCCCTCAGGGGTCACAGCCACCTCCTCAAGCTGCAGAAACTGGAAATGAGGCCCTATTGTGGGAGAAGCCGGTGCCTTAAGGACATCCGCGGCATCCAAGCCCCAGCGGACCCCGGCGACTTTGCTTCCGGCTGCCACGCAGATGCTTCACCGTGGGCTGTCAGGTGGTCTGCATCCTGGTCCATGATCCTCCCTCGCAGCTGTTCTGGATAGCTCTTGGTGGAGGCAGTGGTGATGGAGATTTCTTTCCCACTCCCTTGGCCACAGGAGGCCTTCCAGCCACCTCAAGCCTGTGTGTGCTGAGCGCGTTTTATTTCTGTCTACACGTATTGGAATGTCTGTCCTTCATTGATCAGTTCTTAACCTCAGTTCCCCTTTCCAAGGGAAAAGAAAGCATCTTTACCTGGATTTTACTTTACCTGGATATCTGTGATTGTGTGCGCGCATGCATGTGTGCATGTGTGTGTGTGTGTGTGCGTGTGTGTGTGTGTGTGTGTGTGTTTCCTATAGATTTCTAACCGCCTTCTTTCTAATGCCCTGGCCTCTGTACCTATGTTTCTAAAACCTTTCAGCTTGGCCAAATGTCGTGTCAATGACCTGTGTCATTTCCATGCATTTGGGGGTGGGGGTGGGTGGGGAGGACTTGGTTTTTGTGGACCCCCTCTCCTCCCTCAGTGCAGCCTGGAAATTGGAAAGGGGGGTCTTCCTGTTGGCGAGTCCAGTGTTCTTCTTACCATTTAGAACATGACACTGTTTAACCGCCCTGAGCCCCTTTGTCCAGCTCTCTCCCGCCAGAAACCCCATATTTCTCACAGAAGGAAAGGGAGGCGCATTTAGTCTGTGGGGACACAGGATGCCCCCACTGGGAGGATCCTGGGTCACCCCATCCCACACCCCAGCCCCTGCAGCCTGCAGGTGTTAGGGGAAGGAAGCTCGGCTCCCACCCAAGATCACAGATAAGAGCATGGATTTCCCAGGGCGCCACTTTGCCACGCATCCCTGGCATCGTTTGGCCTGCTTGGGGGGGGGGGACTGTAGAAAAGAGGGCCCACCATACCCCAGGATCGTCCTCCCCCCATGATTTGGCACCCACCTGTTTGAAGGACCCCTTTTGCTCACATGCTCAGCTGTCATGCTGAAGCAGGCCTTTGGAACTGCAACAGAAGGTGTCTACCTCCGGACTAGATCAGACGGAAAGCTCTTTAATCTCTCTAGATTGAGAGCGAAGACCAAAGTCCAACTGCAATGCATGCGGGACTTCCTCTTCGCCGACGATGCAGCCATTGTTGCCCACTCTGCTGAAGACCTCCAACAACTTATGAATCGTTTTAGCAAGGCCTGCCAAGATTTTGGACTAACAATCAGCCTGAAGAAAACACAAGTCATGGGCCAGGGCGTGGACTCACCTCCCTCTATTACTATCTCCACGCAAGAATTGGAGGTTGTTCATGACTTTGTGTACCTTGGCTCAACGATCTCTGACACTCTCTCTCTAGATGTTGAGCTGGATAAACGCATTGGCAAAGCAGCTACCATGTTCTTTAGACTCACAAAGAGAGGATGGCTCAATAAGAAGCTGACGGCATACACCAAGATCCAGGTCTATAGAGCCTGTGTCCTGAGCACACTCCTGTACTGCAGTGAGTCCTGGACCCTTTGTGCACGGCAGGAGAGGAAGCTGAACACGTTCCATATGCGTTGTCTCCGACGCATTTTTGGTATCACCTGGCAGGACAAAGTTCCAAATATAGTAGTCCTAGAACGAGCTGGAATTTTTAGCATGTATACATTACTGAAACAGCGACCTCTACGTTGGCTTGGGCATGTTATGAGAATGGCTGACGGTTGGATTCCAAAAGATCTCCTGTATGGAGAATTCGTGCAGGGAAATCGCCCCAGAGGGAGACCACAGCTGCGATACAAGGAGATCTGCAAGTGGGATCTGAAGGCCTTAGGAATGGACCTCAACAGATGGGAAACCTTGACCTCTGAGCGTTCAGCCTGGAGGCCTCTTCCAATTTGAAGAGACCCTTGTCCAGCAGGCCGAGGCCAAGAGGCAGTCCTGAAACCAGCAAAACCAGGCAGCTGGACAGGGGACAGATTGTATTTGTCTCCAGTGTGGAAGGGATTGTCACTCTTGAATTGGCCTTCTCAGCCACACTAAACGCTGTTTCAAGTCTCCATACAGAGCACGTTACCATAGTCTCTCGAGACTGAAGGATGCCTACACACTTTGCTCACACCAAATTGACCCTCCTTTGACAGCAGCTTGGAAAGTCTTGCTTGTGTGTGGTTGGCCTGTGAAAGCCATAAAATCAGCGGGGAGGGCTGGCCCTTTGCAGTGGTGGCCCCAGCTAGAGAGCTATGGTCCGATAGCACAACGAACCACAACGGTGGGAAAACAGTTATGGCAGAAGCCAGCAAAGTTCAGCAACGCCCCAGCAGGCCATCCGAGGTCAAAGAATGCCTGGAGCTGCACCCCAAGCCTCTCGGAAAGGTTGGGCTTGGCCCGTTTCTGATTTAAAGCAAAAGGGGAAAGCAGAAGAGCGGAGATCAAATCCTAAGCTTCTGTTTGCGATATTGCACTTGTCGCCAGCAGCAGAGAAAACGGCTCTTCGCGTTCCGCGAGCCATTCCTTCCAGGAGCCGAGGGCTGTCACTTGCATGGCTCTGCCCACTGTGGCCCCGAGCGGTCACCAGGAATGGACGCTTCATCACCTGCTCACTCAAGGCCTCCCCACAAATGGGCTTGGCAAGCCTTCAAAGGATGGCACCGACCGTCCCCATCTCGACGTGCCTTGTGTAACAGGAGACCGCCAGCCACAAAACCCAGCCACGAAGACTGAAAGAGACTCCTCGGGCGGGACGGAGCGGCAGTTGCACACCCTGGCGTCAGTTTCTGTGCTGGCCTGCCAGCATCATCCCGCTCTGCTGGCCTCCGCCTCCCCCTTCTGCTCCTCCTGTTCATGTTCTTTCTTTTCCTTTCCTCTCCGGACTCTTTTGATTTCACGCTGGCTTTTTAAATTGAGGATAAAGTTAATTCGCGGAACAATGCCGCAGTTGGAATGGAATATGCCTCGTCTGGGCGGAGGGGAGGCCCGGGTGCTAGCCGGTGGCGTCAATTGGATCAGCCCACCCACCACCCCCTGCCCCAAAGACCCTTGGGGGCTGTCGCTGCTTTGGGGCTGCGGCCCCCAGTGACAAAGCGAGAAGTTAACTTAATTACCAACATATGGTTCTGGGGCTGAAGCTGAGGCCGGCCAGCCGCCACCTGGTTAGCCGGGAGCCAGCTAGGTGTTCGAGGGAAAAGTTTGGGTCAGAAGGTGTGGCTGAAAACCCCACTGGCAGCCTTTCGGGAGGACCGGTTGAGCCTAATCTAGCCTTTTTTGTTTGGAGGTGGCACGCTGGGGGCAGGAACAGCCTGAGAATAATCCCAGAGCCTTGGGACCTTTAGGTCCTTGTGGTTAAGGGCGGGCAGCACACGCACACACACACACACACACACACACACACAGAGGGCACTCTGCTGGCTCCTTGCACGTTCCCCTCCTTTAATTGGCCTGGCCGACATACAGTGGGGACCGAAACGAGATGGGGAGGGGGCTCCAGGAAGAACACATGGCCTACCTGAAATGGCACCCCTCGAGCTGTGGCACAGATGTCGTGGGGCTCATGAGATGGGGAAGAAGCCGGCCGGGAGGGGGCCAGGGGCAAGAGGAACCTGGTGGGTGGAAGGGGGTCAGGGAGGGATTGGCAAGATGGAAGGGGAGGTAGACTTTCAGGAGACCACCACCCTGGGAGTGTTCTTGGGTGGACCACGAGGGCCGATTCGAGGGCTGGTTTTCTGCCCCAGAACGGCACAGGCTGCCAAAGGGCAAGGCAAGGAAGACTGAAAAGTCCATTTCCTGTTTTGAAAAAATGCATGTTTCGTCCACTCCCTTCCAGTATCCGCTGGGGGCAGCCGAGTGGGAGACAGGAAGGTCTTTGAAGTCACAGGGACCACATCCAGTTGGGTCGTCTCCTGCAGGTACAGAGGAGAAGGAGGAGGAGGAGAAGAAAAGAGGGTCTTCGTTTACCTAAAACTGTGTAGGCTGATCGGTAAGTAAACCGAGATGATGGTTATAGGTTAGAGAGAAATCCAATCTGTCCCACCTGCTGAAGCATCCTGATTACCCAGCTGAGTCTGGGAAGACCGTCCCCAGGTGACCCGCTGTGTCCTTGGTCCTGAATTGACTGCCTGGAGGCTGTTCCCTGTGGGTGACGGGCAGCTCCAGGTCCTTGACTTGTTCTGTATCTGCAAAATTGGCAGGGACTGTCCAAACCTTTGAACAGAGGACAGCTTCCAAAAGAGGAAGCCTTTCACACAGAGGACTGTCCTTCCTAAAAGAGGAGACGAGGCCCTCGTACCAGCATGCAGCCCGTTGAAAGGAACAGGAGAGTGTGGCTTCACCTTCTGTGATTCTCAGAAGGTTTTCGGCAGAGCGGAACCGAAGGCCAAGCCAGAAAAGGGCTGGGCCCCCGTGGCTACCTTTTTTATAAGTCTCTTTGGATCAAAACAACACCCTCCCTCTAAAAAAAAAAAAAAGAAAGAAAAAGAAAAAAGGCTGCATGCACCCCGTCCTAAATTTCCCCCTGCAGAACCTGAAGGTCTCCTGTTGGCAAACCCTCCTGCAGCCCTTTGGCTAGGGCAGCTTAGGACAAAGCCAAGGCCATTCAGACATGGACACACCAGGTCCCGTCCCTCTGCGAAGTACAAGAGAGAGCATGTTGACTTTTCTACACCTCATAGAATCATACAATCATAGAATATTGAAGTTGGAAGGGACCTCTAAGGCCATCGAGTCCAATCCCCTGCTCGAGGGAGGAATACAAATCAAAGGAGATCGGCCAGGTGGTTGTCCAAGTTTCTCTTGGAGCACTCACCACCTCTCAAGGTCACTGGTTCCACTGTCGTACTGCTCTAAGAGTTAGGAAGTTTTTCCTGATATTCAATCGAAAGCTGGCTTCCTGTAACTTGAGCCCATTGTTGTGTGTCCTGCACTCTTCTGGGATGATCGAGAACAGATCTTGCCCTTCCTCTGTATGACAGCCTTTCAAATATTTGAAAAGTGCTTTCCTATCTCCCCTCAGTCTTCTTTTCTCAAGGCTGAACATAGCCAGTTCTTTCAGCCTTTCCTCATAAGGCTTGGTTTCCAGCCCCCTGATCATCCTTGTCGCCCTCCTTTGAACTTGTTCCCATTTGTTGGCATCCTTCTTGAAGTGTGGTGTCCAGAACTGGACACAGTCCTCAAAGTGAGGCCTAACCAGTGCAGGCATTGGTATAAGAGGACTGCTGGATAGATAGCCCGGTGGTTTAGGTAGGTTGGGAGTTCAATCCCCCACGTCCCTCCTTGACAGGGACTGAACTGGATGATCCAGACCTGCAGTTCTAAGATGATGCTGGTGACCTTTCAGGTCCTTTCTCACTCCACAATTCTAGGGAATCTAAGATATTATTTGCATCTCTGAGCATCACTGAAGGTTGCCCTTAGACTCCAGGAAAGACTAAGAAGGTTAATTTGGCAGAAGCTTTCATGGGTATCAGCCCACATTTCCAGATTCAAGTGGGGCTGGAGTTCGTGGAAGCTTCTGCTCATCTCTGAGACGCCAAACAGATCTTGGCTGTTTTCGCTGCCATGGTAAAGAGGGCTCCTCCGTGGACATTTCTAAATAAGTAAAGCAAGCAAGCGCACAGGCAAGCAAACTGAACCCCAGGTGTCTTCTTGCCATTTCCCACAACCATGGATTAGTCAGCCCTTCTTTTCCCGCCAAATGCCAAATGCCGGGCTGGGTCATTAGAACGACCAGCTTCCCACTGGAAGCAATATGCTTGATCTTTCCTTCACAAAGGCCTTGTTTAACATCTTCTGATGCCTCTGAACAAACTGGCCCGGTGGGGGGCAGGTGACCTAACCCTGCCCTCCCTTATGGGCCCAACAGCCTGTGTTTGTAAACAGACCCTTGTTCGATTTGCGGGGGTCACTGGCAGAAGTCATCTAGTTAATTGAATGTCAGCGCCCTGCAGGGAACGGGACCTAATGAGTCATCCTGCGCGCCAAAGGGAACAGCTTGGGGCAAAGCTTTGCCTGCTGCCTGGTTTTGGAAAGGCAGAGAAGCCCCCAAAGGTGGAAGGAAGCCTTCTGCGCTTGCCTTCCAGTGAGGCAGGGACCGGCATCCGTCGATGGCTTTAGAAAGACGGGGGATCGGCACACAGTCCTCACGTTGATTTCAGGAAAGGGGGCCTTTGCTTCATCGGCCTTTCCAAACAAGTGGATGATAGGGTCCAAGACATGAGATACCGGGACTTTTCAAGAGACTAATGACGGTCACCAAAGCCTCCTGAATAAACGTGGAATAGGAGTGACGAATAGGAGGAGGGATATCCTTACGGATGCGTAGCTGGTTAAAAAGAAAGCAAAAGGGGGGAAAAAAAGCCAAAAGCGTGCTGCTTATATACCGCCCCATAGCGCTTCAAGCACTCTCTGGGCGGTTTACAAGTTAATTGTGCAGGCTACACATGGCCCCCCCCAGTGAGCTGGGGACTCATTTTACCGACCTCGGAAGGATAGAAGGCTGAGTCAACCTTGAGCCGGCTACCTGGGACTGAACCCTGGGTCGTGAGCACAGTTTTGGCTGCAGTACGGCCGTTTAACCACTGTGCCATGAGGCTCTTAGAAGCAGACTCTAGGAAGAATATGCTGCTCAGCTAGTGGAAAGGGGTAAGGAAAGGGGCTTCTCTTCCCCCAGCTTTGTACTGGGACTGGTGCCAGTTAATTTGTTCAGAGACTATCTGGAGTCAAGGGTGACCAGGGAAGTGGCCGGGTTAGCAGATCACACCCAGTGATCTAGGATCATGGAACCCAAGGGCACCAGAAGAGCCTTTTCAGAGTCCATGGATATGAACCAAATGGCAGAATGGGGTGCAGTGCCTGGTTAAACTGCTCCATGTGGGGGACAGAAAAGTCCCCGTGTTCCAATTGCATACATTGAATGAGCTTAAGTGGAAGGAGCTCATCTGAGGGGGACCGAGTGAGACGGGTGTTCACAAAAATGGAGAGAAGAGAGGAGAGGAGAGGGAGAGGAGAGGAAGAGGAGAGGAGTGGAGAGGGAGAGGAGAGGGAGAGGAGAGGGAGAGGAGAAGAGAAGAGAAGAGAAGAGGAGAAGAAGAGGAGAGGAAGAGAAAAAGAGAGGAAAGGAGAGGGAGAGGAGTGGAGAGGGAGAGGAGAGGAGAGAGTGGAGAGGAAGATGAGAGGAAGAGGACAGGAAGAGAAAAGGAGAGGAAAGGAGAGGGAGAGGAGAGGGAGAGGAGAGGAGAGGAGAGGAGAGGAAGAGGAGAGGAGAGGAGAGAAAAGAAGAGAAGAGAAGAGAAAGGGCAACTTCTATGCAATATATTATTGCTAGGATCTCTACCACTCTAGTGTTCATCCCTAGCATGTGAACAAGGTTGCACATCCTACAGAAACAAATGCAGGGCGGATGGGCAGCATCTTCCAATCCGACTTAGCCAAGGTTTTGGTTTAGTGACAGAGGTCATCATCATCTTAGAATTCCACAGCTGGAAGGGACCCTTTGAATCATCGATTCCAGCCCCTGTCAAGGGGCCCCAGTGGGAAATCGAACACCCAACCTCTGGCTCCTCAGACAAAGAACTAAGCCACTCAGCTACCAAGCAGTCATGACTGGAAGACGGCACATCTCTCACTCTTTTGCATAGTCAGCCTCATCATTCACCAACAGAAGACAGTGCCAAGAGGAAGAAGGCCACCTTATGGATCCCTGTTTCATGATCCCAGAACAAAGCCTAAAGAGTTCGTTGCCCCTGACAGAGCAACTACACTGGCCATTTTCCATGCAATTTGCACCAGATTTGGCACAGATGAAATCAAATTTAAAAAATGGCAACTACCAGATGTAATAAAAGAGCTGAAAAAGCAAAAGCAAAATGCTTATATACGGCCCCATAGCACTTAAACACTCTAGGCGGTTTATACATCCCCCCCCCCCCCCCAGCAAGCTTGATACCGACCTTGGAAGGATGGAAGACTGAGTGAACCTCGAGCCGGCTACTGGAGATTGAACCCTGGGGTCATGAGCACAGTTTTGGCTGCACTACAGCAGTTTAACCACTGCACCACGAGGCTCAGAGGTGATTCCCCACCAGGCTTCCTTGCACTTAGTTTTACGTCAGGTACTTATATACATATGTAACCAACGAGCACCTGCAACCCACAGGCTCTTTGTTGTTCACATCTGGTTTACATAATAACACACACACACACACACACACACACACACACACACACACCAGCTTATTGAATGTGTAGTCTTTCTACTTGTATGCCATAATAATCAAGATAGATGTAATACGATCATTCATGGACAGTGCAAGGAACACATGCTGAACGCTGGCAGTTGGGGACCCATCCTGACCTTTCCGTCACTTGATAACCACCCTGATGTAGAACAAGACAGCTTGATGTGTACTGCAAAAACCTTTTCATTGTGCACGTGTTTTAACCTGAATTTGATGGACATGACTTCCATGAGATTGTCACTGTGTTTCTGATTCTTAGTCCTCTTTGCTACAAGAAGCCAGTTTTAGGCCGACTATCAGGAAAAACTCCTTAACCATTCGAGCAGTACAACAATGGACCCAGTAATCTCTGGGGGAGGTGGTGAGTGCTCCAACACTGGAGGCATTCGAGAGAAAACTGGACCACAATCTGTCAGATCGGCTTTGATCTGGATTTCTTCCTTCAACAGGGGGTTGGACTCAATGTCCTTATAGGCCCCTTCCAACTTCATAATTCTACTGTATATTCTTCGCTAGCAACTAGCTTGATATATATACCTGTCGCAGTGTGTGGGGTCTGAATTAAGACTGGTTCCTCGTATTAGCTAAATGCAACATAGTGGAGAATGGAGACGCTCTAGAGAGAATTCTGTTCCGTTCACATGTCAACACAAATTGATCCAGTTTAAGCTAATACACAGATTGGAACATGGGTGTCCCTTGGACGGTCCAAGATAAATCTCAAAATTCATATTGTATGGGACACTTACCCAAAGAAGGGGAGTTGTCATGTGCGATCAAAGTGAATCTGACTTCTGGGGACCCTGCTAAGGTCTTTGAGGTCTGTGGAAAGCTCAAGAATTTCCATCCTCCTCACCCACCAACAGTGAATTTCCATGGCTGAGCAGGGATTTGAATGCCAGTCTCCTGCATCTTAGTCTATATATATATATAGTTTAGGAGGCAATGCATTGCATTTAAATATGAATTTTCATAGAGTTCTCAAAAACTGCAGTAAAGCAAGCAAATACAGAACAAAACAGTCCATGAGAATTGCAGATGGCCTGGAAATAGATTGACTGGTGCATCCCTACAGCCAGCGGTGGCTGGACCATTCAGGCTGGTGGGGATCTGCCCCATCAGAGGCTACACTCAGACCTCTCCTGCCCACCTCCTTAACAGAGGCAGAAGGTCAGGCCTCCGTCAGTGTTGTGTGTGTGAATGCTTCCTTGCCTATGGGTGGGTGAAGGGGTGGGTGGGTTGTATTAATACTCACTCTTGCCCCTGGCTTGCCTGTGTATCCCCTGTGAAATATTGGCTCAGTCCAAGGGATGGGACTAAGAAAGAGTGGGGCTATGAGTAAGAGATTTGAATCAGAAAGAGCAGGAGAGCTGAAGAGGCCAGAGCTGCGGTTGCCACTTGGACAGCTAAGGCCCCTGCCAACTTGGTCTAGGTACAATTTCTGCGTGTTTATGTTGAAGGGGTGAATCCACATAGTGAATTCATGGATATGCAATTGAATTGATATTTTATTCTAGGATGTTGAAGACTCTGCATGCAGAGTTGATTATTTTATGTTATGGGCACTCAATCCAGTTGAGAAAGATACCTTGAATTTTTGTCTGAATTTGACATTCAAAAGGACACTTGAACTTTGCAAATTCTACAAGCAACTTCTTTATGGATGCTGTTGCCGAGGTCTTGGGTGCACAAATTGTAGCATTTTGTCGTTGTTATAATTGTTCATGTTGTCTGTTATATGACTGTGAATAAGAAGAGACTCTGTCTGTCTGTCTGTTTGTTTGTTTAATATACTGCCCCATTAGTGTGATGCAGTATTCTGGGCGGTTAACAATTTAAAAGCCAAACAATAACAAACAAACATTAAATCAAAATGATAAAACTAAAATGACAGTAAGATAAACACATCAAATTTTGTGAAAGGGTGTTTGCAGGGTTCATCAAAAGAGATACCTAAGTAAGCAAATAGCCCCACAGAACTCCGAAGTCTTGCACTTGCCACCCCTCCCTGCACCTCCCTGTGTTGTGCCTTCTTCCCACTGAAGCGGGAACCCCCCATCATGGTGTACGTACAACATTCTGAGATGCTACACAGCAATTTGCATCCCATCTCTTCGGTAACCTGGCATCCTCTGTGTCGGTTATCATCAGCATTTGTCAGTTATTCCTCTACAGAATGTATCTATCGATCACGATTGTTAGATGCAACCAGAGAAAACCCTCACATTTCCCCTTTCTGCGCTTATGGAACCTGCAGAATCTGAAAGGTCCCTTGTACAAAAGTTGAAAAAGATAAATACACCGAGTGCAGGGGGTTTGGCTTTTCTGCTTCTGACTGCCAATGGAAAGTACAAGCAGGATGCTGATTTTTTTTTTTGTCTTCGTAGTTCATCGGGGAAGTGTTTGGGAATTAAATCTTGCCTTCCCTCCTCAGAAGGCCAGCCAAGAGGGGAGAAAAGTTGCCTGCCTATAATTTTGCCACAGCGATACGCGCAATGTACTCACGCACATCTACCCCTAACACTAAGGCATCACCTATGTCATTCAAGCCATAACACTTTGGTGTGAGTTCTCGGCAATAACTTCCTGGCACATTCCTGACTGTATTTGAAGGAAGCTTTTATCCCTTCCCTGCTGTTCCTTGATCTGCCTCCGGGTTACGAACAGCCCACCAGACTGCCGGGTTCTTGCTGCCTGCTGCTCCGAGGCCGATTAGCTTCCCGGTCAGCCATCTGGACCACCAGCTTTGGCGAATTCCTCTCTCTTTTTGCTCCTAGGAGAAGCAAAGGGATAGCTTGCTGGTCTAGATAAAGAAACCGCAAACCTACTAGTGACCAGCTTGGTCTGTAATCACCTACACAGAGAGGTGAGTCAAATTGCCCCACCATCTGCCTCTAAGCAGCTGCACGGCTGTTTAAAAAAAAAAAGCAAGGCTCCTGGCTGCTCCCAAACTGGGTGTACTAACTGTCAAGATTCAACAAGAAATACAAACTAGGGGGGGGGAAAAACCTACAGACCAGTCAGCCTGACACCAATCCTGGGGGAAATTCTGGAACAGTTTATAAAGCAATCACTCTGCAAGCACTTAGAAAGTAATGCACTAATAACTCGAAGCCAACATGGATTTGTCAAGAACAAGTCCTGCCAGACTAATCTGATTTCATTTTTTTGATCAGGTCACCTCCCTGATAGACAGAGGGAAAGCTGTAGATGTAATATATCTTGACTTCAGCAAAGCCTTTCACAAAGTGCCCCATCATATTCTGATTAGCAAGTTAACTAGGTGTGGGCTGGATAGATTAAGTGTCAGGTGGAAACACCGTTGGCTACAGAATCATACTCAGAGGGTGATGATTAATGGCACCTTCTCCAACTGGGTGGAGGTCACAAGTGGGTACCCCAAGGCTCAGTCCTAGGCCAACGCTCTTCAACATTTTAATTCATAACCTGGATCAGGGGATACAGGGAATGCTTGTCAAATTTGCAGATGATACCAAATTGGGCAGAATAGCTAATACCCTAGAAGACAGAATCAAAATGCAAAATGACCTTGATAGGATGGAGCACTGGGTCGAAAGCAACAGAATGAAATTCAACAGGGATAAGTGCAAAGTCCTGCACCTCGGAAAAATAAACCAAACACAGAGTTACAAGATAGGGGATACCTGGCTCAGCAAAACTATGAGCAAGAAACACCTTGGAATCATCATAGATCATAAGCGGAATATGAGCCAACAATGTGATGTGGCTACAAAAAAGGCAAATGCTATTTTAGGCTGCATTAACAGAGGTATCATCTCCAAATCCTGCGAGGTGCTAGTTCCCCTCTATTCAGTACTGGTTTAGCCTCATCTAGAATATTGTGTCCAGTTCTTTACACCACACTTCAGGAAGGTTGCCAACAAAGTGGAGCAAGTTCAGAGGAGGGCAACTAGGATGATCAGGGGACTGGAAACCAAGCCCTATGAGGAATGACTGAAAAAACTGGGCATGTTTAGCTTTGAGATGAGAGATAAGAGAGCACTTTTCAAAGGCTTAAAAGGCATAGAGGAAGGAGGGACAGGATCTGTTCTCAATCATCCCAGAGTGCAGGACATGCAACAATGGGCTCAAGCTACAGGAAGCCAGATTTAGGCAGAATATCAGGAAAACCTTCTTGTTAGAGCAGTATGACAATGGAACCAATGACCTCGAGAGGTGGGCACACCAATGCCGGAGGCATTCAAGAGAAATTTAGAAAACCACCTGGCAGATCTCCTTTGATTTGTATTCCTGCATTGAGCAGGAGGTTGGACTCGATGACCTTATAGGCCCCTTCCAACTTCATTATTCTATAATTCTATGACTCTATGCCTAGTAATGATTTAAGATCTCTGTTTTATATTTGGTTCTTTTGAAGTTTGGTTCTGTAAACAGCAACAATGATTAAATGAAACAGCTGAAATAACATGTGGTAATGTAGAGAATGATAGACTTTACCTTTGAGCCTTTTTCTGAAAAGATCTGGTTAGTTGGGAAGGAAAATAACAGTAAATAACAACATAATTAGCACAATTGGTAATGGCTTAAGAAACCATGGCTAATACTTAATCCATTTAGATGGATGTCCAGCAGGTGTATATATTTTAACTCAGCTGCTTCCCTCTGGATTATTGTTCTGTAATTTTTCTTCTTCAGAATAGCAACTTTCATATCCTGTGAAGAGTGTCCTGATAGAGTGAAGTGATTTGAAACAGGTTTTTGTGTATTTCTATTTCTGATGTCTAATTTATGTTCATTAATTCTTTTGCACAGAGATTGTCCTCTTTGTCCTATGTAGAGTGCAGTGGGGCATTGCTGACAAAAGATGGCATAAATAACATTAGCAGAGGAACAGGTAAAAGTACCCTTGATGTTTTGTATGACACTTTTGGGTGCTGTAATTGTGCTTCGAGAGTAAATGTGGATGCAGAGCTGGCATCTGGTTTGTAGCAAGCTTTCTTTTGGCTAGTACCATTCTGCGAAAATAGCTTAGCTCCACCTCTAATTTCATAATTTCTTTGTTAATGACATTACTCTAATCAGCAAATACGATGCCCCAGGATACTTCTGTTGCAAACTGTTTTGGACCCTTTTCTTCCCTTCTCCTTAAAAGTAGTTTGAAGAATGATGCTGTGAGCAGATAGAAGGTGTGCTAGTGTGCCATTTCAATGCTCAAGGGAGATGTTCTGATGAATGTGTTTAGAACTTTCTCCGAATGGTTTAGGAACGGACATTGGGGTTCCCCTAGTGCCCAAAATAGGGTGGAAGAAACTGCAACATACATAGGCATGCGGCAGTCCAAGCCAAGGGGTGTGTGCCGTATACCACCCCCACCATGGATGAGATTACCCAGCAGGGGCTGCTGCAGGAACGTGTTCATGACACCAGGTAGGCAGCATCAGCAGGCCAGTGGCTCATCTTATGCTTCTTGCAACTTCCCAGAGCTGCAAAGGCTGCAGAAAACCAATGGAAGTAGCTGGTAAGGACGGGACTTTGGGGCCATAAAGCATGAACAGCGACATGAAAGAGGCTCTCTCCTTTTTTTTTCAGGTTCTTTCAATCATTTCTCCAAAAAACCCTTCCCCCCCCCCAAAAAAAGAGCCTCTAAAATCGGAATCATTTGGTTTGAGGAATGAGAGGAACCAAAAAATTTGGATTTCTTCATCCAGTTTACCTCTGCATGACCCATGCAGGTGTAACAGCCTTACCCATTTGGGAGGTCAGCCGGCACCATCTTCTCTTGTACCCCAAAGGTTACCTGTGTGCTCTGAGAAGAGCGGGTTGTTGGTGTGGGTGGCACTGGCCACTGGACTGCCGTGAACATGGATGATGATGACGATGATGATGACGATGATGAAAAGTCGTGCCACCCTACATAGATCTGATTATGGTGATTGTCGCGCACCCCCAGTGTCCCCTGTTTGCTTTCCCACTCACAGGTCCACCTTCGGACACGACTTGTTCTTTTTACCCTTTTACGCTGCCACCAGAGGGTACTACCCTCACTGTACCAATCATGAATCTCAGACTATTGCTGCCAACTATAACAAGGTTTATTTATGGTTTGGTAGGTAAATCACAGAATTAAAATCATTGATGTTCTTTTATTATTCATTCAATAAATGTGGATTTGATTACATGTAAGCTTGCTGGTATTCATTCATTTAATCAAGGTCTCAATATATACTGACTGTCTATGTATTTCCTATTACTCTTAACTCTTTTATATTCTCTAACACACCAACTTTCCAATTACTTGTTTAAACACTTCACAATCTTCTCTCTAACTCTCTCCCAATCTTCTCCCTGTTCTGTTGACTCCGCCCCTCCTGTCCTCTCATAGGCTCTTGCACTAGAGCTCTAAAATGACTGACAGGAGTGACGAGTGGGCTGTCCGCCACATAGATCATGATGATGATTTCATTTCTCTTTCTCATCTACATTGTTGCGTGCTGCTGCCACATGGCTGAAGACGCTGAGGAGGTTCCTGTGATGTGAATTCTAAAGCACTGTTAAGTGTCTGCATAGGTCTGATGGTGACCGATTATTCTTTCTCCTATCTTGTTATTGTTGCTTGCTTTTGCAGTAAATGGTTGTCTATTGCCTTGTCCCTAGTTTTTTTCTCTCCTAGGGGTTCTGTGGGTTCTGTAGGGCTTAACTGGCTCTCTAGGACCAGAAACAGGAATACGGAGCTCATAATGAAGGAGCCCAGAACACACCATCCTTCCCTGCTTAATGAAAAGATCAGGACCCGAACTACCAACCTAATGGGGAGAGCAGTTTCACCAAATATCATAGAATCATATCATAGAATTGTTGTAGGTTTGGAAGGGACCTTGGAGGTCTTCTAGTCCAACCCCCTGCCCAAGGCAGAAGACCTCCTACCATCCCGGACAGATGGCTGTCCAATCTTTTCTTGAAAACCTCCAGCGATGGGGCACCCACCACATCGGGAGGCAAGCCGTTCCACTGCTTCATGGTTCTCGACGTTAGGAAATTCCTCCTTATTTCCAGGTTGGATCTCCCTCTGATGGGTTTCCACCCACCAGTTCTTGTCCTACCCTCGGGCGCAATGGAGAATCAATCAATGCCCTCTTCCCTGGGGCAACCCTTCAGATCTTGGGAGACGGCTATCACGTCTCCCCTCAGTCTTCTCTTCATTAAGCTCAACATACCTCATTCTTTGAGTCGTTCTTCATCGGATTTAGCCCCCAGTCCCCTTATCATCTTGGTTGCTCCTCTCTGCACCCCTCCAGGGCCTCAGCATCTTTTTTGTGTTTTGGTGACCAGAACTGGACACAACACTCCACGTGCAGCCTCACCAGCGTGGTATAGAGTAGTACAATCACTTCCCGTGATCTTGATGCTGTCCCCCTGCCCTCCTCTGAAGGACAATTCCCAGCATTCCCCAGCTCACCTTCTGGAGGATTCTGGGAGTTAGAGTCCAAAAAACCCTCTTCTCCACTCTGCATAGCACATCGCTGAAACAACGGAATCCACAGCCACGGTATGGCTTTATTTTTCTCACTTGTTACATCTCTATAACCAACATTTCCTCCCAATGAGCTCAAGGTGCTATGCCTCTCCCCACATCCTCCCAACCACAACACTAGGATGAGGCGAGCCAAGCCAAGCGAATGTGAAAGGACAAATGGGATGACAATCAGGTTGCCAAGTGTCTCCCTGCACACCTTGTTAATTCACCGCTTCATCTCGGTCCAGTCATTACGCCAATAGGCTTGCTCAAGAGAGCATGCCAGTCCCTCCTTCTCCATCTGTGGTTCTAGAGAGGGCGAAAGTCCAACGTGCAGACAGTTAGGGTTTCTAGCGCCTGTGGAGAGCCTCCATGGATAGAGAAGGCTGTTTCCAAACAGTTGACCTCTGAGGAGACTGGGAGGGAGTGCATCATGCTCTTCCTGGAATACTGCATAAACAACCTTGAAGAGGGCTTTGTAGTCCTACAGGATGTGGTGATGGCATCTGGCCTAGAGGCCTTGAAAAGGGGATGGGACAGATTCCTGGAGGAAAAGTCCATCGCAGGTGACAAGCCATAATGAGGATGTACAGTCTCCAGGCTTAGAAGGAAGGGACCTCCAAAGGCCAGATGCAGGGGAGGGGGATCAGGAGAACAGGTATCTCATTGTCTCGTGTGCTCCCAGAGGCATCTGGTGGGGCCACTGTGAGATACAGGAAGAGGGGCCCTTGGCCTGATCCAGCAGGGCACTTCTGATGTTCTTATGTACAGAAGCCTGGTTTCTCGAATAGCTGAATGCACACTGCAGGGCCACTTGGTAAATGGCCACCTGTAGCTTCTGCCTAGCCAGAGGTCCGACCGAGATTACTCAGAGACACACAAAACAGCATGGATGGGTGATTATCAGACTTATGCCCGTTTTCTCATTCATTCAGTTGTCACACTGTTCTCGTCCTATTCCCGTGTGGGTCTGCCTTGATCAAGAAGGGCAGCGCACGAATATTTGCATCCGGTGTGGTTTCCAGCTTTGCTGAATGCACACATTCGGTACACAACGTTCCCTAATATGCACGTTTTATTTTTGTAGGCAAGTTTTGATCTGAGACCCTCATCTCACCCTTTGGAGAACGGCCCAGCATGTACGATAGTTGTGTTCCGGTCCGGCATATGAGCCCAGGAGGTGTGACTTGGGCCAATTCATTTTAAAAGGCTGACCCCCAAAAAATTCTCCACCACAAAGATGAGGCCGTTCGCGAAAGACTTTTCGTGCGTCATTAGCATGCCAATAACCTTGAGGTTCGGGCTGGATAACACACTCATACACACAGGACTAGGCAGCAAAATCAGCAGCGGTGGTGCCCCATATAATACAGGTCACTGTGCCTTCCCCCTAATCCTGCCCGCTTCAGTTTCTCTCCTCAATCTGGAAAGCTTGTGTAATGAAGTTTCCCAGCAGGCCGATGGCCTTGCCCGTTGGCCCCGCATGCAAGGAAGACGGATGGAGACTCCTGGATCAGCAAATATCTTGCAGAAAAGGGCGCCACCGGGTGTTTCAGGAGCCCAGGGGGGCGTCAACGAGCTGTGGGGAGCTGCGTTCTTAATGAAACCCTTTAATGGGAAGGTACGTCTGGCCCGGGCCAGCCATGCCACAGACGCCAACCAGCCCCACTTACCTAATCCTCTTAGGAAAGGGGTCCCGGAAAACATTTTCAGAGAATCTAAGCTAGGTTTCCCTTTGCTCTGGTTGCTGGCTACTCTGTGGTTTGGGTGTAGAGTTTTCACCAAAGTCTCGTCAGGCCTGCCGGAACCACATCCACCCTGGGCTTTGGAGTACTGCCCCAAGAACCTGGATCGGGATGTGTTTTTTGACAACAGCCACCAGCTCCGGGCCATGGAGTTGGGAGATTCTGGGAATGGTAGTCAGACAAGGCAGGTTCTCTGAGCTGGAGTTGTATCTGCTTTGTTGGCAGCACCAAGCAGCAGCTCTGTTCGTTGGTGGATTTAGTCCTGGTGATCAGAATGACGACCTGAGCAGATTTCCTCCTTCGGAAAGAGAACCCACATCCAGGCTTCCTTCATCCAAGGTAGTGGGAAAGCAAGTGTTCATTACATGAATGCTTTGGGATAGGAGATGACGAAGGTGGAGATGGAGGAAACTCACCAAAAAACACGCCATGTGGGCAACAGCACTCTCGTGCTGCTCCTTGGTGGTATACTGCTCCTGAACCTGGAGGTTCCATTAGGTGTCCATGCAAAGGGCCATTGGTAAAGATGTCCTCCTCCATGGATTTCTCAGATTCTTTTTAAAGCCACCGGAATTGTTTCATCTCAAAATATAAATTTTCACAATAGGGAGCTTAAAACATGTCCTAGATCTTGCTTTTTCCCTCAGCCACGAATGGTGTCAGAATGATCCAGAGGTGTAACAAAATGTAAGGAAGGTATCCTGAATGCTCCAGAGCTGGGGATGGAGTCGGGGTGAGGCCGGGGTTTCCCTGTTTCCTTTGTTCTTGTATTTCTGCAGGTATTTTTGGCTTCCTCACATCGGGGTCACAGAAGGACACCACAGTACCTTTATGGAAAATATTAAGCCACTGGTGGCTTACAGAAATACATTATATATTGAGGTTTCTTTATGATGATGATGATTAAGTCTTTACTAAGGGATTAGGACGTTTTAAGGCAGATTTAATTAAATGGCCTAGGGAAGCCTTTTGTCAGTGGGGTGATGATGCTGGGGTTCATTTCGCATCCCGCCAGTTTGCCTTGCAAAAGTTTTCCAGTCTTAAACAAACGAACGGTGCAGCTCCTGTAAAGAATAAAAAAACAGACCCCATGACCGGGAAAGGGGGGGGGAATGCCACTTTGCCCCTCCATGGCTCTGTGTCTGCCTGTCAGTCAAGGAGGAATCATCCCATCAAAGCCCACTGCAATGCAGCCGGCTCACCCACCTTGAGGAACCCACTGGCCGGCAGGCGCACTCAGCCTGAGCGGGTCAGGCCTAGGCCAGCCCTGAGCTGAGTTTTCCTTCTCCCTTCCTTTCTAGAAGACCCAATTTCTGTCACACGGGGGTTTGCCATGATGCCCATCAGTGGGGAAATCTTTGTGCCTCCAGTCATCAAAAGGAAACGATGCCACCTTCCGGCCTTTTGGATTTCTGCAAAGTCTTGCAGAACTGGCAATAAGTTTAAAAAATTTCGTTGCAAAATAAGCGGTCTGTGCTGGGGCGGTGGGTATTTCTATATCGCCGGTCTCTATCGCGGCAGTGTATCTGCCAACGTCTTTGAATGGCTGCCTTTCCCTTGGATACAGACGGGACATCCTTTTTGATGTACGTTCACATGTTTCGTTCTATCTCTATTTGATGCCATGGATATACTGAAACGTACAATGTTAAGAAGTAGTTTTCCTGAAGCACACAAATGACCTTATGCATTGAGATGGTCCTCTCTTGTCCCCACTGTTCACTTCACTGCACCAGACCTACTTAATTAATCTCTCAATTGCCATATTTATATAGAATCATAGAATAATGAAGTTAGAAGAGGGTCTATAAGGCCATCAAGTCCAACCCCCTGCTCAAGGCAGGAATCCAAACCAAAGGAGATCCTCCAGGTGGTTGTCCAATTTTCTCTTGAATGCCTCCAGTGTTGGAGCACTCACCACCTCTTTAGGCCATGGGTTCCATTGTCGTACTGCTCTAACAGTAGAGAAGTTTTTCCTGATATTCAAAATCTGACTTCCTGTAACTTGAGCCCATGGTTGCATGTCCTGCGTTCTGGGATGATGGAGAACAGATCCTGCCCCTCCTCTGTATTACTACCTTTCAAGTATTTGAAAAATGCTATCCTATCTCCCCTTAGTCTTCTTTTCTCAAGACTAAACATGCCCAGCTCCTTCAGTCTTTCTTCCTACGGCTTGGTTTCCAGGCCCCAGATCACTTTGTGTTACGTTTTAGTTGTCTGGCTCCCCCAATTGTTGACCTGTTTTTCTCCTGCCATTTATGTACTTTGAGTTCTCCACCCTCTACTTCCATGACGGTTCTTAGCCCATCTTGCATCGGAATGGGATTTAGACTACCAAGGTGCAGAGGGACTGTGGTTCGATCCTGCTTAAACTGCCCTGGCTCCACCCCACGGAATGATGGGATTTGTAGTTTGAGGAGGGACTTTCAATTCTATGGCGCCATTCAGAGGAGTACACCAGAGCAGGAGTTCCCAGAATTGAGAGCTTACAGGTTTGGACCTCCGGAAGCCCTGACCATTGGCTGTAGGGGCTACAAGCTTTGGGGAATTGCAGTCTAGGAGACATCTGGGCTCCAGGTTTGGGAACCACTGCAGTAGAGTCCTCTGACACAGACTTCTATGGACCCTCCCAACTGCAAGTCCCAGAATTCCATAGCGGGGGGCTATGATGGCCAAAGCCCTCCCCAACTGCTAGGATGGTACAGTGCAGGCAGTCTGTAATGAGTCCCCACTTGGCGTTTAAGCTAACTTGTAGGTGGTTTGTGTGTGAGAGGTGCTGCCCATTGACATGTGGGGATCCTCATGGGGTTTTTGAGGTACGTGAGATGTTCAATGAGTGCTTTGCCATCGCCTCCCTCCACTGAGTTTCCATGGCCAAGCGTGAATTCGAACCTAGGTCTCCTGAGCCTTGTTGGACCCTCTGCCCACCACACCACACCAACCTTCACAAGGTGGTTGTGAGATAAAAGGAACACATGATCTGAAGACAAGGGGGGCTGATGACATGTCTTACACCATGGAAGTAAGACAAAAATAAGTTAACTTTCAGCCTCCACAAGAGTCTTCTTCATCAGCTGGGCATTAAGGACCTGGGGGGTGACGTAGGTGAAACATAAAAGTTCCAGAAATCATGCCCAGATCTACCTGGCAGGGGCTCCCCTGATTCTGTTTAAGGCAAGCTGCAAAATGGCAGCTGCCGAGTCAGTCTAGCGGCTGCCGGTTTCAGATTTCAACTCTGAGGATGCAGGTGAGGCTGTCTCTCTGTGGCTTCTGCATCTGTAATGCCCAGCCTGGTGAAGACTCTTGCGGGACTCAAACGCTAGGTTGTTTTTGTGATTTTGCAAAATTTTAGTGCTCTAAAAGATCAAATCCACGCGACGGAGTGAGCTCCCATCGCTTGTCCCAGCTCCTGCCAACCTAGCGGTTCGAAAGCATGCAAATGCGAGTAGATAAATAAGTACCACCACGGTGGGAAGGTCACGGCGTTCCGTGTCTAGTCGCGCTGGCCACGTGACCACGGAAGCTGTCTTCGGACAAAACGCTGGCTCTACGGCTTGGAAACGGGGATGAGCACCGCTCCCTAGAGTCGGACACGACTGGACTAAATGTCAAGGGGAACCTTTACCTTACCTAATACAGGTCTTGCCCACCTTTGTCTCACCTTTGTACAAAGACAATACGGTTCCGCCCACTTCTTGTTAGAGGGTTTGTCTGGGGGAAAGTGCCTGATAAAACCAGAAAGGATGTGGGGGGGATGCACGTGGATCCTTGGGTGTGGATGGAAGGATCATTCTAAATCTCAGAGCATACTTTCAAATGACTTTGTTCAGCCCATTTGCCATCTAGTCACACCCTAAGAGATGACGTGAGGGCCATCTTCACATATCTTACGGGCCGTCACGTGGACGATGGAGGAAGTTTGCTGCCTGTGGTTCCAGAGGATAAAATCTTGTGGATTTAGATGACAAGAAAAGTGATTTTGACTCGACATGAAGAAGAACTGCCTGACAGTTGGACAGTGAGATGGCCTGCCTGGGAGGGCGGGGGACTCTCCTTCCCTGGACATTTCGAGGCATCGGGTACGTGCCCCTCTGCCAGGGATGCTCTAAGGCAGCGGTTCCCAACCTTGGGTCACCCGGGTGTTCTTGGACTGCAATTCTCAGAAACCCTCAGCCAGCACAGCTGTGGTGAAGTTTTCTGGGAACTGCAGTCCAAGAACGTTTGGGTGACCCAACGCCGGGAACCACGGCTCTAGGTGTGAATTTCTAAAAAAAGAACGTTCCCGAGCAATGCGTAAGAACCATCAGCTGAGGAGTCACAGGCAGTCACAGGCAGGAAAACATAAAGAAAAACTCGGCAGCCGACGTACCACGAGGGGCCGTTTCCCCCCCAAGTTTCACCCAGCAAATTCTGGGACAGAGTTTTTGACCTCCCCACCCCACCCCACCCCACCAGCAACCTAGCCTGGGGCTTTCCCTTGAGCAAAACAGAGAACTTTCATTTTAGCAAAGCTAAAATGACTGGTCTGTGTTCAGGTGAAGGTGGTGGATGTTTCTGAGTCCTCCTGGCTTTCTTTTGGAGCGGGACGGCTCAGCCGTTGGAAAGGGCTGCCTCTCTGCAGACCTGTCATGAGCGAACAGCAGACCCGTCGGGCGTTTGTGTTCCAGAGCCATTAAACCATATTCGAAAAGGCCATTTGAGTGTGTGCAGGACAAATTTGTTCGGTTTCAAGAATGCCTGCTGGCCCCGGCCAGGCTTGGCAGGGGCATTGGCACGGTTCTGGATAAATATGACGGATGAAAGGTTGCTTGGTGCCCCCACCGGGAGCAACAAACCAGACTCTGCCAACCTGAAGAGAAGGCCCCACCGAGACAAAACTCTGGGCCAGCGGGGGACTCGCCCTCCCTAAAAGGGCCCAAAAGCCACCAGCGGCTGTTGGTCTCGGTGCCCAGCGATGTGAGAATCGGCCCATTTCATTCTTGCCGGGTTTCTCAGTAACCAGCCGCTGTTCTTGTTCCAAAGTTGGAAGACTCTTTTGCTTCTCTCCCAGAACTTCATGCCTAGCTTGAGATGCATTTTTCTGTGTGCACTTTTTTGTGCAAATAAAGCACGTTTGTGCTCATTGTTGAAATGCCAGTCCATTTAATAAGGCTGCCCTAGGGTCCTGCGATTGGGTTTGGGTTCCAATCCGAAGGGTTGCTTTTGGTCGATGCTGAACAATTCAGACCTGATCGAAGCCAATTCGCATCTGAATCCAAATCGAAATGCAGGAATCCACCTCCCATTAAGTTGCATTTGGAAATTAATGTGGCTTTAATTTTTTAAAAAAATATTAGGAATATGCATGGAATTTTGAGACATGGTAGGCTCACAAGAGAGAATTATTCCTGAAGAATTCTAAGCAAATTGGTGTGAACCACGTTTACATTTCTCTCTCGAAAATGGGCATAACATTTTTGTTCTTTCACGTAAGCACAGGAAATTTGAGGTCACTGTTCCTTCCAAGCTGATGACTCCGGTCAAGTGTCACAGATGGGTCTTGGGGTTCTTCTGAGATCCACCATCAGCTTCAAGTCTGCTAGGATGGGTTCTTGTTTTCTGCACTGTTAGTATCTCTGATTCATGTGCTGTGGTTGTGCACTGAAACTTACTCTGTAAAGACAGAACAAACACATTGAGCAACACAGGCTAAAATCTAAATCAAATCTGAACAGCGAAGTCCAGAACACATGTGAGGAGGGAAGATGTGGAAATAAGAGATGTCTTGCAGCCTAAGTATGCAACTAAAATGACCCTCCTTCCAATGCACAGGTTTCTCCTAACAAGCAATAAATATAAACTGGAGGAAGGAACAAAGGGATTGGGAAAGAATTCAGAAAGGAAGAGTGAAGGTTGTGTTGGAGTTACTTCAACCTCGTATGCTACCACTACTAAGTGTAACTGGGAGGGACCTTTCTGGTCTGGGGTGACTGGCAATCCATTCAGCAGTAACCAATTGTTCCTTCTGTGCTTCTGATTTTAAAAGAGATCCACGCCTCTTGGTTTAAGTCCCCCCCCTTTTTTTTCCAAGTCTGCTGGAAGTTAATGTTGTTGCAGTCAGGGCACAGTTAGAATGTAGTCTGTAGGAGTCTGCTAGAAGCCAGCCGTGAGTGTGTTGAGGTCTACTGCTGTAAGCGGCCATTTTTGCACAGTATGCGGCTTGATCTGCTCAACTGTATATAAATGGAACCTTTTTTATTCTTTCTCTTACCCATGTCTCAGAGTGCGTTATTGAGACTGTAAGTGTCAGTTGATGAGACAATAAGGGATGACCTACTCTTGGGAGACTTGATGCTAATTCTGCTCTGTAAGCCCTTGCACTTCTGCTACACAGCTAGAGGAGTTTAACCAAAATTCAAAACTCTGCAACATGTTGGTCACATATAGAATGAAAGAAGGAACACCAATTTTCTTTCTCTCTATTGCCACCAGGTTGAAGACGGTTATTCCGGACATGCTAATTCAAACACACACACACACATACACCATTCCTACACCCCACCTGGTGCCCTTTGGGAGGTTCGGAACAAATCCTTCAATTTCGTTCAGACTTGCTCTGAGAAGCAATGAGGATAAAAACACAACTGGCTTGCCCAAGGTCATCCAGAGGAGCTAATGAGGTAAGCTGGTCCTGGATGCCTGCCCTGTTCAAACATCCACCTCACTCAGAACAGGCATGTTCACAGAGCTCAGGGTTTATTTAAATCTGGTCATTTCAGCCTGACGTGTCTACTGTACATGAAGAATAGACTGGGCAAACTCTCTCATCCACAACCTTGGGGCTGTTGACTTCCACTGTCAGACTGAGCTATTAAATGGGTAGGTTCATTTCATTCGTTCGTTCGTTCGTTCGTTCGTTCGTTCGTTCGTTCGTTCCTTCCTTCCTTCCTTCCTTCCTTCCTTCCTTCCTTCCTTCCTTCCTTCCTTGTCATGGTTTTCACAATTTCTGCAAAATACAATTTGCATAAAACTCTTGTTCCTTCAGAAAACTAATGTCTTTTCCCTTTGGAAAGCTAAGCACAGAGAGACACAGTAAACACAAGACAAGCCGATGGATAGCAAAGACTCAAGGAAACCAACTAATGCAATTAATTTTACTGGTTCATGCAACAAGATGACAGCCATCATGTTTTCCAGTGTTCCACATGGTACAGAAGTGTGCAGGAACACATGCCTGTTGTTCTCATGATAAAAAGAAATATTTTGAAACTTCCTCACTTACTGGCATAAGAAAGAATCAAGTTGGGTGTGTGTGTGTATTCTGAGTGCAAAAATAAACATGCTCACCCTGAAATTCTCCCTCACAAAGCCTCCATGGGTAGTGTAAGACAGAGCCAATGAGATACATGTGGATACCAGCCCTTCGTTCCTTCGTTCCTTCGTTAGTTCGTTCCTTCCTTCCTTCCTTCCTTGCAGCCTCCAGCCCGCCAGGAAAAAAAAATACATTGAATTTTGGTGTCAAACCACTAAACACATTCAAAGAAGCAAAACGTGCCTCCTTTAAAGGAATGGTTTGTGATCGGCGGGTGAAATCAGCTGTCAAGTCCATTAAAAAAAATGCTCTCAGTTTGTTTTTAGAGAGCAGCAGAGTCCTTTGAGCTGCCAGTGAGCCCAACGGCTGGATAGCTGAAGAATCTCCGTTGGCAGCGGGCACTTTCCTTGGCCAGGTCTGGCATCAGATGCCCTGCTCTCACACAAGGGCCTCTATGTAAAGCTACCACAAGACGCATTTTGTCCTCCTGCTTTTTTGGCCAGTACTTAATGGCTCCACGAATAAACCATTCTGTACGAATGCAGAAATGCAAGTGGCCGTCTGGGCCTGGAATCTCTAGGCTTTGCTGTTAGCTACACTGGGCCTCTTTTGAGGACAACCGTCCCAGGACTAAAGGCTGTCTATAAGCAGAACGCTTTACTATGGATTGTGCCGCATTCAACAATGGCGTGAGCGAATGGTGAAGGTCCAGGAAACAAGCTGCTTTGCCCCGCTGCTTCTGGATGCCACCCAGAGCCAGCCCTGTCCTTAGGCAGAGTGAAGCAGCCATCTCAAGCAGATCTGGGGTGCAAATCCTCTCCCTCCCCTTGGTAGCCATCGACCGGGGGGGGGGGGAGGTCGTGTGTCAGCATCTCAGCAGGAACGTCAGTTAAGATCGACCATTTTCTTTTCATTGTATTTTTATAACTTTTCTTCTGAGGAGGGGAAACCCTTCTCCTCAACCACAATAAAAGGGACAGTAATTAAATAAACACAAATAAATAAACCAGGAGTCCAAGGGGAGAAAGAGGCACATGTAGCCTCAAAAAGCAATTTCTCCACACAATTGGTTCGGTCGGGCCCATGGGAACCTCGTTGACTCTTCTGGTCTTGCTTGTGCTTCTTCTGATCACTTTGTGTCTGACGAGTGGTGTTGGGGACACATAATAAGGATGTAAATCCTCCTTTGTCCTTTCAGGAGAGGAAAAGGATCTGCAACATTGTTCTCACCTGCAGTAATCTTTTTTCTTCTTCTGTAAAGTAGGCATAAAATTTGCACAAAACTGCGATGACTCTTTCTTTAATTCATGGAGATAGAACTGCTTTAAGCTTTGGATGTTTGTTGTTGCTGTTGTTTTGGCTCTTTCCTAGTAATCAGCCAGTCCTTCTGTGCTCGTCAGGGTGTGTGCGTGTCCTTTGCTTCTCCAGGGAAAAGATACCAGCTTTGCATGCATTTTGTGCAAAATACAGAGCCCTGGACAAGGGAAAAGCCAGCTCTTGGAGCTGGGAAATCTCACAAGCTTTTGAAATCTGTATCTACGTGTCTTGACCAGTGGAGAAATCCTTGATCAACAAGAGTGAGGAATGTTCCCCCCATCCTTCACATCCTTAGTCCAACACGACTACCACAGTGCCCCAAAAGTCTCCTGCATCTGGCTGCATTCACACACAGATGCCTCGCCATGCATCGCCCCCTCCTGGCACCAGGGTGCTACTCCATATTGGTCCCACGTCTTTGCCTTACGGAACTGGCAAAGGATGCCAACACAAGACTCCACGGTACACTCAGACACAATCCCAAAGGCAGAAGCCACTGAAGAGATTTGGGCCTCGGAAGTGGCCAAAATTAGGTGGAGTGAGCAAAATTCATCGGGAGCCACATCAGGAGCCTTTCTCCCCACGGCTGCTGGCCGTTGGCCACCATATTTGTTTTACCCTCCAGGTATATTTCCAACTTGTCGGCAGGAACACGGCATCCTCCTTGTGCGCCTCTCCCCACCCAGTCCCCTCCCACGCAAATGCTCACACACGGACAGCTGGTTGGCAGGAGCCCAGAATCAGGCCCAAAGTGAGCCCTGGCACAAGATTCGTTTAATCCCCCCTCGGAGGCTCGGAGGGGACAAGGGCGGAAGGGGGGCTGAGAAGGTGACCCCGGACTGGGGTTTATTTTGTCCATAAGTTTGCTTTGAATGGGGAAGAAGAGAAGAAGAATAACGTGGAAGGCCTGGGGAGGGGAGGCGAGTGGGAAGGGGGGCCCAGCAAAACTAGAGAGGGACATTTTCCTTCCCCGAGTTCCTTGGGACTGGAGGTTGGCCAAGCCCCAGGGGCAGCTCTCGCCTGAGAAGGGAAAAAGCGGGGAAGAGGGGAGAGAGAGAGAGAGAGAGAGAGAGAGAGAGAGAGAGAGAGGAATGATGATTAGGAATCACAAATGAAAAGGGCCTCAAAAACTTGGATGGGTGACTATGGCATGAGAGGAAAGGACCTGGCTGGCCCATTGTGCGCCAGCCATTCATCGCCGGACAGGCCTCGGACGCAATGCCAAGATGGAGGGCAGTCAGGGCAAGGCTCCCGTCCATCACCCTCAGAGCTGTGCCTCCGTGGGGGGGGACGTCTCCTCCAAAGACCCCCGTCCCCACCCCCGCCTCTTCTAAGGTGACCCTGGCATCCCCAATGGGCGACCCTTGTGTCACTCTTGTAGAGGCACCTCATCATGCCCGTTGGCTCCTTTGTGGACACCCTTGGCCTCGGTCTCAGGGCCCGTCTCCTGTCTCACGCCTCCGCCTGCTCTCTCTTGCCACCACCTGCCTCTGCCGCGCGTCCCCTTTCCTGAGACCCACACACGTTTGCCCCTTGCAAGAGATGAAGCAGCTGGGAGTGTATCGCTTCTTCTTGGCCACTAAGCTCTCTTGGCCTCTTCCTTTCCTCATTTTCATCCCTCTTGAGTGGAGGAAATGCAGCCGCTCTCTCCATCCATCATCTCCAGGGGTGGGGCTGCTGGACAGCAAAGACTGGGCCACGAGCTCGTTCTGCTCCCCGGCTGCTTCAACGAGGCAAAGAATCAGTCCCAAGCTTGGGAAAACTGTTTTGGACGAACGCCACCAGAAGCTGCAAAACGGGTGGGAATTCTGGGCTTTGTCACCCTCACTGCAAATAATTTCTCCCAAATCTGAGTCAAGAAACCCAGGCTGGGTACTAAAAATGTTGTTTTGTTTTATTTTATTTTATTTTACTCCACTTCTGTGGCACTTTTCTCCCACCAATGGGACTGAAGACGGCCATTTTAGATTAGATTAGGCATCCTTCAGTCTCGAGAGACAATGGTAACGTGCTCTGAATGGAGGTCTTGGAACCGCGTCTAGTGTGGCTGAGAAGGCCAATTCGAGAGTGACCATCCCTTCCACACTGAAGACAAATACAGTCTGTCCCCTGTCCAGCTCCCCGGTTTTGCTGGTTTCGGGACTGCCTCTTTGCCTCGGCCTGCTGGACAAGGGTCTCTTCAAATTGGGAGAGGCCATGTTGCACCGCCTGCCTCCAGGCTGAGCGCTCAGAGGTCAAGGTTTCCCATCTGTTGAGGTCCATTCCTAAGGCCTTCAGATCCCGCTTGCAGATCTCCTTGTATCGCAGCTGTGGTCTCCCTCTGGGGCGATTTCCCTGCACTCATTCTCCATACAGGAGATCTTTTGGAATCCAACCATCAGCCATTCTCACGACGTGCCCAAGCCAACGTAGATGTCGCTGTTTCAGTAATGTATACATGCTAAAAATTCCAGCTTGTTCTAGGACTACTCTCTTTGGAACTTTGTCCTGCCAGGTGATACCAAAAATGCATCGGAGACAACGCATATGGAATGGCCATTAAAAAAACGAAATCTCTTGAGTCCAGCCTCCTGGAAATTCCCAGTGAGGGTCTTCAACTGAAATGGAGTCCATGTGGCTTTTGTTTCTTTTTCTGCTTCTGTGAGAGGGCAGAGGAAGATAAAGATTGCCCCGTCCTCCTTAGCAGGGAGGGGAGGGAGTGGCTCTGCTTCCTTCTACGGTCCTTCAAAGCAGATTTGAAAAGAGAGGGAGATTCCATGTTGAGCTTTCCTGCTTTGGCTCACCTTCTATCCAAGCCTGGCCCTACCATTAGACAGAGTGAAGTGGTGGCCTCTGGTGGTAGATGCTGGAGCAAAGGGCTGGAGAAGAGAGAGGTCTTGGGTGTGGGCTGACCTTTACTCCCTACAATAGCCTGCTTCTTTCAGGTGTAGGAAGGACACTTTCATACCAGTAGTGTTGAAGCAAAGCTCATCCGCTAGGCATGTCATCTTTTATTTACGGAATGGGACAGGAATCACAGGCTCATAGAATCATGGAGTTGGAAGAGGTCTCTAAGGTCATCAAGTCCAACCCCCTGCTCAAAACAGGAACCCAAATCAAAGGATATGTTGATGCCAGGTGGTTGTCTAAATTTCTCTTGAATGCCTCCAGTGTTGGAGCACTCACCACCTCTTGAGGCCATGGGTTCCACTGTCATACTGCTCTAACAGTTAGGAAGTTTTTCCTGATATTCAACCAAAATCTGGCTTCCTGTAACTTGAGCCCATTGTTGCATGTCCTGCACTCTGGGATGATTGAGAATGGATCCTGCCCCTCCTCTGAATGACAGCCTTTCGAGCATTTGAAGAGTGCTCTCCTATCTCCGTCTTCTTTTCTCAAGGCTAAACATGCCCAGTTCTTTCAGTCTTTCCTCAGAGGGCTTGGTTTCCATCCTCCTGATCATCCTTGTTGCTCTCTTCTGAACTTGCTCCAGTTTGTCAGCATCCTTCTTCAACTCCGGTGTCCAGAACTGGAAAACAGTACTCTAGATTAAGGCTAAGATGAGAGAGGTGGTGCCATTTTGTTTTTGACTCCAACTACCAACATGTCTCTCCCTGCTAAATTTCCTTAAAATTAAGAAGCGTTGGAGGGACAATTTGTGTGATCAGTTAGCCGGTCCTTCTATTTTGCTGTGTGGGTTTGTATAAGTGCACAGTTTCACCAAGGGCAAAGGACCCTTGATTTGAGCAGCATTAGGCCAACTGCAGATATCTGGAGTGAGGAAAGCTCTCCCTGGGGGCCAGGAATCCACCAAATGGAAGATAAGCTGTTTCAATGTATTTTGAAGTGTGTTACCAGGATTGGGACATTCCCCAAAGCGTCTTCACAGTCCTAGTATTGGCCTTGGCATGGGGTCTGGTGGGTCATCATTTCAGCGCTGCCTCAGTAAGCCAAAAGGCTTAGCTCCTCACCATCTGGAACCTAGGTGGGAACCACACCATGAATGGGGGCTTCATGTACTCCAAGGTGGTTTGTGTGACGCCAGCCCCCCCACTTTGCCAAATGACGTTTTTGAGCTGAACATAGAGAATTATCACTCCCGCAGGCCTCCAGAGGTGGTGGTGATTCGCCTCTGTAGCAGAGAGCCATTTGTTCTCCTTTTTTCCAAAATGTAAATGGACATTCCCTTTATCAGAACTCTGGTCTGGCAGGAAAATGTGGGGAACTTGTATTTTTTAAAAGGTAGGCCACTGGAAGGCAACGTTCACCCCTGGAGCTAGTCCGCCCCAATCCGAAGTCCACCTCTAGGCATGTCACAAGATCTTTTTAAGCACCCTTCCTCCCCAAAAACTATCTGTTTCTCATCCTAAAGTAACAGCTCCCAATCTAGCAAAGTCTGCTTTGAATCACACGCAGCCTCTCAACTGCGGGAGACGGAAGAGCTCAGCCGGGGCCTTCCGATGAGCCTCAGCTGTCACCAAGCAGAGCAAGTGTGTCACCCCAGGAGAAATGTCTTGATACATTCCGTCTCTCCCTCTTTTGGCAACAGGTTCTGAACTACGTGACTATGGCCGACTGTAAAACTGAATGCTGTGCTAGAAGAATAAAATTAAAAGAAAGGAACAGATCACAGGGGAAAAAACCTCCCAAAATCACACTGCTGGTCAGCCAGGTGTAGCGTGTCTACAGTGTGACACTCACTCCCCAGTGAGAAGGACAAACCAGTGGTGGCGGTGGCGATAATGGGTGGCTCAAATTTCACTGGTGCTCTGAATCCACTCCAGATTTTCGTCCGCACATGGCAGAAGTCATCCATAGGGCTGAAATTAATGGGGGGGGGGGATTCAGCACCCTGGATAGTGACTATAAACTGTACACATTCCTATCCAGGAGTTCTAATAATAATATTAGAACGGCAGAGCTGGAAGGGACCCTATGGATCATCCAGTCCAGACCCTGTCAAGAAAGCCCAGGGGGGAATCGAACCCCCAACAAGACATCTAAACCCCTGAGCTATCCAGCCAGCTAATAATCTTAGAACTGCAGAGCTGGAAGTCTTGAGTGGACTCTGTGAAAACCAGTTTCTTTGCCACTTCCTTAGCCTAAGTCAGCTGCTCACAGCACCAGCCTAGGTAAGTGTAGGGACGCGAGGAAATCCTGCTAGATTTCTCATTCTTGTAGAGATAGGCCTGTTCATGAAACCCCATCAGAATTCATCTCCTCATTGGGAGGGTGAGACCCCAAGTTTTAAAACCCCACGCACGTCTCCTCAATTTCCATGCAACGGGTATCCTTTCGCTTTGCGAAGCCCCACGCACCCACATAGCAAGCCGAGCAGGACGTGGCGACGAAGCAAAAAGAAGCAACCAGCCCATCGGACACTTTGTGAATGTCCAGGCAGCCATTTCGCACTATTTGTGGAAAAATTGCTCTCATGAACACAAAGGCTGTTCAGTCTGTAGCAAAATGGCTGCACCGTCTCAGGGGGTAATATTTTTGTGGTTTCTTGTTCTTTCCCATGTGAACGAGACTAGCAAGGATCTAAGCCCTTGGGCAGTTGCTTCTGAGATCCCAGGCCAGTTCCCCTTTCCATCCCCAGAGCAAATGAGCGGGGGGATTTCTCAAAAGACAAAATTAGGAATCTGTGGGAGTTTAATATCAGCTTTGAGAAAAGAAGACTGAGGGGAGATAGGAGAGCACTTTTCAAATACTTGTAAGGCTGTCCTACAGAGGAGGGGCAGGATCTGTTCTCGATCATCCCTGAGTGCAGGACACGTCACCATGGGCTCAACTTACAAGAATCCAGATTTGGGCTGAATCTCAGGAAAAACGCCTTAACTGTTAGAGAAGTACAACAATGGAACCCATGATATCAGGTGGTAGGCTCTCTAACACTGGAGGCCTTCAAGAGAAATTTAGACAAACCTCTGTCCGATCTGCTTTGATTTGTATTCCTGCACTGAGCAGGGGGTTGGATTCAATGGTTCTAGAGGCCCCTTCCAACTCAACTATTCTATGTTTCTATTTTCTGAATTGTCCAAAATTCACAAATTCCTCATCATCTAGGGTGGAAAGAATGTGACATTTGGCTCTTTTTGCAGTGAATCAGGAGAAACTGAAATCAACAGGTTAGTCCAGGCAGCCCCAGGACTTTGAATGCTTGCCCTCTTCAAAGCTTTTCTATATAAGTCAATTTCTGCTGAAGTAGGGTGGTCTGGGGACGTGGTGGCACGGCAGGTTAAACCGCAGAAGCCTCTGTGCTGCAAGGTCGGAAGACCAGCCGTCGTAAGATCGAATCCACGCGACGGAGTGAGCTCCCGTCGCTTGTCCCAGCTCCTGCCAACCTAGCAGTTCGAAAGCATGTAATTGCGAGTAGATAAATAGGTACCACCTCGGTGGGAAGGTCACGGCGTTCCGTGTCTAGTCGCGCTGGCCACGTGACCACGGAAACTGTCTTCGGACAAACGCTGGCTCTATGGGTTGGAAACGGAGATGAGCACCGCCCCCTAGAGTCGGACATGACTGGACTAAATGTCAAGGGGAACCTTTACCTAGGGTTGTCTGATCCCTGCACCCACACTGAGGGGCTCCTTATATTGAACATATTTACAACACATTTAAAAAAAACACCCTTCCATAGTGGGAAGAGCTGTAGTGATTGAATTTAGCTGGTCCAAATGAGTGAGAGTTTTTCTTCAGCACATTTCTGAAGAAGCAAAGCAAAGCATGATGCTTATATACCACCCCATGTCACTTAAAGAAATTATCAGTATGCACAGTTTAATTTATGTCCACGTTGGTGAGATCTGAAATGTAAAAAAAAAAAAAAAAAAAAAAAAAAGACTGAAAGCAGGTCAATGGCATATTTTTATGTAGAAAAAAAAATTAAATTGAATTAGGAATAGATGTTCAGGTAAATAAATGTGATAATTTAAGAATGTCAAGGAGAGTCAGATCATGATGACTAGTTATGTCTTCCAAAAGGAAGCAAACACACAGAGAGGCGATACCTTGACGATTCAGGTCTGTGCGACCCCCATTGGTGATGCAGTGGCACCACCTTGTGGCAAGGAAAGGGAGAACATCTTATCTGGAGCCCAGAAGATGGATTGAAAGATCAGCAACCAAGGATTCCAGGAGGCTGAAACTTTCTACTTGGGTTCCATTTGGTTGGGCCGTTCTTCAAATTAAAAACCCAAATCTATTTCATTTGGAGTTAATAAAAATCAAGGCTATTTCCCCATCTGCTGCAAGTAATAAACCCTCTTTAGGTGCAAAATTAGCATAAGTAACGGACTACTTCCCGGAACAAACTGTGTTGGTTTTGCAAACATCTGTTTCTTTGTTTGTGCTGAAGTGCTGTAAAGAGATCATCACCACTGAGCTGTATGAAATCTTTTGTCTTTGCTGAAGGGAAGGTGGAGTACCACAGGACATGAAGGATGCAAACATCGTCACATTGTACAAGAACAAAGGAGACAGGGGCGACTGCAATAACTACCGTGGCATCTCTCTTCTCAGCATTGTAGGGAAGCTGCTTGCCCGTGTTGTGCTGAAGAGGCTCCAGGTGCTCGCAGACAGAGTCTATCCAGAATCACAGTGTGGATTTCGAGCTAATAGATCCACCACTGACATGGTATTCTCCCTCAGACAGTTGCAGGAGAAATGCAGGGAACAACAACAGCCACTCTTTGTCACCTTCATAGATCTCACAAAGGCCTTTGATTTGGTTAGCAGGGATGGCCTTTTTAAAATACTTCCCAAGATTGGATGTCCACCTCAGCTCCTTAACATCATCAGGTCCTTCCATGAGGGAATGAAAGGCACTGTAGTTTTTGATGGTTCAACATCAGATCCCTTTGACATCCGAAGCGGAGTGAAACAGGGCTGTGTCCTCGCGCCGACTCTGTTTGGGATCTTTTTTGCTGTCATGCTGAAGCAGGCCATTGGAACTGCAACAGAAGGTGTCTATCTCCAGACTAGATCAGATGGAAAGCTCTTTAATCTCTCTAGATTGAGAGCGAAGACCAAAGTCCAGCTGAAATGCATGCAGGACTTCCTCTTCGCCAATGATGCAGCTGTTGTTGCCCACTCTGCTGAAGAGCTCCAACAACTCATGAATCGTTTTAGCAAGGCCTGCCAAGACTTTGGACTAACAATCAGCCTGAAGAAAACACAAGTCATGGGCCAGGGCGTGGACTCACCTCCCTCTATTACCATCTCCACGCAAGAACTGGAGGTTGTTCATGACTTTGTGTACCTTGGCTCAACGATCTCCGACACTCTCTCCCTAGATGTCGAGCTGGATAAACGCATTGGCAAAGCAGCTACCATGTTCTCAAGACTCACAAAGAGAGTATGGCTCAATAAGAAGCTGACGGCATACACCAAGATCCAGGTCTATAGAGCCTGTGTCCTGAGCACACTCCTGTACTGCAGTGAGTCCTGGACCCTTTGTGCACGGCAGGAGAGGAAGCTGAACACGTTCCATATGCGTTGTCTCCGACACATTTTTGGTATCACCTGGCAGGACAAAGCTCCAAATAGAGTAGTCCTAGAACAAGCTGGAATTTTTAGCATGTATACATTACTGAAACAGCGACGTCTACGTTGGGTCGGGCATGTTGTGAGAATGGCTGATGGTTGGATTCCAAAAGATCTCCTGTATGGAGAATTAGTGCAGGGAAATCGCCCCAGAGGGAGACCACAGCTGCGATACAAGGAGATCTGCAAGCGGGATCTGAAGGCCTTAGGAATGGACCTCCACAGATGGGAAACCTTGACATCCGAGTGCTTAGCCTGGAGACCGGCGGTGCATCATGGCCTCTCCCAATTTGAAGAGACCCTTGTCCAGCAGGCTGAGGCAAAGAGGCAGTCCCGAAACCAGCCAAATCAGGGAGCTGGACAGGGGACAGATTGTATTTGTCTTCAGAGTGGAAGGGATGGTCACTCTCGAATTGGCCTTCTCAGCCACACTAGACACTGTTCCAGGTCCTCTATTCAGAGCACGTTCCCATCGTCTCTCGAGACTGAAGGATGCCTACAGTTTGTTTGTTTACTCCCAACCTTTCTGCATGCGGTGGACAACATAACCAATGGTGTGTCTCTGCTTCTGTGTCTAAAGCCAGCCTAAACGCCAAGATGCACCAGCTGGAGTGGGTTTGGAAGGCGCCTTGCTTTTGACAACAACTGCAATGATAATCTTAGAACTGAGAGTTGGAAGGGACCCCTAAGGATCATCGAGTCTAGCCCCTCTCAAGGAGGCGCAAGGGGATATCGAACTCCCAACCTCTGGCTCCACAGCCAGAGACCTAAACCCCTGAGCTATTCAGCAGTGATGATGATAATTATGATGCTCTGTATAGTCAAATCTGATTTTAATGGTCTTTTTAAGGGTGTTCTGGGTAGAGAATATTCAGAAGTGGTTTCCCATTCCCTTCTTCTGGAGGTACTCCGGGATCTCCACGCAGCTTGCCCAAGGCCACACAGGCTGGCTCTTCTCCCAGGGGGCCCAGTGGGGAATCGAACTCCCAAAAACCACTGAATTACCCAGCAGTTCCAGAAATACTGGCTTTGCTCCAGCACAACCCTCTCATACTGGCTCCTCTCACTCCTCTTCGCCTGGCTGGATTGCTGGCATAACTGCTGGAGAAGCTGAAATGCACAGTTAGAATTAGCTGTAGAAGTCCCCTTCTAGCCAATGGTTCTTGGTATCCACTCTCTCCAAAGCCTATAGCACTTTAGGAAATAAGACTCTTTACATATGAAAGGTTTTGTGTACTTTACGCACTTAAATTCCAGTTCTAAAACAGGCACTCATTAGGCTTAATGTTGATATAAGGGAAAGCAGCAAAAACAAGGTTTGTTTCCTCAGCCCACGTGGCTGGGAGGATCTCCAGGGTGCAGAGATCCAGCTTGGAGATCCAGCATCTTCCAAGGTGAATAAAGGGTCTGAGACAAAAATGGCTTCTCAGAAACACATGTGGAGGAGAAGGGAAGAACAAGGGCGGAGTTTCTCTAGCCCGGGAAAAACAAGCTCCTCTGATTAGTTAGCATGTCAAGCAAACAAGTTAGTCTGTGATTGAGGCCCCTCCTCCCATGTGTTGAAATTTACATCAAGATTGCTACCTAGCCAACAGTTCAAACCCGTCCGAGCCCTAGGCTTCTGACTAGAGATGGGCACGAATCACAAAAATGATGATTCAATTTGATTCATGATTCATCAAGGTCAATGAATCACAAATTACGAATTTATGGTTTTTTTCTGAGAAATTGATGAATCAATTTGTCAATTTGTTTTTTAATTTAAAACCCTGTAAAAAGCTCCCCCCCAAGCACCTAGAGAAACCAAATTCACAGAAAAGCTTCCCATGACTCTCTTCTACAATCCCTCCAAGTTTGGTGAAGTTTGAGTTTATGTCTGAGTTTATGTCCACAAGTAGGGCTCCCCCCCCCAGGAAAGTTACTCCCAGAAACCTAGAGACACCTAAATTACAGTGAAGCTTCTACTAACTCTCCTCTACAATCCTGCCAGGTTTGGTGAAGATTGGGTTTCAGACATCCAAGGTATATACCTACAAACTGGGTCCCCTCCAGGAAAGTGCCTTTTAGCAGCTGGCTTGGGGAAACCCAATCTTCATCAAACTTGGAGAAATTGTAGAGGAGAGTCAGGGGAAGCCTCACTGTGATTTTGATGCCCTGTGGGGGTGAATCTCCTGGAAGGGACCCTTGGACATCAGAAACCCAAACTTCACCAAACCTGGAGGGATTGTAGAGAAACATCAGAGGAAGCTTTCCTACAATTTCAGTGTATCTAGGTGCCGTGAGGGTCGTTTTATAGTTAAACGAATAGACAAATCAAAAATAGCTAAAAAATTGTTGATTCGTGATTCATCAGGGGCATTGATTTGTATGAAAACGAATCAATGAATTAGCAATTTTTAAAAACTGAATGTTATGATTCATTTTTTAAATTCATGCCCATCTCTACTCCCATCCACTGTGTGGGCACAAAGTTAGGCCAGGAATGGGGTAGTCCCAACTAATTTCTAATGTCCCTAAATTGGAAGGGGGGGAGGGGTGTTGAATTCAGCTCAGACAGCCCTCAGCCATCTTGGGTTAGTTAGGCTGTCTTTTTATTTACGGTTTATGATTTAATTGATTTTATTTTATTCATTACCTTTAGACCCTGCCCTTCCATTAAAAGGCAGCATTCACAGCAGCTTTGTTGTTGTTTAGTCGTTAAGTCGTGTCCGACTCTTCGTGACCCCATGGACCAGAGCACGCCAGGCCCTCCTGTCTTCCACTGCCTCCCGGAGTTGGGTCAAATTCATGTTGGTTGCTTCGATGACACTGTCCAACCATCTCGTCCTCTGTCGTCCCCTTCTCCTCTTGCCCTCACACTTTCCCAACATCAGGGTCTTTTCCAGGGAGTCTTCTCTTCTCATGAGATGGCCAAAGTATTGGAGCCTCAGCTTCAGGATCTGTCCTTCCAGTGAGCACTCAGGGTTGATTTCCTTCAGAAAGGATAGGTTTGTTCTCCTTGCAGTCCAGGGGACTCAAAAATGCATTTAGTGTTAAAAAAAAAATGAATACAATCATATGAACCTACCTCACCAGAAAACCATTAAAACTGAGCCAAATACATTAAAAACCATTAAAACCATAAAAGATACAGTTTAAATCAACACAGCAGGGCAGGCTGAACTTTGTATACCAGTATAAAAAGAGGTGCTTTTACTCTTTGCTTAATATGGGTCAGAGTGGAAACAGATCACAACTCAGCTGTCTGTCCAGGGAAGGAATCTCATGGGGCTTCACGGTTCCTCATTCAGGCATCCCATCATGTGGACAAGAACAAGAAACTAATCAATTTACAACTATTCCCGACTCCGGAGTCTTCTGTCTTTCACCTACCGCCCCTTTCCTGCACCTTCTGAACGAATTTCCAGAAGGGCACCATGACCTTCCCAGATCACATTGACACCCAAGGCTCTGTTGTAGGAAATAAATGGGGTGTGGAGAGATACGATGGCCCGGTGTTGTTGAAAACCATTCAGTCTCTAAGCAGATTCATCTTTCTTCCTGAACTTACACTGGAATGTGAAACCCCGGATGCCTTTCTGGAATAAGTCTTCTTCTAGTAAAATAAAATTTAAAAGGTTGGGGGTTTCCAGTTGAGGAAAGAACTGGGCATCTTTAGCCTTGAGAAAAGAAGACTGAGGAGAAATATAATCAACCAGACTTTCCAAAGACATGAAAAGCTGTCCTACAGAGGAGGGGCAGGATCTGTTTTCGATCATCCCAGAATGCAGGACACGTCATAATGGATTCAAGTTACAGGAGACCAGATTTAGGCTGAATACAAGGGGAAAAAAACTTCCTAACTGTTAGAGCAGTATGACAATGGAGCCCATGACCTCAGGGGGAGGTGGTGAGCGCTCCAAAGCTGGAGGCATTTAAGAGAAATTTAGACAACGCCTTGGCAGATATCCTTTGATTTGTATTCCTGCACGGAGCAGGGGGCTGGACTCCATGACCTTAGAGACCTCTCCTGACTCCATAATTCTAGGATTCAGCACAAAAGTGGTAGGACCAGAACCTTGAACACTGGGGCAGGGGTGAGGAATTCCCTGCCAATCACCAATACAAATTCCCCACCATAGTTCAAGACATTCGTTTTAAGGAGGAAGTCCAGAACAACAAGGATTACAGCTCAGTTTAGACAGCTTTATAAGTTTGCTGTTACCCTTAGAAACTGCAGAATCAGCTGTGCAGCCACAGTCACCCACCCCCATCCACTCTTCCCTCGGCTGGGCTCCAGGCCCTCAGGGACAGACCAGGATAATAGCTGCGATGGTTTAGCAGCCGCCGTACTGCACAGCAGCTGTCTCTCTAGTTCCAGATGGGTGCTGCTGAAAGTTGCGGGCTTTTTCTTTTCTTTTTTTATTTTTTGCTAGTAGCCACATGCATGGATTAAAAGGAAAGCTAATTCAGAGGAAGGGCAGTGCCCATTAAGCATCGCCCTCACTCTACATTAGCTTGACCCACCTGCCGTGACTACATCATCAAATTTACTCCGATACACGATGATTCACTTGTTCCTGGAGCAAGAAGACCGGTGCAAAGGCACATAGGGAACTTCCACAGTTCATCCTTTCCCCCCACATCCCTTTTACACCAAACATATTGGGCTATTAAAGTACATCTCTGCTCTTATTGACAAGTGCTAATTGCAACCTGTTCATTTCTTGCGTCCTCACTCAGTCTTAGCTAATTGTGGAGATGATCCGGGGTTAAGATTCAGCGTCAGGGCCTCAGTCTCAAACTTTAGCCTTCGACTTAAGCTTCACTTCCTCCGGTGGCCAGCAGAGAGCACGCCGGACCTGCAGACATGCTGCAGGAGCAAACTCCATGGAGTCACTCCGCGAGGGGTCACACTCTGTTTCGACACCTGCCTCTAGAGCAGAGGGTGAGAAGGAAAGAACACAACGGTAACAAGCGAGAGATGCAATATCGTTCCACATCAGGTTTTTTCTGTTCCTTTATATTGTCAATAAGTCAATCATATCTTGTATGACTGACTTGGAGTTATGCTCATAACAGAAAGGGGAGAAGGAAAGCTATGTGGTCCCACACAGAATCTAAAAACTTTTCTGTCACCATTGCAATCTTAAAAATGGGCAAGCTTTAGAGTCCAAGCAGGGCTCTTCATCAGGTTGGGAATTCACAGAGCCTGAGGCGGTCAGAGGGAGAGGTAGAAGATTTGGAAAATAATCCTCCTCAGATGCGGCAGCCTCAGGATTGGAGTTAAAGTCCTTTGTCAAGGTGAAGGCAGCAGACTTTCAATTCTGCCGGAGGGGCCCCGTTTCAACCCAAGTTTCAAGGGGTCTCCCTCACCCCTTTTTCTTATGAGCCGAACGACAAGATATGACTGACTCAGTGACAAAATAAAGGGATAAAACAAATCAAGTTGCCGCTCTGTCAATGAAGATTTGCCAATCCGGGGGGGGGGGGGGGCGTTTCTCTCAGTCCCGCCACCTTCACAGGTGCATTTGGTGGGGATACAGGATAAGGCCTTCTCGGTGGCTGCTCCCAGACTGTGGAACTCCCTCCCACTGGAGGCCAGGCTTGGCTCCATCTTGGCTGTCCTTCCGCAAGTAGGCGAAGACCTTTCCCTTCAGGCAAGCTTCCCTTGAGTGACTGGCTTTCTGTGTGGGTTTTTTTAAAATGGACTGTTAACGCCTTACTGTTTTGAATGTATTTTTGATGTTGCTTTTATTTACCATTTCTCAGGGTGGTATTTGTTTGGTCCTTTTTTAGTATTTGTATAATTATTGTTTTTAGCCTTAAATATTGTCTTTTAGTGATGTAAAACACTTTTGTATACTCACTGTTCTTTGCTTTAAATATTACCTTTTAATGATGTAAGCTGCTTTGGGTCCTTTTTAAGGCGAAAGGCAGGGTAAAAATATTTTAAATAAGTAAATGAATGTATTTTCGGGGAGCCCCCTCAGCCTGGTTATAGCGAACGTCTACATGGAACATTTTGAAAAACAGGCCCTGGCTTCGGCACCCTTCGCACCCACAGTCTGGTTCCGATACGTGGATGACACCTTTGCAATTTGGAGCCACGGTGAAGAAAAACTGGAAGAATTTCTAAACCATCTCAGTAGCATCCACCCAAATATACAATTCACCATGGAAAAAGAAATAGAGGGCCAACTCCCTTTCTTAGATGTCATGGTCATACGGAAAACTGACCTCCTATTGGGACACAAGGTCTACAGAAAACCCATCCATACAAACCAGTACCTACACAAAAACTCCAACCACCACCCACGACAAAAAAGAGGCATAATCAAAACACTGGTAGACCGTGCAAATCGGAACTGTGAAGCTCAGTTTCTCAGCACCGAACTCAACCATCTGAATTGGGCCCTACAGGCAAATGGCTATTCCAAGAATGAAATCACAAGAGCCATCAAACCAAGAAAACAACACCAAACTAAAGAGGAAAAACAGCCACCCACAAATAAAGTATTTCTGCCATACATCAAAGGGGTCATGGACCACATGGAGAAACTTTTGAAAAAAACACAACCTACAAACAGTATTCAGGCCCACCACAAAAATACAACAAATGTTATGGTCAGCAAAGGACAAAAGGGACCCCCTCGCCACTGCAGGAGTATACCGGATACCTTGCAGTTGTGGCCAGGTATATATTGGGACCACAAAACGCAGCATCCACACCAGAATCAAAGAACATAAGAGACACTGCAGACTAAAACAACCGGAAAAATCGGCAGTTGCTGAACATGCCCTGAAACAAGCTGGACATGAAATCCTATTTCAAAATACAGAAGTACTGGACAACATTTTTTTATTTTATTTATTTATTAGGCATCCTTCAGTATCGAAAGACTATGGTAACGTGCTCTGTATGGAGGACTTGGAACAGCGTCTAGTATGGCTGAGAAGGCCAATTCGAGAGTGACAATCCCTTCCACACTGAAGACAAACACAATCTGTCCCCTGTCCAGCTCCCTGATTTGGCTGCTTCCGTGACTGCCTCTTTGCCTCGGCCTGCTGGACAAGGGTCTCTTCAAATTGGGAGAGGCCGTGATGCACCGCCTGCCTCCAGGCTGAATGCTCGGATGTCAAGGTTTCCCATCTGTGGAGGTCCATTCCTAAGGCCTTCAGATCCCGCTTGCAGATATCCTTGTATTGCAGCTGTGGTCTCCCGCTGGGGCGATTTCCCTCCACTAATTCTCCATACAGGAGATCTTTTGGAATCTGACCATCAGCCATTCTCACGACATACCCGAGCCAACGTAGACGTCGCTGTTTCAGTAATGTATACATGCTAAAAATTCCAGCTCGTTCTAGGACTACTCTATTTGGAACTTTGTCCTGCCAGGTGATACCAAAAATGCGTCAGAGACAACGCTTATGGAATGTGTTCAGCTTCCTCTCCTGCCGTGCACAAAGGGTCCAGGACTCACTGCAGTACAGGAGTGTGCTCAGGACACAGGCTCTATAGACCTGGATCTTGGTATATGCCGTCAGCTTCTTATTAAACCATACTCTCTTTGTGAGTCTAGAGAGCATGGTAGCTGCTTTGCCAATGCGTTTATCCAGCTCGACATCTAGAGAGAGAGTGTCAGAGATCGTTGAGCCAAGGTACACAAAGTCATGAACAACCTCCAATTCTTGTGTGGAGATGGTAATAGAGGGAGGTGAGTCCACACCGTGGCCCATGACTTGTGTTTTCTTCAGGCTGATTGTTAGTCCAAAGTCTTGGCAGGCCTTGCTAAAACAATTCATGAGTTGTTGGAGGTCTTGAGCAGAGTGGGCAACAACAGCTGCATCATCGGCGAAGAGGAAGTCCCGCATGCATTTCAGCTGGACTTTGGTCTTCGCTCTCAATCTAGAGAGATTAAAGAGCTTTCCGTCTGATCTAGTCCAGAGATAGACACCTTCTGCTGCAGTTCCAAAGGCGTGCTTCAGCATGACAGCAAAAAAGATCCCAAAAAGTGTTGGTGCGAGGACACAGCCCTGTTTCACTCCGCTTCGGATGTCAAAGGGATCTGATGTTGAGCCATCAAAAACTACAGTGCCTTTCATTCCCTCATGGAAGGACCTGATGATGTTAAGGAGCTGAGGTGGACATCCAATCTTGGGAAGTATTTTAAAAAGGCCATCCCTGCTAACCAGATCAAAGGCCTTTGTGAGATCTATGGAGGCGACAAAGAGTGGCTGTTGTTGTTCCCTGCATTTCTCCATCAACTGTCTGAGGGAGAATACCATGTCAGTGGTGGATCTATTAGCTCGAAATCCACACTGTGATTCTGGATAGACTCTGTCTGCGAGCACCTGGAGCCTCTTCAGCACAACACGGGCAAGCAGCTTCCCTACAACGCTGAGAAGAGAGATGCCACGGTAGTTATTGCAGTCGCCCCTGTCTCCAGCAATCTGGACAACACCAGCAATCATTATGTTAGACTACACAGGGAAGCCATTGAAATCCACAAACACCAGCAAAGCTTCAATAAAAAAGAAGAAAGTCTAAAACTCAACAAAGCCTGGCTCCCAGCACTGAAAACTGCAGCCTGCAAAAAAGGTCAACAAACTCTACCCAGTCACAAGGACCGGTGATCACTGCACACAAAAGACCAGCTAACGACACCCATCAATCACAGTGACAGATCATCTTCCCCTTATCACAACAATACACCCACAACAAAAATCACTCAATCTCCTGAAAAGGACAAAAAGCTGATCCCACAGCTACAAATACTCAACTATCCCACACACTACACCAGAACACAGACAGAGTTCTAACTCCTATCCTCTGAAGGTGCCAGCCACAGAGACTGGCGAAACGGTAGGAAGAAAAACCTCCGGAACATGACCAAACAGCCTGAAAAACCTACAACAACCAAGTAAATAAATGCCTTCACGATCTTCTTCTGTGAAGTCAAGAGCTCCTGTTTGGCTGGGAGTGGAGGCACCCATCAGAGGAGAGGTTATAAAAATCATTAGAGCAAAAGCAGGAGGGTGGGTGTGTATTGCCAGCTACCTCATTGCCAAAGCAAATTATCTCCTTTTAATCTACAGTGTCTGTCACAGTCTGTTGTTGCAGGGACCAAAAATGTTGTTTTTTCCTTGACAAATGAGCCAAACAATTTGAGGTGTGTGAGGAGAGAGAGGTGTTTTACTTGCAAAGTCCAAGTTCAAGCATGGTTACTGACATGGGAAAGCTCTCATTTCCTTGTAGGATTCAGATGGTATGGTTGAAGTCCTATTGCTTAGCATAGCATGATGCAGCTAGAGTAGACCCATTTGAACCAACAGAATTTACAGAAAGGTTGACTCCCCAAATCTGCACTGATTCAATGGGCCTCCTCTAGTGCCATTTGCTACACTAAGCAACAGGATTTCAGCCTATAAGAGGGAACGTAAAAGATAAGGTATTTGGGGTTCAGCTAAGTGGCAGGTGGGTTAATGCTTTCCACAATGGAAGAACTTGAAAGGAGGGGAAAAGGCTCACCTCTCATGGGAGAAGGAGTGCGGCCGGGGTTACGACAGGTAAGGAAGAAGCAGAATACCTCTGGTGAGGGCAGTGATCAGAGAGGCATTGCCCTCCCTCTGAATGGACTTTATTCACCCTCTGAGATATTGGTGAAATCTGAATGGTTGGGAGGTGGTACTATACAGGAATGGCATGTGGACCAACTGGGTGGGTGGGAAACCCATCCCAAAACTATAAGGGGGCACTGGGCTGCTCTAGTCACAGATTGCTCTGGCCTCATCCACCAAAAACAGAGTTCTTACAGCTGGACCAGAAAGGTCAAGCTTGGTTACAGATTGGGGTCAGGCTGGAGAGCATTGTGTGGTCACCGGGAAATAGATCGCGCCAGACTGCTCCACAAGCAGTCCATATACTGCAATCTATCAGGAAAAACTTCCTAACTGTTAGAGCAGTAGAACAATGGAACCAGTGACCTCAAGGGGAGGTGGTGAGCCCTCCAATGTTTGAAGCATTCAAGAGAAAATTGGAACCACCCTCTGTCGGAGCTTCTTTGATTTGGATTCCTGCCTTGAGCAAGGGGGTTGGACTTGATGGCCTTAGAGGCCCCCTTCCAACTCCATGATTCTAGGATTCTCTGATTCTATTTCTCTGTGTGATCACACCCCTAGTCTCAACTGTCAGCAACTCGGGAGAGCTAAGCATATTAGTCTGTTTCAGAAGCAATGAAAGCGCAGTCAGAAGAAAGCCAAAAGTATTGTGGTTTCTCTGAGAACTGTTTCAGCATTTCCTGGACTGCAACCCACTTGTGTCTCATGCCTTCTCACGTGACTGAAGAAATAGATTATGACCCACAAAAGCTGACACGGGAATAAATTTGTTAGGCCAACTTTGTTATCCTGTTCAGAACATAAAAGGAATAATGTGAACATTCCCATGGACCAGACACACACACATCACCCAACCAATCACACAACTGGCTCTTCTACCAACACCACGGCCAGTGCAAGATTGCGCGCTTTAAGGAGAGCTTGCCCAGAGGGGTGATGCTTCGGCGATCATCCTTCTAAGGTAACGGGTCTCATTCTTAAAGGTGCCTTGATATTCCCTTTCTGTTTTAGAAGACGTAGCCCTGTTAGAGCGTGCAAGCAGATCAGGTAAAATCCAAGGAAACAAAAGGAAATGAGACAAGTCAAAGACAGGTGGCAAATTAAAGACTAACTGTTATATCTTAATGTGTGAGCTTTTGTGGATCATGTCCACTTCTTCAGCCACATGGAATGAAATGAAATACAGAATGAAATAGGGAGTTCACAAGTAAAGCATTCCTGATGCCAGCAACAGCGGAGTGGGACAAATTTTTGCTGAGAATCGCAGGGTTACTTTCTCACTGCTGTGATGAAACAGGGCCTGGCAGGCTGGATGGAGACAGAAGACCATCTTGCCCTGGGTTGTCCCGTGCAAAGCAGCACAGAAGCTGGAAAAGGTACCTCTTCCGAGTCCAATTCTCGGGGGCCCCTCACCCCCGACCCTAGCTGGGTAGCAGGAGGCAGATTTTGGGAGTGATGGTTTTAAAAACAGACAGATAACTCCCCCAAGTCCTGTTCTGGCAAGGCGGGCTCAGCTGCTCTTCCTGCACCTGCAGAATAAGACCATCTCTCATGTTTTGTGTCCCAGAAGGAGCAAAGAGCTGATCCTTCTGAGGCACCGTGGCTGGGGCTGTGCTTGAGGCTGTCTGCTCTGATTCCTGGCCTCCCACCGTCCTCACCTTCTTCTGCAGGAACTCGCTGCGTCTGCTGCCAATACAAGGAGAGTCTCATGTTGTCACGGACATGTGATTTTCTTCGTTGCCTTAACTTAATTTCCTCTTTCCTTTCTTTCCAGGAGAGATTTCCGCTTGCAAGCTGAGACGTCGCAACTGGAAAGGTCGTTTCCTCCCTGCCAGGAGGCATCTCTCCCTCCCTGCGGAAGGACACCTGTAGTTCTCGTTACCTCGAGGGCAAAGAAGAAGCGAGACCCCTGAACAGGTGTGCAGTCATCCTACAGATCCATGGAAACTCACACGAAAAAGCTCACATCTTCCTTGCCCCATAGATGACCGCGAGGCATTTGCCACCTAAATTCTCTCTCTCTTTCTCTCTCTCTCTCTCTCTCTCTGTGTGTGTGTGTCTGCACACTAAGACATAGCTACTTGAGCAATGCAGGAAAATCTCAGCTTTGTGAAAAAAAAAGACTCCTTCCATCCCAGTTCTTAAAACCCTGAATTCGCCAATACAAGCTTCTCTTCCAAGGAAAATGTTAAGAATATTCAACAGTTGCACCAGCAGAGCGCAGTGGTCTAGTCCGGAGCTGGTGGCTAGCAAACAGGAGCTAATCTTCTGGAAAGTAGAAGGGTTCTTTTTATCTCGTCAGGGATAAGGCAGATGAAAAAGTCCTAAAAAAGTTTCTTGGATATTGTTTCATGAATGACTGTTTCTATCATCAGTTAATTAAATGACAATGCAGTTTCAAAGTTTCAAAGCCCCACCTCTGTGAGGACACTGGTGTCTGTTCCTGGTGCCAGGATCCAGCCCTGAAATCTTAGGGTCTGGGAAGCGGCTGACTTGGAAACCCAAGGACTTCAACATCTCACTTTCCTGGTGGGCGAATCTCCCTGGAGAGCCGAGTTATGGTTTGGGAGCCTTTGTTCCATCTTTTTTCTTCTTGATTTTGGAGTGATGGACTCAAGTCTTTGATCCTTACTGAGATAGAGTACAAAGGCACATTCCAGAAGACAAGCTAAAGTTAAGTAGCAGTCTTTGCTTCCATTGTGTAGTGTGTTTGGTTTACTTAATGGAACATTCCAGATGCCAAAATCAGATTGCACACGGAGGTGTGCTCAGATGGTGGTATGTCTCACGTTTTGGACCACGTGTGGCATGGCCCAGTTTGAGCTATTTTCTGGTGACTAAGCAACATACGGAGAATCGCAAACTAGCCCAACCCTGCTCCATGACCAATCTGAACCTTTTTGGTCAAGCACCAGGTTTACCCACCTTTTGGAGCTGGATTGAAGTGATGAAGACCAGTAACCATGTGCCCAGAAGGGTCGCTTTAAAGGAGATCACACCCAGTGGAGTGGGTCTTTCCAGCATGATCCAGCGCAATCCTCTATCACCGTCGGAGTGCACCCCCAGTAGAACTATATGTGAAGGACAAGAGAAAACCAAAATACCCGAGGCACCATTTCAGCAATGCATGTCCTTCGGAAGAGAGGCAAAAACACAACGCTGGTAGGGAAGGGTGTGGTCACCCAGGCAAGAATTGGAGCAGGGGTGGCTCCTGAAACCTCCAGCAAGGAAGCTGCCACGCTGCCTGAAAGGTCAGTGGCCCCACACGTGTTTGCACCTGGTCACCCTCCTTTCTTGTGTGTTGCCATTTAATTAATTAATCCGTATTGTGCCATCTCTGTGTAGGGGGATTTCTAGAGACAAAGAGGAAGGTGCCTCTCCTCAGGTGTAGTGGTTAGAGTGCTGGAGAGGGACTCGAGAGGTCTCCCATCATGTCCCTAATTATTTAATGAAGTGCTGCCAAGTTGAGTCCAACACAGGGTGACTCTGGAGCAGCCCCTCCTTCTGACGGTGCTCTGGGACCCTCGTATGGCTTGCCAAAGGCCACACAAAGATGGTGGGCACACAGGAGGGACCGTTTCGATCTGAACTGCCAGCCTCTGGCTCGGTAGCTGGGCCCTCTCGCTCACCATGCTCAACCAGCCCAAATCCCCACCACTCCATACAAAATCTTCAGCTAGTCTCTCCTTCCTTTCCTCCCTTCTCTAGGAGAAGAACTACATGTGCCTTTGAGGAGAGATGAGATACAAACAGGGAGGTGTGCCAACTTGGGAGAAAAATGTCCAAACCAGGCAGAGTGAGGCCATTTGTGCATTTCTGGATCAGATAAAGAGGGGTTCAAGAAGCCCCCTCTGGTGGATCAAGGCCCTCCTACGAATCACTGAAGTTTCTGCTGGCATTTCAGAGGGTTAAAAATGCTGAAATCTGAACAAAAATGCTTGGTACCAGGTTGCTGTTAGAGCAGAAGGAGAGGGATGGCCAGAACCTTTCCTGGATCAGACTGAGCTCACCAGGCTCTACTAGTTCCCTCTCTACGATGCTGAGCAGCCGTTTGTATCCAGGCATGGCAAGGGGAGGGGACTAAACTGCTTACCAGTGAGTGTGTGTGTGCAAGTGTGAGATGGATGCCTGCCTGTCTCGTGTGGGCTTTGGTTAAACAAGTCAAAGTAACATTAAAGGCTCTCTCTGTTCCTTCTGGGCAGCAATATTGCCTACTTCCTTTTATTTATTTATTTTTAAAGGCCTGCTGCTGGTCTTTTTTTGCAAAGCCTCCCCCCCCCCACCATTTCCTTATTCTTGTTGTGGGTGCCTGTGCCTGTTCCAGTGTGGGTGGATGCCAAATGGGAAGTACTCGGATTTCAGCTAGGCAATGAGTGGGTCCACGTGGGCAAGGAAGGCTGCTGACGGGGGACTCTAAGGGGACATCTCCGGCCTCCCCAGCACATGCTTTGCCTGAGTGTGGCTCCCTGGGACAGCGGGCAGAAGGAAAGATGGAAGCTGATAGGAGCTTTGCCCTGCAAACTGAAGGTCCACCGTATTCCTAGAGCTAATGGCACTGCCTAGTGCCTTAAATCTCAGGCCATATCCCTTTATTTTTCCCCATTTGCATCCTGCCCACCACCCAAACACACATACGAATAGCTGCAGAAGCCTGAGAAGAAAGGGCTTCAGGCCACCTCGATTTGTCCACCCAATATTTGGAAACAAATGAGACTGGACACTATTCATACACCCCTGGATATAAATGTAGTAAACAAATAAAGCAACGCTGTGAACAGGGAGATGCCACAGAGGAAGGTTGTGGAGGGAAGTCAAGGCAGGAACGAAGAAGGAGCCCGCTCCCTATGGTCTTGGTTAGATTGCTCAGGTGGAACTTCAGGCAAGTTCGGGGAGCAAGATGTGTTTGAGCTTGACGGGATTGGGGGCTTTTGAAGAGGGAGGTGAAGAAGGTTAAAAAATATATGACCAGACCCATCTTTCAGGAGGGCAGTTCCAGATTCCCAGGGGGAACAAAGGAGAAGTGATAGTTGCCTCTGGAGGAAGAGCAGGAGACCTGGTGGAGGGTGAGGGTCAGGGATGGGCCAGGAGAGGTGAGGCAAAGCTCTGGCTAACATTTCGTTGAAGCCACTTCTGTAAATGTTGAAAGCTTAACGGGGTCGGGGGTCGTGTTTCCAAGGCACCGTGTGCTTTTGTGCAGCATCATTATTTAGAGGCAAGCATAAGGCTCTGGGATCCAGGAAGGGGGAAAGGGAATAAAGAGCAGGAGCCGGTCTGATCTCTGCCTGTCCAGCTGGCAAAGGCAGGAGGACCAAAATTGCCCCTGGCAGCTTGCCTTCCTTGGATCGCCAGTGGCTCGGAGGCCCCTGCTTGCAGAGATAATCAAGGGGTTGGGAAATGGAGCTACTGGAAGAAAATACTGATACCGTCTGGATTTTGGAAAATCTGGAGGGGACTCATTGGACCCTTTCTGATAACAGGGCTTTGGGGTCACTGGAAAACTAAAGTCTTCTGTCCTGGGTCCAGAATCGGCTGCCCTGGGCCAGCTTAGCCATCTGAGCAAACCGGAGAGAAGGTTTCACCGGGCCCTAAAATGGAGAGCTCAGGGAAGTTCCTGTTTTGGATTAAACCTCCTGAAATGCCCTCGCCTGCATGCCACCGGCTGTGCTACTGTAGCTGCAGGATTCTGGTAACAGAGACGTTCCTTCTGCCCTGATGGGTTGGTTGGTTTGGTCATTTCACGGATGTGCCACCTTCCCTGCAGTCATATTTGGCTTTCTCGCAACGGCCCTGTGGGTCAGTCAAGCTGTAAGAGAGGGACTGGCTCAAGGCCACCCTGTGGGTTCCAATGCTCAGGTCTAACCACGATGCCACCCTGGCCATCAGATGCCACCAGAGGAATCATGAAAAGTGTACTCTTCACCTGAGATGGTGGAAATTTTGTTGCCTTCATTTCATTCTTATCCCACTTTCTTCCCCTAGTGGAGATCCAAGGCAGTATACAAAAATAATTAATATCTACAAATAATAAAAAACAAGCCAATTAAAATGAGGAACTATAACATACAACTATTTTAGAACAATACCTGCAGTGGTGGTTGGCATCATTGTCCTCTTAGAGAGAATTTGTGTATTGGTGAGACTGTTTTTTGTGCCTTTCTTAAAACTCATTGTCACCTCGGTGCATAGAAGCGGTTGGTGCATTGTTTGCACCTCTGTGAGCGCGCAGCTTGGTCTTTTGTGCAAATGCCTGTGTATGTGCCTGCATCTCTGTGTGTACTTAGCTTCATACAGGGGAAAATGTTGTTGATATGGTTTGTGCAAAGTGTAAAAAGCACGATGGTATGCATAGGAAGGGAGACCCTTGAGTGTCTCGTGGCTGCACTGGCTGTTTTGGCCCCATGGGAGACTCTGGGGAAATTTCGAACGGCTCATCAGAGCTGCACAAAGGTCTGGTGAAGGAGGGTCCCTCAGCCTAGAAACCACGATGTGCCGGTGAGGAACCTGAAGGCTGAGAAGGAAGGACCCTTGGAAAGGCTATGTTCTTTTCTCACACGTTTCCTTCCCCGGGCTACGCTTCTGGGATCAGAAACTGTACGTGACCTACTGCAAGCAAAGATCTGCCCGCATGGCAGCTTTCTTTTCTCTTTGTAATGTGTGTATGGGTGTGTGTGTGTGTCTCCACACACCCCCAACCCAAAGTATTCTCCCAGTCTCTATCCAGAGACAACTTATGAGGGGCCAATGGACTCAACTTGAGCAGCGGAAGGGGAGCCAGGCCGTTGCTTCAAGTGTTTTTTGTTGTTTAGTCGTTTAGTCGTGTCCGACTCTTCGTGACCCCATGGACCAGAGCACGCCAGGCCCTCCCGTCTTCCACTGCCTCCCGGAGATGGGTCAAATTCATGTTGGTCGCTTCGATGACCCTGTCCAACCATCTCGTCCTCTGTCGTCCACTTCTCCTCTTGCCTTCACACTTTCCCAACATCAGGGTCTTTTCCAGGGAGTCTTCTCTTCTCATGAGATGGCCAAAGTATTGGAGCCTCAGCTTCAGGATCTGTCCTTCCAGGGAGCACTCAGGGTTGATTTCCTTCAGAATGGATAGGTTTGTTCTACTGTTTGATTATTCTTGCGTTTTATGACTTCTAGGCTACCAGAGGTTGCCTGCCAGACCAAAATTATCTTTTTGTTTGAAAAAAAAAAAGAAGGGGTGGGTGGGGGAATTTGGCTCCCATCAAAACCACCCATCCATCCAACAGCCATAAAACCCCTAATAACTATTATAGAGTTTTTGTTCCTGGCTCTTCCCAAACCTATATAATATTATATTGAAATGTTATCCGTGCCACCTCACACACTGCCCTCCCTCCTGTCCCCGGTTACTCTTTTGCGAGCCGCGTAGGGAAAATTTGCAGCTCTACCCAAGCCTTGTTTCCTCAGGGTCATTTGGTGGAAACTTTGTTTTTATTATTAAATATCATCCTGAAAAAGAAAAACAATAATGTCCTTGAGCTCCTGATTATTCCTGCAAAGCCACTGTTGGTGTTTCGAGCAAAACTAAAGTAATAATAGATGGCATATTTTTCTTAAGAAATGGATTGAATCTTATGAGTTGTTGGAAGGTTTTGTTTTGGTTTCTTTCACATTTTTGCTGGCTTCTGATGCCTCCAGAAATCTCCTTGTTTCAAGGAGAGAGAAAACAGGGTCAGTCTGAATGCATTTGGTCACAGCATCTGCTAAGGGACACGGGCAAGATCCATAGAACAGCGACTTTGCAGGCATGGAGGTTGTGGCCACTGGCTTTGATCCCAGTTCCTGTGTTCATCTGAATCTGGGCAAAGGGTGGGCCCAGCACATTTCACACCCAAATTAGATTGTGCAGTTAACCCTTCATTCGAAGCAGACCTCCCTTAAGAGGCAAAAGACATCAGTTTATTTTTTTCTCCCAGCACAAGATGTCCTCACCACTGCACGGAACAAGTTAGTTTACTTTCATCCAGTGATGGGTCTCCCAGAAGCAAATGTGGGCTTCATTTGCAGCTCTGATTGGTTGGGCACGGAGCTTTGAAGGAACTGCGTGTCTGGAGGGAAAACTTTGTAATCGCAACACCTCAGTGATAGATCGCTTGCTTTTCATGTGGAGGGTCTTCTGTCTGATCCCTGACCGCTCTAGTTAATATGAGGGAGAAGATTAGGATGAGAAAGTTTTCTGCTCAAATCTCTGGAGAAAGCCAGTGAGCCTACTGCCAAGGGGGAGTCTGGGAGACTGTAGTAGCCTAGTCTAAAACAGGGTTGAGGAGGAGGCGGAGAGCAGCAGGCAAGCCACCTGATCCGAAATCCTCCCAACTTGCTCCATCTGCTAGAGGAGGCTACGATGGTTTTGCTGGGCATTTCAGCCCAACAGCTCTCCTGCTCAATTCCTCCTTCTCCTCAGCAGCCATGGGGGTGGAGGGGATCCCCAGAGCACCAGGCTTGGAGTGGCTTGGAGCCCAAGACATCCACGGCTGCTTCGGTTTCATCCCACTCTTGGGACCGTACATTTGCCGTTTCCCGCAGAACTACCACCACAGCATGTGTGTGCGCATGTGAGCGTGCATGTACAGATGTAGGTGTACCTGCTTCCCAGCTACACCACCTGCAACAGGCAAAACCAAGCTAAGGGCAGAACTGTGCCACTTCGCCCCCTCCCTTCCACACGTCCTTAAACACCTCCAAGCTTCTCAGATACAAAGCGGGACCAATCCTTGGATAGGGGGCCACCTGGGAACCCCAGGGGTCTAAAGGGACCGCCTGGATGACCCCCCCCAACCTAGAATGGTAGTGACTTGAAGAGCTTTTGCTGCCATTCAGGGTTGGCCAGAAGGACCAAGAGATCTGAGGGGGGTGTGTGCGTGGGGGGGACGACTTCCTAATTCTTATGTCCCTTTGCCATTTGAAGCCCCCTCAAGGAGGGACCAGACTCTTCTCCAGCGGTGGGAGGTTCATCCCATTGCTCCAAAGAATCAGGGTGTGTGTGTTGGGGGGGGGGTTGGGGGGAGAATTGCTCCCTTCCCAGTGGGTCACTGGTCTATCTAAGGCAACATATGGTCCGTTCTACTGACTCGATGGGAACTCGCTAAAATAAATTGTAAACTGTGAAGTCTAGAAAAAGAATGGATTTATGGGCTTAGCTGGCGTCAGTCGCAGCAATACATAAACGGTTCTCACCAAGATTCAAGCTGGGAAGGAGAAGTTCTTTTCCAGTCGTTTGTCCCCACTGAGAGGGCAGGAATCGATCAACAGCAGGGCAACTGGGGAGAGCTTCTCACTAAGAGGGACTAAGGCCAGATGTATCCTGCCCCAGATCTCGGATCCGTGGCAAGCTGTAGCTGAGGCCCAGCCAGTCTCTACACGACCATCACTCAACCCAGAGCCATGATGGTGGAAGAAGAAGAAGGAAACATTCAGCAGCCTTCTTCCTAGCTGACTCCTGTGGCAGGCTTTTGCTTCTGGGCAGCTCCCTGAACGATGGCTGATGGGACAGCCCTGTGCAAAATTCTGCAACCGAGTCAATAGCAGATGTTTGGCAGGAGAGAGAAGTCGGGTCTGAAGCCAAATCCTCATCCTCTTTGCAGCCAGAGAAGGTGCTTCCATGAGCATTTTCCAGACTTTCCTGCGAGGGGCCAGGAGCTCATGAAACAAAAGCAAACCCGCTCAACTTCACATTGCATTTGGGAGAGTGTGCTTGTTTTCCTCTTGGGCAAAGCCGGTTTCCCTTCTTGCACCCTTGCCCGCTTGATTCTGGGGAAAGTTAAGGTTTGAGGTGTAAGTGTGTGTGCAAACTTCCTTTGTAATTCCTGTTTTTCTGACGGTGCCATCTGGCCCTTCACCGGTGGATCACAGGCAGCGGTGGGATTGTTCTTGGCCAGTCCTGGCCTCTGGAGAAGTCTTCTACTACAGCCACAAAGGAGTGGAGGTTGAAGAGACCCATGTTCTGAGGCTCACCCATCCTGTTGGCCTATGGCTCGATGAGTGGAAAGTTGCAATGTTTGCTCCTATGGTGCCCGTGCGTCTCTGTCTGTGAGAGGGAGAGATACAGAGAGGAAAAGAGGGGTGTCTTAGATGATGCAGCCATTGTTGCCCACTCTGCTCAAGACCTCCAACAACTCATGAATTGTTTTAGCAAGGCCTGCCAAGACTTTGGACTAACAATCAGCCTGAAGAAAACACAAGTCATGGGCCAGGGCGTGGACTCACCTCCCTCTATTACCATCTCCACACAAGAATTGGAGGTTGTTCATGACTTTGCGTACCTTGGCTCAACGATCTCTGACACTCTCTCTCTAGATGTCGAGCTGGATAAGCGCATTGGCAAAGCAGCTACCATGTTCTCTAGACTCACAAAGAGAGTATGGCTCAATAAGAAGCTGAAGACATATACCAAGATCCAGATCTATAGAGCCTGCGTCCTGAGCACACTCCTGTACTGCAGTGAGTCCTGGACCCTTTGTGCACGGCAGGAGAGGAAGCTGAACACCTTCCATATGCGTTGCCTCCGACGCATTTTTGGTATCACCTGGCAGGACAAAGTTCCAAATAGAGTAGTCCTAGAACGAGCTGGAATCTTTAGCATGTATACATTACTGAAACAGCGACGTCTACGTTGGCTTGGGCATGTCGTGAGCATCCTTCAGTCTCGAAAGACTATGGTAACGTGCTCTGTATGGAGGACTTGGAACAGCGTCTAGTGTGGCTGAGAAGGCCAATTCGAGAGTGACAATCCCTTCCACACTGAAGACAAATACAATCTGTCCCCTGTCCAGCTCCCTGATTTTGCTGCTTCCGTGACTGCCTCTTTGCCTCGGCCTGCTGGACAAGGGTCTCTTCAAATTGGGAGAGGCCGTGATGCAACGCCTGCCTCCAGGCTGAACGCTCCGATGTCAAGGTTTCCCATCTGTTGAGGTCCATTCCTAAGGCCTTCAGATCCCGCTTGCAGATGTCCTTGTATCGCAGCTGTGGTCTCCCTCTGGGGCGATTTCTCTCCACTAATTCTCCATACAGGAGATCTTTTGGAATCCGACTGTCAGCCATTCTCACGACATGCCCAAGCCAACGTAGACGTCGCTGTTTCAGTAATGTATACATGCTAAAAATTCCAGCTCGTTCTAGGACTACTCTATTTGGAACTTTGTCCTGCCAGGTGATACCAAAAAAATACTTTGGTATCAAGAAGATACGATCCAAAGTAACATGTAGGTATTTGGAGGCAAAACAGCGATTTAGTTAGATGCTCCTTCAAGTAACCCAAAGTTTCCAAGATGCCCGTCTGTTTCTCAGACAGAAGGGCACATATTTCAGTCTTAGTGCAGTCAAGTTCAAGTTGATTTCTATCCTAAGATGCGCCAAGATCCTCTAATGTAGCGGTTCTTAACCTTGGGTCAACCAGGTGTTCTTGGACTGCAACTCCCAGAAGCCTTCACCACCAGCAGTGCTGGCCAGGATTTCTGGGAGTTGTAGTTGTTAGACTGCAGAATTTTTGCAGACGTAACTGATGATGAAAAGTGCCATAGGTGGCCAAGAGGTCCATCGTCTTCCTGGTTTCAAAGCCATCCGCAATATGTTCAGGTCATCAGAGGAGGCCCTTCTCTTGGTCCCATGGCCAGGGCAGGCATGACTGATGGGGACACGGGAGAGGGCCTTCTCTGTGGCAGCTCCCAGGTGATGGGATGCTCTACGTCGGAAGATCAAGCTGGCTCCCTCCCTTTTATCCTTCCACCAACAGCTGAAGACCCACCTTTTCAGGCAAGCTTTTGACCATCATGATTGAGTCCCTGAATGCCTTTTTCAAGTTAAGATAGTTTAAAATGTTTTTCCTGTTTTTAATTGTTCCGTTGCATTTTAATCAGTTGATAATTTAATTGTTTTTCTGACAACTTGCAATTGATCCCAGGCTGTTGTAAGGGAAACCCCAGCCTATTTCACAGTTTAACCCGGACGGCCTCCCTTTTCCCCTCTTGCTTTCACTGTCTTAGATGGCAGAACGTATCCTCCACTGGAGAGGGACCAGATTTCCCTTCTGAATGCTGTAAAACGCTACTCTATGGTAATCTACTTGTAAGTAATAACAGCAAGGGATGGTGCTTGTCTCTGGACAAATGCATAAATACAAACTGAATCATGATGCTTCTGCAGTTGTGGGACAGCTGCTAACAAGAGGGACCCACATCCCCACGAATCCCTCCTCTTAGATCCAGCACCCAAGCGCCACAATTAGAAATGAAGAAAGAATAAAGGCAAAAACTGAGGAAGATGCTGAGCTGGTGGCGACGGAAAATGGAGCTGAGCAAGCTAATCCATTGCTTTGCTTTGCAATGGATTAAGGCTGAACATTTCTCTAAAGTGTTCCTCTACTTTAAAAACATGCTTTCAAAACAAGAATGTTCATATTTCAGTTTCGTTACTTTCTTAAATTTTGTGGAATTTTTACTTCTCTTTCTTTCTTTGTGCCGGTAGACTGGAATAAACATTTGCTGGATTTATATGGCTTTCTGGTTTACTATAATCTTCCTTTCATTAAAAAAAAAAAAGATTTAGATTTTCACATGTACTACTTATTTTAAAAATCTATCTAAACAGCTCTAGGCATTTTCTAAATACAACAAAGAGTGATACATCATGCAAATTAAACAACAAGATGCAACACAGAAGAGCAGGGAAATTTATATTATTTTTTTAAAAAATGGCAGTGTCCTGGTTCTGTAAAATATACTGCTTAAACTGTTCATCAATCTGTCGAAAACTTGACAAAGCCAATGTTTTTGTCTGCTGTCTTAAGCTATAAAGCACTGTTCTCTGACAGAGGTTCCTAGAGAGGGAATTACAGTCTGCATATCAGGGTTACAGAAACATGCTGTTGACCATCATATAGGCTCACATCGCTGCATTATAAGTGACTCTGGGGGGAGCGGGTTCACACTCTGCGTGCACAGGATTTCCATGAGAGAAATCTGGATATTCTCTTTCTTTTCTTCTGAAAACTCTTTTCCTTTTCTTCACTTCTTTCCCATCTCCTTCAAATACCAGACAGGTCTTCTTTGAATAATCGGTGGTTGTAAGCAGCTCCTGAAACTAGAATTCATTGAAAATTGGAGAGATTCCCATTCATCCATGTTTCCTTGCATAATCTCTGGCTGATGTTTAATCGTTGAACATGGATGTCTTAGAGAAATGTGCAAACCAGGACAGTCAAGACAAATACTGATGGTTGAAAAGACCCGCTCAGCGGAACGTTCCATTCAGAAAGGAAGACCCACCAGAAGCATAATGAAGGATTACGCCCCTCTTATGAGCATTGCCCTGGTGCAAGGAAATTGGTTTGTTTTTTTCTTCATTCCAACATTTATCGAATCAGCATGATCTCAATTTGTGGCACTCAATGGGTTATTGGTTGATTTGCTGTACGACTACAAATCCCATTTCAGTGGGGTGGATATCTCATGTTGTATGGTGGCAAATTTAGAGGTGGTCTTTCTGACAGTGTCCAGAAACAGAGAACAATAATAGAGCACAACTGGAACACATCAACAAACCTAGAGCAAGTCCTTTGTAGAGCTAATGGCTCTTAATTGCCCACTCAGGCTCAAACTATGCAGAAACGCTTTGCATTACACCAGGAGTAGAGTGCAACCATGTACTATCCCAGGAAAATACCCAACTGCTGGGAGGATTGCGGCTAAGCTCAGAGGGAATATGGGAGCCCCATGGGGTGGTGGATGATGTTATCATCATCCCTGAGGCTTTGACCTTGTGAGCCCTTAGCTTCACTACACAGAGCCAAAACCTAGAAAGACACGGCAGGAATGATCAAAATGGGTTTCCAAACTAGATTCCTAATCTAAACATTAGTCGAAACAGAAGGGAGGTCTTGTCATGTTAAGGATAAGCCTCTTTACTCACAGAGGAAGGCAGATATAACTCTTTCTTCCCAGGAAAATCCATAAACTGCTCCAGGATCCCCCTGGATCATTTGTCACTCTAGACTCTAGACTCCGGGATCATGACCCTGCTCTACTGTCGTGCTGAGAAGACCGTACTAGCAGTTTAATTTGCACACGAATGGATTAAAACCTACGCATGCGCAAGCAGCAGCTCAACCCAGACATGTGGGCCAGGAGAGCCATGGGTACCCATTACGCAGCTCGTAAAAGCCTCACAAAATGACGTGTGGTTTTCCTTCTGCCTTGCGGGCACCACTTCTTGGAGAAGCATATTTGCCATCCCAAACCGCTCTGGCCGCTCTTGGCCATGATGAGGCAATTCTGGAAAGGGGACCACGAGATGAGTCACACGAAAGGGTTCCCCCACGCCTTGCCGGGAGGTGTGAAGTTTCCCTTCCTTTCCCCATCGCTCCCTCCTAGCAAAATTAAACCGAGTGGAACGGTTTACCACTTGGGCCTATAAAGGGATACGACGCCCGAGGGCTTCTAGGGATAATTTCCTACCAAACATGACCACCCGTCTAAAATAAACTAAAATGTGCTCAGTGAAAGATGGCAGGCGCTCTCTCACACAGTCACACATACAGTTAACCTTTAATCCATGTGGAACAAGCCGAGCCCGGACCAACGGTGACTCAAATTGTAAAAGAAATCTCTTTAAGAATCAAAATAGGCCTTTTTAAAATGCCCAGGCCAAGAGATCTGTTTAAGAGGCCCAGTTCCCGCTTCTCCCCCATTGAGAATGCAACCCATTAAATTCGTTTATGATTTTTTTCCTCCCCCTTGCCATTTAATGCAGGTTTTGTGCTATTTCATTCTTTGCTTCATGGCTTGGTGGTTTCTTTCATGGTCAACAGAGGGAGGGAGAGAGAAGGTGCTGAAGCTTGTGGCCGTAGGCTCAGTGACCCTAGAGTGACCATAAGAAGTGGAGAAGAGGGCTCCTCTGCCTTTTTAACGGTTGCACGGGATAGGCAAACCCCACCTGTGGCCAAGTCCTCTCCTGCACCACTATCGAAAGGAGATGACCCCCCCCCCCCCCCGCCGCCTTCGCTTTGTGTGGCCACCTTACTTAGAAGCCTGAAGGTGTCCTGGGGTGGAACAAAACAGCCAACAAGGGAAAGAAGACGGAGAGAGTCGGCAAAAAGTCAGTGGCGGGGAGAGGAAGAGTAGGGGGACGGGAGTAGGTGGAAAGGGGTTCTTCTAGCCCTTGGAACGCTAAGCGCTTCTCCTAGAATCGTAGCATCCTCTAACAATGGGGTTGGAAGGAGCCTATAGGGCCATCAAGTCCAATCCCCTGCTCAGTGCAGGAATCCAAACCAACACAGATTGGACCAAGCAGAACGGCTGGTGGTCCAATTTTCTCTGATGCTTCCAGTGTTGGAGCGCTCGCCACCTCCCAAGCTCATGGGTTCCATGGTCGTACTGCTCTAACAGTTAAGACGTTTTTCCTGATCTTCAGCCTAAATCTGGCTTCCTGTCCCTTGAGCTTACTGTTGCTTGTCCTGCACACTGGGATGACAGAGAACAGATCCTGCCCCTCCTCTGCAGGACTATCTTTCAAGACTTTGAAAAGTGCAATCACATCTCTCCTTGGTTTTAGCTTTATAGCAACTAAGGTCTAGGAGAGAAGCTTCTGTGTTTTCCATATGACCCAAACGCTTTGTTCTGGGAACGCTGAGCTCGCTCTCTTCTTCAACAGCCTGCTTTTCTGAAACGAGGGGCCTCGTGGGCTGATGGAGCATTGGGCATCTGTGTCGCCCTCTTGGGTGTAGATATAATGATTATTTATGATCCAAATCGTCCTCCTTTTGCCCCATGTGGGACAGTCATCCCACATTGTCCTCTGAGTTGTTCAACGCAGCCAAAGGGAAATGTATTTAGCAAATGTTCAGTGACTCACTGCAAAGTGATGTCTTTGTCCATTCCTGTGCACCCTGACTTCTGTCCATGCCCCTTTCTTCCCCGAACCCCAATGGAGCTGGATCAGGCCTCGTAAGTTAGTCGGCTTCATGCTGGCCGGCGGCCACAGTGGCATCGCTCGCCTTGATGAGCTTGCGTCTTCCTGATGACCGTTCCATGCAGCCCTTTGATTTTCTCCGGTTGCAGGATCTGGCATCGCCTGCCCCGGAGCTGCTGAAGGAAGAGGAAATGTGTCTCCCAGAGCCAGCCCACGAAACACTTCGGCCGCGGCCAGAGGAGATGTTCCGCTTCTCCCTGGGGACTTGACAGCCTGGATGAGTGGTTACCTCCATTTTCCACCTTTCTGCCGCAGTAATTGCTTTCCCGGCCGTGCTCGGCAGCCGCTAATGAAATATTCCTGCCTTCCCAACGTTATGTAATGTGAGCCCATCACCTCTTGGAAAATGAATCTGCTCTCACGGGGAAGGGGGGGGCTGCAGGAAGGAAAAGGAGGCTCTGCCTGCTGGCCTCCTTCCACCTCCTGTCCAGGTGGAGTGACCCTCAGACACCAGCTGGCAGGCCTAGGCGTCGGAGGAAGACCCCTTAAGGTATGCCCTACACTCAGGGGGATGACTCTCCGTCACTGGGGCATGCTCTCCCACCACCCCTCCAAGTGCATAAGGAGTTGGTGTGTGTAATTGGGGAGGGGGAGATCAATATGACACACACAGAGAGAGAAATGGGGAAAGCATAATGGTATGTATCGTACCCATTTGAATGGAGGCATGAGAACGGTCTTCCTTTCAAAAGCGGGCATGCCTTTAACATCAGCTTGTGATATTATATCAGAAAAGGAAAAGGTCCATTCCTCATTTGAACCACGGTGCTCAAAATTCACAGCCGTACTAGAAAGCCCCGCTGGGGTGGTGTGGTGCTGATTGCAGACGTTTCTGGGGCTTTCTGACTTCTGGGCTCCATCATCACCCCCCCTCCCCGCATAAAGTTGCTTTATTGGGGGAGGGGGGCGCAGGGCATGGTTGCAAGGGGGTTCCAGGACCTTTCCAGGGGGTGCACGGCTTGGGCTAGCAGTTGCCCGAATCAGCCGGCCATGACTCACTCTCCAAAGGTCCTCCACCACCGCACTCTTCTGGGGTGATTATTCTGTCCCTGTCTGCCTCCCATGAGGACTTTTTTCCTGGTGCTAAGCCGAGATCGCCCTTTGCTCAATTATTCCTAATTATATCACCACCTCCCACCCGAAACAGTCCCCATCCAGGCTCTGTGTTCCTCTTTCTATGGGGCATGATCCTCTTGCCTCCCACGCCCGGCTGTGGCCTCGCCTCTCTCGGGGCACTTAATTTGTCTAACCTTTTCCTCCTGGTATGAGTTTGGTGATGGAGCGGCTATATTTACCCGCTGCTAAACAAAAGAGGTGCCTATTAAACATAACGACTTTTTCCTGCCATTTCATGGGAGAAGGCGGTGCCGGGGCAACGAGGGCCACCTCACCTTCTCCTCGGCTCTGCGTGGAAAGGGGGCAAGCCCTGCGTGAGGTGGTCTCCAATCAAAATATTGTCCGGATTAGGTTGGCATCCGCCCCTCATTTAAGAACCACACTGAAAGCAATTTGCGTCAACCGCAGCCCCAGCTTCCAAACAGAGTCAGGCGTGTGCCCATGTGTTGTGAGCGGGCTTCGGAATTCAATGGAAGAAATTCACACATTAATCTGACATCCACGTGTGTTGTTGTTGTTGTTTTTAAACTGTAACCAGCTTTCCCACACACGTACACATACATCAGTATCTCAAGGCTGAGTACCTTGTGGTTGGGTTGCTCTATGCGGTCCGGTTGCCTCCCCCTTAGGGTGAATGAAGGTCCTCTCCTTAACATCTCTACTCATGTATTGCAAAGTCAAGGCTGTGGCTTCGTCTAGGGAGTCAATCCATCTCGTATTTGGTCTTCCTCTTTTCCTGCTGCCTTCCACTTTACATTAAAATGATATGCATGCTGTCATCAGGTGCAGATTTTTTGAAAAACGATGAGAAGTACACCGTGCATGTACCAGTGGCCTAACACATGGAGAAAGAGGATACATGAACCAGAGTGGTTAAATAAAGGTCAAAGACCTGTGAGGGCTGGAACAAGACCAACCTAGGGATGTCCCCTGGGCCAACTCCATCCTGGGCCCTTCTGGAGATGATCCAGCCCTGTTTCCTGCCAGCATTGGTGTATTTCTAGTTATCTGAAACGTCCTGTTGATGGGGAAATGGAAACAGCACAGGCAGGCCATACATCGATTGAATGGTGCAAGCAGGACCGGACAGCTTCAAGCTAGGTGGCCCCTGTGTGCACAGCTGAGGGCTTGGTTCCTCCCTCCCTTCGTCCAGCCACCAGGAGGAAGAGAAAGTGTCCGCGTGTGCGCCTGTGACACACACACACACGGAGGACGGTCCTGTGTGATTCCTTCTTAAAAGAGTGCCGTTGAGAGTCTGTTGTTCTTTCAATTTTGCTGCCTTTTCTCCAGACACACCTTCCCCACCTATGCTTCCTCTTCCTTGAGTCCGAAACGATGGGGCTGCACCCCCAGCACAGACACTGGCAATTCAATCCATGGCTTTATAACAGAAAAGACAAAGGGGAGGGGTCATCCCTTCCTTCTCCACTGCCACCCACTCAGCGTCTTCTTGAGATTTTCTTTCTTTTCTCCTCACTTCTCAGTGACGGATCAAGGTGAAGTTTACCAACCACCATGAATGAATGACATCCAAACTGCCCTAAACTTACATTCTGTTCTTAGATGATGTTCTATGTTGTGTTCTATGTAGAAATATGCTTTTGAACGGTTGTAGTCCACATTTCAACTTTGAACCCATCTTAATCTCCTGGTTTCTTCTTCAGATCAGTCCCAGCCAAGAGTGTTGCCTGAAGTTGGAGAGTTATCTTCTTCTGAGAGGAAAGACACCACTTTCTCCCAAAGTTGCCCTTGGCGGCTGCTTTTCAACGAGTGCAATCTCCTGAAATCATTCAAGGTTTTAAATAAATTGCCCAAGCTGTTGTGTCTGGAAGTGAGTGGGAAGCTCAGATAATAGCCGGCCTTTAGTGGTGCCTGTTCATTATTTTATCAGTAGTACGTGCTTTGAGATATTTTTGATGCTGCGTGGGTTTAAACAGCCAAGTTAATAAACAGAGAAATAATTCATAGCTTTTGTTTTGTGCATCTGAATCTACAGTCATTGTTAACTGGTAGGATTTGTTCAAAATGTAATTGAATGTAGACGTAAGGCTGAGCGTCACGGAGATGGTGCTTCACTGTGTAATTTCCAAGCACTGACCTCTAGAAAGTAATGTGTGCCCGTTCAAAAAATAAAATAAAGGAAGAATAAGAATCTAGCCCCGAGATTACTGTCTACAGTTTACTCATTTATTAGGAGCCAGCTTTTCAGGTGAACAGATTTATAAAACAGTTTATTAAAAGGTTTTTAAAAACAGCCTGAAACAAACAGCAGGATGAAGTTTTAGAAAATCTTTGGAACTTCAAGTAGAATTTGAAGAAAGAACAGAGAGGCAGCATTTTTTAAAAAAGCATAAATGGAATTGTATGGCCTTTTTTTCTTTTCTTTTTCAAGGGCTGGAAGTTAAAGACCTTGCAAAAATTAATGGGAGGCAGGTGGGATGTCTCAGAGTTCAAGGCAATGAACAGGAAAGATGGGATGAAGCTTCCTGTAAGGCAAGTCAATGGGTGGATTGGTCTCCAAAACGCTCTTGCACTAAATTAGATCATTGCTACACTGGGGAGTGAAGCCTCCCAATCATAACCAGATAGCATGGTTTTCCTCCAGCCAATGTCTTCCAAGCTCTGTGCCTGAGCGGTCAAACTGGCAAATAGAACCCATGTTTATTTCCCGATAACGAAGCACAAAACCAAACCAAGCTAATTGGCAACACGTGGAGGGGAGGAAAGCTTGTCCTAGGACAAAACAGATGTTTTTTTACTACTTAAGGGAGCTCAGCTTCTCATGAGGTGTAATGAGGTACAGTGCATTGCCTAGCTTGACCGGCAGCCCAGCATTTTCTGCAGTGACTCGCAGGTCAGCCGCAGCAACGGTGGTCCAAGAGACAAGGAACTTTCTGCCTCTGAGCTGAATTGCGCCCCTGCAATTGCACCCCTTGACTTCCATCCTGTGAAGGCCTCAGAGAAAGACCCTCCCATTTCCACGAGTCCCTCCCCTCCAAAAAGCAATGGGGCGAGACAGCAGTGCCTGATCCAGTTGAGGGTTCAAGGAACACTCCTCAAGGCTCTCTGCCTCCGCTGGCTGAGCATCTCTCCCCTATGCCCAAGCCTGTGGGACTTGCCCCTTGAGGTGCGGCTCAAGGTGTTTCCACCCTTGCCTTCACCACTCCCAGAAAGCCCCAGGCCATGTGCCCAGCGACTGGGGGCTTCTGAGGGTTGTCGTCCAACCGTTCAGTGTCTCCCCTCTTTCCCATTCCATGATGTAAGGAAAATACTTGCATAACTCACCATTCAACCTTATTGCCCTTGGGGAACAAGAAATCCAGCTCCTGCAGGATTTCGCTGGACCTCCAGCCCTGAGCAAAATGTTTACCCCAAGCCCTCTTTCACAGCTAGGAAATTAAATAACATCAAATCATTCTTGCAGGGGGAAAGGGAGCCATTGTTACTGCCATCGTGAGGCCCAATCTTTCAGATGAAATGACCGTTGGGACACCAGATGCCCAAGGCTGAGCATCGTCTTCCTAGAGAGGCTTTGTCAGACTGACTTCTTCCGTGCAGGATCTGGAACTGTATCCAGAGACCTTTGGTTGAACCAAATATCCATCTTCCATCATGAAGCCTCCTCCCTTGTGCTGTTCCAGCTTTTTCCGGGAGATCACTTGAGCCCCGTTGCCAGCACAGAGTTTATGAGGCCAGAAACAGAGGTTAGCGAGAGCCCACAATTGGAGCTGAAAATATGTTCATGCTGCAGAGAGGTGATGGAGGGACTGACAATACTGACAAATAATATGGAAATTGCTGCACAATCAAGATGGTCAGAATTGTATTATTTTATGTTGACTACCCAATGTAGAAGTCAACACAAATCAGTCTGGACTTCCCCTCTTAAGCCATACTTTCCCCCTTGCTGTCTACTTATTTGCAAATAATTGCATTTGCATTGGCTCAGGCAGTGTGATGGTTTGACCCAATGTAGAAAAGCAACGGGGATGTGTGAAGGGATGCTGGTGGTTGGCAGAACTATCTGTCTGTTTCTCTGGGCCCACAAGCCTGTTGCAGAATTTTGAATTTCTGATCAAATTATCTCTTTGCTACACAATAGAAGTACAGAGATCCACAGAGGAGAACAGCTATAAGTTCCCCAGAGTCCTCCCCTTTCTAATTAACTGACACTTAAAGTCTCAATAACTCAATCTGGGACATTCGTAGCAGAAAGAATAACAAAATGTTTCTTTATGAACAGTGGCTAGAAATTATAGACTTGTGTTTACTGCTTTCTTTACTGCACATATATTAACAACCAACTGAACATATTAACAGCAACAAAACAACTGCCACCAAATAACAAAAGAGAGAGAGAGAACACTCAGCAGAGAAGCAGGGCTCTCTTGGAATGAAAAACCTGGAAGGAACTATGGGGTTAGTGCTGGATAGACAGACAATCATCCCAGCTCAGAAAAGTCCCTCCCAGTCACTCAAACTACAGACAGCATGCAAGGTTGTAAATAAAACTCAAACATCAACTGCTGGTGGTTTCTTGATCAGCCCTTCACAGCGAAGAGAAAATGGACAAGTCACACTGTATGGATGGTTCATGTTCAGATCTGAGATCACATTTGCCAGACATGTGGAATTATTTGGTGAGCAACACGTGTGCACAAGTGACTTGTGCAGATCCATCTGGCAATGTGTTGCCTCTCTGATTAGTCTCTGGGATGCAATTGTGGGGCAGAGGCTGACAGATGTTTGTGCTTTGGGTGCATAAAACTGGACTGGACGTTGTGAGCCCCCCACCCCACCCCCGGTTCAGACTAGTAATTCTGCACTTGGATCTATGGGGCAAGGACAGACTCTTTCAGGAGAATGGTTGCAGGAGAAACTGGGCCATAGCAAGACAGAGAGACCCCGTAACATCTTCTCATCCTCTTGTGCAAATAAGCAGCTGTCTCTCCGGAGCAGCTGTGCCTGCGAAAGTTCACAGATTCTGGGTCTGTTTCTCTAGCCCAAAACAGATCTCTGACCTTTCTCAGCCTTGGTAAAAATATTGACCTATACGGATATGTTACAAATAGAAGGGAGATTAAAACTGAAACAAGACCTTACAGACCAGGGCTTGGGTTCATCTTGGTGGCCTTTAATGCAAATACAATCTAGACATGAAAGGGATTTAAAAATGTATGATTTTTATAACGAACAGACATTTGATCAAATAATGTTGACATCAGATGATAAACTAATTAAGAAAATATGTAAGTTTCGTTTGATTGGAAAATGGAAGATGAACAAGTGAAATAAATAATGGTTCAATGGGCAAAAAACTTTGGATATAACATCGCATTAGAGAAACGGCAAAAGCTGTGGAATAGAAACGGTAAAATGACAATGGCGACATCTTATAAAGAGAACTTATATAAAATGTTTTATAGATGGCACCTACCATGTGCTAGATTAGCTAAGATGTTTTCTAATATATCTAAAAATGTTGGAAATGCGTTCAAAAAGCAGGTACTTATTATCATGTATGGTGGACTTGTGATAAACTTAAAAAACTTTTGGATTAAAATAGTCCGCTAGTCCGCTGTCGGGCCACCACCTCCTCCCTTGACCCTTGCCCGGCCTGGCTAATCAAAGCAGCCAGGCCTACAACAACCGAATGGGCTACAGCGATAATTAATGGGTCTCTCCAGGAGGGCAGGTTTCCCCCTGCCCTCAAGGAGACACTCATTAGGCCCATTCGAAAGAAACTTAACTTGGCGGCAGACGATATTGGCAATTATAGGCCCGTCGCCAATGTTTCTTTCATGAGTAAAGTGGTCGAGAGGGTGGTGGCGATCAGCTACAGGGGCACTTGGATGAAACAAATGCCCTGGATCCATTTCAGTTGGGCTTCAGGCCACGTCATGGTACGGAAACGGAATTGGTCGCTCTGTATGATGACCTATTGAGGGAGGCCGACGGGAAAAACTTCTCTGCTGGTCCTCCTCGACATCTCAGCCGCCTTCGATACCGTCGACCACGGTATCCTCCTGAGGAGGGTCTCCGAGTTGGGAATTGGTGGTCAGGCGTTGGCTTGGCTCCGGTCCTTCCTCGGGGACCGTCCTCAGAGAGTTCAGCTTGGGGAGCATGAGTCGGCCCCGTGGAGCCTCAATTGTGGGGTTCCGCAGGGCTCGATCATCTCCCCAATGCTGTTTAACATCTACATGAGGCCGCTGGGTGAGGTCATCAGGGGTGTGGAGCATCGTGCCATCAATATGCTGATGACACGCAGCTCTACATCTCCTTTTTGCCAACTACAGTGGATGCCGTTCTGTCCCTGCAGCGCTGCCTGGGGTCTGTATTGCAATGGATGCAGGAAAATGGGCTGAGGCTGAACCCGGACAAGACGGAGGTCCTGAGGGTGGGTGGGCCTACCATCAGCGGTTTGGGAAACTCCCTCTCTTTTGGGGGGGTGACTCTCACTGCGAAGAGTGAGGTGCGCAGCTTGGGGGTCTATCTGGACCAGGCGATTGCCATGGAATCCCAGGTAGCGTCAGTCGTCCGCACCGCCTATTTCCATCTTTGGCGGATCGCCCAGCTGCGCCCCTATCTTGATGTTGGGTCGCTCACCACTTTGGTCCATGCGCTCGTAATCTCGAGATTAGACCACTGCAATGCTCTCTACGTGGGGCTGCCTTTGAGATCTATGCGGAAACTCCAGATGGTGCAGAATGCGGCGGCCAGACTTCTTACTGGGGTAAGGAAATATAAACATATTACCCCCACTCTGGCCGCCTTACATTGGCTGCCTGTCCGGTTCCGCGTAGATTTCAAGGTCTTAATGCTTACGTATAAAGCCCTAAATGGTTTAGGGCCTCGTTACCTGACGGAACGCCTTCTCCCACCGACATCTACCCGTATCACCCGATCTAGCCAGGAGGTGAGACTGAGGAGCCTAACGCCGAGGGAGGCCCGGAAGGAAAAAACAAGAAACCGGGCCTTCTCGGCAGTGGCTCCTCGTCTCTGGAACAATCTCCCTCCTGAGATTCGCATGGCCCCTTCCCTGGGCATCTTCAAATGCCAATTGAAAACCTGGTTGTTTAAGCAAGCCTTCCCTCCATCCACTGTTTGAATTTTGGTTTCTTGTGTTCTTTCCATCTTGGATCATTGTGTTTTTTCTTTCTTTCTTTTTTTAGTAACATACTGTCATTTTAAATTGTAATTTTGTTATATGTTATGTTGTTACCCGCCCAGAGTAGTCTGTATGACTAGATGGGCGGGCTAAAAATGTAATAAATAAATAAATAAATAAATAAATAAATAAATAAATAAAATACATACATGGCTTGTTAAAATGTTAAAAAAACATATAGACTTTAAACCAGAACTGTTTCTATTAAGTATAATACCAGAAAATTTTGATAAACAAAATGTATATTTAACATTGCATATTTTGACAGCAGCTAGGATTGTACAGGCACAACATTGGAAAAATGAAGGAATACCTACAGATGAAGAAATAATTAAGACGATTTTGGACTTACATTGAAAATTAAAGAGAGGGAAGATTCAGAATATTTTCGAACGTGGAATCTGTTCTATCAATGGTTAGAAACGCCATGTAGAGATTAGGCCCTAATCTGTATTAACAAATGAATAATAAGCACGGATTGATTTTACTACTACTACTACTACTACTACTACTACTACTACTACTACTACTAATAATAATAATAATAATAATAATAATAATAATAATAATAATAATAATAATAATAAAAAAAAACAGTTAGGGAGTTTTTCCTTATATTCAGCCGAAATCTGGCTTCCTGTAGCTTGAGTCCATTGTTGCGTGTTCTGCACTCTGGGATGATCGTGAACAGATCCTGCCCCTTTTCTGTATGACTACTTTTCAAGTCTTTGACAAGTGCTCCCCTATCTCCCCTCGGTCTTCTTTCCTCACAGGGCTTGGTTTCCAGCCCCCTGATCCTCCTTGTTGCCCTCCTCTGAACTGGTTCCAGTTTGTTGCCATGACAAACTCTTCACACAATCATGACAGAAGTTCTTTCGGACCCCATTCCATCTACGAACACATTCTTCCCAGGCTCACAAAAGCAGACTTACAATCTCCACATTCAGTCATCAACCCTATTCCCATTTATTGGCTCTCACAGTGTGCAAAGGGGCTGGGCAAGATATTCTTCTACCTTCCTTGGATGTATTTCTGTGCCCCTTCCAAGGGTAGCAAAAGGGCTTTCCACCAGTTCCCCGGCTGCTGCTCCACCCTCGTTCCAAAAGCCATTTCTTCCCCTACACATTACAGTCATGGCTCTTGAGCTGGCCCCTTGCCTTTTGAAAACAAAGACGTTTAAGAGGGCGGGATGCCTCATTACAAGATTAATGGGCTTCCAGATGAATCTGAGCAGAGTCGTTAGATTAAGTACAGATGCTTTTTCTCCTCCTTCTCCAGCGTCAAGGGACGTGGCATCCACCCATGAGGTTTGTACGTGCTTATCAGGAGCTCTCTGGTGGTTAAAAGCATCCGAGCTTCTTGGTGCGCCTCTTGATTGCGCCCTGCAGCCAAAACTCTGGTTTCTATTTGAATCCACTGGCATGGATTCAAGCGCCATTTTGTCAGCGTGGCTGCGCTTCTGTTTCCAGGCATGGCTCTTACGAGGCGGCGAAGGGCTTGTGGAGTGAATCGAGTTAAAGTAAATGTGTATAGTCAGGTACGGCATCCTGAACTTTTATCCTAAATGGCAGTACAAGATAAAAGAAAGAATGTGACTCTCAATCCACTGTGGCTCTATCAATTGCAAATTAATGACCTCCAAAAGTTCTGTCTTTAGCAGCTCTACTCAGACCTTGCAGAACCCAGACTGTGGCTTCCTTTATTGAGTCAATGTGTCTCAGGTTTGGTCTTCCTCTTTTCCTGCTGCTTTCAACTTTTTCAACATTATTGTCTTTTCCCATGAGTCTTGTCTTCTCACAATGTGCCCAAAATAGGACAACCTCTGTTTAGTGATTAGTTGCTTCTAGAGAGAATTCAGGTTTGGTTTGATCAAGGACTCACTTCTTTGGCTTTCTGGTGGCCCTGGCTATCCACGGAGCTCTCCTCCGGGACTGTATGTTGAGGGAATTTTTTTTTCCCTGTCAGTTTTCTTCACTGTCCACCTTTAACATCAGTATGCAGTATGTGGGAATACGCTTATATGGGTGATCTTGGCCTTGGTCTCCTTATGCTGGACAACCTTTTCAGATGGTTGGTGTAGGTTTTTCGGGCTGTCTGGCCGTGTTCTTAAGGTTTTTCTTACTAACGTTTCGCCAGTCTCTGTGGCCGGCATCTTCAGAGGACAGGAGTCAGAACTCTGTGCTCTGGTGCAGTTTGTGGGATAGTTGAGTATTTATAGCTGTGGGATCAGCTTTTGTCCTTTTCAGGAGATTGGGTGATTATGGTGATCAGCGTGTTTTTTGTTGTGGGCGTATTGTTGTGATAAGGGGGAGAGATGATCTGTCACTGTGATTGATGGGTGTCATTAACCAGCTAACGACACCCATCAATCACAGTGACAGACAGCCTGAAAAACCTACAACAACCATCGGATCCGGGTTGTGAAAGCCTTCAAGAATACATTGAAAACCTTTTCAGAACTTCTCTGAGAAATCTCAGTCTTCTCATTTTTTAGCTGTGTTTGTGCCCCAACTAGAGATGGAGATATTCGTAAATGAACACGAATATCCCGGTCCCAGCTGGACCGTCCATTCACACATCCTGGCACCACAAAGGTCCTGCTCTTCCTGCCCATGGTGCCAGGAGCTCTGGTGTCTCCCTGGTCGGCTGCCACTCAGCTGCCGTGTGGGGAAACTCATCCTCTCACCCCTTGCCTGGAGTGGCCAACCGAGCAGGGAGACAGCAGAGCGCCTGGCGCCATGGGCAGGAAGAGCGGGACCTTCATGGCTCTGGGAGATGTGAGTGGACGGTCCGGTCCTGGCAGCTGGACTCTCATTAGGTCCTGCTGGGACGGGGTTACTCGAATTCGTTTACGAATATCCCCATCTCTAACCCCAACTCATCAGGAAAGACTGAAACAACTGGGCCTGTTTAGCCTTGGGAAAAGAAGACTGAGGGGAGAGAGGAGAGCACTCTTCAAATACATGAAAGGTAGTCCTATAGAGGAGGGGCAGGATCTGTTCTTGATCAACCCAGACTGCAGGTTACATAATAATGGGCTCAAGTTACAGAAAGCCAGATTTCGGTTAAATATCAGGAAAAACTTCCTAACTGTTAGAGCAGTACGACAGTGGAATCAGTTTCCTTGGGAGGTGGTGAGCACTCCAACGTTGGTACCAGGATGACAATCTTCATTTCTGTACAGTTTGACCCCTTGGGGGTTCAAACGGAACCAGCAGCATGCAGAACAAGGTTGTTGTTAGACAGGTACGCAATGTCACTGGCCCAGCAATGCTGGAGTAGGGCTCCACCTGGCTAAACCAGAAGAAATTCTGGCCACCAGCTCGTGCACTGGTTGGAGCATCAGAATCATCCTGAAGAATGGGCAGCTCCACAGGGAACGTAGCAAGGCAACCCACCCTGGAACTGGCAGCGTGTGGGTCACCATAGCCATCATCTCACAGCCCCAGAATGGGTGCCAAAGATGGTCCACCTGGGTCTGAAGCAGAGCTTGGAAAAGTTCCTTCAAATGGAGGACTGTCCCACTTCAAGGAGGACATGGGACCACCCTCACCATAGTCTAGAGCCCCTGCAGGCAGCATGTGTACAAGACCTATTTCATGAATGCGACTGTAAATTCTGGGCTTAGAACTTGGCAATTCAGCAGGCTTCCCTCACCCCACCGTTTGTGGCCACCGGCACCATCCCATGAGAAACACATCTGCTTTGAACGGTAGGTTTGGATCTCACAGCAGCAGCGAAGAGCTAGCAGATTTCTGAAGCCAAGGTTCCCGCCCGCTGCCCTGCTCCAAAGTGATTTCGGATTCACAGAAAACAATTTGCAAAATTGGGGGTTGGTTTGGGAATGAGGCCTCACTTTATAAATCATTCCCCTGCTTCAGGCAAACCAGCTGTCAGCAGTACAGAGTGGAACAAGGATCCGCTCCGCCTGTGCGCCAAGAAAGAGCCTTTTTAGAAGGTCTGTACCAAGGTAGCCATGATTTGAGTAAGGAGTAGGGGTGACCTACAGTCTAAACATCCTTCAACTATCACTGTTGGCCTTATACCAAAAGTCTTTCTCTTTTCAAATGAGACAAATAATAGCGTGGGCTTTGGACCAAGGTGTAAATGTGAACGGAATCAAGGCATTTGAGCACCTCCAGGGCAATTGAGAGGCAAAGCCTAGAGGTGCTCATGGTGGCACAGTATGCCCCACAGACCTTTCATGTTAAATCCAGCACTTGTGAGATTAAAAATCTTAAAATAAAAAAGACAGGGGATTACAAACAGTGAAAGAGAAAGAATAGTTATGGAAGATGCTGAGATGGCATCAACGGAGCAGGAGAACATGCTCCTTACTTTAGAAATGAAGCTTCTGTGACTTTTCTTGCTGAAAAATCATTGATCAAATCATCAAAGTCTATCCTGTTTAGAGACTTGTTTCTGAGGTCATTCAACATCTTGTGCACGCCCAGCCATTCAGCAACGGTAGTAGTAGGGGGCTACAGCACCACTAATTTTAAATGTAGGAGAGAGAAGAAAGAGGAAGAGTGGGGAGAGAGAAAGGACCGAAAGTGTAGAGGTAGCACTGGAATATTTCTTCCACCTTTCTTTTCAACAGAAAGGAATTGAATAAGGGGCTGACTCCATGGGCGCTTGCCACACTGTTTCGCCCACTCTGAGGACAGGCTAGCTCACTCCTTTTGCTGGCCACCAGACAACATAAAGTGCCAGCACAAACCAGCCCATCTCCAGCATATCCCACCTGTCAGGGCCTACACTTTCTGAGGTGCAGGTAAGATCAGCCCATTTTGGTTCGATTCCAGCATGTGTGATCACTGGGATCAAACCAAAGTGGATGGCTTAATCTGTCCCTTTGCTCAAGCCACTTAACGAACTTGAGAAATGAGAAGCTTCTTTGCCGCTCACCTTTGGAGAGCAAGGGAGAGGAAGATTTGCATTTTCTTGTAATCGCTACTATTGTGTCACCAATTCTTTGAAAGGGCTTATTTAAAAAGTCCTTCCTAAGCATGACTGGCACGCAGTCTTGGTTTGCAACAATTAAAAAGAAATACAAAAGTTCCCGTCTCTTCTCCTCCAAAGGTGAGCAGCAAGGAAGATTTAAAAGGAAAGCTTTCCATTTATCCAGAGTATTAAGCGGCATCCACCACCATGTTCTGCCTAAGCTGCTTAATGATCTTGAGAAACTGCAAGCTTTTCCTTCAAAGTGAAAGAGGCCTTGATAGTGGTAAACAGGGCTGCTTGAAAGTGGAGAATGGCGGGAGGATGTCATGAAATTCTGGGTGGTATGTACGAAAGCAGGGTCCCTGCATTACCCTTTTAAGAAAGAAAGAGGACCATGCCCATCACCCTTTTAAAATCCCTCACTCACTCCCTTCCTAAATGCCGACATAGGAAGCTTCTCTTCTCACTGGTGAGACTGGGCATTTCTCTTGGCAGCTGGGAAAAAGAAAGAGGGGAATTCAACAGAACACCAGGCTCTGCAGACGTTCTCTTTCATACCTGTATTATTTTTTTATTTTTTATTATTATTTAAATAATAAATAAATAATAATAATAATATCTCAATCCCTCCCTCCATCCCTCTCTCACACAGCTGCTCTTGTGTAACTTATGCCACATAAATCTGTTGACACATTAGCCATAGCAATGTTTTTGGAAATAAGACAATCCTGACCTCCCCTCAGCAAGGTCCCAAGGCTTCTATGGTATCTCTTTCCTTTGGGGCAGCTGTAGGGGGCTGTGGGACGGGGGGAGGAAGTCTTTAATTTCTGAAAATCCCTGTCACCATCATGGGTTTACCGGTGGTGGTGATTTTCAGAAATTAAAACCATCCCCTTATCCTGTGATCCCCCCGCCGCCCCCCGGCTTCCTCCAGGTAAAAATCTACTTGTCTGAAGACGTGGACTTGTCCACGAAAGCTCGCATTAAAATAGAGCAGTGGGTCTTTAAGGTGCCGCCCCATTTTTGTCTTCTTTGTGTTTTTTTTTTCCATTTCCGCTTTGTTTTTGCCTGACATGCTAGCGCAGACTAACACCGCTCTCTCTTCTAAAACTCCAGATAAAAGGGATCCCACAGGAGCCTTGGGACCTTTGAGGAGTGGACCGTAATTTTTTTACTCCCTCTGCCCCCAGAATCACTGTGGCTGATGATAGACTTCCAGAAAGGACTGAACCCACTTAGCAGTGACTTCCGTCCTTTCACGTTATGCAAACCCTAGTGCAGTTTTTGAAAGGGTGCATTGGTGCTATTTTTAAAAACTGCACCAGGATTTCCATCCCAGCCAGCTCATGCTGGGAGGTTTCCCAGCTACTGGCAGTGCCAGTTTGGGGCTTGACATGTGGCAATACCAGAGCCACGGGAGCGTCCCCTCAGGCAAGAACAGTACTGCTGCCCAACTAGTACCAGGGGAGTTTTCCTGGCCATTTTGGCACTGGGAGGTTGGCTTCAAGTCCACACTATGAGGATCAGGTAATGTGAAAGGCCCTGGATTGCTACTTGCTAGTCAGAGGAGACAGCGCTGGACAGAGAAACGGTCTGTTTCCGATGTTCCCAGTGTTCATAGAAATCCACTCCAAACGTAGCATCATTGCCAACATCACTCACAGCAGCAAATCACAGCCAGGTGTTCCTGTTTGTCAGTTGCTTGGGATCCATTTCTGCAATGCTTGGGAAACTGTACAGACCCCGGCTAGACATAAATGAGACAAACGGCTTCGTAGTTAGAAGCGGAACTCCCTTAAGAGTTAAAAAGCATTTGTTTGAGATTTCCTGGCTGCACAAGTTGCAAATTAGCTTGCTTTTGCTTATGGGTTAGTCTTTGGGAGACGAGCTAATGACAAATAAGGCAATCAGAGATTTCATTGTGAAAACATAGACAGCTTTTTTTAAAAAAGGTCTTTTTGGTGGGATAACAATGTCTCACCTCCCAATTTCAGAACCGCCTTCTCCTCTGCTTCTGCCCTCGGGGGCTATAACTGATCTTCTGGTGTCTGTGCAGCCATGCTGGTTTAGAAAGATAAAGCAAAAAACATTATTGCTTCTAATATTATTATTAGATGTACCTTTATTTATTTCTAAACAAAATGGTTTGGTTCTGTTTACATACCGTAGGTGGCTTCCTGATCATGCTCTGTTTGGAAAACAAGCCATGTATGATCCAGGTGTTAAAAAAACAACAACAAAAACAGGGTGCAAAAAGAAGAGTCTGAGTTGGGTACAACCCTTATTCAATTACTAAAATGTTATCAATGATGGAAGCTTCTGAGCCGTCCCGCACGCCTCCTCAGGGGTCCAGCCCCCATCCGATTTGCCTGTGAATGAATGTAGCCTATTGCTGCAGTTCTTTGTAGTCTCAAATCCTTTTCCTTGCTACCTCAGTCCATGCGTGTTGGTTGTCTTCTTAACCCACAATCTGACCGCTGCAAGGCTCACTCTGGTTCATTTCCAGCCATCGTGCATGCTGGAAATGAATCGAACCAGAGTGATCCCACTTGCACCAAAAAAGTAAAAGTCCTTGACAGGGTCCCAGAACGGTGTAGGTAGGAACAATATGGTGGTGGGCTGTTTCCTGCCAGCCATTATATCATGTGGTTGCCATAAAAAGGGAGTGAACCAAACCGCGGGCTAAATGCCCATCTGATCACACCCTAATCCAGAAAGCAAATGATTCCACGCTAGCCAAGGAGCCAGATGACAGCTTGGGATGATTTGGGGCAGGAGGCCGGGGGAAACGGGGCAAGACTGCTGCTTGTTGGTCATTCCTGAACTTTATCATTCCAGAATTATGCCATTGTTGGTAATAAAAATCAAAGCCCTGCTTCTTAGACACACCTGCAGGGTCCAGGGAGCATGATGAGCTGTGCAGGTGATTTTCTTTCTTTGGGCTATGCAGGTGATTTTCCGTATTTGGCAAAGCCAAGCCCCTTGGGAGAGATTGGACCATGATGTTGGGAAAGGAAGATGGTGAAAAAGAAAAGAAAATCATTTGAGCCGAGAATGAGAGGAAAGGTCAGTTGGTAGAAGCGAAGGGCCAGTGAATTGTCACTGCTTTAACTGCCGGGAACATCGCTAGATACACGGGCTGTAGGTTCTGGCCATTGGAAAGACCGTGTTTTCTCATATGAGCCTTCCTGGTCTTTAAGGTCTTCAGAGGAAGCCCTCCACTTGGTCCATTTGCCATCACAGGCAGGTTTGGTGGGGACATGTGAGACACCCTACTCGGTGGCTGCTCCCAGGTTACGGAGGGCTCGGGAGATCAGACTGTTATCCTACTGCCAACAGCTGAAGACCCACTTGTTTTAACTGAGTCCCTTGAGTCTGGTTTATAGATCGTTGTTTAGCTTGTTTAGTTTGTTTTTAAAGTTTTGGTTGTTATTAATCACTTGATGTATGCATTTATAATTATTGTTATAGTTTAATTATTCTTAGTGTTCCTATTTATTGTGTTCTCAGTTTTATTTGTTTTAATGTTGTGAGCCGCTTTGAGTCCTCTCATCAGGAGAAAGGTGGCCTACGCATGAGAATGAATGAATGAATGAATGAATGAACAAATAAATAAATAAATAAATAAATAAATAAATAAATAAATAAATAAATAAATAAATAAATAAATGCATGATTCGGGCCACTGACATGAAGAATGGATTCCACCTTGACCTTGTAGCTCAGTAGCTTAGGAATCTGGCTGAAAAGTCAGAGGTTGGGAGTTTGATTCCCCACTGGGTCTCCTTGACAGGGGATGGCCCTTACAATCTATAGTGTCCGTTCCAGTTTTGCTACTCTCAGATTAGTATTAACTGGCTCGATAGCTCAGGAGTTTGGGTCTCTGGCTGCGGAGACAGAGGTTGGGAGTTTGATCCCCACTTGGTGCCTCCTTGACAAGGGCTGGACTTGATAATCCAGAGGGTCCCTTCCAGCTCTGCAGGTCTTATTTATTTATTTATTTATTTATTTATTTATTTATTTATTAGACTTATATGCCGCCCATCTAGACAATGTCTACTCTGGGCGGCTCACAACAAGTAGAATAAAAACAATTGTAATATGGCAACAATTTTACAACAATTTCACAACAATAAACAGTCATTCAAGATGGAAGATAAAAAGATAAATTAAAATTATGAGCTGGCTGGATAGCTCAGGGGTTAAGGTCTCTAGCTGTGGGGTCAGAGATTGGTAGTAGAGATGGGAACAAATAGGAAAAATGGTGATTCATTCTGATTCATGATTCATCATGATTGACGAATCACAAATTACAAATTTATGATTTTTTCTGATGAATCAATGAATTGATTTATCAATTCATTTTTTTATTTTAGGACCCTATAAAATGTCCCCCCCCCTCAAGCAGCTAGAGACACCAAATTCATACGGAGGCTTCCCTTGACTTGCCTCTAGAAAGCCTGCAAGTTTGGAGAAGTTTGGATGTCAGATATCCAAGTTATACACTCACAAAGAAGACTCTCCCAGCAAAGTTGACGCCAGGCACCTAGAGACACCAAGTTACAGAGATGTTTTCCCTGACTCAACTCTTGAATCCTTCCATGTTTGGTGAAGATTGGGGTTCAGACATCCAAGTTATACGCCCACTAAGTGGGTCCCCCCCAGGAAAGCAGCTGGCTTCGGGAAACTCAATCTTCGCCAAACCTGGAGGGATTGTAGAGGAAGCTTCCCTGCAATCTTGGTGTCTCTAGGTGCCTGGGGGGAGGGGCATTTTACAGCCAAACAAACTGACAAATCAAAAACCAATAAAAGTTCATAGATTTATGTTCGTTGGGGCATTGATTTGTATGAATACAAATTGATGAATTAACAATTTTTGAATAAATTTGGTGATTCGTTTTTTAAATTCCTGTCCATGTCTAGTTGGAAGTTCAGTTCCCCACTGTATTTCCTTGACAGGGGCCAGACTCAATGATCCATAGGGTCCTTTCCAGCTCTGCAGTTCAGTGATGACGATGATGTTGATTGCAGCCGTGGTGAGTTGGAAGCAGCTTCTCTGGCTGATGACTTTTGCATCTATTTTTGGCCTTTTATCACTTCCATGGAGATGATCAGGAAGGGTCCAGGACCCTGGCAAAATCCTTACATTTCTTCCCCTGTTGGGGTGGCAGCCGTTCAACCATTACAAGCCCTTTTCAGGCCCTGTCAGCATCTTTCCCCTTGCCTCTTGGCATTTTCCTTTATCTTCCAGCGACCATCCTCTTGGCCCGCTGCACAGACACCCCGAGGGTTTTGCTGCTGAGGAAATGGCTCGCGTATCAAAGCAAAGAGTGATTGGAAACCAAAAGCTGACCAAACTGCCCAGCCCGGTCAGGCTTCGCTGCCAGGTTACGATGGTGAACTCTGCTGACACACATGGAGGGCAGTGCACAGAAACATTCCAACCCCTCCATTTAGATTCGGGTCCAAGCCTCACGTAATCAAAATAAATACAGGGTTATCTGAGAAACGTCTTCACGGGTTGGACTCTGTGCTGCAAGCGGGAGCTGAGGAAGAGAAGATTGTGGAGAAATCAGCAAGCACAGGCCGTTTTCCACCAGGAATAATAGCAGGCTGGGGTGATGAAGATGATTGTTTCTGGCAGGGGCAGCTGGTGCCCTCTGGGGCTGGTGGGTCAGAGAGCGGGGTATTCAGAACTTGAGCCAGAAGCATTTAAGGTTGTAAAAGAACATTTATGCTTTTCTAGTTTATCCTGTAGCACCCCTTGGTTGGGAAGGTTGTAGAGGTTCAGATGGGCAATGCCCCATCTGTTGCCTCAATGTTAGGGCCACTCCAGCTGGCGGGACCACTTGGAGGTAACAAAAAAGGAGCCCAATGTTGTTGTTGTTTTAATTAAAAAAAAACCCAAACATTTTGCCTTCATTTCTGTAAAATAAATAATGACACTGTGTCATATGCCTGGTGTTGTTCTTCATCAGAGGTCGTATTTAACCAACTTTCAGACCTGCTAAGGACCAGATGATTTTTATTATGTCCTGATGTGTAAAACCATAGAATTCAAAGACTGTGTCTCCTCCTCCTCTTGACGTCCTCAACCTTCCAGCCACATAAGGCCTCCCAGGGCAACTGAGGGATCATGGAGAGATTGGACCCATGAACTGCGGAGCAAGTTTTGACTGTGGATACCAAGACGGAGGTGGAGAGGTTGTGTTGAGTGAAGCCACCCAGAAGGCCGTCTCTTTGGGGCGGGTGAGAGAAAGGAGAAAGAAAGCGAGTGATAGAAGCGGGAGGGGATCCATTGTCAGATCCTTGACATCCTGGCCCATCTTCCGGGGAAGAGTTTCCCGAACCCCTCAGCTGGGTGAACAGATCTAACAGCAAACTGACTCACGTGACTGCTTTCAAGGACAGGCCTCAACAGACTACTAACTGCCAACAGACAAGAGAGAGGGGGAAAGCCCTGAATGGAGCGGCGGGTCTCTCTTTGAATTCAGAGGCAAGGAAGGAACGATTGGTTAGTGCTGGATAGATTGACAGTCACCCCAGCCCAGAAAAGTCCCTCCCAGCCAAACCTGCTGAAGGCAGCATGCAAGGTTGCAAAAAACCCTCCAACAGAAGGTTGAGTCATCTGTAGATCAAGACAGTTCAGAGATGGTTGTTAAAGTTCCTGTTGTATCCCTCCATCCCAGTTTAATAAACCCTTCTCTTCCAAAGCACTTACTGCCTCCGGTCATGGATGAATGGGATAACTTGAGAAGACTTGGGGCAATCAGGGGCAATTACATCTTATCAGAGTACCTTTGAAATTACAGATGTTTGCGTTAAAGTCCACCATTTTGCACCTCCATGGAAGTCAACCACTTTTCATTTGGTCTGTTCATATCCTGGGGGGACCTCAGTGTTTACATTTCATCCACTGCCAGAGCTGCCCATTCATTCCATGTCTCTATTTTTGGTTCTTTAACTAACCAGGTAAACAGACTGTTCACTGGGCTACTTGCCAGGATGGCTACACACCACCACCATCACCAGGATCTCAGGCAGCAAGCTTCTCAGTAGCACTAGCTGCTGAGGCATACAAGGGGAGGGGCTCTGTTGTGTTCACATTCTTTTTGCATACTTCCCTTTTATGTATTCACCTCCTAACCTGGCCTTCATTCAAAGAACAGGACTTAAGGTGGCTGACAAAATCATTTAAAGGTTACAACCTAATTAAATCAGCTACCATCGTAAAATCACCGCATAGTCAAAGCTATGGTTTTTCCAGTAGCAATGTATGGAAGTGAGAGCTGGACCATAAAGAAGGCTGACCGCCGAAGAATTGATCCTTTTGAATTGTGGTGCTGGAGGAGGCTCTTGAGAGTCCCCTGGACTGCAAGGAGAACAAACCTATCCATTTTGAAGGAAATCAACCCTGAGTGTTCACTGGAAGGACAGATCCTGAAGCTGAGGCTCCAATACTTTGGCCATCTCATGAGAAGAGAAGACTCCCTGGAAAAGACCCTGATGTTGGGAAAGAGTGAAGGCAAGAGGAGAAGGGGACGACAGAGGATGAGATGGCTGGACAGGGTCACCGAAGTGACCAACATAACTTTGACTCAACTCCGGGAGGCAGTGGAAGACAGGAGGGCCTGGCGTGCTCTGGTCCATAGAGTCGGACACGACTTAACGACTAAACAACAACAACAACCATTGTAAAATGGAATGCAGTTAAAACCATTTAAAAACAAGTTAAAGATGGTTATTGCAGTTAACAATGGAAAAGAGCAGTATGCTTTTGAAAGACCTCATCCTTAGCAGTCAGTCAATGGCCAAAACCCTAAACGAGGTTGTTGTGTGTGCTGATGGAAGGCCATCCGAGAGGCAACCAACCTGGCTTCTCCCCGTGGGAAGTCTCATGGCCTGGGAGGAGCCACTGAGAAAGTCCTCCACAAACATTCTTCTGAAGGTGGCAGAACTGGGAGTGGACAGCCTGGGCTGCAGATCTCAACGCTCAGGCAGGCTTGGATTGGGGCAATGTCCCTAGAGGACATTTTCTGAGGGTTTGGCTGAACAGGTTGTTGGGTCCATCTAGCGATGCCTTTGGGTACCTGGCTGATGAAACCAACCTTCTGGAATGTTCTCATGGTCTCCCTTTCACCCCATATCATTGCCTTCAAGATAGCTGAATGGTTGTTCGATTCCCCACTGGGCCTCCTTGACAGGGGCTGGAGCTGATGATTCATAGGGTCCCTTCCAGCTCTGCCGTTCTAAGGTGATGGTGAGTTCAGCCATCCTTCGGGCTCCTTCCTCCTGTCTCCAGGCCATAATTCATCAGAAGGAAGACGACTGGGAGATGGGAAAATCCCTCTGATAAACAGGAGAGGAGGAGGAACAAGCAGAAGGGAGAGACAGATCCTGCCAGACGCAGTGAAAACACTGAGGTCAGCCTGGGGGAGTCGAGGGCTCTGTCCTGCAACCACGCATCTTTCAGCTTGGCAGCCGTGGGCCACAGCCTTCCCTGCTCCCTGATCTGCCTGGGCAATTAGTCTGAAGAGTAAACGATGTGTTCCCTTGCGAAGGCATATACTTTACTGCCCTTGGCGGGCTTGCCTTTGGCGTCCTCGGCGGAGAGTTTATTTCAGGTAATGAGCAAGATCAGCAACAACACAAATGAATAGGTTGGACAGAAGAGCCCATGTGAAAAGGGGGACAGCGAGGGATACCCAGATGCATGCACACACGTGCGCGTGCACACACTCACCCTTTGATAAGCCTCTTGCTTTTCCCACTTACCCTAGTTCCAAAGACGGGGGGGGGGGGGAAGTGGGGAATCAAGATTGCAGCTTCCCCCCCCCCCCCCTTTAAACATATATTTTTAGCAACCAATTGACTCCAAATGCAGAGGCTCAAGGGAGATATCGGAAAAGCACATGCAGCCTTCTATCGTTGCTGTTCTAGCCTGAATCCAGATCACAAAAGTCTGGAACACACCCTGGACGGGGAGTTTTAACCATAGGAGCTTGTGCAAGCCTTGTGCCGGGACCCCAAACCCAGAAAGGTCTTGTCCTCAGCAACTGCCTTCCACACACACACACCGTTCCCCAGTTCAGCCACCGCCATTGGCGGTTAAAGGCAGGTTTTGTTTCCTGCATCGGCCTGAGGTGAGATAGGTGACCCTTAGAGTCCCTTCCAGCCCCAAAGTTCTGGGACTGTCCAAAGAGTCTATCAAGGCCATCGCAAACTTTTGGAGAACTGTTGCCAAGAGGAACAGACCGATACAGTGATCTGGGCTGGAGGAAAGCGTGTGGTGTGTCTCCTTGTCTTGCTTTCTGGAAGCCAGACCCACCGTTTCCATGAGGTGGGGTGGAAGGGGGAATGCAGCTAACGGTAGGAGAAACAGTGAGCAGAGCCAGGGCAAAACTGCGCATGCAGGCATTTATGTGCATGTGTACACAGGAAAGCAAGTATTCGCATATTTGCAAATAGAGGCAGGCAAGCAAGCAGAAAGGCAGTGCGCATCCCCTGGCAATTCATCCACACCAGCTGAAGAGCAGAAACACACACCCAGCCCTCCAGTCAGAAGGTTTTCTGTCTGCTGCGCTTCCTTCTGTGCCTGGTTTCAAAGCTGGGCCGATGACAATCACCCACATGCAGTCTCCCATTTTTGTATCTTGTCCCACCTTCACCCCACCCCCACCCCAGGTAGAGAGTACTCAGAAGTGGTTTACTCGTTCCTTCTGGGAGTGCCCTGGGACTCCTGTGCAGCTCGCCCAAGGCCACCCAGGCTGGCTCTTCTCCCAGGAGGCCCAGTGGGGGGAATCGAACTCCCAACCTCTGGCTCCACAGCCAGTTGGCTAAAACCCTGAGCTCTCCAGCCAGCTAATCATGTTAGAACTGCAGAGCTGGACGGGACCCCTAAGGATCATCAAGTTCAGCCCCCGTCAAGGAGGCCCAGTGGGGGAATCGAACTCCCAACCTCTGGCTCTGCAGCCAGAGACCTAAACCCCTGAGCTATCCTGTAGATGCTTAGCTGGCAGTATGTTCTGTGCTATTCAGTATTGCTCACCTCTGACTCAGCCCACTTAGTCTTACACTGTGAGTGAGGACAGGACCAGATGAAGTGGTCAGCATGTCATTAGAACGTCCACCAGAAAGGAAGGTGTGTCTTATCATGGTCTTGCATCAGTCCTCATGTCAAGTCAAATAAAATAAACAGAAACCATTAATGCTTGAAAGAGCAAGTAAATCCTACATCGTTCCACAGGACTTACACCCAAGTTAAGTGTATTTGGGCCATTAGATACCCAATTCTTCTGGCCCAGCTGTGCTAGAGCAGTGCTAAAGTTATTCCTTTCTGGTGAGGAACGGAGATGCTGCTATCTTGCACGTCCCGGCTGCTGACGTTTGCTGCCATTTTGATGTCTCAGTTCCGTGTTTTGTGGTGTGTTTCCCCCGCCTCTGTCTCCAACAATGCTGCCGTTTACCTTTCTTAAAGTGTTAACTAGATTATGCTGGAGAAGGAGAGGTCCTGGTGATGCCTGGGGAAGACAACCAATTTTCCTGAGGTCTGGGATGCTAAACAACGGAGACTTTTGGAAACCTAAAGAGCTGCTTGTGAAAGGCAATCCCTTGAATCACAACTCAGGAGAATGCTGCTTCAGAACAACAGAAGACTCATATGGGTCTTCTTAAAAAAGTCATTTTACTGTTACGGCATTTGTTTTGCCTTTAAATGTAACAAGTGTTGATAGCCTCCACCTTGGACCTTCTCAAAATGTTCCTTAAGGTGGCTTGCTCTAATATTCTCATTTTACAGCTGAAACAAACATTTACAGAAGTTTGGGATTCAGGGGTGTTTCTGAGTGGGACTGGGAAATGTGGAATATTGTCGTCTTTGTATTTTAAGTCTATTTAGAGGGCGTAAGAGGGAGCCGTAGAAAAGGTCCCCCACCGTGCTCTCTTAAAGGCCACTTCGACTGATGCAGCCGGGTAATTTTAGATCCTGAACTCAGCAGATCTTGAACTCTGAAGGGAGGCTGTCCTGCGAAGCCTTATTACCTCTGTTGTAAAGCACAGAAATAATGTTTCTCTTCGTTCTCCCCGCCCGGTCTGGCCACTTTTTTCTTCCTAATAGGCTGTAGAGCACAAAGTCCCTTCCGAACAAAACAGAAATCCTTATTTAGCAACTCCAGATTGAAAGACAATACAAAACAGAAAACATAACACTGGGCCTGTGAAGTTTTGCCTTTAAAAAAAAAATCACTTAAATGAGTCTGAACTAGAGTTTCAAAACAAACAACCCTGAAAGGAAGCTGTGTGGTCATTAGACCCTATGAATGTAGAACAAGGTGACACCTTTACCATTAAAAAAATATATCAATCAATTATTGCTTTTGTGGATTAAAAAAAAACACTCATCAGGCCTGCACCAGTAAAGTATGGGCAGTACAGGAAAATTATAAACGAATATCCCAAAAATTCGTAGCAAAAGTTTCCAGGCTTTTTCCCCCTTAAGGTGATTTTAAAGCTGGTGGCAGGCAGGCTTGGCGGGTGTGGTTTCATGCTTCCCTCTGGTGCCCTGTGGTTGGAAATTTCCACTCAGTATTTAGACCGAGGCATCCCATCTACCTCAGCCTCCCCTCTCCCCACCTGTTTTTGGAACACAAGTTTCCTTTTTGGCTGGAGGCCGGCAAAAGACCCACATGGACATAGCAATCGCCATCAAAGGACTGGGATAAATGTGGGTTTACTCACCAGGGAGAAGCCAATTGAACATCCAATTACGGCTCATTAAAAATATTACCTGGTGAGTGTGTAAGCAGATGCTACGCTAAGTCCTGCTTGGTGGACGGTTGGAAAGAGTTTGTGCAGCCACATCATTCACCTTGGTCGATGCACAGTCCTCCGCTGTGCTCAAGGGTGGCTTTCCATGGTGTCTCCAAAGTTTCAAAAAAACAAAAACAAAAAAACACCACCAACGGATGCTGTGTGGGCCTTACACGTTATGCATTACACATGGCGCCAAGAAGAAGCATGAACCCCATACCCTTTAAGCTTTCCTATAACCGGCTTGAAACTCTCCTTAAGAGGAGGAGGCCTGGAAATATTGGTAATGGGTTTTTGGGACATTCATTTATAATTATTTGCGCACGACCCATAAGTTACAGGTGCAGACTTGAGGAAGGGATTTTTAATCCACAACAGCTTGTGTTCATTGTCCGACGATCATTATTTTTTTAGTGGTCTAATAAAGGTGTCACCTTCTTCTCAACTTGTAGTCTGAACTCGGCGTCCGTGCAGCCTGGATGTTACGCCCTTTGAGCAGGTTCCTGAGACGTGGGAAAGGCTTCTTGTGATTTCACAGAGGCGGGGAAGGCAAGAGCTGAGAAGGCAACCGAATCTGCTTCTGGGCCCACTTACTGTGGAGATGGAGCCCAGGGGAATCCGGGTAAATTTGCTCAGAACTCCTGTGGATTCCCACAAACTAGATTACATGACAACTCGAAGCCGGGGTGGGTGGGTAATCAATCTGGGTCCAATTACATGGCCCCACTTGCTGGCTGTGCCATTCCTTCTCCATGCTTCTGGCTTTTTTTGTGTGCCTGTGTTGCACAACGTTGCCATAGTCCCTCGAGGCTGAAGGATGCCTACCTGTTGCACAACCAGAATGCACATGGAAGCATCATGGTGCTGAGCCCGCTTGTCATGGCTCCAGCAGAGAAGGAGCAGAGAGAGATTTCCAGACTTCAAGTTAAAGGGATTCCCACCTCCTTGGAAACCCAAGGAAGCAGATCGGGAGGCTTCGGCAAGCGCCCTGGGAGCCAAGGACCCTACGTTTTCACGTTCTCTCCCTCACAGAGTGTAATGGTGGGAACTCGGGGAGCAACCTGGGGGGAAAACGGATGGCCTTTGTGCCCTACATGCGCCCAGGGTGGACGACCTCCTTCTGTGTGTCTCTGGCCTCGCCAGGTCACTCTTCCTTTCCACACCTCCCTAATTGCTTCCTCGGGCGCAACCAGCCGCTGTAACACCTTAGCCGCTGCTTTGTTTGCTGAGGATCCATCGTGGGCTGAAAAGGAGAGTCACTCATGCAGAGTGCCCATCTCTCCCAGACACTGCCATGGCTTTGCCCTCGATCATGCCAATTATTCTTGTCCAGGTCCCAGTGCAAAGTCTCCCTCTCCTGCAAATGTACACGATGGCCTGCGGTTTTTCACACTGGGATTCCTATTTCAGGTCTATCGCGTCACCTGAACCGATGGCACTATGTTGCCCCACCTCTCCCCACGTCATAGCCTTTTACCTTCCCCCAGTCACAGGAATGCCTGGTTTCCCTGCTCCCCCCCCCCCCAAAAAAAAGAACTGGCAACCCACAAAGGCCAACAGAGACGCAGAGAAGAATTAGGTTGGAATGTCTTGCCGAGGGCAAGGGGCATGTGAGGCACCATCTCTGTGCCCTTATTTGGGTACAGACTGGGGGTGGGTGGGGGGTTGACGCGCACAGCTAGCCAAAGCTACGTTTTGGAACATCACACATTTTATTGTGGCTCTCAGTTCTACTGCTGCCATTCTGATTCCAAATTCTCTCATCTTCTGGAAGACGAACGTTTGTATTTGTGCCTTTTGCCCATGTTGCCAACTTAATAGCACCCCCACCCCGATGTTTTGAGTAAGAAAAGCGGCTGTTCTTGTTGGTGGTGGCTGGATGCCACTCGGCTTGCAATGAAGAAGACGGAAGGCTTCACGTGGGGAGGGGCAGGTAGAGAAAGCAGGACCCCCCTCTCAGGTTGCCTAGGCTGTCCTTTCCCTGCTATGCAGACTGTCCTGCAACCTAGACGGATATTCTTAGGGTTGCTGATGTCACCTCCTTCCTCTTCAGACTTCCTTCTTGATCTTCTCCAGGAGAGAGGAGTGAAGACCTTTTGCCTGTTTTCTCAAGAAGTGTGTCTTGGGGGGGGGGGAGTTATGGCTCCCTCTTCGTCTATCTGAGGGTGTGACTACACAGCGAGAAAGATGGGAATTGACTCACGGTGAAGTCGCACCTGGGAAGATGTCCCCCCCCCCCCCGCCTAGGTAAATTCACATAAGCTGGCCACATAGAGAGAGAGAGAGAGAGGAGGAAACTGACCAATGGCCTGGTTGGCAGCTTGTTAACATTTTTTTGCTGTCCCGATAACTGTCTCAATAAGCTGTAAACAAGGGCCAATTGGCAATTTCTCCCTCTCCCTCTCTCTCTCTGGTGTCTAGATGCCCTACTGTAGTGGTTCCCAACCTTGGGTCCCCAGATGTTCTTAGTCTACAACTCCCAGAAATCCTGGCCAGCATAGCTAGTGATGGAGGACTCTGGGCGTTTTAGACCAAGAACATCTGGGAACCCAAAGTTGGGAACCACTGCTTGGAGGCACTTGCTCTGTTAACAGGTCTGTGGTCAGAATATCCTTACTTTTCGGTGTATGTACAACTTCAACCATAACGTTTGCTTTAAACCAAACGTTTTTTCCTCTTTTGGGGAAGACAGATAATGTATAAAAAAAGGAGGAAGTGGGAGTCTCCCCCCAGAAACATCAAAGGTGGAAACAAGTAATAAGGAAAAAACAACCTAGATACCTACCGTGACATAAATGCTACCTACTGTACATGCTCCATATATTTAAAACATGACATCCAAACCAATCTGAATAAGAAGACAAGAAAATATCCTAGCCTGGAAGGAGGAGACATTCATAATTACAAGATTCATTCTGTATTGGTCTAACGTGGCTGAGTTCACCGATCCATTTCCAAGAGGTTTTCGTAATAAGCAGAGCCAGAACAAACACCCTGGTTAGGTTGGTTGGTTGGTTGGTTGGATTACATGCATTTCATTCTCTGTTCTTCGGACTGAGGGCTTTCAGAGTAAACCCCATTGGTTGTTCTTTGTTTGGGGACTTCATGGCCCTGTACATGTCTACTTAGATCAGAAGAAAGGCTCACTACATTCAACAGGACTTTTTCCCAAATAAGCATCTGTGAGACTGCACCATCGGGGTATTCATATTCTTATATGTTATCTCCACAGGTGGAGATAACAAGGGTCTGGCCTCATGGGGCCAGACGATCCACTCACTGATGCCCTAATGCCGTGGGGTCCACTCCGCTGTCCTATCGCTCCAGAGATCGTGATCGCCGAGGCACTCTTTGACCTGGCAGAGAGGCTTGTCGTCCCGCTTCCTGCCAGGAGTGGCTCAGCGATCGCGACAGGACAGCAGTACGGACCCCCACAGCATTAGCACATCGGTGAGTGGACCCTCGTTATCGCCACCTGTGCAGGGGTATTTGTATTTATATACGAATACCCCCATCTCTAATCAAGAATGACACAACAGATGTGTGCTTTAATGACAATGCCGTTCTATGAAGTCAGAGCATTTGATGTATTCTCCATCTTGAGGATGAGCCAGAAGTGGTGTGGATGTTGCTTCTCCAGAGTCTTTCCAGCCCACACATGCCACAGCCCTTGACACCTCAAAAACCAAAGTTCTCACCTTAGAAAAGGGAACAGCTGCAGACTTTTCAATGGGTGCAGGCTGGAGCATCTGAAGTCACATCTCTTGTTCCACTTTATCTCCCTGAACCATCAATGCTTTTTCAAAAGCTTCCTTCCTTCCTTCCTTCCTTCCTTCCTTCCTTCCTTCCTTCCTTCCTTCCTTCCTTCCTTCCTTCCTTCCTTCCTTCCTTCCCCCTATCTTTAATCCTTCCTTCCTTCCTTCCTTCCTTCCTTCCTTCCTTCCTTCCTTCCTTCCTTCCTTCCTTCCTTCCTTCCTTCCTTCCTTCCTTCCTTCCTTCCTTCCTTCCTTCCTTCCTTCCTTCCTTCCTTCCTTCCTTCCACCACTCAATAGATATCCTTTGATTTGTATTCCTGCCTTGAGCAGGGGGTTGGACTTGAGAGCCTTATAGGCCCCTTCCAACTTCATTATTCTATGATTTTATGAAAAACTCTCTAGGCAATATACAGTTAGAAAGTTTTATTATATTACTTTTCTTTTCTTTGTGTGACCAGATTTAATTTTTTATATTGCGCATCTTGGGTCACAGATTAACATGATTCTGAAGCATCCTTGACAATGCTACATCCTGCACACACTGGGTGCATTGTATTTGCCCATAAAAGGGCCATTTCACAGGTAGTTTGATCCCACAGGAAGGGCTCTCCCATCCCTTTTGTTGTTGTTGTTGTTTTGATTTGATTGTGGAGTGAGTTACTCCTCCTGGCTTAGTCCATGAGCTACCCCCCCCCCCCCAGCTACCCCCCCCCCCCGTTAAAACAAGAGAAGACAGACGTTTTGCATTTAAAAGCTGATAACATATATTTCCACAAAGCTTCTCACTGCTGCCTTCTGACTTGCAAATGGAGCCCTTGTTTACTTCTCAGTGGACCAATCACAAAACAAAGCAACATGATGCACAAATTACAGAAAGTGAGAAAAGATGCAATAGCACTAGCAGATGTCTATAAACAGGCATTTGTGGTGCTGGAGGAGACTCTTGAGAGTCCCCTGGACTGCAAGGAGATCAAACCTATCCGTTCTGAAGGAAATCAACCCTGAGTGCTCCCTGGAAGGACAGATCCTGAAGCTGAGGCTCCAATACTTTGGCCATCTCATGCGAAGAGAAGACTCCCTGGAAAAGACCCTGATGTTGGGAAAGTGTGAAGGCAAGAGGAGAAGGGGACGACAGAGGATGAGATGGTTGGACAGGGTCATCGAAGCAACCAACATGAATTTGACCCAACTCCGGGAGGCAGTGGAAGACAGGAGGGCCTGGCGTGCTCTGGTCCATGGGGTCACGAAGAGTCGGACACAACTTAACGACTAAACAACAATATAAACAGGCCAGGGCATTCTACATGCAAAGCTCCTGGTTCCAGTGAATCTATTTTGTTCCCAAGTTTTGAGCGTGGCTTTGATGCTTTGGCTATTTTTTCCAGCTTCCTGGGGTGACAGGGGTGGGGAGAAACAGGATGAAGGTACTCCATATTCCTACAAGGAACACCAAGCCAAAACGAGCTTTCCAAAGGATTTGCTGTCGTGTGGCGTCATGTTCAGTGAAAGCCCCCCCAAGGAAATCTCCCTTGACAGATGGCAGCTTTAACCACAGAACCGGCAATGATCTTGTTTCATGGTCTTTTCCTTCCTAAGCAAAATTTATTTTCACTCTGTGTGGAGCCTGCAGGGTGAAATGTTATAGCTGCATTAACATTTGAGTATGTTTGAGCAGACAATTGGACAGGGAGGGGGGAAACACTCATGGCACAGGGAACGTCCATGACCACCAGAGCTGGCAAAGGTCACGCTTAAAAAGCCATTCACTACAGTTCTGGTTTCCAAGTCCCCAAAAGTAGGTAAGTTTATCATTCTCATTACAATCTTAAAAGTAACTGTTTTGCACATAGCAATTTTAAAGTTAACCATTAAAGTACTATCCTTTTTCTCAGAATTGAAAATGATATTCATCATCTAAATAAAAATAATCATGCGCTGTCAAGTTACTTCTGAATTACGGCAACCCTTTTCAGGGCTTTCCAGGTAGAGAATACTCAGAAGTGGTTTCTCAGTCTCTTCTTTTCGGGTGCCCTGGGTCTGTGTGCAGCTGGCCCAAGGCCACCCAGGCTGGCTCTTCTCCCAGGAGGCACAGAGAGGAATCGAACTCCCAACTTACAGCTCTGCAGCCAGAGACCTAAACCACTGGGCTACCTAGGCAGCTTTATAATCATGTGCCATCTAATCAATTCTAACTTATGGTGACCCTTTTCAGGGTTTTTCAGGTACAGAATATTCAGAAGTGGTTTCTCAGTCCCTTCTTCAGGGGTGTGTGTGCCCTGGGACTCCTGTGCAGCTGGCCCAAGGCCACTCAGGTTGGCTCTTCACCCAGGAGGCACAGTGAAGAATTGAACTCCCAAACTCTGGCTCCACAACCAAGAATGCTACAAGCCACTGGTCTGTAAGGGAAGGCACCCTTTCCTCCTCTCAGTTTCATCACTGACTAAGCATCTCTTGAGAGTCCCCTGGACTGCAAGGAGAACAAACCTATCCATTCTGAAGGAAATCAACCCTGAGTGGTCCCTGGAAGGACAGATCCTGAAGCTGAGGCTCCAATACTTTGGCCATCTCATGAGAAGAGAAGACTCCCTGGAAAAGACCCTGATGTTGGGAAAGTGTGAAGGCAAGAGGAGAAGGGGACGACAGAGGATGAGATGGTTGGACAGTGTCATCGAAGCGACCAACATGAATATGACCCAACTCCGGGAGGCAGTGGAAGACAGGAGGGCCTGGCGTGCTCTGGTCCATGGGGTCACGAAGAGTCAGACACGACTTAATGACTAAACAAAAACAAAAAAAGCATCATTTGCAGAGCATTGAGCAGCAAAATGGGGCACAGTGGGAGCTGGCCTCTGGATTTTGCCATGGTTTCCTTGTTTCCTAGGGGGTTGGACTAGGTGACTCTTGAGAGCCCTGACTACGGGACTAACATTCTTCCTCCAGTAAGACCATCCCTCCACGAACAGCAATTAACACACAGTTAAAGTACAAAATCAGTGGAATTATATTGCTGTTCCTGGGAAAAAGGAATTAAGCGCAAGGAACTAGATGGTTTTTGTGATGAATTAGTTCCAAGCTCTGCACAGCCAGCCAGCCAGCCAGTAGCTATAAAAGAGCACGGGATGTTTCAATGTTCTCCTCACATCAGGTTTACTTCCTTATCCTTGTCTTCTTTAATGTTTTCTCCTGTGGATCCATCCAAGGTTTCTGTAGCCCCAAACGATGGTTAGATGTTGAGGGAAAGGTTCTCCCACCTAGCTCAGGCAGCCCTCTGCTCCTCCTCTTGAAAGGGAGCTCTCGTTTCTTCATGAAGGATGGCGATGGAGTACCCTCATCCAGAGCCACCGGCAGGAGATATTATGGTAGCCATACTGGTTTTAAGTGGTAGTTTCAAGAAATAACCTTTCCAGGTTCTGATGCACAGTCACTGAGATGACTGTAAGATCTTTCCCTGACCCTATAAGGTGAAACTCTGCCTTGCCTATTATACGTAATTGGTAACTCATGGGTTTCTGGAGCCCTACCGGTATTCCAGAGACATGGTTTGTGAAAGATATTTGTGAAGAAGCAACCACAGTTGCCAACAAAGCTCAAGTTCGCTTCCAAGTGACCAACTACAAAACCAACCAAGCTGATCCGCACAGTTGGGGAGGCGTGTAAGGCCCTGCTTTGACAATCAAGGTGTTTTCAACAGTTGATGAAATGGTGTTCCCTGGTTTGACCTATAGATGATGAACTTCAATGTAGGCATGGAGCATCACCCACCCCATCCCAGTTGCTCTCTGAAATAAATAACACTAAGCCGCTTGCAGAAATCTATGGACTGGGGCCTCTTTCAAGCATGTAATTTATCTACCACAAAAATTCTGTGTCCCTGTTACAGAAAGCACAACCCAATGGATTCTAGGGGAAAAAATGACAAGTTGTTTTATTGGGCCAGTACTGGAAGGCATGTCGTGAGAATGGCTAACAGTCGGATTCCAGAAGATCTCCTGTATGGAGAATGAGTGCAGGTAAATCGCCCCAGAGGGAGACCACAGCTGCGATACAAGGAGATCTGCAAGCGGGATCTGAAGGCCTTAGGAATGGACCTCAACAGATGGGAAACCTTGACCTCTGAGCGTTCAGCCTGGAGGCAGGCGGTGCATCATGGCCTCTCCCAATTTGAAGAGACACTTGTCCAGCAGGCTGAGGCAAAGAGGCAGTCCCGAAACCAGCAAAACCAGGGAGCTGGACAGGGGACAGATTGTATTTGTCTTCAGTGCGGAAGGGATGGTCACTCTCGAATTGGCCTCCTCAGCCACACTAGACGCTGTTCCAAGACCTCTCTTCAGAGCACATTACCATAGTCTCTCGAGATGGAAGGATGCCTAATCTAACTGGAAGGCAGCTTTTAAATGGAAGGCATTCTGATTGGGATACTGTCTTCTCCTTGAGCAAAAGGGAAAAAAAGAGGAGCGAATGCAAACAACACACCTAAGTTGATAGTAGTGTCTTTGTGGCCCAAAATAGGGGAAGTGTGCCTCTGTGGAAGGATTCAGGTGGGATTCTGGCAAGGAATTATCAGCCCACTCCAGGTGTTAGGTTGTGCATGGAAAGCCACAAGAGTTTGCAAGCTTCAAAATGATGATTGTGGACGTTGATATTTATGTTGGTCTGAAAGCCTCCCCTCCTTGGTTTTCGGTCCTTTTTAAGAAGTTTTGAGAATAATGGGGGAGGCAATCTCCACGAACCTTCCTGGAAGAGGCATCTTGAGGCCGCTCCCCGGACCAGTGTTCTGGACTCAGTGTTCAGGCAGCATCCCAGCCAGGCGGTCCTTGTGTTCTTCTTTCACGATAATCTAATCACCTTGATCAGAGCAATAAATATAGCAAAAGAAGTGAGAATGTGCCGAGGGGGAGGAAGGGAGGGCGCTTCAAGACAAGGAGCAGTGGAAAATCTTAGACATGATGTAAGAAGGAACCGAGGCAGGGGTTGGAGTGCCAAGGGTTCATCTGAGACTATAAAAACTCGGAGAGAAAAAGGAGAGCTAGGGATAAGGTTAGGGGAAATCTGTTCACAAGGACCACTTTCTCTCAGACTCACCAGGACCGTCCACCAGGCAAGGTGAGTGAGGACACATGGTCTCTGCCTGTCTTGTTTGTTTTGAAACGCTGTGCCGTTTGGCTTTTCCTGTTCTTTTTTTTTTTTTTTAAGCCCTGATCTTTTCAGAATCAGCATGCGAAGTTTGCAGGGTAGATCAGGTGAAACCGAAATGTTTAAACAGTAAAAGTGGGTTAGCTGCTGCGTCTCATTGCCATTCGTAAATAGCAGTAATTGACTGGAATTATCTCCGCTTGTCAAAAAGGGGCGCGCTTTGGCAGAGGTTGCATCCTGCTTCCGTTGAGAAACCACTGCTGTGCCTTCTTAAAATAATTACCCACTTGCTCAGCATTTCTTTCTTTTCTTTTCTTTTTGTAAAGGATTCTGTTGCCTCTGGAGAAATGTGATGGGGTGCCCAGTTAGGGAACCAGCTTGGATCATGGTACCAGTAGTAAAATAAAGATGTTTGGTTTCTTCTGTGAGATATTTCCAACCCAAGGAAGAATGTCAATTAACAGCGATGGTCAGGGGAATTCTCTTGGCTCATAAATTTAGGTCCACTCAATTTCAATGTGTATTGATGGGGGAGGGCGCGAAAGATGACAGGGAGACAACATCATTCAAAAGGTTGGTTTGAATGTCCAACTGTTAATAAATGCAGAATCAACACCTGGATTCAGACATCCGTCTTTTTGCAGCCTGGCTGAAAAGGCATCTTGTTAACCAAAGGACTCTCCCCCCCCCCCCCCCATGGCTGCCTTTGTTCACGGTCCTTTGCTTATCATCCTGACCTATTGCCATGTGCTCAACATTTGGCATTCTCTCTTGTCCCTGCTGAACCCGGGCACATCTGGCAGAGAGCTGGAGCTTGGTTTGCTCGTGGAACCCTGCAAGGAAGTGCCCCGGGTAATCATAGGATGGTTTTGGATATAAATAAAAAGAACAATAAGAGCAAAGCAACTGGGTGGGGCAGATTGGAATACATTGTATTTATTTATTTATTTATTTATTTATTTATTTATTTATTTATTTATTTATTTATTTATTCAACTTCTATACCTCTCATCTGGCTTCCAAGGCCACTCTGGGCAGTTCACGACATAGTAAAACAACACATAGCACTTCAAATAATTCTATGCAATGACAGGTTGTAGGTGGCATGCAATTATTTGGGCTTCAGCTGGTCTATGACGGTGGTTCTGAACCTTGGCTCCCCAGCTTTCTTGGACAGCAACGCTCAGAAATCCTGGCCAGCACAGCTGGTGGTGAGTTTTAGTCCAAGAACATCAGGGGACCCAAGGTTGGGAACCACTGGTCTAGAGTGTTAAGTTGCACTGACAACCAATGAGGTCCGGGATGGTAGGAGGTCTCCTGCCTTAGGCAGGGGGTTGGGCTAGAAGACCTCCAAGGTCCCTTCCAACACGATTCTATGAAGTATACATTCAGTGCATTGTCTCCCGCCTTTTGCCCTGCCCTGGCAACCATTGTTTGCCCACGAGAGGTGCAAGGGTCCATGTCTCATCAAAAAATGTTCCCTCAATGTCCCTCCTTCCTTCATCTTATCCTCCTTAGACTGGTGATTGTTTCTGCTCCATTGGCACAAGTCATCCAGCCCACCACTTCCGTGCGAGCCTCACAGCCTGCGTGCAACCCCCTTGGCTGTTTGTGTGTGTGCATATGTGCGTGCATGCGTGTGTGCTAAACGACACCCGTGAAGAAGTCACAAATCCCAAGAGTTGGGTTCTTGGCTAAAAAAAATGGGGAACGTTTGTTCCTAGGAACGGTAACCCCCTCTGGCTGGCCATGGGATTCTGAGCGATGCAGCCCAGAAAGCTAATGTTTCCCAACTCTCTCCAAGTTCGTTCTGAGGTCACAGACAAACTGGGCTTGCCCCTCTGGCTCTTGAGTGGTGGACTAGTCAAGGCTCCGTGTTTTTGCCCCTCTGGCATTCAGAGAAGGGCAGGCGGTGGCGAAGAGGGTTGCCAAACCTCAGGGCACCAGCCGGCATCTCAGGGAATGGCTCTGTTTCTCCAGGTGTGGAAACAACTCTCTGGATGAGCGATGCTGCAGGAGGTGTCCGTTTTGCGTGTGCATGCCTTCTCAATTCACAGACCCTGGCAGCAATGGCACAGGGGCTGGGAAAAGGCTCCCCCCCACACACACACACCCATGCTGGCAGAGAGAAATTTCTAGAAGCTGCAGCACTAATATACTGCCTTTGGGAGGGCGAATCTCAGGGCATGATTACACCAGGAAAATGGACCCCTTTTCTAATGATACTTTTCATACTTCTGTTGTACTGAATCTCGGTCACGTGGTATACATTCCTGGTCTAACATTCATTTGTTTTAACATGACCAATTCATTTCTTCCTATCTGAAACATTACGGCTGGCTACACCGTGGGACCGATTTATTCTTTGACCTGTCTCCCAGGGCAGGGCAGGGCAGGGCAGGCCCTTAACGTGAGATTTTTTAAAGTACCCACTGCCCCTCAGCTCCATGGGGTGGACACGCTTCTTCTTCAAGGCAAAACCTTGCTCCTGGCCGCTCTCCCTTCTCCCTTTTCCCTGGTGAGAGTGATGTTCACACGTGCAATCCCACTAAGGAATGATACATCATCGGAACAAAACAGCACAGATATACTGCTGGCCAGGAAAAGGATCTGATCATGGTTGTGTATCGCGTAACTGGGAATTTAGCAAAGATCTAACAGGGTATAAATGGAGGAACATGTGCCGCATCTGATCAGGGTCTCATGTGTGCTGCAGGTCAGCAGCAAGGAAAATGCACCATCGAAGAAATGGTGGCAGCCACTGCAGCTGCTGGCACACTTGCTACCTGGCTAGCTACTAAAAAATGGCTCTCCCTCCCCTGCCGCCCGCTTTGACTTTGAGCCCCTTTATTATCTACTGTAGGGACGTGGTGGCGCTGCGGGTTAAACCGCAGAAGCCTCTGTGCTGCAGGGTCAGAAGACCAGCAGTCGTAAGATCGAATCCACGCGACGGAGTGAGCCCCCGTCGCTTGTCCCAGCTCCTGCCAACCTAGCCGTTCGAAAGCATGTAAAAATGCCAGTAGATAAATAGGTACTACCTTGGTGGGAAGGTAACGGCATTCCGTGTCTAGTCGCGCTGGCCATGTGACCACGGAAACTGTCTTCGGACAAAACGCTGGCTCTATGGCTTGGAAACGGGGATGAGCACCGCGCCCTAGAGTCGGACACGACTGGACTAAATGTCAAGGGGAACCTTTACCTTTACCTATTATCTACTGTGCTGGGCTTTATCCAGATCCTTCTTGCATCTTTTTCTTGCCATCAGCTGGCCCAGAAGCAGTTCTGGGCCCTTCCAACCCCCTGCTCTGTGACCTCACAAGTGTTCACCCACTGATATCATAGGGTCTCTGACTTTGACCCGGACATTTCAGGGAATGGGGCACTACCCTGTTGGCAACCAGCCAACCTTGTTGTCCATCTCGTGGCAGGTTGCAGGGTGCATCTGGTGAGGCCCTGAGGCTGAATTAGGCACAGGGGGGCGGCGGGGGGGGGGAAACGGGTTTGGGGCCCACCTTTTCTTTATCCTGCTGTTCTGTTACTCCCTTCAGTTTCCCAGGATGTTCTAAACCCATGTTACTTTTAAAAAAAACCTCACCAATGTCTTTAAAATAGTTTCAAGGCAAAGCTGGTGGTTTGCTCAAGATAATGGAAAAGGTTGTACAAATAAAATCCCAATGGGAAACTCTGAAAATGGGAGCAACTTAAAGCATGTTCAAATGCAGCTCGCCACACTTTGAACAGACAAAAGCCATTAAATCCCAACCTCCGCATGAAGATGATACCTTTATGGGCCAACCCAAGTTTTACACAAAGCGGAACACAAAAATATGCAGAAAAGAGCCATGGAGAAACACAAAAGCTTTTGGGAGCTTTTCACTTTTATTAGGTGAGACATTAAAAGGAAACAGTGTGTGTGTGTGCAGTGAGGAAATGAAGGGAAATTGGAGCTGGGAGTGGGGTGGAGAAAGGCTGAGGTACAGCCCTCCCTCTCCACATGTTGTTCTCAGGTGTGATGAAGGAGCCCTGTGGTGGGCAAAGGAAATGAGTCTCGTCTTACGATGCAGTGCTGTCAGGTTTCTCTTGTGGCAGCCCACAGAGCTGTGGTTCCCAACCTGGGGTCCCCAAACGTCCATGGACTGCAACCTCCAGAAGCCTTCACCAGTAGCTGTGCTGGCCAGGATTTCAGAGAGTTGTAGTCCAAGAACATCTGGAGACCCAAGGTGGGGAACCCACTGAAGACTGGAAAAGTAGAAACTTTACTCTTCCCTCTTATACCACATAAATCTTCAACAGACCAATACATATTTTGGGTGGGTGCCTCAGTACGGAGCCTGGAGCACTTTTAAAAGGACACTACTTAAAACAACTTTCTAAGACACCCATCCTCAACCCTTTGTTTTTGTTGTTATTGTTATTTTGGTTTGGGTTGGGTTTTTGGCCATGGCTTTTTTAGGAGCCCTGCTCAGGCGCCAGGGCAAACAAGGAAAGCCTTTTGCTGTGAGCAAACAAGAATAGGACAGGAACAGAGAAATCTGTGCCCCCCCCCCTTCAAATGGGCCAGGGTCCCCGTTGAAAAAATGACAAAGAGGCAGCCATGTGTATACCTTTCGAATGAGCATTCTGAAATATCAGGAAAAACTTATTAACTGTTAGAGCAGTACGACAATGGAACCCATGGCTTTGGGAGGTGGGGAGCGCTCCAGTGTTGGAGGGCTTCAAGAGAAAATTGGACAACCCTCTGTCACATTGGCTTTGATTTGGATTACTGCCTTGAGCAGGGGGTTGGACTCGATGGCCTTCGAGGCCCCTTCCAATTCTGTTATTCTGTGATTCTAAAATGGCTTGGGTTGTGGGGGAAGCCCAGCTTCTGGGACAAGCCACTCTGGCCAAGCTTGATGTCAGGCCTACAAGCAGGACATGGGAGGCCAATCTTAGGGCCCAGGAAGATTTGTAAGAGTCTAGGTGCACTTTCAGATAAGCTGGTCCCCAACCATTTATGGCTTTATATGTCAACACTAGCACTTTGAATGGGATGGGGAAAACATGAGTCTTCTCCACAAGCTACAGTTTGCAGGATTCTCTGTGGCACACTATGGCACCTACATGGGGTTTGTGGCCGTGGCACAGATGGGGTGCATTGAGGAGCCAGCCTGGGGATGTCACTTGTTAAAGTCAGTTTGGGACAACCGTAATTGGTTTGTCTCTTTAGTCTAAGTAGAGCCTGAGGTCTCAAGAGCATTGCTAGATAAAAGCACGAGATATTCCTCCAGTGACATCAGGAAAACAATCAGGATTCCCCAGCCTCCAGTGGAAAAAAGAAACCCATTACCTTTGATGCTCCCACCTCTGAGAATGTCAGAAGCAGCATGAAGCCTGAAGCTGCTCAGACAGTGATCCACCAAAGAGGACAGAAAGAAAAATAATCTTGTGACAGCTCTAAGGCGAGCAGATTTATTTTCACCTGAGTGCTTGTGCACGGCAGCCTGCTTCTTCAGATGCAGCCTGATGAAGTGTTGTGGACCAAGAAAGCTCATGTCAATAAAACTTCTGTGTTGGCTTAGTTAGGGCTTACCAGACAGTACAGCTCGTGCAAGCGATGTCCTAATGCTCGGGAGGAACCCTTTTTCTGGATACCCAGTGTGGTGTAGTGGGTCGAGTGATGGGCTAGGACTCTGAAGGCCTGGGTTCTAATCCCCAGTTGACGATGGCAACGCACGGGGTGTTGGAATTAGTAAAACCACTCCTTAAATATCTATCTTACCTTGAAAGCCCTCTTAGGGTCTCTATAAATCAGTTCCAACTTGAAGGCACGTAACAACAGCAACAAACTGAGCCATGGGATTGGCTGGGTGAGTTTGGACCAGTTCCTACCTCACAAGCTTATCATGCAGACAAAGGGTCGGGAAGGCATATTGAGGTGGCAGGTTGTTTGTTTGTTTGTTTGTTTGTTTGTTTGTTCATTTGTTTGTTCATTGTTCGTTTCATTTCATTTCATTTTTATACCACCCAGAGTGGTCTCGGCTAAATGGCTGTTTGGCCGAGGCCGCTCTGGGCGGTTTACAGCATATAATTACACCCAATCAAACACAATTTAACATAGCAAAGAATAGAAATACGAATAAGCAGTAACTCCAAGCATAAAAATACATCAAAATCAAACATTTAAAATATTTAAGATGGCAGACTGGCCGGACTGGCTACGTAGACTCAGCTGAGTTTGTACGGATGATGGTATTGAATGCCTGCCTAAATAGCCAGGTTTTTAATGACTTTTTGAACCCAAGACCCTGGTGACTGGGACCCTCTGTAAGAAGAGCTTATGAGACTTTGGCAACTTAGAGACTTGGGGTTCTGGACAGCATCATAGCCCTTCAAACTGCACTGACCATTTCAATTTGATCAATCGAGTGAGTGAGTGAGTGAGTGAGTGAGTGAGTGAGTGGAACCTGGTAGCTTTGGGAGGAGACCCCACACCGACACACCCCAAATAGGTTGTGTGATTATTCCTTTTGCTGACGTCCCTTGTGGGTGAGTTCGGCGGAGGAGCACCTACTGCAGCTTTCTTGCAGTTTTCTCTTCTGTGACGGGTGGGCCTTCGCACCTTGTTTCTCCCGCAAGTGGCTATCCCACCCTATCATGCAACGGACAGGGTGGCCTCAGGGCACCGCAGAGCAGGATGGACAAGGGGAGGACGAGACCTCGCTTAGGTCAAATGGGGGCAGGATGAAGCAGGAAAAGGAACATTTTTGCAAGCAGTTTTGGAAAATTCCCTGTAAGGGAGGGTGTTTTTCAGCGCTGCCAAAAGTGTTCCTTGAAAACCCGAGTCGCTCTGGCTTATTTCAGATATTAATGAGAGGAAATGAATTTTCTCAAGACTCCCGGTATTGTGACACCGGATTTAAATAAATGATGGATGGCACGCATTATTTGGCATCAACAGAGGGATGCCTTTTTTCACAAGTTCCTCAGATCGAAGCATTTAAAAAATAAAAATTACTTGTGGATCATCTTTCTCCTGGGACAGAAGAACAGACGAGCCTTTTTGACGTTGCTTCTGAGGGGCCAGACCTGAGCCCTGTTGCTTTTCCACCCAGGTGGCTTTTGCCGCATTAACCCGTGACCTCCTTTTTCAGAGCAACGCCAGAGATCTCTAGAAAATACTGGACATTTCAGAACTTATCAAAATGCCTAGGTCTGTAAGGGTTCCTGCCACATTAACATCCCACCTTCCTTAAACTGAAATTATTTGCTCTCTTTCGCAAGATAAATAGGGCCTAAGACCGAAGTGAGAAGTGCCAAGAAACTGAAGCTCCTTCTCAACAAGAGAAAGGCAGTATTTGTTAACGTCCATATTTGTTAGTGTGTTGAAGAAACAGCCAAGAGGAAGAAAGGTGTGTTTTTCCCTGTATCAGAGTGCTTGGCTTGTCCTACATGTGACGTTATCAAAATTATGTATCTATTTATTTAGAGAGTTAGAGTTTATGTTTAATTTCAGTATTGGGTGGATTTTGTCTAAGTTATCTAATAACGATCAGGCATGGTATAAGGTACAGACTTTATTACATGATTGATTTTTTTAATGTGAAATTACTGTATGTACGATTTTTGCACATTCTGGTTGTTTCATCCTCAGGGATGTTGGCAAGCCTTTGGGTCCATGTCTGAGTCTTTGGTACCAAGTCCCGAGTCCCTGTTAAAAACAACTTTTCCCCCCCAGAAAAAAGGGATGGGTGGGTGGTGGATTCCAAGTCATGAGTTGAGTCCGAGTCATTGGGGGGGGGGGGGGGGGAATCCCAAATTGAGTCATCCTGAGACTTGAGTCCTCATCCTTCTTAATCATTTATTATTTATTTATTTAACTTATATGCCGCCCACACTACCCGAAGGTCTCTGGGCGGCTTACAACAATTAAAATACAATAAAAAAGATAAAACAATTAAAATACAATTAAAATATATACTCTAAAAATGGCCATCAAGACCCACATTTGATATTATTTCAATTAAAAGCCTTCTGGAACAGGAAGGTTTTGACCTGGCGCCGAAATGTCATCAGCGTCGGCACCAGACGAATCTCAGTCGGGATGGCGTTCCATAGTCTGGGGGCAGCTGCCGAAAAGGCCCTTTGTCTACAAGCCGTCCCTCTTACCTCCTTGAGGGACGGCTCTTTCCAAAGGGCCCCCTGGCTAGATCGTAATGGCTGGGTAGGTTTTATATGGAAGGAGGCTGTCCTTCAGGTATCCAGGGCCCAAGCCATTTAGGGCTTTATATGTCAAAACAAGCACTTTGAGTTGGGCCAATGTAATTGGTAGCCAATGTAATTTAAACAGAATCGGCTTGATGTGTTCCTTGAAAACCTGAGTTGCTCTGGCTTATCAGTGACCTGGTTTTACCTCTTGTGGGAGGGATGTCTTTGCCATGCGATTTTTACGGTTATTTTGTTTTACGTGTGGGTTGAGGGATGACCATGAGCAAACATGGCAAGCGGCCAGTGAGTTCTCCTGGTCACCCTACCTAGTGCCTGAGGTCATGATGAAAAGACAAAAATCACGTGGGTGTTATAGCAGCCCGCATTCTCTGCATGGTTAGCATGTACCCCCCAACCTGGATTGTAACTTTGCTCACTCATTCAGTGTTCAATCTGAAGATGAGAGAATGGCTGCTCATACAGAGGCTCCACATGTGAGCAGAAACCCTGAAACATCTGGATTGATGCAGGAACCATCTCCTCCCTTCACGCTTGGCACCGAAACCGTGAGCCAAACCATGACAGGGTGCAGAACACAGAGGAGGGAGCAGTGGGGTAGAATGCCTTAGTCTGAGCATGCAATGGCTGTAAGGATTCTACATGGAACCCACCTCTTTTGCATTTCCTCCTATCCAAGGAAGAGTGGCCAGAGGAGGTGCAAGTGTCTGGCATAGGCGGGTTTGAATCCTTCCATAAGCAAGGACCAGAGGGCGGGTTTGCATCCTTCCATCAGCAAAGATCAGTGGGCGGGTTTGCATCCTTCCATCAGCAAGGACCAGAGGGTGGGTTTGCATCCTTCCATCAGCAAGGACCAGAGGGTGGGTTTGCATCCTTCCATCAGCAAGGACCAGAGGGTGGGTTTGCATCCTTCCATCAGCAAGGACCAGAGGGTGGGTTTGCATCCTTCCATCAGCAAGGACCAGTGGGCGGGTTTGCATCCTTCCATCAGCAAGGACCAGAGGGTGGGTTTGCATCCTTCCATCAGCAAGGACCAGTGGGCGGGTTTGCATCCTTCCATCAGCAAGGACCAGTGGGCGGGTTTGCATCCTTCCATCAGCAAGGACCAGAGGGTGGGTTTGCATCCTTCCATCAGCAAGGACCAGTGGGCGGGTTTGCATCCTTCCATCAGCAAGGACCAGAGGGTGGGTTTGCATCCTTCCATCAGCAAGGACCAGTGGGCGGGTTTGCATCCTTCCATCAGCAAGGACCAGAGAGTGGGTTTGCACCTTTCCAGTGGCATCCCCCCCCCCCACTCCTGTCAATGTCAGCCCCCTGGGTCAAAGTCGGAGTGCCCTGCCCTAGTGACAGTTCTGGTTGTTACTAGTCTGTCGCCCTCCCTTGTTCCTTTGCATCTTAAGCTTCTGGCTGCTTGCAACCTCTGGGGACAAGCCTAAGGGTGTGAAACTCAGGCTCCAGGAGGGAAAGTCAGATGGGACAGTTAGGGTGAGCTCTTTGCTCCTGAGAGAAATTGCCGCCTTGGCCAAATCATCATCAAGAACAACCGAATAGGATTAAAAAGACTGCCCACCCATCACACACACACACACACACACACACACACACACACACTTAAGGGGAAGGCTTTGTATATTTGCTGCCCACAGGGAGTCCTAGAAAGCATAAGGGCGCACATCCAAACCCGTGGGTGATATAAACATAATCTGTTCTATGGACGTATTGCCCCCACCCTCCTTCTCTCCCTATCTTTTACAACAAGCCTATGAGGTAGGTCAGGCCAAGGGAGCGTGGCTGGCACAAGGTCACCCAGGGAGTTTCATGGCTCTGTGGGGGCTTGAATCAACCCGGTCCCCATCCCGTTCTCTCACTCTGGCTGCACAACCTCTCTCCATCCGGTGCATAATCAACGGGGACCTTCCCCTCACACGGTGGGCTGCCAAGAACCACTTTAGGCTGGTCCGAAAGGATGGAGGATGAGGCTAGAACCTGATTACAATCCCTCTTGAAGAATCGCCGAGGCCAGGCAAAGACGCGCCCAGTTCCTGGTGTCTGTCCTCCGACTTGAGTAGCTCTCAGCAGAGGGAAGGAGGCGTCCCTGATACCTCCTGGCCAGGCTACCTTTCCCGTAATGTGAAATAGGGTTATCCGAAGGGAGGGTTAACATCCCTGTTATTTGCTGGATCACGGGGTATGGATTCACCGATATTTGGATTTCCCCCGTCTATTCACTGAGTCCTCTCCTTTTGGTGGAAAGAAGCTCCTTTCCTGTTGGGTCGGGGCAAGAGCGCTCCTGATGCTGCCCCCCACCCCACCCCAGCCTGCATGGGTTGCTTTCAGAGGATTTTGCTCTCTAAGGCTGCTGTTCTCTCCAAGGCCCACAAGAATGAGATGCTGCCAGGTTCCCTTGGAACCCATTCTGTCCTCCGGAAGGGGAGGACGGTTCTCGATTAGGAGGGCTATCGGAGTCCAAGTGGGCACACTGGGCCCCTGTGAGCCACCAGTGGCCCTCAGGGGCCCCCAATGGGCCGCCCAGCATCCTGCCCTCCACATTAAAATTTTTAAGCCTTAGATCGTGGTTCCCAAGCTTGGACCCCTCAGATGTTCTTGGACTAAGACTCCCAGAAGCCTTCACACTAGCTGTGCTGCCTGCAGTTTCTGGGACTTGCCGTCCAAGAACATCTGGGGACCCAAGATTAGGAACCATTGCCTTAGACGGTAAACTTGGTGATTCATCCTGGCCCGTGAAACATGCCCATTTAGACAATAAAACCATTACCCTTGTGATGGAGCGGATTTCCCTGTGACAAGCAACTGAAGTTCCGGAAGCCTGTATGCCCGGACTTGGGGTTTATATTGTGAGCCGGTTCATCCTTACGTACTAAACGGAAACATGCAAAAGCTCCTTGGCAATATATATATATATTTATATATATATTTATATATATATATAATATTTATATATTATATATATATATATATATATATATATATATATATATATATATATATATATATATATATATATATATATATATATATATATATATATATATATATATATATATATATATATATATATATATATATATATATATATATATATATATATTTAAAGTAGCTGTCAGAGGGAATTTATGCATTTTTGAGACTGACTGTGCACCTTTCTGTACATTCACAAAAATTGAAACTATGGTAACTGCTTCCTGGCTACCCAGGCTGTCACAAAGGAGAAACGTTAGATGGACTGTCTGACCCTCTTGAAGCAATCTGTCTTTCTTGTTCTGGTTGTATGTGTGTGTGTGTGCATGCATGCACACTTAGCTTTACAAAAGAGGAAAGATGCTGGAGACATGTTCACACTGTCACAGAAACTAGTACGGACTTATGATGAGCCTTTTGCAGGCTGCCTCCCTCTTTTCAGACAGCCGGTCACAACTACAGACAAAACACCGACAAGCTGTCTTCACACGTGTAGGCTGGATTAAGGCTGAAAACATTTGTAAATGTTCTCACTCTCAGCAAGGAAGGCTGTCATGGTGCATGCAGAACCCCTGTCAAAAATTGGCCACCACGGTGCGCTTTTCTGCTTCTACACAAGAATGAAAAGGCTTTAAAAAGCGCATTAATTACCTTGTGTTTTGTACAAAATATGCTGTTTTCTGTGCTAAACACAAGGTTATTTGGGCATAAAAGGCTTCCACACAAAACATACTTCCACATTTTTTTCACAAAAGTAACTAAATGTGAAAATCCTCAAAAAAAAAACCCTTGTAATCTCACTCAGCAAACACCTTATTCTCTTAATGTTTTAATTCTTGTGTATTTTCTGCTTGTAAACCGCCCAAACCGTGTATTTTCTTGTGTATTTTGTGCTTATAAACTGCTTCGCTCTAATGAAGTAGTATATCAATTGATCGATCGATCAATCAATCAATCAGTCAATCAATCAATTTTTATTCTCACCAGTGAGAGGCGAATATGAAATGCCAGCTTGGCACAACCTGCTCTGTCTGGGATTCCAACACCATTGTGCTTTTTTGCAGTGTGTCTGTTCCCAGGGCTTTGAGAGGTGGAGTGTGTGCAGCTGGAGTGTCTCACTGGTGAACAAGCGGAGAGGGGATAGCATGGATTCCTCATCCTTCCCTACTTGATGAGGCTACGGGACACTTCTGTGTGTGCGTCTGTGCAATCTGTGGGCTGTGACAGACGGATTGGTCCCACCTCCCGTAGCATCCTGCCAGACGAGATGTCACATGCAGCAAGAGGGGGAGAGAAGACGGTCAGGCTCAACTTCTCCCCATCTTCTCAACAAAGTTCAGAAGCTCCTCAGATCATTGGTTATGTTTAAGACTCCAAGTCCCCGGTTTGACACGTCCACTTTGCTTACAATTCTGTGTGAATGTTATGCAAGCCCCTCGGTCCAGTGGCCCCCTTAACTTCACCCAGCATCTCCAATGATTCCTTCGATTGCTATCATTCACTCCCAAATATACAACTCCACACACCAAGCTTTCCATTAGAAAGACAAAAATGCCCTAAACCCAATTTAAAACAAAATAGTTATTCAAAGAAAGGAATCAAAATTAGAATTAGCTTCTAGAGCAGCTGATAACATAGAAGGCATAATTGTTAGTAGATGTTGGAAAAAATGCCCTTAACATTTTGTGAGCACATCTAATCTAGTCCGCCATTATTCATTCTGAAATACCCTGTTTCCCTGAAAATAAGACCTAACCTGAAAATAAGCCCTAGTGTGATTTTTCAGGATGCTCATAATATAAGCCCTACTCCGAAAATAAGCCCCAGTTAAGTGAAATCCCGCCCTCCACCCTTGTGCAGCAACCAGAAGAAGATGACATGGCTGTATTTGAATAAATGTCGATTGTTGTACATGAAAAAAAAAATCCCCTGAAAATAAGCCCTAATGCGTTTTTTGGAGCAAAAATTAATATAAGACCCTGTCTTATTTTCGGGGAAACATGGTATTTTCTAGAAACCTCTCAATGACAGTCTTCCTAATATGTCCACATTCTGTCTTTCATTTTAAATGGATTGGGTTGGATATGAAGCATTTAGCAGTTCAATTTTCTGCTGATTTACTTGCCAGACTAAATCATCCTGATTTACAACAGCATCTGGTGATAACTTAAAGGTTAAGCCCTATAGGCGATAGACTCCTTCTTCTGATGTGGGGTGTTATTCAGAACTCCAGGTGTATATATACAGCAGCCATGGACATGGGGAACGGGACTGCAGAGGAAAGACACTCAGAGGGAAGATCCTAGGTGGGAGAGTTACACCAGTCTCCCTGCACATTCTGCCTCCAGCCACAGAGGGGCCACAAAGACCAATTCCAAAGGGAAACACCTGAGTAACAGTACACCAACTTCATTTCGCTGGGCTTGAACAGGGACAGGGGCTTTTGATTTCATGACATGAGAAACCTGATTCAATTTAGATTAATATTAGAAAGTAGTTATTTTGAATCGTTAACCTAAACAGTAATTTAAAAGAAACTTGGGGAGGAAATGGCATACCTTATTGTGGCTGACACTGTTGGCCAGGTGGGCGTTTTATTCTTTAGCACATCACACAAATATCGTGAGTGCTCTGAGCATGTGGAGAGCATTTTTCTGCACAACTAAATAGCTACACCCAGTGGATGTGGAGGGCTGACATCACCAGGTGCTCACCTCACCTCAGGATGTCAGCCCTCCACATCCACTGGGAAAGGAGGAGTGCGGTTAAGGGTGCAAATCCAGTCTTATCAAGCCATGTGTCTCTCTGTGTGTGCCTGTCTGTGAGAGAAATAAGGAGATAGAGAGAAACTGGCCGACTCTTACAGCACTAGCATCTGGCTGTCTTCTTTATTCTCCTTGTCTCACTCCCTATCATGTCTCCAAATTCAGTTTTGATATCTTCTCTCTCACACACAAACACACCCTCATCCTCTGTGCTCACCTCACCCTGTTTCAGGTTTCTCCCCTGTGGCAGTGCAGATTCACAACAAAGCCAGAGGCTTTGAAACAACACAGCGCCTCCCTGTGGTTGCTGCCATAATGAGCTCCCCTTCTCCTTCTCTTGGCCGTGGCCCGGTCTCTTTCTGAGCCTTCGCTGCTGGGTATGGCCCTGGTGGAACAGATTAACCAACACTAGGAAAGCTATCCAAATTGTGACTCAATGTTAGAACAAAGTCAATGTCATTAAGGAAATCCATTCACCAATAAGGGCATTGGGTCCTGCTTGTTGATAAAAGTTATTAGGTTAGCCTAATTAATGTAAGGGACATGGTGGCACTGCGGGTTAAACCGCAGAAGCCTCTGGGCTGCAGGGTCAGAAGACCAGCCGTCATAAGATCGAATCCACGTGATGGAGTGAGCTCCCGTCGCTTGTCCCAGCTCCTGCCAACCTAGCAGTTCAAAAGCATGTACTGTAAATGTGAGTAGATAAATAGGTACCACCTCGGTGGGAAGGTAACAGCATTCCGTGTCTAAGTTGCACTGGCCACGTGACCACGGAAACTGTCTATGGACAAACGCTGGCTCTACGGCTTGGAAACGGGGATGAGCACCGCGCCCTAGAGTCGGACACGACTGGACTACATGTCAAGGGGAACCTTTACCTTTACCTAATTAATGTAAAGGATGGTGAGATTCCAACCTCTGCCTGGACAACGATGGGTCCTAAGCTCCCATTATATTGGACAAAGACTTCTCTCAAAGGAAAGCAGCTCTCTGGAAAGTCCCCGGCAAGTACTATTTTCACCCTCCAAAGCATAGAGCAGACATGTGCAGACTTCCTTCAGAAGCCCATTGTGTTGTTCCCAAAGCACATGTCGCTGGTTGAGAGAAAGCACCTGTATGGGACACAGGTTTTTAAAACGTTTGCTGCTGTTGCACCGTCTTCGGCAGCAAAGTGGGTGAAAGTGGAGGGCCCTTCAACGTTTATGGGGAAGGAATTGTCCACTCCTTCATGATGGTGTGCCATGAAGTTGAAACTGAATTCTAGCAAACCTATCAGGGCTTTCAAGGTAAGTGAGGTATTTAAGGGGTGGTTTTATCAGTTCCACTTCCCCAGTGAGTTTCCGTGACTAAGCAGGGATTGGAAGCCTCCTGAATCCTAGTCCATTCCTCTGTCCACTACACCACACGGGGTATCGCTCACTCCTTCATAAGGTCCTATAATTTTAGACAGCGCTCCATGGATCTCATGAGATGGTCGATAGTCATGGAGAATCATCACAGAATACATTTGTGAACCTCTAAGTTGCCCTGTTACTCTTTCTTAGTGAGCCTGTTAGCAGACCCACACAGACTGAATTTTGGAAATTATCAAAATTCAACCATCTACCTAAATAAAGAAATCCAGGAAAATTCAGGGATGCTTAAAACATATTAACCGTATAGTTTCTCGTCCTATCCTGAGCTAATATCTTGCTAAAATTTCTGTTGTTGAAATGGTAACACCTGGCTGACTGTTTTGACAGACAGAAATGCCACGGATTTGTGGGTGTCCCCCATGCAACACCAAACATGCAAGCCAAAATGCTCGTGGGGCTCAATTCAGAGCTGGTTTGGACATCCCGGCTGCGAGGATGGAGCGGGCAAACACACGCACACCCCGGAGAGGTCCCACCCCAAGAACCTGGGGGGCTGCACCCCCTCTTGCACCCCTTACTCCCCTTTGAAAGCCTCCTTGCGCCCTCTAGTGGCTGCAGGGAGCCATTTCGTCACCCCGCGGCTGCTGCTCTTCAGCTGTCCTAGGGAGTGATTTCCCCATTTGGAAAGAAAAACCTCCTTCCAAACTAAAGCATCTCCAGGAGGCCAAATCGTGGATGAAAGGGCCCACCTGCATCCTAGAAGGTGCAAGGAGGAGATTTCTTGTAAGCACACGGACTCCTGCTCTAGTGCTGCTGCCTTTCCTGCTGCGAGGCAACCAGGGGGCAGCCGCTGTAGCCGAAGCTGCGGGATGATCTCTAAAAGCAGCCTTGTCTTTTCGACCTAACCAAGTAAAGAGGGAAGCAGAATGGGATCTGGAAGCAGGAGCAGCTGGAGATGAACCACTCGGCTCTCCCCGTCACTGGGGAGAAGCGTAGCAAGTGCAGGCGTCTATTTATGGGTCTGGACGGAAGGCCTCTCGCAGCCTCTGAGCACGGCCGGGCCCTTTGCCCCAACAGCTTCCTCCGGTTCTAATTTTGCCTGAGTTGCCTTTTGTGTGACAGATCCCACTGTGTTTATTTTGATTAGCGTACAGGCACTTATTTTTAGCTCGCTGGGAATGAATGAACAGCAGCACAGATGTTTTGCGATGAAAAATGTGTGTGTTTAACTTTGCTGTTTATTTTTACATCCCCACCTCCATATCCAGATAATCAGGATGTGGTTCTTCGCAGAGCGATAAACTATACCTTCCCACTTTGGAACAGGCTGACAAGGAAAGCAAAAGGCCTTTTGGGGAGAGATGGAAACGGGGGGTGGGGGGGTGGTTCTTGGCTTGTGCAAAAGGGCCGAACTCCACCAGGACTGGGGACCCCTCTCCGTTTGCTCTGTTCAGTCTGATCTTTTCTCTCCTTTCTTCCCTGCAAGGGTGCCAAACAAGAGTCCACAGTGTGATGCAGGGGCCATGGGGAGGGAGAACACAAGAGTAAGATGTCTGCACAGAAATCTCAGGTTATGATCGAGGGGAGAAGAGGTACCTCTCCATTCTGCCTTAGTTTGGGCAGCACTCCCCCTGCAGTACCATGTGTCATACTGGGTACCACAGTTTAAGAAGGATATTGACAAGCTGGAGGCTGTCACGAGGAAGGTAAGAAAGATGTCAAGCCCCAGGGGAGACATTGGATGGATCTGGGTATGCTTAGCCTGGAGAGAAGAGGACTGAGAGCAGAAACGATAGCCATCGTCGGATCTCAGGAGGGCTCTCCAGTGGAAGGCGCAGAACCTTGTCGTTTGCTGCATGAGAAGGCTGGGTGGCCAAAGGAATGGTTTCAAACGACCAGAAAGGAAATTTTGACTACACATCTGGAAGAACTTCCTGCTGCTAAACGCTGTTCAGCTGTGCAGTGCAAGACAGACATGCCTGTGTTGAAGGGAAGGGACGGGAGGACCCCCTGTCAGGGAGGCTTCTGCCATGACTTCCCTGCCTGGGCAGAGGGGAGAGCGGGATGGCTCTTGGGGTCCCTTCTGACCCTACATGTCTATTGGTCTGGTTTTGATCCCACAAGAGACGGTGTGGAACCTGAGCAGGACCGGGCGCCCCTCTAGAAAGGGAAGGGGGAAACCGGTAGAGGGTTTCTACCGGCCCAATTCTGCTTCTGGATCGCAACCATTTTATACAATGCTTGCAAAGCAAGGAGAAGGACAGCGAGCAAGAAATGTTAGCTTGCCACCTTTTAAATCTTCAGCCCATCCTGTTTCTCCCCCCCCCCCCCCCCATTCTTCCACATTGGAGGAGGTCTGGCAAGACAGATTTCTGCCAAATCTTGAATGGGTGGAGGCTGCTACTCTGCGCCATCAACCTGAGGAATATGATGGTCCTTCTGTTTGTCGGCAAAGCTCTCCTACAAGAGCTTCTTTCGTTCATCTCCGTCCGTCTGTCTCTCTCCCCCCCCCCCCATCCCAGAGGTGTACATTTTCCTCCGTGCCCAGCTCCCCCTCTCCCATGCATCTATCCTGCATCACACAGCACCAGGCCTGAGAAAGGAAAGAAAGCAGAAAATGAGTCATGGAATCAGGGAATCGTGACGTTGGAAGGGGCCACTAAAGGCCCTCAAGTCCAACCCCCTGCCTGACGCAGGAATACAAATCAAAGGAGATCTGCCAGGGGGTGGTCTAAATTTCCCTTGAAGGTCTTCAATGTTGAAGCCCTCACCACCTCCCGAGGTCATGGATTCCATCGCTGTACTACTCAGTTAGGAAGTTTTTCCTGATATTTAACCAAAATCTGGTTTCCTGTCACTTGAGCCCATGGTGGCATGCCCTGCACTCAGAGATGATCAAGAACAGATCCTGGCCCTCCTCTGTAGGACAGCCTTTCAAGGATTTGAAAAGTGTTCTTCTATCTTCTCTTCTCAAGGCTAAACATACCCATTTCTTGCAGCCTTTCCTCACAAAGCTTGCTTTCCAGTCCCCTGATCATCGTTGTTGCCCTCCTCTGAACTTGTTCCAATTTGTCAGCATCCTTCTTGAAGTGAAGTGTCCCAGAACTGGATGCAGTACTCAAGGTGAGGCCTAACCAATGCTGAATAGAGGGGGACTAACACCTCACGGGATTTGGAGACTATACTACTGTTAATGCATCCTAAAATAGCATTGGCCTTTTTTGCAGCCACATTGCACTGTTGGCTCAAATTCAGCTTGTGATCAAGATCCTTTTTGCTCATAGTATTGCTGAGCCAGGTATCTTCCCCCCCCCCCCCCCCACTTGTAACTGTGCATTTGGTTTCTTTTTCTGAGGTAGTGGAGCAAGAAAAAGATAATCTAGCCTGATCAATCAAAGCCCCCACAAAAGACCCAGTTGCTCATCCCACATTGGCACACTCCGTTTTAAGGGCCGTGAGGACTCGGTGTAGCTATCTAAGAGAACAAGGAAGAACATTATAGATCAGTGGTTCCCAGCCTTGGGTCCCCAGATGTCCCTGAACTGCAACTCCCAGAAATCCTGGCCAGCACAGCTGGTGGTGAAACCTTCTGAGAAACGGGTGGATGGGTGGATTGAAGATATTAGTCCAAGAACATCTGGGGACCCAAGGTTGGGAAGCATTGTTCTAGAACATGTAAGCAATATGGCACCTTCCAATTGCTATGCCTGGATCAATGGGGTGGGACTAGGATGGATGGCAACAATTTGAGGGTATTAAAGAGATCCCTCCCCCACTGTGTGATTCCCAGAGGCTTCCCCAAGAGGAAAGGGTTCCCTTAGGTTTGGGCATGTGATGGGTTCACCTTTAGAAGAACAGACAGCTACCCTGTTTCCCTGAAAATAAGACCTAACCTGAAAATAAGCCCTAGTAGGATTTTTCAGGATGCTCGTAATATATAAGCCCTACCCCAAAAATAAGACCCAGTAAAGTGAAACCCTGCCCTCCACCCTTGTGCAGCAATCAGAAGAAGATGACATGACTGTCTTTGAATCAATGTAGATGGTTGTACATGAAAAAAATAAAACATCCCCTGAAAATAAGCCCTAATGCGTTTTTTTTGGAGCAAAAATTAATATAAGACCCTGTCTTATTTTCGGGGAAACACAGTAGTTAGTGTGTTGACTGATTTATCTGGGCTGAAGACTTTTGCACAGGAAAAGGCTGCCGATTAAGGGCACTCTGGTTTACTTGGGGTGGGTTAGCATATCACAGTCTCATGGCCTCTCCCAAAACTTTGAGGGGGTGAGACCTTCCAAGGACTGGAGAGAGAGAGAGAGAGAGAGAGAGAGAGGCCAAGTCAATAAGGATCATCAGGTTAAATCCCTGACCATTCTTCCTGTAAGGAATTGGACAGAATGCCAGTTTTAGGCCCATTTGCTGGTGGAGGAAAGCTACAAGTGGAACTGTTTGGCAGTGGCAATGTTCGCTGACTTCTCAGGCATGAAAACAGAAGGCCTGTTTTCTTCTGTTCTTTGCCCCACTGCATCTCTCCTGTGGAAACTGAAGCTCCATTTCCCTTGGCTTTCTGGCTTCATAGGCTGAGAAGGGCATCCACTCTGGCCTGGTCTTGGGAAGGTTCATTTTCATGCCATCTGGGCCTGGCAAAGCCTTCTGGAGCCAGGGGGTGTGTCTGCAAAGAAAGGAGAGGTCAAGAAACGGTACCTGGACACCTCCGTCTCACGCTGAAGGCAGCCGTCTCTTCTTGGCCGAACCATGAGTCTAAGCATCGAGGTCCATGGGTCCCAGCTTGGATTCCCAGATCTTGTTGGACTGCCATTGGTCATTGGTCAGTACAGGGGCCCTTTGCAGATTGCTAAAAAAGAGGGCACTAGATACTGGTCTTCATATGCTGATGTGCACCTACAGGCACACTGTTAAAAATGAATTCAGGAATTCAGGCAAAATAGGGCAATATCTCTGACGTGAGATGGGAAGGACAGTGGTGAGCAAGTGACCCGCGGGACGTCTGCTGCTGGATCTGCTCTCCAGGTGCTACTCACTGTGGATCATGGGTGACTTCGTGCCCCCCCCCAAGTCTCCCCCCCCCCCCCCATGACTCTGTGCCTGTAAGTTAGACTTGGACAAGGTGGCCTCTCAAACAAAATGCATCCTTCTCAAACTTCAACAGGCTTCCAGCTCTAATGACTGTCTCTCTTCCATGTGGGTTCCTGGCCTTCACCCTAAGAAGTGTGTGATGCTTTCCTTCCCAGATGCTGCCGTGCCAGAGAGCTGCCGGGTACTTTGTGCTGGCCATCACCCTGTTCCAGTGGCCATCTGAGATGGCGCTCCAGGCAGAGGCGTTGCAGGAGGTAAGTGGCGAGCCCTCCCTGCCCCCCCACCCCCAAATGTGAACCTGTTGTTTTGGGCAGTTGCCCCAAATCACCCCACGCCCATGGAGATCCTCTCCCTTGCCCCTCCCTTGCCCCTTCCAATGGTCCAATTCACCCGTTCTCCGTATCCGGAACGTTCTTGAAAACTATATCAGAGTTGAGTGGGGCTGAGCAGGGCTTTGAGGAAACGGCTTTCTTAGACCACAAGTCCCAGGATCCCCCTGGCCAGTGGACATGCCAGCTGGTGGATTTGAGGGTTTGGAACAGGACCTTCTAAGAGTAGCTGCATTGAGGAAATGGCCTGGGCATGTTTGGCAATGAAATAATGGAGTGAAATGGAATGAAAATCAGGTGACATTAATGTGAAGAGCAAGTAAGGTGCCACAGAGGAGAGAGGAAGGATGGCCTAGAGATGCACTGGGGGTGAGGCATGCAGGACATCTTCCTCGAGAGCAGAAGGATTTGGCCCTTAAGTCGGCTTAAGAGGAGCTTTGCCAGGAGCACATGGCTCCATCGCAAAGGCTCGGCTGATTTCTTGCAACTTCCCACTCTTACATCTGTTTAAGGCCCATTTTGTCCACTGCTCTGGGAGGCCTGATCCGGGCACATCCCACATTGCACAGTTAGTGCTGGTGTGAAGCAGCACCCATGTGGCTCTCTTTGAGTTTAATCATCCACACAGGCCTGAGTTTGCCTACATCTTATCGAGGACTTCCTGTTCTGGACAGAAACAGCCTTTCTGGCAGAGATCTTTCCCATCATGTCTTAACTTGGTCCTTTTTGCTGGAGTAGAGCTTGGACCATTCCTTTTTAAAAGTAATGTGTTCCTGCTACTTATCTAATGCTGTTTAATATCTCTATGAGGCCGCTGGGGGAGGTCATCAGGAGTTTTGGAGCTTCGTGTCACCGATACGCGGATGATGCCCAGCTCTCTCTCTCCTTCCATCCCTCTGCAGAGGATGCTGTTCCGTCCCTTGAGCGTTGCCTGGACGCCGTGCTGGGATGGATGAGGGATAATAGACTGAGGCTGAACCCGGGCAAGACGGAAATCCTGCAGGTGGGGGTGCCTAGTGTTTGTGGTGTGGGTGCTTCCCTTTCTTTCAAGGGAACAATTCTTTCCATGAAGGATGAGGTGCGCAGCTTGGGTATACTTTTGGTCAGTGCTATCAATAGAATCCCAGGTAGCGTCTGTGGTCCGATCCACCTACTTCCACCTAAAGCGAATTGCCCAACTGCATCCCTACTTTGACACTGGGTCCCTCACCACACAGGTAACCGCCTTGCACTGGTGACTTTTGCTTCCGTTCCAGCTTCAAGGCGATGGTGTTAACCTATAAGGCTCTAAACAGTTTAGGACCTCAATATCTAGCTGAGCGCCTCCTTCCAGTTAGGTCTGCCCATCCAGTAAGATCGTCTCAGGCAGGGTGGCTGAGAGTTCTGACCCCAAGACAAGCCCGGAAAATGACCACCAGAAATCGGGCCTTCTCCGCAACTGTGGAAGAGCGTCCTGCCCAAAAGGCGCCTGGTCCCATCACGGGGCATCTTTTAAAAACTACTAAAAATCTGGTGATTTAGACAAGGCCTTCCCAGATCAAAAAACATCCCGATGCAATAGTGCTTCCAATAACGTAACATCTAATCTATCGCCATGCTTTTCATGTTACTTTATTTTGAGTTGTTTTTTTTAATTATACTTTTTGATGTATTTTTAGGGTATTTTTGTTTTGCACCTTTATATTTTTATCGACGTTGTTGAGTTGTTTGTGATTATGTTGTTTTTATTGTTTAGTTGTTGTAAACCACCCAGCGTGGCCTTGGCTGCCAGATGGGAGGTATAGAAATCAAATAAATAAATAAATGCCAGATATTGAGATCCTAAACCATTTAGGGCCTTTATAGGTTAACACCATCGCCTTGAAGCTGGAACGGAAGCGAACAGGTCACCAGTGCAAGGCGGCTAAGGTCGGGGAGATATGTTGGCATTTTCTAACCCCACTCAATAGTCTGGCTGCTGAGTTCTGGACTCGTTGAAGTCTCCGTAACAGCCTCAAGGGCAGCCCCACGTAGAGGGCATTGCAGTAGTCTAATCTTGAGACTACCAATTTCTGGACCAGCGTGGTGAGGGACGCAGTTGTGCAATCCGCCTTAGATGGAAAAAAGGCGGAACAGACCACAGATGCTCTCTGAGACTCCATTGACAGCGCCGAATCCAAGACTACGCTCAAGGTGCGCACCTCATCCTTCGCGGAAAGAGTAGCACCCCCAAAAGAGAGAGAAGCACCCAGACCACAAACACTAGGGGCCCCGACCTGCGGGATTTCCATCTTGCCCGGGTTCAGCCTCAGTCTGTTGTCCCTCATCCACCCCAACACGGCGTCCAGGCAGCGCTCAAGGGATGGAACAGCATCCTCTGCGAAGGGATGGAAGGAGAGATGTAAGTCAGAAAAAATTCAGGCAGCATTTGAGTTGTTTAGAAGTTACAGCTGCAGCAGCTGTGGATGGGAGATCACACCCCATTTCTTCAAACAAAGAAGCACAGGCCATGCACGCGCAGACCCACCTCCCCATTTGACCTTTCTTTGAAACGGATATGTCTCTGCTTGGCCAGGGAGTGACACAGAAAACCCAAGTCCTCCATCTGGGAACTGGGGTGAACATTTAGTAAACTCACTAGGTTTAGCCCACTGGGGCCAGATTAAAGTCAAAACAACATTCCCTAGTGGTTGCAGTCCTGCTCTGCTGATGTTGAGAGTCCATGTGTCTTCTTGTTAGTACGGTGTGTGTGTGTGTGTGTGTGTTGGGGACTATTTCTTGGTATCTTCGTCATTCCATGGAAATAAAAGGGAACCGTGTGGCCATTACAAAATACAAATGCAAGAGTTGGCGATACCTTCATAGACCACTAAAAAAAAATATCATCATACAATCTGCCAGCTTTCCTTTGTTCCAAGCTCTGCGTTGAAGATGGCAGCCTTGCCCAGGCAGACTGGCTTGGATCCTGGAAGCGGTAGCTCAGCCGTGGGCCTCCATTCAAGGAGAAAAGGGAAGCCTAGCTTCCTCCGACTATCTTGGTTTTTCCTTTCCACCAGCAGCAGCAGCTGCCCTTTGGCCCGTCTCTGGCACAGGGCATGGTCCCTCCTTCCCCCTCCAGCGACGAGAAGTCAGCCATGGATCTAGCGAGCAAGCTCCTGCTTTTGGATGAGCTGGTGTCCCTCGAAAATGACGTCAGTGAAACCAAGAAGAAGCGCAGCTTCTCCGGCTTCGGCTCCCCTCTCGACCGGCTGTCTGCTGGTTCTGTGGACCTGAAGACCAAGCAGAGGTGGGTGACGCGCCGTGTGTCCTTCTGCGTTTCAAAAGCGTCTGGATTTCCTTGGTGCTGCTGGTCTAGAGATCGCACCACGTGGGGGCAAAGAGGTCCCGCGGGATGCCGTGACTGCAGGTAGAGCATCGCAGGTCACTCCTGCATCACCAGGAGACTCCCTGGAGGATCTTAGCCAAGCCCCGAGAGAGAAGAATCACTGAGTCAAACTCTAAGTGCCAGAACACCACAGGCACCGAGATTGGCTTAATTGGAATAACAGGTTAGAGACCTGGCACGTGGCCACCACAGCAAAGGGACGGCCACGGCTGTAGCCTGAAGTGGCCACTAGAGGGAGGACACCCCCTGCAAAAGTGCCAGGCTGGCTGGCCCACCCTGGTCCTCGTGCTCTGTTGCTTTTTACCGTAGGTAAGCTGGGTGCTCAGCTTCTTCCAGCCTCGTGCCAATGAAACCAAGAAATTGCAAGCGCAGCAGACTGGGCATACAAGGGGGAATGCAGATTCTTAGACAGGTTTTCTTTTGTCTCCTTGCCCAAAATGTATGCTGCTGAGTGATACATTTTGCAGAGTTTTGAATGTCTGGTTAAAATTCTTCTTCTTCTTCTTCTTTTTGCTACAAAGTAGAAGGAGAGAGACTCACAGAGGAGAATAGTTACAAGTTTCCAGATAGTCCATTCCTTTCTTATTATCTGGCTCTTAGAGTCTCAATAACTTACTCTGAGAAATTTGTAAGAGAAAGAATAAAAATGTTTCATTACTTACAGTTGTGAACAGATCAACAGCAAACAAAGAACACATTGCTTCCAACAGACTAAAGAGCAGGGGGGGAGCACAGAGCAGAGAGATGGAGCTCTCTTTGAATTCAGAGGCAGGTGGGAATGATTGGTTAGTGCTGAATAGATTGACAGTCACCCCAACCAAAAAAAGTCCCTCCTGGCCACACTGACCATAGACAGCATGTGAGGTTGTAAAAACTCCAGTTGAGATCTCCATGGGTTCTTCTCAATCTGCAGGAAAGTGGTGGACCTGCCGAAGAGGCGGTTTGGAATTCCTCTAGACCGAATTGGAGGGAACCGTCTGAACAACTCCAGAGGTGAGCAGATGTGGGTATGATCAACTCATCAAAGGTCCATGTGGGTCTGTAGAAGCTCCTTCTGTGTGTGCTGCCTGCTGCAGCAGGCGGACTCCACTGGACCAGACTTTCTTTTCCTGACACTCTGTCCTGCCAGTAGAAAAGAAAAGAGAGGATGCTTGCATTTAAACATAGTTGTATTTAAACCATTGGAAAAAAAATTAGGAAAGGTTGTGGGGAAAAGTTCAAAGTGCTTCGATACAAGTCTGTGGTGCAAATTTGAAATATTTTTGTACTTGTGCTCAATCACCCTAGAGTCCAGGACATGCAACAATGGGCTCAAGTGACAGGAAGCCAGATTTCGATTGGATATCATAAAAAACTTCTTAACTGTTAGAGCAGTACAACAGTGGAACCAACTACCTCGAGAGGTGGTGAATGCTCCAACACTGGAGGCCTTCAAGAGAAAATTAGACAACCACATGGCAGATCTCCTTTAATCTGGATTCTTGCATCGAGCAGCGGGTTGGACTTGATGGCCTCACAGGCCCCTTCCAACTTCACTGTTCTATGATTCTATGATCATACCTAGAAAATCTACCCTGCCAAACTACAGAAGTGCAGAAGAGATCAACCCTGGTGATCAAAGGCTGTAAGCAACATGGATTTTGGGGAAGTTTGCAATGTTTAGAATCCTTTTGTCCTAGGAAAAGGGAAATAAGGGGAAGTGCGATAAAGGAGAACAAGTGGAAGAATGTGGTAGATAAAGTTCACACTTGTAAGGTGAAATTTAATGGACTTTTTAAAAATGTTGGAACCTAATGAGGTCATCTAGTGAAGCTGAACAGTAGGATGTTCAGAAGAGACAAAAGGCAAGTTAACTTGTGAAATTTATGGCCACAGGATGTGAGAATGGCCACCAGTTTGGACCCATTTAAAGAAAGATTGGATAGATTAATGGAGAGTAAGTCTACCAGTGGGATCAAAGTCGGGGGGGGGGGGGCTACAAAGTTCCAAATAGAGTAGTCCTAGAATGAGCTGGAATTTTTAGCATGTATACACTACTGAAACAGCGATGTCTACGTTGGCTCGGGCATGTCGTGAGAATGGCTGACGGTCGGATTCCAAAATATCTCCTGTATGGAGAATGAGTGCAGGGAAATCGCCCCAGAGGGAGACCACAGCTGCGATACAAGGACATCTGCAAGCGGGATCTGAAGGCCTTAGGAATGGACCTCCACAGATGGGAAACCTTGACCTCTGAGCGTTCAGCCTGGAGGCAGGCGGTGCAGCACGGCCTCTCCCATTTTGAAGAGACCCTTGTCCAGCAGGCCGAGGCCAAGAGGCCGTCCTGAAAGCAGCCAAATCAGGGAGCTGGACAGGGGACAGATTGTATTTGTCTTCAGTGTGGAAGGGATGGTCACTCTCGAATTGGCCTTCTCAGCCACACGAGACGCTGTTCCAAGACCTCCATTCAGAGTAGGTTCCCATCGTCTCTCGAGACTGAAGGATGCCTACACATCTAGAAAATAAAAGGAACTGGTACATCCCTTGAAATCTTAGGTAAAAGAGAAGGGGAACAGTAGTCCCAAGAGGCAGAAAATATAATGTTCTTTATTTCACTGTAAAATGCCCGATGCAATTGATTTAATGGAGCTGGTTACAGAATGAATAAACAGAGGATGAGCTAATGAGTGTTAAATAAATATGCCTCTGAAAAAGGCTACTAGGCTGAAACGTGTTGGGCATTTTACAGTGAAATAAAGAACATTATATTTTCTGTGTCCCGGGACCACAGTCCCCCCCTTTTTTTGGCTGGAAATGTTCTAGCCAGGAAATCTGTTTCCCTGTTAAAATTCCATGAGCTGTCTCCTTCCTTTTCCAGACTTACCTGCCCTGATGGACGCGGTCTCCAGGAGAGCCCCCGGTTCGGAAGATGCTTCTGTGAGCCCCGGCCTCTTGACTCTGCCATTAAGGAACAGGCCTTCCAAAAAATGCAACCCGCCCCTGTCGCCCTCGAACAAACCGTAGCAGGCGGACTCCACTGGACCAGACTTTCTTTTCCTGACGCTCTGTCCTGCCAGGAGAAAGGAACAGAAAGGATGCTTGTATATATCTCTGTGTGTGTGCAATAAATTCATTGCGTCCCATTGGGGGAAGAAAAAGAATTCCTAGCGTTTCCTAACCAGATGAGATAAAGAGCCTGAAAGGGCAGGGAAGCAGAATAGCTAAGCTAGGTGCTCCCTTGTTAATTCTGGACCCATCCAGGCAGCAACACAGAAAGCTCTTTGGACTCTACGCAATTGTTTTTCCATCTGGCAGCTGGTCCCTCCCTCTAAGGGAAGCTTGGGCACTTTGGCTCAAATTAAGGACCAACCTTCTCCCCCCCCCCCATCTTTATGCCCACAGTGCAGCTCTTTTTCCACTTTTTGCATGCCAGCTGTGAGTTGGTCCAGTTGGGATTGGCATTCTTCTTGAAAATGTCCATTTGGGAGCAGTGGCAACGTTCCTATGAAGCAGCCTCTAGCTGAAGTCTTTAGAAAGAAAAATCTCATAGGTGTGGCCTTTGCAGGTGGGTGAATGGAAACCGGCTCCAGTCTTAGGGGTGATGAGGGCCAGTGGCTACCAGGGACACACTCCCTATTGCATGGTAGTTGCCCAGAAATAACAAATATTTGCTTATTAACAGCACCCTGGATCCCTCATGCTGGCTGTGGGTGAAAAAGCAAACATTCCCCATGCGTCAAGCAGGCAACTGTGTTTCTGGCTAACAACTCCTCTCTGTCTTGGAGAATGTAGCTAAGGGTAAAAGACTAAGGGCACTTCAGTCCCAGAACATCTGGAGGCCCACCTTTGCCCAGCCCTGGTCTAGATAGGACACAGCTGGCAAACAGGCCAACACTGGTGTGCAGCCCAAGAGCTAGGCTCATCTTCCCACCTCATTTCTTTTTGATCAGTTCCTTCTGGCCAATGCTTCCCCTGCCACCACCTCCTTCTACTTCTTCTTTCACATCCCTTTTTTCCATACAGATCTGCCCTGTAAAGACTCCTCACTGGGGCATATCAGCTCTCCTTGAATGGAAGGTGTTTGCCGATCTGTTTTCTTCTACCTAGGCAGGAATGTCTGGAGGCAGGGCGTATGCCAGGGGAAGGGAAGTTCACACTGCAAATACAAGTGGGCAAGTTGGAACTAGAGATGGGCACAAATCGATTTGGCCCGCTTGGTCCAGCAGCCAAACACTCAATGGCTGCGCAGCAAGAACCCCCCACCCCACCTCTTTGTCTGAGTGGTCAGCTGCCAGAAGAGGCAGGGAAGGGCTCCTGCCTAGACTGGACAGCTGCCCGAGGAGGAGGACCTGGATGGCGCACAGCAGATTGTGAGTGGGTCAGCTGGCCAGGGGTTGTGTCTCTCTGTGTGTGGGAAATGCAGGTACCTGTGGTGCTGTGCATAAAAAATTTAACAAAGTGGGCCAAATTGATTTGTGCCTATCTCTAGTTGTCACCTTTCCAGCCACAAATTTTTGCATCTTTTAAACTCCCTTATCCTGGGCTAAGGCCCCACCCGTGGGTCTGAACCATGGGAAACAGAGTTGATGGTCTTGAAGAATTCCAACTAACTCTTCATTAATATCTAGCTTTAAACTGGCTTTGTTGAAGGATGGTGACCTCAAATTCTTCCTAAGATAGTTATTGTTATTACTGTTCAATACATGGTGGTGGCCGGCATCAGACCCAAGGCTTAAATTGTGAAGTGTTAAAGATGAACCAGTCATTTAGATTCAACAGTGTGTCTCCCTCCCTCCCTTTTTCAGTTCCCAAGAAAAGGGCTTTTTATTTTCTTCTGCTGTGTGCTTGGAGATGTTCCTTGTTCAAGAATTATGGAGTTCCCGAAGAACCTCAACCATGTTGAAATAAAGTCTACTAATACAGGGTGTTCTGCTGTAATTCTGTGTTCCCCGTAGTTTTTGGCCTGATGCATTCCCTGTCGTATTTACAGACAGTCATTGTGAGAAAGTCCTGCTGTGAGAATTCTGTATAGCTTGCTGGTGTGTGTGTGATGATGCTAGTGAACAGTATCTTCTCATTTACAAACAATCTGTGGTCCTGGCAGATACTCAGACAATGGCATCAGGTGCCCCCCAAAAGGAGGCATCATGGATTTGGACACTTCCTGGGATGCATTTTCTCTTTTCTTGGCCGACTCTACTGTAGTTGCCATTCTTTCATTCACTGATTCACTGATTCATTCATTCATTCATTCATTCATTCATTCATTCATCCCTTTCTCCTAAAAAGGACCCAACTTTTAACATTCCGATTTCCACTAAAGAATGAATTTTCCACTAAAGATGGGCATGAATAGCTGCGTCAACAGTTATTAACGCTCCAAGTTCCCATGTGCTTTGTGAGATTGCAGCTTTAATAGTGAGTCTTAGGGTGCGATCAGATGGCAAGAAAGGACGGTGTCTGATCACGCTGGAGGGGGCCACATAGTTCCCCACTGGCTTCCATGTTACCCCATCACCACCACCACAGTGGCTGTGGTGGAGCCAGAATGGGAGACCTCCCACCCACCCACAACAAGCAGGAAGGAAAAGGGCCAAAAACTCAGGGGGACAAGCAGAGTGCACGGAGGCAGCCAGCAGCACCATCTCTGGGGGAAGACCCGGCCGCCCACACCTCCTGGCTCTTTCCGGGCATTTCTCCAGTCAACAAAAACCTAACCCTTTAGGTCGAAGCTGAAGTAGATTCTGTCCTGGAGCCAAATCACTTCCTCCTAGGAGCGGAATCTAGTCCTCTGGCCACATCCTTTCCCTCATGACACCAGCATTTTCCCAGCATCTGCTGGGTTTTTTTTCACTTGCAAAGACATGTCTTTCCAAGGTTTAGGGACCAGGGAGAAGTTTTTGGCACTGCAAGGTGTGGCTACTGTTTTTGCCTTTACTCCCTTGTGTCTTCTCTGCACCGAGCCACCACCCACGCGCAGCCTGCAGACCTATGTAAGAGGCAGGGCTAAGGTGGGTGGTTTGACTTTGGAACAACTGAGAAAAAGCCCAATTGATTATTGGTGGATTTTCTTCAGGAACCGAAATGCCTGAATCTCACTCTGTTCAGCCTAAGTGCTACTGTGCTTGGAGGTATTATAAAATAAAATAGACAAAAAAGGAGTAGCACCTTAAAGGCTAACTGTTATATTTTAGTGTGAGCTTTCATGGACAAGTCCACTTCTATGTCCGAAGAAGTGGATTTGTCCACAAAAGCTCTCATTAAAATATAACAGTTAGCCTGTAAGGTGCCACCACATTTTTGTGCTTGGAGGTGTCAACCCCCATCTTACATCCCCCACGGTGCTTCTGTTGGCAGCCAAAGCTTTTCTAGACTTTGTCTGATTATAGGGACTCATTTTCCACTTTGACGTGAAAGGGGCATTGTATCGCCAGTGGTGGGAAGGTACTGGTGCCCCAATTGTGACACAGGGGCAGCACTACATTATCTCTGTGACCTGCCAGCCAGCGGTTCCCCATAGAATGGTCCAGCAGAGTAACAGTAGACCCTTTCAGACAAACACACACACACACAGAGAGAGAGAGAGAGAGAGAGAGAGAGCGCACAACAGATCCTGCCGTTAAAATGGGTGTCAGAGAGCAGTAGTCTCCCACTTAGGGAGAAATCTTCCATGGACAAAAAAGCTATTACCCAGTTTTCTCCGGCAAGGAATCAGGCATGACGCAGCCAGCTGAACCAAAGTCCAGTTTTATTGATTAACAATAAAGTCAGCTGGGACTTCTCTTAAAAGCAGAGAAGACCCCGAAAATACAGTGGACAGATGTTTTATAATAATACAAACAAAGAGTCATAAAGTCCTATTGGTCACCTTTACCCAAAATCAGGATCCCGTCCCTTATTGGATAGTGATGCTAAAATTTACTAAACGATTGGTTCCCTATAGATAGGCTTAAAAGATACTCCATCTCCCTTTGACCTGTAACCGGGATGCGCCTCAAGGTCTGGAGGAAAGGGTATCCATCTTCCCTTATCTATTTTGTATGTTTATGTATGTCCTTCCTGGGCCTGAACCTCCGGCTCCCCTGCTAGGTTTTATGTTTCGACGGTCACCTCCTTGTTTTCTGCCTGCATTCCTGAATTGGGCCATCTGCTAGAACAAAGGTGAGTGGGCAGAAGGTTAAGTTACGAAAGAAACTCTATACTACCCGTAAATGTCTTCTCTTTGACTAAACTATGGGAAAATATGTGAGGCCTGTACCTTGGCTAAATCTATGAGGCTTATAATACTAAAACTTACTTTGAGCGTATCCAGGTATCTCAGCATCGTGGGCTCCATTATCCTGCTGCAACTGTTACACCTCAGTACAGAGAGATTCGAGCAAAGTGAACTTCATTGAGCAATAACGATGCCAACGGTTTGGCTGCAGCCTGAAACGACAGTGGCTGACGGAACCATTCTTATTGTACAGTGTAAAATTGCACAAAGGGATTTCAGCCAGTTTATGGTGACCGCTTTAAAAGGGAATTAGACAAAATTGTGGAAGAAACAGTGATCCACAGGTGTTAGCCTTAGTTGCACTAGCTAAATTCAGTTATGCCAGATGCTGGGGAGAGCTGAGTGGGAAGAGAAATCCGAAGGAGAGCCGCCACCTTCCTGCCCTCCTTAGAGGCTTCCTGGATTCTCTGATGATCCTCCCTTGGACACAGGATGCTGAGTTTGGTGATCCAACCACGGTTTTGTTACCGGCCAAACCTGGGTCCTAAGATTCTCTGGCAAGGAATCAGGCACAGACGCAACCAGCTGAATCAAAGGCCCAATTTTATTTTTTAATTTTAAAAACTAGGGATAAGGTAAGGAATACAAAAGGTAGAGGGGGATGTAGGGTAAAAAAAAGAGAGAGGAGGGAGGAGAACACAAAATGTCCTGTCATCCAATCTGTTTGTTCACGTTGTGATATCAAGTCCACTTTTCGCCTTTCTACAATTTGATTGCCCTCCAGGTTTCAACTTACAATTACCTCTTAGTTTAATTCTATGTTTTTCAAGCTCTATCTGGTGACTCAAGCCATTTATATAATAAATCCCATCATTCAGTTGCCTTTTGTATTGGACAGTCTTTCAACACTTCTGATAGAATATCCATTTCTGCCGCTTCCCATATCTTCTCCATGAGTTCCTCGTGTTTCGGTATCTCCGATTTCTTCCAGTTTTTAGCATACAGAATTCTGGCTGCAGTGACTATATATATAACTAGGTAGTTCTTTGTCTTATCTATATTATCTGGTATAACGCTCAGTAGAAACAATTCTGGGGTTAGTGGAACATTACAAAGCAGTATTTTTTGTAACAGAGTATGTACTGCTATCCAATACTGTTTCGCTACTCTACAAGTCCACCACGTATGGTAAAAGCTTCCCTCTTGTGCTTCACACTTCCAACAGACATTTGACACCTCTGTATAAATCTTTGACAATTTTTTTCGGAGTTATATGCCACCTATAAAACATCTTATATATGTTCTCCTTAAAATTTACCGATTTTGTGAGCTTTATGTTATTTTTCCATATTGGTAACCATAGATCAATATCAATATTATGTCCTCTATTTTGTGATCAAAGGCCCAATTTTATTGAATAGCAGCAAAGAAAAGGTCAGCAGGAGACTTCTCTTAAAAGCAGAGAAGACCCTGAAAATACAGTGTACAAATGTTTTATAATGATACAAACAAAGAGCCATAAAGTACTCCATTTCTATTGGTCATTTGTACCCAAAGTTTTTTTGAGAGGGACGTGGTGGTGCTGCGGGTTAAACTGCAGAAGCCTCTGTGCTGCAAGGTCAGAAGACCTGCAGTCGTAAGATCGAATCCACGCGACGGAGTGAGCTCCCGTCGCTTGTCCCAGCTCCTGCCAACCTAGCCGTTCGAAAGCATGTAAAAATGCGAGTAGATAAATAGGGACCACCTCGGTGGGAAGGTAACGGCGTTCTGTGTCTAGTCGCGCTGGCCACGTGACCACGGAAGATTGTCTTCGGACAAAACGCTAGCTCTATGGGTTGGAAACGGAGATGAGCACCGCCCCCTAGAGTCGGACACGACTGGACAAATTGTCAAGGGGAACCTTTACCTTTACCCAAAGTTTGGATCCTTCCTTTCATTGGGTAGTGATGCCAACTACGCTGAACTCTTGGTTCCCTATAGATATGCAGATTGTGTGCCCTATGTGCCCTTGGCCTATGCCCAGGATGCGCCTAAATGTCTGGAGGAAAGATCATCAATTCCTCTTATCTTTTGGTATGTTTATGGGTAGGCTTCCTGGGACCTGATATATGGCCTTCACTCTCCAGCTCCCTGGTGTGAATGTTTTAGCCTGTCATCGCTAGTTTCTCTGAGGTCTGTGTTTTCTCTGCAAACTAAAATCTAGTTTGATTCTGCTCCGGTATCAGTTTAACACAAGTCATTCTTACGTTATCATGCTTTGAAAAATATTCCCCTGGGAATATTTCTTAATGAACAGAGAAACAGACAAGAGACCATTTTGGGGAAGGATGTTTCAAATTCATTGCATGTGGCCTGTTTTCCAGGATAACCGGAAACAGCACCACGTCATTACACCAGAAGCAGGAAGATGTTGGTCCGACACGCACACACGTGTCTGCACCCAGAGAAGACCTAGCCTCCAAGAACTTGCTTTGGATCAGGTCCTTTCCTCCAGGTCTGCAGCGTTCAGGCAGAGCTTGCTTCTTGGAAGTTTAAAGCAGTGTGAGGTCCATTGTGAAACCTCCAAAGGGCCTTTTTTGATCTGGGAGCTGCTGCTGCAGAGGCGGTTGCACCCTGAAGAGTCCCAGCTGCTTCTCTCCCCCAACCACCACCATCTCTGAAACAGAAGCGGAACCCAAAGGCCTCTCCGCACAGAGGATCTCTCAGCCTGGGTGGCATCTCAGGCAGGCAGCGGGAGCCTCTGTTGCTAGGAGCGCCAACTGGGTTAAAACCTCTGTCAACAGATCCTTTAGAGTAGGGTGGTGGACATGTCACATCCCACCCATCCCTCCTTCAAAGATCCTGGGCCCACAAGGACCCCAATGAAAAACTTACGTTTTCCACGGAGGGCTCGGGGATGGTTGCAGACATTGCTGTTACAATGTCTGTAAACCAATCTCCCACTTCCATTTGCTTTGAGTGGTCACAAATAGGGACCATGGATTGATTCAGACTCCTTACAGTGCGATCCACAGTTCAGCTTATGGCCCCTGCTCCCTCCCTCCCTCCCTCCCTTCCTTCCTCTGTTCCCACCTCTGCTGATCACTTTATGGTTCGCTTTTGAGAAATGTTCTGCAACAGTGAGCTAGCGCTAAACTAGTATATTATTGCAATGAATCAGCACTAGTCTTGTTTGTTTAAAAAAAAAATTGGGGGGGGGGGTAGATGGTCATAGAAGGAAGGTGTTCCTGTAGTCCCTAAACACCACACCCCAACTGCCTACGTCACTACAACGCACACCCTCTGTCGTTTTGCAGAATGAAAGAATTGATCCTACAGGGGAAAAGCCATTTGCATCTTTCTGGCATGAAAAGTTGAAACCGCCAGCAGCAGAGAAAAATCTCCGTATCAGGAGCAAAAAGGAGCCAGACTGACTCAAACTGCTTTTGCATCGTCTGATCAGTAAAAAATAATTCAAATCCATCTGTTTCTCATCTGGAGCAAATCCTGTGGTATTTGACTGTGCAGTTGCAGCTGAAGTTTCGAAGCACCACATCTAAAGATAGCACTGCATTGTTCAGCCCCCCCCCCCCCCCCGATGTGTGACTTTGATCAGACCGTTCTACTCCTTTGTTTCCTCTGAGTGGATGAATCATCAATGAGCAGCATCAGCTTCCTTTCTGGACGGAGCCCTCGTCCTGTCCATTCCCAGGCCCAAGAGCTGGTCAAGGACAGCAGTCACATTCTCACCTCAATCAGATGATACAGGAAGAGGACGTTGGGTGTCGCGAGTGACCGTCAAGGGATCAAGCCATATTCTCCCACCAGCTGGTGGACCTGCTCTTTTTCCCAGCCTTACCTTCTGGAGGCAGATGGGTGTGCGTGGGCACTAGCACCCGGCAGAGCCTCTCCCACCCTCGGCCAAGGCAGCAGCTGCAGAGAAGCACGGAAAGCCATCAAAACAGGAACACGGTCACCTCTCCTGTCTTTCTCTTGTCCAAGAGGATCTCACAGGGCAGTTATACTGAGCTTCTGTCTCAAAACCAGCCTAAAACCTAATTAAACAAGAGCTAGATCAGGATTGGGCAGCTATGGGCCTTCAGATCTTTTTGGACATATATAATCCCTCCCCATTGTCTATGCTGGCAAGGGCTGGAGGGGAACCAGTGAGTCGCCCCAAAAATCTCCTCGTCCAACCCCCAGAAATCGACCGCTAAACCACCCCAGGGACTGTTCTGACATGATTCATGTTATCTTGGTCCAGGCTGTGCTTATTCAAGGGTGTGTGTGTCATATTACGGCTTCTTCTAAAGAAACCGGAACTGCTCCCTCTCACTTCCTCTCCTGCAAGACACCGTGAACCACGAATTTATTTATTTATTTATTAGATTTCTACCCCGCCCCCCTAGACAGCGTCTACTCGGGGCGGCTTACAAATATCATAAAATATCATAAAAACATCATAAACATTAAACAATTAAATCAATAATATGGTGTATTCAAGATGGGGAATGATAGAAAACAAGAAGATAGAATTCAAGAATTGACAGAAGGGAAGGCCTGCCTAAAGAGCCAAGTCTTTAAATGGCTCTTAAAAACACCCTGGATTAAATCCCCTCCACCCAACTAATTTCCCCAACGAAGGACGAGAGAGGGGCAAACCTGCATGAAGTTGGCCAGACTCCACCGAGTACCTTGTCTTCATCCAATAAGGGAAAGCTGTAGAATTTCTGGACATCTCCCTTAAGATGGGGGAACAGTGATCCCGGCTTCAAGGGGATTGTCACACCCTACATTCTTCTGGCTCCACTTAAAAGCATTCTGTTAGATTTTGCACTTGTTGTTGTTCCTCAATAGCCCATAAAAGCAGCCAAGGTTGCTTTGTTCCTGCCTGAAGCACCAAGAAGCAATTCATCAATGCATCAGATAAACGTCCCTTAGTGATGGGCAACCTCGAGAGTGCTTGGTGCAGCTAACGTCAAATCTTCCATGGGACATGTTGAGGGACACAGGTGTAAGCTGCCTGCTCTGCGGGACAGAACAGCTGGATTGGTCTTAAGCCTTTTCTGGGAGCTTCCTCTAAACCAGTGCTTCCCAACCATGGACTACAACTCCCATAAACCTTAACTACAAGCTGTTCTGGTTGGGATTTCTGGGAGTTTCAGTCCAAGAATATCTGGGGACTCAAGGTTAGGAACCACTGGTATAAACAGATCAGCAGGTGAAGATTTTCGTGGCTTTCTTGCCCGATGATGAATGAAGATCCTACTGCTCCTAAAGGCACAAGAGCAAAGGCCAGTAAAAGGTTGTGGAAATTAGTTGGGTGGAGGGGATTTAATCCAGGAGACTTTCCAATCAATCATTCCCAGTAATTAATCTGTTTGATTCTGCAGCCTAGCAGCATCTTGCTAACCAGGGTCCAAGCTATAAGGTCTTGGTTTTGTTAGTGGTTGGGCGCTTGTAAGTTTTAAATCACTTTTGACTGTGAAAGATCTGATTTGGTTTGAGGGCAGATCTCAGTGTGCGTGGTGGCGCTGCAGGTTAAACCGCAGAAGCCTCTGTGCTGCAAGGTCGGAAGACCAGCCATCGTAAGATCAAATCCACACGATGGAGTGAGCTCCCGTCGCTTGTCCCAGCTCCTGCCAACCTAGCAGTTCGAAAGCATGTAAATGCGAGTCGATAAATAGGGACCACCTCGGTGGGAAGGTAATGGCATTCCATGTCTACTCGCGCTGGCCACGTGACCACGGAAACTGTCTACGGACAAACGCTGGCTCTGCGGCTTGGAAACGGGGATGAGCGCCACTCCCTAGAGTCAGACACGACTGGACTAAATGTCAAGGGGAACCTTTACCTTTACCTCAGTGTGCAGCTGATATGCAAATTGGAGCTGGTTGAGAAAAGAGCAGAGCTAATGGCTTTTTCCTGTTTCTTAGTCATCTATCTGACTAGCCCCGCCGCAGGCAGGCAGGCATATTCCCAAACCTGGAAGGCAGCTTTTAGGTAGGCAGACATCCCACTGTTAGTAGTATGTGAGACTCCCTAAAGTCCACACCAGGACTTGCCTTTCCCTCAATTTTGTTGTTGTTGATGATGATGATGAAGCCAAACTTTCAGGATTCATGCCTGACAAGTTCTGGAAACTTGCAGAGTTTCGGTTTGCAGGCCCTGTGCACACAAGTGCAATGCTGTGACAGGCCAAGCCCACAGTGCATGACAATGTGGTGGCCTAGCTGTAGCTCTTTTGATTTCTCTCACATCGACCTCAACGTCCCCCAAAACAAAGCTATTATATTTCTCTCTCACGAATTCCTCGAAGCTCTTTTAACCCTTCTCTGTTTAGCTCTTCTTACTAAGGTAAAGGTTAGGTTTTGGGATACTTGGTGTGCTCTCGTGGATAGAATAATGGACTAGGACGTTGGAGGTAAAGGTTCCCCTTGACAATTTGTCCAGTCGTGTCCGACTCTAGGCGGCGATGCTCATCCCCGTCTCCAAGCCATAGAGCCAGCATTTGTCCGTAGACAATCCTCCGTGGTCACGTGGCCAGCGTGACTAGACACGGAACGCCGTTTACCTTCCCACTGAGGTGGTACCTATTTATCTACTCGCATTTTTGCATTTTGCATGCTTTCAAACCGCTAGGTTGGCGGGAGCTGGGACAAAGCGACGGGAGCTCACTCCGTCGCGTGGATTCGATCTTACGACTGCAGGTCTTCTGACCTTGCAGCACAGAGGCTTCTGCGGTTTAACCCGCAGCGCCACCACGTCCCCAGGACTTTGGAGACCTGAGTTCAAATCCTGATCAGCCATGTAAACTCATTCGGGAGAATGGCACTGATAAAACTACTCCTTAAATATCTCACTTGCCTTAAAAATCAAGGTCGTGATAAGTTGGATGTGACTTGAGGCCACGTAACACAGAGAAGGATTGGGCTTAATTACACAAGAGCAGCATCCAAAGACCGTGGTGCAATCAGGTGGGCATTTGTCTTGCTGTTTCGTCCACTGCAGGGATGGGCTGGCTCACTCCTTTTCCCGGCAATCACACAATGCAATCGTTAGAGTGAACAAGCTTGTCCCGCATGTTCCTACCTGAACCTTTCTGAGTCCTCATCAGGGGCTTCTACTTTTTTGGTGTGGGCAAGGTCATTCCATTTTGGTTCATTTCCAGTGTGTATGATTGCTGGAAACGAACCAATGTGCAGCTGTCAATTCCCCTTCTGCTGCTGTCAATTTGCCAATATCATTAAGTAGCTTAAGAAGATGGCTTAGCCACTTCATGACAGTGGGAAATGAAACACTTCCTCTGCTCCATGGATAAGCAGAAGAAGTAATTTTTAAAAAACTTTACAATGACAGTGCTAATGCAGGGCATTACTTTGAAAAAACTTTTAAAAGATGGGGGAAAAAATGGAAAACATCCTCCCAGAAATAGGAGGGGACAAGGGCCCTTATTGGGGGGGGGGGGTTTGTGCTTTTTTTACACAACAATAGAACACATACTAAATAGGCAGCAAAGCAGGGGAGGAAGCAAAAATATTAAACCAATTACACCCATGTTAATGCGCTGCATCATTTGCAAAAACCCCTGAAATCTTCCTCCTAGAAGTGGGAGGAGACAAGAGGGGGCAAGGATAGGAGTTCCCGCCCCCCCGGTCTTCTTAAAGCAGTCAGACCAAGTAGGGTCGCTTGAGGGGTCTATGCCATTTGGAACTAAGGATCACAACAAATGGCATACCGGCCCTCCACCTAACCCCATGCAACCCTATTTTGGCCACTGCAAATAAGCCCAAAGTCATTCTTGCCCAGCCCTGAAGCATGTTAGGCTACCTCCATACCTGTGATACCTACGAAAACAGCAGAGCTTGGAAACTGAGTTTCTGTCGGAAGTGGCAGGCGGCAGTCCACCGTACCTCACAACGCAAAACTGGTTTGTCTCTAGTTCCCCTAAAGCTCTTTATTTTTCTTTGGAGTAATTTGTTCTGGGTCTCTGATGCCATGCGTTAACATTTCTTGTGGTCATTCCTCCACTCCAATATTTGAAAAGCAACAGGCACACAGCGTCTTCTCCTTGCTGGTTTTTCATTGCTCTTTGTTATGTGCTGTCAAGTCACGGCCAACTTATGGCAGCCCAAATAAGGCTGTTTGAGACATGTGCAACGAAGGAGAGGATTACTGCTTGCCAGCCGCCACCCCCTGCGACTTTCCAGGGTTGAGGAGAAATGTAAACCCAGGTCTCCTGAGCCTGAGTCCCAGACTCTACCCACTGCCCCAAACTGACTCTCGTCTTGTTCATTACTTTTTGTTACATCTGTAAGGAGGGACCCTTAAGGCTAATAAGAAAACAGCACGACATTGGACCGAGTCAAACGCTTCTAAAGTGCCCTTAAACACTATTTGTTTAAGAAAGGGTAAATGTTCTTCATTCTATCGATAATGTTGTTCCTGATTATGGCACTTTAGAAATGTGGCTATGTTACACCCTTGTCGCCAAACCCCAAAGAAGCATGATTCCAGACTCTGCAACTGAGACAGAACCCAAAGCATCATTTATCGGCCCCATGCTCCCCACCGAAATTTCTTCCCTGTTCACTGCTAAAGAGACAGCGTCTGGGCTCAGCCATCCTGTTCCGGCGGCCACATTTTAAGAATGACATCTGAGGAATTTTTCAGAAGCAAGGAAGCGGATGTTCAAAGGAGGATGACAGAGATGGCCTGGAGGCCTGGAAACCATACGTCTGCAAAGAACAGCTGGGAAAAAGCTGGGAATGTTTAGCCTGGGGAAGAGAAGCATTTCCTTCCAAGGGGGGGGGGGGAGGGCAGAAAGAGGTCACATTTCCAAGTTCGGGAAGACGGAGGGGAGATCATGACAGCCCTCTCCAAGCACTTGAAGGCCTGCCATGCAGGAGATGGAAAGGGACCTCTTCTCTGTTGCTCCAGAAAGCTGGACCAGTGGCATTGAAGGAAGCATTTGGAACCCTCCAAATGGAGAGAAGGGCTGGCCAGTAGACCAGATGGCCTCAGGAGGTGGCGAGTGCTCCTCTGCTGGAAGGATTTAAGCAAAAGGATGGAAGACCATTTGCCAGGCGGAGGACATTGTAGCTACAACCTGCGTGGCAGAAATAACAGTTAGAAAGGGGTTGGGCTGGACAGTTTTCAAGACACTTTCTAACATTGTGATTTTATCACTGAAAAGCAGAGGTGCTCCCATGAGTCTTCTCCATCTGGGTGGGATTTGGTGGTGATGAACTTTCACTGAATCGGTTTTCAAAGACGTAGTTGTGTTAGTCCGTTTCACTATAAGGCAGCCTCCTATTTATTTTTTTCATAACAGTCACGTACCATCAAGTCAATTCTGACTCATGGCAACCCTTTTTCAGGGTTTTCCAGGTAGAGAATACTCAGAAGTGGTTTCCCCCTTCCCTTCTTCTGGGGACACCCTGGGACCACCGTGCAGCTTGCCCAAGGCCATGAAGGCTGGCCCTTCTCTCAGGAGGCAGAGCGGGGAATCGAACTCCCAACCTCTGGCTCTGCAGCCAGGCATCCAAATTAATAAGTCTTTTAAAAAAACAAAAGCATTTGCAAAAGCAAGTGAAATGCATCAGGCAGGGCAACAGCCTGGAGCCTGATTCTTAGCATGCATCAAGCAGAGCCAGGAAACTTCTATTTTTCTTTTTTTTTTGCAACTCCTATAATCCCAGCGGTTCGAGATTTAGGAGTTATAGTCCAAAAATAAAATCTCCGAGCTCTGGCCCTAAGCAACAACAGGCAACCTTTTGAAATACAAATAAAGGACCATGGCTTGACTTTTATTGATTCATTTTTGAATGATGAGACATCCTAGTAAAGATTCAGGGCTATCATGTCACCCCCTCGATACTGGAAAAGGGAATAAACAGCCTGTCAGAAACAGAATCTCCCTGGATTTTAAGGTTGTCCGGGGACGTCTTGCTCCTGGTGCCACTGCCCTCACGCGAGCATGTTTGGTAACTACAAGGGAGGGCCTTCTGGGTGGCTGCTCCCTGGCTGTGGAATTCCCTTCCACAGGACACGAGGCTGCCTCGCCACCTTGTCCTTCCACCAGAAGGCAGAGATTTATTTATTTTTTAAATCTCCAAGGGTTTTGATGGTTGTTGTGGGTTTTCCGGGCTCTTTGGCCGTGTTCTGAAGGTTTTTCTTCCTAATGTTTTGCCAGTCTCTGTGGCCGGCATCTTCAGAGGACAGGAGTCAGAACTCTGTCTGTGCTCTGGTGCAGTTTGTTTGGATAGTTGAGTATTTATAGCTGTGGGATCAGCTTTTGTCCTTTTCAGGAGATGGGTGAATCCAAGGGTTTTGCTCCTTACGCTAGGGACAGAGGGCTTTTTAACAGCACTTTAGCTGGTTGAGAGGGAGTTATTAATGGAGGTGGGGGACACACCATACTTTAAATTCTTTTCTGATGAGCTTTTACACACTGTCAAAAATGGTTTTAAATTAGTGGTCATTTGATGCTATTACACGTTTCATTGCATGTTAATATTTTATCTTTTCCCCCCTCGATTGTAACTGATTTTTAATCCCCCGGTAAGTCCCCTGGGTCCCTTCGTTGGGAGACCAGTGGGAGATCTATCCGAATAAGTAAATCAACTTGCAAGTCACTGCAATGTTTGGCTGCCAGACTCCGGCAACATTTTGAAGAGAAAACAGCAACGTCTTGTGCCACGTTGAAAACGAACCGGTATATATTTTGTGAACTGGGACAGCCGTTTTCAAGCAGTCCATGATGCTAGAGAACGTCTTCGAGTTTGTGTTGCAAAAACTGCAAAGAAAATAAAAGTAAAGGTTAAGATGTTGCAGGAGTTTGCTTTTTTTCTTTGAGTTTCATAGCCCACCGTCTTCTTCAGATGAGGCAAGGGTGTTCTTTGTTGCTGCTGCTAAGGCCCTTCGTGTTTGGAAGCTTGGGATTCAGGGCCCCAAGCCCATGAAGAAAAAGAAGGGGTGTCACACTCAGCCTGCTTGCCCATCTCCGGTCGGGCGACTCACAGAGAGTAAATCCTTGGAAAAGTGATTTTTGAGACTACAAATCCCAGACTCCTCACAGCCAGCAGAGCCGGTGCTCATGCTTCCTGGGGTCTTCTGGGCGTTGTAGGGCCAAAAAGCAAATTTGCCCATGGGTCTGCACAAAAGGCCTTATATTTATATATTACGCCAGGAGGAAGAGAAGGGAACATCAAGCTGCTTGCTGTCTTTCTTTCTTCCTTTTGCATGTCTCTCTTTCCAACCACACACCCACCCTGCTGCTTCCAGAAAGAAGCAGAGTCCCGGGAGAGGATGATGTCTCTGCAAAGGAGGGAATGGGGAAAAAAAAAAGGTGTTAGTTCTGCAAACCCACCCACCCACCCCTTTGTAAACTTCCGTTCCGGCTGGAGAGGAGCTGCGGAGGGGTGCCAAGTGGTGCCCGGGAGCCAGGCTGGTGAACCGGCCGCTTCCCCAGCGTGGCCACCTCCCAGCACCCGGAGAGAGACCGCAAAGCGGCCCAGCCGGTCGTTGGGCAAACCACCTAATCATCCCCTTTCCTTCGGCTTATGATGGGGTTGCAAAGCTAGTCGAGTCCCAGAGGGGGAACTCCAGCAGGGAGGGAAAGGGGCACGGTGGTGCTGGTGGTGCTGATGCTGCTTCTCCAGGGCTTTCTTCGGGGACAGCAGAGGGTCGGTGCTCCCCCCCCCCACTTGGCCCCCACCGTGCAGCCTTCCTGGGTCATCATCATCTTTCTAGGGTTTCTTTTTTTTTTTTTTTTTAAACACTTTTATCCAGGCAGGATTTTGGCAAGAGGCTGCCTGTAGATGATGGGGCCCTTGTACTGGCTCTCTCTCTCTGTGTGTGTGTGTATTGGGGGGGGGGGGGGATTTACACAGAGAGTAAATCCTTGGAAAAGTGATTTTTGAGACTACAAATCCCAGACTCCTGCAATGGTGGAGTTTCCAGCTTTCCATTTCCTGCCTTTCTGGCGCCAGTCGTTGTTGTTGCTTCGATGCCGTGAGCTGACCTTTGCCTGTTTGTTTTTAATGGGTGTGTGTGTGTGTGTGTGTGTGTGCGTGCAAATGTATTTATTTTTATTATTTATTCACTCCACCCCTTCCAGAACCGGGGATCCCTGGCTTGTTACCTCCCCAGGAGGCTGGATCCGTCCCCGGAGGAGCTGATGGAGAAAAGCTACCTGCCTCTTTAGCCCGTGTGTGTGTGTGTGTGTGTATGGCCGCCCCCCCCCTTCCCACCTTTCCCTTAGATCCTCCCACCCCAGCTCCACCTTGGTCAGCAGAGCGTGGGGGAGGGGGGGAATTACCTGGGGAGACTACAACTCCCACAATCCACTACCACCACCACCACCACCCCTGCGAGGATGATGCTGGCTGGGAAGTGTAGCCCCCTCCAAAAAAAAAGAGGCATGCTTCCCCATCTTTTTCACCCCCCCTCCCGCTTTTGCAGGCAGCCTCAACCTGCCCTTGGAAGTGGTGCTGGTGTGGATGATGAGGATGATGGTGGCGGCAGGGGGAGGGGCGCCAAGGCAGCCGCCCGGCACGGTGCCAAAACTACGCCTCCCAGCATTCCCCGGGAAGGGCGACGCGGGGGGGGGGGGCGGGCGTCGCTTTTCCTGGTTCGGCGGCGGAGATCAAAGGGGGGGGGGGACCCTGGTTGCAAAAAAGGAAGGGAGGGAGGGAGGAGGGCTCGATCCTCGACTCGCGAGCAAGCCTCGCCGGCGGCAGGGAAGCAAAGGGCGGGGGGGGCGGTTTGCTTCTCGATCTGCCCCGGCCTGCTTGCTTGCTTGCTTCCTTCCTCCTCGCGAGGAGGCGCCGCGGGAAGGGCTCCCGGATCCGCCTGGGTGCAGCAGCAGCAGCCCCCTGGCTCGCCTGCTTGCTTCCTCCCCCCCCCCCCCCCACGGTGTTCCTTTAGGACCCCCCCCCCCCTCCTCTCCTCTCCTCTCCTCTCCTGGGAAGGCGGCTGGGCGGGGGGGGGGGACGCATCCTGCCCGCCGCCCAGGCTGGCCAACATGGCCGAGATCAGCATCGACCAGTCCAAGCTGCCCGGCGTCAAAGAAGGTAAGCCAACCCGGGTTCCCTGGCACGTGGGAAGCGGCTTGCGGGTTAGGCGGAGAAGCCCCAGGGTGGGAGGGAGGGAGGGAGGGAGGGAGGGAAAGGGCGGCCCCAAAGGGAGACCCCGGCCCGGCCCGGGTCTCCCGCCCCAGTCCGGCCCGTGGCCGGAGGACCCGAGGGGCGGTCATCGAGTCCAGCCCCCCCCCCCCTCCGCGTGGCTCTTCCCCCCCGGAGACGCGAGCCGGCCTTGGAACGGCCTCGCTCCGCAGCCCCGCAGGTCCACCGGGCGACGTTTCGCCAACACCGCCCCTCTTTTTCTCCCCGTGGGCCCAGCGAGCCGCCCGCCTCAACCCACCGTGTCCCGCCAGGCTTTAGGAAACCCCCGTGTGTGGGGACAGGGGCAGGGTCCCTGGGACTGAGCTCCAGGCTCGCTCCCCGGATCGGGCACCCTAAGCTTTCCTAGGAGCCAGAACGGACTGACCCTTCAAGGCAGAGAGTGTGTGTGTGTGGTCAGCAGGCCCAGACCCCCCCCTCCTTTGGAAGAAAGAGGGAGGAAAGGTGGTGTGTCTCTCTCTCCCCCCCCCCCCCAAGTTGGTGTAAATGGCTTGATTTATGTATATATGCTTTTTTTAGGGGGGGGACTCTTTTGAGTCAGTTAGGGTACATTTTGGTTCTAAAAACTGTAGTTGATTAGTTTGATCTGTTCCTCGTCTTTTTATTTTTATTACGCATGGGTTACTGTTTTTAATTGGATTTTAAAAAGCAACAGGCGTGGAGTGAATGAATTGGGTTTTTTCTGACGCGCTGGGAAATCCAGGGTATTGTAGGTTTGGTGTCGGATCAGGAGCCGTTGCACACCTTGCGTTTTCTGAGCCAGCTGAGAACTCCAGCCCCCCCCCCCCCGCCTCCCATGGGCCCAACCTACTGAGCATCGCTTCTCAGCATCCTGGGATCACTGGGGGGGGGGGGGGGAACGCACAGGGCATAGCCTGGAGAGCACACTGATCTTCGTCTAAATCCTTCCATGCGCTGCAGTAGCCGGTGGACATTTGCAATATGGCCTGTCATGCCTCTCGCTTTTTATAATCCAGATTGAATATTGGGCTTGACTTGCTTGTAGGTCTCCTTCTGTGTAAATTCTGAAACCGGGTCTGGAGGGATGAAAAGGTCCCCCTCTGGTAAAGAGCCTGAGATCACAAGCTCAGCTAGCTCAGTGCATCCTTCGCTCCGTGACCAGCCAGGTGCACTGATGCGCAAGCAGGAGGAGTCAGATGCAAGGACACCCCTCCCTTCCGCTTTCCCCATGAACCCCCTCCTGTTGTCCACTGCCTTTTTTTTTGCCTGGGGAATGGAGTAAAACTACAAGGAGATTCTTTCAGCCTTAGGAGGAAAGGCTGAAATAATGGGACGTGTTTAGCTTTGAGAAAAGAAGGCTGAGGAGTGATAGGATAACACTTTTCAAAGACTTGAAGGGCTGCCCTTCAGAGTAGGGGCAGGATCTGTTCTCGATCATCCCAGAGTGCAGAACACGCAACAATGGGCTCAAGTTACAGGAAGCCAGATTTCGGTTGAATCTCAGGAAAAACTTCCTAACTGTTAGAGCAGTACGAGAGTGGAACCAGTGACCTCTGTCTGGAGTTGGTGAGTGCTCCAACACTGGAGGCATTCAAGAAAAACTTAAGATAATCACCTGGCAGATCTGCTTTGATGGTATTCCTGCCTTGAGCAGGGGGTTGGACTGGATGGCCTCATAGGCCCCTTCGAACTTCACTTTTCTATGATTCTGTGAGATGCAGGAAGCTCGTTTGATGTGACTCCAGGCTTGATAGATTCAACTTGCAAAATAAATGCATAAATAAATTTGGACTTACACACTGGGAGAAACTTTCTGACAGAGTTGTTCCACGTGCAAGGTGGTGCGTTCTCTTCCATGGGCGAATTTTAAGGAGAGTTTGGATCGTCCTCTCTTAGGCCTGTGTTAGCTGTGGCAGCAGAGTAGCATGGAATTGGGCCTTGGGGGCTCTCCCAGCTTTCCAAAAATCTAACCGTAGCCCTCCCCACCACCTGAAGTGATAAAGTCCAGGTGAAGCAGGGGGTCAGGATCCCTTGGGGGTTCTGCACAGGGCAACCTGGAAGCCCAAGACCCAGTGCTGGCGATGGGGCTGGCTGGCTTTCGGGGGCATGGGCAGGGCTTACTCCTCACTTGGTCATGAGCCTTGGCACGCCTCAGGTGGTGAGCAAACGGTGCATAACCTTTTTGCAACCTCCTTTCTCGCATGCTGTTTTGCAGGTGGAGTTTGACCGTTACTCCTGGTCTCTGATCAGCCTGAATGCTTTCATAGGCGAAATGGCTGTTCTGTTCCTTACGGAAGCCTCCCAGAGTAAAAGGTGATGAGTTGAACCGTGTTCGATTTGGACGACAATCCCAAAGTGGATTTGGGAGGCAAATGTCAGCTCCATTTCGCAGAAAGGTTTAAAACAGAAGCAGGGTATGTAGGCTGCAGAGATACAGAGAAGTGCAATAGCAGGACAAGAAAAGAACGTATACATAAAACGTTTTGTGCGTGAGTGTGTAAAACAGGCTGTTTCCCTGTGCATCATGAGTAACTTTCGTTTGTTCCAAAAAATCAATAAAACGAGCACTCTTTCCCCCTTCTGATTTATTTATTGAATCTGTTTTGGGCGACCACAAATTTAATGTTCGTAGACTAGTTGACTTGCATTTGCTACAAGATGTTTTCCTAATTCTTGCGGTCATCACAACGGTAGCAACTCAAGAGCTACACTTGCTATTTTGCTATTTTAGAACATTTATATTTGTCCTTCTGCAATAAAATGAATGAAAAACTTCATTATTATTTTTTTGCTTCAGCCACAGGCCTTTGAGATGTTATTTAAAGACACAATACAATGCAGTACAATACAAGAGAATCTGAATTAAACTTCTGCTCAAGATTTAAAATTCTAAGATCTAAAATGCACCCTACAGACCTAAACATAAACAATAAATACAGTTAGCAAACTTAGTTACAGTGAGCAAAGGACCTTTGAGTAGCAATAATCAAGGAGCTTGGTTAGCTATAGAGGGTACAGATTTTGTCTTTGGAAAGACTGGAAATTTTGCTGTTTGAAATGTGACAGACTTGCCCTTCTCTGAAAGTAACATCCTGAGTTTGTCTCTGCCAGACTTTCCAGATAATTGTTCCAAAGTAGAACTCACTAGTCTTGCATGTTGTGCTGTGGAAGTGCCAAGCGTGGAGGAGAGAGCCTTTTGTAAAGGGGTGCACAGTTTTTTGGGGTGCAGAATCGACCTACGCCCGTTCGAACACAGAGATCTAACAGTCCTTTGAGCTGCTTCACCTCATCTGAAAAACCAAGTTTTTGGAACAGGATTCAGGACAGAGGTTTTCCAGGACCCAAGTTCCATCATCCTCCCTGTAGGATGATGTTAAAAAATCTGAAGGAGCACAGAGTAAAAATCTCAACCAATAGTTTGACAGTTATCCTTGGTCTTAAGGACAGTTCCAGTCTATCTAGAACGGTAGGGGCCCAAGGCCGAGTGGGAGACAGCCAAGAGTCCCCGAGCAAACTTATTTCGCCTGACCTTCTAATTGATGTAAATTTCCATGTCCCCAGATTTCAGCTTCAGGTGTGATCTGAGGGTGTAGTTTTGTTTTGAAAATTTCACAAATGGGGGAAGCAAACATCTTCCTCTAGTTCTGTAAAATCGAAGTATGCCAAATGATGGCTCTTCCCCCCCCAAAAAAATTCTACTTAGCAAACTCAATCTGAGATGACCAAGATGCCTTATTGCTATAAGATCACTCCTAAAAAATACCTGAAGGGGAGATACCTGTTCTCCTGTCCTCCCATCCATTATTCATATATGAGGGTGGGGTCTTCTGTTAAAGGCCGTAATTTTGGTTTTCTCATAATTTACACAGAGAAGATTCTTCTTAAGAGTAATTTTCTGATATATCTTAATACAGACCACCGGTTGCTAGTGAGAACTATAGATTTGCACACCGATACTTCCTTAAAGGCCAGAGTTTTTTTTTTCCAGTCATCTAATACGATTAAAAACATCCAAAGGACAAGGTCCTATCCTGGCCCCATTGCTTTTTTCATTTATATATATATACATACACGATACGGTGGAGTGTTGAACAGGGTTGCAATCCTTCCCAGTGGGAGTAGATGGAAAAAATCATTTCCGTACTACTTTATGCAGATGACATTTTGCTAATATGCTCAAACCAAGTGCAACCAGCTGCAGACAGCTTATAAATGCCCAGCTAATTAGCCAGAGAATCCAGCAGTTACAGACCGGAAGTAAATTTCCGTCCCCACGTCCCACAGTTCTTTTGTTACGTGGATCCTGTGCCCCATAAGGCCGTTTCCTCTTCAGCTCTTCCATTGTGTGGCGGAAAGAAGGTTTCCTCTTATTGCAGAAACTTAATACAGTTTGTTCTTGCCCCGTCTTTCCTTTGGAAGTGTGTGTGCTGCTTTCGGATTTAGTGTTCCAAGGTTTTTCTTGTCTTTGACAGCAAAATCTGTTCCTTGCGGAGTTTGGAAAAGTCATTTTGAGACTCAGGCAGAGAGGAGGCTGCAGTGGTATGGAAATGCACCGCCAGTTATGGGAGTTATTGTGCAGAACAAGCTTCCTTTCCGAGCTTAAGTTTGTTGTTGTTTTCTCTCTGAGCGATAAACAGCCATATGTGTTTCCATGGACTGATGTTCACATGTCACAGGAACACTTAGTGACTTCCAGCAGTGTCTACTGGAACATATTTGGAGTGACTTTTATCTCTGCCTTGGCGGGGGGGGGGGGGGGGGAAACAACACTGGAATATTATTTGTAGTAGTTTTCCCAATATATTTGATATAGTTCATGTGGTTTGTAATTGAAGCAGGGAAGGAAACCCGTGTGTTTATTTGAATGGGTACATGATTGTTTTCTCTTTACTGATTGAACGGGAGCAGCGGTGGCCTTCAAGATGCTTGGTTTCTGGTTGCAATTTTTTTTATAGAGGAGAAAGAATCGTTTGGTCTGCAAGGGTGCATCCCTCCGACACACACATCAGCAAAGCATAAGCGTGGTTCTCTCTCAAGAGTGCAGAAGTCTTTTAGAAGAGTCTGGCATGCAGTTCAGTGTGGCATCAGCCCTTGAATGAGGAGATGAGAGAAGGAAAACGACATCTCTCTCTTCTGAGGGTGATCCGTGGATTCATGGAGATTCACAAGGGGATCCATGGAAAGGGCCTAAGGATTTTCATTGACTCGGAAAACTGTAACAAAGCAGCTGCAGTGATTCAAATGTGTCTTCAAGCTGCACCATGCATATCCATGAATCCCTTAAATTCCCTGAGTCGGAAAGGCCGTCTCGCAGAAGTTTTATGATCAGGAAAAACTTCCTAACTGTTAGAGCAGTACGACAATGGAACCCATGGCCTCGGGAGACAGCGAGTGCTTTAGCTCTGGAGGCATTCAAGAGAAATGTAGACAGCCACCTGGCAGATCGGCTTTGATTTGGATTCCCACACTGAGGCCCCTTCCAACTTCATAATGCTAATGATTCTGTTGTCAGATTCGATTATCTGTTATCAGGGGAAATAGCCCTCTGCACTTCCAAATTCCAGAATTCAGCCTGCTCTGGTCTCCAGAACCTTGTTGTCTTAGGTTCAATGTAGAGAGAACCCAATAGTTGGGACAGATAAAACTTTAAAACCATGGAACATAAAGACAGTGCCTAATGTTTACTTTAAAACAAACAAACAAACAAAAAGATGGAAGACCACGGCTGAAGTCAAGGAAATTTGGGCGTAAATCTCTGCTCCCTAATGAATACCGTGTTTCCCCGAAAATAAGACAGGGTCTTATATTAATTTTTGCTCCAAAAAATGCATTAGGGCTTATTTTCAGGGGATGTTTTATTTTACAGTCATGTCATCTTCCTCTGGTTGCTGCACAAGGGTGGAGGGCGGGGTTTCACTTAACTAGGGCTTATTTTTGGGGTAGGGCTTATATGACGAGCATCCTGAAAAATCCTACTAGGGCTTATTTTCAGGTTAGGTCTTATTTTCAGGGAAACAGGGTAGCAGCTCTCCAATGGGCTCTTTTTCTCAACCAGAACCAAAGAGCGGGTGGCATTGCCCACCCACTGGGTTTAGCCAATTAGCTAATAGAGATTACAAGTGTTTTTAATGAATATAATTGGCATGCAATGTGTTGTTTGCATGTTTGCTGTTATTAAGTACTGTCTGGTTGCTTTTAATTGAGGGAAATGTTAATAAGGTTTTCAAGGCGCCTGAGATATTCAAGGAGTGGTTGACTGTGCCAGAGACCCCCCCTCCCCAATGAGTGTCCACATCTGGGTGTGGATTTGAACCCGGGTCCCCTGTGCCTTAATCCAGCTCTAACCCGGCACACCATGCATGCTCCAGTATGCATGTGTCACTGTGTTCAGGTGGGCATGGGTGCAGAGATGTGGGCAAAGGGTTTAAGCCTTGTGGTCTATTAATATTTTTAACAATAGCGATCATTAAGCGGCAACAGAATTTTCTTGCATCATTTATCATTTTATCCCGCCCCTGCCCCCCAAGATAGGACCAGTGCCGTTTTCCTTTTCTTCTGTATAGGATCTCTGAAGCCGACCGGGGAAGGCAAAAGGTCGCCATCCCCCCCCCCCCCCCCCGGTCTTCCCATGTTCTTTTCATGGACTCTTCTCCAAAGAGACGGTGCGCTGTGGCTTGCCTTTTGTCATCCTTTGCGCTCTGCTTCTCTCTGGGGGGGGGGAGGAGCTGTTGTGTGCTGTGAAAGGGGGGGGAGAGGAATGTGCAGCCCACCAAGGGTCGGCTGCTGAGCTTTGAGGGCTCCCGGATCTGACCTCTCTCCCCACCCAGCCCTCCTCCAAAGACGGCACTTGCTCGCTCTTTTGTCCTCGTTCTCCCCCCCCCCCCCCCAATTGTCATCTGGCAGCTAAACTGTGGGAAAAGGCCAAGAAAGAGGTTTTTTTTTTCTTTTTGGAAAGTGGGGGCCCCTTTTTTTTTTTTTTTAATGGAGAAGTGAAAAGAGGAAGGTCTGGATCATTTTTATTCCGGCAGGCTTTTCAGAAGTTGTCAACGGAAGAGCCGCGGAGAGCGTCACCCCTTTTATATTGAACAGCTGCCCGTTTTAATCTGTTCTTAAATGTTTGTCAGTTTAGTTTAAGTCAGTTTAGCCTAAATTTCATTGCACTTCGATTATGTTATGTTTTGTATGTTGTCGTCGCCGCCGTGAACCGCCCAGAGTGACCATCGGTCAGACGGGCGATATCAAAATTTAAATTTAATTAATTAATGAATTCCCTAGTGTTGGGGGTCACGTAGCTGTGTAGAAAACCGCACTGGATTTGAGGCAGACGGATGTGCGTGGAAGGCTTCGCAGAGCTTCGAACTGTTGTGTGGCTGTAGTTTCCAGGATTTCACCCCCAGCCGGTAGGACCAGCCACAGGTTGGTGGGACTGGGGTGCAGAATCTCCCCTGTACTAAATGAGACCATGGCCACTGCGGACGGGCCTCAGCTGCCCAAGGGTGCGAGCCGAGCCCTCCACCACCCTATCAGTGACTCGTTTTTCTTCTTCATTCTCTCCCGTTCATTTAAAAATTAAAAAATGGCAAGGATTGCCACGTGGGACACTTCCATTCCACCACTGAATCATGGTTGTTTGTTACGAGCCTGCCCGGGTGTTAAGATAGTCAGGGGAGGCCTTTCTCTCGTTCCCACCACCGTCACGGGCACATTTGGTGGGAAAACAGGACAGGGTCTTCTCGGTGGCTGCTCCCAGACTGTGGAACTCCCTCCCACTGGAGGCCAGCCGGGCCCCATCTTTGCTGTCTTTCTCCAAGCCGACGAAGACCTTGCTCTTCAGGCAGGCTTTCCCTGAGTGACTTGCCGCCTGAGTGGGTTTTTCTTTTAAATGGATGGTTTATTTATTTATTTATTTATTAGATTTCTATCCCGCCCATCTAGACCAAAGGTCTACTCTGGGCGGTTGTACCTTATTACTTTGAATGTCTTTTGGGTTTGGCTTATATTTTGGGGTATTGTATTCATTGATCCTTTTGGCATTGCATATTCACTGTTATTAGCTTAAATGCTATCTTTTAATGGTTGTAAGCTGCTTTGGATCCTTTTTAATGAGAAAGACGGGTTCAAAATATTTTAAATAAATAAAAGAACCCCAGGAAGGGCCCACCCCCATCTAAAATGTTGCGTGAATGGTGAGAGACAGCAGCTGTGATTCCCCCCCCCCCCATCCTTTTAATTGAAAGTAAAAAGTATGGGTCGGATGTGGATTGGGTCCACAGAGTGGGGAGGTGGGTGACCCTTACAGTGACCTTGGTCCTCCAAGCCTGAAATTTGTGTCGTTTCCCCCCCCCCAAATTAAAAAAAGGGGTGGTGGTCCATTGTTTCAAGGATGCTGTCACGCTTCCTAGGTACAAGAGTGATAGTGCTCAGCCTTTGGCTTCCATAGCATGGCCGGTGGTGTGGAGTATTGGGTTTGAAGTCCAAAATGGGAGTTCTAGGGACCCACTGGATTTGGAACCCTAATGGCACTGAAGCCCCCCCCCCTTTTCTTTTTTTAGTGTGGTGGGGGCGACAATTTCCTTCCATGTTCTCTTTATGGGATTTTCCTAACCCTGATGGTGAAGGCTTCCAAGGTGAGGTCTGAGGCTGAATCCGACAGGGGCCGTGCAGACTCACCTTCCACCTCCTTCTCATCGGCTCCCCCAGGAGCTGAATCCCTCTGTTTCCCAAGGACTCTGGGGGAGTCACCCCCGTAGGCAAGCACCTGAAGGGCAGGCCGCTTCCCCACCCCACCCCACCCCGGGGTGTCTGCCCTCCAGACCTTCCCATTTTCAGCCAGCATAGGTCCCACATCGGTGAGATGATCCAAGCCAGGCAGAGGAGAGCCGGTGGAGACGTGAGCCAACAAACGGAAGCCTCCAGAGTGAGGAATAAGAAAAAGGGGTCGAGGTCATGGTTGGTTTCTGGCGAGTTGCGGAGAAAGAAGTACAGGGCAGGCTTTGGTGCCTTTAGCCTTGTGGCCAGCCTGCCGAGGAGTGCTTTGAAAGCCAGTGCGGAGAGTTCGGTTGGATCAACACAGCCATGCACCTCGAGTGCACAGGCGATCCTGCAACCCCACGGTGCAGCTGCTCTGTGCTGCAGGCCAAGGCGGCCGCTCCTTCTCCGGCCAAGGAGAGCCGGGCAGGTGTTTCCTGGGGACCGTTCTTGGCCCTGAGCAAAGGCTGGGCGTTGGTTTTCCGACCGTTCCCGCCTGGCTTTATAAAAGACGGTTGGCTTTTGAACCGGAGGGAACAAAACACCCTTGTGGAACTGTGCCTCCCTCTTGTTTAGCTTGGGTTTGGAAAGAAAAAAAAAAGGAAGGCTGGCCGGGTCGACTTCGGGGGTTCCCTTGGGGTAAAAGGGAGATCTTGCGTTTAAAGAGTGCAGGTCTGCTGAAAGTGAGAGGGCGCCATCCCGACGGCGTCTGCGTGGTGCGCATGTGTGCGCGTGCATGTGTAGATCCTAGGCTTGGCCAAAACCGAGCGGCCCCATCTGTTGTCAAACAAAAGGCCGCCAAGGGAAAGTGTGCGGGACAGAGTCCATCGCCCGGGCAACCACCGCCCAGCGGTGGCCGACCTCGGTGGGGGCCTCGGCCCTGTCCATTCAGCCGAAAGTTCGCTTTCGTCCTCCTTCTTCACTGGGATGGGAAAAGGGAGTCCACGCCAGCAGCGGCCCCGGTGGCTTCACCTTCCTTCCTTCGCTTCAGCGGCTGCCCTTTGGTGAAGAAGGGAGTCTCGGGCAGACGCGGGCCTTTCCTGGAGGACCGAAGCTGGCGTTGTGCCGGTGGAGGAGAAAACGAAAAGGCCCCGGAGGCAGGAAGGAAAAGGGCCTGGCGATTGGCGCATAGATTTCCTTTTGGCTTCCACAGAAGGCGATGTGTCTGTTTGTTTCCTCATTTTGGACAAATTAGAGGGGGGGAAAGGCAAAGTGGGTGGGTGGGTGGGAGGCGGGTAAGAGAGAAGAAAGGCAAAACACAATTAAAATACTGAAGTGCCCCAAAACCTTTTCCCCTGCCTTTCTGGGGTTCTTTTCCCCCTTTCTCTTTAACTCTTGCCAGCTTTTTTCCCCTTGTTCTCTGGACCGAAACTGCCGCCGTGCCTTGCCCGGCTCAGAAGGAGTGGCCGAGAGAGCGTGGCTGACTCGTTCCGTCGGTGACAGCCCTCGGCTGGGTCCCTGACTGCCGGGGAGCAAACAGAAAAGGGAGTGAGAGCAGCTCCTGGGGCTGAAATGTTTGGAAAGGAGAATTTGCTCCACATTCAAGAACACAATGTGCTTGTGGAAAGTTCCAGATTTGATCCAAGCTTGTTTTTCTTTTTTTAAACAACACCTCTGTTCAAGACCTCAGGCAGCTGCTAGCCGGCAGATTAGAGCAGGAGCCTGCACTAGTCAGGTTCCCTGTATTGGAAAAGAAAACCCATCATCCCCCGCATAGCATGGTCCACATATCTGGAGAGCGCCAGGTCGGAAGATATTGGTCCAGAGCTTGGAAAAGGTCTTTTTTTGAAGAACACCACTTCCAGACCCCTCTGTGCCAGCGTGGCCACTGGCCATCCGGGTCCAAGGAGTAACTTCTCCAAGCTCTGAATTCGATGGGGGCAATCTTGGGTTCGGCCAGCCAACGTGGCAAAGGGCAGCTTCATTTTTCCCCCCATATATGTTCTCTGTTCGGGGCTGACTTTGGCATGTCGGCCCCTCCTCCTGGATTCCTCATGTGTTTTGAGAACTGGGTCTGAGTTTGTCAGGCATTTCCTGTGCACTTTTTTTTTTTTACACAAATTCGAAAACAGGAACAAACACTGGGGAAAAAAGTGGTTCCTTGCATCTGGCCAGAGAATTCCCAAAGCATCTTAAATCCCTCTCGTTTAGTTTTTCTGCCCCTTATAAGAACATCTTCCTAAATGGAACCACCGGTGCATCGGGCCCCACAGTACAGGAATGGCGGTTTTTGCATTTTAAGGGGTATTGCATGATGACACAATTTGACTTCCGTACTTGGAAGATAACTTTTGGAGGCACCTTATTGCTTTATCCCCGGGGGGCCACAACTCTTTCAGCCGTGTGGGGTGCATCCAGCGTCAATGGGGGCAAGGAAACAGCTGTCTAGTGGGATCACAAGAGGCTGTCAACCTCCTCTGATCCCCAATGATCTCAAATGCCGGTGATCTGTTTATGGGAGGGGTCCATGCAGGGGAGTGGGCAAAGGGACCCTTGGATCGGGCAACCTTGCTTCACCTGGAGATTGGGCTTAAAGCAGTGATGGTGAACCTTTTTGAGCCCGAGTGCCCAAACTACAACACAAAATCAACTTATTTATTTCAAAGTGCCAACACTGCAATTAAAACCCGAATACTGAGGTTTTAGTTTAGAAAAAACAACTGCTCCTGCACTGCAAGGGTTAAATGCTTGGGGTTTTCCCCCCCCCTCCTATGGGTGGTATTAATAAAAAAATACTTACCGGTCCTCCAATCCCCCATTGGGCTAGACCAGTAATGGTCGCCATTGCACCCCCTCCGCTGGACCACTGCACCAGCAGAGGGGAGTGCCAGAATCCGGGATCAGAGGACAGGTAAGTATTTGTCAATGGCAACTTTTGGCTCACGTGCCCACAGAGAGGGCTCTGTGTGCCAGCTGTGGCACGCGTGCCATAGGTTCGCCATCGCTGGCTTAAAGCGACCCTAGGATGGCTTTCTGGGTACGTGAGAGATTTACAGAGTGGATTGACTAATTTGACTAATTTCACACCCCGCGCGAATGTCCATGGTGAAGTGGGGATTTGAACCCAGACCTCCAGAGTCCTAACCTCTGACTCTATCCAGTACACTCTACCGGGTATCCACACAAGAAACTACTTCTGTTTTGCTGTCAACCTGTTCCTGTTTCCATTAGAATTACGCCCCCCCCCCCTGTGTTCTTGCTGCTCCAAAGGTTATAAATACCTCCCGTTTTCTGCTTTTCTCTCTCCCCCCCCCCCCGCAAAAAAAAGCCTGCTTTTGTTAACCCTCCAGCATTCACTGTAACCACATCCTCCACTAAGCTGATGGGTGCGTGGTGGGGAGAGTGGCTTCTTTGCTTCCCTCGTCTTCCTTTTGTGGTGATTGATCCGTCCCCCTGCTTTTCACTGGTCTTTAAAGATATTTTTTAAAGATATCTTGGTTTGTTAACCTGAAGGGGTGGAAGTGGCGAGGAGACGCAGGCATATTCAAAAAATGCGCTTCACCGACGGACTTCCAGGTACTTTCCAAATGTGCATCTGGAAGTTCTATCAGCCCACGTCTCATGATTGAATCTGCAAGTTGTGAAGCTGGCTGAAAACAGACAAAGGCAGGTTTTCTTTTGGACCTTTCTAAGAAGAAAAAAAAATATTAAGGGGTAAAAATATTTTAAAAGAAATAAAATAATTAATTTGCTGTAGGATCAGATTAGTAAAACAGCTATATCAGAACCGAGTTTAGTTTCATAGGTTAATCACTCATATTTGGAGAACGACTTAAATTGTTTCATTTAACTAAAACAATTACATTAGATAGCATACATATTCTTGTATTTGCTTAATCATCAGTGTGTTCGTTGTTTGTACATAGATTTGCAGAACAGCCATGGGGATTACAGTCTTTTCCTGAACTTTGTTCATTTTACCCCCATTTTTAATGTGAAAAACTGCATGTTATCTCAGCTTGGATAACTTGGATTAAGTTTACCAAAATATGTAAATATTGTATGAATCTACAGCTTCATGCCACATAACTAAAGTTCTATTTCGTGCTGAATTACTTTTGAACTATAATGTAGCGTATCATAAATAGAAAACTATCTTTAGATAGATTTTTCCTCCAAAAGCATGTCATTAAAATAAAATTGATTTAAATAAAAAAAATCCAATTTAAATGTAAAAACTCCGATTTTAATTTAAAAAAAAAATCATCGATTTTCATCCACCCTGATTTCAGTGGAGCCACCAGAAGTGAACTGGGAGCCACCTGTGTGCAAAGCATGTCCTTTACCATCAATGCATGCACAAGTGCTGAGATGTGGTGCCATCTTTATCTAGAGCAGTCTTCTCCCACTTAGGGCCCCTAGATGTGGGTGGATTGGAGCTTCCAGAATCCCCAGACATTGACCATGCTGCCGTTGGAGATTCGTAGTCCAGTGACCTCTGGACTGGGGAGCTACGGTTGGGAACTGCCACCCTTGAGAAAGCAGAGTGAAGGACTTCAAATCCTGGTGGCATCATGTTCCTCAGGGGGTGGGGGTGGTGGCAAAGGCAGCATTAGGTGTGGAAGGTGGCATGAGAGAGCCACAACAGAAAGGGTTGGGTGGAAGAGATGGGGCGGGGAGGGAGTGAAGGCAGAAGGCTGCATAGTCAAATACCATGGGATTTGCTCCAGTTTTTTTTTTAAAAGGATGAATTTGAATTACTTTATAGTGATCATACGATGCAAAGGCCAATCCGAATCCATCTGGCCCTTTTTTGTTCCTGACATGGAGGGTTTTTTTCTCTGCTGGTGGGGGCTTCTGCTGTAGTCAAGCCAGAATGATTTGAACGGCCTTTTCCGTGTGTGATCAGTTCTTTCATTGTGCAAAATTGTCTGTGGACAGTGTTGTGATGACGTAGGCCGTTGGGGTGTGATGTTTAAGGATCACAGAAACACTCTCTCCTTGATCTGTTCCCAGAGTGCCTCCACATTTTTTTTGGACAAACAAGGTGAGCGCTGAGTCATTGCATCAATATACTAGTTTAGCGCTAGATCACCTTTGCAGATTTTTTTTTAAAGTGAAGCATTAAAAGATTGGCTCACACCTCAACCACCTCCTCCCTGATTCTCACATCAAGACACATCAGGTCTCCAGCAAAGACTCCGGTGTCCTAAGTTAACGTCAGCTGCCGTGAAGGACGGCATCCCCGTGTTCCCTGGCTGTTAGCAGGCATAAGGAGTGAATTCCAGTTAGGGGGATCAAGAGCCACAGATCGTCGCCATCAGCCGTGACAGAAGGGATATATAATCAAGGCTGCCAATTCTCCAACCCAACCCACCTTCCTGTCATTCTTCATCAAGCTTGAAAGTGCATCTGATGGGTGTTGTTTTAGCCCTTTTGCAATAGGAAAAAAAACACCAAACCCAAACCACAGACCTTGCATTTATATCCGGGAGGCACCTTGTTTTCTCTTGAGACTCATGCTTGTTCGTAAGTAATCGGAGTGGGGGGACCATGATGGGTGGGTGGATTCCTGTGATGGATGCCTGTCACACCTGGTATAGACTCCTTCCTGCCACGAAATTCATACGGGAGTTGAGTAAAACCCTGTTCCGTGGCACCAGGAGGCACAATTCTTCTCCTGCCATTTATAGGTCTTTCTAGGTATCTGCTCTGCGGCTGTTGATCTGTTACGCCATCAGAATTCTTGTCCCTTCTGGGAATTTGGTACGGTATTTTGCGCCATTTCTATGTTTTTATTATCCCCACCCTTGGGAATGTACGGAAAAATTGACACGGCAAAGCGGCCCAAGGTTATCAGAGGAGCAGGTAAACTCTGTGAATAAACAATAAACAAACACAGATTTTTGGCTCTGTAATGTCATGATCATACACAGATATCAGTCATGATCATCATCATCATAAGCAAAAAATCTTGTCCGTGGCTCTTAAACAGGGGGATTTGAATACGTTTGTCCAGATAGCGGCTCATGTTCTCATTTTAGCAAGCTTCTCTCTGGTTCTGCCTCGTGGCAGTGTTCACAGGCCTAGCTCTAAAACGCAGCCGATTCCGTGGGCTTCTGTGGAGTTCGTTCATTTCATTTCGGAAGTTGAGCATCTCTCTCTTTCCCTCTGTTTGTGGACAAAAGGGTGCCTGCTTTTCAGGGGAATGGGGTGCATTTCAGAAGAGAGAAAAGGAAGCCACATTTTCCTTGTTTGCAGTTTAAGATCTGTGGCTTGTTTTGCCCCTTCCAAGATAAGCAGGTTTCCAGGAGAAAGCACACCAGTCCTAGTGTGAGAGGCTGGCATGTCCTGCTCCCCCTGCACAGGGCACTGAAAAGGTCCACGGGTTTCGTGCTTCAGTGCTTTGCTGGACCGGGCTGGGCGTGTGTTTTTCACCCCAAACGATGCTGCTTTGGCATGTGGTTTCCTTGAAGTGCGTCTGCTACACAGCAACACACTCTGGAGTGGTCTCTCAGAAGTGGGAAGGCGTCAGCTTCCTGTAGCGGAAGCCTCAAAGCACCCAAGCTGATGACTGCGGACGTGGGCTAGATCCGGAATTCCCCTACCTCTCTCTCTCTCTCTCTCTCTCTGTATAATGTTCAGAACCAGCAAATGAACATCTGTGCAAGGTGCACAACCGATTGTGTCTCAAGATTGGCTGCCTTAAAGCAGCCTTTCCACTGGACCGTTCCCCTTTGGCTTCCCTACAAACTCCTTCGGGCATTTGGCTTAGGAAGCGCCGTGGGATGCCTTCCCTCTAGAAGAACCTCACAAACCTGGGGAAGTGGTCGTAGGGGGGAGTGGTTGGACGACAGCTGTGCAGTCCCAGAAGTTGTGGTCTAAAACAGCGTTCCCCAACCTTTTCCGGTCTGCGGACCGGCTGGGGAAGGCGGGGCACCCCCCCCCGTGCGCGCACGCATGTGCGAACGAGCGCGCCGCCATTTTGCGCATGCGCACGGCCACTCGCGCACATGCGCAAACGGCAGCGCGTGCTTGTGTGGGCCCGCGCGCAACCACGCGCAGGCGCAAATGGCGGCGCGGCGCTCGTGCGGGCATTCCAGCGCGCGCAGGAGCGCAAACAGGCTGTGCGGGGGTGAGTGCGCGCGGGGAGGTCTCTCTTGCCGGCCCGGTCTGGGCCAGGCCAGGGACCGGCATTGGGCCGGGGACCGGGGGTTGGGGATCGCTGGTCTAAAAAAGAGAGTAACTTTTCAAGCTCTTGCGAGAGGCAGGCTGCTTTGCAACAAGAGCCCTCCTTGGACATGAATAAGCATCCTTGGTGACCACAGAGCATTCTGCTGGTTTGAGGAGCCCCCTTCGGAGGGTTTCCAGCCTGTCCGCCCCCTTTTCCCCCCTGAGCTCCAGCCTCTTCCGTAGGGGTGGAAAGGAGAATTTCTGTTCCTCTGTGCAAGTTCACTTCCCCTTGGTTCTTTTTCTCCTTCTTGAAAGCTCCTCCCTTTCTGGAAGTTGCACTGGATCATGGCTGCTCTGATTCTGGCAACTTTAAAACGATGATGCTGTGCCACACCCAGGGCCGCTTTATTCAGAGGGCATTTGCCCAGGGCCCACGGTCTGGAGGGGCCCACGTGATGTTGATGGTGACGATGATGTCCTTTGTGATGGTGCTGTGCAGCCCGCACTGCCTTCTGCTTGCCGGGCCTTTGTAGTCTTATGTGTGCTGAGGTCGTGGGATGGGACCGTGCTGCGTGACCTCACACCCTTTGAGCAAGGGCGGCGTGCGCAGCCTTTTCTCCCCACCGCCCACGTCATTGAGGCCCCCGGCCCAGCAGAGCGGACAGTGGCAGGCACAGCATGGAGAGGCTGTTTTAGGGGCAAAGATGGCAGAGAGAGGCTCTTAGAGGGCTCAAATGGTACAGAGAGGCACAGGGAAGCTGTTTGGAGGCACAGAGGGGCACTGGCATGATGTACAAGGTTTATGCATTTCCTGCTCATTGGCACGATACACCAAGCTTATGCATTAAAATAGTGTGTTTGTAAAATTCTTCTTATCAGAGGAGAATCTCTTACCTGCCAGTCTTGATTAGTTCTTGGAGCCACACCTGTGGGTCTTCTCCTCCTCCTCCTCCTCTTCCTTCTCCTCCTCCTCCTCCTCCTCCTCCTCCTCTTCCTTCTCCTTCTCCTCCTCTTCCTTCTCCTCCTTCTCCTCCTCCTCTTCCTTCTCCTCCTTCTCCTTCTCCTCCTCCTTCTCCTTCTCCTCCTCCTCTTCCTTCTCCTCCTTCTCCTCCTCCTCTTCCTTCTCCTCCTTCTCCTCCTCCTCCTCCTCCTTCTCCTTCTCCTCCTCCTTCTCCTTCTTCTCTTCCTCCTCCTCCTCCTCCTCCTCCTTCTTCTCCTTCTCCTCCTCTTCCTTCTCCTCCTCCTTCTCCTTCTTCTCTTCCTCCTCCTTCTCCTCCTCCTCCTCTTCCTTCTCCTCCTTCTCCTCCTCCTTCTCCTTCTTCTCTTCCTCCTCCTTCTCCTCCTCCTCCTCCTCCTTCTCCTCCTTCTCCTTCTTCTCTTCCTCCTCCTCCTCCTCCTCCTCCTTCTTCTCCTTCTCCTTCTCCTCCTCTTCCTTCTCCTCCTCCTTCTCTTCCTCCTCCTTCTCCTTCTTCTCTTCCTCCTCCTCCTCCTTCTCCTCCTCCTTCTCCTCCTCCTCCTTCTTCTCTTTCTCCTCCTCCTTCTCCTCCTCCTCTTCCTTCTTCTCCTTCTCCTCCTCCTTCTCCTCCTCCTCCTCCTTCTTCTCCTTCTCCTCCTCCTTCTTCTCTTTCTCCTCCTCCTCCTCCTTCTCCTCCTCCTCCTTCTCTTTCTCCTCCTCCTTCTCCTCCTCCTCCTCCTTCTTCTCCTTCTCCTCCTCCTTCTCCTTCTCCTCCTCCTCCTCCTTCTTCTCTTCCTTCTCCTCCTTCTCCTCCTCCTCCTCCTTCTCCTTCTTCTCTTCCTCCTCCTCCTCCTCCTTCTCCTTCTTCTCTTCCTCCTCCTCCTCCTTCTCCTCCTCCTCCTTCTTCTCCTTCTCCTCCTCCTCCTCCTCCTCCTCCTTCTTCTCCTTCTCCTCCTCCTTCTCCTTCTCCTCCTTCTTCTTTCACTGACATTGTTCATGGTGTGTGACCTTTTTAGGTAGGAGGTACGGGAGAGGGACGGAGGAGGAAGAGGGGCCCCACTATTACATTTTTTTGCCCAGGGCCCATCAGAGTCTTGAATCGGCCCTGGCCACACCCAAACCCACCCTCTTGTTCTCCAAACCAGGTCCCTCGGCATCTAGGTTCTTTTTTTCTTTCCTCCTCCGCTTCTCCCATTCATTTTACCTTGAATGCTCACTGGAAACAGCCTGTACTTTTCCTTTCTCATTGTGTGACTTGAAAACATTGAGAGTTTATCCGTTTTATATGCTCTATTATTTCTTGGTCTTTATTTGTTTGCTTTAGTACTGCTTTGCCTAGTAGAATTACTGCGCTCGCCCACCTTACTCAGGGGGATTTTAAAACCTACTTTTCCGGAAGTGCATGACAGAATTTAAAGTGCAGCTCAATTAAAATTTTAATAATAATAATAGGAAGAGAATGGACTGTATTGTCTGATGTATCCCAAAGGTCTGGAGCAGAGAACAATTAAATGCTCCTGTAATAATCCATTTAGTTATCCTAATCTACAATAATCACAGGCCTGCAAAGGCATTCCTGGCTGATAGGCGTTTATTGGTCTTTTGAGAGATCCTCGTGGCTAGATTTCTGGAAGTAGATGTTTTCTTTCCCTCTCCTACTGGAGGAGGCCAGCTGTTGTGACTCTGGATGCTGCCCCTCCAAACAGGGTCGTTGTGTAGCATCCAAACCAGGGTGCTTGAGATGGGGACCCCATAATTTGGAGGATGATACACCTCTCTTGACCATGTATGTGCTCTGCGGTCCCTATTCCCTACATTAACACACGGGATTCCTCTGCTGTCTTCTTTTACCTTTATATTTATAACTCTCTTTTTCTCTCCATCTTGAGTTTTAAGTGAACCCCCCAATCTCCAGAACCCCACCCGCCGCCCCTCTCTCTCCTCTCTCCCCTCTCATCTTTGCCCAGGCCTGGTGTCTGTTTTCTGTCTCCTGAGGAATTTTTATAACAGAGGCCCAAAACAACAGAAGCCATCAGTTACTGCAGGCAACTGTAACGTACATCCAAGAGCCAGTCAATATATAGTATGAAACTGATCTTTCATTCAGCATTTCATTCTGTTTCCATATGTCTGAGGAAGTGGACGTGTCCACGAAAGCTCACATTAAAATACAATAGTTAGTCTTTTAAGATGCCCCATGTTTTTGTTTCCTTGTTTTGCATGATATATTTAAGATCAGAAATTACGAATGTCTGCTAAAGTACCGTACCAGCAGCCGAGAAAGGCAAAGCAAACACTTGCTGATTGGGATGAAAGCTTGTACAAATAGGGCTGGTATGATTGGACCCCACTACAAGACTTAACAGTGGAGTTTGGTGAACTTTGGACAGGTGGCACCCATCCAGAATCCCGTCCGGGGTTTCAGGGGCCCCAGCCTACAGCTGCCTCTGCACACCTCTGCAGGAACGTGGTTTGGCTCAAGTATTGGGTGGCACGAACGCCACTCTGGTGCGTTCCTTGGAAAAGTCAGGAAGACGCCTTCCCTCTTCTGGTTGAACGCCTATTGGTGCTTTGCGGGGTTTAAAAATCTCTGGCAGCTGATGCTTCAGCAGGATCAAAAGGGCAGGGTTACATCTCCTCCTTCCCCCCAGGCTTGTCAAGCCTTCCTTGTCTTGTCCTCCTGCGCGGGGTGGACAACGAATGCAAGGACCTTCCCCTGGTTGGTAAGAACAAGAGGAAATCTCTGGGGTTCTCGGCACGGTTGGGAAGAATGACGTCTCCTACAAAACCGGAGTCAGGGGCGTTATGCAGCCAGCGATGCCAGCTTGTGCCCATCCACTCTTGACGGCTGCTGCCCCTCAGTCTGTGCCAGTCCGAAACACACACACACCCCTACCCATCTCTCCCAGCCATTTGAGCTGCCAGATCAGGCATGGGCTCCGCGGCTGCCTTCTTTCCCTGCAGCTGCCTCTGCGTTTCCTGGGTGGGTGGGGAGGAAGAGGAGCCCCTTCCCCCCCTCCTGCCGGTGGGGATGCCCAGCCAGCCAGCTGCTTGAGCAGGTGTAAAAGGCTTCCTTCCTCCCTGCTTGCGGGAAAGGGAAAGGGGATCATCCCTGGGGAGGGGAGGTCGTGGCGCCGGCTGGGGCACGCTCGCTGTCTTCCCATCCGGGCCCCAGGCTGGCCGTTCAGCAACGCTGAGCCCTTTCCCCCTTGACAGCCCTTCCCGTCTTTCTCAGCTGCTTTGAGGAGCTTCTCGTTCTGCTGTGCCGTTTCCTTTTGGGGGGTGGGTGGGTGGACCATCCGCAGGTAACACTCAAGAATAAATAAAGGGAGAGTCAATACAGGAGCAGTAGTTTAGAATAAATAAAGGGAGATTAGACCAGAGGCGATAGATATTTTGCGGTCCTTGATTCTGATGGAAAGCTCTACCTTAAATGCTTGGGTGAATTTTGCTTCTAAGATCAGTGTTTGGCTCCTCATGCCCGAATCCTAGCATTAACCCACTCCCTTCTTGATGGCTGTTTTTTTTTAAAGAGCTGGATGTTGGTTAAAAATGTGCAAACAGGAAAAGAGTTCCCATTTCCATAATCAACCTACACCATGAAATAATAGGGCTATTGTTTAACTGGTGTTACTGTTGCCCCCATCTTAGAAGTCAACCTTGTGCCTTTTTAGATGCAGGTGGGTTTTTTTTTCTTTTCTGTACCTCATTCTCAACTTCACGTTCATTGTTCTTAATTTTTATGTTTATGTTTGTTGCAAGCTGCCTAGAGTAGTGGTTTGCCACTAGATGGAGGGGTTAGGAGTAAGTGAGTAAGTAAAAGCAAAAGCAAAGTAAAAGTAGATAATAGGCCCTTTCATTTCCATTCCTTGAAAATGTTCCATATGTTTTGCTTTCAAATTTCCTTACAGTTTCTGTGGGGAGTTGAGGTTTATGGGTTGCATTGAAATGCCACCAGTTTTGTCTTCCTGCCTGTGGTTCTTCTTCGTGGTCTCTGTGAATGCACACAATTGGGTATTACTGTGCCTGCGCAGGACCTCTCCGAAGTTTCTAGAACTTAAAAACATGTGATTAGAGGGACGTTCCCCCGTGGAGCACCTGCTCCGCCCGCCAGAGACCTCCTCAGTTCCTTTTAGCCGCCGCTCAGGTCAGTCCTTTCGACGAGCTAGAGCCACCACTTTCGCTTTTGAAAGCCTTATTCCTTCGTGCCTCACGGCCGTTTTTATTTTTATTTGGCGTTCCCTCGTGGGTTCTTCCTCTTTGTCATACTTCCCCCGTTTTCTCCTTTCCTTCTCGATCTATTTTCCCCCCTCCTCTCCCTTCCCCGTTTTCCCCGCTTCTTTTATGCCCCCCCCCCGGGCCTTGCAAGCGGTGTGTGCTCTGCACTAACAAAATCCCGCTCTCCGACGGGCATGATCGTTGCCTTTTCTGCCTAGGAGAACAACATCAAACCCATAACTGTGCAGAGTGTAAAAAACTAACTAAACCGGCACTCAAATTGAGATTACAGCGTCTCAGATCTCACCTTTGGGAGACATCTCTTCATCCGCCCGATCCACAGATGGAATCAGGCTCTCCACCAGCTTCTCGGCAAGACCCACCTTGCTTGATCTTGAGCCCAGCCACACCTTCTCCAAAGTTAAAAGACCATCCTAAGTCTTTGAGACCGAAGCCGACGCCGACACCGAAGCATCCAAAATCGAAGGACCCATCTAAATTGAAAAGAGACAAGACGAAGATAAAGAAACCAAGAAAATCTTCACAACCTACTCACCCGGATCCACCTCAGACAACCATACCATTGCTGATCTTAGAAGAATCTTCATGAGAAGTTCCGGAGACTGTCTCGGATCTAGGCGAGGTCTCATCTCCGCCTCTAGGCCAGCCCATTGCTTTGGCTGATAGCCTCTCTCCGAGTATTGGCCCCACAGTGGCGGATGTCCCATCCAGCCTGGCCTCGGCCCATTCCAGCCCTGTACTATCAGGGCGGGCAGTATCTCCACCAATCTCCGAGCTCGACTATCCGCCGAGATCGCCCCCTAGTAAATGTCGAGCAAAAAACAGACACCTCTCTCCTGTGGAATATGAACCACCACATGGAGAATATGTATTTTATAGAGAACCCACCCGATACCATCGGAGAGATGACTACCGAGACCTGTACCACGTACGCTATGAGACATATTCCCATGGAGACGAGATCGAGGAGCCCCTTTACTATGATGAGCCTAAACGTGTAAGATATGCCATCGCATATCCACCCACATGCTCTCCATCACCCTCCCCGTCTCGATATTGACATCACGACCGACCTTCCAGAAGCACAGTTTATCAACAAATACCTCGACCTGTCAAACCAGCCTTGATATACCGTCCCGAACATGTCGATCACCCGCCGGCTAAACGGTCTAAACCTCCCGCGACACCGGGACTCTCGATACCGACTACATCTCAACCTCGGAGTTGACATCACCCCTCATCCGTTCAAGCCACTACTACTTACACAGGTCCACCACCCCCTCAGTCTGAATCTGATCCACTTTCCACTCAACAGCCCCCGACCTCAAAACCCTTACCACAAAAACCACGATACCGTTCCCCTTCACCAACTTCTTCTACCTCCGATCATGCTCCTTCTTCCATCGTTTCTCAAGAATCACCCTCTAATCTTCCCAATCCAAACTCCGATGTGGCAGAAAACCACCCGCCATCCCCTTCAGAGGACTTTACTTCGTATAGGCAAATGGTTCTAAGAATGGCTAAATCTTTAGAGCTTGCGGTAGAAGAACCTCCGCCTCAAAAACAAGACTTAGTCTTTGATGATATAAATCAAGATAAAGTGCCTCCATTAAGTCTTGCCTTTATTCCAGCAATGCTTGATCTCGTAAAAGAATCGTGGGACAAGCCCCCATCTTCTCTCCAGATTTCTCGGAGAGTAGAAAATCATTACAAAACTCACGGCACGGACACTTGATTTCTCTCAAAACATCCCATCCCGAACTCTATTATAGTCGAATCTAACCAGTCTCGAGCCCGGAACAGGTCCTCCGTGGCCCCGACTAATAGAGAAGGGAAAAAACTTGATATCTTAGGGAGACGTTTCTATTCGCTCACATCCTTCATTATGAGGGTCGCGAACTATCAAGCTGCCATGGGAGCCTACCAACACCAACTTTGGAATCGGGTACTCCCTATACTCCAGGCAGTCCCTGATGATACCAAGTCAGAAGCTTTAAACATACATATTGAAGCTTCAAACGTAACTAAACAACAGCGCATAGCTTCCAGACGCAGCGTCGAAAGCAATGGCCACTTCCATTGCCCTACGCCGCCATGCATGGCTCAGATCCGCTGGAGTCTCTGATGACACAAAAACCCGTATCGAAGACCTTCCCTTCGACGGAGCTGGACTATTTAATGACAAGACCGATGAAGTTATGGACAACTTACATAAGATTCACAAAACAGCGAAGTCTTACTCAACTCAGCAAACTTTCAGATACCAGCGCCCTCAATGGAGGAAGCAGCCCTTTGTACACCAGCCGTTCCAGCCACAATACAAACCTTACAGATCACAATCCTCTGACCGTCCATTCCCATGCCATCAACCTCATCCGGTCCTAACTTTTGATCTCAAACACAGCAACAACAAAGACGACAACCATTTCGCTGTCAGCAGAAAAAGACCAAACCGTATCCCTGACTCCTCCAAGCCCGAGATCTACACTTTCCATACCGTCTCTCACCGTTTCTCAGTTCATGGACTCAAATCACCAACGATCACTGGGTCCTTTCTATCATCACTCACGGTTACCTTATCGAATTCAACCCCCCCCTTTCACTCGCATAAAAACCACCCCCTTCTCTACAGCCCTACAAGACGAAGTACTTCTTCTCCTCCAGAAACATGCTATCCTCCCAGTTCCACAGTCAGATATCCACAACGGTTTCTATTCCCGTTACTTCACGGTACCAAAGAAAGGCGGAGGTCTCTGCCCAATACTCAACCTCAGAAAACTCAACGACTACATTCACCCCAAACGATTGAGAATGGCTACCCTCGACACCATAATCCCTCTCCTTTCTCTTGGAGACGGGTTCGTAGTCATTGACTTACAAGACGCTTATTTCCATATCTCCATCCACCCTCGACATCAAAATTTTCTACGTTTCCATTTCAACAATACCTCCTATCAGTTCTGCGCTCTCCCCTTTGGTCTGTCAACAGCACCCAGAACTTTCACCAAGTGTCTCTCCCCTGTCGTCGCCTTCCTCCATCTACGGGGAATCACAGTCTTTCCATACATAGGACTGTCTGATTGTCTCAGACTCCTACCAGACCGCATTGAACGATGCCCGCTTTACCCTAAACCTCCTAGCAGATCTCAGGCTCAAAGTAAATTTTTCAAAATCGCGCCTCGACCCATCTCAAACTGTTACCTACATAGGAGCTCAATTAGACTCCTCCCAAGCTCGTGCCTTTCTCCCACAAGAAAGGATCGACAAACTCAAAAACGCAATCCAAGTATTTCAACCTCTACATTATGTCACAGCTCATCATGCCCAGCATCTTCTAGGGCTCATGGCCTCCACAACGGCAGTCATTCAACATGCAAGACTAAAAATGTGGTCTTTTCAATCATGGTTCCTCTCTCTTTTCGACCCCTTAGAGGATCACCCCTACAAACAGCTACTAGTATCCAAAGAACTCTCCAACCAACTTTCATGGTGGACTTACCGTCCGAATCTCCTCGTCGGTTGATCGTTTGCTCCCTTCCAGCTTACGACACAGGTCACAACTGACGCCAGCCCTTCGGGATGGGGAGCTCACTGTCAAGGATGTAGGATTCACGCCCTATGGAATTCAAAAGAGAAACAACTTCATATAAACCATCTAGAGCTGTTAGCTATAATCAAGGCCTTTCGAGCCTTCCGACCTTTGATCTCTGGACAAGCAATCCAACTCGCCACAGACAACATGACCGCTTTATTCTACGTCAACAAACAGGGAGGCACACACTCCCTCTCCCTTCTATATCTAGCAATAAGACTTTGGGAATGGTGCTACACCCACCACGTTTTTCCCGTGACAGTCCATGTAGCTACTCAGGACAATTCGTTAGCAGATCATCTCAGCAGGCTAACCACATCAATGCACAAATGGTCACTAGACAACACCGTTTTCGACCAACTGTGCAACCGCTGGGATACCCCTACAATAGATGTTTTCGCCTCCCCCCACAACTCAAAGTGCGCCCTGTACTGTTCAAGAGCGGGAATAGGCACTCACTCTCAGGGAGTTGCTTTCTTGATCGAATGGACTCACAACATCTTATATCTGTTCCCTCCAATTCCACTAATCCAACGAACAATCAGAAAACTTAGTCTCAATCCAATGCGATCTTGATCGCACCTTGGTGGCCCAGACAGCCTTGGTTCACCCAGCTCAAGAAGATGTCATCAGACCATCTTCACCTCCCATCCATTCCCCACCTCCTGACACAAGACAACGGAGCGATCCACCATCCAGATCTACTGTCTCTCAAGCTTACAGCATGGAGGATTCTCCCACCTTAAAGGCTGTCCTCGATAGAGCTAGAAAACCGTCAACTCAACTCCTCTATACTCAGAAATGGAAATCATTTTCTTCTTTCACCACCTCCAATAACTTGATATCTTCACCAGTCTCTCTAAAGACTCTTCTTACCTTCATTTTACATCTCTTTCACCGTGGCTTGTCTCACTCCACACTGAAGGTCTATATCTCTGCGATTGTTGCACACCAACCTCCACACTCAGAATCGGCCCGACTATTCTCACATCCAGCCTTAAAAAGATTCTTAAAGGGTCTTCGTAACAGGCGACCTACCCACCGACCCCTTCTCCCACAGTGGTCTCTACAGATCGTCCTTAACTCACTTACAAAGCCTCCGTTTGAACCCATGGCTACCACCGACCTCAGGCTCCTCTCTCTCAAAACAGTCCTTTTGGTTGCAATAACATCAGCTCGAAGGGCTAGTGAACTTTCAGCCCTCGGATCCGACCCACCCTATATACAATTTCATCCAGACAAGATCACCCTTTACCCTGATATTTCTTTTCTTCCAAATATTGTATTGGACTTTCATTTAAACCAACCATTAATCTTACCTTCACTTTTTTCATCTCCTCAAACTAATGCTGAGCGCATGCTCCATATGCTCGACGTCAGGCACTCCTTAGCTTTTTACCTTGACAGGACTCGATCTTTTAGAAAAAACTCCATGACTTTTCATATGTTTTCATGGCCCTTATAAGGGCTCAGCACTATCCTCACAAACTCTATATAGGTGGATTATCCAGACAATCACTCTGGCTTATGAGCTATCAGGCAAATCAGCTCCAGATGCTCTTTGTGCACACTCTACCAGAGCTCTTTCAACCTCAACTGCCTTTCAACGTGGTGTTGACATCTGCCGTGCTGCCACTTGGTCCACCCCGTCGACCTTTGTCTCGCATTACTGGCTAGATGTTCGAGCAAAGACTGATGCAGCCTTCGGCCGAGCTGTCCTAACCTCCTTACTTCAGTGACATCCCACCAACCGGTAAGTGAGCTTGCTAGTCACCCATTTGTGTGCATTCACAGAGACCACGAAGAAGAAAAAGAGGTTACCTACCTGTAACCATGGTTCTTCGAGTGGTCCTCTGTGAATCCACACATCCTGCCCGACCTCCCCTCTGTCCGTCACTTGTTGTCTACACTTACCTCTGACAGCAGCGGACTTTTGGGAACTGAGGAGGTCTCTGGCGGGCGGAGCATGCGCTCCATGGGGGAACGTCCCACTAATCACATGTTTTTCAGCTCTAGAAATTTCTGAGAGGTCCTGCGTAGGAGCAGTAATACCCAATTGTGTGGATTCACAGAGGACCACTCGAAGAACCATGGTTACAGGTAGGTAACCTCTTTTTTCTACTGCCTTGTTCCCAAGAGGAACTTGTGGGCTGCGGCAGGAGAACCCCAGTTCCCTTGCCGGTTTTTGCACTGCCTCTTCTTCCTCGTCTTGATAGATGTCTCTCTCTTTTTTTTTTTTTTTTTTTTGCCCCTCACAGTGTGTCGAGATTTTGCTGTCCTGGAGGATCACAACGCTTGCTCACAGCCTGCAAGAACAGGAAAGTAAGTCTTATCAGACATATGAAACTAGATTCTGTTCCCTGCCCATATTGTTTCCATTAGGTATACTTCTTTACATTGCAAATACAACTGTGCAAATCGTTTGCATAATCAGTGTGAGGTGTGTGTTCAGTGTTATGCCCTCATATGTTGTGCACTTTTGTATCTTGTATGCCTTTGCTCCAGGCCAGTTTGACTTGATTTGGGGTAAGGCCAGGAGCTGCGCAGAGACCCATCAACCCCCCGAGGATGGAAAATCTTATTCGATCATCAGTGTGACTTCCAAATATCAGCATATTTCAAGCCCATAATTTATTTATTGAAGCGTTTCTCTCCAGCTTCTGCTGTACAGATAATTCAAAGCTGCTTACAAGCTTACTAAAACTTAATCGAAACAGTACATGTGATAAGGAAGGCCATTTGAAAAAGACTGAAACGGTATCATATGTAATAACAGGTTAAAGAAACGTTAAAACATGGGCTGAAATTTCTGCAGATCAGAAAAGGACTTAAAAGCGTGACTACTTGAAAGAGGGAACCCACCAGCCTGTCTTAACGCCCGGAAGAATCAGGGAACCGAGGTGTCCCTGATTAGAACCCAGCACCACGCTCGGCCTTCTAACACCAGCAGAGATGGGAGGAGATGAGTCTGGAGAACAAGCCTCCTCCATGCTGTGTTAGCGTAGGGAGTGCTGTTTGAGCAGCAGGTCGCTTTCTGCTCAGAGGTCCAGTGTGTCATGTATGTGGGTTGGTGCCAGTTCCCTGCCCACACACCCCTGGGTCCCAGCTCAGAAACGCATTACTTGGCTGCTGTGATCTGTCTGTTTCGTTGTACTTTGATTTGGATTGCCTTACAGTACTATCTGGGCAGGAAATCCCTGGCCACACTCATTCATGCGTTGGTAGTCTCAAGGATTGACTGCTGCAATGCTCTGTACATGGGGCTGCCTTTGAAACTGACATGGCAGTTGCAGCAGATTGAAAATGTGGCTGCCAGGTTGATTGGGGGCATTTCTAGATTTGATCATATCTTCCTGACCCCAGCAAGCACCCTGCCTGCTTCCGTGCCAGATTCAAGCTGCTGGTGTTAACGTATAAAGCCCTTCATGGTTTGGGACCTTGGTATTCGTTGGAGCATCTCTCTCGCTCTCTTAAGATCTACCACCCGGGCCACCCGATCATCTCAGGCTGCGTTGTTGCAGGTGGTCACCGCAAGAGAGGCCTGGAAAACATCTGCTAGGATCGGAGCCTTCTCAGTGGTGGCAGCAATATTTTAAAAATTCACTGCCTGCAGGGTGTGCACCCAAGCTCCTTCCCTCCCGTCCTTCAGGAAGCAATTGAAAACAGTGCTATTTAAACAAGTGTTCAGATCCATCTTCCCCCCGTGAGGGACGTCTTGACCCATTTTGTGCCAATTTCAAGGGATCTGTCGTCACCATCCATGGGGGAGGGGGTGATTCTCTGATATTAGTTTCTGTTTATGATGCTTGGTTTGTTCTTCTGTTACTCCTGTTTTTATCTTTAAGCATTATTTTGTATTCAATGTCCTATATGTTCCTTTATAAGCTACCTAGATGGGTGGGGTATAAATCGAATGAATGAATGAATGAATGAATATCTGCAGATGTTTTCACTGGAGCGTGTCAGCTGCAAAATGACTGGAATCTTGGGTATCCGTGACCTTTAACCACCCACACACCCAATGTCCCAGGTTGAGAAGAACGGTGGCCTTAAAGCGCTGACCTTGTGGGTTCCTCTTGCGATCGGCCCTCTGCTGTGGCTCCCACCCCACCCCACCCCACCACAGGAGCCTAGGTCTTCATGGCGTTGTCTTCCCTTCCCCTTGCAGTTGAGCACCACTTGGCCACCAACGTCCAGCGCAAACCGCCTGGTCCAGCATGACTTGCAGATGGCCAAGCAGCTGCAGGAGGAGGAGGACCGCAAGGCGCGAGCCCGCCACCAGGAGCAAACACAAAGATATGTGAGTGGGCCGGGTGCTGCTGCTGGGTCCCAGCTCAGGGGGCTCAGCCTCTGCTTTGAGGCTGCGGAAGGTCCCAGCTCAGGGCCCCTCCCCGGAGGCATCATCTCCAGCCAGGGATGGGGAGGAGGAGTCTTGCCCGTAGCCCTGGAGAGCCACTGCTGCTGGCCAGTGTTGCCTCTTTTAATTGTCATGGGATTAGTAGTCTGGCGAGGGGCTTAGAATTCTCCGCTGGACATCTCACGTCCATTCCCCTGGACTACAGCAGAAAATTCTTCACACACATCAATGGTGTGTCCCTGTTTCAATTCACTTCCTCAAGTCTTCAGGCCACCGTGGAAGATGGAAGCTGTAGTCCAGCCTGGGGAAAGTTGGGCTACAGAGACCATTTGATTTGTGCCGTGGGCGTCCTCTTTCATGAGATGCCCCCCCCCCCCACAGTAAGTTATATGATATTACTTCCTGGGCTGCTGAAAATGCACAATGTGAGCTGCCAGAGGCTCCCATGAAGCTTCCGGTTGGTGGGAGCGAAGAAGACAAGGGGGGGAAGGGGTCAGAGGAAGGGTGAGGGGGCTGTGTATGGAAGGAAGCCAGAGGGCAGCAGGGTGGCAGCGGCTCTGTCCGTGCAAAGCACCCCACAGAACTGGAAACCCATACCTCCGTAGCTTTTGAGGAGCCGCGTTGGGGAAGGGGGGGCTGCTTTTACATGCTTCACATGTAGACCCAAATATTCCTCCCCTTTGATGTTGGAGGACTTTGCTATTGAATTCTGCTTAAATCAGAGATCAATCAAAACTTGAAATGAGACAGATTTGGCAATGAATCTAGTCTAAAGTGAAAAGCCAGGAAAGGTGAGTGCGCATGGCATTATCTATCATGCAGGAGATCGGGTGATGCTCCCTGGTAATGTGTTGACACTCCACCTATTGTTCCTCACGGAGAAGGCTCAAAGACCCCAAATGCTCTCCCCCCGGCACTTTCCCCATCCATGTCTCTTGGAGGCACGGACTGACATCATCCAGCAAACCCACACGTGGGGGTTAAGCGCTCCCTCCTCTTATCGGCTCTTGCATGGAACAGGACGGCCTGGCAGGGGAAGAGCCAGGCTTACCAAATAGTGCCACTTCTGCTGACTCTCTCTCAGAGTGTTTGTTCCTTTTTAGCATTTGCATACTTATTCTTTTAGCTTGAACATTGTCTTTTAATGATGTAAACGGCCTCTTTTTATTCGTTGTTCTTAACTTTAAATATGGTCTTTTATTGATGTAAACCCCCCTCTCCCATTGTATGCTCGTTGATGCCAGCTTTAAGTATTGTCTTTCAACGATGTAGGCTGCCTTGGGTCCTTTTGTTTTAAGTAGAATGGTGGGGTAAATATATATTTTAATTAATTAATTACCATGTCAGGGTTGCCACTTTCTGGAAAGTCAGGGAAATGGAACTTGGTCAGGGAAATTGGTCTAAAGTCAGGGAAAGTCCAGGAAATTGTGATTAAAATGCATGCAAGCAGTGGATTTTTGACCTGCTGCTGCAAGAGCATGATCTGTTCTTGTGGCAACTGGAAGAGAGAAGTAGCAGAATAGAAGGAAAACTTACGAACAAGGGACCCCCAAACAGGCCAGCGTTTATAAACCAAGAACAAACCCAGTTTTATAATCCTGGTTTGTTTGGGAGCAGCACACCCAGATTCTCAGTTCAGATGACACGCTGGGCAGTTTCTGTAGCTCCTCTTAGGGAGGAGCCGCCTGTGACCAAGTTAGGTTTGTCAAGGGATAAACGCTGGATCGTCCAGGGTCCAGCCTGTTTATAATAAACCACAGTTCCCTGGATTTTCAGTTGCTCTCCTGGGCAGTGGTGGCCAGAGTAAGGGTTGCTTTGTTAAATGACCATTTCTGCCACATTTGGGCCATCAGCACCCTCTAAGCGTACATCCCGGGTGCTTCCTTTTCCGGGTGGATGAGTGGCCGTGTTGGGGGGTCTCAGGCTCTGGGCCCAACATCTGGCTCTCCCGGGGTCTGATTCCTCCTTCTGGGGTTTCCCTCAGAGAGAAGAGTTTGTGTGATGATAGCTCTGAGTTCACTTCCCTGGTTCTGAAGGGAGCAGGGCCAAGAAGGGTCCTGGCTTGGCTTTTTTTTTTGAGGGGGGGGGATGTGCTGTCCTAGAACTTTTCTTGGAAGGGCCTCATTTGGGGGTGATGTCCAAATTGGAAAGAAGAAGATCAAACGTTGGAGGGGTAACCGGCCACCTTGAGCCTTCGGGCCGTTTTCCCTTGCGCCTTTTCTCGGCTAACCTCTCCCTCCTCTCCCCCTCTCTCTTTCAGCGAGCGGCAGGACTGCGAGATCGCTCAGGAAATTCAAGTCAAGCTGGTCATCGAAGCAGAACAGCGGCGTCGGCAGGAAGAGGACGATGAGGTAAACCTGAAGGTTGTGGGCAGAGAGGAACGGGCTTCATCTTGTGCCAATTTTTTTTTTTTTAAGTCCCAGGGTGGGATTTTGACCTGCAACTCTGCAAATTTAAAAAGAAAAACAAAAATCACACACACTCAATTGTTGGACCCTTGTCTGGAAGGACGAGGGGCCGATGCAGCCGCCCACGGCCCGAGACCGAGCCTTTTCCCACGTGGTGGAGTTTGCAACCCAGGCTTCTGGGCTTGTGTCTCCTTTGATGGAGGAGCGCCTGGGAGTCTTGGGAAGAATCAGTCCCTGTGGAAAAAAGACTTCAGAGGCTCTCAGGAAAGTTGATCCATGACTTCCTCTTCTTCTGATCCCCTCCTCCCTTTAGGACATTGCTCGGATCCTGCAACAGAAGGAGCTCCAAGAGGAAAAGAGGAGGAAAAAACCTCCGCCAGAAGTGGTGCGGCCCAGCCCTTACGAAGAAGGCTACTACTTGGAGAGCAGAGGTGAGCCGAGGCGAGAGGGAAGCAGCTGGAGCCATGGGTTCTGGTTTGACTTGGCTATCCACACCTCCCACCCAGAAGTCCTGGCTAAGAGACAGACAGGGATAGGCACATGTAGTCACAGCGGCTCTCGGGTCTGGTTTCACTACTTTTTGAACTCAAGGGAGCTTGAGAAACACTTTGTAGAAGGGACTTAGGAGAAGAAAACTCTCTTATAAAGAGGCAAAGCTAGTGCTTTTGCCACTGGGTTGTAGGGCTCATTTGTAACGCACACATCACACCTTCCTTCCTTCCTTCGTTTTGAATGGCTGGTGTGTGGAGCTCTGAGTGCCTTGTGGGTAAAATGCAGGCCTTGATCGTGATCTCTTGAAGTGGCAATCATGGGGGTGAAATTAGGCGGGGCTCCCATCTCTGGCGCTGATTCCACGCTTTCCTCATCGCGGTGAGCCTTCTTCCTTTCTGGCCTGGACAAACAGCAGAGGGTCTTGCTGGTGGCGGTGGTGCTGTGGCAGGAAGGACATCGTTGCTAGAGGAGAACGGGTGCACGAGACAGGCGTGCCGCCACTCTGGCCGGGCCGGGCTGTCATGCTCTTCGGTCCCTCCGTCGTCTTTGTCCGAGATTGCTGAAGCCTGCAGGAATCTGGGCTGCTTTCTGGATCATCTGTTCTTCTCTGAAGAAGGGCTTCTGCGACCGAAGGAGCCACAGCCCCAAGGATGACTGCTAGGATGCAGCTGGAAATCGGCCTTCTTTCGCTGCTGCTGCTGGTGGTGGTGGTGGTTTCTCTGGCTGGAATCTGCCTCCTCCGCCTTTGCATGCTCTCTCTCTCTTTCTTCCAGTTCTGCCTGTCAGGGCTCTCCTTGGGATTTTGGGATTCCTTGCCTTCTCCGAGTTTCCCCACCACCTCAAATGGCAGGTGGAAGGAAACGTCCCCCACGTCCTCCCAGCATTTCTCAGGAGCTCTGCGTCGAATCAGCAAAGGGCCTTAATCCACCAAGCGTTTCTCCTGCACTAACAAGCTTGGCTGAATGGGCTGGATCCATGTTGTAACTTCTTTCAGGCAATGTCCGGTCTCCGCACATTTGTGTGGTTGTTTGTGCCCAGCCCTCGTGTGTTTCCAGTTCTCTCTCCCTTCCTTCCTTGACCTGCTCCCGTTTGCTTTCTGCACCCCTCCTGTTGCACCGCATGCCATTCCAGAAGCACGTGTCTGCCATTAACGTGTGTCACTAACCCACCTCCCTTGTTTATTTCCTCCCTCCTGTGCTCAGACCGTCAGCCCGGTAGCCCCACAGGGCGGCCATCAGAGCCTTCTCGGTCTGGGAGTGCCGACAGGCCGCCCCGGCAGCCAAGGGATGACCCGAGGGGCCCCCCTTTTGTTTCAGAGGGGCTTGAGCTGGAGGTTTTGGGGAGCTCCTCTGACGTGAAGAAGGCCAGGGATGGCCGGAGACACCCCAGAGAGGCGCAGCGGGAGAAGAAGCCTGGCAGCCGGGAGAAACCTTGGAAGGATGCCGATGATGGACTCCTGGAGGGAGGCAACAGCAGAACCAGGGTGAGCAGGGAGGGAAAGGTCCACAGTGCCAGTGCGGAGAGGCTGTGGGAGCCCTCGCCTCCAAGACGGGAGGCCGGCCACGGCAGCCGGGAGCGGCAAGAAAGGAGGCCACGCAGCCGCCAGAGGCCCCCCAGGGCACCCCCTCTTGTGGACTGGGAGGTCGTCGAAGGGGCCAGTCTGGCCCACGACAGGCATCGCAAGCGTCGAGAAGGGCGGTCGCCCGGTTCGGAAAAGTCTCTGAAGCCGACTGATGGAAACGCTGAGGACCAGGAGGAGAAGCGGTCCAGGAGGCGGCACAGCCACTCCCCGCGTCCTGACAGGCTGCGGCTCCCACCCCACGAGGACGGGCAGTCCTCCAGGCCCTCTTCCCACGACCGCCGGCGACATGACCCTGACACGCCACCCCAGCGAGGCCCTAGGAGGCCGGTAGAAAGAGAAGGGGAGAGGGGACGGGACGGGACGCCCACCTTGTCCGCCTCGCGCTACGGGGAGAGCTTGGAGCTGGACGCCAGACGACGCCGGCACCCAGGTAACAGGGAGGTGGTGTAGGATCTCTGGAGAGGTGTGAAGGGAAGGCCCCCTCGCCGTTTCTGTTCTAGGTCTCCTCTGAGATCCCTGGTCCTCCCTTTTTTTGAGTTTTGTCCAAAGGGTTCCTTCTCAGGCGCTCTGATAAGGTGGAAAAGAGAAGGTTCCGCTCCATTTGAAGGAGGATGTCGGGGACCAGAGAAATGGTTTCAGCCAGGAAGAGATTAAAACATGCAGACTTGTAGATGCTTTTTATGGAGTTTCTGTGTCTAATTTTGGCTCGGTACTTTCCGTTGAGAATATATTCCGTGTGCATTGGAAAACAATCAGGTTTCAGCCAAGAACTTTGTCATTGTTTTGAAATGTTTGGGGCTTTGGGAAAGAGGCGTTTCATCTTCTGTCCCATGAGCAGAAACGAGGTCTCTCTCAGCATGGAAGCAAAAGAGCGTTGTAGCAAACACAGGGAGACCTTTCCGCTCGCTTTCTGTCCCCTACAGATAAATTGAACGCCTTACTGGCTGCGGTAGAAAAATTCGGATCCCCGAAACGCCAGCAGACTGCGGACGGCTGTTGAATAGTATGCATGTAGGAAAATCATGGCCAAGAGGATTAAATAAACCCCAGGGATTTATTGCGCACGGTGGCCAAAATCCTGTTTCGTTAACACCGGCTGCCATGGTGCAATCCGTGTAAATCTTGGCAATGAATTGCCACAAGTTAAGAAGTTAAATGAAGTGCTTTTAAATGGTTACACGATGTTTATTTTGATATGGTTGTTTCATAGGGTAATTTCTATTATTATTATTATTTAGTTTTAGTATTGCAGTCTACGGTGTTTTTAGGCTTCCAGAGATGGGAGATAAGAGATGAATGAGAGAATGAATGAAATGCTTTTTAGGAAAACCTGAAACAAGCAATGTGCTTCCTTTAAAAAAAGGAAAGTGGAGGATTTTGAACTTGAGGGGTGGCTTTAGAGGCCAATTAGACACTTCCAGGTTCCAGAGGTGCAAACTCTTGTCAGTTTGCTTTTAAAATGGTACCCGAGGCTAGAAATACAGCTGCATTCTGCCTCTGAAAGCAGATGTGGCTGAGCTTTTGGGGTGTTTCCAAGGAAGGGCCCAATGGGCAAGGCACCCTCCAGTTTTCAGCCTCGCTGGGCGGGGGCTCCACCTCTCTCTCTTGCACGGCTTCGCCCCTGCGTGCGTGTGCAACTCTGCCCCCCGCCACACACTGGGTTCTGTTGCAAACCGGAACCTAATGCGATCGCTGCGCGGAGGAAGAAGACAGCTGCGCGGAGGGAAGCGGAGTCGTGCGCACGCCCAGCTTAGCAGGAACCTCGTCAATGGGTGGGTCCTGCACAACGGTGTTCTCCTTTAATGGGGTGTGTGTGTGGAAGAGTGAGGGGAGCTCTTTCCTTGCCCAACGTTTGCGTCCAGACTCCTGCTGGCTGGTATCCTGTTGAGTAACTCCGCCTGTAGAATGGGGGCGATGCTGGTGATATCCGTGGTTGCAGGAGGTGAATGCCTAACCCAAAGGTTCCTTTTTTTTATTATGGGGGTGCCTGCCTCATGTGCAGAGATATGAAGCCACAGACGAGCATACATGCCCCAAAGGACCTCTAATTAGCAGCAGCCTGCCACGGCCAGTGGCATCACTCCCCGTTGTAAAGGTGGAACTTTGTGAAAGGATCCTGGCCTCTCGTTCTCTCTCTGCAGGTGACTTCATAGATACATACATATGAAGAGGGGGTGGTGTTCACTCTGGGGGCCTCAGGAGGGTCACCTAAGGACCCCTTTCACCAAAATGAAAACAAAAGATGAAACTACAAGGGTCTCTCTAGCTGTTTATCCTTCCTTCCTTCCTTCCTTCCTTCCTTCCTTCCTTCCTTCCTTCCTTCCTTCCTTCCTTCCTTCCTTCCTTCCTTCCTTCCTTCCTTCCTTCCTTCCTTCCTTCCTTCCTTCTTGTCTTAACTCTCCTTCCTTCTTTCTCTACCTTCCTTTCTTCCTTCCTTACTTCGTTCCTCTTTCTTCTTTCTTTCTTTCTTTCTTTCTTTCTTTCTTTCTTTCTTTCTTTCTTTCTTTCTTTCTTTCTTTCTTTCTTTCTTTCTTTCTTTCTTTCTTTCTTTCTTTCTTTCTTTCTTTCTTTCCTTTCTTTCTTTCTTTCTTTCTTCTGCTTGCCTTCCTTCCTTGCTTCCAAGTAGCTGAAACGTGAGGGCAGCCCACCTTCTCCCGACTCTCTAACCCGGGGACATGTGGGACTTTTCCTGTGTTCCTCCAGTTTATCCGAGATCCTGTCCCCTCCTTTTTTTCACTGCCTCACCGGTTTTGTTTTGTCTGCGCTGACTCTCAGGCTTGAAATAGCCAAAGTATCTCTAAAAGCCGGTGGTGCTCATATCCTCTCTCCTTCCTTCCTGTGGCCGCTAATCATAGCTGGCTCCCCGTCGCGACCCCGGTCCTTGCCAAGCATGCGTGGGAGTTGCAGAGAAGTTCCACTGATGGGCTCTTTTGGCACGGAGCAAACTCATAAAAGTCCTTTCCTGAGAACGGGAGCACAGGCGTGCGCTCCTTATGCACACCAGATGCTGCTCCTTTCCACTGCCGTGGCGGCATCTCTGGCCCGTTTCTCCGCCAGGGAACGGCTGGCCTGGGCCGTGGTTCTCGTCTCTTTTTGATGCCCTCTCAGACTCAACCCTGCCGGGTCGAAGATGTAAGGCCTTCCTCCTTTCGCCCTCCACCTGCCAGGACAAGGGGCTGTGAGGTGGCAAAGTGACAAGGGAATGAGAAACGTAGATTTGGTGTGAATTAAGCCAAAACGAGCAAATGACGCTTGAATGCCGTTAAAGCAAATTGTGGGAAACGGCAGCATTGCCTGTTGTGTTGCGTTCAGGTCTAAAGGTTAGAAGCACCGGAGGAGTTTGTGTGTGTGTGTGTGTGTGTGGGCTTTATGAGCAATTAGCCGATCCGTTTGTGTTCGTGGGAAGTGCATGCATGCATGCGTGGGCACACTGGGTTCTCGAAAAGACAGGACGCTCGTTTCTGAGCATAGACACTTTGTGCAAGACATGGAGACATCAGTGAGGGGGGGGGAATGAGCCTTCTTGTCTTGCTTTTGGCTGGAAGGTGGGGTTTGGTGGAGTCGAGGTAGCCTAAAAGTGTAAGAATGGGGAACTGAGTGGGTTTCCTTTATGTCACGGCGTAGGAAACACGTGCCTTTGGGGCCCCTCGGCTGGGCCGGCTTATACAGAGGGCTAGGCTGCCCAGATGCAGAGGAAGACTTTGGCACCCCTCTGTCTCTTGCTCTAAAGGGCCGAAAGCCGTTTCTCGTCCCTGCATTTGCGTGGGGTCTTCCTCCGCCAGACCGAGCCAGGGCCAGCCGGGTGCCGGGCTGCTGTTCAGCTGGTGAGGCTGCATGAGAGCTTTCTGGGGGTCAAGCAAAGGGCATGGTCTGAACGTGGCCAAACCGCTGGGACAGGATCGCTTGGAGCCGAGTGTCCACCTTGCTTCTCCAGAAGGGGAGAACACTTTGGTGGGGGCTTTGATCTCTTCCTTCTTCACCTGCGAGTTCTCCTTGGCCCGTTGAGGGTTCAAGGCTGCATGGCAGCTGGGATGAGGGGGCGCGGTCCAGAAGCCGCAGCTCACCCACAATAGAAAGAGCAAGTCTGCTTTTTTTGCCCGGGGGGGGGGGGGGAAGGTCTGCACACATTTGACATTCTCTTGTGGCAGTTCGCGCTTGCTGTGACTCGGGTGAGCGAGGAGCACAGGAGGTCCAGAATGGCTCCTGCCAGACCTTTGCAGGTGGGATCCATGGCAGATAATGTTGGCACGAGATGTCAGGACCCACTTACGGACGTGGGGAGGGAGGGAGTAGCTTCCAAGTCGTTGCCACGAAAACCATCCCACGTAGATTGGCTTTGTGTCACGACAGTTCTGTCTGCACCACTGGTTGAGAAGCCCTGATCCAGAGCAAGTGGTCCTTGCCCTTTGTCCTGCCTGATGTTTTGGGCTTCAACTCCCAGAATCCCTAAGCATAACCCATGCTGCTTGGTGGGGCTTCTGGGGGCCAAAAGGAGCCTCAGACCGGGGGGCACACACACGCGATGGTTTTATGGCCCTCCAGGTTGCAGTTTTTAGAATCTCTCCCGCAGGGTGACCCGTTTTCTTTTTCTGAGTGGATTTCGGAAAGGCTCTGGTTCAGCTCACATCTCTGTGATTTCCTATGTAGGGTTGCTGTTCATGCCTCTCTAGAAAAGGACGATGCTAACGTAGGAAGGCAAATGTGCTGTGTTGTTTTGCATAGTACAAAATAGGTTGTGCCTGCTAAGCCCTCTCACGCAAGACCAGAAACCAGGGGACGTCCACTCCCGTGGAGTGTTGGGAGAGGGAGGGCAGACCAAACAAAATATTTCTTGACCCAGCATGTGGTTAGTCTGTGGAACGCCTTGCCACAGGACGTGGGGGATGGCCTCTGGCATCTAGAGGCCTTGGAAAGGGGGTGGGACAGGCTCCTGGAGGAAAAGTCCCATTGCAGGCAACAACCCATGATGGGGAGGTATGATCTCCAGGCTTAGAAGGAAGGGAAGGGTTATCAAGAGACAGGTCTCCAGTGGTCTCGTGGGCTCCCAGAGGCATCTGGTGGGGCCCCTCTGAGATACAGGGAGATGGACTAAGAGGGGCCCATGGCCTGATCCAGCAGGGCGCTTCTTACGTTCTCATGTTCTTAAGCGGGAAGAGCAGGATATATCTTGTGGTTTTTTTGTTTGTTTGTTTGGGGTTTTTTTTTGAGACTATGCAAGTTGAGAGCAGATACACAAATACGTCTTCTCCCTTTGCTCTGAGATCATCATCATTCAACATTGTGGTCCTTCTCTAGTGTGACTTGATTCAGAGGTGAGAATGATGATGCGGGCCAGTAAATCGGTGCCAGGCCACCTTGGTTCTCCCCCTTTGGAGAGGGTGTCTGTGAGAAGAAGGGAGGAGGAGCGCCTTAGATCTGCGAAATGAAGTTGTGTGTGTCTGTGGGGGGGAAGCCATGTGGCCATTACAAAACACAAATGCAAGAACAGACAATACCTTGAACGGCTACATATAATTTTTCTTTCTAAAAACCATACAATACACAAGCTTTCGTGGGTCAATCCCACTTTTTCAGAGCAAGTACCGAAAGTCCAAACCTTCGTGGCAAAATGGGGTTTTATTCGTGGCCTACGAAGGCATCGCCTGTTCTTGCATTCGATCTGTGAGTCCCTTTGAAGCAAGTGACTTTCAAAGGAGAACCAGAGGCAAAGAATGTGGACGGCACCCAAGAGGGAGGACCTTCGGGCAGAGCGGCCAGCCGTCTGGCTTCAGCTTCAAAGATCAGGAGTTCGGAACTTTTGACACACACACACACCCACCCCAAAATGATTTCTGCTGAGTTTCTATCCACCCCAACTGATGTAGCCCATCATAAGATGCAATACAGGGGGTGTGTGATCCAATGCCTCTGAAGGGCCCTCAGTTCATTGTCCAGCACTTCCAATCTAAGTGTAGCTTGTGGTAGAAGCTGAAAGGGGGAGGCAGGAGCAGCAAGGCACGAACAGCAAGCGCCAGAAAACGTACCCGCCTCCAGGTAGAAGGCAGGGGCACCTCTCTCTGGGGTCCTCCGTGAATGCTTGAGCTCATCCCGGTTGTGTAAGTTGCCTGCCATGTCTTTCCAATTGCACAAGGTTCTGGTGCGTGCCACGTCCCTCCTAGCAGCCACTCACCCCACTCTTTCAGGGTTGGGCAGTTGGGCAGGCCTTGCCTTTTTAAACCGTTTCCAAAACATGATTTGCAAAGTTTGGAAAAAGTCACTTCTATTGGACTCTCCAGCATTTTGGGAGTTGTGGTTCAGAAAGTAACTTCTGAAGCTGTCGCTGTTTTATATCGTCTCCGAGAAGATGTGTTAGGAATTTGGAAGGTGACAACTTCTCCATCCGTAGAGCCCTTCTTCGAGGGGATCTCTATGAAAAGAATTAAAGACGGGGGTGCTGCTGGTCTGAGTCATTCTCTGGGTCTCCCCTGGTCTGTCTAGGTTGGGAGCTCTGTGCCCGTCTGTGAGCAACCCCCCCACCCCCGGGCCACCCTTGGAGCCCTACTCCAGCGATCCGTGAAAAGAAGGAAGAGCCTTTGTTTTTATTTGCCCAAAACAGATCAACAAAGAACTTAACTAAAACCTTGTGAACATGGGGAGTCATGGATTCCTTCTTGTGGAGAATCTTGTTGAGACCATTTCCTTTTTAAAACAGCCCAGTCAACGGTCCAAACAAGACAGACGCCTCTGGTCTGCTTGTGTCCACTTTCTGCTGTTGTCTTTTGCATAAAAACCCTTCATCCCAAGCCTTGGGCAGATCATAGAAATCATAGAAAAGTGAAGTTGGAAGGGGCCTACGAGGTCATCCAGTCCAACCCCTTGCTCAAGGCAGGAATACCATCAAAGCATATCTGCCAGGGGATGATCTAAGTATTTATTTATTTGACTTGTATGTCGCCTGCACTCTGCAAGAGTCTTCCAACATCCATTAAAACAGTTCCGTTAAAAACAGACACACTAAAAACCAATACGGTTACATCTATACTCTACAAAAGCAAAAATAAAAACAATCTATAAAAACAACCTAGATCCATGACTCTATTAATTAAAATTAAAACCTTCAATTAAAAAACTTCTGGAACAGGAAGGTTTTAACCTGGCGCAGAAATGTCAGTAAGGTTGGCACCCGTCGGATGTCGTTTGGGAGGGCATTCCAAGGACCGGGGGCAGCTGCCGAAAAGGCCCTCCGCCTACGGGCCATCCCCTCTCGCCTCCCTGAGGGACGGCTCTTTCAGGAGGGCCTTCTGGCTAGATCTCGGCGGCCGGGGTAGGTTCGTAGGGAAGGACGCGGGTCCTTCAGGGATCCAGGGCCCAGGCCGTTGAGGGCTTTATAGGTCAAAACAAGCACTTTGAATTGGGCCCGGGCAACAACGGGTAGCCAGTGTAACCTGGCCAGAATCGGCTGAATAGGGTCTCTCGCGGCTCCTCCACTCACCCGTCGTGCAGCTCGATTCTGAACCAGTTGTAGTCACCGGATCATCTTCAAAGGCAGCCCCACGTAAAGCGCATTGCAGTAGTCTAAACGGGTTGTGACCAGTGCATGTGTGACTGTCATGAGGCTCCGTTCGTCCCAGTAGGGCCGCAGCTGGAACAGCTTCCGCAGTTGCAGGAAGGCGCCCCTGGCCACCGAGTCCACCTGGGCCTCCAGGGCCAGACCGGGGTCCAGGGGCACCCCCAGACTGCGGACCCTGTCCCTCAGGGGGAGTGCAACCTCATTCAGGGCAGGGAAATGGCCCTTTAACCTGTCCGGCGAAGCACCCCACTAACAGCACTTCCATCTTGTCTGGATTAAGCTTCAATTTATTAACCCTCATCCAGTCCATTATCAAGTCCAGACACGAGTTTAGCACAGAAACCGCCTCACCTGGATTGGTGGAAAACGAGAGGTAGAGCTGAGTATCGTCAGCATATTGCTGACTCCTCAGCCCAAACCTCCTGATGACCTCTCCCAACGGTTTTATGTAGATGTTGAACAGCATGGGGGGACAGTATCGAGCCCTGAGGAACCCCATGGCATAACCGCTATGGGGCCGAGCCATTGTCCCCCAGTACCACCTTCTGGACACGGTCAGCCAGGAAGGAGCGGAACCACCCGTGTTCTTGAATGCCTCCAGTGTTGGAGCACTCTCCAACTCCCGAGGTAACTGGTTCCACTGTCCAGATATAAACTTGCAACTCTCTGTTCAATACCCGGTGAAACTGATTAATTCACGTAGGGGTTTGGTCAAGGCTTCCACCAGTGGCAGAGTGGAAGGTCCTACGCCTCGCACAGAGAAAGCCCCTGGCTCCACCCTCTGGGACTTTGTGGTTCAAGGCTCTCAGCATTTTGCCTGAGACCTTGGCAAGCACCAGCGGTCGGGCTGGGTAGAGAGGATCGTGATGCATCTTGACGTGCTCAAGGTGTCTGGCTTCAGGGCTCTGACCAGCTCCCCTTCACACCCAGCGGTTCTCAAAAGCGAGACAAGCGGTGAGCAGAGTTAACAGGTGAATTTAGTTGGCACCCCTGGCATGACCTTGACATGGACCTTGGCTTGGCATGGGTAAAGGCCGCCCTTCAGCCTCTGCTTAGAACGAAACATCTGAACTTATCTTTTGCAGGAACCAAACCCTCGAGGGACAAAAGAAACCGCTTACTCCAAACCCCGTGGGGGTCCCTGCCCAGGACCAGGAGTTGTACGATGCCGAGATCGCCCAGAAGCTGCAAGAGGAGGAGCTGCTGGTGAGCAGGAGGTTTCCCAGAGAGAGAGTCCAGGGGATGGGGGTGGTGAGGGAGCCGTGAAAATCATTTCCCCAGCTTCCAGTCCAGGACTTGTCCTGTTCAGAGCCCAGCTTCCAGGGGTGGAACTCTCTTTTCTGACTGGACCTTTGGGAAGTCTACGGTTGCTTCATAGAATGGTAGAAGGAACTCCAGAGGTCCTCCAGTCTGACCTCCTAGCAGCACGGGAGATCCATAACGGAAGCGCCCCTGACCTCTGTTTAAAACGTTCCTGGCAGAAAAAGTGGTCTTAGGGGTAGCAAGTGCTTCCTAATGGATAGTTGACGTCTACATCCGTGTAACTTGGATCCATTGGTTCAGATTCTGTTGAAAACCAGCTTGCTTTGTGCTGAAACTGGTTTATTTCTTAAATGGGAAGACATTCATTAACTTAAACAAAGGACCGTGAAGGACCGTGGTCTGCTGTTTGGGGGCACCTTCACCACAGTGGCCCTTTTGGGTTTGAGCTGCTGTCCAGAACATCCCCGTTCGTATGTAAGACCCCCCCCCCCCTTTGGCATCAGTGGAACCTACTCCCAGGTAAACAGGTACAGTAGAGATGGGCATAAACCTCCGAACCGGTGGTTCGTGCTGGTTCGTTTTTTCAGCCGAACAGGTGCTTGGGGGCTTCCCAGCCCCTCTTCCTCCAGCAGGCGCCCACTCAGAGGCAGCACCTGGAGGAGGCGGGGCAGGGAAGCCAGGGCGGTGCCTCTGAGTGGGTGCCCACCAGAGAGGTTGTGCCTGAGAAGCACAGAACACTTGTATGGATGGAAAACAAAACCGGCACGAACCACTGGTTCGGCGGTTCGTGCCCATCCCAAGTGCATCTTTCCAAGATCCTTATGGAACCAGACATCTCATTCCCCGAGTCAGTCCCTGATTCCTCCTCCTGCAAAATGGCCTGTTGGCTCTTCCTTTCACATGTCCGAGGATCTCAGAGGATGCCAGAGGTAGTGGGGTCTCCAGACAGGGTACAGAAGGAGGAAGAAGGGTCACTTAAGTAACGTTCGTCCTTCCGAATGTGAGAAATGCTCACACCCTTGTTACTTAACAGAGTAACCAAACACCTCGAATTCAAGCAGCTCCCTTTTATTAAAAAGTACTTTTGCAAAAGCGGGTGACCTAACTGGATAGGCACCCCCATCAATACAGGTAGCATGATATTTATCCCCTATTCCTATTTATCCCCTATTCCTGGCTGCAGGGTCCCTCCCTTGTTTCCCCCATTGGTCAGGTACTCCAAGGTGTACAGCCTATCCGGTGTGCCTAAACCAAAAACGGAAGTCCCGCCTCTGTCTACATCTCCCACTCCTCTCTTTACCTAACCCCAGACTCTTATTTTCTTTCTTTCCTTATTTGGTATATGTTCCCTTTTCCTAACCTCCTTGCGGTCATTCTAAACTGACCCATTAAGTTCCTTCATTCTTAACCAGGCCTACTCGCTCAAACTTCTTGTCAGTACAATAGGGTACCTCTCTTGTTTGTACTTTCATCTTATAATTTCTCATGACTTCTTTAAATTCCTTTTGTGGCTAAATAATTAACAAAGAGTTTGTACTGATTATTTTACCATGACCATTTACTCAGTCATCCTGTCCTTACAGGGACTTGCAAAAGTAGCACTGATTCCTCTATTTCTCTCAACTATCCATCCATCCATCCATCCATCTCCCTCCCTCCCTCCCTCCATCTCTCTCTCTCTCTCCATCCTCCCTCCCTCCCTCCCTCATCCATCCATCCATCCATCCATCCATCCATCCATCCATCCATCCATCCATCCATCCATCCATCCCTCTCTCTCTCCCTCCCTCCCTCCCTCCCTCATCCATCCATCCATCCATCTCCCTCCCTCCCTCCCTCCATCTCTCTCTCTCCCTCCCTCCCTCCCTCATCCATCCATCCATCCATCCATCCATCCATCCATCCATCCCTCTCTCTCTCCCTCCCTCCCTCCCTCCCTCCCTCCCTCCCTCATCCATCCATCCATCCATCCATCCATCCATCTCCTCCTCCCTCCCTCCCTCCTCAGCTTAAAAAAAACCAGTGTCACCTCCATCAGGGCATCTGGAAGGCGTTGCAAGAACTGTTTCCCCCATCCGCTGACAACCACCATGGTGCCTAGTGGAAAGCCATACAGAGTTATAATTAGGAAAAAACCACAGAAAAGAGAGAGACCAAACCATTCACCACTGCAGACCTGATAACGGAGATTAAGAATGCCCTGAACTAGTGAATAACACCCCGTGCTCTATCCAAAAGGAACGTTGTAGACGCTCTTTTATGGAACAGTGTTAGGCTTTGCAAAAGAATGAGGCGTTCCTGATGAGCCCTCAAAACAGAAGTCCACGAAGGACCACAGTGGTTCTCAACCTTGGGTCTCCAGATGTGCTTGGACAACCATTCCCAGAAATCCTGGCCAGCACAGCTTGGGGTGAAGACTTCTGGGAGTGGTTGTCCAAGAACATCTGGAAACCCAAATTTGTAAAACAAAAAGAAAGAAGCAACGACAACAGCAACAGCAATAACAAATGAAAAGCTGGTAGCACTGTGAAAGCATTTTTTTTTTAAAAATAGAACTGTATAAAAGCGTAATATTTAGGCTGCCCTGCTCTATGGGTTTGCAGCTGTACTTTTTGTTGATTTCAATGGTTTTAATGCATTAAAATGATCTTAATGGTTTGTACAGCCAGGTTGGTTTTATCTGATTGGATAATCTTACACTTAAATCTGGTTTTACAGTACTTGATTTTATTCTGTCTACATCTCCCACTCCTCTCTTTACCTAGACCCCAGACTCTTATTTCTTTCTATCCTTATTTGGTATAGGTTCCCTTTCCCTAACCTCCCTGCGGTCGTTCTAACTGACCCATTAAGTTTCTTCATTATTAGCTAGGACTATTCACTTAACTCTTTTTGTCAGTACCATAGGGTACCTCCCTTATCTGTACTTTCTAATTTTAGCTTCTCAGACCTCCCCTAAAATTCCTTATGTCAGCTAAACAATTAACAAATACATCTACTAATTGGTTACAGAAGCAAGTGACTTCATCATCTTGTCCTCACGGGATTTTGCAAAAGCAGCACCGATTCCTCCTTTTCACTCACGAATGGCTGATGAACCTCGCAGCCCAGGCCTCCCAATCCACAACCCACGGGGTGTGCTTGAGCCGACTCTGGAGTCCAGCCTGGATCCCAGAAAACTCCACACACCACGAAGAGCGGGATTCTCCTGCAAAGCAGCCCCTAACCCACCCCACCCACCCCACCGCCTTCTTCCAACCGAAACAAGGCCGCCAAACCTCCTGCCGCTTTTCACGGCTTCTCCTTCTTTTCTCTTATAGGCCAGCCAGGTGGATAAGAGGGCGGCACAGGTGGCTCAGGATGAGGTAGGTGGGCTCATGTGTCCGTGCGCGCCTGTATAGCGCTCCCTCTCGTATTGACCGTGTCGGCTGAGGAGCGCTCCACCTCTGGATGCTTCTTCTGCTCACGTCCTGTTTGCTGTCCGGCCTCATGGAGCCTTGCACATATTTTTTTGCCTCTAGCTGTCCTTCCCTCTCCTGGTTCCGCCGCTCCTCGCCCTGGCCTGTCCTCTCCGGCCGGCTGGACAGCGTATCCGGCAGCCTGTCTCCCCAAAGGCCAAGCCCAGCATTCAGCCTGGGACTTCTTGCAGGGCCACGGGAAGTGCTAGGTAAAGGTTCCCCTTGACATTTAGTCCAGTCATGTCCGACTGTAGGGGGCATCCCCGTTTCCAAGCCGTAGACCCAGCGTTTGTCCAAAGACAGTTTCCGTGGTCACGTGTTTTTTGTTGTGGGTAAAACACGCTGATCACCATAATCACCCAATCTCCTGAAAAGGGACAAAAGCTGATCCCACAGCTATAAATACTCAACTATCCAAACAAACTGCAGCACAGCACAGACAGAGTTCTGACTCCTGTCCTCTGAAGATGCCGGCCACAGAGACTGGCGAAACGTTAGGAAGAACAACCTTCAGAACACGGCCAAAGAGCCCGAAAAACCCACAACAACCATTTAAGTTAGAATTTATAAATGGTGTCTTCATTCAAAAACTGATTACAGGGGCAGTGTGCAAACAAATTAAAAGTGGAAATAGGGTCATTTAAAAATGCACAGAAACATTAAACCACAGGACAGTAAAAGCAGGAGGATGAAACTTTTAACCCAGCAAAAAATACAAAGCTTTGAAACAGTTGGGAAAATAGGAAGGTTTTAACCTGGTGCTATTTAAAACAGTTGCACTGCTTTTGAAACGGGTGTGGAAACAGAGCAACTGACGGAGAGCCCGCAGTAGGTGCTGGAGAATGAGGCAAAGGGGAAAAACAAGAGTCAAATTCTGCCCCAGGCCTGTGAGATTTTGCACTGAAGATTCATTCGATGCTTGCCAGAAGCCGCCGTGGTCTTGGTTTGGTCCCTTGTTTAGAAGTTTGAGTAGGAACATAGGTCCCCTCACCCTCTACTTGCCTTGAGCTCTCAGCCTCCTATTTCCAGCTGGCCAATGAGGCCCAGCGGTGGAAGGCTAGTCACCTCCCAGTCGCTTGCTCGGTGGGCATATTTGCTGAAGCTGCCGTGATGCCAACCTTCTGGAGGTAGGTCCTTCACTTTATTTTCATGTCTTCCTAGGAAATAGCTCGCCTCCTTATGGCGGAGGAGAAGGCGGCGTACAAGAAAGCAAGAGAGAAGGAAAAGTCGTTTGCTGAGAAGAAAAGGCAGGATCCAGGCTGAAGGTGGGTTGAGACTCGTTGGCTGCCCGGGCTGGACGTTGTTTGCTGTGCCCAGCAAAAGGGCAGAGAGGAAGGGATGAGCTTTCCCCTGGAGGGGCAGTGGTGGTTCTCTCCCTCCCAGGGGCCATTCAAAGCAGTAGATCACCATGAAACCGCTGGGGAGGGGGTGAGCAGAATATATTTGCACTAAAGCCAAGTCTTTTATTCTGGAAAGGATCTTGTTTCTTGGGGAAAGGTTTGCTCTCCTGAAGTAGGAGCCTCATGGCAAAGTGGTTAAACTGCAGTACTGCCGTCAAAACTCTGCTCACAACCCCAGGTTCAATCCCAGGTAACCGACTCGAGGTTGACTCAGCCTTCCCTCCTTCTGAGGTCAGTAAAATGAGTACCCAGCTTGCAGGGGAGGAGGGGTGGTGGTCAATCAATAGCCTGCTATGATTAAGTTGTAAACTGCCCAGAGGTGTCTGGAAGTTGAGTCATGGCAACTGGACTTATTTCTTACTAGGTTGAAACGTTTTGCTACTCATCCAAGTAGCTTCTTCAGTCTGAGGAGAGTTGGTAGGAGACCCCGGATAGATCCTCCACCTTGGTTCCACTTCCCCCTGGTCTGAATAGGCTCCTTAGGTGGACAAAGGACTGGAGGTGAGGGATAATCCCACTTCTGCAGTTCTTCTCCGCCCATTGTCATGGGTGGTTAACGGTTGTTAACTGTGGTCTTTTTGGTGGTTGTGGTCCTGATCTTCCTGGGGACGAATGAAAGGGCAGCAGGATAAATAGGAGACGGATTGTGTCTAAGGCCTCCACCTCTGTTGAGTGAGGGATTTTCTATAGGCACATGTATGGCCTCCCTGACACCTCTCTCTCAAACCACCTACCTCTCTTCTGGGTCCAAAATGAGTCCATCTGGGTTATCAAAGGAGTTGTAAGTACATCTTGGTCATCAAATCAGTGTCCCTTGTCCTTCAAATGAAGGAATGCTACTGATTGTGGTCCTCCTGAGCCATTGCCCCTCCTGTGCTGGGCCATTCTCCTGTTTAGTGGCTCTTGGTTTCTCCAACGTAGAGCTCCGAACACTCCTCTTTGCATTGGACTGCATATACTCTGTGGCTCCTGTTGTGTTTTGGTGTCCGGTCTAAAGAAGCTCCTTGGATGAGGAGCGAAATGTTTCAACCTAACAAGAAGGAAGTCCAGTTGCCAGGACTCCACTTCCAGAAAACCTCACCTGGAGGACGGAGCACCTTCACAGATCTGTTCCCCAGAGAGCGCTTTAAGCACTATGGGGAGGTGTAGAAGCAGCACATTTTGCTTTTCCTTGTTAAATGAGAGGTGGAGCCGAAGTTATAACACAGATGATTTAAAATGGAAGTGTAATTTTGGTATCCGTTGCCCTCCATGTTGGTTCTGGGCCACTATGAAAACTTGGAACCCCTTGTTTTGAAAAGCAAGAGGGAGGGCAATATGTCTACAACAGCAAAGGCGTGGTGTTCTGCAACCCAATGAGAAATCTATGACTGTGGGAGGCATTTGAAAATGTTGCTCTATAAAAGCTGTCCTGGGTCAAGGACGTTAGAGCTGCGTTGGGTCAGATCAAAGACCCACAGAGCTCAGCATCTTGTCTCCAGTTTATGGCCTCTCGGCGTCACTGGAAGTTTGCAACCCAGTACCCTGAGGTTGGTCCCAATCAGAGTAGACCCCTTGACCAGCCATGATTGATGCGAGTATGGACTGAACTGTTCCACCATTGATTCAGTGGCTTGTCTCTCTACCTGAGACTAGCAGCTGGGATGCTGGCCAAAGAGGGGTGGCTCCCTGGAGCTGAAAAAGGGGTGACTGAGGTGACGGTTCCTTCTAGTCTTCAGTTTTGGAAACACGGGGGAGGAGTTAGATTACTCGGGGGGTTCTGTTTTCCTTCTGCTGTCGTCCAGTTCTGGACAAGACCTGGATCCTTGAAATCCACAGAGCTCCTGAATTCTGTGCCAGGGGTCGCGCCCTGTTCCTCTGGCCCCGGCGCCACGGATTGTGGTGCTCAAAGGCAACCTATGGTGTGCTCTCTTCTCCACACAGCACGACACGCCAGAATCGGTGCCTCCGAGGTCAAGGGAGGGTCACGAACCACATCGAGGCAGAAGTGACAAACCAACACGGTAACGTATGCAGGGGCTGCTGCCAGTCCCAAAGCTGAGCCTCCACGTGGCTCAGAAGGAGATGGTCCCCTTGGGTTAGAGTGGGTTGGGTTGAAGGAAGGGTGTGGGGCTCCTGCCACTGCACGACGTCGGATGGGTGCTTGTGCCAAGCTTCTCTTGGTAGACGTCTTCCTCTCCACAGACACACAGCATTTCCCTGCACTGAGAAGAGCAGCATATCAGGGTGAACATTTCTGGTTTCACCTTCCCTCCAACCTCTAGTCCTCTGTGTGCAAGGAGTGGTTTTGGGTGGAGGGGCTTTGAATCAGCTGACCTTCCACTTGTAGCACAGCTCAGACGTAGGCCGGCCACTTCCAATATAAACTGTACGAAGCACAAATGTCGTCAGCTTCTGCCTATTGGGATTGGCAGGAGGAAGGCGCAGCAGGCCATGGTGGGTGAAGGCAGATCCTGTTTCTTACCTTGTCTGCCTCCCCACCAGGGAGATTGAGAGTCTGGGAATTCAGCAGGAGGGGAATGCAGCCGCCTGACCCCGACCCTCTGCCTCTGGTAAGGAGGCAGGCAGGACGGGGCTAATCCAAATCATTACAATTTTTGGTGCAAAATGGCTCCATGGCCTAATAGGCCCCTTCCAACTCCACCATTCTAGGATTCTGACACCTTCCAGACTCTGATGGAAGTTCTGGAGATATCAAAAGCTTGTGGGCTTTCGTGGAGCCACCTTTTGTCCCCAGAACAGAAGCGCTGTTCACTTGTGAATGTTCCTTCCCCTGACCCCATCCTTAATCCCAGCCAAGGAGGTTAATCTTCTCAGGCCATTGAGGGGAGAGAAGTCATCACCAGCTGGGTTCTCCCATCTCTTAACCATCGTCCATCCTCTCTCCTCCAGGCCTCCGCCACCTCCCACGGAGGATCTCGACCATCTGGTTAATCTCACAAGCCAGCAAAACTCAGCGTATCAGATACCGAAACCAGAGAGTTCCCAAAAAGGTGAGCTGGATGGGGGGGCCCTTCCTGGCTGACTGGCCAAACTGGATTGTCTGCTCATTTATATTCTTTTCCGGGGCAGGGTTGATGGAAACAAAAGTGATTCCGTCCTGGCTGAAGGGCTGCAGAGAGACTCCGTGGAATGTTTGTGAACATTCTGTGACTCCCAGTGGGGAAAGGAACAACCCCCCCTCCAAAAAAAAAAAAGGAAATAAGGGTGATGGCAGGGTCAGGAGGAAGGAGGGGAGGAGAGAAAGCAGTGCAGGAAAGACAGAACCACGGTGAGTTGAATGGGAAAGGAATCTAGAAAGCGGTGAAGCCAAAAGATTGCAAGATTAATATGTAAAATATTGGGAAGTAGAAGCCTGAAGGAAGGGAAGCAGGAGCTAACGTGGGGCTTCCACTTCGGTAAAGAAGTCTGAGATTTCGGTGTGCATGTGTGGCTGCCCACCCACCGACCCCAAATTGCTTTGCTGATGCAGACGAACTGGTGCTGTCAGAAATTTCAGAGGGAGGGAGGGGGCTGTGTTGGCAGAACCTGGGGGGCGTTCCTCTGGCAGAGGCAACACCCCCCTCCCCAGATGGCTGCCTGAAATAGAGGACTGCACCTTGAATAGTCGTGTAGACATAACATAAACTACAACACAGCTATTAAAGGCCAAGGAGCTTTGGTTTGCTCTTCTGTGGGGCCGCCCTTCTTCCACACCAGGTCCCGCAAAACCCAAACCCTGTCCCATCCCTTTAAAAACTGACATCAGGGTGAGGCCTGGAGAAGGCGGCTGTGGGCATGCCTTCCGTTCCACTTTCCCCTGTAATTGCTGCAGATTTTTAAAACAAGGCAAACAGAAAACTGTTTTGCTCCTCGTGCTTCTGTTACAGTCATGGCCAAAAATATTGGCACCCTTGCAATTCTGTCAGAAAATGCAACCCTTCTCTCAGAAAATTGTTGCGGTGGCAAATGTTTTGGTACTCACATGTTCATTTCTTGGGTTTGTGTTGGAACAACACACACAAAAAAAAAAAACAGAGAAGAAAAGTGAAATCTGATACAATCCGCCGCCCAGAGTAGTCAAAACGACTAGATGGGCGGGATGAAATGAAATGAAATGAAATAAATAAATAAATCCCACACAGAAACCCAAAAATGCCCTGGCCAAAATTATTGGCACCCTGTCTAAATGGTAAGAAATAATTGCTTTTCAAGCATGTGATGCTCCTTTAATTTGTATTTAGACTCACCTGTCGCAAGTAAGAGGTGTGGGCAATATAGTAATCACACTTGCAACCAGTTAAGATGGGGAAAAGTTGACCCAACCTTTGTGTTGTGTGTGACACTGAGCATGGAGAAAAGAATGAAGTGTAAAGAGTTGTCTGTGGATTTGAGAGAAAAAACTGTGGAAAAACATCGACAATCTCAAGGCTACAAGTCCATCTCCAGAGATCTTAATGTTCCTGTGTCCACTGTGCGCAATATCATCAAGAGGTTTACAGCCCATGGCACTGTAGCTAACCTCCCTGGACGTGGACGGAAGAGCAAAATGACTGAAAAATTACAACGAAGGATTGTTCGAATGGTGGATACAGAACCCAGATTAACTTCCCAACAAATTCAAGCTGATCTGCAGACACAGGGTACAACAGTGTCATCTGAATGAAAAGGGGAGACCCAGGAGGACACCACTGCTGACACAAAGGCATAAGAAAACAAGACGAGTATGCCAAAACTTACATGACAAAACCACAATCCTTCTGTGAGAACGTACTGTGGACAGATGAGACAAAAGTAGAGCTTTTTGGTAAAGGACGTCATGGCACTGTTTACAGAAAAAGAAATGAGGCATTCAAATAAAATAACACAGTCCCTACAGTCAAATGGTGGAGGTTCAAAGATGTTTTGGGGTTGCTTTGCTGCTTCTGGCACTGGATGCCTTAACTGTGTGAACGGTATCATGAAATCTGATGCTTACTAAAGAATTTTGGGGTGCAACGTAGTGACCAGTGTCAGAAAGCTGCGTCTCCACCAGAGGTCATGGGTCTTCCAGCAGGACAATGACCCAAAACACACTTGAAAAAGCACTCAGAAATGGTTACAAACAAAGCACTGGAGAGTTCTGAAATGGCCAGCAATGAGTCCAGATCTGAATCCCATAGAACACCTGTGGAGAGATCTCAAAACAGCAGTTGGGAGAAGGCATCCTTCAAATCTGAAGGCCCTGGAGCAGTTTGCAAAAGAAAAGTGGTCCAAAATCCCAGTAGAGAGGTGTAAAGAAACTCATTCATGGTTACAGGAAGCGATTGATTTCAGTTACTTTTTCCAAAGGGGGTGCTACCAAATATTAAGCTAAGGGGGCCAATAATTTTGGCCAGTGCATTTTTGGGTTTCTGTGTGGGATTGTATCAGATTTGACTTTTCTTCTCTGTTTTTTTTTTTGTGTGTGTGTTGTTCCAATGCAAACCCAAGAAATGAACATGTGAGTACCAAAACATTTGCAACTGCAACAGTTTTCTGAGCGAAGGGTTGCATTATCTGACAGAATTGCAAGGGTGCCAATATTGTTGGCCATGACTGTATGATCGTTCTTTTTTAAAACCAGCCCCCAAACGATATCGTCAGGAGAAGGCTGGAGCCAGCAAATGGCCGTGAAGGTGGCTCAAGTCCATCTGGTTCATGAGAAGGAAATTGGCGGCTGGGCTGGGGGGCATATGGTCAGGGAGGATGCTGTCCGTGGTGGGCTTCAAACTTCACCTCTCGATCCCACAGAAACCAGCAGGGCTTGGGGTGGAGGGGAATTTGCAGGGGGGGGTGATGCCTTTATTGGAGTATACTTGTACTGTATACTGGTTTGATTGTTAAGAGCTGCTGGCGTGGGTGAGGTTGGGGTTTTCCTCTCTGGTCCACTACTCAAAGCAGCACCCTGCGTGGAGACACCACGGAGCCCTGTCCTCGCTATCACACTCTCGTTTCAGAGGGTCTTCCCCTTGGAGGCCCAACGGGCACCGTCTCTCGCTTTCTTCTGGCACCAAGTTAAAACCTCTGGCCGTTCACCTCTCCGTTTCGCCACTAGAGAAGCCATGCCTGAGTCTGCCATCCTTTCCTCAGTTGGGGTTTGCCTGTTCTGTTTTTCTTTTGTTGTTCTGTTTAATGGTTAACAGTATTATAAATGGTTTAAAGTCTCCTCCCCCGAGATCTGTAGAGATGAGACACGTCAGGAATATTTAAATAGACCAATGATCAATATCTCTCTCTCTCTCTTTTGTTCTTTCTCTTTTTCTCAGGTGCAGGTTACCACTATAAGCCGTAGGGGAGAAAGCCAGAGGGTTTTTTTTTGTGGGTAGTGACTCTCCTCTGTAGCAAACCGTGCCGGTCTTCTTCTTCCTGAAGATGGCCTCTCCGTGGGGCTCCATGGGCGGCGTCTCTGCCAGTGTCGCCACACCCCAAAACAGTGCCTCTTCTTCGTCATCGTTGTCTTCATCATCTTCTTCTTCTTCAGTCTGTGGAGCTTTCTCTCTCTCGTCGCCTCTGATCGCTCAGGCAGGGCCATCGGTGTGTGATCAGAGGGTGAGCCGTTGAGCCGGGGCTGCCCTCCACCCATCCTCTCTCTTCTCTCTTTTCCATTTGTTGGCTCCTGGCTCTTGCCCTGGAGGTGCCCACCTTCTCCGGGTACAGTTGGCCAACAGAGCTGCTTCTGTATGGTGGGCGCGAGAGCAAAGAGGGGAGAACGAAGAGGATGGGGAGGGAGAAGGAGAAGTCGTCCCTCCCGCTTTATCTTTGATGGCTGGACTCAGATGAAAGGGAAGGTGGGCATGTCTCCACTTGGTAGCAGTTCATGTGAACATTTCCAACCCGTTGTAGCTGTGAGGAGACACTGCCCCCCGTTTATTTCCTGGTCCTTTCCCCACCACCCCTGTTTTGGAAGTGGTGGTCTCACCACCGGGCTGTCCTCATCGAACATGTGTTGACTGAATGCTCCTCTCTAGCAAATGGAGACACACGTGGACCTCAGTAAGCTACTCGTTCCGTGATTTCATTCAGGGCTGCTTTGCATATCACACGTTGGGGGAAGTTACACCAAAGATACCTTCAGGGTACCTGGGAAGAGAGGCAGCTTCCTGCTGGGTCAGAGCCCTGTCCATACTCAGTGCTAAAACCCAGGTTTCCTGTTTTCGCATTGTTTGAAACAGCCTTTGGTGATCACGCCAACAGCATTCCCAGAAGCCAGCTCTGAATTGAGCTGGAGACGTGAACGTAGTATTTGCAGGGGCTGTTTTCAAGCACGTAACTCGTTATTTTATTTTACAAAGTTACGAAATTACGAGCTGGTGTGCGTGAACCTGAGCAAAGACTTGAGGTTCACAGTCCTAAAAGAAGGCTCAGCTCCTGCTTACCTAGCTTTGTAACCTAAAAGTTGTCCTGGTTCCCAAATAGCATGGAGACCTCTGCACTCTGTGGGAAAGCTCTGCCTTGTAAGAACAGCAGGAGGAGCTTGCGGTTTGCAAAGGTACGGAATCTTGAAACCTGTTTTAAGCTGTAGAGACCCGATGGAGTTACAGTATTTATCAACACATCTTGTGTATTGTTAGGACAGTCCCGTAGAAAATACTCAAGTTACACAATGAAAAATGGCTAAAATCCTGTTGTGCACTGAGGCAAGCAGTATAACTTTTGGAAGAAAATTGCTGCAAGTTAAGAAATCCGCCGTGGATGTTACCTGTTGCGTACCTATGGCAGATAATTGTAGAAGAGGTAGCCGGGTTAGTCTGTGCAAGCAAATCAGGCCAAACCCAAAGAAAAATAAATAAAGACAAAAAATGTTCTGGGACCATAAAGACTAACTGCTCTATTTTAATGTGAGCTTTCGTGGACAAGTCTTCATAGACCATGGAAAAGCACGTTAGGATATGGCACTTAGTCTTTAAGATGCCACAGTGTTTTTACCTTCTTTATTCTTTGTTTTTCTTTGATTTTGGCCTGATGTGACGGATCGTGCCTTTGGAGATTTCTTAACTTATCACAACTCACTTCTAAAATGTACACCGTTTGTGTAACTGTGCAACAGGATTTCAGCCATTATTGTACTACTCTTTCTAAAATTCTTAATTGGATTAAGGATTTTTTTCCCCAGGATGGTGAACTTAAAATGGACAGACACCAGAATCAGAGGAGCAGGGAAGTTCTTAACATTTAGTCCTTGTTTTAGTTCTCCTCCAGCCTTCAACATTAGTAAGCCTTCATGCCATGACCAGTGTTTCTGAAACCGTGCAGCCTCAGACTGTTTCCTGGTGTTCTACACTGTGGTTGGAGCCCTATTAGGATAGCACGAGGCTGTTCAGAAGTGCCTTGGGCAGGGGGAAGGGACGGCTCAGGTTGCCCCCTCTCTCTGCTGCACCCCGAGGGGCTGAGAAATCCCCTCCACTCTGCTTGGCTTTCCTCCCACTTACCAACCTTTAAAACTTCAGCCCCAGCCTTGCCTTCTCTTTTTTCCCCTGGGTGCTGTTCAAAAGGGTTACCTCTGTTCTAGTTAGACAAAACGAACAACGTACATGCCCACATTTCGCGCGCCCCCCCCCCCATGCTTTTCTTGTGTTTGATACTCAGGCCGTGTGACCTCCAATGGTTTCGTTTTATACGTGGTTTATTTTTTATATGACATAGAATCGTCAAAGGCTGTTGATTATTTTTTACTTACGGCATTTCCGTTTCCCATCTTCCAGCCCAGCCCTCTCCCTCTTGCTGCATTCTCATCAAAACGGTATTTATTGATTGTTAAATGTGCAACAGTGTGGTTTTTAGGTGCCAAGAAGCTTCTCCAGCCAGGGTCTGCTTGTCCATAATTTTCAGTCGTCAGATATGCTCTTGAAGCATCGCTGTCTTAAGTCTGGTTGTGGATGATGACCTCTTTTTGTATTTACCTGGTGCAGAGAATCATAGAACCGTGGAGTTGGAAGGGGGCCTTTAAGACCACCGAGTCCAAACTCCTGCTCAAGGCAGGAATCCAAACGGAAGCAAAGATCTGACAGGCGGTGGTCCTGTGGTCCTGTTTCCATTGAGGAAGGGGAGAAGCAACGGAGGTGGCTGGGCTGAAATCATGAACGTGCTGAGCGTCAAAGCAAGGAAGGGAATCCTGGTTAGCAGAGAGGTTTATGGTTTTGGACTTCAGAAGCTTTGGCCTTAGCATGTTCCTGTTCACAGTTACTGGAGAGGTGCAGGGGCCTCACCTGAGAAGCTTTTGTCAAAGAGCAACGAACCCTCGTTGTTTGTTAGGGCTTAGTGGCAACCTCTTTATTTATGGTCTTTGTGAGTACAGGCAAAGCATGCCTTTTGCTGAAAAGGGGCCCCTGAGTCAGAAATCGGGAAAGTTGGCTTTCGGGTTGCAGCTCCCAGATACCGCAGCAGCCTGGCTAGGGAAGGGTCCTGGAAACAGAGACCTCTGGCTTTCCCATTGAGTCCCCATCGAAGTGGGACCGTTCCTGTTCCTTCAGGCAGGGCTTGGGCAGGAGGCCTGGGGTTTCTTCTGGGGTTGGGTTTCACCCAACCGGTTTCTTCTGCAAGCTTGGACGTTGACGTGTTACTGTTAAGAGGTATTGGAGATGGGCCGAGGCCACGCTTCGAGCCAATCTGTGCCCAAGTGCAGCATACTCGGATCAGGGCCGACCTGGCCTGGGTCCTTTGGGTGAGACTCTTAACGCGACGCTTGTGGTTTGTGCATTTTCATATCTTTTCTGATGCAAAAAAAAAAAAAAAAATCCCATTGTCGCCAGTGGGGAAAAGACAAGCAGTTGCAGCCGGGGTGTGGTGGTCGTCGTGGTGGCGATGACAGTGGCTATACCTCCATTTCAGGCGCATGGTAGATGAGAGAGTTTACCTCTGCACATGGACATCCTTCTAGTCATTGCATGGAGGCAGAGAGGCAGGCCCTGGGTTTGGCACCACCACCACCACCAAGAAAGGAAAGGGCAGAAGCGAGGGGAAGGAAGGACAGACCCCAACCCAGAGAAGGAGAGCACGGACCTTCGTCTGCAGTTCCTCCTCTCTCACACATAGCCAGTCCTAGTTGTCACAGATCATAGGCTGCAAGTCTGAGCACACGCGCACACCGTCCTGGGAGTGTGTGGCTGTTCACGGTCTCCTCTTCCAGCACCTGCAGCTCAGCCTACGGTTCCTCTAGTCCTACTGCGTTATTTGTGATTTCCCCTTTCCTCCGTGCAAAGCATTTAGAGTCTTTGGTTAACAGTGTTGAACGTCCGTGAATGCTGGGCAGAACCCGATGGCTGGGGGGCAGTTGGGGGGGTTGCTTTACCTTTGCTCGGCCCCGTGGTTGCCCCCGAATTGCCCAGATCTCCTCCGAGTTTCTCAGAAGGTGGAACACTTTCCTAGTCAGTTAGCACACCGTTAATGTGCCTGTTTCTCTTTTGGCTTTCCTGCTTTTAAAAAAAATAAAACTCCAAAAGCAACCACAGGGTGGATGTTGGGATTACAGATCAGGACAACATGGTAAAAAAAAGGTGGACCAGCATCAACACCCATCTGACACACACGTGCCTGGAATAATTGAAAAAAAAAATCCCAGTGCCGCCAGTTGTAGCTGTCTTTCTTCTCCTCATTTACTGTACGTGTGTGCGAGAAGGGTTATATTCTGGGGTGGGTGGGTGGGAGTCCAGATGGGGCAAAGTATTCAAAGCCTTTGTTCCTCGTTTATTGATATCTCAGTCCAAAGCACATACTTTGGGGTTTTAAAAAAAAACTCACAAGTTTCAGTGTAGACTTTGTACTAAAAAGTTTTTTTGGGGGAAAAACATAAAAGCATAACAGAGCTGCCTTATATGAAGCAGGGCGGTTCGTTCAGGTCGCCCCGTGTCGCCTTTTGAGGCTGGTGGGGACTTCCGGCCGGTGCTTCCTGCACCCTTCAGGGCAGCCGGAGAGCCGGCTGCCCGACAGAGAGTCCGTCAAAAGGAGCTGTTTCTGGCTCCTGTCCATGTGAATTTTATCCAGCCCACACCAGCTCAGAGCGACCGGGAAAATTAAATCGAAGGGATGGTGTCTTCCTTGCTGTGAAAGGAACCGGGTTGTCTCCACGTCTCCTTCCAACCCAAAGTGCGATGTTTCTGGTGCTCTCTGAGGTCTGTACATCTGGTGAAGAAAGCCACTGTGCCTTAAGCCCGGAGTCTCCAGAGGCCAGCCCAGATCGACGTAGGTTCCTGGGAAGGACTTTGGATCTGCCCTAAGGAGGGAGGCGGACTTCCCCCCCCCCCCCAGCTCCTGTTGTGTGCTGCTCTCCCTTGGCGGCAAAGGTGAAAGGGTTGCCTTAATCTTGACATGAATGATGTGTGTTGGGGGGGGGGGTGCTTTCGTTTCTCCCCTGCTTGTCTTGCTTTAGCAATAGACAGGAGGACCACTCACGGTAGCAAGGGTGTGCAGCTCTTCACGGTAAAGCTGTTGTGTTACATATTCCGGATTGCACCCATCCCTCCTTTCTCAGGGCAGGTACTGGATCAAGCAATGTAGCACTTGCTACTCCTTAAAAATCAAGACAAAACTAGGATCTTCCCTTCAGTGCCAAAACCTTCAAGCCTTGGGAACAGAAGTACCTCTTGGCATTTTGTGTGTGCGCGCGTGCGTGTGTGTTTTCTGTTTGTTCCCACTTGGAGTTTAGCATTTAAGCATTGAATAGGACAGTGGATTTCCACTGTTTGCTTCCTAAGAAGTCTGCAGTTTGTTGCAAAAAAATGGTGTTTTTAAAGCTCTGAATAAAAATACCTTCTACGGTATACTTCTGTCTAACTGATCAGCCGTACAACCTATCCTCTTTCCAGTTATCCCTGGTGGCTCCTGAAAACCTACGCCCTAAGAGGCATCTCTAGTCCAGTGCTTTAAAAAGATCTTGTTGTTAGAGCAGAAGGAATTCCTTAAGTGCTGTAATCATCCGATGATCACATTCCTGCAATTTGTGAATTGGCCTCCTTTCTCTTGGGACGGGTCGTCGTCGTTGTGAACTCAGGCTTTCTTGCCAAGTTACGGTTGCAATGACGTAAGTTCGCCAAAATCACAGCTCCACAACACTGAGCGGACCTCGGCTTCTGATGGTGGGCTCTCTGTAACTTGTAGTTTGTCCCCTGTGCTGTTGTGGGTTCAGTCCCCATGTTCTTAAAGACTCTTGTGCTTCATCAAAGTCTTAACTGAAAGCTTCCAGACCTTTTCTTGTTCTGTTGCTGAAGGGCACACCTGGCTAGGAGGTTCTCTCTTCATTCAACTTCCTCCTGGTTGTTTAAAACTTGCCGCTTATTGGACTTTTAGTTCTCAGCAATGGCTTCCTTCATTGGCTCTCCACTGAACTCTCCAGCTGCCCCTTTAGAGCTCCCCCCCCCCCCCCCGGTTGGTGGCTAAGAAGGCACTCTGGTTTCAGCTTTACCTGCTGGAAGTTGCATCTTCTGTGTTGTGCTCCTGATTTATCCCATTGCTGTTGGCATTTTCACCTGATGGGTGACAGTGGCAGGGAAGCCCAATTGTCTTCTCATGGCAGGAACTTCAGGATTGTGCATCTCCTTGGGGGGGGGGGGGGGGAGGAGCTGGAAGAGCATGTCAGACTCTCTTCCCGTCGCACTCTTTCAGTCCCTAGAAGAGGAATTTGGCTTCCCGAAGCGCAGAGCAGAGAGGGAGAGGCGTTCCCCCCGGCCCAAGGGGCAAAGCAGAAAAGCACAAGGCGTGAAGAAACCAACAGCCCTCGTGGGGGCTGGAGTACCTTCACCGACGGGGCTGTTCGGATCAAAGTTCGGGGTCTGTGGTGACTGGAGAATTAAATACCTTTGCGGTCCATCAGGCGACGGCTCCCTCCCGCTTTGGTTTGCTTGTCCATCGGTGGTGCTTATTTCAAGGCACCCTTTCTGTAAAGTTTGACTTGGGGACCCCAGCAGGATGACCTTCCGCTCCCATCTTGGTTGAGGAGATCTTTGGGGCATGGGCCCTTCCAAGTGGGAAGAGGGTGGTTTCCCACCAAGAGGCGCTCTGCCTTGCTTTGAGCGGTTCATTTTTAGGCAGAACCAACCCTCTCCTCTTACCTTCTGTCTCAAGTGGCCGTTGCCTTCCCACTTGAGGTGTGTCTGCTTTTCTGCACTTCACCTGTGCTGTGAAGCCTCCCTCCCTCCCTCAGGGATCTTAGGCAGTTTGCTGCAGGCAGGGGTGCAGCTGTGAAGCTGGAGCTGGGGTGTGTGTTGGGCAGAGCAAGGGCAGCCCTTCCTTGCTTTGGAAACCCCCTCCGACCAGCTCGAGGCCCGTTTCTTGAGTGTGACGTACGCCGGGTGGGTTGAGAAGCAGCCTCCCGGCACGAGGCAACGGAGCCTGTCTTGCGCTGGGCGATGATGGGCTCCTGGTCTCCACTTGGGAGGTGGCAGCGCCACCCTCCCTATTTCATAAGCACAAAGGTCTAGGTCTTCACAGGGGAAGGAAACCTCTCAAAACAGGCTAATCTGATACCGATTTTCCACATTTCAGCGTAACAACGAAGGGGATCATCTGGTGCTACCAAATCGGAGCCTTTATCCATTTTGCCCAGTGTTGTCAACTCTGGCTGGCCGCTGTGGGTGTCCTGGGTTGCAGCCAGGATTCCTTTCGAGCCCTTAACCTGGGGGTCCTTGGTATCCCCCTACTCCTCTCTCCCCCAGGCCTGGCCCTTGTGTGGCTTCCGAAATCACAAGGTTGAGCTGGTTTGAGGGCATCGCCCGTTCTCCCGGACTCTTCCCCAGCTTGAAAGGTGGATTTCCTTGAGGTGCCTTGTTTGCTTTCTGCCGCTGGCTTTGATCCCGGTGCCTCTGTCTGCACTTCTTCATGCCCTACCTATTTCCAGTTTGGAGGAACAGCTGTGTGTAGACTTCAAGGGGGTAGAGTTTTTTAATCATTTTTTAAAAATTATTATTAAAATGGACTTCAAGGGGGTAGCTGTTCCGTGTAGCAGGTGGGTATTTGGCTTTCAGGAGCAAAATCCACAAAGACTCGAAAACCCCTTTCAAGGAACTACCTCTGCGCTTATTCAAGAGGGAGGGGCCTTGCGCGCCGACCCAAGCAACGTCTCCCTGCAGTCATGTGGAGATGGCTTTTTCAACTAAAATGGGGGCCCCTCGGTGGTCCCAAAAGGGGTCCTTGAAGTCATGCCATTTTTCTTCTCTAAAAAATAATGGTAATCAGCAGTGCTCATCCCCACAGGAAAAAGCCGAATACAGGTCCACTGGGAAGCAAGCCCCACTTCACTGAGGCCCAGCTTCTGGCATTTTTAAACCGGCAGCTCCACCCTTGCCCCTTTCCTTTGGCCGTATAACTGTTTCCTGCCTGAACGTTTGGACGCTCTGGGCGTTCCTGAATTGGCCCTTAATGGGTCAGTTCCTCTTCCTTGCGGAATAGGCAGGCTTTAATTACTGCTTTCCTCTTTGCAATCAGAGCCATTGTTCATCGTTTTAGCTGTGTTAAAGATGGCTGTTGTTTGGTTGTGTAAGGACCGAGTGCACAAATTATGTCCATTCGGCAGAAAAACCGCTAGTTTGGAAACAAGCTAAGATCCATCCATCTGTTCCCTCCCTTGGCAAATGTAAATTGCACACTTAAAGGGACCCATCTATGCAATAAGCTGGCTTCCTTTGATTTACTGTTTAGCTGATGTTGCTTCTGGATTTAAGGTAGACTTGCCAACGGGGCTTTAAAGAATCGCTTCTTCTCTGTGTCTGTTTGGCCATTGCCATCTTGAAACTTTTGAATGTAAAGGGAAAGCTGTCTTCCCCATTTATTGTGATCTACTGTAATTCTCCTCTATTACACCTTCCCCCTTTGCCTTCAGATGTGTTTGTAAGCCTATTCTTATCTTTAAAACAGAATTACTTATGCCAAGGTCTTTTAAACAGGCCAACACCTTACGTTGCAATACCTGAACCAGGGACATTAAGGAGAGGACATTTGGGGAATTATTAATTCATAGCGCCATGTCACAAGGTGGAAGAGACTTGACGGCATAACACGTGAATTTGTGTGCACATATGCATACACACACACACACATAATAAGTCAGGAGATTTCCTGGGGACGGGGATAATGTGGAGTAATCTGGGAAAGTGAAAAAGAAAATTATGGAACATATTCTTGGAACAGAAACATCCTATAAATTTAAAAACAGTGTTTCAAAGGGGACTGTTCCTGTTCCCCATCAGATCTTTGTAGGTCAGTTTCAAAGCTGGATAATTCAGGTACTGTTGATCTCAGCAAGAAAATGGTAGCTGTTCTCCTAATGGTTCCTCACCATGGTTGGTTTTTATTTGGTGTGGAATCGTGGAGCAGAAAGGGGCCTATAAAGCCATCAAGTCCAACCCCCTGCTCAGTGCAAGAACCCAAGTCAAAAGTAGATCTAGTTGTCCAGTTTTCTTTTGAAGGCCTCCAGCGTTGGAGCGCTCACCACCTCTCCTTGAGCTCACGGGTTCCATTGTCATGCTGATCTAACAGTTAAGAAGTGTTTCCTGATCTTCAGCCTCATGTGCCCAGCTGTACTTTATTACTGCTTGAATAAAAATTTGACATTTTGGTACTGCGTAACTGCCCCTTGCCCTATTGCATTCCGGAGGTGGATGTTTGGTTGACCGTTAAGTTCTGACTTTTTAAACCTTTCCTCTTTTTTTTGGAATGTCATGGCCAGGATTTAGCACCAGTTTTCCATTTGCCAAGGGAGATGCTGTTCGTCCATCAAAAGCCTGCTTTTTAATTTCTTTCCTAGGTTGTCCCCACCACATTTTCCTGCCAGTGAATAAATGCACATGCTATTTCCACAGTCCACAAAGTGTACCACTTGGGCCAAAGCGGGTAAAAACCATGAAGTAGCAGGGTGGGATCAGAAGATTAATTCAAATCCCCATCCCCCACCAACCCCAAACCCCCAATGAGGAGTCTTGTGGTACCTTGAAGACTGTAAGGTTTCTTTGACATAAAATGGTTGTGCTGTGCAGCCCACTTGAAAGTTATGGAATGAAGCCTCTGCAGGTAGACCCTAAAATAAGCACAGGAAAGAAGGGAATCGGAAACAGAATGTAGCAGGGCTACGGTCCAAAAAAGCTTATGTCAGATAAAATGTGTTAGCCTTGAAGTTACCATGTGGCTCATCAACTTCGTTTTTGCTGCAACAGGCGTAACACGGCACCATTTCTCTTGCCCCCGCCATCCACTGCCCTCACCCCCTGGGAATTACCGTATTTTTCCGTGTATAAGATGACCCGCACTTTTCCAACCCCAAATAAGAAAATTTGATTGTTGCTTTCTCCCTCCACTTCCTAAGCCCCGTGGGGCTTAGGAAGTGCAGGGGGAAAGCAGCAATCAAAGGGCTGCGATCCTGCAGCGCTTTGATCCCTTCCCCCCCTTCCGTGTATAAGATGGCCCTCAATTTTTAGTCTAAAGATTTTAGATAAAAGTATCATCTTATACACGGAAAAATACGGTATGTTGGTCCTTCCCTTCTATCACAAAGGCTTTTGAGGATTTTATACAGTCCAGGGTCCATATATGAAAAAAACTGGGATGTGCCTGCCTCAAAGCAGTCAGTGAGAGATGTCTGTCCTGTAGCTGAACATCCAGTGGACCAGCAGGGCACCCATTTCATGGGGCTTCCGGGACAGGCTGAACACAGTCAAGGGTTTTCATAGGTTGCCCTCCATGCTTTTAGTCCGCAAGGTTGCTCTCCTGGCCTGATCCTGCTGGTGGTTCTCTGTATGGGAGCTGGCTTAGCAGATAATGTTCTGGATCTCTTCTTGTCTGCCTGTCGTACCTGTTCAGCTCAGTTCTTCCTGCCTACTACTAGAAGTAGCCAAGTGACAGCATAACCTTTAGCTTGATTGTACTCTTCTGCCGAGAGACTTAAAGAAAGCCGTGTAACATCGGGAGGGGGAAGGGATTCCAGCCGGTCTCCTCCTGCAGATGGCAAATGTTTAAATAAAAATACCAATTAAAAATAATAATAAAGTACGGGCATTTCTTTACAAAGACTCGTCTATTCTCTTGTTCCTTTTGTGACTTGGAAATATGGACATGGGCGGGATTTTGGACAAATGGGCGGTTCAGGAACCCCCTTGGGCTGGTAAGTTGCGGCGCTTCTAACTTGGTTTGTAGTCGGTAACTGGTTTTTCAAGTGGTAAAGCATCTGTTCCATTTAGAAACTTTACGGTTCTGATCTCTCTGACCAGGATGGGGTGGGAAGCTCACCTGAGTCCATCCATGGATGGGTGGTGTGAGGGAGCCTGCCTTCAGCAGAGACCCCTGTGAGCAGAGCATGGAAAAGATCATTCTGTTCACCAGCAAGTGCTAGGATCTTATGTGTAGGCTGGGGGATTTTGGGAGTCGTAGTCAAGAGGGAAAGGTTACCAGACTTTGCTGGGAACCTGCAAGGGCACGCCATGGACTTGAATGTGTCTCTCCTCGGACAAGAGTGAGGCAAGTCCCCTCAGATGGAAGGGGTTCGGAGGTGGGGGAACAAACTCCCTCCACTGCTCCTCCTGAACCACCACCACACTGCCCATTTACCTCCATAGGATTGCAGAGCATTTGCACCCACAGGGCCTGCTCTGGTCCCTATAAACTAGCCTGCTGGAAGATGCTGCCCCATCTCCAGCCCGATCAGCTTCTGCACATGGATTAGTCTTCTCCTTTGCCGCAGACAGCAAAATGCCTTGCGATGGCCCTTCAGGTGCACATGGCCAGGACATCATCTGGTGCAGGGAAGCTGAGTGTGTGCCTTGCTCCTGTCATCCAGAAGCCGGTGTCAACCCGCCTGGAAGGAGCCCCACTTTGAGCAGGAGGAGGAAGATGAGTTTCAGAGACCCTGGCGCGTCTTGAACCATCCTTGCCCTATCAAGAACTTCAGAGGGAGCCATGTATGGGGGATGCAGCGCCACCCATGTGCCACTGGAGAATGGTTCGGTCACTGCAAGTGCAACAGTGGGGGGGCTCCCTCAGGGAGGTATCGGCCCATTAAATGCTCACATGACCCCCCCCCCTCAGGCGGGAGGGACACCTTTCGTTTGGAAACGGCCACTCAGCTTGGAAAAATTCTTTTTAAAACAAATTCAGTCCCGGTTCTGGTTCCAACTCTATAATAGAGTGGCAGCTTTTGATTCTCTTAGAAAAAAGTAACTGATTTCTGAGAAGGGGAAACTGTGAAGAGAATTCTGTTTCTAGTTCCTTTTTAACAGCTGAGTACTACAAGGTTGGGGTTCCTGGAAAAGACCCTGATGTTGGGAAAGTGTGAAGGCAAGAGGAGAAGGGGCCGACAGAGGACGAGAGGGTTGGACAGGGTCACCGAAGTGACCAAGATGAATTTGACCCAACTCCGGGAGGCAATAGAAGACAGGAGGGCCTGGCGTGCTCTGGTCCATGGGGTCACGAAGAGTCGGACACAACGACTATAAACAACAACAACACTCTGGTTCAAAAGCACATTTTTCTCCGTCTGCCTCATTGTCAGCACATGAGACGCAGCACCACCACCCCCAGTGGGACTCGGTCCATGTGAGGTTCCTTCTCTGCCACTTAGGGAGGATGCACGTTCTGCACCTAGAAAAGAAACTGTAAAATTACAATTCAACCAACTACAAATCCATCTAACAGTCGCATCGTCAAGTCTGCATCTGGCTGGGTTGGCAAGGTGGGTCTCATCAGAAGCCTTTGCTGAAACCAAGACGTGCTAAATCCAGTGTTCTCTAAAGCTTGTGATTGTATCCGAAAAAGAGAGGAGATTAGACTGGCACAACCTGGGTTTGAGTCTTGGAGATAAAGTGCCATTGATTATCTCCTCGTGACACAGTAGAGGAGCCTTGTAGCACAGTGGTTAAACTGCAGTGCTGCAGTCAAGACTCTGCTCACAACCTGAGTTCCATCCCAACAGGCTCAGGTAGGTGGCTCGAGGTTAACTCAACCTTGCATCCTTCCAAGGTCAGTAAATTGAGTAGCCAGCTTGCTGGGGGGATCTGTGTGTGCAGTGTGTAGCCTGCATAATTAAATTGTAAACCACCCAGAGTGCTTTAAGTGCTATGGGGGCAGTATATAAGCAGTACACTTTGCTTTTGCTTTAATTAAGAAGTTACCACAGGCATTTACTGCTCTGTTTCAAGTTGTAATCCCCAGCGTGCAAGAGCCAAGGCCCAGGCTAACTTCTTAACATGCACTTTACACTGATTGTGATGTGCCGGTGTAGAAACACACTAACATTCTCATACCTCTTTCCAACTTGTAATTTTGCTGGAGTGATGGTTTGAAGCACCAGGCCGTACATTTGAATTCCTCTGCCTTTTTTCCTCTCCTTTATAACCCCGCTTCTCCCCAGTTTTTACCTTCTATCCTGCTGAAGAGTTACATACCGTGTTTCCCCGAAAATAAGACAGGGTCTTATATTAATTTTTGCTCCAAAAAACGCCTTAGGGCTTATTTTCGGGGGATGTTTTATTTTACAGTCATGTCATCTGGTTGCTGCACAAGGGTGGAGGGCGGGGTTTCACTTAACTAGGGCTTATTTTTGGGGTAGGGCTTATATTACGAGCATCCTGAAAAATCCTACTAGGGCTTATTTTCAGGTTAGGTCTTATTTTGGGGAAAACAGGGTAGATAGACTTTTAAAGTCTGGAAAAAATTGGGCGTACTTACAGCTGGTGCTAATAAAAGGCGCTTGCTCATCCGTGGTTGCTGGAGTTTAGGTTTTCTTTTACACCTTTGGATCTGCACAGCATCACCTTTTTGGAACAAGGAATTGTAATAATCCAAAAAAAAAAAAAAAAAAGATTGGGGAGGGGGGGGAGAGTAATGCCATGTAATGTATTTCTCGGCCACATGGTGGCGCCGCCCCCATTGGCTTGGGAGGATTTCCAGACCTCATCCTCCGTAATGCAAGAGGAGGTGAGAGCTGATACCTTTATAGACCACTAACAGGCGACCACCAGGGATGGGGAGTGGGGGTGATTCTGCTTTCACCCCCTTCCATATATTGTTGCTTGCTCTGAGGGTACTGAAGACTGCAGGACCCTCGTTTCGGTGCCGACGTGGTCTGGTCTTATTTCAGTCTTCAAATGTAAGGATGATATTGCAGCCTAGACTTGCAGCCGGGATTTGTGAGGACTCAAAGCGATGAAGCTCTTGGATCGGCATTTAGGAAGGAGCTCGTCCCGAGGAGGGGGCCCAGCCGCTTGCACGTCTTCCTCCATTCATATCGCACCTCAGCGAACTCCACGCAGTGCCTACGGCTTAGAAATAATGGGGACTTTGGACAGAACGGACCATAGTCTTCTGGGATGCAGAAGAGAGAGAGGTGAACCAGGCCACAGAAAAAGCTAAAATCTCTCTCGTTGGCCTGGAATCTGAGGAAGAAATCCAAGGGCTTGCATCTTGCTTTCGGCAAGACCGCAGCAATCCAGATCAAAACAGATCTGACCGATGTTGGTCCCATTTTCTCTTGAATTCCTCCAGCATTGGAGCCCTCCCCTCCCCTTGAGGTCATTCCTTCCATTGTCGTACTGCTCTAACAATTAAGATGTTTTTCCTGATATTCAGCCGAAATCTGACTTCCTGACACTTGAGCTCATTCTTGGACTCTGGGATGACCGAGAACAGATCCTGCCCCTCCTCTGGATGACAATCTTTTAACCCAAAAACATAACAAATGTTTCCCTGCCCTGAGATGGTGAGATTTATTTTTCTGGGCATCCAGCAGATCGTGAAATGTTTTTAGACTGTTTTCCTACATTTTTGTACTTAGGGTCAAAGGGACACATTCAGTGACTGTTGCTCAGAACTTTGAAGTGGTTCGTTAAAAACTGACATAGTTGCATGTAACTTTTTCACTGGAAGGACAGATCCTGAAGCTGAGGCTCCAATACTTTGGCCATCTCATGAGAAGAGAAGACTCCCTGGAAAAGACCCTGATGTTGGGAAAGTGTGAAGGCAAGAGGAGGAGGGGACGACAGAGGACGAGATGGTTGGACAGTGTCACCGAAGCGACCAACATGAATTTGACCCAACTCCGGGAGGCAGTGGAAGACAGGAGGGCCTGGCGTGCTCTGGTCCATGGGGTCACAAAGAGTCGGACACGACTTAATGACTAAACAACAACAAACTTGTTGCTTCTGGTTAATAGGCAATGTAACTAGCAGATACAGAGTTGCTTGTTAAGAGTAAATATAACACCTAGTAACTTTTGAAAGTTACTTTCAAAAAGCCTTTTGAAGGCCTCTTCAGAGGTGTTTGGATAGGAATTTATGTTGCATTTTTCTGACTTGCTGGTAAGGACAAGGATAACAACAACAGCCACAATCTTAGGACGGAAGGGACCCTCTGGATCATGGAGTCCAGCCCCTGCCAAGGAGGCCCCGTGGGGGATTCGAACTCCCAACTGCTGTTGTCTTGTTGTATAGATTAAGAACAGAACTCTCCTTGGCGGGTTGTTTGTGTCTTTATGGGCTGCCGTAGCTGTGCTTGCCCCACCTGTGAGCTTAGCTTCACAACGGGCAAAAGGAACTGATTTTGTGCCGAGAAATCTTGCACACATTCTGAGGGGGGGAACCACTTGGGGGGGGGGGGAACAGCTGGGTGCCTCAGTCTTGCCTTGGAGGTGAGACTTCTTATGGAGGCTGGAGAGTCCTCCCTCGGCTGCCTCAACAAAAATCTTTAGAATATTTGTAATGGTGGATGTGGATAGTCATTTCCTCCCCAAGTGCAATGCTGGGGAACAGCTACTTTTGGGGGGCGGCTGTTCTCAGAACTCCCTTCCCAAAAGTTACTTTCCTAAGCTCTGCCCCCAGCAGGGAGCAGACGTCATCCTGGGTGCCAACGGGGCGTCTGTCTCCCTGTCCCCGTGGGGTGCCCAGCTGACCGGAGTCTTCCTTCCAGTCCTCTCTTGATCGGAAGGAGGGCGCGCATTCATTCCAGCAGGGTTTCATGCCTGCTCTAAGTGGTCTCCCCAGTTCTCTATAATATGCATATGTTTTATTGTGCTTAGCTTCTGCTGACGGCCTCATTAAATGTAAATTGAAGGCATCTTTGGGAACCTCATGGAGACGCATCCTACAGCGAAGGAATGCAAAGCACAGCAAGCAGCAAGCAGCGAGCGCTTAAGGGCTTAGCAGGATGCGGCGCCTTGCCTGGCTCTTAAGGAGAACCGTGGACAATTAACACCTTTCTGTGGAACGCCAGGCCGAGAAAAGAGGATTGTGGTAGTTGTGAGGGGTTGCCATGGTGATGCTGGGATTTATTTATCGCTTCCCATAATATCTTTTCCTACACGTTAGTAAGCTTACTCATCCCCTCTCACATCTTCTATCGGAACTTTAAACACGGAGTCAGTGCAACAGAACAGGATGAAATTCAGGATTTAATCTATATACTTCCATCATATTGAAGGGTTTTGTTGAAATCAGGGTGACCCTAATGGCGTGGAATCGCCCTCTAGTTCCTGTTGTCAAGGCTGATGGGATCTCAGAAACATTACGGATTCTGAGGGACGTTTTCACAGGGTTCCAGTTTTGTCGCCAGAGGTAAAACTTGGGTGAGCCTCTGGGGGCCTTCATAAGTGGTCAGACGGTGCCATCCCTCAGAAACTTCTAGAACACCACAGTTGCCCACCCCAAGCACAAAAGGCCCTTCACACAAGCTTTGGCACAAGGGTAGCAGGGCGGGGAAGCCGGGCAGGCGAAGGCTTGGGAAAGTCGGTGGAGGCAAGGGGGAACGGTCCCAGTTGTTCAGAAACCACAGAGACAAGAACCGAGAAATCGTGCTACTAAAAGGGTCACTTGCACCAGAGGAGACGTGGTGATGGTGGTGGGGAAACCAAGACGTTTTAAGGAAACCATCATGCTGAAAGGTTGGGGGAAATAATAGGGATGGGACCTCTGTGTCCATCCATCCATAGAGCACGTTACCATCGTCTCTCGAGACTGAAAGATGCCTACACAGGCCCTCCCTCCCACCACAATGGTCATTACACACCGTCCTCTGACATCTCATTCTGCCTCCCTTTGAACCCCTTGCAACTACGTCCGAACGTTTCCTCTCCCTTAAAACCTTGTTTTGGTCGCTATCACTTCTGCTTGCAGAGCTTCTGAACTTGCTGCTCTCAGAGTCGACTCACCGTTCCTTCAGTTCCACCCTGACAAAGTTACTCTTTATCCGGATATTTCTTTTCTCCCAAAGGTTGTCTCTGATTTTCACCTCAAACTTTTGAGAAGGCACGGAGCTTAGCAAAAAGGAAGGGAGCAACGACTCCCCTTCCTTTTTGCCAAGCCCCGCGCGCGCCCTCGCCTTTTGAGAAGGCACGGAGCTTAGCAAAAAGGAAGAGAGCAACAACTCCCCTTCCTTTTTGCTAACCCCCACGCGCCCTCGCCTTTTGAGAAGGCACGGAGCTTAGCAAAAAGGAAGAGAGCAACAACTCCCCTTCCTTTTTGCTAACCCCCACGCGCCCTCTCCTTTTGAGAAGGCACGGAGCTTAGCAAAAAGGAAGGGAACAACGCCCTTGTTGGGATGGATTGATTCTCTGTTGCCTGTCTTGCCACTGTGTTTTTGGAGTAGTCCTTGCGAATTCTTTAAGACTTTATTTGTAGTTGTGCCAGGAAACACAAATGGGGAGGGGAGATGACAAAGTGCAGTGATCTTGAAAGAGCCAGTTCCTTTCCTGTTTAACAAAAGACACAGAAATCAAAGCCAACTTGAACGAACCTGAAATGAAACATGGATGTTTTTGCTGTGCACATCCATTGTAGATAAACAGATTTTGATAACACTGGTAAGTTTTCAATCCTCCTCCTCTCCCCCCACCCACCCCCGAAGTTAATCTTTCAAGAGCTGCGCCTTGCCATCTTTCATGCTGGTGTGATACAGGATCAAGAATGGTAGCAAGTGATGTGAAGAGCTGGAAGAAGAACAGCAGGCAGGTAGACAGCTGGATAGTTTCTCCTCTTGTCTTTTTTAGATCTACAAGTAGAATGGCATTCTTCTTGTCTTTTGCTTCCTTCATCTTAAGTCACTTGATGTTTTGTTCTCCTTCTTAGACAAGCAGATCAGCTGGGAGTTGCAGTCCAACATACCTGGACGCTACCCTGGCAGCAGGCTGACCTACCTTAGCATCACACGCTCTAAGAGGGAACACGAGAAAGCCGCACCCAGCACACCAAATCCATGTATAAGAGAGGAGGTGGGGAAGAATCACCCCAGGCCCCTGAGAGATCCATTCTGTCCTTTACCGAGGGCTCTGGCATCTCCCTAATGATGATGCACGTACATCACAAAGACGGAGCAAAAAGGCTGGTTCACAGGCTCCAGCAGCACCATGTCCGGTGGCCAACTCCCTCAGCGCCAACCTCAGGAAGAGACGCAGCATTTACAGGCCATAAATTGAGAGCAGCCTTTCTTCATCCGTTGTACGATCTCAGATTTATTCCCAGTGATTCATCGCTTCATTATAGAATTTACTGCAGAGGACAAATTACGCCATCTTTGGGAATGCAAGAGGCCCCAGAGTTATCTCGGATCTCATCTCCCTTCTCCTCAGTTGACGTTCTGCACCTCTGGGTTTTCAGAAAAACATGCCCCCCCCCTTTTTTTTTTGCACTTTTTGAATCCTTTCCTGACATCCCTTGGTAAGGAGGAAGGTGTGAGGCTGTGCAGGACCGTCTTTGTGTTACAGGGTGGCGCCCCTCAAGGCACACCTGAGATCTGCCCATTGGCCTTGCCTCGTAGCTGGGTCAGCTCTGTCAGCAGAAGGTGGGGGCCAGCAGGAAGTGCCCAGTTATTCATATCATTTAAAGAAACCCGTTTGAGAAAGACTTTGGTGGCCATCTTTCCTTGGGGAAAATGAAGAGGAGAATGACTTCAGACAAGCCTGCTTGTATTATTATTCAAAGACACCAGGCACAGTCAATCAAAATTATCAAAACATTGACTGGCATTATACTGTAACAGATGCAAGTTTTAAGAAAAACCTAAGTATCTGTTAAATATTGGCACAGTAGGCATGCTGTTCCTAATATGGCTGTTTTTTGTAGCTCTGATGGTGTGATTTCTGAGATCTGCAACTGCTTATAGTACTGTGTGAAATTTCGTGATATTGCTCACAAAGCCCCGATGAATACGGGGACCACTGAAGTGTGCTTCTTCCAGAGGCGAGATGTTTCAATGGCCAGGTCTCGTACTTTGTTAGTTTTTCCAATTCTTTATTTTCAACTCTGGCATCCCCTAGAATTGCAATGTCGATGATACGGACATTTATTCGTTCTATTACTACTATGTCTGGTGTGTTATGTTCAAGTGTCTATCCATTTGGATCCGGAAATCCCACAAGATCTTGACTTCCTCATTTTCTGACACCTTCTCCACCTGATGTTCCCACGGGTTTTTGGAGGCTGGCAAGTTATATTTTTTGCATAATGACCAGTGCACTAATTTTGCCGCTCTGTCTTGTCTAATTTTGCAAACTCTTTGTGCAATCTTTGGACATTCGCAGATGAGGTGTGACACAGCTGCTGCTGCTGCTTCCTACTACTGCTACTGCTGCTACTACTACATTTGCACCCCCACCCTTCCATTAAGGCAATTTACACTCATTTAGGGAAAATGACGTTAAGTCTTGGTGGCAAATTGCCCACCCTTGCCAAGGTGCTGGTTAAATTCCTGAGTGCCCACCTGATGGCACACCTGGGCAATGCAACTGGCACCCTTCTTCTTAAAGAGTGGCAACCTGCCACGAAGACTGAACGCTGTTTCCCCTGATGCCTGCACGTAGGGGCAGTTGGATTCTCTGGCCATCATTTTTAAAAAAAGAAAAAAAAGATGTTAAACACTGCAAGATAAATGGGACAGTGCAACACAGTGTCCCCATCATCAACCCATTAAAATCAAGACTATACTCAATGAACATCAAAGGCCTGTCCATTTTTGACTGTACGCAACAGTCCACTAAGCACACGGTTGTTTTTCTCTTGCCATTTGCACAAGGGGGTAACTGCGAACCCCTTGCACTCACAGAAGCCCCGTTACTTTCAATGGGGCCATCTCCAGATTGCTCACCTGCAAAGATCGCATGGAGCACTGCACCCACAGGATTGTTATGCTCCCCATTTCTTAACAGGATTCTGCGCTAACCGTTTTACAAGTCCAGCATGAAGAGGTGTGTCTTCACACCTCATCAGGCTTGTCTCCCAGACCGAAATTGGGACCATTCACCCATCCCCGCTCATCTTCGGCGTAAGGGAGATGATCAGCCTGGGCTGTTTGTTGTTCAGGAGATCTGTTGTGTGTGTGTGTGTGTGGCGGTGGGAGAAAACCAAGTGGAAAGCGTTGTTCTCACTGCCTGTCACGTGAAAGGAAATGGTGAGAAGAGGAGGTGGTGACGATGGCCGGGTCTAAACTTAGCTCATGCTCCAAGGCTTGAATGCAAACCATGAAGCATGCGCTCCGGAAGGTTGCAAAGCATCCTCCGCAAGAGGTCTGAAGGCGGAAGCGTGCCTCCCATCGGGCCCCACCCCCTCCGAGCTCGCATTTGCCGGCAGCGAGGAAGAGGCAGTCTTCACATGCTCAGAGGAACTAGCCCCATCAGACTTGTGCACACCACCATGTTCATCTGCACAGAATACTTCACTCCGATAATCTTTTAGTCATCGTCGTCGTCTTCATCATCACATGCCATCATGTCAATTCTGGCTTATGGAGACGCTCGCCAGCGTTTCCAAAGTACTCCAAAATGATTTACTAGTCCTTCCTTCTGGTTGGCACTCCAGAACCACCGTGCAGCTTGCCCAAGGCCACACAGGCTGGCTCTCCTCCTACAGTATGTTTTTTAATATATAAAATGTAAGTTAGAATTTTTTTATCTGTTTAAAAGAAAATAAAGGCTACGTTCCGGTGAATAATGCCTGATTTTAATAGCTAACAATGCTCTACAAGAAAGTCTCCATGAATTCAGAAGTAATCTGGATCTAAGCCGTTTAGCCCTACACTTAATCTGTCAACTGAATAAATGAGTTTAAAGTCTCCAAGTGAAATGCAAGCTTTTCTATGTCAATGAACGATACGTTTAACCATTTCTCAGACAGGAACATATCCCAGTCTTAACTACCAAAAAGAGGCATTTCATTTTCACACACACACACACCCAAAATACGCCACTTCTGTTTGCACCGGTAACTGATTTTTGCCCACTACTTCATTTTCAGGAGGGAAAGACTGGTCTGGACAGAGAAGGCAAAAGTTACTTTTTCTATACTACAAGAATGCTGTTACCTGCATGGCCAAGGCATGAGGAAGAAAGGCAGTCAAACCAATGGCTCCATCTAAACGAGGCAGATGTTTTTATTGTGCAGGTTCTTATTCTCACACTTAGTTTCATAAGCTTCCCTGGGTATCATCCCAGGAAAGGCCCAAGATGGGAATTATCCATCAAGAAGCAAACAAGGGAGGTCTCCCGTATATATGGTGTGACAAAGAGGCTCAGAGCTTAGCTCCTGCAGGCAGGAAATTAAGAGGCTCAGAGCCCGGTTCCAAGGATGAAATTGTGTAAATAATTCCTGACTTTACCTGGGCGAGGCAAAAAATTTACCTCAACTTGTTGCAGTGGGTCCTGGTTCATTGCAAAGGACAGCAACGCTAACTGGATTTTATGTCCAGTTATACCAGGAAAAGCCATGCCGGTGCAAACTAGTTCTCCTCTGGAAATCTCTGGAAAATCTAAGGAAAAATAAATTAATTTAGAATTAACTTCCTTCCTGCTGGAACTGAGCTTCAGGAGATTTTCAAAGACAATTCTACAAATATTTTTAAACTAATTGGGGGGTTGGACTGGATGGCCTCAATGGTCTCCTCCAACTCTATGACTCTAATTAAAAGCTGGGATCCTCTAATGCAGAAGTGAACTTCCCACTGAAAGCGCTACAATGCTTGACTCCACCCCGGGAATAAACCTTGAACAATACTAAAACAGGCCTTCAGTAGAGACCAAACAAATGAGCAAAAAATAAAAGGACAGAAAAGCAGTATCAGATCAAGGCTTCTATCATCTGGATGGCAGGAAAAGTATTAAAACAAACAGGGCAGAACCTGGTGCTTTTACAGTAATTCCAGACCCAAATGGAAGAGCCCTTAGTCACATTCATTAACATGATTTCATGTTTATTTATATGATCTTTGTAGACCTTCTGGGGCAGCCTTTGCAAAGTGTTTGAAAGCTTAAGCAACAGCTAATGCAAAAGGTGGTAGGCAGACGGCTGCCTGAAGCAGGTCTCAGAGGCCATTAAGGCATGCTGGTCTTATTTATTTATTTATTGGATTTCTTGGACCAGTTGGCCTGCCTTCCAGTTTGCTTTCAAACTCAGTCTGAGGGGCAGGTTGTGATTGATAGAGCCTGGGCTGCGCACTTCCAGAGGGACCTGCCTGGATCCTGAGTTCTGGAGCCTTGTTCTGAGGCCCGCTGGGCTGGTGGGTAGAAAGGAGATGGACAAATGTGGTAAATAACAAAAAAAACCACCAGTCATCATCATCATCCCTGAAGAGTCTCTGCTGTGAAAGTCAGACTGGGCTTAGGTCTTATCCTTCAGAGCTACCGACGGCAAGGTGTGCTGCGTACGTGCTGTGGCTTAGTGGGTAGTGCACCTGTTTTGCATTCAGAAGGCCCCAGGTTTGATCACCAGGTAGGTTCCGAGGAAGATCTGCTGCCTGAAATCCAGGAGAGTCAGGACGGCTGCCAGTCAGGCTTGGCAAGACTGGACTAGATGAACCAAGGGTCCAGTTCAGTGGACCGCACCCTCTTGTTCTCTGATCAATCCACTTTCCCCGCTACTATCACCTAAAAGGGTAAGCCAGCCAGGCAAGGACGACGCCCCTCCTACACGTCATGCCAAAAAGCCTGCTGTAGATGGTCCATTTCTTCGTCTGACTTTTAGAGGTCATCTGATCTGGAGAAGTCTGGAGCAGGAAAAAATATGGGTGAGGTGGATATCAAAGAAGGGATCCAAGGAACAAAAGCTGCCAAGGACTCCAACCGAGCAGTTAAAGTCAATTCAAAAAGAGACAATGCAGTCTGGAAGGATGTCCACCAACCTCCCATCCTCTGGTTGATCTCCAGAGGATGGGAGCGCTGCAGTTGTGTGCATCAAAAAGGGGTCTCTCTGGACATGCTGGTCAGTGCACACATAGAAGTGGCGAGTCAGGGGTCTCAGTGGTGGGTTTTAAGGAAAAATACTAAGTGGCGAGCTGGAATTTTTAGCATATATACATTACTGAAACAGCGACGTCTACGTTGGCTTGGGCATGTCGTGAGAATGGCTGATGGTCGGATTCCAAGAGATCTCCTGTATGGAGAATTAGTGCAGGGAAATCGCCCGAGAGGAAGACCACAGCTGCGATACAAGGATATCTGCAAGCAGGATCTGAAGGCCTTAGGAATGGACCTCAACAGATGGGAAACCCTGACATCTGAGTGTTCAGCCTGGAGGCAGGTGGTGCATCACGGTCTCTCCCAATTTGAAGAGACCCTTGTCCAGCAGGCCGAGGCAAAGAGGCAGACCCGAAAGCAGCCAAATCAGGGAGCTGGACAGGGGACAGATTGTATTGGTCTTCAGTGTGGAAGGGATGGTCACTCTCGAATTGGCCTCCTCAGCCACACTAGACGCTGTTCCAAGTCCTCCATACAGAGCACGTTACCATAGTCTCTCGAGACTGAAGGATGCCTAACCAATAACTAAGTGGAGCCAAAATGTATTCTCGAAGGCTTTCACGGCCGGGATACGATGGTTGTTGTAGGTTTTTCAGGCTGTTTGGCTGTGTTCTAAAGGTTTTTCTTCCTAACGTTTCGCCAGTCTCTGTGGCCGGCATCTTCAGAGGACAGGAGTCGGAACTCTGTCTGTGCCCTGGTGCAGTTTTGTGGGATAATTGAGTATTTATAGCCGTGGGATCAGCTTTTGTCCTTTTCAGGAGATTGGGTGATTATGGTGATCAGCGTGTTTTTTGTTGTGGGTGTATTGTTGTGATAAGGGGGAGAGATGAACTGTCACTGTGATTGATGGGTGTCGTTAGCTGGTCTTTTGTGTGCAGTGATCACCGGTCCTTGTGGCTGGGTAGAGTTCGTTGATCTTTTTGCAGGCTGTATTTTTCAGTGCTGGGAGCCAGGCTTTGTTCAGAACACAGCCAAACAGCCCGAAAAACCTACAACAACCATTGGAGCCAAAATATTAGATTCTGCTTTTTTCCTCCCCTACGGAATGAGGGAGGATTCTCATTCTCCTAGCTCTACCCTTCCAGGAACCCTGCAGAGGAGAATCAGGCTGAGAGACAAAATGAATGGCTGGGTAATTTTCACAGCTATGTGAGATTTACAACATGGATGTGCCAGCTCTCAATCCAACACCCACAGAGGCTCATACATGATCTGACGGAGGAACTAAGGTCCTAAGCGGCACAACACCATTAGCACATAGTTCAAGCTGAGCTTCATGACAGGATCAGTCATGTCTGAGTGTCTTGGCGAGAACCTGAAAGATTGCTTTTGTTTTGTGATTGGTTCTCAGGACAAAGTCATGGGGTCTATTTGCAAGTCTGATGGCCCTCTGAAGGAATCAGGTGCCTGGAGGGAAAAACATAATACAGTGGTGCCTCGCTAGACGATTGCCTCGCAGGACGAGGAAATCGCTAGACGATGCCTTTTTGCAAGCGCTACTGCGCTTCGCAAAACGATGTTTCCCTATGGCGATTTTCGCTAGACGATGAGGTTTCCCCATAGGAGTGCGCCGACTAGTGGTGAAAAGCTGTCAGTGCAGCTGTCAGTGCATTCCTATGGGGACCCTCACTCGCTAGACGAGGTTTCCCTATGGGAAATTTCGCAAGACGACTGCGTTTTCCCTTGGAACGCATTGAAGCGATTTCAATGCATTCCAATGGGAAAACGTGCTTCGCTAGACGATGTTTTCGCTAGACAGCGATCCTCGTGGAACGGATTAACATCGTCTAGCGAGGCACCACTGTACAGTAGGAGGAAATGGGCTTTCCCTTTAACTTGTGATTTGGATGAGGTGCTCCTCGGTCTACAAGCGTTATCCAAAATGATATGAAAACAGGAAGTCAGAAGAAGCGGGGGCGGGGGGGGGGGAGAAGGGCCTTAAATGGCAGCCTTCAACTGAGAAGCCACTACTATTCCAGGCATGTATGATTTCTCTCCGGATTGCACATTACGCCTGTTGGCTCCTGAACCTGCTCTATCTAACTGAACAGCAGGGCAACCCTGGTGCCTGCTCTCTCGCCAGGGGCTGCTCATTTCAGGATACATGACTCTTGGCTGGTTCAATGTTCTCCCCCAGCATTTGCCCAGCTTGCTGGTGATGAAGAAGCCAGTGCACGGCAGCGTCGGTCACAGGCTTGGCTTGCACCGTTAGCTGGAGCGTCACTCATGCATCCAGCGGTCGAACGTCCGTGGAGTCGGGGGGGAGGGCAAAGAGAAAGGTGGGGTGCTGGCAGAACCCTGTGATCTGCGCAAGACTTTTCCAGTTAAGGACTAGAGCAAGGAGCTCCGTGAAGCGACTATTTGTCAAGCGGCTGGTTTGACAGCTCTTTCCACTGGAGAAGCGACACAGTGAAAAATCTCCTTATTAGTTTAGACAGCCACAGAGTGTGCACATGCTCTGGCTAACAGTAAGGGATCAGACGTCATTTGACAAGCCCGTGTGGTGCACAGAGACCCCCTGATTCATTAAGAGCCCTGCTTTTATTGCACTGTCTCCAAGCCTTGGTGGCATCAAGGGCAGACCAAGGGAGCAGGAGCAGCAGCTGTGTCCTGCACTTGCTGTGAGGGACGAGACCCAACAAGACTCACCCAGAAAACGTTGTCTCCTTCAACAGCTGCATTGAACCAAGAGAGGGGACCCTGAGATCCCTCACAACACAAGGGAGGATGCTGAGTGCAATGGATCTGTCTCACGGACACAGTCATAACCACGAACAGTTCTTGGACCAAACACTCTGGGCCCCACAGTGGAAGGATGCTGGCAGAAGCTGGGATGGGTCCAGAGGCGGAGGGCAGCCCAACCGGTGAAAGATCTAGAAATGGTGGAGGGAGTTGGCTCTGTTAGCCTGTTAAAAAGGGAGATGGAGAGATGAGAAGACATTGTCAAATACCTACTCAAATCCTTGGAAGGCTGTCACATGAAAGAGGGCACAAATTTGCTTTGCTTTGCTTTGGAGGCCCAGAGCAGTGAATTCAAAGGGTGAGAGAGGGGATTTTGAGCAAATGCTCGGAGCAACCGTCTGGCCGTAAGCACTGCTCAGCCATGGAGCTGAAACTACCTGGGATGTGGATGGGCTCTTCCTTCACCGGAGGCGGTGAAACACAGACCAGATGGCCAGTGGTCTTCTGCATTGTCAGAGGGTGGGACAAGAAGGCTCTCCGCTTCCTTTCCAATTCTGCAGTTCTGTGATCCCAAAAGGAATGTGTGTGAGAGATGCATTGCAAGCGGTAGGGATTTTAGGTGTGGTTGCCATAACCCAAAAGAGGCAGGAGAAAAATTGTCTCATGGATTGAGAAACTTTGGCCTGCTAGGTCATAGTATCCCCTCTTGGGGATTTACGTTGGTGGAAGCGTAACTGTGTCAATTGCTGCTCATTAATGTGTTGCTGCTTGCATTCCTGGTCATGTGCTAATCATGGAACCTGACACATGGTCAGGAATGCAACCAGTAACTCTTTTATAACCAGCAACACACCACCCCAAGGTACTGTATGAGGTTGCACTTACGTCAGTGTAAGTCCCCAAAAGGATTCTGGCCAATATAAACTTGGCCAATACTAAGGGCTGGTGGGAGTTGAGTAAAGGATCCCCACCCCATTCTTTCTATATCCAGAGGTGTCTGTGTGTGTCCGCGTGTGTTTGCACACACACAGACAGACACACACTCACACACACAGGTTGAGATTTTCAAGTCACTTCTACAGCCATCCTCTTACTGCTGGAACACATTCAACAACCAAACCCTACAAAGGATGTAAGCAGATGCTTCTCTCACTGAAGTGATACCAGTGGGAAATGCAAGGTGTGACATCAGCCACTTTTTTGGTGGCCTTCCAAGATGCAAATTGGTAGAGAAAGACAGCCTGACCAGAGCTGTGAGCAGAAGAGGCTCTGTAGGGAACACCTTCTGACAGAGCAGTAAACCTTCCTATTGGCATTGACAAAAATTGTTGAGTGCAAGCCTTCCTAAGTTAAAATCAGAACCAAATAAAAACTCTACAGACTAGCCTACTGTATTCTTCTTAACTCTTTAGTTCCAAGGCCCAGGCATTGGTCTGGCTGCATGCTGTCTCCCGTCTACATTGGGTTCAGACAGTCCCAGCACCACAAGGAATACGAATCGCTAAAGTTATTTTGAGCCAAAAGGTCACTGCTTAGTGCTGAATGTCAGGTTGTCTGGGTGTGAGCTTGTGGTTTGTTTACATGAAGGGACACAGCGAGTGTGCCTGGAGGAATATTGATTAAACCAACTGCTGGGAATGTGAAGGGGAATCAGGCCAGAGAGCAAGAAGGCTGGAAGATTAACAGCAGAGGTTAATTCTAAGAGCAAACAAGAGATGCATACGGAACCACCATATCCTGGAGTACCTAGGTTCTTCAGCGCAAACAAACAGTTTCGCCATCTCTTCCCTTGGCAGATGGAGACTGCCATCATTAAAATCTGATGGTTTTGTTGTTATTTTCTGGGCTAATCTGAACGACTTATGGAGACAATTTCTGGAAACAGCAGGGTGAGGTATGAATATGAACCTCCGCGGTTTGAAATTCCCTGGGCCATTACAAGCCCTAAATGTCTCCCGAGCAAGGTGGCCACTGATCCTCTTTTAGGGAGGATGATTCTGCATTCAAATGGCTGCCCAATCCATGTCTGATTTGAAGATACAGAACCACAAAGAGGAAGATGGGAGACCATGAAGAGACCCATAATTCACAGATAGAATCACATGAAAAACAGTCAGCTGCAGACACAGAGAAGGTTTCTCTCTTCTTCACTTTTCATGCCTCACCTTCTTGCATCAGCTTCTGAACAGGTGGACGGCCTTGTGCAGCAGGGAAAGGCCAGCACAGAAGGGGAATCCAATGCCACAGCAGTCAGTTTTGTTCCAGGAGCTTCCGGAATCAACACAGTTGACAGGGAAGAATCAGAAGGTGAGGAGAGTGTAGTAGATGTGAGACCCATTTGTCCCAGGGAGAGGCACCGGTTGAAAAGATTAGAGCTAAATCATAGCCAGCATCTGGAATGCTGATTGGAAACACATGGACACCAGGGAGAGGCTTTTGGGAGACTGTAAAATCTGTGTGTGCTGCCAGCAGAGCCTTTGTGGGAGACCATGTGGACGTTCACCCTGTGTTGTCTGTCAAGATTCCTGGGATCTTTGATGAACATACTGCTGACGACCTCACCTCTGCCTGCTCCCTGTTGTGAAAGTGATTGATCTCCTCAGACTGAAGAAACAACTCCTGACCCACAGACAGGACTGACCTCCTTCTTTGTGCATTGGGGCCACGTTAAGATGGCACAGTCCCAGCACTTGCTGCTTGGCCCGTAACACCACTCAAAATAAATAAATAAATAAATAAAAATAAAAGAAAGAAAGATGCAGCATCATCCTACCTGAATGATAAAAACCATGCCTAATTCACTTTTGTAATTTTTGTTGACATTTTTTTGCTTCTCCCTTTTTTTTTTTTTTTTTACAAATAAGTTTGTGTTTTCGTCTTCCTTTTTGGCAATGTGTAAGTAGACATCTGACTCTAAAGTTTAGGGATAGCTCCCAGTGGCTTCATTTTCCTCTACCTTTTCCAGACAGCTCTGCCTGCCAGCCTCTTCATTCTGCCTGAGCAAACATACCTTTAAGGTCTCTTATCTTCCCAGCAATCCCTCTGTATTTAAATAAATAAACAAACAAACAAGCAAGCAAGCAAGCAACGATGATGGGAGAGATTGAAGAGTTACCTGGTGTGTGTGAGAGAGTGATCCCATGTTGATTTACCATGATCCCTTGGGGAAAGTTCAGAAAACCTGAATTTATAAGATAAAGTGAAAAGAGCTGGGGAAAGCCCCCAGAGAAAACAAATCTGCAGCTGAGACACATTTTCACGAAATGTTCTGCCTCCCATTTTGTCATTGACAGTTCGCACCCTTCACAGGAATCTTTCAGAAAAAGTTATGGGCACCATTGAGGACTGCTCTATCTCCCCATCATTCCCTTATATCCCTTATGCTAGTCGCACGGGCATTATTGGGGGTGGGGGGGGGGATAAGAAACAAAAGCAACCAAAGACTTAGCTTTCCCCAGTAGTGCAAAATACAAGAGGATGTGGTCACTTCCACCCACAGTTCATAATATTTCCACCTGGTTGACTAATTTGCTTGTTGGTAAGGTCAATGAGCAGGATAGCTGACCCCCTTGTTCCTTCTTCCATCTTCTGGAAGATAAAGTTGCCAGCAAGAAAAGTGATACGTTTGTTCGTTAGCTCCAGCTGTAGGCAAGTCACTGCCTAACTAGCTTCTCCTCCTCCCTCATCTAAATTCAGCCGTAGCCCCTTCCTTTAGCACCAAGGGCTTGGAGCAGAGCCACAGTTGAGCAAAGAGCCAAAAACACACAAACCAACCTCCAAACAGCTGAGAAACCCATCAGTCCGAAGCCAACAGAGAGCACTTCACTGTTTAGGTTTCTTCCAGGAAGGAAAAATGCTTCTTTTGTCATGAGCTCCTAATGGTGTAATCTCGAGCACTGTGAGTCTAGTTACAGAGCCATCACCTGCCAACTTCAGGTTCCCAGCCAGATTAGGGTCTCAGTTTAGAAACAATAAATTCAGAAAAACAACTGCAAAGCCTCCCTGACGATCCGATTATGTGTCTCTGAGATGTTACAGGCACTGGCTAATAGGTGCCTTCCTAGGCCTGGTCCCCAGACCCCACGACCCCCACCATCAATCAAAACTGCACGTAAAAATGTGTGCCTTCTGCTCCCCTGCCAGGAGAGTGAGGCACAGAAAACATGCTACACTGCTATTCACTTAGCAGAGAGAGAATTCTCAGGACAGATCCTCTACCCACTTCTTTGGAAAGATATCCTGTCAGCGTCTTTCACCCTCAATGAATGGGATGGATTTAGTCCTGTGTTGCCTCCTCGCAGCAGGACAAAGGCCCAGGTGGGATGTTGTGTTGAAACTGGCCATGTTTTTAATCACATTTTGGCTGGTTATGAATGGGGATGCAATTAAAACAGGGCTGCGGTAATCTTGGCTAGGTGGCTCCAGGTTCCTGCCTGAGCCGTGATGAGGAGACAGAGAGAGAGAGAGAGAGAAAGGCATTGTATAATTCATGGTGCAAGCTTCATTTCTTATTAAGTGCCTCTGGAAAAAGTCTCCGAGTGAGTGGCTCTTCTATCTGTCTTGCTGAAATATGGCCATGATCTTTTGCCAGTCACTCCTGCCCCCCACTGTTTTGAAATGGTGAATTAAATTTTCTTAGGAAATGATCCTATTTATTAATTTCCGAGCAGTGGACGGGAACCTATTCCTGCAGCTTGAACAGAAATATTTGAGCCCCACTTTCAGCTGATTTGGCGAGCTGGCTTCTCCTCGCAGCTTGGAGCAGCTCTTCCCGCAGCTGCTGAGGAAAAGCAGAGGGAGAACCTTCTCCAGGCAACTATCGGAGGCCAGTTGGTCTGAAAGAGTAATTTAGCGGTCGTTTTGTTTTTAAAAGCTCTGGTGTTCACTGCCTGATGGGAACACAGAACCGCCCGGCTGAGAGAAGGCTGCCATTTGCAAGGGCTGGAGGTTCTTCTAAAAATGTTCAGCTGAAACAATTAAGAGGCTGTTAACATTTTATACAGAACACTAAATAATTAAAGTCTATTCACTGCCACAGTTTTTAAAAATGACAGCTGTACACCAAGCGTTTAGACAGGCAGGCGGAAATAGATTGTTCTCTGTTCAATGAGAAAGGACAGGAGGGTGTCCAACTGGGAAAGACGGAACTCACGGGACCAAGGTCTCCGGCGAATGGCACCTGCAAACGTTTGTCTGAGCGACACAGACAAAAGATGGATTTGTGTGTGTTTCTGCCAAACAGGGCCCTAACGACAGGGTTGCGTGTGCGTTCAAGGCATGTCAGCAGAGTATAAATTAGGCCATGTGCAACCAGTTCAGGCAAATCCTGAATCCCAAACCAAGTTGGGCCAATTCGGGTCAAATCTGAAGCAGATCAGTTTGGTCTGAATTGAGACGAGATCAGATCCAGATTGGTCAAAATCGCTCCGGGCCCATTCAAGAATTTGGACAATAAAAGAAAGCCAGATTGCATGTCTCCAATGTAATTATCATCATCATCTTAGAACAGCAGAGCTGGAAGGAACCCTGTGAATCATTGAGTCCAACCCCTGTATCTAGATAATCAAAATCCGGTCTATGGCTTTGGCTGAACAACTGACATCGCTGCTGAAACTGGCTCAAGGTTTACTAAGGACAGGCTCATTCAACCCACATGTCTTCCATTCATTTTATTCACCAGAGATGATTCCAGTGATCACAGACCCTGAGCACATCTCAAAAAGTTCATCATCATCATCATCTAATCTTAATCTTGGAACTGCAGAGCTGGAAGGGGCCTTATGGATCATCGAGTGCAGACCCAGTCAAGGAGGCACCAAGCGGGAATCGAACTCCCAGACTGATACCTCAACCCCTGAGCTGTCCAGCAGTTCTTCTGAAACCAGACCACTTAAGGAGAACACTGGGATGGGATCATCTAGAGAGAAGGGGCCTTTGCAAACTCATTGCAAAGGGAGGAGGTGGGTTTTATGCCAAGACTGGCTTAGTTCTCCTTGTCCAAACTCAGACAAATTCATAGAGGGATTTAGGGGCACATTTGTGATCATGTCCAGCCACAAACTGAGAGGGAAACTTGGCTGCCCCTGAAGAAACAAAGAGGAACTATAAGTGCATGATGGGTTGTTTAGGAGAACTTTCCTGTAGCCTTCATCCTTCCTTAGTGCTTATGATAGCTTTCTGGTTCTTTCAAATGTCAAAGTATTCCGTCTTCTTCTTCTTCTTTTTAAAAAACCCACCAATATTGCTACCATTCACACAAGCACAAATCGAAAGATTTGCTTTAAAAAAACTACGCTTTGGAACCTACGCCAAAGCAGAACAAATATTTTGCCTTGAGAAGCAAAAATAGGCTTAGGGGGGGAAAAACTCCAATGGTCTGAGATATTTGAATGTGTGCAAATTTTTCTTCAGACGAGCCTATGGTGGATAATTGGTATTCCTTTGCATTTGAAAGCAAGCTAAACAAAAGAGGGCAGGAGCCTGGCTCCATCGCGGTACCTGTGACTGACAAGACGGAAACAGTCACTGGTTTTAAAATGGCCTTCCCTCCACCCCTTCTTGGGCACGTACACTTGCTTCCATCCGCCAGAACCCTTTGCATGTTTACTGAGTTCAGTGGGGCTTGCTTTGGGATTAGTGAGCATAATTAGCTCGCGCCAGGGGTATTGTTTGATTTGCATTATGGAGGGTTTGTTTGCATCTCTGCTGAATCACTGAGAAAAAAAGCATGTTGTTTGTATTCTGCTGATGGGGAGCCAACTCATAGTCCCCCTCCCTTTTTTTCTTTTCTTTTCCTTTCACTTTCCTTTTTTTCTTTCCTTCCTTCTTCCTTTCTTTTCTTTCTTTGCGTCCCGTTTTGTCCGGAAGCTACCAGGGCCTTGTCTGTTCGGTGATTGTGCAGGAGAAGCGCCTGTGAAGATGCTGGGTGACTCAATTGAAGGGCACCGAAATTCAAAACAGCCGATCTGGAGCGACTGGTAGGAAGGGAGCCCTGGCCAATCAGGGGCCAGGATGTGTAGATGGCTTGGTGGACCAGAAGAGGCTTCACTCTGGTCCACCAAGTGAATTCAAGGGCAGCTCCCCAGTTGTCCTCCTGGCAACCATCTTGGGACCTTCTACCACCCACCCTTCCTTTAGGTGTGGTAGATGGTTATGATGTGGTTGAGGGGGTATAAGATGTAGCTTCTGTATTAATTCGGAATTTAATCTGTGTATTGGAGGAGACTTGTGGTGCAGTGGTTAAACTGCAGTACTGCAGGCAAAACTCTGCTCACAACCTGAGTTCAATCCCAACAGGCTCATGTAGCCAGCTCAAGGTTGACTCAGCCTTCCATCCTTCCGAGGTTGATAAATAGAGTGCCCAGGTCACTGGGGTGTATGTGTGCATTGTGTAGCCTGCATAATTGAATTGTAAACCACAAAAAGAGTGCTTTAAGTGTTATGGGATGGCATATAAGCAGCACACTTTGCTTTGCTTTATTGCCATAACTGTTGCTACTTTCAGCAGTGTGGGGGGGTTGTTGTTCCTAGGAATAGGTGCTGGTGAGAGATGGGGGGCAGTGGCTCTATCCCAGGTTAGAGATTTTCCGGATGGGATCATGGATTGTGGGGAGGGGCTGGAAGGGGTGTGCCTGCCCGGGAAGATTGACAGGTTCTTCTTGAGGCCTTGAACTCAGGGGGACCCAAATCAATTTGGCAACCCTTGGTTACTGCACAAGGGTGGCAAGGGTTGTATCAACCGTCTGATGGGTTACCCGATGCAGGTATCGGCTTCTCCATGCCGCGCCAAGACTCTTCTGCTGCGGCCAATCGAACCTGTGGCCTGTCATTTATCCACAACATTTTAATAAAATGTTTTCAATTTAAGCTGGTGTGTTTTCTCGCAGGTGGAGGGGGCGCAACCAGGTGTCTTTGTGTATGAACCCAACATCTGACTCAAAGGGCATGGTCATCTCATGCAGCCATTACTTTACACAGGCCACTCCAGCCACCAGGTTGATGTGGTGCAGGGGATTCTGGGAAATGTGGCTGTGGGGATTCTCCTGCACCCAGGAGAATTTGGTTACAGAGAATTTCCTTCCTTCCTTCCTTCCTTCCTTCCTTCCTTCCTTCCTTCCTTCCTTCCTTCCTTCCTTCCTCCCTTCTATATTATTACTTCTTCTTTCCTTATAGATTTTTCTTTCTTTCTTTCTTTCTTTCTTTCTTTCTTTCTTTCTTTCTTTCTTTCTTTCTTTCTTTCTTTCTTTCTTTCTTTCTTTCTTTCTTTCTTTCTTTCTAATGTATCTGGCAGCAATAGAGTGAAAACCAAACTCACTGAATCAAAATGGCGATTCAGGTCTGTCCAGCCAACATGCCTTCAAGAATCTTAAAATCCATTTCTCAGAAACATCGGTCGGTCAACAAGGAGGCCACTGGGAGCTGAATTCTCATCCACAAGCAAAGGAAATAGATACGTACCATGCATCTACAAATGAATCCACCTTGCTTTATCTTTTTGTAGCATTCCCATCTTTATGGGCCATTTATGACCATTTGTTTTCCAAAAGAAAACCCCACAAGAGCACCGCATAACATTTTGTGGTGAGAAAATTAAATGCCTCCAAGGTCAACGTGAGGGTTTGTTTTTTTTTTTTGTTTTTTGGCTAACCAGTGCCACTGGGCCTCCGTCCACTAGCCCTGATCCCCAGGACGCCTGGTGCGAGGAAGCCACGTCCTGGGCTCCCAAGGGCCCTCTGCTGAGCCTCAACTTTCGTGCTGCGCCAGGCTCATTGAGAAAGGACAGCTTGACTCGTTAACGCTGCCGAAATGAATTGGGACGAGGCGGAGTGCAAGCCCTGCCTGCGCAATGGCTTTCAGATAGAGCCGATGGGTCAAAACTGCTACCCATCAGCCCAAGGTCACCTTCAGAACATCTGAAAGGCGCCGAGAAAGAAACAGGCCATTTACACCACCGAGAAAAACAACGAAGGTAAAACCAGAAAGTAAAACTTCCTTCTGGAAGTCGAGGAGCCAGGGAGAATGAAAACGGCAACGGTTCCAGCGCAGAAGAGGCCCCTGTGCTAAACCTTCTTCCACTGGCATTTGAATGCAAGCAAAGAAATTCTACCAGGCACAAAACTCCTGGAGCAGGGTGGGGCGAGAAGAAGGGGTGTTCATCATCCTCACAACCTCCATGGACCGGCCTCATTAGTGCCTGCAGGAGCTACACATTATATAATTACATGAGATGCTTTCTGTCTGATGGGGCATCTCTGTTAAGTTTATGACCTCCAAGCAGGCAGCCTTCTCTGTCTCAGGTGGGACCGCCTTCCTTGTTTTGGTGTGAATCCCTCTCAAACCAAGAGGACAAGAGCCGCGAACAAACTGGCCACTCAGTAAGACAGATGAAGCTATACACATTGCTTCCCCCCCCCCCCCCCCATGTTGGAGCTGATGGCATGTTTTCCTCCCAGACACGCAATTCCTTCAAAGCTCAGTTGCTTGTGTCTTCAACTTGCAAAGGACACCTGTGTTTTCCCTCCTGGTGACCAATTTACAGAATTACTTCCCAAGGTGCCAAAGTAAGGAAAGGTCATGCTATGATAAATCAATGTCAAAGTGAATTAAGCAGTTATATCGATTGCTGTTTAAATGCAATCCCAAAGCCCAAGGTTCTACAGCTGATGATCCCCCACACAGGAGGATCATGAAGCTGCGGAGGACGTCTGCATCGGTACACCTGCCAAGAGGCCAAGAACCTCTGGGGATCGGGGTGGGTGGGAATTAGACCATGGTGGTGAAATACACCATCTCTCTCTCTCTCTCTCTGGGTCAAACTAGACAATATAGGTACCATGTCATTAGAGGCAGAGCTCCCTTAAGAGGCAAAAGACATCTGTTTATCCTAGCATGGGGTCTGGCCTTGCTGGCTGGGGGTTCTAGGAGCCATGGTCCAAAAACAAGGGTCAATCTTCTAAGTTCTGCTCTAAATTGCATGTCACACACACTCCATTCATTTTTCTATTTTGACCCCATTAAAACACAAAACAAACAAAAAATTCCTTCTGCACACCCAGTCCTGAAGATATGGGCCAGTTAAAATTTAGAAACAAGGGATCCAAACATTCTTTTTGAAAAAAAAATGAACTCAAATCCCTTCTTTTAAAAGAAAAACGACAGATAGAGGAAGCTGCTTATCTGTCTCAGCAGGAGAGGAGCAAGGCTGTTTTCTAGCTGCGTGGAGAAGACAGGCCAACGGTTCAAATGCAGTCCGTGTGTCTGAAGAAGCAGGCTGTAATCCGTGAAAGCGTGTGCTAAAGTCTTTGTGTTCGCCTTTGCGTTGTCATAAGAGGGTATTTTCCCCCCCTTTTTTATTTTTACTCCCTTCTGGAGCAGTGTGCCTAAACTTGTGAGTGTGGGTATGATGGCAGTTCTCTGTATCTCCTCCTTCTTCTCAGGTAATTCCTCCTGGACTTCCCAGTAGCACTGACTTTCAGAATGCGGAAGCTGTTACATGGAAAATAGCAGGACAAGTCACCCAGTAACTTACTCCTTGCTTTCTAAAGGACATTTTTTTACATCCATGACATGAGTTGTCCACCCCTCCTCTGAAAGTCCAGTCTATGTGATCAGACGGGCATTTGTCCTGCCGTTTGGTCTGCTGTGAGGATGACTGGTTCGCTCCTTTTGCTGGCTATCAGACAACATAATTGCTAGAGGAAAACAGGGTGTTCCTGCCTACACCTTTCTGTGTCCCTCCAGGGGTGGCTGTTTTTTTGGCGTGAGCAGGATCACTCCAGTTTGGATAATTTCTAAGACGTGCAATCGCTGGAAATGAACCAAAGTGGATCATGCAGCTTTAAATTTCCTTTCCACTTTCAGTTTCCCAATATTGTTAAGTGGCTTAACAAGACAGCTTAGCCACTTCATGATATTGGGAAATTAAATACTTCCTCGGCTGCTCCATGGAGAGACAAAAGAAGGAAGGGGGGAAATGTTAAGTCTGTTATGACAGCACTGATGCACTATACCACTCAGAATTTTTAAAAAAAATTGAAAAAGTTATCCTGGAAGTAAGAGAGGAATGGGCAAGAAGGGGGCCCACAAATTGTGCAGTTGAGTTTCCCGCATTTAGGGGAAATCACAGGGGTCAGCCCACCCAGTCCAGCCCCTGTCAAGGAGGCACAGCAGGGAATCGAACTCCCAATCTCTGGGCCCACAGCCAGAGACCTAAACCCCTGCGCTCTCCATCAATAGCTATTTACCTCAGCCTCAGAACCCCCACATGCGCACATCATGCGCTTACCCCCACACTGCCATGCATCAGGGCCAAATCCTTGCTAAGGCAACCCTTTCTACAGCAATTGGCGCTTTCTCGGAAGAGCGGGAGTAGGCATCGGGGGCTTCTCCCTCTCTCTCTGCCAGGGCTCTGAATCAGAGCTCTTGGCTGGCAATGACGGCTGCCAAATATTGATCCTTTCCCCTTCTTCATCTTTAAATGACAGGAATCTATTAAGGGCTGAGGTAATCCATCAAACGGGCATGTTTCAGAGCCTGACAGGAGATAAGGGGGCGGAGGAGGGGGACAGACGGACGTGGCTACCTTGTTGATTCCAATTTATCCCTTCCTTCCTTCCTTCCTTCCTTCCTTCCTTCCTTCCTTCCTTCCTTCCTTCCTTCCCCCTATCTTTAATCAATCCTTCCTTCCTTCCTTCCTTCCTTCCTTCCTTCCTTCCTTCCTTCCTTCCTTCCTTCCTTCCTTCCTTCCTTCCTTCCTTCCTTCCCCCTATCTTTAATCAATCCTTCCTTCCTTCCTTCCTTCCTTCCTTCCTTCCTTCCTTCCTTCCTTCCTTCCTTCCTTCCTTCCTTCCTTCCTTCCTTCCTTCCTTCCTTCCCCCTATCTTTAATCAATCCTTCCTTCCTTCCTTCCTTCCTTCCTTCCTTCCTTCCTTCCTTCCTTCCTTCCTTCCTTCCTTCCTTCCTTCCTTCCTTCCTCCAACTCCACTTCAATCCCCTTTGCCACTTCCCACTGCCACCACACCTCTCTTCGCCCTCTGGTCAAACCATCCCACCCAGTGCTGCTCTTCTCTCTCCTCACACTTTTATCCAAGCACACGGTGGCCAAAATTGCTCTCTCCTCTGGATTGTTTGGAGTAAGGGACCCTCTGTTGCTAGCTAGGGGGTTCTGGGAGATGTAGTTCCCAGCAGTAACTTCTCTAGGATCTGTGGCTGGATCCTGCACCCACTCCTGGACCTTCTCTTTACACCCACCGCCCTTCTTCTCTCAGTCCCAATGAAAAATGAGGGCAGGAGTCCTCCGCCTTCACAGAGCACATTTCGAGAGGTGCTGTTTTGGAGGCAAGCAACCCCGGCTGAAATGTCCTCCTCCGCAACCCCTCTTTTTATCATCCAGTCACCCTGCAGGTCAGTCTGATCCTGTGAACCAGAGTCTTTGCTCACCAAGCCCTCCACTGCTGTAATTTGTTGTGTGTCTGTGTTGTTGCTTGCTTTTTTAAAACTCTTTTTTGTTTTTTAAAATGTATATTATGAGCTGCCTTGGGCCCTGGAAGAGAGGAAGGCAGGATATAAATAAATAAGCAACATGTAATAAACAGCTCTAGCAAACATTTCCAGTGAGGACTTGGACGGCCCCATGAAGTCATGCCGTGTGTTCAGCAAAGCTCATCCCTCAACACGTGCACACAGATGTGCCCTCTGAAGAACCCGCTCAGGCCTATTGAGTGCAATGGGCCTGTCGCTGCAGCTTAGACCGATGCCCATTGACTCGGACGTTAGTTCCAATAAGATGCAGTTCAGTGGCGGGAAAAGTAAGGTCCTGCACTTAGGAGGGAGAAACCAGATGCAGAGGTACAGGACAGGTGGTACCTGGCTCAGCAGTAGTACCTGTGAGAGGGATTTAGGACGAGTCAGCAGTGTGCTCCAGCTGCCAAGAAAACCAACACAGTCCTAGGCTCCATCAAGAGGGGGACAGCATCAAGATAACGGGAAGTGATCGTACCACTCTATACCGTGCTGGTGAGGCCGGACGTGGAGTGCTGTGTCTAGTTCTGGTCACCACAATACAAAAAAGACGCTGAGGCCTGGGAGGGGTGCAGAGAAGAGCAACCAAGATGATAAGGGGACTGGGGGCTAAATCCGATGAAGAACGACTCAAAGAACTAGGGATGTTGAGCTTAACGAAGAGAAGACTGAGGGGAGACGTGATAGCCGTCTTCCAAGATCTGAAGGGTTGCCCCACGGAAGAGGGCATCAATTGATTCTCCATTGCGCCTGAGGGTAGGACAAGAACCAATGGGTAGAAACCCGTCAGAGGGAGATCCAACCTGGAAATAAGGAGGAATTTCCTGACGGTGAGAAACATGAAGCAGTGGAACGGCTTACCTCCCGATGTGGTGGGTGCCCCATGGCTGGAGGTTTTCAAGAAAAGATTGGACAGCCATCTGTCTGGGATGGTCTGAGGTCTCCTGCCTTGGGCCCCAGGGGGTTGGACTAGAAGACCTCCAAGGTCCCTTCCAGCCCTTCGACGATTCTATCATTCCTGTAAACCCTGTGGGATTTACTTGGAGATGTGCCTGGGAAGTACTGCTGCCTGATGGGGTTCTTGGGGTGTAGGGACTTAAAGGGCAGAAGAGCATCAATGTGGCCACTTCATCCTTTCAGGAACCCAAAGGAAGAATCCCTGTGGATTCCTTCTACTGGGGGCACCTCTTGCTGTTCGTTCTCCATCCCAAAGGAAGGAAGAGCTCATGCTTCAGCTTCTGAAAGTGATGTTAGGATGATTGCTAGGCATCCTTGGCCTGTTCTGAGAATAGCAAGGCATCTGAGGCGGAGGCTACTGCTGCCAGAGGCAGGCACCAGGCAGCCTCCTCCGGGAGGGAAGGAGGCTGGAAGCAGTTGGCTTTAAAAAACCTTGCACGGCTTGTGAGGAGAAACGCACCGGTGACCAGGCACGTGCAAAGGGGCAGCTCCTTTCTTGCAGGAGGAAGGACTCAAGGGGTGCCTGTAAAAACCTCCCCAGCTGCTCCGAAGCAAGACCAGCAGCCTGGACGGCGAGTTCAAAGAGCTGGGCAGAAAGGAACTGAGAGAGAGAGAGGGAGATGGTAAATCTCAAAATAAAAGCAAGGAATTGCTCCTATCCAACCAGAAAACAGAGGGGTGGATAAAATCAGTATAAATGCATTACATGAGGGAACATGAAGCTTCAACAGTAATATGAGACACTCTATAAAATCTAACTTGCTGGGATAGCCTATAAAGAGGAAAATACACTGAGTGCATTTTTCGACCTATCGTTTTCTTGGGCAGCTAAAGGCAACCGCAGAAGTACGTAAGGCCCGGGATCGATCGCTAGGATGACACCCCTTTCAGCTGGCGCCCAGCAAGACTGGAAGGCAGCTTCCCTGGGCCATGTTTTTATAACAAAACTGTGAACCCACCTCTCTCTTTTTGTTGCATTTAAGAAGTACACGTTCTGGAAAGTTCTAACTCAAGTGAAGTTGTTGCCTATTGCTGGTTAACACCGGAGGATGGATGGAATACAAAGACGGCCCCAAACTTTTCAGAAAGCAATTACCGTTATAGCATCCCCGTAGCCCGGCTCCAGAGATGTTAGAGCGAAGTTCAAAGCTTAAAATTGTGTACACTGAAAATCTCTGCTTTCAAAAGCCCTCAAAAGCTTTGTTCTTTCGGCAGAGTCTCCTAGAACCTTATCGAAGCAAGCAGAACGGGATCCTTTGCAGTTATCTCCAGCCAGACGGGTTGTTTCGCCCAGATAATAGTCGCTCTGAAGGGATGTTTTTCCACCGAATTCTAAATATGCAACACTGCCAGGTTTTGAGCATGGGTAACTTACTCCAGGAAGACCGGTGACTCCTGGCTTTTAAGTTCATCCCTAATATGTAGGGGTTTCTGGGGTGCAGCTGGGCTAATACCTCCTCCATCCCCTTTAATAGAGTCAGTTTAAAAGGCCTGGAGATAAGCTGAGCTTCTAGATGGAGGAGAAACTTTAAAAGTGAACAGGCTGTGCATGGGCCTTATCTTATCTCCTCCTCTTTGGGGGGGGGGGGGAGCATGACGAAGCCGAGCAAGGCAGAAATACATCCAGCCTCTTTTCCTTCAGGTTTGTCTCTAGATGTCAAGAGAATGAATTCCTTGGGAGCCCTGGGGAAGGAATTAACCCTCTGTCTGATGGAGCTGGAGAAAAACTCCACTCCATGCAGAAAACGCTGAGCTAACCAGAACGTCCTCAACCCCCAGGGCCTCCCTACAAACTTTCCCCACCTGGCCAAGGCTTAAAAGCATCTCTGGAGGACCTGCATCCTGGCTCTCCCCAAACATCCCTAAGGAGAAGGCTTGCTCAGTGGGAGGGGTGGTGCTGGGACCTTTGGCCTTATGCAAGTCCCCCCCAGGGAGAGAAATCTGGCGGCTTTTAAAAGGGCTTTGAAACAGTCTCTCAGAACACAAGGTCACATTTGCTGTGATTACCTGGAATGGCATTTTCCTTTTAACTTACTTATTTTAAAATCTTTCATTTGAATGGGCTTTTCATATACTAATAGATAGTGATTAGAGATGGGGACGAATATAAAAAAACGGATCGTTTTTTTCCGACGAAAATAGCCAATTTGTTAAATATTCGTCAATCCGTATTTGTCAAATTTTAAGTCCTGACGAATACAGATCGACGAATATTTTCCCGTTTTTATTCGTCCTTCGTAATTAAAAAAAAACATTCTGCCTACCGGCTGCCGATCAGCTGATCAGCGAGCTGATAGGCAGCCACCCACCCCCACAGCCACCAACCCCCACAGTCTACCCCCACCCCCTTCCTCTCCGTACCTTAGCCCCACCCCACCCCCGCTGACACCCCCTTACTGTAATCATTGCTGCTGCCACCGAGGTCTCCATCAGGCCTCCACAGCTACGGTGTGTAAAAAGGGAAAGATGGCGGCTGCGGCTTCATTTAGGGTAGGGAAGCTGCAGCTGCCATCTTTGCAAAGGGCAGCCTGGATTCTCTTAGCCTGCCTTAAGGTGGGGGTGTTTTTTTAAAATAACTTCATGGGGGCAACTTCGTACTTCGTGAGTCGTCAACTTTTGATGACTCACAAAGCGGGACGACTTGCCAAAATGGTGAGTCGTCCCCATCTCTAATAGTGATGCTGTAGATGAACAGAATCAAAGATTTCTGCTGTTTTATGGGCTTATCCCTAGTATCACTCAAACAGAAAGTTGCTGCCAGAAATAAAACTCACAAACAATAAAGACAACAGCTTTGTCCCTGGGCTGCTCCACAGCAGAATAGGGTAGTGCCATATGGTATAAATCAGCACGTGCCAAACAAATGGATGCAGCTGTTAATGAATCCTGCAGGATCATTACTGGCTACCTGAAACCTACCCCTGTGGAAAAAGTCTATTGTTTGGCTGGCAGAAGTATGCTAGCAAATAATGAACGGAATAAGGCAATGCAGCACCAAAGCCTTCCACTTCATTGGACACCAAACCCCTAAACGATGGCTAAAAGCAAGGAAAAGTTTTCTGCATGCCTCTCAAGCTCTCAGTATGAAACCAGAAGCAGCGAGGCTAAAACCATGGAAAGTAAAAACGACATACTTTGCCAAACGGAAGACTGCCGAAGAGCATTTCCCACCAGGACAAGACTCCGGCTGGACCATCTGGAAGTCAATAGATTTCGAAGCAAAGCAAGAAGATCAAAGAAGAATCAAGCAGAATGGGGCTACTTGGACACAGGACAATTTTTCTGTGACTGTAGAGAAATTCAATCACTGCAGCACGTACGTGCAAGCCGTTTATGCCTCACTACGTGTATAAAAGAAGATCTAGCAAATGGCTGAGTTAATGCTATTGAAGTAGCCTGCTTCTGGTGGAAAACATTCTAGTTAACACTTTTAATTTGTTTTTAGTTTTACTTATATTTCATATATGTCCATAATTTTAAATTGTACAACGCTGTGATACAAATAAAGACGGACTCAACCCCAAAACTGGACCTGAGTAAGGGAATATTCCAGGGGTCACGGAGGCCACGTTTGGGGTTTCTGTGCCTCTAGTCCAGAGAGAGTAGTTAGAAGTGTGGGCAGGTTCAAAGCATGGCTTTCAAGCCACTTGGTGCAGCCATAAAGTTGGGCCAGGGTAATTGTGGGGTTCTCCTTCATGGATGCACTGCGCACCTGAATGTGGCAAAAAGGTTTGAGATGAGAGAGGGCCTTCTCGGTGGTGGCTCCCAGGCTTTGGAATGAGCTGCTTCCCTGAACCCAGGCTGGCTTCCTCCCTCTTGTCTTTCCATCGTCAGGCAAAAAGACCTTCTCTTCAAGAAGGCTTTCAAGCAATAAGTGTCCCAGGAATACTTTATTTGTTAAATATAGAACTTTTTAGATGCTTAAAATTGTTTTTATCCTTGGCTTTTAATCTTTATATAGATTTTATGGCTTTTGATATGATATTTATATCATGTTTTAAAACTGTGTTTGGTTCATAGTTTCATCTGCAGCGAGTCACCTTGGCCCCCTTTGGGGGGGGGCTTCGTTTTAGCTACCAAGACTGATCACCCCAGATCACGTTTTTTTCTCTCTTCTTGCTCTTTCTCTCACCTTCCTTTTCAAGGCATTTTGATTGGATGGCAATTGTTTGTTTGTTTAAAACATTTGTACGCAAACCTTTCTCCTTAACAGGATCCAAGACAGCTTACAACAATTAAAAGCCAATGTTTAAAAGCGAAAAATAGGAAGTATACAAATATTTTAAGAAGTAGTATATGATATTGTCCTGGATGTCCCGGACAACCCAGATAGTGTGGCTGCTGACCTTGAGCCAGACATCCTGGAGAGCGAAGTCAAGTGGGCCTTAGAAAGCATGGCTAACAACAAGGCCAGTGGAGGAGATGGCATTCCAGTGGAACTATTTAAAATCTTAAAAGACGACACTGTTAAGGTGCTACACTCAATATGCCAGCCAGTTTGGAAAACTCAGCAGTGGCCAGAGGATTGGAAAAGATCAGTCTACATCCCAATCCCAAAGAAGGGCAGTGCCAAAGAATGCTCCAACTACCATACAATTGCACTAATTTCACACGCTAGCAAGGTTATGCTCAAAATCCTCCAAGGCAGGCTTCAGCAGTATGTGGACCGAGAACTCCCAGAAGTACAAGCTGGATTTCGAAGGGGCAGAGGAACTAGACACCAAATTGCTAACATGCGCTGGATGATGGAGAAAGCCAGAGAGTTCCAGAAAAACATCTACTTCTGCTTCATTGACTACGCAAAAGCCTTTGACTGTGTGGACCACAACAAACTATGGCAAGTTCTTAAAGAAATGGGAGTGCCTGACCACCTTATCTATCTCCTGAGAAATCTCTATGTGGGACAGGAAGCAACAGTTAGAACTGGATATGGAACAACTGATTGGTTCAAAATTGGGAAAGAAGTACGACAAGGCTGTATATTGTCTCCCTGCTTATTTAACTTATATGCAGAATACATCATGCGAAAGGCTGGACTGGAGGAATCCCAAACCGGAATTAAGATTGCCGGAAGAAATATCAACAACCTCAGATATGCAGATGATACCACTCTGATGGCAGAAAGTGAGGAGGAATTAAAGAACCTCTTAATGAGGGTGAAAGAGGAGAGCGCCAAAAATGGTCTGAAGCTCAACATCAAAAAACCTGAGATCATGGCCACTGGTCCCATCACCTCCTGGCAAATAGAAGGGGAAGATATGGAGGCAGTGACAGATTTTACTTTCTTGGGCTCCATGATCACTGCAGATGGTGACAGCAGCCACGAAATTAAAAGACCCCTGCTTCTTGGGAGGAAAGCGATGACAAACCTAGACAGCATCTTAAAAAGCAGAGACACCACCTTGCCGACAAAGGTCTGCATAGTCAAAGCTATGGTTTTTCCAGTAGTGATGTATGGAAGTGAGAGCTGGACCATAAAGAAAGCTGACCGCCGAAGAATGGATGCTTTTGAATTGTGGTGCTGGAGGAGACTCTTGAGAGTCCCCTGGACTGCAAGGAGAACAAACCTATCCATTCTGAAGAAAATCAACCCTGAGTGCTCACTGGAAGGACAGATCCTGAAGCTGAGGCTCCAATCCTTTGGCCATCTCATGAGAAGAGAAGACTCCCTGGAAAAGACTGTGATGTTGGGAAAGTGTGAAGGCAAGAGGAGAGGGGGACAACAGAGGACGAGATGGCTGGACAGGGTCATCGAAGCGACCAACATGAATTTGACCCAACTCCGGGAGGCAATGGAAGACAGGAGGACCTGGCATGCTCTGGTCCATGGGGTCACGAAGAGTCGGACATGACTCAATGACTAAACAACAACAACAACAATATTAAAAAGGGTCAATAAAATCAGAACTAAAAAAAACACACATTTACAAATAACAGAGCACAGCGATCCATTGAAAAACACCCCGAAACACACACCGTCTTAGACAGCCAGTCGATTAAGGGAAAGCCTGCTTGAAGAAGGAGAGCAAAAATGGCAGACTCTGGAACTCCAGTGGCAGGGAGTTCCAGAGTCTGGGAGCAGCCACGGAGAAGGCCTTATCCTGTATCCCCACCATACATACCTGTGAAGGTGGTGGGACTGAGAGAAAGGCCTCTCCTGATGATCTTAACACCTGAGCAGGCTCATAAAGAGAGAGGCAGTCCTTGAGATAGCTTGGACCTAAGCCATTCAGGGCTTTACCGGTGAAAAACAGCACATTGAATTGTGCTCAGAAACTGTGCCAGTGGAGCTGCTGTAACAGAGGAGTTTCATGTTCCCTGTAACCAGCCCCAGTTAACAATCTGGCTGCAGCCTTTCGGACCCGCTGCAGTTTCCGAACACTTTCCAAAAGGCAGCCCCACGTAGAGCGTGTTACAGTAATCCAGCTGAGAGGTAACTAGGGCGTGTGTCACCGTGGCCACATCAATGGCCTCATCTTGTGGACGTGAATTTCATAGGTCAATGGCGCTCAGTCGCTTTCCCCTCCATCTTCTCCTGCCTTTGTTTCTGTGCTGGGGGTGACCTTGGCGAAGCGCAAGAGGGCTTCAAAAGCCCACATCCGGCTTTCCAGAGCTTGCGCTGAGTAACCGGAGAGGGGAAGCAAACACCAAAGATCTCCCTTTCTTCTCCTAAAGCTCCTGTCTGCTTCACCAGGCAGGCTTCGTTTTGGCTCTCCACCATGGCCGCTGCCGCCACGTTCTCCCTCCCCAGACAATCCCTAACCCAAATAAAAAAAGATCGGATGAAAGTAGCAGGATGTGTTTCACAGCTTAATAATTTTAGCTAAATGTCTCTCGTCTCTCCCTGTCAGGTAAGGTGAGGGAAAAGATCAGAGACAGCTCGGCGAGCAGGGTGGAGATGCATATTCATGGTGGCGGTGGCATCCGGCACCTGGCTGCCTTCCAGGAAGCGGACGTGCCCAGTCCAGTCTGCTCCTCTTGGCACCTTGACCTGCCACCTCTCCCACTGAACACCAACCAGGGGCGGCGGGAGGGGGGATTTTCCCGGTTTGTTTCACGCTTGTGAGTGGCTGCGGCTCGCTCTCCCAAGGCAGGGACACCGGGGAGACCCTCCTCCCTCCTTCGGCCAAGGCTTCCAAGGTCAAGACTTCCAGCACTGCTAGGATTGAGTTTTCAGTATTCAGTAGGGTACGGAAAAGGGTTGGGCGCGGCTGGCACCTCATCCTGCCAGATTGCTGGGCAACTCGGTGGACCACACAAGTTCCTTTGTCCTGTCCAGTTCTTGCCCTAGCTGAGTGCCACTCCCTGGGTTCAAGCCTCCCTCAGTCCGTGGATGTCGCCAGGTCTTCAGCTCTGTCCCGAGCCAACTCACACCCTTCAAGGAGAGTGGGAGGGTGGGCTGCTCGCCAATGTCCTCGCCTCCCCAGCACCACCACCCCCGCACTGGCCCTCCTTTTGCCACCTCCATAACCAGGACCTTTGTGGGGTGAGGTCGGGGTGGGCACTGAGTCTTGAAACCCGGTCTCCCGTTGGTGCTTTTGCCACCAGTGGATGTACCAGTTCCCTCTGCTTTGTCTTTGCTTGGCCACCGGGACTCCAAACCCAACACCTGTCCGTGGCTTCTGGAGCAGCGAGCAGCCTCCCTCTTCCAACCTTTGCCCATTTCCTCCTTGGCTTCACCCCCTTCCTCTCCCTTTGACTCTGCCAAGGGCGTCAAGCTCCCCTTCCTCCTTCTCCATTTTTATAACTGGCTCCTGCCGGCTAGACCTGGCCCAGGTGTGGCCTCTCCCCCACCGACCCCTTCTGCTTTCCTTTCGGTCCCCTCCACTGAGGCCCCCAGAGGGTATAGGGGGGCAGGGTGCCTGCTAGGGGCTCCAGAGGCATCTCACAAGGTTCATGGGTCCCGCGTCGGAGGCAGATCCCGAAAGGGGTTCTTCCTACCAAGCCCGTCTCCCCTGCCACCTATAGCCCCATCGAACTGGGTTCAGGAAGCAAGAGAGTTTGGAAGAGCTGACAGAGCTACGCCTATATCAGTGATCTCTGTAGAGATCGCTGTTTCCACATCTATTTCTGAAGAAGTGGACTTGTCCAGGGAAGCTCACAGGAAAGCGTTGCATTTAGTCTTTCAGGTGCCACCACATTTTTGCCTTCTTTATTTTTTCATTTCTGTTTTGCTCTTGCCTAACAAGTTATTTCTCCTAGTTCAGGGTGGCCGGAAAGGGTGGGGGGGCTTCTGTCAGCTCTTGTCCAAAAGGAAGGTAACGTTTCCAAGTTCTGATAACAGCCTTGGTGCTTGAGGGCCCTCCGATGTGCCAGGAGGACGAGCACGGCATGCATTTTGGTGAACAACTTGCTTCACCCTTCATGTCGGGGCTTGCTGGGGGGTGGGTAGGTTTCTTCTTTCCTTAGCTTTTCTCACGTTCTGCGTACAAGTCCCACCGTCCCACCGAGTCAGTACGGAAGTGCTCTGAGCACAGCCAAAGGCAAACATTTCCTTCCCCCAAAATCATTTTGGCCAAGAATTTTCTGCCATTTCCCCAGTTTCCCCTCCCCACCCCCCACCCCAAAGAGCCACCCTCACCCCGAGAGAACCTTGCTTGCTTTTTGGTTGTTGTTGCTGCTGATGTTGCTTTCAGCGGCTGCATTTGCTAATTCTTCTGTCCAAACAAGACAAGATTTAAAGACACACAAATCTATGTACAGCTAGCCAGGGCAGGGAACATGACAGGCATTTAGAACAGATCTACTTGGCCTTGTAAAAGATCCAGGCGAATTTAGGAAGCTCTTTGGCAGCGGCCGGGGAGAGAGGCTTTCAAAGCCTCCAGGAGGACGGGGCTGGGAGGACAGTGTGTTCCCCAGCCAGGGTGCTGAAAAACCCTTCCTCTCTTGGTCCTGCCTGTCTGGATTCATCCTGAATGTATAGCTCAAATCCCCAGCCAGACTGTCTTGTACCAGACTTTAAAGAAGTACAGTAGCTGCCACCAGCTCCATCATGGAATGGAGCCCCTCTTATGGAAAGAATTCTGCTGAGGGTCTGTTCCCCACCCCCTGGATATGGGAAGTGCCACATACACAAATGGAAACGACAAAAAATATTCTGGGGTTTGTGGCTTGCTTGCCCCTTTAAATGAGGCATTTCCTGGGACGTGAACCGAGCAGAAGGTGATGGAGAGGACAAATCCTTTCTAAGAGGGAGTCGATCTTTATTTCACCTTAAAAGAAAATAGTGCAACACCTTCAAACCAAGGCCATGCAAGGAAGGAAGATCACAGAGACGGATCTCTGGGCGCAACTTTAGAAATCCAGAAATGGTAGAAGGATCAGGGAAATGCATGTTGGCATTTCTGGATGGCCAGCCCAGCAGCCAAATAAAATCCCTGATAGCAAGGATGTTTATGACAGCAGCCTCTTGTTGTCTCTCGCCTTCCATTATCCTGGGATCAGCTCTTCCTCCCGGCTAGCTGGAGAGAGGAAGGCACCGTCAATTATGAAAGAGAAACCAAAGTCTCGGGATGTATCAAAAAGTTAGGTACACTTCAAGACCTGCAAGAAGAATTTCGGCCCCAGCCAACTACGGCCTTCTTGACGGGGTGTACAAAGCAAACAAAGAGGAACAACACCTGAGGTGGACGTGATGATGATGCACACAGTTTAATCCTCTGTATCAGTTTTGCATTGCACTCTGTTCAACCAGCTCAGACTGCACTGTACATTATTCACAATGAAAGCATTCATAAAGCATGTTATTGATCCCATAGGATTAAGAAATGTAGCCATGTTATTGAACACCAGACCAATAATGTGTGATACGTGTTGAATTTTTTAAAAAAAATCTCTTTCTCAGCCCTGCTGAGAAATGCTACAGGCAGCAGAACAGGAGAAGGGTGTCCCTATGCCATCTTGGTGTCATCTTGCTTGCTTGTAGCCATTGTTCAAGGTGAAGGGTGTCATCTTGCTTGCTTGTAGCCATTGTTCAAGGTGACGCTGATTAGCCTGGGAGTGTTGGCAGGAAGTGGGACCAACTCTGTTTCTTCATTCAGACCCTGGAGAGCCAGGCTCCCCTGTCTCAATATCCAGTCAATTCCCCTCTTTAGCAAACCCTTATCACAGCCGGCGTGGAAGGCATCTACAGCCCCAAACTGTAGGTCTTGGGAAGAAGGGTTGTCTTCCATGACGTGACTGACCAGAAGGGTTGATGGTCTCACATCACCAATGTTGCCAAGGTGCTCCCCAAGGCCTTAAGCCATGCAGAGTTCGAAAGCTCTCTGCTTCTCTGCCTAGCCTGGAAATCTTCTCCATTTCTTTGAGGGTTGAACACTGGTGTTCCAGGAGACGCAGGGCATTCATCAAGAAGAAGGAAAAAATTGATGCCATGTGGGCAGCAGCAATGCTGCCATCATATCCCTCCTCTGTGATCCTAAAGGGCCATGACCTCAGGAGGAGTCCAACAGAGGCTTCGAAACAAGATTCAAGCGCTGGGAGACAACAGAAGAGATGCCAGACCCATTTATGTTGTTTAGCATACCGTGTATATTGATTTTCTGTACTGCCTAGCTCAAAACCTTGGCCTACCAAGCTCCAGGCAGAACTTCAGTTTCAGACAAACCAGGTATACCAACCACCTTTCTGGAACTGCCCTGAAGTTTGGTCTACTGCTTTCTTTTCTGGTGAGGGTAGACCGGGCCTCTGGCCTCTTCCAGCATGCTTTCACTCCAAAGAGGCAGGAAGGAAGGGTGGCTTCTAAAGGTTGGCACTTGGAGAGCCAAGATCCCGTTTTCCCTCCCTCAGTACAGACCCAAAGAGATGTTCCCCCTTTCTCCTTGCAAACCCAACAAGTCTGAAGTTAATTAAAACAGCACACGCTCGTGGCTGCCAGGAGCTTTTATTTATTTATTTTTCGCTAAGCCACTTTTTTTGTGTGCATCACATCTCTGGGGAAAAACAATCTCTGTGCTGTGCTTTAATTGAAGATACAATAATGGCAAGTTACTTTACTGCAGCTGCTATAATAGTGAGCAGCACCAAGGAGGGGGTGGTGGTGGAGAATCCCATTAAAACTATCGGTATTAGATCAACAGCTTCAGCTGATTATCCGAGTACCCCCAGGCAGAACTAAATTACAATCCACAAAAACACTCAGCAGAGGGTGTCTCCGGTACTCCACTAATTTTTGAACTGAATGGCTGAATGATAATCCTAATAGCCTTTTCAGAGTGGAGGTAACCAGAAAACAGTGTTGTTCTTGGCGCGGATGAAAAGAGAGTGATCCCTCTCGAAACCTTTTAATTTTGAATGCCACATTTGGGCCCAGCAGGAAACGCATCTGCAGGTTGTCATAGAATAAGCCAGCCGTACAGGTAGGGGTCATTGCTCAAGGTCAGTGCCCAGCCCGCCCGCCCCCGTGCAAAAATGTTCAGCTTCCCACTGGTTCCTCCAATTAAAAGTCTCTGAGGGAGCCCATCGGGGAGAGATCTCCATCTTGAGATCTCAGGAACCACCCTACTCATGGCTCAAGGTGACTGGAGGTGGGACACCGAAGACTATGGGCACTGTCTCATACTTTGGACTGATTCTGAAGGGTAAGCCAGCCAGGCGGGCAAATCAGCAGTAGGGCCCTCCTGCCTTCTCTTATGCAGCCTCTTGGCATCCCCAAAGTGGGTCCTCCAAAGGGAGAACCCCATAAGAATCAGGCATATATCTCTTCTTCCACAACAGAAGGAAGTGAGCCGCTAGATAGCTCAGTGGTTTAAGCATCTGGCTTCGATTCCCCTCTGGACACAATGATCCACAGGGTCCCTTCCAGCTCTGCCGTTCTAAGATGAGAGTTATCCTTCATAAACTGCTGGATAGCTCAGAGGTTTAGGTCTCTGGCTGCAGAGCCAGAGGTTGGGAGTTCGATTCCCCCCCCCCCCCCCGGGCCTCCTTGGCAGGGGCTGGACTGGATGATCCACGGGGTCCCTTCCAGCTCTGCTCCTCTTATACTGTTGTTGCTGTTAAGTCAGGGGAAGGGGCCAGATAGCGGGTTGCCAGCAACACTCATCGGGAGCCTGGTTTCGAGAGAAGGTGCTGCTGCAGGTGGAAGCTCTCAGGGAAGAGCCAGCCGCAGAAGCCGACAGCCAAGCAAACCGGTCCTGAGCTCAACAGTCCCTTCCTGGGCCGGTTTTGGAAGACAAACCTTCCCCCAGGAGGGGAGGTCTGTTGGCGGCTGTGCCCAAAGAGATGATGCTAGGATGTTCCGGGCATCCCCTCCCTTTGTCCAATCCCCGTCCCTCACCCGCACCCCAGCCTTCCATTCTGAATGTGTTGCAGCTCCTTGGAGCAGGGCTGTCTCTGCCCACGCCCCCCAGCCTTCGCCCCACAGGCCACGCACGGCTCAGGCGCCCTCCGATCTTGGAAGCCGCACAGAAGCAATAATTTATATTTTTTTTTTGCAAGGATGAAAGGATCTTGAGCAACCCCTTTAATGGATTGGGTACAAACGGGCTTTCCATCAAGATTAAGGCTCGGCGTCGCTCGGCTCTCGCTGGTGTCTCGGACAAACGTATTTATAGAGAACACAATGCAGGACCAGCGTCATCCGTTGTTTATGTCTCTGTCATTCCACGACCCCTCGTGTGCTGTCCCAGGTTGCCGACAGAATGACAAGCCGGGGCGGGGGGGGGGGGGGCTGCCTGGATGCTTGCTGTTGTTTCTCCTTGCTTTTTAAGTGGCCTTTTATTTTGGTCCGCTTCCTCCTTTACCATGAAATGCAATTTGTATTTCTCAGGATTCGGGTGCCATGATGGGTGTGGGCGGACTTGGTGAGGTATCTGCTCTAGCTGCAGTTTCTGAAACGCAGAATCATAGGATCACAGAATTCTTTAGCTGGAATGGACAGAAGGGTCATCTCGTCCAACGCCAGGCTACCGAAGAAAATCCAAAAATAAAGGACCCTGAGTGATAGTCTCCCGACATGTTTAAAAACTTCCAGCGAATCAGAGTCTGGCCCTTTTCAAGGGAGCCTCTTTCACTGCCAGACAGAAAGCTCTCCCTACGGTCTAGTCAGAATCTCTTTCCTTATCATTTGAATCCATAGGTTCAGCTCCTACTCTCTGTAAAAACAAGCTTGCTCTCTCTGCTCTGTGACAGCCCTTCAGATACCTGAAGATCATTACCTCTCGGTCCTCTTTTCTTCACGTGGACTTTGACCAGTCTCAAGGGAAGTCCCACACAGAAGGCACTGCAGTCTTCCAGACTTTAGGTTACCATTAATATATCAATCAGGGGGAGGAGATTATCCATGTTTTGGCCTGTTGTTTGCCCAGACCGTGCTCTCCTAGTCACTGAGCCCAACTGGGCCTCCCAAGATGACCATGCTCCAAGGAGTATTCTGGAAGAAGGAAGGAAGGAAGGAAGGAAGGAGCTGATGCTGGAAGGAAGGAAGGAAGGAAGGAAGGAAGGAAGGAAGGAAGGAAGGAAGGAAGGAAGGAAGGAAGGAAGGAAGGAAGGAAGGAAGGAAGGAAGGAAGGAAGGAAGGAAGGGTGAGCCATCAGCAGAAATGATGGTTTGAATTCTGAAATTCTCCACCCACTGAGCTAGACGTGAGTAGACATGGAAAGGATTTGCATCAAACTACATAAAAATCAGAAGCTCAGTAATGCTTGGTGACAAGGAGCCGAGTCCCGTGAATTGTGCTAGGAAGGATCCCTATTGTTGGAATAAGTTCCTAAGGGGGTGGCTGAGCTCCTGTTTTGGCCATAGATTTAAGTTCCATTTTCTTCGGTCGCAAAAATCCAAAGTCCAAAAAGAAAAGTGGATCATATTTTTATTGGACCGGAGAGAAATGAAAAGCAAGGAAGCTTTTGAACCCTCGGGGACTCTCCATCAGGTTGGGCACGGCAGAGCTGGAGGGGGTCAGAGGGACAAGCAGAACATTTCAAAAATCGCCCCGACAAGATGTGGCAGCCTTGGGATGGGAATTAAAGTCACCTCCCAAGATGGAGCTTGGAAGCTTGTCTTCCACCACCTGGAGGTACCTGCCTTCTCCCCAAGCAATGTGAGATGAGTGGTCTTCTCCCACTCCACACCTAGCTAGACGAAGGCTTGCCAGCCAATTCCACAATGCATGCTCCAGGGCCTTGTGTCAAAAGATGCCGCTCCTGTTGGACCCAGAGCAGAGGCACACAGAGATATGGCAATCTCCACATTGAAAGAGTTAGAGATGAAATCTAATTGACACCCCATGTGACAAGTGTCCGTTGAAGCCAATGAGGAACATCACCTAGCCGTTAGAGGACAACAGTGTCTTCAAGTGGAACAGTCCTCTTTGAATGATGGTGGATCGTCCGGCGCTGACTCCCAAGGAGTCCAAGTAGCAGAGGTGGGAGGCTGCTGTCACCCAAGCAGGCAATCCTGGGCTGGAGGTGCCTCAATCTAGTTTGGGAGGTAGCTTCATAGGTCCGCCTACCTGGAAGCTTAGTCGTTGTCCTGGAACCTTGTCTATTTGGAAGAGAGAACCCAATGTTGTTGTTCATTCTCTGAGGCCTTGCGTTTGCTCCTCAGTGAGAGCCAAAGGCTGGCTTTAAATGGACTTGGGGTGCAGTGATGGAACAGAGCCATCAACAGAAACATCAGGCCCCAATCATGTTTTCGCTGTACTTAGGCTGGAAATGCTGGATTTGGGAGGGAGCTTAAGCCTCCTAAATCATCTAAAACTGGTTTAATGAGCAATTTTAAAACTACAGGTAGTCCCCACTTCTCAGACGTCTCCTGGGCTGAGAACAGGGGGGGTGGCGGCTCCCGAACCTGTTGCATGGGGGGGATTCTTTCCTTGGGTTCTGTCAGACTCGGTTGCTGCCTGGCCTCTTTTCATCACTTGACCCCTTGCAGATGGGGTGGGCAAAGCTTGGCTGAAGCAAGTGCTGTTCAGCTGAGCAGCAAACCTCTCTCCCTGCTGCTCCCCTCCCCCTCACCATCATCCACCAACACACCAGATCTGCATCCTGATGAACTGCCCTCTTTGGCTTCTTCTCCTGCCCTTGACAGACAGGGTAGCCAATCATCCTCTGAAGCAAACTGCCAGATGTTCTGCGCCCCCCGCCTCCCCGCCCTCAACACGCACACCCGCCTATTCTGTTCATCTCGTCTGCTCAACGGTTCCTTTATTTTTTTCCCATTCCTTTTTTTTTCTTTAAAAATTGCCCTCTAGCCCTTCCCCCCCCCTTCTCTCAGTATCTTGAAAACTACGAAGGGAATGAAGGATGGTTCCCCCCCCGCATCCCTCCTGACCCTGTTTGCTATGTGGCAGGTGGAGCAATGAAGTAACCAAACAGTGACTTGTGTTCCTTCAACCAAGTTCATTTTCTTGTCAGGCTGATGGTTCTCATGAAATTGGCCCCATCCGTCTTTATTTTTCACAAGTGGGAGGCAATGGCCTGAGCGGGCTTCACGTCAAGACCAGGCAGCTTCTGGGCAGCAGCTTTAGAGGTTCCTCAAATGAGACCTGATTGGGGTAGGGCTCTAGAGAAAACTCCCAGACATGCAGGAACCGCATCTTGGGGGGGGGGGTTTGCTAGCAACTCAACCCCCCCTTCTTTAAGAGTTGGGTCTTGATGGTCACAGAATCACAGAACTGTAGAGCTGGAAGGGACCTCAACCTCTACCTAGCCCAACACCTTGTTCAATCCAGGAGACCTGCCGCAAAAGAGTCCCAGATTCGTGGCCAGCCAACCTCTACTTAATAACTTCTGCAAAGCCACCCTCTGAGGCTGTCCGTTGCACTGTCAAGCAGCTTTTGCCCTCAAGAAATCCTCTTAATATTTGTTGAAATCTCTTTTCTCGAATCTGTTAGTTCAGGTCCTGTCCTCTGCAGCCACAGAAAAAACAAGCGTGCTCCATCTTCCACATGACAGCTCTTCAGACAGCAGCCATAATAATCACCTCTCAGCCTCCTTTTCTGCAGGTGAAAGGTACCCAACTCCTTCCACCATTTGTCATAGGGTTTGGTTTCCAGGCCCCTTCCTCATCTTGCTCCTCTGGATATATTAATGATCCAGGATTTGTTATAGTTGTTATCAGTGGAATTGAGTGCACAGTAGAAATCAAACCTTGAAGTTAATAGGATCGTGTCTCATCAGTACAGATGACGGAAAGGCTGTGGCTCAATCGGAGACCACATGCCCAGATTTAAGCCCTGGCATCTCCTCCTGGTGGGAGTTCAGGAGGCTCCGGGGTAGACACTGACTGTCAATGGAGGGTAGAGAGCTAGACACCACGTCTGCCTGTCCCATCATTCTCTGAGTGATGAGAAGCTTCAAGAGGCCATTGCTTGCCCACCTTTCATTTCCTTGAGATGGTTGAAGGCATCCTGCAATATTTGTTTAGAAAGACGCAGGTGAAGCACAGATGGAAACTACCCATGCCTGAACTTACATTCTCTCTGCCTCTCCTGGTTGGTGTTTCTGGTGCACAACAGCAGTTACTTTTCACAACAAGATTTCCAAATTTGAATGTGACAAGCAAACAGAAACATGGGCCCTGATGATGCCACCTGAAACTCTAGTTCAAGCCGATGAGCCACAGCCATAAGCGGGCTTAAAGGGAACTGGCTGACCTCCATCGTACAAGCAAGGGACGCTGAGCAGCCCTTGACCTTCCTGAAAAACCTCATCGAAGGAGGGGCCGAAAGGAGCACAAACTCTAGGATGATGAGAACGCCTCAAGGGAAGGCTTGCCAGAGTGTCAGTGCCTCCGCGAACAAGGCCCTTCCTCTGTATACTCTCACCCACTAAACCTTGGTCTATAGGGATTGCAAAGCCAGACCTCCAGAGTTTTTGATCAGATTGCAGATACCCTGTCACAGATCTCAAAGTGACAAATATAGAAAAAAAAATGAATTAGAGAGGGAGACCTGGAGAGGGAGACAGTATAGAAGCAGGCTGCATACATGAATCCCAGGGTATCGCTAAGGGCTTAAATAAAGATCAAGGCTTCTTAATTCTCTTACATATATTAATAATCCAGTTTTCTGTAATGTCTTGTGTATATAAAACAGTTGTTTCCCTTGACATACTCTGAGCCTCTGCCCTAAAAACCAGTCTTGGATTTGTATGGCATCAAAGCTATGTGTCAGACAGCTAACCATGCCAGCTGTGGCCTCCAATTTTAAGTCATTAATAGGCTCATAGTCCCAGTCCTGTGTTAAAAACGCACTGTCACTCTGTTGCTTGTCTGTATCCTCGTTGAGTCGTGATGACCCACCATCATGGGGAGCTTTAGGGATACAGATGGCCTCCTGCGAGCACTCCGTGGGTCTGGAGAAGAGGCTTTTGATCCACAAACACAAACCGGTTAGTATTTAAGGTGCCCACAACATTCTGTAGTTGTTTTTGTTATTTCCTCTTTACTCGTTTCTCCCCTGGATTCCTCTTTGACATTTTCAACAGGAGAGAGAGATAGAGTCAGCCAGGGGAAGGTGCTCTGGGACAGAGCTCCTGGAATACAGAGTTGCAAGAGAGGAAACAATCTCCCCTTTCCTCCTCTTTCCCAGGAATTCCTGAAAGATTCCTTCCCCTGCCTGAGCAGGCACAATTTTGCATGGCAGGAAAGAAGAGGAAGAATCCACCACCCCCCTGAAGTGGGTTAATTACCTGCATCTTCCCCCTCCACCCACCCACCCCGCTGTATTTCTAATCTGAAATCACTGAGCTGTGACATGCCTCCATCGGTTCACATTAAGCCTTCTGCTGCTAATGTCGTATAAAGCATATTCTGGGTTTCGACGAGCGCCGTTCACTCCAAAAAAATTCTCGACACTCCGTTCTTTCAGAGGGCGAAAAAAGAGAGAGCTCCCCGGTAGATCAGCCCCAATCCATCCTGCTGGACTTTTCTGGTCGCTTCTCAAAACCAGCAAGGAACTGAGTGCAAAGAGCCAGCATATCCTGCTTCCAAGAGCAGCGAATCTGTTTAAGCACAGCGCTCAGGTTTCCATTTTGGCCCTCGTTCGGATGCCATGCCCAGTGCTCCAAAAAGGCTAATGGTGGCCGTTGGCTCGCTTCTTTTTAAGGGCTGGTGGTCCCTCCCTTTTATTTGGAAAGATAAGCTAACCGATGTGTTTAGAGGGAGGAAGCACCTATAGAACCCTATTCCTGCCCCCCCCCCCCCCCCGCCGCCAAAATTTCATCTCTGTCATCAGGCAAGAGGGATTAAACCTGATCAAGAGGAAACTTGGGAAGGTCTGAGTCGATGGTCTGTTTCTCACGCATAATCTGCCACAGCGTTCTGAAGGGTACCAAGATTAATCAACGAAGGGCCCACAGGACTCATTCCTGGGCTCTTGCCTGTCTCTAACCCATTAATCAATCAGCCAGAGACAGAGAGATCCAATAGACATTTTATTTTCAGCTGAAAATGGGCGCAAACTTCACACGCAAAAAAAACATGCAGAGAAGAAGCGTGCCCCCTGATACAAAAGTACACATTTTTATAAGGCATAACATGAAAGAGGGACCAAGGGGGTTGGAGAGAGGTGGAGAGAGGGCAGAGGTTCCTGTCATTGGTACACATTCTTGCATGAACCCAGCTTTGAGCAGAAAATCCTTCCCCCGTGTCTACCGTCCAGCTTCCCAAGGACAGACTTTTAATTAGACCAGTTCCTTACAAGTAACGGAATGCAGGTGGCCTCTTTCCTTGATGTTTTTATCTAGTAAGCAGAAACTCAATCGTGCAGCAAAGCAGTTACAGAGAGCAAAATGGCTACGGTTAGGCTAAGATATATTTTATATTTTTAATGTATTAACTGGACCCCTTCAGTTCGTTTTGGAGAGAGGGATCTGCTGTTCGGTCCCTCTGAATGCCTACAAGGGTTGAGGCCAGGAAAGGGTGCCGGATGTCTGGGGAAGACCTCTCCTGCTGACTCACTGGCTGAACACATGAGATGGGTTCTGTCAACTCGCTGAGCCCCGAGCGGCTTTTTTTTTTTTTTTTTTTTTTGCTTTAAGGGCAGCGTGCATGGAAGAAAGTCTGAATGCATCTCGTGGACTCTGGCTGTGAAGGAAAACGCCCCTGTGGCTCTCTCTGGAGCTCTGGGTCTCTTGCACTAAGACCGTTGTGGAACAGCCCACCAGTTGTGGGTTGGTGGGCAGGTGGGGGAGGCTCCGGCTTGGGACATGGCTAGGGGTTGGCTGGCCCTTGCTTTTGCATCATAATATCATCTATCTGATTTTGTCTCCCCCCCCCCCCACCGCCTCCCCCGCACCAGGGAGCACAATCCTCTCTGGATCGTAGGCTTTTGCTCTGTTTTGGTGCCAGATTTTGTACACCCAACCTTTCTGGTTTGTAAAATGCAGACCCCCCCCCCAAAAAAAACTCTTAAATAAGGGCCAGCTGTGGAGAAGTCTCAGAACAGGCTACAGCAAGAAGCTATCCCTTGCTGGTCAACTCAAGCCCAGTGATATGGCTACCAGATGGTTTGCCAGGCCAAATGCCACACCCCCCCCCCCAAAAAATTTCAGATTTTGAATTCCATCTCTGTTAGGGAGGAGGGCAGGGGGCTGCTGGAAAGACCTCTCCCTTCCCTCACCTTTTTGTTTCTTCATGAGCGTATGCAACCCCTCTCCTCCCTGCCTGTCCCCTGTCCAGAGGGCTCCTGACCACTAAGACACTCCAGGCACTTTGATCACTGTTGTGAGTGTGCCTGGATCACACCTAGAGGTTTGTTCTCTCGGTGGGTGTGGAGGCAAAAGAGTCAGGCAGTGAGTAAGGCGATCAAAGTAATTTCTTCCAACCGGTGGAGGTACCCCAGTAGGATGGGGGTTCGAAACTATGGAGCACTGACAGAACTTTTATAGTCCACTCGGTTCTGTGACTGTATAATAAATAACAAATGAATGCTGTTCTGTCGTCTCTTTGGAGCAAAAAGGTGGGGCATAGCCACTAATCCCACCGATCGGCAAGTTGCATTTCCTAAGCCTATACACAGGGCAACGGAATATTTCATCACAAGGATTGCAGGATTTCTTTCCTAAAGATACAGGTGGTCTGACCGGTTTTAGACACTGCGGACAGCCTGTCTGTTCCCCAGTTCTGGGCTGAAGAAACTGACCGGGCCAGTTAGACCGTACCAGGAGTCAGGTCACAAAGGTTACATTTCACAATGCAATGCAATGAGGTGCAGAGGAATATCAGTCGTGGAAATAAAGGCCTAGAAACAGAGGCACCGGTCAGATAAATCTCTCTTCCTACAAAAAGAAGTATTGAAAAATAATTTTTCTTTAACATCACTAAATACTAAGTTATAGGCTGATCGACCATTTGTTTTTGTTTTTTAAAGCTGTGAATGAGACAAATCTCTTGATCCTGGACTTTTCGCTTGAAAACCCAGATTCTGGTCCCATATTGCAAGGAACAAGCAGGGGAGAATAATGTCTGAGAGCCAACAGTAACATGAAGTTCACCTCCAAATGCTGGGTGATCTCCAGTGCATTGCGTGGCCCGGTTGTTTCTGCCCGCCGGAGGGTTCTGGGGCCAAAGTAAAGTTAACAAGGTGTCCCGAAACAAACCCCGCATGGAGAGGGACGCTGGTTGGGAGGATGTGTGGACACAGATTTCTCAGAAGGAACCCGGTCCCCCCAGGAAGCACCAAGGCTCAACCTAGACCACCTTACAGCCCCTTGGCAGCCTGGCCAGGAACCCGGCCTCTCCGGGCACCCGCCCCGTGCCAGGCACGCTCAGCAAACACCTGCCTGGCTTCCCAAGAAGCCAGCCTTTCTTTCCAACGAAAGGAAAGGAAAAAAGACAATGAATCCGATCAGGATAGAGTTTATGCCAAGCAGTCACATCTAAACCAGTTTACAGGACCTGCTAGAGAGTGAGGTGATGCTAACCTAGACGGGCAACAAGTGTTTGAGCTGAAGCCGAATGACACACTTTTCTGGCTTTCTCGGAAAAGGCGAGAATATTTGATGGCATCTCAGAAACCCAGAAATTTTTTTAAAAATCTGTTTAAGACCTCTGTTTACTGGACAGTTTATGTACTTCTATCATAGCTTTCTCCTAAAAACGGGACTCAAGGCTCATCCATAGTCAGGCAACTGGGACAAAGTAATGGTGTTTTAACTTCCCTGGCATAGCTTGGCATCGAAGTTTCACAGCGCAGCACCTCAAGGTTCAACACCTGCTTTGCCATTTGTTAATGTTGCTTGAGTTTCTGATAAATGCTCTTTGGTTACGTTCCTGTTGCATTATCTCGGTGAAATTGAATATTGATTCCACTGCTCCAGTGGCTTTCTAAGGTTCCTCCTCCACTTTAGGACACCATCACACAGTACTGTTTTAAAGGGACAGCAACCCACTCACCAGGCTGCTTTCTAAAGGAGCACAATTTTTTGGCACACAATGGATTTGTCTATAAATCCCGGTAAGAATTCCCACCAAATGGTCGTTGATGTCCTTGCTGGACCACAGAATCGTCTTTGAGACACAGCCTAGGTTCCCCTTGTTCTGTCTGCTTTTTATGGCACTTGGTGATGGAAGACCTCAGTATTTACTGGGGATCTCATCCGAACGGTCTTGTGCTGAGGAGCGTTGGTGCCCCATCCCAGCCTCTTTATGGAAAATAAAAATAAATAAGGGTTGGAAGGAGTGGGAACTTCAGTGCTTGAGTGATAAGCTTCCACTGGCCTGCTCAAATGGCAAGGAAGTGAAACTGCATTTAACGTTGTTTGACCGCCATGGATTTTACATGCAGTTTGTACATAATTTGGACCAAAAATAATAATAATAATAATTCTGGCAAATGTGAGGAAAGAAACTGAGAGTGCCAGAAAATCTCTCGCAGACTTCACAGGGAAGATGACTTGCCTGCAAGCATGAGAGAAATAAGGATGTACATGTATGCTGCTGCAGGAAAGGTTGGTTGGTGCCTCATGATGTCAAGACCCCTCTGACCCAATGTGACCCTATGAACGGGTACCCCCCCCCCATGCCCTATAATTAAACGTCCCTGCTCAGCTCTCACAAATTCAAGGTTGTGCTTCCCTGACCTCCTTTATTGAGTAAAATAAAGTATACAGGTGGATTAATTGCCCAGATGGTTATCCATGAGCAAAGGTCACTGAATGAAGTCATGGGAAGATCCAGGTAGCCAGAAAAAGTTCCCTTTCTTTCCTGATCCGATATCCTTAAAACACTTCAAAGTGAGTTACTCTGCTCTTCCTTATTCATCAGACCATCCTTATGTGTTTCCTTTGTCCTTCAAGGGGAAAATACACTAGTCTTGCTCATCGTTTGTGCAATTACAGAGACCTTAATGAGCACCCGCTCTTGATCTCACCTTTGGCTGGAAGCAAGGAATCTGTCAAGCTGGCTGGAGAGCGCAGTGGCTTAGGTGCCAGGCTGATGAGCCAGACTTTGGGAGCTCGATTCCCCTCCTGGGAGAAAGGCCAGCCTCTGTGCAGTCATGGGCAAGCTGCACAGTCCCAGGATGCCCCCCGCCCAAAAGCAAAGGGAAAAGTCAGGGATGCTGGGAGGTCTTGGGACCTGAGTTCCAAGTCTGAGTGCGAGACTTCGGGCCCAAGTCCTGAGTCCCAAGCCTTGAGTCTGAGCCGCTTGCCCCACACCCCAGGGCTTGGGACTCAGGTCTGGGACCCAAAGACTCGGGCCTCCTGTGCCGCTGCCCACTGCCGCCACCATCTTCAAAGGCAGCAAGCCCGGCTTCTGTTCCTGGAGCCGGGCCACTGACTGTCTCCACCTACCCATATGCCATCCAGCTGATGGGCCAGCACCTGCCCAGAGAGAGCAGGCTGGCTCCGGAACAGACGTCAGCTCGCTATCACTGGGCATTTGAAGATGGCGGTGCTGACGGCACCAGGTAGGCCACTGGTGGCGGCAGCAGGGGGCAGGCCCATAGGGACCTGACAACTCAACTCGGACAAATGAGTCAGAGTCACAAGTTGAGTCCTGAGTCTCCCCACCCAAACCCGCGAGCCGAGCGTGAGTCAAGTCGCTGGCGTGACTTAAGTTGGACTTGACTGCAACTTGTGAGTTGCAAGTCCCTGGGAATGATAAACCACTTCTGAATATTCTCTCCCTAGAAAACCTTGAAAAGGGTCACCCTTAGTCAGAACTGCAGGAATTTAGCTAATATTCTTCCCACCCCTTTGGGAGTATCACATCTGTGGGGGCTCTTGGAAGGTGTTTCTAGAACTTCTAAAACTGCTCTTCTGTTCTCAGCTCCACGTTCTCTTACCGTGGTTGTCTGGCTTGCTACTGACTGCTTGTTCAGCATCGCCTTCTATTAGGAGAAGGTTTCTTTAAAGTCATCCTCATGAAACATCAAATAGTAGATTGGTAGATGACTCGGAAGACCAGGAATTCTTGTCAACCCTACAAAAAACTTTGCTACTAATTAATATTCAATGTGTGGGTGAGAATTTGGTAAGGTAGGAATTTGGGGTAGCAAGGAGCCCCAAAAACCTATTCTTCATTATTTTAATTTGATTTAAAGCATTCATTGCTATTCTGAGCACTCTGGACCCTAAAACAAGATGCAATAAAATATATTGAAAAGCGTCCTTTTAAAACACATTGCAAATGCTACTGGCAACATGTACAATCTCCACCATGATGATGACCAAGGTAGGTTGGGTGATCCCAATTCAGGAGTAGATTTTTTTTTTTAATTCATTAGATCTAGGCCACCATGAAGGTAAAAAAAATTGTGTCTTTGGAAAACAGATTTCTCCAGCTATAATGGTGTTTCAAAATACTTCCTGTAAATGAATATACTGTCCTTATCAAATGCTGGGTGCTTTTAAAATCTTTCAACAGTCTCACAGCTGTTTTGTCTTCTGAAATCAAGATCTCAAGATGCATCCAATGGAAGGAAACGCTTTGATCTACTGACTATGCCAAGGTCAGTTTTCATTTTGGTGGCCTCTCTTCCTAAATTCCCCTGCTGGGATCCTATCCTAACTTGCCAGGATGGCTAAAGGCCATCTGAGCTGATGAAGGGGCAGCCAAAGAGGTGAACCCCCTTCCAGCTTAGGGATTTTGGAAGTTGATTAAGACCAGCTATAACGACCTAACTTTATGGTGGTGCAGTGACTGTCTCCATAGCCTGGAGGAGGTTTGCCCCAGGTGTAGCTTGGCTCCCCAATCTCGGTGCCCCTTTTCTGCCCAACCCCTTACCAGCTGATCTTGGCCAGCAGAGCAGCTGAGCCCCATCCAACCCAAGGTTTTTTGGCATTCACCAGTCAGCTTCACATCTGGTAAGTCAGGGGAATCATAGCAAGGTAACAGTAAGGTGAGATGGGTGGACAAGACAACCCACCATTGGCTGTGGGCCACCAGTAGCTGTTTGTGTGCATGCAACAAGGAACACCACAGAGCCTCATCCAGCCGGACGCCTTCAGTATGCACCAGACAGCGTCGTCATGCATGGCGCGTGTCTAAAGAATTATTTGCTGTGCTTGTTAAGGAAATGTCATGAATGCAGTTCCTATAGCCAAAGATAGTTGAGAATGTAGCAGGAAGGGGAAAAATAATAACATTATTAACTGTAAAGCAATGACCTTTATGTTAGCTTTTCAGAACAGTACATGTTCAATCAATGTTTCTCTAAGTTTTGTTCTCCACAAATCCATATTTATCCAAAATTATTCTGCTGTTAAGCATGCCTGGTTGCATCGCCGAGCCCTGGATGGCAAAGCTGAGCTTTGGGACCCTCGGAGCATAGCAGGCCATGGGCCTGTGAGGTTGCAGGAAAGCCCCCTTTTTCATTGAGGAAGAATTGCATGAGGATGTCAGAGCCCTTCCTGGTCCACAGGATCAGGGAAGGATAGGAAGGACAAGCGTGGGATGTGGGGCCCTCCAAAGAAGTACTAGGCTTCAAGGGAGCAGGGTTTTCCTTGAGAGTAAGTGGCCCATGTCTTCTGTGCCCGGCAATCCCACAGATGGTTAGGAAAGGCAGGAGATCCCTCTGGTGTCCTCGGGGCTGTGGGGAGTCCAGGCACTTGTTAAATTGCATTAGCGTCCCTAAACTCCAGCTCTGAGCTATGAAATCATCACTGACACACGATCATCTTTGAACCGAGCCTTCCTTTTTTTATGGTCTTCCCTCTCCCACTTCCTCAATTCAAGGTGTGGGTCCAGAATCACATGCACAATATAGGGAAGACACTCTATGCTAAAAGTGTGTGTGTGTGTTATATCCTTTGTAGGCTGCCTTTCTCTTTTAACCATGTTAAAACAAGTAATAGGAAAGACACAATAAAATACTCATTAAAAAGCAATGAAGCTATAATTTAATAATAATAATTAAAATTCATCAACAAATCAAAACCAGTTAAAGCTTAGAAAAGCAAAAGACCGACACCTAGGGACGCAGTCATAGTATGAAAAGCCTGCCTGAAGAGGTGGGGGTGGAAAAATCAAAAGGTATCTTATTTTATTTATTTATTTATTGCATTTATACCCCACCCATCTAGTCAACTGACTACTCTGGGCGGCTTCCAACACAAATAATAACAATATAAAAATATAACAACATTTAAACATCAGTAATAGAGTTATTCAAGATGGAAAGAAATAGGAAAAAAAAAATCAAATAATAGCTGAGGGGAAGGCCTGCCTAAACATCCAAGTTTTCAATTGGTTTTTAAAGATGCCCAGCGAAGGGACCGCACGGATCTCCAGAGGAAGATTATTCCAGAGGCGAGGAACTACCGCCGAGAAGGCCCGGTTTCTTGTTTTTTCCCTCCGGACCTCCCTCGGCGTCAGGCTCCTCAGCCTCACCTCCTGACTCGATCGGGTGATACGGGTAGATTTTGGTGGGAGTAGGCCCACCTATCTATTGCATCTATTGTATCTATATCTATGTATCTATTGCTAGCTTTGTATCTATGTATCTATTGCTAGCATATGTATCTATTGCTATTGCAATCTATTGCTATTGCTAGCATCTATGTATCTATTGCTACATAGATACATAATATCTATGTATCTATTGCTAGCTTTGTGCGGCTTCTTTTTCCGTCTGCCTGTTCCATACAAAGGGTGCGTATTCCGTGGCCGTGCTTTGGCTGCTTCCAGGTGTCACTTGTTGCTATTTGATGGCTGTGTTTCTTTAGGAGTAGGAGGACTGGGTACATTTTCAATGAAAAGAACAGGAAGAAGAAAGAACTTACCAGCTGAAGGACCTTGGAGGCAGATTCAGATGCAGCGTGATCTCATTTTTTGGAGCCACCATATCCAAAGCCAGACCAGCCCTGGTGATGTCCAGCTTCTGGTACAACAGGAGCAAGAAGAGTTTTGGCCTCCTTACTTTGACTACTTTCAGCTGGATCTCTTGCAGATGCATGCAATCTACCTGTGGAAGATGTATTTCATCATTTCAGCACATTCTGCAGGCCTGCCTTAAACTTTGGGGGCATGACAGTCTCCATGCATGAGTGTCAGTTGGCTCTGAAATATATCCCGCTCATGTCCAGTTTGGACCAAAACCATAACTAGAAATCCTACGTTGCAAGGGCCCAAGTATAACGAGAGTGGCTGGCATGGTTCAATCAAAAAAAAAGAAAGAAAGTGAGATGTCACACTGGCAGATGCGTTACTAAATAGTCAAAACAGTTTGACTTTATTGGAAATAAGTGCTTTAAACTGTACAGATATAAATGTGCATGAAGGTATTAACAGTGAACGGCACCTCATAGGCCAAAAGCCATAATGGAACATTCAATATAACTTCAGGGTGGATTATGGTAGGGCTTCAAGACGTGTTCTAGATGCCAGTAAATCACGGGAAAGCACCCAAGAAGGATCTTTCCTCGGTTCCTTTCCTGCCAGAGGCTGAAAGTCATCATGGCCATGTGGAATTGTGGGTGTGGGGGCTCTCAGGCCAGTCAGCGTACCCCAATTGTTCCATGCAACAAACTCCCAAGTGTCTGAACTTGTGGAGAAGTATCACCTCCATCTCCAATATCTTTACGAGGAAAGGTCACAAAATCAGGGGCTGTATCTTATATTATTTATTTATTTATTTGATTTATATACCACCCATCTGGCAGTCAAGGCCACTCTGGGTGGTTTGCAACAAATAACATCGCTTAGAGAATGGACAAGAAAGGGAAAATATGCCAGAGGGGTATAAAACTGTGTGTGGTTCGGAGAACGTAGACGAAAAGCTTCCACCTCTCTCAGAAGCTTAGAACCTGGACCATCCTGTGAATCTGAATGGCTAGAGGTCGAGAACAGGCAAAAGGAAGTCCTTCTTCACAGCACAAGCCACAACGATGGGATTCACTGCAATGGCCACCATCCTGGACGGTTTTCAAAGAGGAGTGGTGAACATTGTGGAGCGAAAGGCCGCCAGTGGCTATTTATTTATTTGTTTGATTTATATACCTCTGGTCAGTTTACAACCAGGACAAAACAACAATCAGAACCTCAACAGTCATATAAAACAAATGCAACGTAATAAAACATAATAAAATACAACAGCATTTAAAGAGGTCACACTAGTCAAGATGGCTACACCTCACCTGCAGTATCAGAAGCTGTGCTCTGCCTCTGCAGGGCAGTACTTGGGGAGTGTGAGGTGGAGGGTGCAGCTGTGTCCAGCTGGGACTGGCCAGAGTGGGAAGAGGACGAGCAACAAGGTGGGTCTGTGGTCTCATCCAGCACAGCTCTTCCTACATTCTTGATTTTGTCTTGGAGAAGGACGGAGGCTCCTGAGGGCAGGGGTGGAACACACCTTCCGATCTTCGGTTTCACTGAGGCCATGGGTGGGGAGAGAGGAGAGGCACGCTGTTGGCCAGTCTAGGCAAGTTGTTCTCCTTCTGGATGTCTCCAGGGAAGCTACCTTCCACTTCTTGCCCCAGTGATGCCCCTGAGACCCGGTCACCCTTCCCACATGCTTAATGGTTTGATTCCCACCATCATGCCCTTTGCCTTCTTTTCCTATTCCCCCATTTTGCAGCAGTGCCTAGAGGAAAAAAGCTTTCACTACTCGTGAGACTTTCCTTCTCCGGGGACGTTGCAGAATTAGCTTGCACAGTCTGTGCGGCAGAAAAATGAATGATTGCCACCTCCGTAGGTCTCGCTTTCGAACATGCTTCGAAACCAACATTGCGTTATTGTTCCGGGTGGCACCTTGATGAAAACCCCAGTGACGGCATGAAGCAAAACCCAGCTGAAATCATATTCTACATCTGGCTTAAGACATGGCCCGATCACGCCTTTTAACAGGTCTCTTGAATCTCACGGCAGCCTGTAAGATACGGCCGGGACGCCCTGCCCAGAAGTGAGGCTCTCTAAGCTACTGAGGGAATGGCGGATGGGGATGCATGGTTTCTTTGGGCACGGGGTGAGATGTATTTATTTCATTCATATCCTGCCCTTCTCTCAATGCAGTGATTCCAAGCAGCTGACTAAATAAATACAGCTGAAAACACAATCAGTTACAATATTAAAGTGCAATGAAGCATACATTACTATTTAAAAACCTTGAGCTCAAAGCACTTGAAAACACTTAAAAAATACAAGGTCTTTGCCTGACGCTGCAGAAGGACATCAGGAAGAGCCTCTTGTGGGAGGGAGTTCCACAGCCTAGGGAAAAACCACAGCCACCACACCAAATGTGTCCGTCACAGGGAGGCTCATACAGGGGTTTGTGTTCCTTCAGATCAGCTGGGCCCTCGTTCCAGAGGGCGTTATAGGTGACCAAAGAGAAAGCAAAACTATCAGGAATTCACCAGAAAAAAGCAGAAAAGTAGGAAGAAAGCATTCAGAATGCCAGTTAAGCCAATGTGTTTTTGCCCTCTATGAGTGCTGGGGCCTTCCCCACGGATTAGAGGGTGAAACAGAAAATATATTTTAAAACTCTATTATACAGGGGCCCAAATCCTGTCTCTTAGGGTAGTAAATCACACTAAAGTAGGCCCATTGAAGCAATGGGGCCTTGCTGAGTCAACTCCTTTACAAGTTCCATTGATTCAAGGGGGCCTATTCTAACTGCAATTTACTATGCTAAATTAGGTCACAGTTAGAGTAGACCCATTTGAATCAATGGAAGCTAGATCACCAAATCCCTGTTTATTCAACGGACCTACTGAAGTGCTACTTACTACTACACTAAGCAACAGGATTTTGACCATTAAGTAGCAAAACATTCAATCAAAGACAGAATGATACTGATACGATGCACTTTGCATGAAACCCATAAAAAATTACTTGCATTTTTAGCAGTCTGAGAAGGGTGTTGTTTGCCTTTGACGGACAAACGACTAAGAGGGAATGATAGAATTCTGCAGTTTTTATAACCCTTGCATTACAGCATGTGTTCAAAAGGACCCTGAAATCAGTAGTCAGAGACTGAAATCCTTTAGTAAGTTGTAACTAGAGTAGGTGCAATGAATCAATGGACCTTAGAGAGGAGTTGACTCACCAGCTCCCCAGTGATTCAATGGGTCTACTCCAGTTGTGACTTTTGACTGGATTTAAGTCAGACAGGCTCACATTTTCCTTCTTTCTATCCAGAGAGTTAAGGCAATGCCTATTAAGAAAAACACCAAATTAAATCTTTTCCAGGTTATCTCCAACAATTTGTCAGAGGGAAGAAATCAGCCTTCTTTATTAAACCCTTACTGAGTTCACCTTTTTAATCTAGAGAGACAATCCATTTTCTTCTCTAACAGGATCTTGTCCTGATGGATATTTATATTCTAAATTGCTCAGAATTTAACAGAGTCTGGTTTTGCTCCTCTCCATGGTCTGGAATGTTTACAGGCGATTATGTCCACCACCCTGATTGTTTCCCTAGACCAGAAGTCAACTGCCAGAGCTATCAGGAAAGGAGTACACAGACATTTTGTGGAGGTTTCCCCCCATGTTCCCTCTTTCGTGTAACCTTTCTTTCACCCATTGTATCTCAAATCGCCTGAGAAATTTTTCAGCAAATAGCGTCTCGAGGGCTGTCAGCAGTCCACCAGAACATCTGGGGTTGGGAGTGGTGACTTTGAAACTAAAATGGCCTCAATGCCTTGAGCCTTCAGCTTTGTTGTTCCTTTTCATGGTAAGCTTGGGTGCCCTCCTCCATTTTGGATTGCTGCCTGCCTCTGAAGACTCCGTCATGGATCTTGTCCCTTTCCCCCTTTTCCTCCCTTGCTCAGTGGCGAAATCTTTTGCCATTTCATTTGTATTTTTGCTCCTGCCTGGATTGCATGTTAAAACAATGCAAGAAAATGTAATATTATAATTATAATATTAAAAGACGACTGAATTAAAAGCAACTTAAATAAAAGCATATCAGTCAAAAGGTATAGCACTTAATGCAGTGACTATTGAGGGAAGATCCAGCTTTTGCATAAGGTCAGTGCTCACCTTCAGCCTGGGAAGCCCATCCAGGGACTCCCGTCCTGCCGCTGAAACAGAGGGCTCTTTAGCTGTTTCAGCCTGTTGGAAGGCACCTTGACCTGAAGGCTCTGAGGCAGGCAAACAGACAAAAAGACACCTCTGCACAATTGTGATATTGAAAAACACTCCAGAGGGTCCACCTCCGAGGATGTCTTGGCTCAGTTCCATCCGCCAGCTTGCAATTCCATTTAAAGTTCACGGAATAGATTTGTCTGAGGGTGACGGCCTCGCCATTGAAATGTTTGGAGCGATTCCTTTCTTGTGCTGTTGCTGAAATCGCTCAGCTGCAGAAAGGAGATCTTCATTCCGTTTGCAAAAAGATCGCCAGGAGACTGGCTGAAGAGGGGGGAAAAAAACAAGTCGTTCAGTGTGTGCTGAAGAGACCTTCCCCATCGATCCAGGCGAGAAGCCTCCCTGCCCAACGACAGAGACATTTCCACCCTTATCCAACCTGCGGATTAAAATCCCCCAAATCCCACCCTGGGCCCAGTGTGCTCGCTCTCTCCTCTGTGTGACTCCCTTTATTTTGGGGGGGGGGCTGCTGTCTCTCTCTCTTTCTCTCTCTCTCTGCCCATTTTGGAATTCATGCCGCTTATCCAAGAAATACAATTCCAAAACATTTACAAGCTCCTTTCTTTGAAGCCTTTCTAATGCTGGGCCAAAAGAAAACTCCTGGGAGGACTGGCTCCACATGAGCGAGTCCCAGGAAAACAAAGACGCCGTGGAATCCAGAATCCAGGGCCTGGCCTCGTCTCTCTGACGGATGAAGCTCTTCCACGGCCACCCCCAGCCAGTTGGCCAGCTGCTGAGACGTGCCCCCCTCCCTCCATCACAGCTGCCACAGGCACAGATCTCTGCCTAATATCGCTGCCTCGCTTTCTCAGATGCCCTGCTTCTCGGATGCCACCCCTGCTTCAAGAGGGGAGAGTGCAGGAGCCGCCTGTGCCCAATGCGCCTCCAGGGAAGCAGCCCTTGGCAAGCCTTTCTGCCCCCTCCCCGCCCTACCGCCATGGCTTCTGCTGACCCCTCAGGGGCAGGGACACCCAGCCCCTCTCCTCTTTCCTTCTGCCTTCGGCATTTTCACCTCCGGACTCTCCTCTCTGTCCAACGGCCCCCTCTTCTCAACCATGAATCTGGAACCCCCTTTCTCCTGCACCCTCCTAGGATTTCTCTGGGCTGATGGCTGTGGATCCAGCTGTGTGCAGAGAGAAGGGGGGGGACCACCTCTCTTAAACTGCTCCACCGGCTCCCTCCCAGCCCTCTGGTCTGCTGGGCAAACGAGAAGCTTTGACTGTTGCAAGACGTTGCCCCAGGGTCCGAGGGGGAGTCCCCGGCCGATCCCGCAGAGGGGAGGTTTATGGCCATTTTGCAAGTCTGCCTACTGCTCACAGTGAGGAAGAGGGAAGGATGTACACCACAGAGTGAAGAATCCTAACTGCGCTTGTGCCCTGGAGCGGTTTTATCAGGGGAGGCTGCATCAGTCAGGGGAGAAGCCTATCGGGGCAATAGCTTTGCCTTTGCTGTGGCCCTGCGTCAATGCCAGCCCCCCCTTTTCATGGTTTGGACAAGAGCCGGTTCCTCTGCTGCCGCCTCAGCCAGTACTGGGCCCAGTGACAGGCAGGCAGGTCTCCACATCCCTGCCCCACGGCCAACTTGCCCTCACCTTGCGGTTCTTCACTGTAAGCTGGTTTCTCTTCCAAGAAGGTGCTTCAGAACTTGCTGGTAATGTGTAAATGTACCCCCCCCCCCAAAGAAAAACATACAGGGGAGGGGGACACTGATGCTTGAATTAAAATCAAAAATTTCAATAGCTTCTTTACAAGGAGAAGCAGCATCACAGACCGCAAGATTCAATGAACTGGCACTGCATGGGACTGAGTTGTTGTTGTTGTTGTTGTTGTTTTTTAAAAGCTTGGGAGTAAAATAACAGTACCTTGATCTGCACACAATTCTTCTGGGCCACCACAGCTAGATCCAACGGCTGTGCTTGATGTTTTGCTGTCCTTGTCAACCAGCAGTGGAGTTGGCCCTTGGGTGTGCTGCTCACGTTCTCCACCAATAGCCCTGGGGGGCCCCTGGATCTCAAGGGTCCAGGGTCCTCTGTGGGGTTCACTTCACTAGGCTCCTGGCAGGCTGGATCCATGCCACCGTTGGTCCAAACGACCTGGGTTTATTCTCCAGCCTCAGCCTCCTTCCTATTGAGGAGAGGGGCCCTCCCTCCTTCCACCAGAGCTGCCAAAGGCAGGGGGGGTGTCTCTCCTTACCCAACTCCCTGTCCCCCTCGCCCCCCACGGCCGCATCTGGGGCAGAGCCTGTGCCGAAGGGAGGGTTGCCGAGCCTCTCCCAGACAGACTGGCCACCCTGGCACGGCATGCAATTCACACCTTATTTGGGCTTCCTTTTGGAGTCTCTGCTGTTTTCACCTGAACAGCTGTTGTGGCAGAGCCAGCTTTTAAAGCTTTCTTCCTGAGGAGGGTCTCAAAAGCCTGGCAGGAGCATCACTCACATTTCAGGGCGGTCTCTTCCAGAGCCGCTCTCTGGTGTTCCTCTCTCTGTATGTCCACCTCCTGCTCCTCTCTGCCTCCTTCTGCCTCAGACCCTGCCCTGCCCGGTTCTCCTTCCAGAACTGCGCCCTGTGCTTATGTCCAGAAAGTCTTGAGCTTCCCTGGAAACTCTAAGCATGGATACCTGAAAATCTTGCACTCTCACTTCTGCCCAGCTGGACCCTGGCTGCAGGTGCAGCTTTAGGTGAGCAACCAGGAAAACTACGGTAACAAAGACCTTGCAGGATTCTGCAGCCGTTCCCCTGTCATTCATATTCCTCAGCTCTCCGTAGACATGGGGATTTGGCCACCATCACCCTACAACCTTCCCTTCTGAATTCCCACAGGGGGAAAAAAAATCCCTTCTCTGGGCCCGTCGCCTTCCAAGCTCTTTGGGAATGGGAGGAATAGGGTCTGGAGCAGGTTAGCTGTTCCTCCCACCTCTAAAAAGCCAGCTTCTCACTTCACCCAACGCCAGCCCTTCTAGGGAGAGTCTGGGAAACCGGCCTCTCTTGGCCTCCTCCACCCCTCCCACACCACTCTCCCCATTTCTTGCTCTTAATATTTCACCCCAGTTCCCTTTGGACTCTGCTTTCGCTTCACAGCTTTGGTCCTGAAGTCTCTGTGAGGAAGGAGGAGAATGAAAAAGCTAGCCACAAAAGAAGAGGCCAAGTCTCAAGATGCTAGAAGGTGCAAAAAGCCTGGGATGTTTCCACCCTGCGGATGTACTAATTGACGTCTTTCCTCAGGGGGCGGGGGGGGGGAGCTGAAAAGAAGAACAAAAACAAACAAACAAACAAACAAAAAAGAATTACAGACACAACCAAACTTTAGAAGTACTTTTCATTCTTCCTTTTTTAAAAAAATAAATAAAAAAATAACTTCCTTAACAGAACAAGCTGCAGAAGATATTCTGGTCAATATCCCCTTCTTTGTTCCTTTATTGCATTTTACACTCTGCCTTTCTCCCCAAAAAGAGACTAAATGCACCTTATAATTTTTTTTAAATAGACAAAGTTAAATACAATATGCTACCATGTTACAAAGCCATTAAGCATGTTGTATATTAAAACAGCAGAGTAAAACCGTTCAAAACAATCACAAGTGCATTGAAAAGATTTATAAAGTACGGCATCCTCTTTAAAATGTTTTCCTCGGCGGCCACCCAGTTTGTCCAGAACAAAGAAGGAAAGGCAGCAGGGAGAGAGGGCCAGCTGGGTCCGTACGGCCCTTGAAGAGTGATTTTGCTTTGGCCAGGTGTCTTATTGCCTCTCAGAAATCTCATTGCACCTGGAAAACACGCGAGCTTTATTGAGCATCGGATCCAGGGAAACCTAGGATGAATACAACCTGTCCGTCTTGAAGGTGCCACCCTCGGAGCTGGCCACCTCCTGGCCAGGGGGCCTGGCAGGGGATGATTGCAGCTCCCCCACATGAGGTGACCCTTGGGCTCCCCACCAAATCTCTGGGTCCTTTGCCACCTCCTGCTATAGTTCAACTGCCACCTGGCACTGGACAGCTCTTCTGGCTTCCATGTGGCTTTCCTATTGTGTAGCGCTCAACAATTTCAGTGTAAGCTGGTTTCTCTTCTGAGAGGGTGCTTCAGAACTTGCTGGTAATGTGTAAATGCAGCCAAAAGAGGAAGAAAAAAGTGGAGGAGGAAACACTGATGCTTGGATTAAAATCAAAACCCCAACAGCTTCTTTACAAGGAGAAGACGCATCACAGACCACAAGATTCAATGAACTGGAACTGCATGGGACTGAATTGTTGTTGCTGCTGTTGTTGTTCTAAAGCTTGGGAGTAAAATAACTGTACCTTGATCTGTACACAATTCTTGGCTCATCCCTCCCGCGGTGGCTGCATCCACGTAGCCTTCTTCCCTCCTGGGTGTCGTTTCAGTCTCCAATCTCTTCAAGCTTTTGTAAAAGCATATTTGTCATTCCCGGCCCTCTGGCGTCCTCCGTGGTGACTAACTCCCAGAGAGGCTCCTCTGACTTCACTCTTGTCATTCCGCTTCCACTCGGCTCCGTTGCCGAAACAAAAAAGGCAGCATTTTTAAAGTCAACTGCTCAGTGCGGTGGAGAGTTTGGAGAATGGTTGCTGTAGGTTTTCTGGGCTGTTTGGCCGTGTTCTTAAGGTTTTTCTTCCTAACGTTTCGCCAGTCTCTGTGGCCGGCATCTTCAGACAGGAGTCAGAACTCTGTCTGTGCTCTGGTGCAGTTTGTGGGATACCTCAAAGACTTCAGGTGAGTCGTGGTCATTTGACTTCCATTCCCAGTAGACTGACAATCTCCCATCGAATTGGTTTTCCCAAGTAGTAAAGGATGGATTTCATGGGTGCTGGCTCTCCTTGGACTGAATCAAATCCTCCCATCCAATGAATAACTTTAAGGATTTAAGGAAGAAGAAGAACAGAAGTCATAATAATCATACAGTAATAATCAAAGCAATTGAAACTCCAGTTTGTAGAAATGTGTCTTTAACCCTATTCTAAAAGCACCGGGAAGGGGAACTCTTCTGAGGGGTGTGCATTTCCACAGTGTGGGTGTGATTGCACGAGGAAATAGATCACAGTTGAACACTGTTAGTGGAGAAAACCGGGACCATCTTTTCCTCGGCCATCATATGACACAGGGGAAAAATGCACTCCAGCCTGACCCCAACCTGTTGCCAATCCTTTTTGGTCCAGCTGTAGGGCTTCTGCTTTCGGGGGCCAGACTGGAAAAATTTCCCGGCAGACTGGAAAGGAAACCATTCCTGCAAGGCAACCCTTTCTGCCGCCATCAGGCATGCGCCTTTGCAGCCGTCTGATTTCACCCTAGGCTTGGCTGACGACTTTTGAATCTGATTAACTCAGGAAAGGTCACAGCTGGTGGACACCCAATCCAGGTGTGCTCCCAGCCTACAAACCTTTCTCTGCAGAAGAAGAGCAACCCTTTCCAGGCCAGACGGGATCCCACTCCCTGAGCTAGTCTGTCTACTGGACAGAGGTGCTTCCATCTTGTTAGAGATTCATCCCAAGTCGTCTGCCTTTGCCCAGTCCATCCAAGCAAGGGGTTGCCCACTTCCTTGGTCTTGGTTCATAGAGCAGCACAGCTGGGGTCATATTGTCTGTCGGTACATTGCTGACCACACTCCAAAGCTTTGTAGGACCCCTCCCAGGGGTCAACAGCAGGCAGGGGGCAGACAAGTGTCCCCGTGGGACACGTTACGTTCAAGGCTTATGTGTTTTGCAACTATGATGTTCCCTGCAGCATTTTCTCAGTAGGACCAGCGAAGATGCCTGGGAACCACCACAAGGCCTCAGCACCCAGGCAAGCCAGGGTGTCTAAAAAGACGCCATTGGGGATTGCATCCAAACCCGCAGAGAGGACCAGGGAAATAAAGAGTTCAGAGCCTCTGCATCCAGTTTGGTGGCACAGGTGGCACCCACCAAGGCGACGAAGCAAAAGATGTGTTGGAAAGAAGTATCTCAACCAAACCATGGAACAAAGAGCTATGCACACTTTGGGATGCAACACAAATAAGTTAACAGTACAAAGTAAAGAAATAATAATCTGGGGCCTCCCTGTAGATTCGTTTCCACAAAATAAAACGGCGCATTGCAATCACAATTATACACAAGACTGAAGACTTTGTCATGTCTTGCACTGCTACATTATGTAAATATACACCAGACCTGTCGGCAACATAAAAAGAATTTGCTAGAAATCAGATTACAAGTATTTTACTCACCACCAAAACACAATTGTAGAAAATGTTTTTTTTAAAAACAAATTCGTGCTCTCCAGTGAAGATTATGAAGCTATTTTGAGATAATACATTCGCCATAGGCTTTGGATTGTCAGGTAGCAAACTGGAATGATAAGAGTCAATGAACACCACCTTTCTCTGGCTCCATTCAGACCTCCTGTGAGAGACATCTGAGAAAGAAAGCCACATGATGTGCATGCCGTAATTAAAAGGATGGCCTTTCTACCGCAATTTCTTGACATCGTCTTTGGAAAAGGGGTTGCCACCCGTAGCAAGAAAGAAGGCTGATCGCCGAAGAATAGATGCTTTTGAATTGTGGTGCTGGAGGAGACTCTTGAGAGTCCCCTGGACTGCAAGGAGAACAAACCTATCCATTCTGAAGGAAATCAACCCTGAGTGCTCACTGGAAGGACAGATCCTGAAGCTGAGGCTCCAATACTTTGGCCATCTCATGAGAAGAGGAGACTCCCTGGAAAAGACCCTGATGTTGGGAAAGAGTGAAGGCAAGAGGAGAAGGGGACGACAGAGGACGAGAGGTTGGACAGGGTCACCGAAGCTACCAACATGAATTTGACGAAACTCCAGGAGGCAGTGGAAGACAGGAGGGCCTGGCGTGCTCTGGTCCATGGGGTCACGAAGAGTCGGACACGACTTAACGACTAAACAACAACAACCCGTAGCAATGTGTCCCAAAGACTCAGAGGAGGTCCTCCAGAGAAGTCCAGAGTTGCAGCCTTCCTCATTACCTGGATGGGGGATAGTGAATGGGTCAACGGCAGGGCTTTTTGAACAAAAGAAGCTTTACAGCTGCTTTATGGGAAAGGTCTGCCCCTCCCAAGAAGAAGGGAGAGACCTTTCCCATAAAGAGGCATCCATCACTTCCCTTAACCAGGCCATCGCGCCTATTGTGGCAGGTTTAATTAGCCCAGAAAGGCAGGGGTGACGAACCACCTGGGAGCTCTCCCCACTCTAAACAGCGTGTCCATGTCCTTGAGACCTCCAGGCTGAAAAGAGCCCCGACCGCAAGATGAGCAACTGCCGAAGTTCTGCCAGCTTGGCCTGCCCCAGGATCAGCCTCTGAGGGAAGGCGAATCCGACTGACTTTGTCCACAAAACACGGTTGCGAACGGCGGACTGTGAGCGACCAACTGCTCCAGCACCCTGTCTCCCGTGTACAGGTGGAAAAGGCCTTTCACAGTTTGGAAAAGCATCACTGGCATGTTACGTGCAGGGACCATAGAATCACAGAATCATGGTAGGGTTGGAAGGGACCATGGAGGTCTTCTAGTCCAACCCACTGGGGCCCAAGGCAGGAGACCTCATCCCATCCCGGACCTCATCCCCTCCCTGACAGATGGCTGTCCAATCTTTTCTTGAAAACCTCCAGCCATAGGGCACCCACCACATCAGGAGGCAAGCTGTTCCACTGCTTCATGGTTCTCACCGTCAGGAAATTCCTCCTTATTTCCAGGTTGGATCTCCCTCTGACGAGTTTCCACCCATCAGTTCTTGTCCTACCCTCAGGTGCAATGGAGAATCAATCGATGCCCTCTTCCCTGGGGCAACTCTTCAGATCTTGGAAGACGGCTATCACGTCTCCCCTCAGTCTTCTCTCTGTTAAGCTCAACATACCTCATTCTTTGAGTCGTTCTTCATCCGATTTAGCCGCCAGCCCCCTTATCATCTTGGTTGCTCTTCTCTGCACCCCTCCCAGGGCCTCAGCGTCTTTTTTGTGTTGTGGTGACCAGAGCTGGACACAGCACTCCAAGTGGAAGTGAACTTGAGCTTTCTCGTCTGTCCTAGCAGATCTGCCCTCTTCTGCAAACTCCAGATTGGGAGCCTTCACCTTGGCAGGCTGGTCTTGAGATAATTAAATAAAATCATGGAACACGATGGTGGGAACTATACATTTGCAAATAACCCGCAGCAAGCTTTTCACTGCAGGGTTATCAGCAAACCAGACCAAAACCCACCCAAGCTTTTCTAGGGTGCAGAAAACAGAGTTGCTGGCCACCGACCACCAGGGAAGAACAACGCGAGCTGGCCGGTGCTGAGCATCCAGGAAGCCTCCCAGCACTGGGCCAGTGACCTTGTTCCTGCCTGCTCTCTCTCTCTTTCTTTGTGAGTTCCAGCAGCTCCATTTTTGCCACCTGTCATGCAGGCAAGGGCTCTTGCTGGCCTTCCTCCTCCTCCTCCTCCTCCTCCTCCTCAGAGCTGGCGTGTCTGGTGGGTCGCTGAAATGTGGTGGCAGACAGGGAGCACGTGGGCACCCGGGGCAGGGTTTTCCCCAGCCCCTGGAGACCCTGCCACTCCCCCCCCCTGCTGCCACTGCTTGGCCACCACCATCCAGCTGCCCACGGGACGAGCAAGCGCTACAGAGGGGGGAATGAAGAGCTCTCTCGCCCCACGCCTTGCAAAGGAAGCCCCGCCGCACTTTGAAGAGTAGCCGAGTTGGTCTCGTGTGAAGTCATGAAGGTGGCTTCACATTCCACCTGGGTTTTCACCAGGTGTGTAGCTGCTCGTTGGCCCAAGTGATACTTCCAAACCGAGATGACTTTGTTTGGATTTGCCCACCCCAACAGGCGCTTGGGAACCTCAGGTGATGTTCATAATCAATGTCCCATCAAATCAAAGCACGGGGCGTCATTTGCATAGGGTGAGCTCCCCAGACTTAATAAAATGTTTGCTCAGCCGGGATGAGGCAGCCGCTCTCCCAAATAAAAGCCTTCATTTGAAATGCAGTGCAGGGCAGGGGAGGTTCGCCTTCCCTACAAATTGAGTTCTTTGCAAAGGAGCTGATGAATATTTAAGCCTCTTTTCCTCACATTAGACAGATCCCCTTCTATAAAAAAGCAAATATCTGTCTTGTTAAAGAGCAGAATAATTTGCGCTCTCTGTGCATCCCAAATGAGCCCCCAGAGAGAATTCAAAGGAAGGGAGTCCTTTGAAGGCACCTCCCAGGTCTCAAAGTCAGCATTACGAGAACCAGGTGGCAATCACGATCCAAGAGCTTCTCTCTTTGGGAGGGTCTTGCTCAGGTGGCTGTCCAGCTGGGATCCTTCTCCTCCGGCCAGCTTGGGGTGCGAGGGTGGCCACAGACCCCACAGGAATGGCCACTGGAGCTGTCCTGGATGCCTCAGACGGTGAGGAGGGTAGACGTTACCAGAGCTTGGTGCTAAACATCAGAAGCTCAAAGACAGGTGTGAACCTTGCAAAGGTCTAACATTGTGGAGCCGTAAATGGTCAGCCACCTCACCTCCTATTTACAACGGAGGCTCTTCCCTCCTCCGGAGTGGACGAACAGACCCTGGGCATAAAAGATAGCTTGGGAGACAAGTTAGTGTGCCAAGAGCTCTGAGAACCAGGAACCACGGTCGGGCTGGAATGGGATACATGGGGGAGCTTTTCCTTGGATGAGACAAGCCATGGGAGGAGGGCTATGCCATAATAGCATTATGAATCCATCATCATCATCTTAGAACTGCAGAGCTGGAAGGAACCTTATGGATCCTCAAGTCCAGCCCCTCTCCAGGAGGCCCAGTGGGGGAATCGAACTCCCAACCTCGGGCTCTGCAGCCAGAGACCTGAACCTCTGAGCTCTCCAGCCAGCTCATCATCTTAGAACGGCACAGCTGGAAGGGACCCTGTGGGATCATCCAGTTCAGCCTCTGTTAAGTAGGCCCTGGGGGGAATCAAACTCCCAGCCTCTGGCTCCACAGCCAGATGCCTAAACCCCTGAGCTATCCAGCCAGTTCATAATAGCCATGTGCCATCGAGTCAGTTCTGAGTTAGAGTGACTCTTTACGGTGGTTTACTATTTCCGTCTTCCGGGAGTGCCCTGGAACTCTGCCGCTTGCCCAAGGCGACACAGGCTGGCTCGTTCCCTAGGAAAGAGGAACTCCCAACCTCTGGTTCTGTGGCCAGAGACCCAAACCCCTGAGCTCTCCAGCCTGCTTCAGCCAGCTGTAGAGTTACATGCGTCTATATGGCAAAATGAAAAAAACAGAACACAATCCCAACCATGGGCCATTTCTAGGGCACAAATCTTACAGAAAAGGCAGATTGGAGGGGCTGAACAACAGACACACAGCTTTGGGACCAGCAGAACTCCGTTAAAGTCAACGGGACCCTCCATGATTCAATGAGAGGGACCATGTGACCAGCGGTGGCTGTCAGACCATCCCGGAGGATGTTTTTGGGAGCCAAGCTCATGTTCGACATCTTGGGCCTCTAGCTGAGCTCCAGAGAGTAGAGAACCCTGGAAAGGGTTGCCATAATTCAGAACGGACTTGACTGCACACAATTATTAGCCGGCCAGCTGACTGGCTGGCTGGGTGGTTTAGATCTCCGGCTACGAAGCTAGAGGTTGGGAGACTGATTCCCCAATTGTTCCTCCTATGAGTAGAGATAGCCTGTGTAGTCTTGGGCAAGCTTCACAGAGGTCTCAGAAGATACACTCACCCAAGAAGAAGAGAATGGGAAACCTAGAAAACTCTGAAAAGGGTCACCCTGTGTTCGAACTGACTGGATGGCATGCAATATTATTATTATTTCCTTGTCCTCATAAAAGCCCTAAAGCGTGTTTTTGATTTCTTTCCCCTCCCGTATGGCCAAAATGGCTATCTCTGATTTTTAGAAAAGATTAGGGGGCTCTTGCTTGGCCTCCTTCTTTTTGGCCCCTTTCTGTTTTCCACATTGGGCCCCGCACACACTTCCGTGTGGCTCTGTCCCTTGCTGATCACAGGTCACTGGAGCCGTGCAGAAGGCATCCGTGGGGCAGCTTCTCCCCATAGCAGGACAATCCTGGCCGGGAAGCTTCACGAATGATCCTCGGGGCAAAGGCTTGAGCTAGATTCTGCTGCAGGAGAGTTTCTCTCCTTTTAACCATTCTGGTGGCAATGCTCGTAGCAGCAAGGAAAGACACACACACACACCCCCCCCCCGTCTGCCTTTTCCTCCGTGCCTTTCCACACAGATCCATCTGCCACTGGGTGGGGAATCCTCTGCGCTCGGTTCTACGGCTGGGACAAAATGTCCCCAAAAACTGCCTGCGGAAACACTGATCTGTGGCGCTGCCTCGTTGTCACGTCGCAGCCGTTTTAATTAAGGCTAAATAGCTTCGGCCGTATTTTATACTACGCCCACGCCCGAGGATGCCGCTGAACTTTAATCCTTATAAGCAAACAGCCTGCAAGGTTTGCCTGACTTAGCCCACATCTTCTGGGAGCTCCAAGACAGGGGTTCCCTCTCCCCTCGTCCCCAGGCCACCCCTTCTGGCTGCAGGGCTGGGTCACTTGGCTCTCCTGGGAGTTCCTGCGTGGCCCCAGAGGCATCAAATCAGACTTCTGGAGGCAGGAGGGGGTTGGTGGTGTGTGCTCTCTTCCCCGCCCTGGGCACCGGACTGCTTTTTCAGGGCATGATCCAAAAGGGAAGGACTTCTATGCAAGTTAAGAGTCTTTGCTGCTGGGCCCAGAATCCCGTTCATGTCCAGGACGTCCAGGAAAGGAGAAGTTCATTTGGCCCACCAGAAAAAGAAAGGTCTGCAGTTCTCCTGGCTCACCTGTCTGTCTCTTCTGTGACTCAAGAGCGAATCATGTGGGACTCTTCAGATATTGTTGAGAGTACCATGGGGTGTCCTCCCTGGGCGCTGCCCATTCTGGCTGCGGAGGACTGGCCTCGGAATCTAGCCCTATCTGAGGGGTGCATCCCCTTGATGCCAAACATCCTTCTGGGCAGAGGAAATGAACACAAGAAGTCCTCTTAGGTCTTTCTAATGGGAGGGATTTTGCCATGGTTTCATCACCATCCTCTTCATCTCAGAACTGAAAGGCTGGAAGGGACCCTATGGATCTGAATTCAGCCCTGTCATAGAAACATAGAATCGTAGACGAAGGAAGCTGGAAGGGGGCCTACGAAGGCCATCCAGTCCAACCCCCTTGCTCAAGGCAGGAATGCAAATCCAAGCAGATCCGACAGATGTGGTCCAGCTTTCCCTTGAAGGCCTCCAGCGTTAAGAGTGCTCACCACCTCCCCCGGAGGCCATGGGTTCCACTCTTGGACTGCTCTAACCGTTAGGAGGTTTTTCCTGATATCCAGCCAAAATGTGGCTTCCTGTCACTTGAGCCCATTGTTGCGTGTCCTGCACTCTGGGATGATCCTGTTCAAGGAGACACAGGGGAATGTATTTATTTAAAATATTTATCCCAACCTCAGACTCCAGTGCCAGGTGCCTAAACTACTGAGCTACTCCAGGGAGGTTTCTGTGTGTGTGTGTGGACGTGCACGCGCGCACACACAGAGTCTAAACCCAGGAGGAAGACCTTGCCTTCTCCCTCCAGGGCTAAAGCCGTGTGCATTTCAGCCACTGTGTCTCCAGGGTGCCTCTCTCTCTCACGCCACCCCAGGTGCTTCCTGCTGTGGGGCAGGTGGTTGGGCAATGGGCCAGTTATACGGAGAGCCTGTCCGACCGGGCTGTTGTGCACCCGCCCAGACAGCAGCCCGGTTCAGCTGAGAGGGTTGAAGCCAGGTGGGGGGAGTGGCAGCAAAGCCCTCTCGCCTTCTCAAAGGCAGCTGGCAGACCCAAGGCGGCTTTTTTATTTGTTTGTTTAAAAATCCCTCTTTCTTTTGCGTTCATAAAAACCTATTTTTCAATAACAAAACCCCATTTGCAGCAAACTTTACCGTGCATAACTGGTGCACAGAAAAATTAAATATGCCAATCAACCTCTTTGGCCAAGCCACGCTGCAAGTAGCACACACACACCCCTTTCAGGTGCGCAGCCCTCTGCCAAGCAGGTCTCAACCACGGTCCACGGCCTCCCTGAGATTGACCGCTCGAATATACGGCCAGGACTGTAAATCCCCAAATACAGATTTGCCAGGTTGGTGGTGGGATTCCATCAAGTCTCAGGGTCAAAGCCTTACATCTGGTTAGAGCAGTTTGTGAAGGGACAACGGAGCTGGTCGTGGTGATCATTGTCCTCCACGGAGACAAGACCTCCTGGCTTCAGTCTTGTACTCCATGTGAGTTTCAAAGATCTGACGGTGCGTGACCTGGAAGGCTGGGGATTATGGACTCCCTACAGATGCTTTTCAACGGGGAGAGATTTGAAGTCATCTGTGACCAGACCCCTCTTCTGATTTGAGTCCCCCCCCCAAACCCTTCAGCTCATATAGGCTCCTCACCCCACCCTTCTAACTTCATTTCAGATGTTGGACAGCATTTTTCATGGATTTGCCTGGAGTCTCAAAGTCTTTTATTGATTCTTGCTCTCTTCTAGATCTGCCTCAGTCTGCAGAGCTGGCCATCGGTCACACGCAGAACGTTTTTACGCTGCTGTCTCCCTTCTCAGGGGCTCCACTCCACCCTTGTTTTCATCTCCAGTTGGGGAAGGTGCAAAAGTGGACGCACGTAAGTGGCATCCCACACTCAAAATAACTAGACTGGGTTTGGGGTTTTGCCTAAGAAGCGAAAACCTTTCAAAATCCCGAATAGCTCCATTAGTAAAGGTTAGGTAAAGGTTCCCCTTGACATTTAGTCCAGTCGTGTCCGACTCTAGGGCGCGGTGCTCATCCCCATCTCCAAGCCGTAGAGCCAGCGTTTGTCTGTAGACAGTTTTCCGTGGTCACGTGGCCAGCGCAACTAGACACGGAATGCCGTGACCTTCCCACCGTGGTGGTACCTATTTATCTACTCGCATTTTTACATGCTTTCGAACCGCTAGGTTGGCAGGAACTGGGACAAGCGACGGGAGCTCACTCCTTCGCGTGGATTCGATCTTACGACGGCTGGTCTTCCGACCTTGCAGCACAGAGGCTTCTGCGGTTTAACCCGCAGCACCACCACGTCCCTGAATAGCTCCATTACAGCTGATCAAATTCGTCGACACTCAGTTGCACAGATGCAGCTCGAAGGGCAACACTTACCATTATTTACTTTGCAAACACACTTAGGGAACCAAGTTACAGATAATTGATCGCTAGTAGCTGAAACCCCATTACTGTTCCTGAGCCACGAACAACAGATGACCAAACATAGCACACTAATTTGTCAATGACAGGAGGTGCGGAAAAGCTCTTGCTGTGACAGTGAGACTTGTTCAGCCCTTAAGGAACCCCCTTTTCTAATGATGCACTCTCTGTAAGGTAGAGTTGGCACAGAACATTCTTAGGATCAGGAAAACTGGGACTGAAAGGAAGGTTCTAAACAAAATAATAAAATAGTGGTATCTAATGCTGCATCAGATTCTTCATACTTCAGAAGAGATTGCCTTGCTTTGTTGTTGTTGTTGTCTGGCCTTGTTCTGTTTTACGGCAAAAAGGTCACATGGCTACCCCATCCCATCTGGTGAGATTCTCAGCCAGCCCAGTCTTTTCTGTTCTGATTATCACCAGGGTCTCAAGAAGAGGGTTTTTGTTTTCTTTCCCAGCCACTCCTAGGACGTTAGAAACCTAGGATTCCCTTTTCTCCACAAGGCACCAGAGAAATAATTTTCAATATTGTCTATGTCAGGGCATGGTTACACCAGGAAAATGAATCAGGAGAGGGATCAAGGTTCCGAAATCGATTTAAAGTCACGTGGTCGTCATGTGCTTTTTGAGTCCGTGTGTGCATTCTCTTGGGGAAAGTTTGAATCCAGTTTTAAACCATGTAGTATTTCGCTCGAGGGGACTACATCGACTTTCAGAATTGTTGCATTTGCAACTTTGACCTGTGTCCACCTGCCCTCATGCTGGCTGCCTCTCACAGCCACTAGTCACTGCTGCTCTAGTGTTACTATTTTTTTAAAATCATTTTTTAAAAATTTCTTGCCATCTGACATAGCACTAGTTCAGTATGACAAACTGGAAAAAAAATTAAAGAGGGAAGGCACACCAGTGAGTGGCTGTCATGAATTCAGCCGAAGAAGATCTGGAATCTGAGGGGTTAATTACAGCTGAGGAAAATGCTGGGCAATTAGTGTCACAGACAGCTGAATCACTGTCAGATTCTCCTCCCCCACTAGCCAGAGTGAGAGATAAGCTTCGGCAGAGACTCACAATACGGAGGTCTGAGGCTCGCATGAATGCCTCGCACAGGAACATCAGGTTGACCAGCCCTGAGTTTTAACAGGATGGAATGTTTCTAGGAGTTAGAGGATTGTTGCTGTTATATAATTTGTACCTAAAGGCTTGGAAGCTTGTGGAAGCAACAAGTCAATTCTCTGGCTTGCGTCCACACTCCTGCTTGTCTTGAACCTTGCTCTCTTGACCCTTGGCTTTGGGACTCTGACTTCTGACTGCGGTTTGTGTTTTGGCTTTGACAATTTGGCATCTGTTTTGTATCTCCCGGACTTCTGACCTTGGACTGGTTTATTGGACTTTCGCCTGCTGAATCCCCTGGGAACGTGACAGTGGCAAAGAGAAACTGACCGGAGAAATTGACAAGATCAGCAGCTTCTAAGCTTGCACATTTCCCCACCCAACCTTTCTCTCTCTGTCGGTTCTCTTTTCAGATCGGACTGCAAGGTTTCCCTGAAGCCCGAATCTGTGATCCTGGCATCCATTACTTGACAAAGACACAATTTACACTGACAGAGGCGTTCACCTATGCCAAAGCAATTAAAAATAAAATTGATTTTGCAAGTTATTTAAAATAAACGACCCTCTCACAGCTGAATAAAACACCTCATTTTCCAACCAAAAAACATGCTTCCTGGGAGAAAATTTTTTGCTTCCCTGTGTGTCATATAGTCTGAATTTTTAGAATTGATTTCAAATGGGTGAAACCTGATTCAAAAACAGTTTTTTCCCATGGGCAACTGAGTCCTTCTTTGCCTGTAGATGAACCCAGATGTAGGATGGAGAGATGGCCCCATAAGTGGTGTCTCCTTCCAACCCAAAGCAAGAAGGTCATAGAACGATAGGACTGTAGAACTGGGGGACCCCAACGACTCTGTAGTCCAGGGTTGGGCAACATGGAATACCCCCCACCGGCCCAAATGCAGCATCCCTGACACCCAAATTTAATTCTTCTTATTTATTTTCCCTAAAAAATGATATTTCCCAAAGTTTTCATCTTTCTTCTAGGGATCATGGGACAAAATTTGTCACATTGAGTGGGGGGGAACTCTCCAGCACTCCTGTGCCCCGCACCCCCTCAATCTCTTTTGCAAATTGCCAAAAAAGCTGACCTCGAGAGACCAGGAAGGGCCTTTTCATTGTGTACCTCCTTAAAAACACACACAATATTCAGGGGGGGGAAGTGGAAGGGGTCAGGAATAGATGTGGTCCTCCAAGTTGCAGGGTGGGCGTGGGTGAGAGTTGCTGATCCACGACCCAGTTCCGTACTCTGCCAGTGCAGGAACCGTCAGCCAAAGCCTCCCTGGCATTAGGGGGTCATTAGGGAAGGAAGCCCCCCTCCCCAGCAGGGCAGACAGAGGTCAGCAATTCCTGCCCACTGGAGTAAGGGGAGAGATTTCGATTTGCCTGGCAAATTCCTTCCAATGGACCCTTCAGTCCCCAATTCCCCTCCTTCCAGAATCCGGAAGAGCTGAACACCGATTGTGTTCATCTGGTCGTTGGGGCAAGGCATTCTGCACATGCCCCGATGGTGCTCGGTCAGCCCCCATCCTGACCGTACAATGGACCCTGGCTTGAAAGCCAGCCATCACAGCTCATAGATTTAATCACAGATAAGAGCTCTGGGTCAGGGGTGGGGAGATCTGGCTCTAATCACCAGCTTCCCCCTTTACCTGCCCTTCTATATACATGGGCATCTTGTGGGTGGGTGGGTGTGCGCGTGCGTGCATGCGTGTGCATGCATTCCCCACACACACACCTTCTTTATCTGGGTGGAATAATTCTTTGGAAAAGAAATCAATACAGCATCTCGAGCTAATTCAGGGCCAGCCTTGCCATGAAATCTCAGGACGCCTCGGCAGCAAATCCTGGGCACATTCTGTGTTATTTGTCTCCTTCGTTGGTGAGGAGAAGAAAGCGAGGAGCAGTTCTTCTCTGTCCTCCCTCAGGAGGGTGAGGGAAGCAAGGACTCCAGAGCCCTGCGGAGGAGAGCCATGGGGCTTCGAGGAGTCCTTCATCCCCTTCCCTTCCCCGGTAGCCATATGGGTATTTTTTAAATCTTTGGTCAAGTTCCCCTTCAAGGCCAGTCAGGCTGAGCCTGGGAGGAACAGGTAGCAAAGGGTTTCCAGATGCTGGGAGTGTTTTTCCAGATGCCCAAAATGGTTGCACCTTCCCCCATTCACCTTGGCATTGGGTTGCCATATTAACAGGCCACCTGCTCTCATTGCACGGGCCAGAACATTGGGAAAAAGCAACCTACAGGTTTTACCTGGAATCATCCTGTGCCGTTTTCTGCAAGAGGCTAGCCCCACCACCTAGTCCTAGCCTAACCCTGCAACCTCCCCCCCCCCCCGCCCCCGAGCCATCTCTGGTTTAAGGCCTACAACCCTCAGGGAATGGGAGATGGCTGGACTGAGGGGGTAAGAACATAAGAACCTCAGAAGAAGAGCCTTGCTGGATCAGGCCAAGTATCCTGTATCTCACCGTGGCCCCACCAGATGCCTCTTGGGAGCACACGAGACAACTAGATACCTGTCTTCTGATCCCCCTCCCCTGCATCTGGCCTTTGGAGGTCCCTTCCTTCGAAGCCTGGAGATCATACTACATCCCCATCACGGCTTGTCACCTGCGACGGACTTTCCCTCCAGGAATCTGTCCAATCCCCTTTTAAAGGCATCCACGCCAGGTGCCATCCCCACATCCTGGGGCAAGGAGTTCCACAGACTAACCACACACTGGGTCAAGAAAGATTTTCTTTGGTCTGTTCTCACTCTCCCAGCACTCAGTTTGAGTGGATGTCCCCTGGTTCTGGTCTTGCGTGAGAGGGAGAAGAGCTTCCCTCTTTCCACTTTATATCCATCCCCTGCAGAATTTTATACGTCTCCATCATGTCCCCCTTCAGGCGCCTTTTCTCTAGACTCAAGAGCCCCAAACGCTGTTGCCTTTCCTCATCAGGGAGGTGCCCCAGCCCCGTCATCCTTTGAGTCACTCTCTTCTGCCCCTTTTCCAGTTCCACCATGTCTTTTTTGAGGTGCGACAACCAGAACTGTATTGGTTGTCGCACCAGATGCGGCTCCAGATGCGGCCTGACCAGCGTTTTGTACAATGGCATTATAATGTTGACTGTTTTATTTTCAATCCCCTTTTTAACGCGATCTAGCATGGAATTGGCCTTCTTCACTGCCGCCGCACACTGGGTTGACCCTTTCATCGAGCTGTCCACCAGCACACCAAGCTCTTTTTCCTGATCCTTCACGGACAGCTCAGAAGAACCCATCAGCTGATAACTAAAGTTTTGGTTTTTCACCCCAATGTGCATCCCTTCACATTTTCTTAGATTGAAACGCAAAGAGGGTGGCCCTTTTGGGCTCTGCTTTTCTGCAGGGAGCAAAGCAACCTCACCTCCCCACCTCGTGGCTCTTGCTGCTTTTTCAGATCTTAAGCTTCGTCCTGTTCAAGTGTTTGAGGGTCACAAGGCTGGACGCAGCAGGATGGGGGGGGGGCAGAGCAGATGAGGGATAGAGCAATTTCAGCAGGATGGGGGGCCAGTTGGAAAGGGATCTTGAGAACAAAGGACCACGGGGGGGGGGGGGAGAGGTAGGGTGTGTGGGAAAGTGGATCTGGTGAAAGATGCAATGGATCATGACATGAGCTTTTAGGGCTGAACTGGGCTGGGGGATTGTGGTCCAGGAAGAAGCTCCCCCCAGGAACAACCAGAGGGGCTCTCAAGATGTCCGGCTCCCTGAGACACCGGTGGCCAAGACTGGCCTGAGGCTCCAGGCCAGTTTTACCCTTCCTGCGTCTAGGAGAGTCATGCACACTTTTGTCAATAACCTTCCCTCCACACACACACATCCAACTGTTTGACCCCAAAGGTCAACATTTACCCCCTCAGTCTTGGAAGGGGTATAATTTGCCATTCATGCATAATGCCCGCCTCCTTGCACCAATTTAAAGCCGCTGCCACCCTTAAACAACAAGGAACCAACAAGAGGTTTCCAGGATGTCCGATGATCTGAGGTGTGTGTGTGTGTGTGGGGGTCACAGACTGAGGCTCATAAGGTTGCACCCAATCCATACCTGCTCTAGTGAAATGGTTGGCTGCCCCCGCCATCCTAGCCACTGTCCCAGTTTCCTCTGAACTCCGAGAAAACCTGTTTGGCTGGATTTCAGACATGGAAAATGCAAACTGTGTGCCCTTCTTCCCTGTATAGAATGGAAGCTGTCCCCCCCCCCACACACACACACACCGCGGGTGTGTGTGTGTCATGCAAACATGTCTTGAAGTCCTTGTTTTGCTTCTGTGCTGGTACCCCACCGATCCAATTGGCTTTTGAGTGCCCGGAGGCTGTTCGGCATTTCTCAGATGCCTGCTAATTTATGAACATGTTCTAATCTCCATAAGATTAGGAGTGTAATTAATGATAATTAGTGGTGACATTAGTTCTCTGCTAGCTGCGATAATACCTATTCAGAGAGAGACGGGCTCTGTCGTTCTTTCAAGAGCAGCAGCAGCGCCAGCAAATAGAAAAAAACAAGTCAACACAGGGTGTTCGCTGGGAGTTCATCGAAGAGATGCTTGGATCTGCTTATTTTGTGAAAAAGGCAAGGGTCGAGCCTCTCCCCATGATCCAGGCCGCTTCTTGGATCAGCATCTTAACATGGTGAAGGGGTCTGAGTGTGTCAGTGAAGCCGAAAACAATGCCATCAGGCGGCTAGACTCCATGACAAGCCTGGTCTCCGAGCAGGGTCACCCAAAGAGGAATGGCCACATGTGAGGCACCAGACAAAGAAGCCTCCACTCTCTTTAAGGCAGCAGCAGTTGCTGAAGGTGACACTGGGGGAGGAAGCAATGGTGGTGACACTTGAGATGACTTTTGTTAGTACTGCACAGAAGGTAACAGTGATAAACCCCTGCTGAACTTTCCTTAACATGAAAATCCTATGATGATAGTCCGAAATGAAACAAGAGTATAGTGTTGCAAGATGAGACATCTCCGTTGGAAAGCACACAATCAGCCATTAGGGAAGAGCAAAGGACATGTACGAATAGCTCTGCCACTGATGATACAACTAGATTAAAGCCGAAAGGATGCCTAGTGGCCTATGTGCACAGAGGTGCCAGGGAAGTCCAATGCTGCACAACACATACAATTGAAAACAGAACATGAGAAGTATGAATCAAGGCAAACTGGAAACCATAAAGCAAGAAACAGACCCTGAATGCAGCTCATCACATACATGCAGTTTTTCAGCAACTGTCACGTAAAGACAAAGAGATCTGTTACAATAACCAGTCCTGAAAACAGAGGAGAACAAGAAAAGTGGGTTAAAAAAACAACCAAGCGCTCTTTTCCAGAAGATCCAAGAAATCAAATGGAAATTTAAGCTAGATGACCAAGAGGGAAGCACATGATCTGACTAGGAAAATATCAAGAGAAAGTAGAAACAGTATACTGAAGACCTCGGTAGAAGAGATAAAAAGGTGGCAGACTCTTTTGAAGCATCTTGATGCCCTTATAAAAATATACAAGTATGAAGAATATGTACTCTATACAAGGAATTTGCTCCTGGTATGTTTGGAACATCACATAGGGCACTTCAGTTCATGGCTTATGGAGAATTGAAATCAAATATAATAGGTATCAAAACAGACGATCAGATTTCAAATGGCTTCAGCAATATACTCGTATCAGTTTGTGGGGGCACATTTTTAGGATCCACATAACAAATATTCAGGAGTAACTGACGTCATATGCAGGACATGGACGAAAGAGGGAATTCGTGGATATTACAAAGGGGTTGACTGTTACACGGAAAGCCAGACTAGATTCAGATGAAAGAGGGGTGAAAATGGGCAGAAGAAACATTAATAATGTAAGATATGCAGAGGACACCAGAAATGATGTTTAGTGAAAGTGAAAGGAGAAAGTGTCAAAGCAGGATTGCAGTTGAACATTAAGAAGACCAAAATCATGACTCCAGAAGAACGGCACAACTTTAAGGGGAACAATGAAGAAATTGAAATAGTGAAAGATTCTGTAAACTTTGGTTAAATCATCCATCCAAATGGAGATTGAAGTCAAGAAGTCAGAAAAAGGCTGAGAGTTCGAAGGGCAGCAATGAAGGTATTAGAAGAAATCACCAAGTGAAGGGATTTGCCACTGGAGACCAAGGCCAAGATCATCCACACGATGGTATTTCCAGTCACCATGTATGGGTGTGAAATCTGAAAAATTAAGAAAGCTGGAAGGAACATTAAAAGATTTGTTTGAAAGGTGTTGCTGGGCGAAAGCTTTGTGGATACCCTAGACTGCCAGAAAGACAAACAAGCGGGTCCCGGAGCAAGTCAAGCCTGAACTCTCTCTGGAGATAAAAATATAGAGGCAGAAGCTGTCCTCCTTTGGGCACATCATGAGAAGGCAGGATTCTCTGGAAAAGACAATCATGCTGAGAATGGTGGAAAGCAGCAGGAAAAGAGGAGGACCCAATACAAGATGGGCTGACTCCTGCAGGGAACCCACAGGCTTGAGTTTGCAAGAGTTGAGCAGGCCTGTTGAGGTCAGGAGCTTTTAGAGATTGCTTATTCATAGGTTCGCCATGAGTCGGAGGCGACTTGATGGCACGTGACCCCAACTATTTCTCCAGGTTTTTTTGGCATCCGACTTCAAGACGGTGTCCTGTTCTTTCAAGTGGCACTAGTTGTCCAGAACATTTGGGGTGTGATGTTCATGAAAGGGGCTCAGTCTCCCATAAGAAGCTGGATTTCTCTAGAGTCATTTACCGTTCTCTACAGTTTATGTTCAGCCTTAACAAGCTCAGAATTGAGCCTGTTCGGATGCGTCCCCCCCCCCCCCCCCAGCATGGAGCTGTTATTATTACTCCTGGTAGCAGGATATAAGCCATTGCCGGAAAGGTGGGAACTGCCACAGCGGGCAGACTCCCCTGCCTGCCACCCACTGCAAGGTGGCTACCCTCCCTTGGGACCCCAGGTGGCCGTATTACCCTGGATTTGGGCTCTATTCCTCTGGATTCCCATTTAATGACTGACTGACTGCCTTATAATATTTTTACTTTGTCTTTCTTCTTAAAAAGGACCCAAGGCAGCTTACATCACTCAAATATATAAAGCAAAAAACAGTAAGTATGCAAAGGCTAAAAAGGATCAAACAAAATAACACTCTAAGAAACTGTAAACAAAAGCAATACTAAAAACACATTCAAAGCCGTAAGGTACAACCATCCATTTAAAAAACCTCACTCGGGCAGAAAGTCAATTCAGGGAAAGCCTTCCGGGGGTGGGGTGGGGGGCTTTGCCTGCTTCCAGAAGGACAGCAAAAATGGGGCCAGCCAGGCCTCCTGTGCTCATTTCTGTCATCACCTGGTTGGGTCCGGAAATCCCAGGGAATGGGGAGCTGCTCACCTGGCAGCCTTTATCCAGAGGCCCAGAGATTTTTCATCCCAGTAGCAGGATACAGACCAAGTCCGCAACCAAGGGAGGAAGAGCATTCTCAGGGCTGAAGAACAGGACGGACAACCAAGCACATCCAAAAATTCTCAACTCGCATCCTAAACAGCAAACGAGCATTGCAGCATCCTCTGCTAACTAATCCATACTCTTTGCAACTACCAGATCTGCTGCCAACTATGAAAAACTTCCCTTCTTGAATGCCTGTCAAACTCTTTGTTGGATTTTGGTGTGTTAATTTCTGCCAGTGACACATCCTTGTCTAATGACGTGTCACTGAAAGCCAAGGCCGAGATCATCCACACTCTCATATTCCCGATGACTATGTACGGGTATGAAAGCTGACAGGGGGAAAAAATTGATTCGTTTGAAAGATGGTGCTGGAAGAGAGATTTGTGGATTTCCTGAGCCATCAGAAAGACCAAGAAGTGGGTCCTAAAGCAAATCAATCCTGAATTCTCTCTGAAGGCAAAAATGGCGAAAGTGAAGCTATCCTGCTTTGGGCACCTCGTGAGAAGGTAGGATTCTCTGGAAAAGACCATCCTGCTGGGGAAAAGAGGGAGGCAGCAGGAAATGAGGAAGACCCAATACGGGATGGATGGACTCCCTCAAGGAAGCCACAGGCCTGAAATTGCAAGAGCTGAGCAGGGCCTGTTGGGGATCGCTCATTCATAGAGTCGACATAAGTCGGGTGCGACTTGACAACACAGGAGAAGAACAATTTCTGTGAAGACCCTGAAGCGCAGTCTTCTTCTGCCTTTGGGGAGTTCAGAGCCTCTATGGAGCCCGTCGAGATGCCCCAAGACTAAAAGCCGAGAAGGGAAGAGTGTGGTGGCATCTGGACAAGGTGGCGTTTGGAAGAGAGAAGTAGGAGGTTGTCCAGCACTTTTAAGTCCTCAAGCTGAGCCTGCCAACCTGCCATCCAGGAGACTCTGAAGCCCAACAGAAATGTTCTCCTTTGGGCCAGTGGCCAGGAAATAAAAACACAAAGCCCTAACCGGTTCTTTTTGTGGTCGGCGTCCTACTTTCCATGCCGTTTATGTTTCAAAGCTGCTTGCCCAGCCGAAGGGAAGCGCACTCTGCACATGCTTCATGCACTGAACCCACAGGTCATTTTTTTAAAAAGAAAAAAATCTGAGGAGGTTGGAGGCAGTTTGGGGCATTTTCCAGCGCAGGACTTCTGTGGTGGTCAAATCGGGAGGCTGACATCAGCAAGACGAGAAGGAAGGGCATTGCTCCATAAATCATTCCCGCCCAACCCCCTTGGGTTGCTTTGCAGCCTCCTTCTCCAGCAGGAGGGGGGGCAGAGAAATATCTCCCCCCCCCCCTCAGCCACACACACACACACCACACTGGGACAGGCCTGCCCTCATTTCCAAGGTTTCCCCAGCTGCACTCTTCAGCAAGCCTGGCAGCTGATTAATGTCTCTGCCTTGGAGTGACAGTCCCGCGGCCCAGCACCATCCATCATTCACGGGCCATTTCCTCGGGGTTTGGAGACCCTAACAAACTGTCACCGAGCCAGCAGGGGCTTTCTCCTCATTGGCTGGTCACCTGGGTTGGAAAAAATGTCCCAGTTTTGTTAAGGCTGATGGTAGGACAGGGGTGGGGGTCGGGAAATCTCCACTTCATTTGGTGTCCTAAAACCAAGAAGCTGGGTTGTGCTAGGAGGCTTTATTACGGTGTTATTCTCTCTCTCTCTCTCTCTCTCTCTCTCTCTCTGCATGCATAAATGTACATGCATGGCAAGCAATAAGGTTCTTATAAAGAGGCTTTTGCAGGCTATCTTAAATCAGACCAAATGTTGGGTTCTTTCCCGTAAGGGCTGCACACCACCCATTTCTCAGCAAGCCTTAATCATTCTCCCTAGTTTTTATAGATATTGAAACTAGATAGGCTGCAGATCTTGGTTTGTCTCCCCACGCCGCGTGAGAATCGCGAGATGACCTTAAGCCAGGGTCTGATCCACCTCAGATTGCTGAGCTGTTCGGGCCTCTCCCTGCCTCTCTGCCTGTCCTCTCCATGAGGACATTAAGCATGGAGAAGTATAGGATGCAAGCCATGTTACAGCCAGTTACATCACAAGACCGCCTCGTTGCAGGCTATCTGGCAAGGCAGCCGGGAACCATCTGCTTTCAGGAACCATCAGCCAAGAAAGCAGGCGTTCTCCTCCTCCTCCTCCTCACCTGTTCTGTGAAGCCACCGGCACCCCCTGTCCTCCTGGGAACGCTGAAGCTCCATGTTTCTCGGCTTTGAGGGCACAAAGCCCTTCCGCTTCTAGACGTATGAATGCACAGAACCAGCAGCTCTGTTGCCACCGTGTCTCAAACGGTCAAGGACTCCGCTGCCCTTCCTCCTCTGCAGAGTTGGCTCGTCCAGTGGGCAGCATGGCCTCTCCCCATTTGAAGAGACCCTTGTCCAGCAGGCTGAGGCAAAGAGGCAGTCCCGAAACCAGCAAAACCAGGGAGCTGGACAGGGGACAGATTGTATTGGTCTTCAGGGTGGAAGGGTGTTGTCACTCTCGAATTGGCCTTCTCAGCCACAATAGATGCTGTTCCAAGACCTCTATTCAGAGCACATTACCATCGTCTCTCGAGACGGAAGGATGCCGACAGAGGGGGCATCTGGATGGCAGTGGCTGGGGATGAGGTTCACAGCAGCAAAAGCGGCAACCGGACGCCCTCAGGGCCACCGCCACCACTGCCACTTCACGCCCTGGCCAACACCATCCATTGGAAGGGCTCTCCTCACTGGCTGGCCACAGACGAAGCCCTCCTGCACTTTAAAAGAGAGATGAAATGCTAGTTGAAAGGGCAGTAGGGCTTGTCACGCGAAGCTGCCTTGCATTTCCCCCCCTCCGCTGAATCTTGGAGGCTTGCGTCCCTCTAATACCCTCATCCCTTAGATATCTCAAGGACTGTGTCGCCCTCTATGAGTCTGCCCAGGTGTTAAGAACATCACGAGAGGCCTTTCTCTCAATCCTGCCACCTTCTTTTTTTTATTATTGTTTTAATAACTTGGATTAGGGTATAGGATACAGGCGGTAAGAGGGGGTGTAAGGAAAAAGAAAAAAAGGGGGGGGGAAGGAGAAACAAAAATATACTAACATCCAGTCTATTCATATTGCAATATCAAAATTCAAACTCCGCTTTTCTACTATTTTCTGCCTTCCAGATTTTAGTTCACGTTTTGATCTGTGTTATTCAAGCACTATCTGGTGACTCCAACCATTTGTAAAATAAGTCCCATCGTTCAGTTGCCTTTTGTATAGGACAGTCTTTCATCACTTCTGATAGAATGTCCATTTCTGCCGCTTCCCGTATCTTCTCAATAAGATCCTCTTGTTTCGGTATCACCGGACTTTTCCAATTTTTGGCATAAAGAATTCTGGCTGCTGTGACTATATATATAACTAAACACTTCTTTGCCTTATCTATATTATCTGGTATCATACTTAATAGAAACAGTTCTGGAGTTAATGGAACCTTGCAAAGCAATATTTGTTGTAACACATTATGCACTCCTATCCAATATTGTTTCGCTACTCTACAAGTCCACCACATATGATAATAGCTTCCCACGTGTGCTTCACATTTCCAACAGACATTTGATACATCTGTGTAAATCTTTGACAGAGTGCGAAAATGCGGAATGTTGTGGATACTAGATGGCATAGCTTCACCAGAGGTTAAGGCAAGCCAAGAAGAATTTGAGCAGACAGACAGCTTTTGCAATATAAACTTCTATTCAATTAATATTGCAGTATATACATACAGCATAGTCCATTTGTTCAGTCCTTGGTCAAACACAGTTTAGCAATTAGTCAGTCCGTTTCCTTAGTCAATAAATCAGAGTTCCGTGGTCAGTTCAATGCCATAAATCCGTCCAGCAGCGTTACTCCTTGTTTCTCCTTTCGTCCCACAAGATTGAGTATGCTGGAACTTTCAGCTTTATCTCGCCATTCAGCCAATCAGTGATTAGCTTCCGCAGGTAGCTCCGTCTGCATTTTGTTTCCACAGCTGTTCTAATTCAGCCTACTAGCTGGTTCCTATCTCAGCTGTACATCTTAAATCATTATTTCTACAGACTTTTCTCTACCGTTTTCATCCTTATAAATACTTACAATCATGTACAAACTGGATTAACAATTCTACAGGTCTTAACAAATACCTGACAAACTCCTCCAATTGTTCATTCAGTTTGCTTGTTTACATCACTTTTAAATCTTTATACATATATATACATTCATTCATTTTTACTTTATCCCCAACATTTTACAGGATTGCTCATGCTTCGATGGTCCAAGTATTTTTGTCATACAGTCTGCTACATTGTTTTCAGTTGCACAGTATTTCAGTAATATCAAGCCTTCTTCAACACTTTGTTTTACATTCTGGTATTTAATATCAACATGCTTTGATCTATTTTTAACTCCAGAAGAAGTGGCCATATAAATCACTGCTTGGTTGTCCTCCATCACTTCTATAGGATGATCAACCTTTATTCCTATATCTATTGCCAGTTGTTTATAGAATACCAATTCAGTACACATTTCTGACAGAGAGGCGTATTCAGATTCCGCTGTTGATAAAGAAATGAATTTCTGTCTTGATGTTCTCCAATTTATTAAGGAATTAGCTAAATGTATAGTCATTCCTGATGTTGATCTACGTGTGATAACATCATTTCCATAATTGGCATCTACATACGCTGTTATGATCAACTCTCCTTTAGGTTCTATATATAGACTTTTATCTATGGTTTCCTTTAAATATCTAATTACACGTTTGGCCGCTTGCCAGTGCCTTTCGCTAGGTTTGCTTACATTTCTAGATAACAGATTGGTTGCTGTTGAAATATCAGGTCTTGACCATCGACTAATATAGAGTAGACTCCCTATTAATGACCTGTATGTTTCAGAATCGCATTCTGGACCAGTAATTGTTTCTTTCTCAAATTCTATGTTCATTGGTGTGTTAGAACCTTTGCAATCTTCCATTTTATATTGTTTCAACAACTTTACTATCTTTTTCTTTTGTGATATTTTAAATCCTTTTGTGGTTCTTTCTATTTCAACACCTAGATAATTACTGATTTGTCCTAGATCTCTTAGATTGTAATTCTTTTTTAACATTTTAATGACTGATTCAGTAGATTTCTCATCTTTAGCAAATATGGCTAAATCATCTACAAATATGAGAATAATTATTTGCTCATTCTCTTTCATAAATAAGCACGGATCAGCCTTTCCTTGCTTAAATCCATTGTTTTTCAATGTTCTAGTGAGATGTAAGTTCCACTCAAATGCACTTTGTTTCAGTCCATATAAACTTTTCTTAAGTAACCAACATTTGCCTTCCTTCTTTTCAATACTTGGAGGCATTTCCATATAAATCTTATGCTGAAGGTCAGCATATAAATATGCTGTTTCAATATCTATGTGCCTTGTCACTAAGTTATGCTTTGCTGCATATGTTAAAATGAATCTTAGTGTTTCAGGTCTTAGAGCAGGGGCAAATATCTGGTCATAATCATTTGTGTTTTGAGAATAACCTTTAGCCACTAATCTCGCTCTGTATCTTTCATTCCCATCTGCATCTGTTTTTTTCTTGAATATCCATCTGCACCCTATAGTTTTACTATTTGAGGGTTGTTCCACCTCTTCATATACATTCAGTTTTACAAGAGAATTTAATTCTTTTCTTATTGCCTCTTTCCACTTATCTTGTTCTATCTTGGGCATTTCACATATCTCTTCATATGATTGAGGTTCAGTGACTGATAAACAGTAATAAGCACCTGGTTTATACCTATCTGGGGGTTTACTTTCTCTAGTTGACCTTCTAGGAATTGTAATTTCCTCCTCATGAGTTTTACTTTCTTCTGATGTGCTAGGCATTTCTCTTTCTAAATTTTCAGTTTCACTTTCCTGTTTTATTTCCTGATCTCTCTGTGGTGTTGTATTTCTCTTAATTTCCTTTTTATTATTCATATCTGGAACATAAATACTTGTTTCTGGTGGTAAACTTATTAAATTCCAATATGCATGTTCATTGAATGAGGCATTGCTACTAATTACTACCTTATTGGAATTAGGTAGACCAAATCTGAATGCTCTCTTATTTTGCTGGTATCCAAGAAAATACATAAGTTTTGCCTTTTTTTCACCCTTTTTCCTTATGTTCCTAGGAATATGCACCCACGCTGGAGAACCAAATGTATGCAGAAATTTTAAATTTGGTTTTCTTCCAGACCATATAGAATAGGGAATATCATTAATGCCTGAATGCCATAGGATATTTAGATAAAAATTGGCACAGAGTATGGCCTCACCCCAAAATTTATCAGGTAGCTTACTACCTCTAATCATAGTTTCTGCCATGTTTTGCAGTGTCTGCCCTTGCCTTTCTATAAAAGCATTCTGTGTGGGAGTATATGGTGCAGCTTTTCTATGAACTATTCCATGTTTCTTCAATATGGCTTGAAATTTATTATTTGTAAATTCTGTCCCATTATCTGTTTGTATTTGTTTTAATTTTCTTCCAGTTTTTCTCTCTACAAATTTCAACCATTTTTCAAATTCAATATGTGTCTCACTTTTATCTTTCATTAGGTAGCAAAAGCCAAATCTGGATTTCTGATCTTGAATGGATAATATATATTTTGCTCCTCCTATTGATGGTTGTTTGGGACCAATTAAATCCATTGACACTAAATCAAGAATATTTTCTACTTGCACATTACTATATTTCCTGATAGGGGCACATTTACTCTTAGCTATTTGGCATGCTTGACACTTTACATATTTGTCACATTTTCTTATATTTGCTCCAAATGAGTTTTCTATAGTCTTTTGTAATGTTTTATAATTGGGATGCCCAAGTCTCAAATGCCATAAGTGTATACAATCTCTGTGAGGACATTCGTTATTATAAACATTGTTCACATCTAAATCACTCAGTTTGTACAAGTTATTCTTCATTGAGCCAATTAATACAGAATTGTCTGCACCTCTTATTTCACACTTTTCTTTGTGAAATGTTGTTGTAAATCCCTCCATAGCTAATGATCCTACTGATAGTAAATTATGTTTCAATTTGGGAACATACAAAACATTAATAGCTTTAGTTAAGCATGGAAGTTTAACTTTACCTTTACCCAATATATTGGTACTTACCCCATCAGCCAAAAACACTTGCTGATTTCCCACAGTTTGGAAGTCATATATCAGCTTTCTATTTTTACACATGTTTGCTGTGGCACCTGAGTCTATAACCCATTCAGTCCCATTATCCCCTGAACTGCAAATGGTATCAGTTAAATGTGATTCATTACTATATTGTGGCTGCTTTCTACCTTTTTTCTTTTTCTTGCAGCTTCGATATAAGTGTTTGTTTGAACCACATGCAAAACATTTCTTTTCAGTGTGAGTTATTGCAGCTGTGTCTCCCTCCTCCTCCTCAAGTTTTTTCGGTTGCTTCTTTTGAAGTTTATGCTGATAAGAACTCATGGAGTCTCGGAGTTGTTTATTGTCTTGTCTCTTTTGTTCCTCCTCCAAAAGCCTGCTTGTGACATTCAAAACAGTTAGTTCTGCTTGAGGTAGAACTTCTAAATTGGAGACAAATTGATCATATGTATGATCTAATGAAGAAAGAATGATGAAAGCTTCTTGTAGCTCAGTGAATATGACTTGTTTTTCCCTTAAGTCCATGAGCATTACTTTAATACGTTCTAAATGATTCAGCATACTTTCACCAGTCAGTAATCTTGTTCTGAATAACTTCTTTGCTAGCTGTATCTGGCTCCCCACGCTTGTTCGTACAAAGAGTCTCTTTAAATTATCCCATGCTTGCTTTGCTGAAGTCAAGCCTCTGAGGTGGATTAAGAGACGGTCGTCTAGAGTCAGACCAATTATAGCCAAAGCTTTGTTATTCTTTTCTCTATCTTCTTCATCTAATACAGCTGGTGGGCTCTCAACAATATCCCATAAAGTTTCCTTTTGCAGGAGTAACTGGACCTTTTGCTGCCACGTAGAATAATTCTCACCATTTAACTTTGTTACAGGAAATCCTGACATCATTATTGTATTTGCCATTTTTGGACTGTAAATAATGTTGACTTACTGCTGATACTCTCGTCTCTCTGGACTTCTTCCTTTGGTTGTCTACCTTCTGGCACTGCGTCCACCTGTTCTAGCATCCACCTGGGCCCATGACCTTTGACAGAGTGCGAAAATGCGGAATGTTGTGGATACTAGATGGCATAGCTTCACCAGAGGTTAAGGCAAGCCAAGAAGAATTTGAGCAGACAGACAGCTTTTGCAATATAAACTTCTATTCAATTAATATTGCAGTATATACATACAGCATAGTCCATTTGTTCAGTCCTTGGTCAAACACAGTTTAGCAATTAGTCAGTCCGTTTCCTTAGTCAATAAATCAGAGTTCCGTGGTCAGTTCAATGCCATAAATCCGTCCAGCAGCGTTACTCCTTGTTTCTCCTTTCGTCCCACAAGATTGAGTATGCTGGAACTGTCAGCTTTATCTCGCCATTCAGCCAATCAGTGATTAGCTTCCGCAGGTAGCTCCGTCTGCATTTTGTTTCCACAGCTGTTCTAATTCAGCCTACTAGCTGGTTCCTATCTCAGCTGTACATCTTAAATCATTATTTCTACAGACTTTTCTCTACCGTTTTCATCCTTATAAATACTTACAATCATGTACAAACTGGATTAACAATTCTACAGGTCTTAACAAATACCTGACAATCTTCGACAATTTTTCCGGAGTCATATGCCACCTATAAAACATCTTATATATGTTCTCCTTAAAATTAACCGATTTTGTAAGCTTTATATTATTTTGCCATATTTGTGACCATTGATCAATATCAATATCCTGCCACCTTCAAAGGGGCATCTGATGAAGACCTGGGAGAAGGGCCTTCTCTGTGGCTGCTCCCAGACTTTGGAACTCCCCGCCACTGGAGGCCAGGCTGGTTTTCATCTTTGCTGTCCTTCCACAAGCAGGCAAAGACCTCTCTCTTCAGGCAAGCTTTGCCTTTATAGCTGCCTGCCTGAATGGGGTTTTTTAAATGGATTATTGTGCCTTACTGCTTCAAGTGTGTGTTTGCTGTTGATTTTGTTTTACCGTCTTTTAGTGTGATATTTGTTTGAACCTTTTGAGTATTTGTATACTTACTATTTTTAGCTTTACATAATGTCTTTTAATGATGTAAGCTGCCTTGGAGTCCTTTCTAAGGAGAAAGGTGGGGTATAGATAGATAGATAGATAGATAGATAGATAGATAGATAGATAGATAGATAGATAGATAGATAGATAGATAGATAGATAGATAGATAGATAGATAGATAGATAGATAGATAGATAGATAAAGCTAGCATGCTAGAGAGAGAAAATGGCACCCATCTCCAGAGATACTGAGGCGGGGTGAAATTTTCCACTTGCAACCAAATGTACCCCATCTGGGGCCTGTTTTAGGCTTTTAAAGGCCTTTTTTTTAATTCACAGGAAATTCCAGCTTTCTTTTTATTTATTTTTTAAAAATAACCTGCTCCCACAGTCAAAGGAGGGAATTAGATTAAAAGGGCAAGCAGTTGGTGTGTGAAGAATAATTAGGAGTGTGTTTTGGGGTTTAGATGTTCAAGGGGTCTGGGGAGGCCTGCCGACTGCAGTGAGCCCACCCCACTGTACAAAGGATGTCCAAGACTGAACGGCTGGGTTGAAAATGGAAGAAATTTTGGAAAACATGGCCTCTTACACACATACACTCCTCGTGGGGCTTTCTGGAGGTCAGAGCAGGCTGACATCTGTCCTCTTCGTTCTCACTGTCCTATTAGCTAGGCACCCTGAAAAGAGATCAAGATGCACCACTTCCTATCTCCTCACCACTGAGTCCCTTCTAACATTTAAGAGCAAGCATCTCTTTCTTGAAAGTGGGCTGCAGCCCCGTCACCACCACCACCACTCTGGAGCGTGTGCTCAGGCTCTGAGACTTGGTCTCCTCTCTTGACAGGACACGTCTGCCTATCCAATATATTTTCTAAATAAACTTTGTGTCGCTTCATTTTAAGCTCAGACTTCTGCCTGGTTTACTGCTCCTGGGGACAGCACAAAAAGGTGAGTTTAAAAGCTCACAAGACCACCCAACGTGTCCTCGGCCAGCGAAAGAGACAGAGCACTCCCAGTGAGATTTAATCATCTGAATCAAATTTTAGAACATCAGTGGGCTAGAACAAACAAAACGAGTCAGGTCTGCATTTAGGCAGCAAAAAAATCAGAAGCACAGAGGCAGGACGGGAGAAGCTGGCTTGGCAGCCATACCCGCAAAAAAAGGTGAAGGGGTCTGAGCAGGCTGCCAGGCAAACATTGGCCAACAGTGTAACCCGGCAGCAAAAAACAAATAGAACATGGTCCTTGGCTACCTTAGCCAAAGTGCAGCATCCAAATTAAGAGTACTGCCCTATTCTGCTTTGGCCAGGCCTCACTTGGAATCCTGTGTCCAGTTCCAGGCAGCAAACTAAAAAGCAAAAACCGGTGCCGCCTCACAGTGCTTAAAGCACTCTCTTGGCAGTTTACAGTTTAATTATGCAAGGTACACATTGTCCCCCACCCCACAAGTGAACTGGGAACTCCATTTATCGACCTCAGAAGGATGGAAGGCTGAGCCGACCTCGAGCCGGTGACCTGAGCCCGTCCGGATCGAACTCAGGTCCTGAGCAGAGTCTTGGCTGCAGTACTGCAGTTTAACCCCTGGGCCACCCGGCTCCCTAGTTTAAGAAGGACATTGACTAGTTGGCACAAGTCCGGAGGAAAGGGGGAAACCCAGCCCTGCAAGGAGCCATGGAAGGAGTTGGGCCTGTTTCATCCGGAGCAGAGAAGACGGAGAGCTCCACCAGCAAGAGGAATCTGGACCTGCGAGCAGAACTATGCTGTGATCAGGACCAGATTACTCAAGGGAAGTAATGGCAGCCTATGGATGTCCTCAGCCCACTTCCCACTCCAGCATCTGCACTTTGGACAACTGCTGTCGGTTTGCATTGGAAAAGTCTACTTTCTTTTGGAGTGTGTCCCTTACACACACAAACACACACACACACACTTTTCTTCTGGGTGTTTGACAACCAGCAGCCCATTGGGCATGAAAGTGGACGGTCCGATCTGGCCGTTCTCCCCTGCCACCCACCCCCTGGCACCGCCGGCGAGCCCTTGGAAGGCGGAGCTCCCGGTCTGTAGACTGGAACCAGGACGCGGGGCTTTGGGGGGGGGGGGGCTCCCCGGGCTTGACTTTTCCTCCCGGCTGCCTCCTCACCTGCTCCTTTCAGGAAAGCCTGGGAAGAAGCGGGACTCCGGCTGGGAGAGGGGAGAAGGAGGGGCCCTTTCCGCCCGTCAGGACCCCCCCCCCCCCAACACTGGGAAGAAGAACCGCCGTGTTTTGACACAGAAGCGGCCGAGAAACCTCGACCGCAGGGGAGGGTCTCCTCGCAGCCCCAGGGAAGATGCCCCCCCCCCCGCTCCGCACGCACTGCGATGCACTCTGGACCAGCACTCAAAAAAATCCTAAGGCCCTTGAGAGTTAGGGCGGTTTTTGGAGGGGGCTCCTCCTCTGCCTCCTCCGCTCCCTCGGGGGCCTCGGGGGGGGGGCGGACTGGGCGCTCCCGGCTCCTCTGGAAGCTGCTGCCCAGAAAGGTTAAAGAAAAGGAAAAAAAAATAGCGCAAAGCCCAGCAAATATCCAAATGCCACAGCAACCGTCTGTTGGCTTTCTCTTGGTTGCAAAGGACGCCGCCGAGCCTGCGGGGGATTCGGAGGCGCGCCTGCTCGCCTTGCTTCGGGCGGCGACTTTCCGCGGGTCGGCCTCTGCCTCCCGGGCGCGCCGGACAAGGGACCCGCCGCCGTCCGCCGGGGCGACCCGGGCAGCGCTTCTCCCCGCCGCCGCTAGATGGCGGGCCCGGCTCTCCTCCGGCTCCCCGGCGGTGTCGGGGGGGCGGCGGCAAAGGAACCCCCCCCCGCCTTGTGCCCCCCCATCCCAGGCGGAGTTCCCCGGGCACGGAGTCGGCTCGGGGGCTCCCCCGCCTCGGACAGCGGCGCCCGGGGGCCGGGCCGCCCTCCCTGCGTCTTGGGAGCGGGGGGGGGGGGTCCTTTCCCGGAGCGCCGCGGAGAGACCCGCCCCCCCCCCGGATCGATGCCCGGACCCCCCGGAGCCCAGCCCAGCCCGGGCGGGAGGAACCGGGCGGGAAGGGCGCTGCTGCTGCCGACGCCGCCGCCGCAGGTCTCCGCCAAGCATCCGTTTCGGCGGGGAGAAGGCGACCTTGGTCCCAGCCCCATGTGAAGGGCAAGGAATCAAGATGGGGGGTTAAGGACCAGAAGTGAAAAGGCGGGGCGGGGGGAGAGAGAGAGGGGGTGTCCTCTGTAGGTGGGGGGGGGAAGGTGACACACACACCCCGTGCTTGCATGCGTGCCTGCATGCGTGCACGCACAGGTATCTACGGGGTGCTCCGTGGATTCTGAAGGTGCCCACAGACAGGTGCGCTGTGTTGGCTACCGTGGCACCACTGCGCAGCTGGACCAGAGGTGGGGAGTTCGATTCCCCCCCCCCGGGCCTCCTGGACAGGGGCTGGACTGGATGATCCACAGGGTCCCTTTCAGCTCTGCCGTTCTAAGGTTATTGTTGTTATTATTATTATGAACAACTTCACAGAGGCCAGGTCCTGGCATTTCCAAGAGGTCGCTGGAGAAGACCCTGGCCTGAAAAACTGTTTGGCTCCTACTCGTTACTACAAAAGGGAACAGGTGGGATCATCCCTTGGCAGGCAGGGTGAGAGCCGAGGCATGGCTGTGCTCTCTGGTAACCCTCTCAAAGCAAGCTCCTGTACCAGGGAGGGGGTTGAAATGAGAGCAATCAATCAATGCATCATGCCGTTGGATCTGTGTATGAACACAGGATGACACAGCAGAGAATCTTCATTTAACAAGGTCTTAATCATGCAGAATGCCACTAGATCTGAATTGAACTGTACACGAATAGGTCTTATTCATAGGAATGACCACAATGGGTGTCCAGGTAATGCGGGTTTTTGCCGAGGCCTCCTTCAGGTGATCCTTTGCTGCAGAATCCTTGATCTAGCAACCGCACGTACTTCCATCACGTACATCAATCAGGTATTCTCAGCATCTTTCATTAGATTCATCACCGTTCAGCTTTTTAATATCTCCATCCCTTTTAAAATAAAGATCTGGCTGACATTGTAATACTGCTTTTTCCCATGGAAAAAGCCATAGGTCCTATTCCAGATTTTTTATTACCATATTACCTGTTGATAAATTCTTCACTATACATTAGTGGGAAGCGAGACATGCTCTTGTTAGGTAGTCTGGGGGAAGCGACGTCTGTGCCTCTAATAGCAGGACTTCATTCAAGGTTAATCAAACCACCCAGCTATTTAAATGGTTCCTAATTAATTTTTGTCATAAAAGATTGGTTGCAAAAGACTTGTTATAAATGGACATAAATTGAAACAAGGTAGCTTCCCTGGGATAAAGCTGCATGGCTACATGGATCAGTCTTTGTATGTCAGCCTTCTTAAGACCTGGACGTACACATCTTACCATCAGTCAGTCATCTGACCATCCCTATAGTCAGTTGTATTACTTGGCACAACTCCTTAAAAATGGAACATACTGTTTCTTACTTAACAACCTCCCTATTTTGTTGTTTAGTCGTTAAGTCGTGTCCGACTCTTCGTGACCCCATGGACCAGAGCACGCCAGGCCTTCCTGTCTTCCACTGCCTCCTGGAGTTGGGTCAGATTCATGTTGGTCGCTTCGATGACCCTGTCCAACCATCTCGCCCTCTGTCGTCCCCTTCTCCTCTTGCCCTCACACTTTCCCAACATCAGGGTCTTTTCCAGGGAGTCTTCTCTTCATGGATTGCTGCCTTGTCGTGGCGAAGGGGCTTGAGTAATTCAGAGAAGCTATGGGCTATGCCGTGCAGGGACACCCAAGACGGACAGGTCATAGTGGAGAGTTCTGACTAAATGCGATCCACCTGGAGCAGGAACTGGCAAGCCACTCCAGTATCTTTGCCAAGAAAACTCCATGGACAGAAACCTCCCTATAGATCATGACTATAAGTTAATTCCTCCCCTTGAAACAGTTACTGCACACCTGGCGTATTAGCAGTTCTTGAAAGCACCCCTGTTGGTTCAGACTTTCTGCTAACAATTGCAAAAAGTGAGATTCAAAAATACTTATAATCCTTGATAAAGAAGCTAACCGAGGTCAAGCGCCATGTTTAACCCCTGTGAGGACAAGTTGTTAAATTGTAATACTGTATCTGTTCCGCTTCCTTTTGCAATAGGGACTGGTCATGATCCTGTCTGTTGTAGCCGTGGGGAAAAAACCTTATCTGTAAGAAAGAATCTTAAAACCAATATTGTTTTTCTCCGAAACGGACCACCCAAGGAGCCTCCATGCCTAAATTCCTGCCCTCGGAGGGATGCTTCAATATTTGTGTACCCACACTTCTCTAAGTTTTTTCCTTGCATACAGAAGACCACAGGGACATGGACTCTCATGTACAACCTTCTTGGAGGCACAACTGGGAAAACAGCTTCAGCTGCACCTGGCTGCTAAAATGAATCCATTTCCATAGCATGCGTTCACACCAAACACCTTCCACATTCAAAGTGTCCCCAACTGGTCCTCCAGATTTCCAGACAGTACAATATATGAATGTACCAATACGCCTCAGATGTTGCCCGTTCACCGAAAACCTCCTATGGATGGAGGTTCCTGGCATCTGGCAATCAGCCTGACAGGATGCCAAGTGACTACAGATCATTCTTTTTTATGTCCTGGGCAGATGGAAAATATCCCTAGGAATGGAGTGTGTTATTAGGCCTGGGTCTGATGGTTTCAGATTAAAGTTGGTGTCTCAAAACTGCATTTGGTCTTTGTTCCATCCCCTTTGCAAGCACATGGGGGGTAAACCCTCCAGGATAGCTCTTCAAAATGCTTCCTTTTCTGTGCCCAATAATCTGTAGCCTCTGAGGAGTTCCGTTCTGATTGCAGGAAGTGCCCGTAAGGTGAATTCTGGTGAAGTCGTTTCAGATGGAAAGAAGTATAAGGGAGTCATAAATTATGGTCTGTGGGTTTTGTGAACACAGAGACAAATAACTTTCCTCTCTTCTCTTGAACACTTCTGTAGACTGTCAGGATAGCAGTAAATTTAATGGCATGGTAAACAGTTTTTATCCAGGACAGAAAGTCATTTGCCCTGTCCTGATGGGCGTTGGACACAAAAACATCATCAGTGCAATGTTGATAGAACAGAACCTCCCAGAAGAAAACAGGTTCACACAACAGTTGCAAACAGATTTACTCTCCATGAACAATTTGGTACGTGAGGCTTCGATGGGACCTTTCACAGCCGCTCCTTTAATATGGAAATAAGATTGATGGGAAAATCTGAAATGCCTTTTTTCCAAGGATGATATCTGTCAATCCCCAAAGAAAAGATGTAGGAGGTGTTAAAATATCTCGGGAATCTAAACTGAGTCCATCACCATCCACGTCTCATTATGTGCCATGTTAGTAGAGAAGGACCCCCCGCCCCTGGGAAGTCATAACACCTCCTTCAGAACCTTCATGTTCCCTACTTTCGTGCCCATTGTTTTCAGAAAGTCTACGTATCGGGGAAAGAATTCAGGAACTGAATTAGAACCTGAAAGAACGGGTCTCCTTGGGGGGTGAAAACTGCTCTTGTGAATTTTTGTTAGAACATAAAAAAACGGGTACCTGGGGAAAGAAGGTTTTAAAAACTTTGCAGTGGCTTTATCTACGTGTCCTAAAATGATCATCACCAGAGCATTAATGAAAGACATAATGTGTTTGGTAGGACCTGCTCCAAGGGGCAGCTGTAGGGGGTGTCCTTCCAGGTGTGTGGACTGCCCTTAGTCCCAGGAGAGACCTGGAGAGCGGTGAGGTGGCCTTCCACCTCTCCTCCAAGTCAAGGTCTGCTCTTGCCCTGAGAACTCGCTTTGGCCTGAACTCATGGCAAAGCTGGTGGCCCAATGACTGTCGGCTGGGAGCCATGCAGAGTTGGCCAGAACCACTTCCTGTGGACTTAGGACACACTCTGGAATGCAGGAGACGGTAGCCTGCCATCGAGGGCGGATCTCACAGGGCAAATGGGGGGCCACCCACCCCGAGCTCCAGTGACTCCACCAGGCAGCTCACTCCTGCCCAGCCCCCTTGCCAGGGGCAGAAGGCCAGGGCCCAGACGGTCTTCTCCACCTGTTGCGTGCGGTTGTGAAAGCCTCTTGCCTGGCTGTGTATACCCACTTGTGACCCGAGCTGGGTCCACCTGTGTTGTGTGTTCCCCTCCCATCAACCGTGATGGCTCTCGGCCACCGGAGGCCCAGCCAGAAGGCAGGTGGGGTGTACTTGCGGGCGGGGGTTGACCATCGCCCCTGGAGGGAAGACATCCATGAGGGTGAGCTGTCAGACGATCAGACCTCAGGTTGCAGGCTTTGGGCGCTTTTCGGCACAAACGGGAGCTAGCTTTTGGCCCCCACCCAGGTCTTCCTCCGGCAGGGCACCACAGAACTGCCGATGGTGCAAAAACAAACAAACAAACAAAAAACAGAAAAACTCTGGAGATCGTGCCCAGATGTGTGTGCCCGGTGCCTTGATGAAAAAGAAGCTTTCCAACCGGGGCTGCAGATTTTGAGTCACCAGCAAACAGGTCTTTCATTGCACAGATCTGTGCTATTCCTGCATCTGAACCTGGGCAAAGCTTGTCCCCCTCATAACAGAGAGTGAGGCAATGCTGGGCAAGCCGGTGTGTGTGTGAGTTTTGTACCATTTCTTCCAGGTGACAAGAACTGTGGCTAGAGAGGGGTTCTGCCTCCCCCCCCCCCATGAGCCAGGATCCAAAATGACTTTTTGAGCCAGCCCTCTCTGCTTCTCAGAGGTCTCGGATTTGGCCCCAAGGAGACTTTCTGGTGTCAGCTGCCATAGCTGGAAAATGCATCCCTATTTTTTAAAAAAATGAAGTTTGGAATTCCAGAAACCTTTTCTGACATGTGTCTGCAGAAGCCACTTTTTTCTCCATGCCATTGGTTCCTCTTAGTGAAGAAAGCCTATACCACAGAGGATGCATGTTTACAATTACCTTTTCCCAGTCTTTCCTGTACGGCTTGGGATGTTAAACCCCACATATCCAAGGAAAGAGTTTGGGTGAGGTTCTGGTTCTCCGGCAGGGTGCAGTGGAGAGAAAAGCGAGCGAGCGAGAAATACATGCCCAGGTTGACCGCACTGCATTCAAGTCCACCTTTGTTCTGGCAGGTGCTCTAGTGTCTTGAACAGCGGCAGACAGAAACCCAACAGGTGCAGTATTCTTTATTGCTACATTTGTGGGTTGGAGGAAAATACATCTGCTGGATTTCTGTCTGCCAATTGGGTGTTGAAAACTCAGAATGAGTAAGAAAAATGCATGGAAGTCTAAGACCTTGCATAAAAAAAAGCATTTAAAAGAGATCCAGTGTTTAGTTTCACCGCATCTTTATGCATTTGTTCGCAGCTGCACAGCAAACACAAAAAGCATGAGAGCAAGATTAATTTTCCTCTTCCTTTTTTCTTTTTCAAATAATGTTTACACAGGATTCTGGAAAACACACAGAGAACAATATATAGTAATAAATAAGTATTAATGAAAAAGATGCTTGTAGTGCAGAAAAGGCATATTCTTTTTTTTAAGGTAGGTTTTTGCTGTTTTTCCCCCCCTACAGAGACTTAATAAAAGCGTGCAGAGAAGCGAAGGTGCTTTTTCTCCCCTCAAGAAAAATGTGGCTGAGGTTTTGCTCCCCGCTCTGCCTCACTGTTCTTTTCTCTGAGATGTGTTGTATTTATGCTTTTTTTTTTAAAGGGCTAAAACGATGCCCTTAAAACTTGGCCTACTTTCCTTGTTCTCCGAGGAACAGCAGGCCAGCCCAGCAGGAACCAGGGGACCCCTCACCTCCTCTCCGACACAGGCACGCTCAGGAAGCCTCTGCCTTGCCTGCCTGCCTGCCGGCTTGCCTGCCTCTAGATTTCTCACCAGTATCCTGGGTTGCGGTGGTGGTGGGGACGCATTGCGGAAGAGTCCTAGCCCTCCGTTTGCACCCACCCAGTTGCAGAGGCTGCCATCGGGCGCTCTCATGCTAAGGCCAGAAGCAGACAGACGCGCTTCCGGATCGCGGACCACCGCAGGTGCCTTGAAAATGTCCCCCGATGATCGACGCTGGCTAGGATGGGTATCCTAAGGACCTAAGGTGGAGTTCAGCACCCCCTCTAAGGGGGTGTGCGCCAACTCCTCCCAGTTGTGGGGAGATGGAGCGACGCACCTTCTGCGTCTTAAAGCACGTGCTCCCCACATGCCCACCTCCTCGCTCAAACAGAAGATCCTGGTGGTTTCTCAATCCCAGACCTTGAAGGCAGGCTCCTTCTAGACAGGGCCTCTGCAGAGAGCGAGCACCTATACCTCCACCAGGAGCAGAAAACCCCACCCTTTGAGACCAGAAATGCTGTTACTGCCTCTCTAACACCCCCCCCACACACTTTTTTTAAATTGGATCTATTTATTTAAAATCTTTCCCTGCCACACACCTGGCAGCACCCTGAAGGTGGCGGCCAAAGAAAGACAGCGACAAGGACAGGACCCACGATGGTCTGTGCCTACGGACTCCCTTCCTTCTCAGGCTTTGTCTGCCCTCCGCTCCCGCACCCTTCTTTGTCTCCTTCCCAGAGAGACCCAGGGGCATTTGTGTGTGTGTGTGTGTGTGTGTGTGTGTGTGGTGTGCGTGCGTGTGTGTGTGCGCACGTGCGTGCCACTGTTGGCCTCCAGCTCCGTGTGGATCTGTACAAAGGCTCTCTTTCAGCCCTGGCTTCACCCTCCCCACCAGCCCCCATGGGTTCCTGTACCTCTCTGAGATGGAGAGCACAGCACAGGGGGGCCTCAACGGCCATGGAAAAGAGGGGGGGGGGGTCAGTAAAAAAAAAAACCCAAACAAGGACCGTGTCTGGAATGCAATCAAGGTGTCACATTATTACAGATGTTGAGGAATTAAAATGATAAAACCTGAACATCAGGGCTGGCCATGCCATCCAGGACTCAAGCAGGGATGGGGACCTGAGTCGCAGGACTTGGGGTCAAGTCAGACTTAAGTCACACCAGTGACTCAACTGAGACTTGACTTGGGTCCCCCCCCCCCCCATGACTCAGACACAACTTGGAAGCCACCCACCCACCCTCTTTTCTAGGGGGGGGGGGAAGCTGGTTTTCAACAGAGACTCAGACTTGGGGCTTGGGAATCAGGACTGGGTACCAAAGAGACTTGGGACTCGGAGCCAAAGACTTGCCGACATCCCTGGACCAAAAGCCTGCTGGAAAAGCTTAAGGGATGTCTAAAAGTTATAAAGGAGGGTGCCCGGCAGGGCTCCCTTGGAAGGGCATCCCAGACACCATGCTGAGCAGGAATCACAGGCAAAAAGGCTCTGTCCCTTCTCTTTTTCCCATCTCACCCTTGTGGGTGTGGTATCGAAATAAATCCTTCTGAGGACTCAGTCCCCATTACCTGGAGAAGCCTCAAACCTGGACATTAAGCAGGTGAAATACCTTCCAGCACCAGATCGGTATACTAAGAAAAGCTTCCTGCGCTACATCTTTGCCTTCTTAGGCTGCTGGAAAAGTTACTTAAACCATCCAGGCCAAGGCCTCCCTCCCCCCTGTTCCCACTTGGCATGAGAAGGGGTCTCTCAGCCCCTTGAGACCAAAACGTTATGAACCATTAGCAGATGTTTCACTCCTGCAGAGAGAGCGCGCGAAGAGACGAGCACGGTCTTTTGTCACTAGCAGCATTAGCTAACCCACGAACGAACAAAACATTAAAATACTCTGGACAGAAAATCTTGCATTTTCCATGGAACACCAGGTTTCCTCTGTTTAATGCGTAAGACAGGGTGTGCAAAATGAAAGATTGGGCACAAAGCTTTCATGAAAGGTTTAACTAATAAATAAATAAATATATCAATAAACACCCCTCCTGAAATACAAAGAACACTCAAAAGAGTCTTGTAATCTCACCCAGTGGTGGGAGAAAAACACTTCAGAAATAATTTATTGTATTATTGAAGGCTTTCATGGCCGGGATCCGATGGTTGTTGTAGGTTTTTCGGGCTCTTTGGCCGTTTTCTGGAGGTTTTTCTTCCTAACATTTCGCCAGTCTCTGTGGCCAGCATCTTCAGAGGACAGGAGTTAGAACTCTGTCTGTGCTCTCGTGCAGTTTGTGGGATAGTTGAGTATTTATAGCTGTGGGATCAGCTTTTTGTCCTTTTCAGGAGATTGGGTGATTATGGTGATCAGGGTGTTTTTTTGTTGTGGGTGTATTGTTATGATAAGGGGAAGAGATGATCTGTCACTATGATTGATGGGTGTCGTTAGCTGGTCTTTTGTGTGCAGTGATCACCAGTCCTTGTGGCTGGGTAGAGTTCGTTGACCTTTTGCAGGCTGTGTTTTTCAGTGCTGGGAGCCAGGCTTTGTTGAGTTTTAAACTTTCTTCTTTTTTGTTGAAGCTCTGCTGGTGTTTGTGGATTTCAATGGCTTCCCTATGCAGTCTAACATAATGATTGCTGGTGTTGTCCAGTACTTCAGTATTTTGAAATAGAATTTCATGTCCAGCTTGTTTTAGGGCATGTTCAGCTACTGCCGATTTTTCCGGTTGTTTTAGTCTGCAGTGTCTCTCGTGTTCTTTGATTCTGGTGTGGATGCTGTGTTTTGTGGTCCCAATATATACCTGGCCACAACTGCAAGGTATACTCCTGCAGTGGTGAGGGGGTCCCTTTTGTCCTTTGCTGACCGTAACATTTGTTGTATTTTTGTGGTAGGTCTGAATACTGTTTGTAGATCGTGTTTTTTCAAAAGTTTCCCCATGCGGTCCGTGACCCCTTTGATGTATGGCAGAAATACTTTATTTGTGGGTGGCTATTTTTCTTCTTCAGTTTGGTGTTGTTTTCTTGGTTTGATGGCTCTTGTGATTTCATTCTTGGAGTAGCCATTTGCCTGTAGGGCCCGAATTCAGATGGTTGAGTTCGGTGCTGAGAAACTGAGCTTCACAGTTCCGATTCGCACGGTCTAACAGTGTTTTGATTATGCCTCTTTTTTTGTCATGGGTGGTGGTTGGAGTTTTTGTGTAGGTACCGGTCTGTGTGGGTGGGTTTTCTGTAGACCTTGTGTCCCAATAGGAGGTCAGGTTTGCGTATGACCATGACATCTAAGAAAGGGAGTTGGCCCTCTATTTCTTTTTCCATGGTGAATTGTATATTTGGGTGGATGCTATTGAGATGGTTTAGAAATTCTTCCAGTTTTTCTTCACCGTGGTTCCAAATTGCGAAGGTGTCATCCACGTATCAGAACCAGACTGTGGGTGCGAAAGGTGCCGAAGCCAGGGCCTGTTTTTCAAAATGTTCCATGTAGACGTTCGCTATAACCGGGCTGAATTGGGAAGGAAAAAGGGACTAGGTCTGAGAGGAAAAGCCTCATCCAGCAGGAGAGCTTAGCAAAGTTACCCCTTCCAAGAAAAGCCACCAGAATCCCTCATTGCACTGGCCGTGAAGCCTCAAGGATGCTAATGGCAGGGATCCCAAGGCAGTTTGCTTCCCGTGGCACAGCCACCCCATTCCACGTGTTCTTCTAAGCAGCGGTGCAGAAGACCTAAAGCCAAGTAGGTTAGGTTGGTGCTTCTGCAAACATCCTCCGTCTGTTGGTCAGGGGGGGAGGGAAATAACACGTGAAATCATGTCATTGGGACTCTTCCACTCACGGCCTCACTGTGCCCAAAGATAGGGCCGGTCCCTGCCAGCCCTGCTCCCCTATGACCTTTGGCGGGCAGGAGAAGGAGCCACCTGGCTCTGCTCCAGGAGGGCTGGCTTGGGGATTTCAGCCTCGAGAGGGGAAGACTCAGGAAGGGCATCCGACGGTTTATTATTTGGAGACCCAGAATAGAAAAAAGGGAGCTCCGTGACCCCCAGTAGCTCCCTGTCCTCCGCTTGCCAAAGGAGAGAAAAGATTTAGTAGTGGTTGCAGAGGGGCCGTCCGGACTGGCTGCCCAGGCAGTTTTCTTCGACCCGGTTCTTGGTCGTGATCTGGGCAGTCTTCTTCTCCTCTTCCAGCGACAAGCAAGGGTTATTCACCAAATCGTTTCGAAGGGCAAGACCGAGAGGCCCGGAACAGGCCTGCATTTTGCCGGTGAAACCATTTGCGATGCATTTATTCAGAGGGGCCCGTGTGGGTACTGACAAGGGATAAAAGGAATGGCTCCTAACACTGTCGGAGAAGAGCGACATTAGCAAAGCCTGGGGACAGAGCGAACATTTCCCCCTCACCCATCCCTGGTCTGTTTACGATAGCTTTCATTTTCCTCTGACATTTGGGCAGAGGCTGGTTCATCAAGGAAACATAAATTGGCAGGAAATGGGAAAGAGGAAGTCCTGGGTTCATTTGATTGCCATGAGAAATTTGGGCAGACACAAGCATTGGCCCTTGGTGACTCAGAGCTCAGTGGCCTCAAGAAAAACGGGTCCTGTCACCTCCTGCCTCCTGCTTCCCACACCATCCCACTGGTCGGGATATGAGCGCCTTTGGGTGGAGGCTCTGGGAATGGCTGGGCGTCTTCTGCTGCCCAGGAGGAAGGGCTGTCGGAGGAGGAGAACGTGGGGTTCCTGTGAGCAAGGTGGCTTCCCAAGCTGGACCCCCGTCCCCACCCAGGCCAGCCTGTGCCAAGGATGGTGGCTCAGAAGACAGAGAGTTTCATGTGAGTCGTGCTCATACAACCTCTGTGCCCCCTGAAAAAGTGAGGGGAGGAGCCTGATGGGAGCCAGTGGGGGCACCGTGCCCTTCGGAGCAGGCCAGGGCGTGGAGTGCCAGCGTCACGACTCAGGAGCCCTTCTCGCTGTCCCAGCACGGGCAACTGCAGCGCTGGGCTGGTGGTGAGCTTCTCCTTTGGAGCTGGTTCAACAGCTTCCATGTAAGGTACAGTGGGCTTTGAAGCAAATGAGGGAGATCCGAGAAGAATCCAGTCAAATGGGGGCTACTTGGGTCCAGGACAAATTTCCTGTGACTGTGGGGAAATTCAGTCAACACGTGCAATTTATGCCCCATGACATGTACAAAAGAAGACCTAGCAGCTGGCTGAAATAATGCTGTTGAAGTCGCCCACTTCTGATTAAAAACAGTCGAATTGTCTTAACATTTTAATTAATTAATTAATTAACAAATTAAAATTAAGAAGGAAGGAAGGAAGGAAGGATTAAAGATAGGGGGAAGGAAGGAAGGAAGGAAGGAAGGAAGGAAGGAAGGAAGGAAGGAAGGAAGGAAGGAAGGAAGGAAGGAAGGATTAAAGATAGGGGGAAGGAAGGAAGGAAGGAAGGAAGGAAGGAAGGAAGGAAGGAAGGAAGGAAGGAAGGAAGGAAGGAAGGAAGGAAGGAAGGAAGGAAGGAAGGAGGTGAGCTTTCCATTAATCCCAGGATCAGCAGAGGGCCTGGATCAACCCCATTCCCACCCCCCCACCCCCCTGTGCTGCTGGTGTGTTTGAGGCACAGCAGCATGAGATGTGAACTCCAGGTCCAGATGCTGTTTTGATTTTGTTAACCAGCCAGTTAGGGAGAAAGGTTTCGGTGTGGATGCCAAGCCGTCCAGGTCTCCCGGAGCAGACGTGGCCAGCGGAGGGTGGTGTGAGCCGGTGGAGCTTCCGTGAGGATCACCCCACACAGTGAGCGGGCTGGGCTTTGGGGTGGGCAGTGAGGATTGCTTCTAGATGGCACAGAACTATAATGTTTGGGGGGGGGATTGCAAGGGTCATCTGGCTGACAAGTAACATGTGGGAACAAAGAGCAAAAGAGGCAGAAAGGGATGGGAGGCGGTGACGCCAGAGTCAACCCCATGAGAGGCAAAGAGCCGGTTGGGAAAGAGAAGCAAGAAAGGTGGCAGGCTTGTGTTTTCCAGACCCAAAGGCGTTGGACTCCCTGGTTCTCTCCAAGGACCGCTGAGAGAATAGCTTGCACCACACATTCCCGCCCCCCGTTTGCTTCCGTCCTTTCCTCTCCCACCCCACCACTCTCCTCTCCCTTGCCATTCCAGTCCCTTAGCTCCTGCCCAGGTCCTTCCTCCCGTGCCGTGTGGCTCACCTCAGAACTCCCATTGTCCAGTGCTCATCCAGCGCCCCCCACCTGGGCAGACCCTGCTTTCGCAGGAAGCACAGGACACCTCGACGTGTCTCACTCTTGCCCTACTTTGGGCACAGGGTGGGATAAATACAGAGTTGCCCGTAGAGCTGTGTTTGACTCCCTGAGCTTTCAGGGCTAAAACATGAGATGGGCGGTGAGACGGGGGTCTTGGTGAGGTCACCGAGGCGGTCACCCTGCCAAAGGTTGGGGAGGCAGCAACGCCCACGGCACCCCACAGGCACCTGGGGGCCCAGGCTTCGGCCAGCACCCTGAGACCGGCAGCCCTCCCAGCTGAAGCCCCTACCAAGTTTCAGCTGCCATTGAGCCTCCCCCCCCACACACACACACACCTTGGGGGGATGCTAGTCTTAAGGGCTGTGTAACGGAAGGAAGACCCCTCTGAAGCGCCTGATCCGAGCTCCTCCATGCACTTGGGTTCCCCTTGCAGGAACTCCTTGCTCAGCTTCGCTGTCCCTAATCCCACCGATGCCACTTGCCGCAACCAAGTTATGGCGCTTATGGGGAGGCACCTTGTCTCCTGGAAAAAGTCCGCAGTGATCAAAAGCCGGCAACCCACTTCACTCGGGTAGCTTTTGATGCTTCTCCTGTCACAGCCACTTAAGGAAGCAGATTGTCTTTCTGCCGTGGGAAGAAACAAGGGACCGGAGATTAAAACAGCCACCCCCACTTATTCCGTGCGCTTTCCGCCAGGCACCTCTTAATGCTCTGCTGAAATGCTTTTGATGGCGGGGGTGTGTGTATGTGGATTTTGCATGCATGGAAACTGCAGTCCAGTCACAAAATACACAAAATACCAGCCAGGCAAACTAAGCCGAACAAAAGTTGTTCAGGCTGGACACTGAAATTCTTGAGGCAAAACTCTAAAGCTACTTGAAACTCTGCCTGGAAAAGAGAAGCGGCCAGATATCTCTGTGTTGCAGAGTTTTGAATTTCTGGTTAAATGACTCTAGCTGTGCAGCAGAAATGCCAGGATTCACAGAGCAGAATAGCTTCACGTTCGTCAGATTAGTCCACCCCTTTTTCTCATCGACTGGCACTTTCAGTCTCAGTAACTCACTCTCAGACATGAGAAAGAGAAAGAATAAAAGGTTTCATTGTTTACAATGGAACAGATTAAACAGCAAACTGACAAATATGGCTGCTTTCAGCAAAAGACTTCAACAGACTCACTGGTTCCAACAGGCTAAAGAGAGGAGGGAAAGCAGTGAGTGAGAGAGAGGAAGGTCTCTTTGAATTCAGAGGCAGAGAAGGAACACATGGACCATGCTGGATTGATGCAGCCCAGAAAGGTCCCTCCCAGCCAAACCTACTAAAGGCAGCCTGCGAGGTTGCAAAAATTCCAACATTTTGTAGATCACAATGTTGTGGAAACCAAGGCTGCCGCTGCAGGCAGATTTGGCCAACCCTAGAGGAAAAAGTCCAGAATTTCGGGCAGCTTGTGAGAGGGAGGGCAGCCCTGGCTCTTTTACCCCACTGCGGCTCCCTGAAACCAGAAATCACTAATTGTGTTTGTCTCTTGCATCTGACGGAGATGGCACCTTCCACACACACACAAAAAAAATGGTCTCAAATGAAAGCTGTTAGTCCTTACGTTTTGGCTGCAACCAACGAACGTGGCTACCCCTTTGAAATTTGATTTCTTCCTGACTTCCATTCCAGCACAGATGTGCCAGTTTTATTCTAGGCCACGAGCCAAGCCGACAGAGGGCCTCCCTGCCCCCTCATTTCAGATAGTCCCCTTTTCTTTACTTGATCGGGTGCAACTTTCAGGATAAGGCCTTCTAAAGATGGTTTGACCGTGTAAAACCATTTTAACATATTTTAAAAAAATAATTTGAAAATATATGAGAGATTAGGTAAAGGTAAAGGTTCCCCTTGACATTTAGTCCAGTCGTGTCCGACTCTAGGGCCGGTGCTCATCCCCGTTTCCAAGCCGTAGAGCCAGCATTTGTACGTCCGTAGACCGTTTCCGTGGTCACGTGGCCAGCGCAACTAGACACGGAACGCTGTGACCTTCCCACCGAGGTGGTACCTATTTATCAACTCGCATTTACATGCTTTCGAACTGCTAGGTTGGCAGGAGCTGGGACAAGCGAGGGGAGCTCACTCCGTCGCGTGGATTCGATCTTACGACTGCTGGTCTTCTGACCTCGCAGCACAGAGGCTTCTGCGGTTTAACCCGCAGCGCCACCACAATATGAGAGATTATTTAATTGCAAAAGAAGAAACAAGCAGTTATTTAAAAGAATATAAAACCCAGCTCTTACAAAGCTTTTAATAAAGATAGTTCAGTGGTTTAGGTCTCTGACTGCAGCGCCAGAGGTTGAGAGTTCGATTCCTTAATGTGGCTCCATAACAGGGTTTGGACTTGATGATCCTTAGGGTCTCTTCCAGCAGTGCCGTTCTAAGACGATGGTGACAATGATGATTAAATAGAGAAAGGAATAAACAGTCTTTAAGGGCTGGTTAAAAGGAAGTGAAGAGAAGTCCTCGTCAGCTTGTTTTGAGGAGACTCTGCTGTAGGTCCAGGCGGAAAGCCTAGCAACCCCGAAGGGTCAAGCGAGGGGATGTTCTTTCGCTTTCCCCATCCGTTGCTTAGGGCTCCTGACTTTCTTCAGAAAGAATTTGGCCCATGGTGCCTGCATCTATCTCGAATGGTCTGGCCCCAAGGGAGAAGCCCCTAATCCAGCAATAGTCTGGAAAGAGGCAGAAGGCATCCAATCATGCCGTCAGCGATTTTTCTTCCAGGCTTAGCTGCAGCTGGGTCTCTTCCCTCCTCCTGGGTAGAGCCTTCTCCCTTAGCAGACCCTTGGCAACGGGGTTTTCTGGCAGGCACTTGGACCTTCGCTAGGGGTCAAGTTACACCTTCAGAGAAAGACATTTTTCCTGCTGTGACAGCACCACCTTTCCCCACAGACCATTTATGCAATGCTCCAGGCTTGAGCAACCAGACTTGTTCGTGAAGCTGTGTTTACCTCCTCGTGACCACCAGTCACAAAGAAAAGTAATTGCATAGCCATGGGATGATGGAGGTGAACAAGGCACCAAGCCAAGGCTGAGGACAGAATTGCAGGGGTCTCCTGAGGGCTCATGCAGGATGCAATTGTGCCCAGCTCTGTAGCCATGTGTGTTGTGTGGATTCCCAGACGTTGTCTTATGAAGAGGTCTCCTTTGAGTTCAGGTCCTCAGGGAGCTACACATACACACCTTCTCCCACCCTCCTCCACCTGATGATACAACTGGAGAATCAAGGAGAGGGCACAGATGCTAGTCACCGAGTTTGCAGGCATCCACCCAGCCCATCGCCTTGGCAGTCTGCTAAACAGTAGAGCCAACCTTGGTCGGTGTGAGAGGCTGGGAAAATCTACCAGCTCAAAGTCATCCTCCTCTCAAGGTCAAAGGAGATGAGACGCCACCACATTTTCCTCCCAGCGACACATTCTGTTTCCTCACCTGATTTGACTGTGGGTGGCAACTAGCCATAGACCAAGGGCGGGTGGCGTGCAGAGAGCACGCCTGTGAGGACCTGCCTACCCAGAGAGACAAGCCGGTTGCCCTGCCGAGGTAGGAGATGTGCCAGCAGGCCACGCCGGCAGAAACAGCCCTGGCCTTCTCAAGCAGCATCCTCAGCGTTGTTAGGATGCTCTTGGGTGGCTTGGGCTTTGCCCCGGACTTGGCCAAATGCTGAAACACTGACCGGGTCCAGAGTATCGGTGGGATTGTTCTGAGGATCACAAGGCAAGTCCTGGAGCCCAGCTGGGCTCGCAGGGCTGAGCCACAGTCCCCACCGGTCCTTCATGTGAAAGCTGGTGTTTTGAAGGATTTAAATGACGGGGGTGAGGGTGATGTAATTGAAAGCAGGGAAAGGGAAATCAAAAGTATCCGTACCTTACATGGAAGCTGTTGAACCAGCACCAAAGGAGAAGACAGACAGCTTCAGGCTCGCTCTCTCTGTATGGATGCCTGAATTCTTGTGTGGGTTCTAAGTAGTTTTCACTTTAGGATGTGAAAGTCTCCCCTGGCTTCTTTGGTGTATTTTTCCTTGTTGGTGTGGTGGTGTCACTGTCAACATTCATAATATTTATTTATTTGCTTACTCACTCATTTAATTTATATCCTTCCTTTCTTCCATGCAAGACCTAAGGCAGCTTACAAGATGGATGTAAAAATAAAATAAAAAATTGACATAATAGCTACCTCCTGCAAATAAATCCTCCAGAAATAATTCTGGTGGTGCTGTGCAAACTATCCATACTCAGGAGCGCGGCTGCATTTCTCCATTCATGGGAATGTGTGCGTGTTGTGTGTGTACGTTTTAGGATCCAAGAAAGTGGACCTTTTCCATGAAAGCTTACATTAAAATAGAGCAGTTAGTCTTTAAAGTGCCATCATGATTTTGTCTTTGTTTTTTTATTTTGCTTTTGCCTGAGATGCGTTTTAGGAGATTCAGGAATATACAAGGATGGACATAGATATGTGTCAGGTCGGAGTGTCCCAGAAAGGGAGCAGGGCACATCGAGAGACTCAAGCTGTGTGCTAGCAGTTAGACATGGAACAAACGGCAGGCCAGGGCAGGGCCCTTTCGGCAGCCTACAGAAAACTTTCTTTTCCTGCTTCAAAGACACGTTTTTCCAACTGAAAGCGAAAGCTGGCCAACGTTGCTTAGAGACCGTGTTCTTTTCCCCCTGATTTTTCCACCCATCTGCTCACCTGCTCCCACTTCAGAGATCTGTTTAAAGCATCCATATTCGAAGTCTATAGGATCCATAGGATACCCCATGTGGTGTAGTGGGCAGAAGAGGGATGGACTCGGGGGGGGGGGGGACCTGGGTTCGAATCCCTGGAAACTCTCTGGGGGTGTGGAAAAGTGGTAAAACCACTCCTGACACATATTAAGGTTGCTGTAAGTTGGTTCCGACTTGACGGCCTAACTTCACCCTCGTTGCTCAGAGGCAAACGCAGAGACCTAGCTAGATAAAGGGTCACTAATCCGCCGGGAGGGATGCTGAGCACGTAGTCCCGCGGTTTGCAGTACACAAGCTTGATCCCTGGATTTCCCCCGGCTAACAGCTTCTGCCTCGGAAGCCGACAAGGGCAGGAGTCGCTTTCAGCCAAAGCTCTGGGCGGAGTGAAAATCGCCGCTTGGCTCCGGGAGGTCCTGCCCTCCACCTGGCGAGGAGGCGTGTGGCCCTTGGGGCGGAAAGACCTCTCCTCCTGCTCGTTGCCTGATGCCACTCGGGAAGCAGACCGAGGCACGGCTCTCCTCTCCTCTCCTCTCCTCCGTGCCTTCCCCTGGGTCCGGCTAGCACTGTGGGCAGAGAAGAAGAGGGGGAAACGGTGCCAGGTGGCCCTCATGGTGGTGGGGAGAGGAAGGCTGGACTTGGTCCCTGACCGGTAGGGCTAGGGTTGGCCTCCATGGAGGAAGGCTGACCTTTGGGCCCTGCTTCAGGCGGCGGAAGGTCCTCCTGAGCTGGCAAACGGAGTCTGGGTCCTTAGGGGTGCAAAGCAGAGGCTCAGTCTGGGAACAAAGGCCCCGGTCCCCGAAATCCTAGGAAGCGCCTTCTCAGGCCTGGCCTTGTCAATCCCAGAGCCCGAGGACTTGCTCATGATGCTGATTCCTATCCGTTTCAGCTCCGATCCATTTTAAATCGATTTACAGGCACGTGGTTTTTGCATCACTGCACGTTCACTTTGAAAATTATTGCTCCGATAGAAAGCAGGGGCTTAAAGCTGGTTCGGGAAACCACACATGAGGTTTTCAATTGTTTCATTAAACGGCAGACGTGTTTTCAATGTGGTAATTCATTTTGAATCATTGCGTTCGAGGCTCTGTCGTGCGCCCGCCTGCCCTCGCGCAAGCTGCCTCCCACGGCCACCCGCTGCTTCTGATAGGGTCTCGTTTTTAATTTTTTAAAACAAGTTTCCAAGGGGACTAGTGATAGGCTCACAAGACCATGGACATTTGGGAGCCAGCCGAGAGAGAAAGGGGAGAAGCACCCCCTCCTCTTTTGCAAAGTAAAGACACTCCCCGTCTAGTCAATTTCTCTGGTCAGTTTCACTTTGCAAAGAAGGAGGGAAGGTTCTCCCCTTTTCTCTCTCTACTGGCATTTAAATTCCCATTGTCAGGTCAGACTTATGCTATTCCTCTTGGATTTGTTTGTTTTTTAAATTAAAAACAAGCCCACATCAGAAGTAGCAAGTAACTGTGGGAGGGAGGCAGCACAAGGCAGCAAATACAATTTATACTGACAAGAGGCATTCCCATATGCCAAACCAATGAAAAATGAATCGATTTTACATCTGCGTTAAAATAAACAACCCTCTGCCAGTCCAGTAAAATACCTTGCTTCCAATTAAAAACACATACACACATGATCCCTGATTAAAAATTTCTGTGCTTCCTTGTGCTTTGTGTAACTGGGATTTTCAAAATTGATTTTATTTAAGCAAAACCCAATTCAACAGTGGTTCTTCTTGACAGTGTGACCGAGCTCTGAGGCTGGGGTGGTTTCTCTTCTGTTTCTTTCAACCCCCTGCACCTCCACTCCTGTATCCAGGTCTTCCCCATCTGTGAGTGGCCACCACACTTCTTAGTAGCCCCATTGTTGCTCACCATTTGTACATGAGCGTGTGCACACACACACACACACACACAGAGAAACACACAACAGAGAGAGCTTTCACTCCGATGAGTTTCTCCGAAAGGCTGCCTCCGAGAGAGGCGTCTGGGACCCTCGCTTCCCCCAACGGCTCCCACCCTTTATCTTGCCGCTGCAAATCCAGAGAGATGCTTTGCCCTGACATGAGTGACTGAGATGGTGGAGGAAGGGGAGGGAAAGACCAAGAGAGGAAGATAAGAAACTGGAGGATAACAAAGGAGATCTGAGGAGGCAGAGAGATGAGACAGCACCCAGATTAGAGGAAAGGAAACTTAAAAGAGGCAAATTAAACAGTTCTTCAGAAAGAGAGAGATAAAAATTGTGGCAGAGGGAAAAATACTGCCAGGGAAAGAGAAACAGTTTTCAAAAGGCACCTTTATCCACATTAATCATCTCAGCAGAACATGCGCAGGGAGGGAGGGAGGGAGAGGAGATTAGCAAACAGTTTGATTCCAGGGTGCCAGCCATATTTCCCTCCCACCCACCCCCTTTGCACCCCAACTCCAATTTAAAGGTAACTTTTTCTCAGAAGGAAACAGTAAAGTTGCTTAAGTGTACAGCAGAGGCAGGGAAAGCATGCTTCTAGTTTATTCTCTTTTATTTCAGTACGTTCTTATCACTTTTTTTTTTTGCCAAGAGCTCCCGAAGCCATTTTAGTAGTAAGTTTTAACATTATTAAAGCCTGATTACAGAGATGGTTTAATAAGAAACAAATTGAAAACATTCTTTATAAGCAGATTTAAAGTGTTCTGTAAATCCCACTGTTGAAAATTCCCGGGAGCATGAACGGCTGATAGAGTCACGCACCCGGACACTGGTGAGGCTTTATGGCAAACTGCACCATCACCAAATGCCATCAGAAGGACAGGATCAATAGACCACTCTGGAGTGCTTGATCTACCTGGACGACCCCAGGAGAGTTGCCGGAACATCACACCGTGATTATTTTTAAAAGCCAACAGGAAAACCAGTTTTAGAGAGCAGATGCCTTTGGTAACAGCATCGCAATTTTGGCGGATTGTCAGAAGCTCAAAGGGATGGCGCCAGCCTGGTTTCCCTTGGGAAGGAGTGCCACAATCAGGATTCCTGCTATCAAGAACGCCTGGTCTTCTTGTCCACTAAGCATCCTCACCTCTCGGGATGGCAGGGAATGCGTGCAACAGGGACTCCCCTGAGGATCCCAAATTCCAGGTGGGGTGAGGAAGGAGTCTTCCCTATATCCTGGTCCCACCCTTTTAGGGCTTTGTAGACAACCCCAGGAACTTGAATTTTGCTTGGAAGTAACCTGGGAAGGCAGCGTGGTTACTTCAAGACCGGCGTTAGGTAGTCTAGTCTCTAAAGTGCACCAGAGAGAATTATCTGGCCCCTACATTTTGCACTTCCTATAGTCCTGCTTACTTGTCCAGACAGTGCCACGCAGAGCACGTTGCGGGAGTCTAATCTGACAAATGCAGCCTGCGGTGCTCTGGGGAGGTGAAGAGAAGTCTGAATAGGCCACCCAAGCCTAGTGGCTCACCTTTCTGTGGGTGAGTCCCTGAGCCACTATCTGATATCGGGATATCGATTCCCTCTTTTCACACTGAAGCAAGTGTTCGTTCGAATCAGGACCATGCAGCTGACTTTGGCATTCATGCTGAAGCCAGTGCCAAGGGGAAAGGATGGATACCACTGGAGCTCCTTTTCAGAACTTTGTTGGCACCCATAAATTTGTGCCATTCGGGAGATGGAGCAGGGACTTAACGTGCTCCAAAGGCAGAGGAGATCTTCTTGGTGGTGGCCCCCTGACATCACTGTGTTATTCCTCCTCAGGGCCTGAGGCTTTGCTCTGCATTGGGCAGAGGTGGCCACCAGGAGGCAGCACCAGCAGCAGCAGCAGCTCAGAAGAGGCCCCACTTGTATGGGATGTGTGCTCTCCATCCAAAGGGTGTTCAGACGAGGCAGGAAAGCAAGCTATGCAGAATTAACCAGCAAATGTTTTGAGATGGTGATGGGTGTGTGCGAAATGGGGGATTTTGAGACACCCACAGCTCTTCTCTCCAGGGTGCCCACAAGAGGGGGTCTGAGATGGCAAAGGACTTCCAAACCAAGCCCTCCAAGGAGGAAAGAGTGGAAGAACTGGGCATGTTTAGCCTTTAGAAAGGAAGACCGAGGGGAGACAGGAGAGCACTCTTCAAAAACGTGAAAGGCAGTCTTACAGCGGAAGGGCAGGATCTGTTCTCAATCATCCCAGAGTGCAGGACATGCAACAATGGGCTCAAGTTGCAGGAAGCCAGAGGGGCTGAATATCAGGAAAAAAACCTCCTAACTGTTAGAGCAGCATGGCAACAGAACCCACGACCTTGGGAGGTGGTGAGTGGTCCAACACTGGAGGCCTTGAAGAGAATATTAAGGCAACCCCCTGGCAGATCTGCTTTGATTCCTGGATTCCTGCCTTGAGCAGGGAGTTGGACTCGATGGCCTTACGAGGCCCCTTCCAACGCCATCATTCTATGATTCTCTGGTCAAGGTACTTGAGTGTGTCCAGGGCTAGATTGGGACAGCAACATGCAAGCCCTGTGAGAGGTAGAGAACACTGACTTCTTTCACATCAACCTAAGGGCGATCCTTAGGTTGATGTGAAAAGGATCCCTGGAAAAGACCCTGATGTTGGGAAAGAGTGAAGGCAAGAGGAGAAGGGGACGACAGAGGATGAGATGGTTGGACAGGGTCATCGAAGCGACCAAGATGAATCTGACCAAACTCCGGGAGGCAGTGGAAGACAGGAGGGCTTGGCGTGCTCTGGTCCATGGGGTCACGAAGAGTCGGACACGACTTAACGACTAAACAACAACAAAGGGCGATCGCCTGGCCTCCTCCTACAGAGGAGAAAGGCCTTCTTTCCTTGGGTTGTCCCTCCCACCTGCTCCGCTAGGTGGGACTTATTGACTCAGGCCCCAGAAGAGGAGGAGAAAAACCCAACAAGTCCCAAGTCCGATGGCTCAGTGGTCAAACTGCAATTTTGCAGTGAAGACTCTGCTCATAACCTGAGTTGTTTTCTTGATCCACCTAGCGTGCACCAGCACCATCCTGCCTGGTACAACTATCCCAATCAACATGGCAGGTAAGTGGATCCACCCCAGTGTAGTTCTATCTATCTTCACTGGTTAGGCCTCACCTTGAATACTGTGTCCAGTTCTGGATACCACACTTCAGGAAGGATGCTGACAAACTGGAGCAACTTCAGAGGAGGGCGACAAGGAGGATCAGGGGGCTGGAAACCAAGCCTTAATGAGGAAAGGCTGAAAGAATTGGGCATGTTTAGCCTTGAGAAAAGAAGGCTGAGGGGTGACATGATAGCACTTTTCAAATATTTGAAAGGCTGTCATATGGAGGAGGGACAAAATCTGTTCTCAATCATTCCAGAGTGCAGGACACATAAAAGTGGGCTCAAATTAAAGGAAGCCAGATTTAGGCTGAAGGTTAGGCAAAAACTTCTTAATTGTTAGAGCAGTAGGAGAATGAAACCATGCACTCGAAGAAGACCTGTCCATTTCATGAGAATTTGACTTGATGGGGTGGACTCTGTGTTTGCTTGTGCGACATGGCAAACAGGAATGTGGGTTTTCAAAGCCCAAAAAGGTCCTCGATTTGGAGTGTGCCAGAGAGAGAAATTTTGTACCCAGATGTTTATGTTCTTTAGAACTAACAATTGAGTTAATTACAGTACAAATTATGTTGATTTGATGGCTTCACAGAACACTCACACAAATGAGGGGGAGGAGGTTTGGAAATAACATTTGGGAAAGGATGCAAGCCAAGGGGTAGGAGCTAGGAAGCCGTTTTGCCAGAAAGTCACCTCCCCAGATGCTGCTTGGATGGCCCCGAAGGCCGTTTCTTGGCTTCAACCGTGAGGGATCCGTCTCTGAAGGCTCAGGCAGGAACTGCAACCTGCACATGGTCAGAGGCATGACCTCTCTGTATCTCCCCGCAAGTTGCCCAGGATGCAAGTCGTGGTATGCATTTTTGTGTGCCTACAGGGCCATGCACCTCTTCCTTCTTTCCCCACTTGCTTCTTAAAAAGAAGTCGGGCGAGTGAGGGAGGCTGCCATTTGTAACGAGATGCACAGGCATGCATCTCCCCGCCACCAGCATCCCATCCCATCCAGCCAACTCATTATTCCTTATTTACAAATGCAACAAAACCATTTGAAGGTCGCGGCGGCCTTCCCACATGCCGAGGGAGAAGAGAGAGAGAGAGAGAGCTTAGCGGGAGCTGCAGCTGCCTGACAAATCTCTCTCCTCCCTTGCCCATATTGGCATTACACCCACTACTTGTCTGAGTTAATATTTGAATTCTCTTTGCACTGGGGTTTTCGACAATCCGGAGAACAATTAGCCTGACACAAATGCTTGTTTCACCGCACTTATTCCGAGGGGCTGACAAGCAAAGTAATTTTTATTACACCGGCTTACATTTTAGAGAAACAGGAAAAAATGGAAGTTGAAGCCCTCCCTGATCTCTCCGGAAAGCAACTCCAGGAAGACTTTCTCCTTTTTCTCTTACCAGGTTGCAAATCTGGATTTGCGGTTCTTTTAATTCGTACAGATCTGGGCATTAAGCGAATCTTGGGGTGCCTCTGCAGGCACATCCCACATTTCGTACCCTTTCAGGGTCAAGGGCTCCAGGAGGGCCCTCCCGATGTCACGGGTGTGGGTCTCTGTGGCTTCACGAGGCGAGAGGTAGGGGAGGCAAGGAGGCCAAGAGCTGACCCGGGGACCGTTGACTGTGGAAGTGGGCAGGGCAGCGATCCAGGCAAAAAGGCCCAGAATGGGAGTAAAGTGCAGCTAACTGGGCAGTCTGGCGACCGAGAGGCAGAAAAGAAGCAAACCAACCATCCAGGCAGGTGGCAAAATGGGCCCAGTACCTGGAGCCCTGTTTGCCTTCCTGCTAGAGTTTGCAATGCATGGTGGACTGCCTCACAGCAGACATGCCCCGGGTGGTGCTTTCTCGGGACTACACAGATGCAGGGGCTTTGGGAAGGCTCGCCATCAGCTCATCACTGAGTTCCTCTCCTTGTCTTGTCCTGCTGTGCAACAACAACACCAGTTACGATACAGGCTCTCCATGCCACTGCTTGGTTTCGAATGACACATTCAGGGTACAGCGCAGCCTGGGGTCACACGATCGAAGCCCCAATATTTTTTGAGTAGCAGACTGTGACACTGTGTGCTGCACCATCGGACCCGCTTGTTCCCTCTGAACCTAGCTACAATTGTACAATGAGTTGGGAGGAAAAAATGGATTTTCCAGGCACAGATATCATTGGAAGCTGCTATGTAATGCAAAACGTTTGAGGGTGGCTTGGTCTTGGACAGGCAACTGAGAGCCATTAGCTCCGCAAAAGACCTGCTCCTCTTTGTTGATATACGTAGGTGACTACTCTTCTGGAGGAAAGGCGTTGTCTATGGGAACTGTCACGATGAGCATGCCCACGGTCACATTCACCACGTCGCCACTGGGCACCATGGAGCAAACTGCCTGTATCCATGCGCACCTTCCCCTCTTCTCACCCTGGGCTTTCTGGTGTCCCAATGTTGTATGGCTGCACCATGCAGAAGAACATCGTCCGTAGTAAGGGTGGGAGGAGCCTCTGCTCATTTAAGCTTTCTCCCACATTCTTTTTTTTTTTTTAAACACAACCTCACCTTCTTTCCAAGTTCCAACCCAGCTGCGTGATTTGTCAATTTGGAAAAATTGTCCAATGACAAACTGAAGCAAAAAAAAATCCACTCCCCTGCCCAGACCAGGTATAGCGGGGCTCTTCTGGGGACTCCTGTGGGCTACAGAGCTTTTTTGTTGTCAGTGCTCCTTTGCATGGGATATATATATGAAGCATGAAATGTTCATAAATGAAATCTAGTCGGGCTGCCTTGCTGCTGAGACGGTTCTCTTCACTCCTGCATGCAGACTTGGTTTCCAGAAGGTGGTGGTTCTGGGCTTGAGCCTACATTCCAGATAAAGAAAAATAGGCAGAAGTAGCAGGAAACAAAATTTACAGGGTGAAAAACCTACTGCTTCCAAAAAAAATAAATAAAAAAAAGGAGTAGCTGCAGATGAATGGGTGACTGGCTGGGAAGCCATTTCTGTGTCAGCCTATTTAATGATTAAATTGATCTTATCTGTATAGCTGAGCAAAGCCACCATTATCATTATTCAAGGGAGGCATCTGGGTTAATCGTGATGGCTGCGTCTGTCTTCTTTTCACTGGCTCCGTGCCCATTTTTCAAAAATCTGCAGCCTCAGGGAGGAGAACTTCTCCTTCCTTGATGGAAAGTGAAAGATGTCATGTATGTACACACACACACACACACACCACACACACACACACACACACACACACGGGGGGGGGGAGATGTCCCATCCTCAACAGCTCTGCTCAACTCTTGCAAACTCAAGCCTGTGGTTTCCTTGAGGGAGTCCGTCCATCTCGTATTTGGTCTTCCTCTTTTCCTGCTGCCTTCCACCTTTCCCGGCAATATTACCTTCTCCTGCCTTCTCATGGCATGTCCAAAGTTTCAGCATTTTGCCTCCACAAAAATAGCTCAGGCTTGGTTTGATCTCGGACCCACTTGTTTGTCTTTCTGGCCGTCGAGTTTATCCCCAAAGCTTTCTGGTTGTCCAGGGTATCGGCAAAGCTCTCCCCCAGGACCACGTTTCAAATGAGTCATTTTTTTCTTTCCAGTCAGCTTTCTTGACTATCCCGCTTTCACATCTATGCTTGGTGATTGGAAACACAAGAGTGGCGATGATCTTGGTCTTGGTAGGAAGCAACCCTGGCTATCTCAGGGTGTGAGGTTTCGCTCTGTTCTTTCTCAGCCGAACCCCTTCTTCTTTGTGCCTTGAAATCTGGGGCAGCTGTTACACGGTGGTGAACGTCCCATCAGAATTTTACAACTTGGGCCCGTCGGGTCTGCAGGAATGTTTTGGCATAATTTGAACACATCGCCGGGGGCTGGTGCAACACGGTGCATCGGTCGGCAAACATTAAAAAATACTAACTTAAATTAAGAATTGGGGGTGGGGAGGGAGAGCCCTCTCACGCCGAGACACTTATGAGTAGAGGTCCTCCTCACACGAAACCTGGCCCGATCTGCAGGTGAGTCAACCATGTCAGTGCCCCTGCTCTGTGTTTCCACGGGAAATAATGGTGAAGACTGCTTTTCAAACCTTTTCTGCTTGGCTGGGAAATACCTATAGAGCCAAGGTGACGGAAGCATACCTTTCAAACTGCATGTTAAAGGACATGCATCTTTCCTGCCGCTATAATGTTTTCCCTCCAGGCACACCCTTCCTTCAAAGCACTGTAAGGCTTGCCGATGAAGCCCATGGATAACTTCTGAAGAGCAGCGGAAAAAGCAAAGCAGGCCAATCGGCAAAATGCAGAGCGAGGCCAGCTCCCGAGGTGCCGCTTCTGATGTGTCGCGTTGACTGCACCCTCGGATCTGGGCCTCACTGAGAGCTGAGACTGGGTTGCCTGTTGGAGCTTGTGAAGTGGCACCTTTCCACCCGAGCCCCAGCTGTGTACAGGTAAATAAAAACAGATCTCCTGAACCACCAGCCAGACTCCAGAGACTTCCTTCCAAAGAAACCAGCATGATGCTTTTTGCTGCTCAGCCTTGTCTTACTGATTTAAAACTCCTCCATTTCCCCTCTCCACAGGCACAATGTAGTTCATAAGAATAATTTAAATTAATACAAATGAAAACACTGTTGTAGAGAAGGAATCCACAAAACCGCGAACAGCAGAGGAGTCACTGAGACACCTGGTGCCCCCCCCGCTCAGAAAACCAGCAGAGATGACAGCATCCTTAGCACTTGGCTTGAATGAGGAACATGATGTTAGCTTTTAGGATCCTGAGTGGAAGAAAGGTGGGATTTTTCAGGGTCATGTTTCTCACAGCAACAAATTGCAGACTGAGATTCCCCTTCAAATTCCTGCAACATTCCCAGGTACAAAGTGGTGGAGTCCGTCTAGATGATGGAATTCCAAAACCGTTGACACTGTTCCTTTTAATGTCCCCCCCCCCCATCTTTTCTAAGGGAACATCCAAGGTTTGTTCATTGTGCCTCCCTAAATAGTCTGATGTAACACAAAGTTCTGCTGATGTCTGGGGTTAAAAAACTAGGAAGGAAACCCAAAGATGTGTATCTGTTGTTCAGCCCCTCCATCTGCCTTTTCTATAGGATTTGTGCCCTAGAAATTCCCCATGGTTGGGATTGTGTTTTACCTTTCCATTTTGTCAAATATATGTAGCTCTTTGTTGTTGTTTAGTTGTTAAGTCGTGTCCGACTCTTTGTGACCCCATGGACCAGAGCACGCCAGGCCCTCCTGTCTTCCACTGCCTCCCAGAGTTGGGTCAAATTCATGTTGGTCGCTTCGATGACACTGTCCAACCATCTCGTCCTCTGTCATCCCCTTCTCCTCTTGCCCTCACACTTTCCCAACATCAGGGTCTTTTCCAGGGAGTCTTCTCTTCTCATGAGATGGCCAAAGTATTGGAGCCTCAGCTTCAGGATCTGTCCTTCCAGTGAGCACTCAGGGTTGATTTCCTTCAGAACGGATAGGTTTGATCTCCTTGCAGTCCAGGGGACTCTCAAGAGTCTCCTCCAGCACCACAATTCAAAAGCATCAATTCTTCGGCGGTCAGCCTTCTTTATGGTCCAGCTCTCACTTCCATACATCGCTACTGTAGAGCTATATGTAGCTCTACAGCTGGCCAAAACTGGCTGGAGAGCTCAGTGGTTTGGGCATCTGGCTGTGGAGCCAGAGGTTGGGAGTTCAATCCCCCCCTTGGGCCTCCTGCGAAGTTGAATCAGCCTGGGTAGCCTTGGGCCAGCTGCACTGCAGTCCCAGGGATCCCTCCCAGAAGAAGGGAAGAGGAAACCACTTCTGAGTCTTCTCTACCTGGAAACCCATGAAAAGGATGGCCATAAGTCAGAATCGACTTGACAGCATGCAGTTATCATTACAGCTAGCTGAAGAGAAAGGCTGTGACTTTCAGGAAAAAAATGACAATTATTTTTCAAAAATGTCCAGCACCACCCTGTGTGGAGGTCACACCAACCGATGATCAGTTAATTCAATAGCATGAGTAAAATGCTTTCCTGTCTTCATGTCACTTTTCCTTCTAGTCTTCTACCTCCATGAAGCAGGCAAGACTTTAGAATGATACCCAGTGAGCATATGCAAGGATTTGGTGAAAGCTCTGTGTCTTACCTGTAAATCTTCTTTCCTGTCTGCTTCCATGATGACTACCCACCACTAAAGAATTTAAGTAATGTTTCAGGAGGATCAATGAAGAGCATTTTCATAGAATCATAGAATAATGGAGTTGGAAGGCCGAGTGCAACCCCCTGTTCAGTGCTCAAGGCAAGGCCTAACCAGTGCTGAATAGAGGGGAGCTAATACTTCATGCCCCTTCACGGATTGCTGCCTTGTCATGGCGAAGGGGCTTGAGTAATTCAGAGAAGCTATGGGCTATGCCGTGCAGGGACACCCAAGACGGACAGGTCATAGTGAAGAGTTCTGACTAAACGCGATCCACCTGGAGCAGGAACTGGCAAGCCACTCCAGTATCTTTGCCAAGAAAACCCCATGAACAGAAACAAAAGGCTAAAAGATATGACGCTGGAAGATGAGCCCCTCAGGTCGGAAGGCGTCCAACATGCTACTGAGGAAGAGTGGAGGACAAGGACAAGTCGCTCCAGAGCTAATGAAGTGGTTGGGCCAAAGCCGAAAGGATGCTCAGCTGTGGACGCGCCTGGAAGTGAAAGGAAAGTCCGATGCTGCAAAGAAAAATACTGCATAGGAACCTGGAATGTAAGATCTATGAACCTTGGTAAGATGGATGTGGTCAAACAGGAGATGGCAAGAATAAACATTGACATCCTGGGCGTCAGTGAACTAAAATGAACGGGAATGGGCGAATTCAATTCAGACGATTATCATATCTACTATTGTGGGCAAGAATCCCGTAGAAGAAATGGAGTAGCCCTCATAGTCAACCAAAGAGTGGGAAAAGCTGTACTGGGATACAATCTCAAAAATGATAGAATGATTTCAATACGAATCTAAGGCAGACCTTTCAACATCACAGTAATCCAAGTTTATGCACCAACCACCAATGCTGAAGAGGCTGAAATTGACCAATTCTATGAAGATTTACAACACCTTGTAGAACTGACACCAAAGAAAGACGTTCTTATCATTATAGGGGACTGGAATGCTAAAGTAGGGAGTCAAGAGGTAAAAGGAACAACAGGTAAGTTTGGCCTTGGAGTTCAAAACGAAGCAGGGCAAACGCTAATAGAGTTTTGTCAAGAGAACAAGCTGGTCATCACAAACACTCTTTTCCAACAACACAAGAGGCGACTCTACACATGGACATCACCAGATGGGCAATACCAAAATCAGATTGATTATGTTCTCTGCAGCCAAAGATGGAGAAGCTCTATACAGTCAGCAAAAACAAGACCTGGAGCTGATTGTGGCTCTGATCATCAGCTTCTTATAGCAAAACTCAAGCTTAAACTGAAGAAAGTAGGAAAAGCCACTGGGCTAGTCAGATATAATCTAAACCAAATCCCTTATGAATACACAGTGGAAGTGAAGAACAGATTTAAGGAACTCGATTTGGTGGACAGAGTGCCTGAAGAACTATGGATGGAGGCTCGTAACATTGTACAGGAAACAGCAACAAAAACCATCCCAAAGAAAAGGAAATGCAAGAAAGCAAAGTGGCTGTCCAACGAGGCCTTACAAATAGCAGAGAAGAGAAGGGAAACCAAATGCAAGGGAGATAGAGAAAGTTACAGAAAATTGAATGCAGACTCCCAAAGAATAGCAAGGAGAGACAAGAGGGCCTTCTTAAATGAACAGTGCAAAGATATAGAGGAAAATAATAGAAAGGGAAAAACCAGAGATCTGTTCAAGAAAATTGGAACCATTAAAGGAACATTTTGTGCAAAGATGGACATGATAAAGGACAAAAATGGTAGGGACCTTACAGAAGCAGAAGACATCAAGAAGAGGTGGCAAGAATACACAGAGGAATTATACCAGAAAGATCTGGATGTCCCGGACAACCCAGATAGTGTGGCTGCTGACCTTGAGCCAGACATCCTGGAGAGTGAAGTCAAGTGGGCCTTAGAAAGCATGGCTAACAACAAGGCCAGTGGAGGTGATGGCATTCCAGTTGAACTATTTAAAATCTTAAAAGATGACGCTGTTAAGGTGCTACACTCAAAATACCAGCAAGTTTGGAAAACTCCGCAGTGGCCAGAGGATTGGAAAAGATCAGTCTACATCCCAATCCCGAAGAAGGGCAGTGCCAAAGAATGCTCCAACTACCATACAATTGCACTCATTTCACACGCTAGCAAGGTTATGCTCAAAATCCTACAAGGTAGGCTTCAGCAGTATGTGGACCGAGAACTCCCAGAAATACAAGCTGGATTTCGAAGGGGCAGAGGAACTAGAGACCAAATTGCTAACATGCGCTGGATTATGGAGAAAGCCAGAGAGTTCCAGAAAAACATCTACTTCTGCTTCATTGACTACGCAAAAGCCTTTGACTGTGTGGACCACAGCAAACTATGGCAAGTTCTTAAAGAAATGGGAGTGCCTGACCACCTTATCTATCTCCTGAGAAATCTATATGTAGGACAGGAAGCAACAGTTAGAACTGGAGATGGAACAACTGATTGGTTCAATATTGGGAAAGGAGTACGACAAGGCTGTATATTGTCTCCCTGCTTATTTAACTTATATGCAGAATACATCATGCGAAAGGCTGGACTGGAGGAATCCCAAGCCAAAATTAAGATTGCCGGAAGAAATATCAACAACCTCAGATATGCAGATGATACCACCCTGATGGCAGAAAGTGAGGAGGAATTAAAGAACCTCGTAATGAGGGTGAAAGAGGAGAGCGCAAAAAATGGTCTGAAGCTCAACATCAAAAAAACGAAGATCATGGCCACTGGTCCCATCACTGCCTGGCAAATAGAAGGGGAAGATATGGAGGCAGTGACAGATTTTACTTTCTTGGGCTCCATGATCACTGCAGATGGTGACAGCAGCCACGAAATTAAAAGACGCCTGCTTCTTGGGATGAAAGCGATGAGAAACCTAGACAGCATCTTAAAAAGCAGAGACATCACCTTGCCGACAAAGGTCCGCATAGTCAAAGCTATGGTTTTTCCAGTAGCGATGTATGGAAGTGAGAGCTGGACCATAAAGAAGGCTGACCACCGAAGAATGGATGCTTTTGATTTGTGGTGCTGGAGGAGACTCTTGAGAGTCCCCTGGACTGCAAGCAGAACAAACCTATCTGTTCTAAAGGAAACCAACCCTGAGTGCTCACTGGAAGGACAGATCCTGAAGCTGAGGCTCCAATACTTTGGCCATCTCATGAGAAGAGAAGACTCCCTGGAAAAGACCCTGATGTTGGGAAAGTGTGAAGGCAAGAGGAGAAGGGGACGACAGAGGACGAGATGGTTGGACAGTGTCATCGAAGCGACCAAGATGAATTTGACCAAACTCCGGGAGGCAGTGGAAGACAGGAGGGCCTGGCGTGCTCTGGTCCATGGGGTCACGAAGAGTCGGACACGACTTAGCGATTAAACAACAACAACAAGTAGGTGGCAACTAACTCTTGTCAGTGGGGAAGCCCTTGCCTTTAGAAAGGTTGACAAATGGCACATCTTCCATGCTGAGTGTTTCCCTCTCCTGTTCTAGAACTGTGAGTCCCCACATTGGGTTGCAGCAAAGGACTTTTTCAAAATATCAAAAGTCTTGGTCAATGTTTCGATGATGCTCTGAAGCCTTCCTCCCACCCCCAACTCCCACACACCCAGTCCCCAAAGTTTAATAAAAGAAGCCCTTGTTCAGCTCCTGGAAGCTAAGAGTCCATTTTTTTATGGTGACCAGAATTTGAAAGAAATGCTTGAGATTTTTCAAGTTTCTAACATCCTGAAATCATCAGTAACTTCATGAAAACAAAGCCCCGTCCACACCTGACAGCCTTCTTTCTGGAAACGCAGGTGTGTACCTGTGCCGAGAGCAAACGAGCAGGGCTAGCAGACTGGAGAAGAAATGGCGAAGACCCAGAGGGAGGCAGAGCTGTGCCCGGCCCGTTGCCACCATGTCCTTCTCACTGAGGGGCCAGGTCACATTCAGTGGTTTTGGCAGCCCCTGGTGGTCCTTGCATGACTTGATCCCTGACCATTTGCCAGCTGCAGGACTCTGCCCAGGCCACCCACAGTGGTGGTGCTAGACGGCAACTCCCTCCTTCCGTGGCATGGGAGTAAGCCGGTTATCTCCTCCTGCTGCTGAAGCCCCCATCTGGAGATCCCTGTGCCTTCCCAGTCAGAGGTGAGAAAAGATATTATTGTCCGAGGGCCAAAGCATTCATTTCTTGGATCACAAACAATTCCCATATGCCCCCAATCCACATGGCCCCTGGCTCTACCCCAGATGGATCGATCCTTTGGCACACACCCCTCTGTTCATCGTGGTGGATCAAGAGGAGAACTAGATGCCGCTCCTATCTACCTGGAAAGACGTCAAGATGCAGGAGGCCTGGAAGGGGGAACTTGCATGGATACACCCCTGCCCGCCCACCCGGCCAGCTGCCCACCCCCCAGTGCCACTTCTGTCGCATGCTGTTGCAAATCGTTGGCCAGAAGCAAGCGCTGACCTGCACAGATCTGGACCGGAGCTTTTATGGGGCTGACTCGCTGCCAAGTCTCAAGTCTGGGAACATGAGGCAATTTAAAAGCTGTCATTTTCTGCAGGGATTATGGCTTTGTTATCAAGGGAGACAGCACCGCGTGGGCACCGTGCCCTTGAGGGGAGACGGGTCACTGTAGCAGGATGGGGAGGGAACCGAGCCAAGCCGAGCACGTTCTGAGGGTGTAAAGTTGGGCAAATGGTTTGAAGCAAGAAAACATGAGGTGTGCCGCTGCCCATTATCCCTTCTGTTTGCCAGAACGGCTGGCGTGTGCCTCTTTGGCTCAGCTTCGCAAACCATGCAACGGGATAAAATGAATGCAAAAGAGTCGGAGCAAGAAATTGGAAATGACAGAGGCTCTAATTGTGTTTCCACACTACTCGTGAAAGAGAGGGACAAACTGGAGCTCACTGGAGCTGAAAGCGTGTGGTCATTCGGAAGAGGTGACTGTGGCAGTCTTTCACCTCTGAGAAATTGTGTCCATTGCCCAAGAAAAATCACAAAGCAAAGCAAGCTCATTTGCAAAGCATCTGAGGTGAGGAAATCTCCTGCTGTGACAGTCACACACAATTAACACATATGGAAGCCCATCTCCTAGTGACCGGTTAGCCATAATGTGGAGCCGGGCTTTCAAAGTGAGGCTGGCTTTTAAAAACATTTCAAAAATTGGGAGGCAGAGAGTGCTTTGGCATTACAAACTCTCGCCTCTCACTTTCTGGATTAACAGCCACCGCACAAGTGGCTGAGCTGAGAAGTGATCCCTGCCACCTCGGCTGTGAAAGCAGGAAACAGCCTGCACTTAATGCACTACTAGTATTCTCATGAGCAAGGGCTATCTGCATGATCCCAGCCCATGTACAAATTGCCAGTGTGATGCCCAGTAATTATTGGTGCACAAGAGTGCATCAATTATCTTGTGCTGGCAGAGCAAATCAACATTCTACAAGGCAATTCTAAAAATGGGGGCAATCCTCCCCCCCAAAATACCCCCCAAAAATCACTTTGAAACTGGACTTGAGATCAGCAAAGATGTAACAGACAGTCTGCTCTTGCTCTGTGCCAAATTTGGGGAAGTTTTGGCAAAGAGTAGTTATGATTTTTTTTCAAAAAAGTAAAACTGCCTCCCTTCGGAACTCGGCAACCCTAAACAGTCCCAGATTTAAAACAGATTATACAAACTGAAACTTAATCTTGCTTGCTTTGAAAGAGAATCCTTGGCCCCATCCACTTTTTTTTAATTTGGAAGGAATCAAGGTTATAGTGGCTGAAAAAAAGATCCTCAAAAAAGGCGTTTCAAAAGAGTAAAACAGTGACTGTTATAAACAGGCTTACCAGCAAGAGTGTTATAAAGTAGATACATTGGTGAAGGGAAGGAAGATGTTTAGAAGTCAATGAAAGATCACAGAAAGAGTCAAAGGACAAGCTTTCTTTGAAGAGTAAGAGGGGGGAACTTGTTTTAAAGAATGTAATGGACTGACAGTACTCCAGAAAGGGACATTTTGCCATGTATCTCCAGGAAAATAGCATACAATTTTGTAAGGCATATTCAAAGTATTTCTGCATTACAAAAGCACAGAGCAGTTGTGCTATCAGTAAAAATTCTCTCAGGATTTCTGAGACTAGGCTTCTGACACAAGTCTTCAAATCAGCTCCAGGACTAGGGCAGTCTGAAATTTTGAACCTGTCAATCAGTGCCCATTTGCATTTTTAACTCATTTCTGGCCAAACGGGGATTCATGCTTGCAAAAGGAATCTATGTTTGCTTGTAAAAATAGTTTAAAATATATTTTAAAAAAGAATAAAGAAAAAATATTCAGAAGCTTGCTTATTTAAGCTGTGAAATTACTGCTTTTAGCTTTGTGGCTGGATATAAGTCTTTCTTGATATTAGCAGAGCTTTGGAGCTTATATCCTGTCATAGTCTCAACCATTCCACTCATCTTACCACTATACCATTGTGTGATAATAAACTCCAAAGGTGTTATATGCCATCAAAACACTTCTGGTGTGTGGTAACTATATAAAATAATGACCTCCGGAATGTCATATCTTTAACAGCTCTGCTCAAAACTTGCAGGCCGACAACATCTCACATTAGGGTGTTTTCTTTACTTACTGCCCACCTCCTTCCTAGCAATATTGCTTTTTTCAATACATTCTGCTCAGGTCTTGTAAACAAATATCTGTGGGTTCCTTTCTTGAAACAATCTGTTTCATGTTTGGTCTTCCTCTCTTCCTACTGTCTCTCACTCTTCCCAGCAATATTGTTTTTCTGACCAGTTGTGTATCTACAGGATGCCCTCTTCTGCTCACTGTCATTCACCCTTGTCGAAAAACCAGCCCTGACCATTGCTTTGTGTTTGGGTGAGAAGTGGTTAACTGATGAAAAAAGGAGCCAGCTTCTGGAATTTTTCCTTGTGTGAATGGTATTTCCACTTTGTGAACGGTCATTTTCTGCTGGTAACATGGGCACAATATTGTGCAGCAATATCAGGCTATTCCCCGGCACTTTGAATTGTGGATATGGAAGCACAATATCCCACATTAATAAACCAGAGGGTTTTTTTAAAAAAAGAACTGAATAATCTCTGCGTAATAATTGCTTTCATGAGCAGGGACCAGGGCCACTTGATTGTCTTTGTATGGTCTTGAGCTTGTGCAATGCATGGCAAATGCTAAATATTAAATTCTTGCTGGAAAGAACCACATTGTTGATGTGCAAAGTATATTCTGCTTGCTAGAAGAATGTGGGTTCTTTTTTAGCAAGGGGCCAAGCGTGCAGAAGGCCCTGGGTGCACCGAGCCAAAGCCCCCAGGCTTTTAACTCAGCAGGAACAGTCCTATGCTCAGCATTGCCCTCCGTCTGGCCTGGGCCTCCTACTTCCCTTTCAGCTGAGCTGCAACCCTCACAATAAACAGGGAGAAGTGGGCTTCCTGAGCCACAATGTGCTGTCAGGAGATGTGCCCAGTCTTCACAGAAGGCATTTCTGGACGAGTGGGCAATTAAGACCTATTGGTCTTCTAAAAGACCTGCTCCTGTTGGAGGTGAGGAGAACCCTGGCCGTCGGTGGAGCTGCACCCACACAGCTGCCTGCGTCTTTGGAATGTCCTTGAGGTTGTGGCTGCCAGAAGGAGCAGCGACACTTACCTACCGCTGCTTTGCCGGTAACAAAGAATGGCAGCTTAATTGGTTTCCGTTTTATAGGCAACGAGGAGCCGCTTTGCAAACCAGCATCTGTACAGCAACAATATTTGCCTTTAGCTTTGGTCTGTTGGTTTGTTTGTTTGTTCCAGTTTCTCTGCCAGCCTAATTTGGCTTTTGAATTCTTCACTTTGTTAACAGGCGACATTCAGCAGAATTGTGCGGTGGGGAGAATAATAATATCTGGAAGAATTTCTCTGCCCTTTCATCCTGATGAATATATAATTACACTTCTTTTTACGTGCCATTCTAAGCTTGCAAATAGTTACATCTTTTCAAAAAACAAAAACGAGAAACGGTAACTGTAAGGGAGCAGCTGAGTCTGGATGTTAAAAACCTCTGGTCCACCAGGCTGGTCCCTATTTCCTTCTGTCTTCCGGTTCCCTCCTGTCTGAGTGTCTCACCCTGTTGCACCAGGATCGCTGTACTAGTTACGTAGTTTGCATTGTGAAACAACTGGAATTGTTGTCTATCACAAGCTGGATATGAGCCAACAGTGCAACAGGGCTGCAAAAAAAGGGCCAGAGGGACTTTAGGCTGCTTTAACAGAAGCAGAGTCTCTAAACCCCGTGAGCAGGAGATGGGCAATAACAGAACTACGAACCAGGAAAATCGACAAATCAGGCTGGTTCGTGGTTCACTTCACGACCCAGTTCAGGGATCCTGTTTTGCCAAAATGAAATGAAGTGCTGAACCTTTCCCCCCTTGGCAGTGGCAGCACAATTCAAGCAGGTAGGCTTCTCCACCAGGCACAAATCAAAAGCTGAACCGTAACCTGGTTTGATTTTCCAGCTGGTTTGTGGTGGTTCATGGTTCATGACTAACCACAAACCATCACAAACCACCATTTTTCAGATTTGTGTCCATCTCTACTCATGAAGTACTAGTTCACCTCTAGTTCACCTCACTGGTTAGGCCTCATCTTGAGTCCTGTGTCCAGTTCTGGACCTCACACTTTTAAGAAGGATGCCGACAAACTCGAGCAAATTCAGAGAAGGGCAACAAGGCTGATGATCAGGGGGCTGGAAAGCAAGCCCTCTGAGGTGTTCAAGGGAAAATTGAGCAACCATCCGTCAGACCTGGTTTGATTTGGATTCCTGCCTTGAGCAGGGGGGTGGACTCCATGGCCTTAAGAGGTCCCTTTCAACTCAGTTATCCAACAATACTATGGGGAACCTTTTCTCCAGGTTGGAGGTAAGAGATGGGATGAACACACACACACAGAGCCTTCTCAGTAGTAAATTCTCTCCCCAGAGAGACCTTTCTGCACCAACATTACAACTTTCTTGCTAGTAGGCAAAGATGTTTCTACTTTCCCAGGGTTTCTAACACATTTTCAAAACCTGCTGTTGCTTTGTGTGGATTTAGCTATACACAAGGCTCTGTCTTCTTCTCTGTCATCACCACCCGGGAAACTTCCTGAAAGATCTCACAATACAGCTTGCAAATAAATAAAATACAATAGTTATTGTAGGTTTTTCGGGCTGTTTGGCTGTGTTCTGGAGGTATTTCTTCTAATGTTTCACCAGTTTCTGTGGCCGGCATCTTCCGAGGACAGGAGTTAGAACTCTGTCTGTGCTCTGGTGTAGTTTGTGGGATGGTTGAGTATTTATAGCTGTGGGATCAGCTTTTTGTCCTTTTCAGGAGATTCGGTGATTATGGTGATCAGCGTGTTTTTTGTTGTGGGTGTATTGTTGTGATAAGGGGGGGGAGATGATCTGTCACTGTGATTGATGGGTATCGTTAGCTAGTCTTTTGTGTGCAGTGATCACCGATCATCTCCCCCCCTTATCACACCAATACACCCAAAACAAAAAAACACCCTGATCACCATAATCACCCAATCTCCTGAAAAGGACAAAAAGTTGATCCCACAGCTACAAATACTCAACTATCCCACACACTACACCAGAACACAGATAGAGTTCTAGCTCCTGTCCTCTGAAGATGCCGGGCACAGAGACTGGCGAAACGTTAGGAAGAAAAACCTCCAGAACATGGCCAAACAGCCCGAAAAAACCCACAACAACCATCGGATCCCGGCCGTGAAAGCCTTCGAGAATACAAATAAAATGCAATTATAAAAACAGAGGGGTGGGGTGGGAAACTACAGCTGGATCCCAAACGGTATTGAATGCAGAACTTGCCATTTTACACCAGAACAGCTGGAGGTGTTTTAATGCTAGCAACCACCTGATAAGAGGGAGCTGTGAGAAGATGGAAACAATTTAATGACTAATCAGAGGGAGGAAAATGAACATGGAATGAATTGGGCCCGATGAAGGCTGTGCCCCCCCCCCCGTGGACAGTAGCATGGCGCATCCTAAATGGCAGGCGCAGGTCCTAAGAGTGATCCCATTTCCCTTTGCACACTGGACTCCAGTCTCTGCCCAGCGGGAACACCAGTGCCTGAGGCAAAGGGCCATCTTGCCCTCCCATCCATGAATTTTATATTTCCTGCTTGCTGAGTTTCGGTTCTCCTTCAGCCTCCGAATAACGCTGAATTCAGCTTGGGGGGAAAAGACTCCTTCTTACGGCGCACTTGCCTTTATCTGACAATTTGCAATAAAATGGGGAGGCAGTTTTCCAGAATGCCTCAGAAGTGCCAGAAACCATGTCTTGCTGGGGACGTTGGATCCAGATGACTAGATCTCTGGACAGGTTTGGGAGGATAAAAACCCAGACGTTGCTGCACTCCGAGGTTTCATGTTTACGCATTGCACTGAGGTTTTCATGCTCTTTTTAGAGCTTTCTAACTTCCAAAGCTAAACCTGACGGATTCTGTCTCCAGGAAATCTTACCATGTGTTCAAATTTGCCTTTCCACATATCACTGACTATCCGGTTGCCCTTTATTTAGAAAACTAAACGGAAATGAAACTGGATAGAGGCTGCAGCTCCCGACTCTTCTCGGGCAGCCGAGTTCTGTCTGACCTGGAACCCGTTACCACGTGCCCCAGAGCACTGAACCAGGATCAGGGGTTCCCTTCCACTGTTCAGAGGTGCTGCTTTTCTACACCTGTTCCTGGTCGGACAGAAAATTCTGGGGCTGGGCTCAGCTGAAATTAAGACCTGCAAATGAGCGGGTGGTGGCAGAGGTCTTATGATGGGGGCAGACATTCCAAAAGGAGGATGCTTCTTGGCTGGGGTGTTAGAGAAATGTGGTGTGGTAATTATTACAGGGAGATTAGTGGAGGACCTTATATCCTCGCCATGACAGTTGCAACAGTTTCTGGCCCCTTTCCAAGCACAGTTCAAACAGCAGGATTTGACCTACAAAATCCCCACATGGCTTGGGTCCAGGTTGTCTAAAGGAAGTGTACCCACATGAGACTCCCCAGCTTTCAAGCTCTTCAGGAGAGATGGCCTTCCCTCTGCCTCACCACCTTCACAGGCACCTTTGGTGAGGACATGGGACAGGGTCTTTTCGGTGGCTGCTCCCTGTTGTCCTTCCATGGGGAGGCAGAAACTGTTTTGCTCAGTTTGGTGTTTGGAATGAATTAATGAATGAATCACTGAATGAATCAATGAATCAATCAGTCAGTCAGTCAGTCAGTCAATCAATCAATCAATCAGAATTGACTTGACAGCATATTATTATTCAAAAATACCAGGCACAATCAATTAAATTATAAAAACATTGACTGGCATTATATAACAGATGCAAGTTTTAACCAAAAACCTAAGTATCTGTCAAATATTGGCACAGGATTTATGCTGTTCCTAATATTGCTGTTTTTTGTAGCTCTGACGGTGTGATTTCTGAGAGCTGCAACTGCTTATAGCATTGTGTGAAATTTCGTGATATTGTTCCCAAAGCCCCCATAACTATGGGAACCACTGAAGTGTGTTTCATCCACAAGCAAGATGTTTCGATGGCCAGATCTCTGTACTTTGTATTCTCAAAGGCTTTCACGGCCAGCATCTGATGATTGTTGTGGGTTTTTTCGGGCTGTTTGGCCATGTTCTGGAGATTTTTCTTCCTAACGTTTCACCAGTCTCTGTGCCCGGCATCTTCAGAGGACAGGAGCTAGAACTCTGTCTGTGTTTTGGTGTAGTGTGTGGGATAGTTGAGTATTTGTAGCTGTGGGATCAACTTTTTGTCCTTTTCAGGAGATTGGGTGATTACGGTGATCAGCGTGTTTTTTGTTATGGGTGTATTGTTGTGATAAGGGGGGAGATGATTTGTCACTGTGATTGATGGGTGTTGTTAACTAGTCTTTTGTGCGCAGTGATCACCGGTCCTTGTGAACACAACAAAAAACACCCTGATCACCATAATCACCCAATCTCCAGAAAGGACAAAAGCTGAGCCCACAGCTATAAATACTCAACTATCCCACAAAACTGCACCAGGGCACAGACAGAGTTCTGACTCCTGTCCTCTGAAGATGCCAGGCACAGAGACTGGCAAAACGTTAGGAAGAAAAACCTCCAGAACACAGCTAAACAGCCCGAAAAACCTACAACAACCATCTCTGTACTTTGTTAGTTTTTCCAATTCTTTATATTCAACTCTGGCCTCCCCTGGAATTGCAGTGTCAATGATCAGGACGTTTCTTTGTTCTCTTACTACTGTGTCCGGTGTGTTACGTATGTTCAAGGTGTCTATCCGTTTGGATCCAGAAATCCCACAAGATGTTGATCTGACACCTTCTCTAACGGATGTTCCCATGGGTTGTTGAAGGCTGGCAAGTTCTATCTTTTGCATAATGACCAGTGCACTATTCTTGCCATTTTATTTCGTATCATTTTGTAATCTGATGGTTGTTGTGGTTTTTTTGGGCTGTTTGGGCGTGTTCTGAAGGTTGTTCTTCTTCCTAATGTTTCGCCAGTCTCTGTGGCTGGCATCTTCAGAGGACAGGAATAAGAACTCTGTCTGTGCTCTGGTGCAGTTTGTTTGGATAGTTGAGTATTTATAGCTGTGGGATCAGCTTTTGTCCTTTTCAGGAGATGGGTGATTGTAGTGATCAGTCTGTTTTTTGTTGTGGGTGTATTGTTGTGATAAGACGAACTCTACCCAGCTACAAGGACCAGTGATCACTGCACACAAAAGATCAGCTAACGACACCCATCAATCACAGTGACAGATAATCTCTCCCTCTTATCACAACAACTATAAATACTCAACTATCCAAACAAACTGCAGCAGAGCACAGACAGAGTTCTGACTCCTGTCCTCTGAAGATGCCGGCCACAGAGATTGGCGAAACGTTAGGAAGAACAACCTTCAGAACACGGCCAAAGAGCCTGAAAAACCCACAACAACCATCAGATCCCAGCCGTGAAAGCCTTCGAGAATACATTTTGTAATCTGTTTGTGCAATCTTTGGACCTTCACAAATGATGATGATGATGATGATGATGATTGAGAGGACCACCAGGAGTAAAATTAGCTAGACATCTCTACTGCTAATGGGGGTGGGGTGGGGTGGGGAATGTAAGGCCCAGCCTTACGCCCCAAATCGTGTAACACGTCTGTGCATGTCGTGAGAATGACTGACGGTTGGATTCCAAAAGATCTCCTGTATGGAGAATTAGTGCAGGGAAAGTGTCCCAGAGGGAGACCACAGCTGCGATACAAGGATATCTGCAAGCGGGATCTGAAGGCCTTAGGAATGGACCTCCACAGATGGGAAACCTTGACCTCTGAGCATTCAGCCTGGAGGCAGGCGATGCAGCATGACCTCTCCCAATTTGAAGAGACACTTGTCCAGCAGGCCGAGGCAAAGAGGCAGTCCCGAAACCAGCAAAACTAGGGAGATGGACAGGGGACAGATTGTATTTGTCTTCAGTGTGGAAGGGATGGTCCCTCTCAAATTGGCCTTCTCAGCCACACGAGACGCTTTTCCAAGTCCTCTCTATTCAGAGCACGTTACCATCATCTCTCAAGACTGAAGGATGCCTAATCTAATCTGTGCTCAAACTCAGCTTGTATGGAATGTGGTAGGAGTGATCAGTCCACAGCTGAGGGTGGCCAGACGGGAAAGCCAACAGGGCTCCTGCACATGTAGGAGTTGCTTGCAAGATGACATTTCAGCAGGTGCGGCTTTTCATGGACATTCCAGCTGGTGAAGTGTTCTCCTCCACAAAACTGTTATGGGCATAGGTACACGAACACACACACACACACACACACAAACACAGAGGGTGACGGTGAGCTGGAGAAAGCCTTCTGCCTCCACGCAGCATGCAGGGGCCCCTCGCCGCCTTGCTGGAGGAGAGCAGGAGAGGAGCTCTGGTGCCAGCTGTTGCTGAGCAGCATCTGCCCGAAGGCAGAAGATTGATCACCTTTCTCATGTCTCTCTTCTCCTCCGTCCTTGCAGAAGGTTTCTTTCTTTCTTCATTCCGTCTGGAGCTGCAGCGTTCTGTTCGCCTCTGCGGAGACACCAGCCAGGTTCCCATGGATCTCAGCAGCAGACCAAGGAGTTGGAAGGAGAAAGAGAAGGTGCTTCTCTTAGAGCACCAGAGGACACGAGCTGTAAGCCAATTGGAACATCTGGGGGTCATGTCTCCCTTCAGCCCAGGGCAGCTGCCTGCCTGCCCTTGTTTAGGATGAACAGTCCTCCATTTCCCAGAGAACGGTCTTCCTTTAAAACGTGTCTTCTGCTTTCAAGGACTGCCTGGCCCATCTCTGAGAAAAAGACATCAGGTGAGAGGTCAGGGATGCCGGAGGCCCATCATGCACAGCGAGCAGCGGCTGGACAGCAGCAGGAGGCTCAGAAACAGGCACACAAGCCCCTTGGCTGCTGTCTTTCCCGTGTGAGTGAGACACAATGTGATTCCGTTTGCAATGTTTGAAAAATATTTTATTTGCATCTGTTCCTGGAAATTAGCAAACTGGTGTCTACTCTTGTCCTCCTCTTTTGGGGGATGTATAAGTGACCACCTGACGTCAAACACGGGTTAGGAAGTTTTTCCTGATCTTCAGCCGAAATCTAGCTTCCTGTCACTTGAGCCCGTTATGACCTGTCCTGCATTTTGGGATGATGGAGAACAGAACCTGCCCCTCCTCTGTAGGACAGCCTTTCAAGTACTTGAAATGGGCTATCACGTCACCCCCTCTGTCTTCTTTTCTCCTGGCAAAACATGCCCAGTTCTTTCCATCTCTTCAGTACAGGGGATCTCAAAGAAAGTAGATGTTTCTTTAAAGAGGTTAGCTCAAGAGTTTTTTCAGCAAAGAAAAGCACTCTAAATGCTTCCAAAATCACTACAGAACTCTCTCTCTCTCTCTCTTGCGCGCACGTGCACGCACGCACGCACACGTGTAACAGCAGCCTAAGACAAAAGTGCTATCAAGGCCAGCCCCAGCCTAGCAGGAACTAGACCAACAGTTCCCAACCTTGGGTCATCCAGATGTTCTTGGACTGCAACTCCCAGAAATCCCGGCCCGCACAGCTCATGGTGAAGGCTTCTGGGAGTGTGAGTCCAAGAACACCTGGGTGACCCAAGGTGGAGATCAACTGGACTGACCTGCCCCTGTTGGCCTTCTGTGGGCAGGCAATCGCACTTATATTCCTCTCCGCTTTCAGCCCTTGAACAGCCCTTGAGAGAAGAGCTGGGAACGGAGGGAGCTGAGAGCTGACTCCCGAAATCTCACCCATGCCGTGGGCCCGCTCTTGCTGAGACTCACCATGCCAAGCAACCCAAATTCAGCCAGCTTCTTCAGAGGCAGAATCTGCAGGAGCTCAACCCTCCATGAGACTTGTCTGTCTTTTAAGGTGCCAGGAAAAAAAAAAAAAACCCTCTTGGTTTTTTCATGACAGAACAACCTGGCTAATCTCCAGGAAAATGAAGAATTCGCTTCTGTCAGTCCCAACTGGTTCTCTTGCAAATGTGACCCCCCCCCCCCGTCTCTTGCCAGCCCCGCTGGCGTCCCATAATTCACCCGAGACACCTTCAGGCAGGTGGGTAGATACTTTGGAGAGTGGTTCATTTCTCCTGTTCACAAGGATGTTGTAGCTGATAAATATAAGGATCGAATGCCGATAAACACGTCAATGTCCTTCTCGGGAAGGGAGGGCAGGGGAGGGGGCTTTCTGTTTCTGTCACGGTAGGATAGATGGATGGATGGAAAGAAGAAGCACAGGAAAGGTCGAGCTCTGCTATTTCTCATGATAAAGAATCGCTACCTCATAAAATTGCCCGGCATTCAAAGACATCTCGTTCTGTGAGGATTTCAAAAGAGCAAAGTGGCAATCGCCTCATCAGGCGCTGCCCGCAGAGTAACCAGTGGGTACCATTCATGGGTTCTTGCGTTTAAGTGTGGGGTTGTGGAGGGGAAGGTTCCCCCTGCCATGAGGGTGGGCCGTTCCCCCCTCCCAGCAGGGCCCAGGGGGTTGTGCAAAGAGAGGGGAAGAGGTTGTCAGGATGTAGCGCTGGGAATCTGTCACTGGCATATTGGGGCACTTAAATGCATTAAATGAGACGGCTGATGGATAGGCTGCGGTTTGTAAAAAAACAAAAGGGAAACAAAAAGCATCCATTTTGCTGATAAGGAGCGCTGGCAGATGCCGCTTTTGCTTACTCTGTGTCTGGGAAGGAAATCTGACACGCTTTCAAAATGACATCAGAGTTGGAAGGAGAGGAAGGGAGAGCAACAGGCAGGTTTTGAACTCCTGAATTTATCCTGGATATTACACAACAGCCTGAGGTGTATGAGATCTTTCAAGCAGTAATCCTTGGCTTACAAAAAGCCAAACACAGCTTCTGGTGCACAGTGGTGGTGGTGGTGGTGATGATGATGATGATGGCGTCTTCTCAGTGGAAAAGACACAACGTTGGAAAGCCCCCAGAGTGGATGGGATCCAGAATTTTGGGTGGCAAAAAAAATCAACGTCAAGCCACTTACACCGGGCTAAATTTTTAAATGAAGTACTCCTGGGCGATCCAGTTCTTACTCCAGAATTCTTCACACAAGGGATAACCCACCTCCTTTATAAATCCGGCAATTGTTCTGATTCTACCAATTAACGATCCATGTTCTATTTATTTGAAAAATGCACACATGGGGGTCATCCTTTTGCATGTTCTCCTGTAAGGTCCTGTCTTTAAGGATGGGATGTGCGAGAGAAAGCCGAAAGGAGCGTGTGTGCGTGCAAGGCCCTTGGAAAGCTGTCTCAAAGCCTGGCTACTCAGCACAGGCTCCCCCCACGGCTTCCCTGTCATTTGTCATCCTGTACCTGTGGCTTCATGGAAGACGGGGGTGGCTACCAAGGGTCAGGGAGGCCACATGGAAAGAAGGAAGGCCATGTGGAAGCCTCCTGAAACTAGGGTGATTCTTCACTTCAGTCGTAGGTTAAGAAGTCACCAAACAGTGTGCCTGCAAAGGCAGAGGAAAGGGGCCAAAGCAGAATCAGCTGGCTGATGCTCCACACTCGGTCGGCCTGACTCGTCTGCTGGGCCGGATGAACACTGGCAACTACTGGACGCGGAGACTGCCCAGAGGAGGTCTGGATGCTTCCCACGCAATGAAGACTGCCAGAAATGCTGCAGAGATTTGGGCGAAGAGACCCTTGGGCCTGACCCTGATGCCTGACCCTCGGTGACTGGAAACACCGGAGAGGACCCTGGGACCTGAGCCGCAGTCCCTCCGGAGTGGAAGGTCTGGAGTTCAGGCAACCAGAGCTGGCCATCGGGTGATGGGTGACGGGATCCCCGGAGAGAAAAGTGGGCAACCATTTCAGAAAAGGCAGGGGTTGGAAACACCCAATGCTTCTGTATGTCATTACTTGTGGGTTTTTTTTTTTTGAGGAAGTCCATTTTAACCTTTAAATGAAGTGAAAAGAGTGAGCAAAACAGCGAAAGGGAGCAGGTTGGCCTTGCTTCACCGAAGTGCTCTGTTTTTGCTGCACACGGGGCCAGTTACTTCTTGTGTGTTCTCTGGTTTAGCCTTGAATTCCCTTATTGATCTTGTTTGTTTTCCTTCCTTTCCTTTCCTTTTTTACACTAAAGTAGACTGTTTCATCTCCTGGATAGGGGTTCATTTTCTAGAACCATTTTTGATCAACTGGACTTGGAGAAAGCAATTCCTTCCTCTCTCCTTTGTAGTACCACCTCTTTCCTTTGGGACAGAAAACATCACTTGAACTTTTGCACCGGCTGCCCTAGGCCAGAGGCTGAACTTAGGAAAGTGACTTTTTGAGCGTACAATTCCCAGAATACTCCCATCCAGAGAGCGGAGGTTATTCTAAGACCTGAAGTCTGAAAAGAAAGAACAGTTCCAAGATTTGAACAGACCCTGTTCGCTGCCAGGCTGTCAAGAGACCCTACCCAACAGAGCCAAACTTTTCTTTTCTTTATATGCTACTTTTCTCCCAATTCACGGGCTCAAGGTGGCTTACAAGGCAGCTCACGACATCCAGGCCCCTGAACGCGGTCCCTTTGTCAAAGCCAACCATGAACAAAGGGACTTGACCATAGGAAAGCAGCTCAGTTATGCCACGGGGAATTTATAAATGATCACAAGAAATTGATGAGCTTTCGAGGTGTTGGGCAAGAAAGGGTTTCTCTGGTGCAGGAGTCATGGAAGAAAAAGGAGAGAAAAAAAGAGATGATTATTCCTGCCCTTGGAAAGTAGAAAGTGATGGATATTTTGATCAGGTGCTCTGACGAATGGCCTTTTTTCTGAAGAAATCCTTTCCAAGGGGACGAAAAACTTGAGGAGAAATTACTCTCTGTGCCCTAGGTCTGATTAATCTCTAACATCATTTCATTATTGATGGGTAAGTCATGCTGAGTGCAGTTATCTGATGTCACAATTATTATTAATACCAAAAAAGTTCTGACACCATAACGTGATAGCAAAATCTTCATATTTTGCTGATTAACCATTGAATATTTTAAGAGTGAGTGTGGGTGTTGTTCATTTTATGTTCCCAGGAACTTTCTGGCTCCAGGTCTAATTTTCAACAATGCACATTTGAACAAGGAGAGACACTTGGTACAAAGAATGCTGTTAGTAGAAGATAGATCGTACCCTTGGCCAAGTAGAATACCATTCCCAACAGATCTCAAGGTTTGTTCTCCTTCTGAATCTCAGGGCAGAAGCAGAGGAGAGGAGCAGAGCACCTTGACAATGAGTTTTATTGTCTCTGTTATGTTGTAAACTAGAGATGGGGATGAATATAAAAACGGATTGGTTTTTTCGACGAATATAGCCGATTCGTCAAATATTCATCGATCCATATTCATAAAAATATAAATCTAGACGAATATGGCTGGACGAATATTTCCTCGGTTTTATTCGTCGATCCGTCGATCCGTTAATATTTGTATATATTCATTACCTTTTTGGGGGTCTCTCTGAGCTTGCTGGTGCCAATTAGAAGCTTTGGCGAATCAGGACAGAGATCGTGGATTGGCATGTCGGGCAGCCAATAGCGCTGCCGAAAGGTGCCGAGAGGCTGTATATAAGCTTTTCCCCTCCAGGCGTTGCGCACTTCTGTTCATGCTCTCCGGAGTGAGAATAGTTGCTGCTGCTGGCTTGCTGTTGCTCTGGTGGTTTGGTTTCACTTTTGTGGCAACAAAGCAAACGAACGCGTCACTTATATTTTTCTTTTTCAAAATTATCATTCATCATCATCATCATCAACAACAACTGTACTGGGAATTTGGGAATGGATTTTCAGGTAGCTTAGGCTACTGGGAAGGGCTTTTTTCAAACTTTTTTTTTTCTGGAGGCTTGTGTGTGTCTCGTGTCCTCTTCAGGCAAGTGGAGGCTTGCATCCGAGGCACAGTGGGTGGGTGGGGGTTATTTGTTGGTGTGACTTGTGTGTGTGCGCGCGTGTTTAGCTTGGCAGGACTACATTATTCAATCAGTTTTCAAAAGTTTAGTTTGGGACTTGGGAGGCTTGCATCTCAGGCACAGTGGGTGGGTGGGTGTAGCTGGATCAATCCTTTTTTCTTCTTTTACCCCAAACGAAATTGGTGTGACTTGTGTGTGTGTGTGTGTCTGACTGAGACTTAGCTGGCAGGGCTTTTCTTTTTGGATTTTTTTGGATTTTCATTCAGCCACAGTGGGTTGGGGGGTATTTTTACTAATTACATTATACTGGGCTTTGTTTAGGTAGGGAGGTCACATTTTAGTAAAAGAATAGTCCACCACCCCATCATTCAAAAAATAAAATTTGCACAGTCACTCCCTCTCTCCATTGTTTTATTAATTAGATGATGATGATGATGATGATTTGTTTAGTTGGTTTGGTAGGCAGGCAGTAGAAAATGAAGGGATTTCTTCACGGCCAATCCAAGGGGAAGAAGGCTGTGAAGCTATGTAGGCTAGGCAGTGGCAGCATGTCCATCACCACCACATGTACGTCTACTACCACCACCACGACCACCACCACTGTTCCTCCTCCGGTGGCCTTGGAGGCAGGCACGGAAGCACAGCTTCCAGAGGTGCCTAAAGAACTGCCGCTCCTCTTCCTAGAGGAGTCTGAGGAGCTACTGGTTGTTTCTGAAGATCCCCAGTCTGATCTGGAACCAGTAACGGCAGGGCAGGCTTCACAGCCCCCCTCGTCCCTGTCCCCAGAGACATCTGTTCCCTCCTCCCAGACCAGCAGCACCCCTGGGACAGAGAGTTCTTCCCAGGCCAGCAGTCAGGGGCAGGCAGTGGGTCCTCGTTTGGGCAAACATGGCAGAGGGGCCATGTGGGATCATTTCACGGCGCTCAGCGATGACCCGCAGCTGGCACACTGCAATACCTGCCTTGGGGTGGTCCGGAGGGGGCCAGAACCCAGGCATCTGTCCTCCACCGCCCTCCGCCAACATCTGGAGAGGCACCACCCAAGACTCCTGTCCAGGGAAGGCACTTCGTCCGTGCTGTCTGGGAGAGGGAAAAGAGCAGCTCCAGAGGAGGCAGGAGGGAGGCAGGAGGAGGCGCCTCCTTTCAAAAGGGCAGCCGTCGATTCATCGAACAATATTCGTATATTCATATTCGTTGATCCATTAACCTTGACGAATAACGGATCAAAACGAATCGCTATTTTTTTGATTTGTCCCCATCTCTATTGTAAACCACCCACAGTGGCCTCTGGCTAGATGGGCAGTATAATAAATAAATAAATAAATAAATAAATAAATAAATAAATAAATAAATAAATAAATAAATAGAGAGAGCTCCCATAAAAGTTAAATGGCATATCTTTTTCACACCATGAGATTTTACAACTCCACCAAATGCAGCTGAGCCTGTTTTTCTTTAGCAATTAGAAGAGGGGTTCATTTGCAAACTGATTCTGCAGACAAATATATGCATCTCTAGAGAGACAATGTTTCATCACCTTCTAATTGCAAAGATTGAAAGTTGTTATCTCATTGGTTTCTGCCCCTGGAAATCCCTTTTGCTGTACAGGAGAGAGTCACATAAGCACAAAGTGGTGCATGTAGCAATTATCCACCTTGTATGAAGAGATGAATTAGGGACGTGGTGGCGCTGCGGGTTAAACTACAGAAACCTCTGGGCTGCAAGGTCGGAAGACCAGCCGTCGTAAGATCGAATCCACGCGATGGAGTGAGCTCCTGTCGCTTGTCCCAGCTCCTGCCAACCTAGCAGTTCGAAAGCACGTAAAAAATGCGAGTAGATAAATAGGTACCACCTCAGTGGGAAGGTAACGGCGTTCCGTGTCTAGTCACACTGGCCACGTGACCACGGAAACTGTCTTCAGACAAACACTGGCTCCATGGCTTGGAAACAGGGATGAGCACCGTGCCCTAGAGTCGGACACGACTGGACTAAATGTCAAGGGGAACCTTTACTTTTATGAAGAGATGAGTGGCCCCTAAGCTCTGGGCACATCTGTCTACAGGCGTTTTCCTCCACCCCTCCATTTGCTGCTGGCATAATGACACTGGACAGGATCCTGATTAATGTAAACTACACCTGGAATAGTCTGTTCTATCGGCAGTTTCTCTTTTAAGGTTTCTCATGCAAGGGGAGAGCCAGCATGAAAGACTGGATGGAGTGTTGGATTAGTAAATTGAGTACCTGGGTGGGGAGAACAATGTGTGGCCTGCATAATTGAACTGGAAACCACCCAGAGCACTTTAAGCACCGTAGGGCGGCGTATAAGCAGCAGGTTTTGCTCTTTTTTCCTTCTTTTTATACCCCAGACAAAGGTGCCAAGGGAGAGGCTGCAGGGTCATTTGCCAGGAACTTTTGGCAAACAAACATAGCAGCTTTCAAACACCCGAAAGAGGAGAAAATCCTCAAAAGCAGGAAAGGGCGGGAGCTCTTTAAGGGTGGAGGAGGGAGGCTGAGGCTGCCGGACCCCACCATCCCAGGAGGAAGATGTGCCCACTTTGGTGGCACTGCTCGCAAGCAGTATTTCCCCGACTTAGCAATACCAGGGGCTTATTTCCTGGGGAGGCAGTGCTGTTCAATGGCAGAAGATGCGCCCGAGGGCCTGGATTCCACCCAGACAGCATCTCCAGGCAGGGCGAGAGAAAAAACCCTGCCTGCCGCCTTGGGCAAAAACCACTGGACCGTGTCCCACCCCAGTCCCAAGTGGGAAGGACCAACGGCCCGATTCAGGAGAAGGCAGCTTCTCCTACTGGCTGCGAGTGAGTATCCTTCTACCGCAGAGTGACAGCAGTTTGGACTGCCGTTGAGTCTGCTCCGCAGAAACCCAGGGAGAGGCTTCACAGGTCTCTGCTCGTGAGCTCTGGCGAGCTCTTCTGAGCGGCATCACAGGTTCCTGAATCCTTTGCATCCCCTCTCCCCATCTCCCACTGACGTAGAGTGTGTAGGTCCCGTGGGACGGTCTCCTCCTGCCCCCAGTCGGGCAGGAGTGTCCACAGGCCTCCTCCAAGCCACTCTCATGTCCGTTATTTTTTCCGACTCTGTCCTCAAAATCTGGAGGGCTTTTTCTTTTAGACTTTGTGTCTTCAAATTCTTTTCCTTCATGTGAGGTGAGGATGTGTGAAAGCCGCCTTATTATTATTATTATTATTATTTGTGGCAGCTTCTTCTCTCTTCATAAAAAAAACCTGTGGTGCAGCTAAACCTGCCATTTCATTTTCTCCCTCCTTGGCTTTCCTGGAAGGCAGAATTAACTCAAGTAGCTTCACAGAGGTTATTCTGCATGCCAAGCCGATTACAATGGAGACCTCCCGGTGTGTTTTGTTAGCTTTGATTCCTCCCTGGGCAGCGTCTGGAAGAATGGAGATAGTCATCATCCCAGATCACAGCTGGAAGGGAACAAAATCCAGCTGGGCTGGGGGAGGCAGCGAAAGTCCTGTTTGCTGGGGGGCGGGCAATGGGGGATTCCTAGCAAAGGCAGTGAGCGGCTTTTTTGGGGGGGTTACTTGGAGCGGTTTCCCTCATATTCATTTATATGTCTTTGCTGTGCTCATCATAGGTATTTCATGTCTCTTTACGTAGCAAGCCAGAAAGCTCTCTGCCTGGTCAGTTTTTCTTTCTTTATTCGTATCAGAGCGTTGCACAATTTAAAATCATGGACATATATGAAATACAGGTAAAATTAAAAACAAATTAAAATGTTAATTAGACTGATTTTGACCAGAAGCAGACTACTTCAATAGCATTATCTCGACCATTTGCTAGATCTTCTTTAATACACGTAGTGAGGCATAAACTACATGTACCTAAGTGCTGCTTTGATTGAATTTCTCCACAGTCACAGAAAATTTGTCTTGTACCCAAGTAGCCCCATTTGACTGGGTTCTTCTTGGATCTACCCATTCAGTGGCTGGATGACTGCCAGGCATGTGGACTTTTATAGACCAGATGCCGGGTCAGTAAAAACTGGCTTCACATCTGCAGCCAAGGGCTGACCAAGCGAGCGGTCCTGGACATGGGGGCCAGAACTGTTCAAGGCCGAGAAGAATGAATAACCAGGGACAGCAGAACAGCCTGCCTGAGAAGGCAGTGGACTCTCCTTTGTGAGAGTACATCCTTCAAGGATGCGTTAGCTGGGCATTTCCTGCCTCAACCATGGATTGAACTAGATGACTTTTGGTGTCTTCCAAATCTTGTCTTCCAAATCTGCAGTTCAGCACATCTATGACTTCTCGGTCCTTTTGCTACTCAACCGAGTTGCTTGGTGCTCCACTCTTTCTGTAGTTTTTGACTAAAAGCTCCAGAGCCCTCCACCCAGCACGGCCTTTCTGTCTGCAGGGATTCCCAGAATAACCTCCCAGAAGAACAGCACAACGGTATCAGAAGCAGAATTTACGGCTGAACATTGAAAAGACTAAAATCGCGACGGCAGAAGAATTACATAACTTTAAGGGTGACCGTGAAGAAATTGAAATTGTTTAAGATTTCCTGTAACGCCGTTCGGTCATTCATCATATGAAGACTGCAGGCAAGAAATCAGAAGGAAACTGAGCCTTAGAAGGACAGCCGTGGAAGAACTAGAGACAATTGTCAAGTGTAAGGATGTGTCCCTGGAGACCGAGACCAAAACCATATTCTGCGCTCTTATATTCCCGATCACCATGTATGGGTGCGAAAGCTAGATAGTGAAGAAAGCTGACAGGGGGGGAAAAAAAGGACTCATTTGAAATATGGTGTTTGGGGAAAGCATTATGGATACCATATTATTGTTTTTATGTTCCATCAGATTTTGACCTCCAAAAGGTCATGGACCTGTTCACCAACATATAAGACAAATAAGTGCCTTCTGTGGTTGGTATTCCGTGCCATCAAGTTCCCCTGACTGACGCTGACCCTATGAATGAGTGACCTCCAAAATATCCTCGGCTGCCCCCCGTTCAGCTCTGTTGAATGCAAGCCTGTCGCTTGCTTGATGGAGTCGATCCATATTTGGTCTTCCTTTTTTCCTGCTGCCGAGCACATCCTAGATCAAATCAAGTCTTGAGCTGTCTCTAGAATCTTAAATGACCGGATGGATGCTATTGTACTTGGGCACGTCATTGGAAAAGACCATAAGGGTAGGAAAAGTGGAAGACAGCATGAAAAAAAAAGGAGTCTGAGGATCAGAGGGATGGACTTAATAACGTCAGTCACAGCTTTAGTTTGCTAGACCTGAGTAACTGATCCTATGATTTTTTTTTTGGAGGTCATGAATCAATAGGACACCACTGAGCGGGAGTAACTTAACAGGATGCCTAGCATAAGGAGAGGAGAGGCCGGTGGCGTCTGGCAGAGGCATTTCCTCTGGCTGATATGGAGAGAGATTTGCTAGCAAAGGAGGAGGGCTTTCAGGAAAGGGCTTCCAGGGAAAAACAACAAGACGCCATTTCGGGGTGCAGTGTTGGAGCACAAGTGTGACAATCTCTCCTGAGCAATGTGCAGAAGCCTGGAACATTGCAATGGGCATGACGCCCTGGACCAGTGGTTCCCCACCTCCAGATGTTCTTGGACAACAACTCCCGGAATTCCTGTTCAGCACAGCCGGTGGTGAAGAAGGCTTCTGGGAATTTTAGTCCAAGAACATCTGGGGACCCAAGGTGGGGGACTTGTCAGGTAGAGAGCTTTGGAGAGATCAGATTTAATTGATCCTAACAAAGATATGCTTTTTGTTTCCCTCAACAGACCACAGTTTGCTCTTCAAATTGGTGGCACCCCCAACCTCTGCCTTACTACAACTCCCATCATTCCAGTTTGGCAGCACCCTCACCCGGTTGGGAAAGGCTGCTGTGTACTTGTCAGCCCTGAGCTCTTACAGCTCATACATGAAACCACACAGAAATTACACAATCTGTTTCTGTTAATTAACAATGGTTATATCAAGCAAAACCAATTATTTATTTAGAGATAGATGGTGGATTCTTCGCTTTTGACATTCAGAGGCAGTAAAATCACATGAGAATCAATCTGCCTATTGATTTCTGTGCTGCCTTTCTCTTTTATTACTCACAGTTGCGAGGGAGAAGTAGTCAACAAAATCAAAATAAATGAGAGATAAACCCGCCCAGCCCCTCAGCTGTCAGCGCCGAGCCTTGCTGAGGAGCTGCCTGAATTGGGCCACTGTGTGCCAAAAATTTGAGAATGTCTTCCCTTTAAATAAATCAAAACATAAAACAAAAGCACCAGTTGAGATCATTTATTCTTAAAGTGGCCTCGCAGCCTCACCTCCTTTTTGTACATTTTGCCTCGGCTGCTGAAGCCACTGCCTGCGAGAAGCTTCTCGTGAGGACTGCCAACATCTTGGCAGCAAAAGGGTTTTATGCTGGGCATGAATAATGGATGTGAGCAAAGCTGCTAAAACTGAGAGTTATGAGGTGATTTAGAGCACAGTCGTCCGGGCCGGTTTGAGCCTGGGTTCAGCCTGCTCTTTTAGGCTGACAGGTTTTGCAAGCTGTGAAGCAAAAGCCAGCGGGTGCCCCTGGAAAAAAAGGGGTTGTTTTATGTCTGGAGATTTAAAGACAAGGGGACAAGCTGGGATGATGGAGGCTGGCCCGCATTGAAAGAGAAATGGGTGGCAGGAAAAGAAAACCACGTCAAAGCCTGTCATGTTTGGAGACAGGCCGCTTCTGAGTTTGTGTGCTGGCGGTGTCACCCCCAAACGGGTACAGATGTCGTGAGTCTTTCCAGCCATTCCACCGTTGACACCAGAAGGATCCAGCTTGTCTCTGCCGGTTCTGGAAGCTGGCCTTGCTGAGAGGCAGGGGTTCCACCCCAGGTGTGGAAGGAGGGAAGTGTCTCGGTGGGGGCGAGTGGGCTCTGTGTGCGTGCACAAGCGTACGCGTGGGTGCGACGTAGGGTGGCCAGGTCAGCAGCATCTCGTTCCTTCAGATTTCAGGGCCAAAACCAGAGACCACGGGATGGGTCCTCATGATGGGTGTTCCTGTGCCCGGAGTGAGAAGAACCCATGGGTGAGAACTGGAAGATAAAGTGTGTGTGTGAGAGAGAGAAAGAGAGAAAGAGAGAGGCGGAGTGTGCGTGACAGTCCCGTGCCACCTTCTAAACAAATCCACTGCATGGATTGCACTTTTGCCAACACACGGAGACTGGGATACCAGAAACCGAGCTAGCAAGACTGGCACTCAGGGCTCTGCTGCTCCCTTTTTTCAAGTAGGGGCCGCAGGAAATTGGGGCATACGGAGGGTGGGGATGGAGGAATGGGGTGCAACGCTTGGCTCATGATGGCCAGGTGGGCTCTCCGCTGCCCCTGCCGGCTTCCTGTTCCCTTCTGCCTGGGGAGGAGCGGCCCGAGGCCAAAGCCTCACCTAGGCCAGGCAGGTTGGTGCCTTCTGGCGCAGCTACCAGTGGGAAGGTCCGTGTCCTTCCTGCAGCCAGTCTCAACACCCGTTGACGTTTGGCACCTTGGGTCACTCCCAGGCCGTTGCAGCCCTGCTGGCAATCGGGGTGCCAGCAGAACAGGAGTCAAAGGTCATGGCACAGGCCATCGTTTGAAATACCTCTCTTTAGTTAACCCTAGAATAATAAAAATTTCAGGGTGGTGGCCATGAAAAGCCCGGCACGTGGGCCAAGCTGCATGGGAACACGAGCTGCCTTTTTGGCACTTGCATTGGGATCTTTCAAGCCCCTTTTCTTAAAAAGCAGGCCCGGTGCAAAAGGCCCAGTGCAATGATGGGCCGTCCACACTTCTACCCCCGAGAGGGAGCATTTGCCCATTCACACCCTAACCCATCACTGTTTACTCCTACAGGAGCCACCAGAAGTCCTGCAGGTTTAATTGCTGTACACTTTTTCTGGACGGAAAGGGGAAACCGAGAGTAGGTCTGAGCCCGGACGGCATCCGTGGGAGGGGGCTCTGCACAAAGTCTCCTGAATCAGAGTCACTGACCAGAATGGTGGGTTTCCAGCCACAATGGCCTCGTAAAGGTCTATGGTTGCCCTTTCCTCACCGGTGGGCAAGAGGGGCATTGAACTGAGGCCATGCCACAGGATCCCAGGGGCTGGACTGCTGAATGATCCACTCCACAGGGTGTATGAGCGGACGCATGTAAGCAATGGTCAGACTGAAAAAGACTCATCAAGAGAAAATAATCCCTTCCTTAGTTTTATGACCTAAACATTTTTCCCCCAGCTGCCAACATCTTGCTCGAGGCAACACAAGCTTTTGAAACCCTTCTGGGCCTGGATCAGAATAATCTGAAACATGGAGAACTTGGCACATCTGCTTTGTTCAGCTACTCCCAGAAGGCAGCAAGCAGCTGTCGTCCAAACCAGGACCTCTTCCTAGTTCTGGAAGCATCCCGTGACCCTCCTGCATTTCTCTGAGGGGACGGGAACTTTTCAGGCCCCCTGAGAAAAGGGCAGTGTTGGGTTTCCCTGAAGGATTGTCAAGTCCAGCAGTCAGCCGGTTCGTGAAACCCACAGCTAAAGGATCCCTTCCGTTTTTTTAAATACGATCCTGGTGTCTTCTAGAGAGGTGGACGAATGGGCAGGGAAGGGGAGATCCAGCAGGAGCCAGTGTGGGGTGAAGAGGCTGCTGAGGAAATCTGGGGGAAGGATCCGACTCCAGGAATGTGATGGAGAAAGGCAAGCTCAAGGGAAACACCCCGGATGGAACGATGGAGCAGGATGGGCTCTAGGTAGACTGGGTAGATGGGAAAGCCCCCTAAATGCACAATGCACAGAGGGGGGAAATTGCTGACAGAAAGGAGATATGGGAGTGGTCTGGTTGTTCATGTTACATGGGAGAATTCATTTTTTGGTCTACAGCTCCAGGATGTCCCAACCAGCATGGGCTTATAGGGTTTCCTGTTTCTGGGGGAACCCATCACGGCAGGGGGAGGGTTTAGGAGCAGTCGCTCATCCAACTGATTGATTGATTGATTGATTGATTGATTACTGATTTTTTTGTTCGTACCCTGCCTTTCCTCAGTCAGTTCAACATAGCCAACAGTGAGTTCAAACCACAGCAAATTTCATTTCAGTTCAAGGAACCCATGAGAATAGCTGTAAAACACCTAAAGCAGAAATACAAGACTAAAAGCACACAACCGTGATCCCCTACCACTCAGTGTGACAGCTGCTAATGACATTCAACTCTTATTATGATTAGTAAGGGACTTGTGGCTCTCCCCCCACCTGCCCCCCGGATATTGTGAGGCACCTTATTTCACTTTTGTCCACGAGCTCCCCCTAGCCTTTGGGAGCCACCGTCTATGGTCCTACTAAGCCTTCAGTGGAAGGAAGGAAATGCCGTTAGACCCCCCAATGTATAGACAGGGCCAGGCGGGAGTCTTCTGAGAGGCACTGCTAGAGCCTAGACTTGGCCAGACTCTTCTCGAAGAAGCATCTTTCTGGGGAGACGTGGGCCAGCTTAGGATGCCACCACAGTAGCCGTGGAGGTTGCTGTAAGAAAGGGGCTCCTTGTCAGAGAGACCAGGCGCTGGGTTGCCATCTGGGAAGTGTTCCTCCCCCTGCCCCAGGGGTGAGCGAGGTGGCTCCTCTTGTTTCTCAGCTGGGCCTTGGGGTGCCCTGGTCTGCCGCAGAGGCCAGCAGCTCTGAAGGGCGTGTGTGATTTCAGATTTCACCCTAGGTTTCAGTCTGAACTGTCCAAAATGCTGGACCTGTTTCGTCACTAGGGCTCAGAAGTGTGGGTCGCTCCTGTAAAGTTCAGACCAAAACCTAGGGCAGATATACTGCCCCCCCCCCACCAAACCTCCCCCAAGTGAAGTGGAGACATCCCAGGCCCAATTCAGAAGGCAAGGGGACCCAAGGCCTTCTGTGCACCTTTGCAGCATCTTCTGTTTTCATGCCCAGCGAGAGAGCCGGGAGAGGCTTGTCGCTTCCCTTTTGGCATTTAAATGGACAGATGGCGTTCATGCAGGGAAGTTTGTGCCACGCTGGGAGGAGGTACACGGTGCAGCTCTTCTTCTGGTGATCATGTAAGAGGCAGGGGGAAACGGAAGAAGACAGACCTCTGAAGCTCGCTGTTCAGTGTCTTCAGCCACTAAGCCTCGGGTTTTTGCATTTTTCATCGGTAGTTTATTTTTGTCAGAGGCAACTTGTGTTTTAGAGCCCGGAGTTTACGGTGCTCTGATTTGAGAAGGGAACGGAAACCAACCGCATTAACTTCCTCTCTTCCAGCAAAGGTCAGAGGCTGGCTGAATAGCCGTCTGCAAGGCTATGCGCCAGCCGTGGGTTTCAGGCGTCAGCCGTGGTGGTGTTTCTACCCATGGCTGGACAAGGCAGAGTCGGGCGAGGGGCCAGGAGATTGACCCTTAATCCTCTCAAGAGTGGAATGTCCAGGGTTTGGCACTGGCTGGGAGGGAGTCCCACAGACCGGGAAACCTCTCTTGCAATTGGTAACATGTCAGGTTGATTCTGATGAACAGATTTGGCCACTCCATAGCAATGAGCTGAGTCCACCTGCATTCCACAGACGTCTCCGTCGCTGGCCGGAAAGGAAAAGCCCACAAACCTCACCTTGTCGTTTCATTTGTAGATTTATACCCTGCTTTGCCCCTACCTTCCTGGGCTCTGTTTTCACCCCTGGCCCAGAATTCCTGGCATTTGAAACTCCTGCCGTGAGTTCCACAGGTTAACAATACCTCATGAAAAGACCTCTTTTGTTGACCGCAATGCTGTGCATAAAATTCAGCCAGCCAAGGATTTCCTTGGGATAATTTTTGTTTGTTCCCATTCTTCTCCCTGCTCCATCCCTCACTCCCTTCTTGCAGCCACTGCACACAACTAGGATGGGAGGTCTCAGCATAGCCCCCCACCCACCGTCCAGAAACAGCCGGGAGGCTTAAGCGACATATTGTGTGTGTGTGTGTGTTTGATGGCCTGATAGGCCAACCGAGGCAGACACATACTTTGCTCTGTGTCCCCTTCTTCCTCCCCCATCCCTTCACTTTTAGGGGAAAAGCAGCTCTGTAACAGATCCTTGGCGGGGGGGGGGGGGGCGGCATGAATGGACAATGAAAAATGAGAAGAGCAAAACATGAGCAATCATAAGCTCTCTCTTTTTCATAATTTGCGGTCCCTCGATGGTGTCCAGGCTCCCTCCAGCAAATGACAGCAAAAAGACAAAGAAGACATTAACTTGGCTGCGCATTGGCGTCTAGAAGCAAGCTCCTCATCCTGTCATATGCGCACAGACATGCACACATGTTCCACACATCTGACATGGCAGTATCTTCCAACATGCAAACCACAGCCTTTTTTCTCTGGAAGATCATCCACACAAGCACACCCACCCCTCGTCAGAGGTTTGACTTAGGTCAAACCTATGAGACTCAGGAAGGCGATCTGGTGGGTGCTCCTGGGCTTCCACGTCCATCCTTCTCCTCCGTGGCTCATGCTGGCATAAGGAGGGTGGTGGTGGTGGAGTTGGCACCAAAGTCCAGCAATCTCATCTGCACGCCTGCCACTTCCATGGAGATCCAATCTGGGGTAGCAGATAGAGCAATGGATGAGAACTCAGGAGACTTGAGTTCAAATCCCTGCTTGGCCACAGAAACTCACTGAGCGGTGGCAGTAGTGATGAAGCCGCTCCTTAAATATCTCACTTACCTTGAGACCCCTGCCAGGGGGGCCATGAGTCGGACACCACTTAACTTGGCCAATGAAAGGAACAATTTTCCCTTACCCACCTACCCCCTGCCCATATGGGGCCCAAGTTCTCCCTTCCCTCCTGGTTGGAGATGAACCAACCCTGAACCCTCCAGCCTTTGGGGGGAAAAGGAAGCCAGGGAAAAAAGGTTGTGAATTTGGAACCAACGGCCTCGCGCTCACCCACATCCGCTTCTCACCAACTTCCGCTCTTCCTTTCCCATCACAAAGTCAGTTCAATTCTCCAAAAGCAAATGTGTTTTATTTTTAAAGATAACACCTTTATTATTATTATATATTTTTTTATTATTACTGTTAGAGAATAATTTATTATAATTATATTTTTTCTTATGCAGAGATGAACAATTTCCCCCCTTAGATCACAGAGCAAACAGTTTTGCTGTTTGTAAAATGTTAATGGAGTCCGGATTGAAAATATATACCTTTCCCCCCCTCCCCTTCACTTTGTGTGTGTGTGTATTTGTACTGTATTCTAAAACTTTGCAACAGCAAGAACTTCTCCGACGACACCAAGGGAAGGGTTGAGTTCAGAATCTCGGCCGCGGCTGGAATCTCCTGCTTTGCTCAGTTTATCGCTGTCTCAGTGAGGGCTCGCTAGGATGGGCGGGCGGGCGAGTGGGTGGGCGGGTAGACATCGGATGCAGGGGGTGGGTGGCGCGTCTCTCCGCTATGTTGAGTCCTGGTTGACAACTTTGCCTCCGTTCATGGTGGGCGTCCCTGAACTTTTCCTGGAGCGTCCCTGTTTCTCTCCGATTTCATGCAGGGATGGCTCTCTGTACATGCACACTGGAAAAAGAAGCGGGAGAGAAAGAGAGAGCAGCCGTCATTCCGCCCAAAGGGCTCAGCACCCTCCCAGAACCGCAGAGACAGAATTGTATTCACGCTCCCTTGCATGTCGAACAATCTATGACGCTGAGCGCCGGTCAGGCGAAGGGAACTGGTCTCCGCATCCGAAAAGCACATGGACCTGAAGCGACCCTCTTTGGTTCCCGAAGACAGAGGGTGGGTGGGTGGGAAACAAGGGTTTTTTTTGTCTGTTTGTTTGCTTTTCTCTTAGATGAATCAGTCGAGAAAAGCAAACAAGAATCCTTCTCCAGTTTCCTTCTGTCGCAGCCTCCCCCCCCCCCCCCCAAATTTGGCCTTTGGAAATTAAACACGCCCGCTTTAATTGGCCTCTATCACAAAGCAGCTCTCTTGTTAAGCCCCTGGACCAGAGGGGCCAATTGAAAGAGGAAGGCTTCTTGTAGAGCGATCCTGCCTGAACCAAAGGAGTAGAAACCCCTCCTCCCCTTCACAGAGGCCAGAAAAGTGGCAGGAGAAAGGCTCCCCACCCCCAAGGCCTCAAAACCAGCAGGTTTCATCAAGATGCTGTCTAATCCAGCCGTCTGTTCCTCCCTCCCCAGGGGTTTCACTTGTTTGAATGGATTCCATGATCTTCTCCAGAAGGATCTTGCAAGCCACCGGTTGGTCAATTAGGATCTACTGGCCAATCTCTGCACCTCTCCCCCCCCCCCCCGGCTGCCCAGGGCTTTGCAACAGAACAGCTGGGATCTTCAACTCCTGGTGGTTTAACATGAGCAAAAGTAAAAAAGTCCTCCTAAATTAAGTTGCTAAAATCGAGAAAGCTGGGGGAGGAAGCAGGAGCGGGTTTGGTGAACCACCAGTCATTGCCATAGTTTCCCTACTACGTACATACATTTCGTTTCTACCTGACCTCCCATCTCTGCAACCCACGCGCCACCTCAAATCTGCGTTTGCACATCGCTAACTCAGGAGAATACTTCCCGCCTGGGATGAGGCAGAACCCTGTCCACCAGGGTGTGTCCCCAGAATACATTTGTGTCTCCATTGTACAGTGCCATGCGGTTGTGTGGTTATTTTTGTTCCAAAGAACTAGCAATGTAATACCTCTGGAATAACCAGATTTGTGTCTGGAAAAAAGGTCTGCTGGCATTTAGTAGCTCCGGGTCTAGTGCTGTGAGCCACGACTTTGCACCCTGCCTCTCCTGAGAAGGTGGAAAACAGGTGGGTGGCGGCTTTTTCTGGGTGCAAAGTGAAGACGGCAATTTAGAGTCATATGATTTATGGAATAGGGTACTTCTTACTGAATGGGGACTCAAGGTTGAGACCTTTAAAGACCCCATTGACCAAATTTCCAGCTTGGTTCCTAGGAACCATCTGAAGGGGTGAAAGGTTCACAATCAGAAAAGTATTATTTGTTTTTAGCCTGTTCTCAGATTGCCTCTGCAATTCTGAAACAAAGGTAGCGCACAAATACTCCGCCCTATAATTGAAAGTTCCTTATTTGTGAATCTGGTGTCACTGAAGGTCAGGACTCTTACGTTTCATATGGTCTGTTCCTACAAATGAGACCACTGTGTTGTCAATAAAACTGATTCATCGATTGTGGTGTGGTAGAAACACAATGTGACTCACTGTCCTTGAAAGGGGTTTGGAGCAACCCTGAGAACCAAGGTGGCATTCTTTGTAACTGGGGCATGGTTTGGGTGGCTCAAGCCTTGGATCACTGCGTGCATTTCAATTTTAATGGTTTGTTCAAACAAAAAAAGCTGAAAAACCAATACACATGTTATCCATATATTTGCATTCTCTTGTCCCACAGCCTGTGGTTTAGCTGCACAAGTGTTTATATTCACGATTGGTCGGGGTGGCTGAATCGACTTGTGGTGCCATCAAAGTTGTGCGACCCGAACGCAATTTCTCAGAACCTTTGGCAACAGGGAAAGCCTCTCCACAGCCCAAGCACAGAGAAGCATCTCGGGAGATGTTCTTGTCCTAGCGATGTCCTTTCCAGTCTCAAAGTGAAGTCTCCTGCCCTCACCGGAGAGGCTCTGCTTCGGGCCATGAATCATTGTTTCCCTACAGACCACAGGGTGGTTAATAAATGGGATGAACAATTCAAGGAAAGAGGACCGCGCGGGCTCTGGAGGCTTCCAGGGGACGAAGCACTAGACGCTGGGAGGGAAGGGGCAAGTTTAACAAAGGAAGAGAAAAAGAGGACGTGATGGGAAGGACCACAGCAGAGCATCTCTGCTTTAAAAAAACAAATAAATCTCTCACCCCCTGGACGTCTGTCCCACGTACCAACCTGTGGGGGGGGGGGAAGGGGGGTCCGTATAGCCCCCACCCCTAGATCTTCTCTGATTCTGTGCACCACCACCCCCCAAGTCATTTTGTGAACTTGGGGGTGGTGGCAGCCCCTTGATGACAATGCCCACAGCACTGCCTCGAATATCCCTATAAACCTGGGGGACCAGAAGATGGATCCGCTCTCCTCTACACAAAGCGTGCCAAAGGGGTCTACAGAGTGGTACCAGGACATGGGCAGGAGGCATTCACAAATCCAGTGCCTGGTGTGAAAAGTCAGCCGGAGCTGATCAAAATTTAAACCTAACCAAAACAGGGTGAAAAGGGTGCCCTTCGGCTCATCATAAATCTGCAGTTCAGTCAGGATCTGAACTCCCCTCTTTCACATACGACTCTGGCGCTGCTCTTTAGCCACCACCCTATGCCTACCGCAGGACATTCACACACGCAAAAATTCTCCCCTCACTGGCTAGGTCTGAACTCTATACAAAAGTATGTGGGCGACAGCGTTTTGGAAGGAGTGAACCGCTTTAAAAAAAGCCTGGGTTCCCACACATTCAAAACGGTTCCAAAGTGACTCCCACAGCAGCATGAATCACTACGGTTGTGTTTACGCTAGGAAGTGATTGCCGCTGGGTTCTGCTGTTAACTGCCACGGCTTCGTCCTTCTGGCTGCTGGGGTCCATAGTCTGGAGAGGGATTTAGGATCCCCTGCTGGCCTTCACGGCCAGGCACTAGGGCTCTCCGGCAGAGAACGCCCCTCTCCGCCCTGGAGGTCGACGTCAGAAGAGAGACCCGGAACCCCGTTTAGCTGAAGCCTCTTATGGGTCCTCCGTGGCCGGGAGCCTGGCCTCGTCCTCCAATCTCCCAGATTCAGAGAAAACACCTACAGGTGAACGTGCGCCCAAGCACCACTTCAGACTTTGCGTTCCCCATGCAGGGGCCTGACCGGCATCCACGTTTTGAGGTGGTGTGGAGTCGGGACTGGGATTTTACGTGTCACCTCATCAAGGTTAGAGCTCTACCCACTTCCTGGCCAGAAGGGGCAGAAAGGCGCTCAGTGGCCGCTCTTTGAGGCAGGATCCTCCATATGGTTCGCTCCTTTGAAAGCCTATAATCCAAGAGGCAACACATTGCAAGCTGAGAGCAGGAGCTGGCCATTCTGTCGGAGATGCCTCAGTGGCACGTCCGTTCCGGGTTCCTCAAGCAAGTGAGCCCAGCTGCATTCTGCCCAGCGAAGGAAAGGCAAAAGGAGCCCTTGAGCTCATCTGGTTTTGTCCAGCCCTCCCTGAATCGGCGACGGGCTTTAGCTCACCCTGCCTTCCTGTGCCAAGCCCTTCCACCCCCTTCATGCAGAGAAAGAAAACCCAGGACTCTTCATACCTTCTATGGGTTTCGGTACAAAATGTGACGAGGGCTTAGTCTTTTTCACCCGGTTCCCCTTCATGATCTGCCCTTCTTTATTGAGTCCCAAGAACCAGGCTCTCCCAGATTCCTGCTGCCGATACAGCGTAGAGGAATAAATAACGTAGTAGTTTTCAAAGACCGACTCCTTAAATTTGCACTCTGGCGTGAAGATGTCCTGCAGCAAAGTGAGGAGAGGAAGGAAGAAAACCAAAGACGGGAATGGATGAGTTTGAAGGGGCTGAAAAGAAACTGCCCGCCCGCCCACCACCGCTTTGTAAAATCTCTGTCCAGAACAGAAAATAAAATGAAAAAGACACAGCCCAGGCTCCAGAATAGCTCTCGAGAAACGGCGGCGTCCTTTAGGAAACCGGAAGGCAACAGGGTCCGTGCTGGGTCAGAGGGGAGGCCCCTTTTCAGCCCTTCTCCCCCCAAAAAGGCCAGCCCCAAAGGTCTCTAGGAAGGCAGGCAGCGAGCAGCAGGCCAGGGTGGGCAAAGCACATTCTGAAGCCGCTCAGGGCCCCGAGGGGCTCCACCCTGAGCGGGAGACGAGCGAGAGGGTTCCACACCGAGTGGGCTTGGCTGCCTGAGCTGGCCCTCCCTAGTTGTCCTTGGCCAACTTCTCTCCCAGGGAGGTGGGGAGTTCCTCCACCTCCACCGGTGCGCAGAAAACGCATGGAGAAGCCGAGGAGGAGGGGGATGCAAGCACAGCTTCCTTCAACCTGATGCCAACAGCGACGCTAGCCAGGGATGAATGCAGGTGTAGCTCGGTCCATCTGGAGGGCCCCAGCAGGTTGGGGAAAGACGTGCCAGCCGTGGTCCCACACCTTCTTGGAACCTCAGTGAGGAAAAGCCCACAAGGAGGGATGGAGCCCTAAAATCATAGAGTTGGAAGGGACCCCAAAGGGATCAAGGTCTGAGACCTGCCTAATGAGCAGGTCCTGCTGGCCAAACTCCCATTTAACCTCCTGTGAAGGAGTGGCTCCCGTCCTTTGGACGCTCCCATTCTATGGTCCAACAGCACCAGCCGCCAGGCGGTATTGCTTCTGGGCATCCTGTGGCAGAGAACCATGCACCTTGGCATGCACCAGAGAGCAGGAGAGAAGATGGGTGGGTGCCCGGGCCGAGTTTGGAAAAGTTCCTTTTTTTATTATTTTATTTTGGAACAGAGCAACCAGAATCTCAAACATGCAACTTTTTCCAAGTTCAGGGCCACCGGTGTTTCTCATCTCTGACCCTTCTAAGGTGGGCACAGGAGCCACAATCTGGACAAAACAGCTTCTCCCTCTATAAAACTGGTATGAAACGGAGCCCGTTAAAAGACCTTTTTCTTTATGGATCACCAATTACGCTAATGGGTTAAATGGAAATCCATTTTGCAAGTCCTGCCAGAGGAGCTATTTTGCAGACCCTGGAGGACGAGAGACCCAAGAAATCCACAACATTGGTGTCCAGCCTTTGCAGAAAGACCCCCATTTCTTCTCCTTACAGAACATGCTTTGAACAAAAGATGAGGGAGAGAGAGAGAGAGAGAGAGAGCGAGAGAGAGAGAGAGAGAGCTGTTTTACTCTTTTTGCACAACTATTTTGCTAAACCTATTCCCTCCCAGGTGCCTTTCCTCCATGGTGGGTGTGGTGAACCAGCCGTGGTGATCTGGAATCAATGAATTACAATAACGAAGTCTTAGAGGCCACACATCTAACCGACAGGCACTGGGAAACCAGACAAAAATAGTGTTATGGCGGAAGGTGGCGTGACCGGATAGGAAAGGGTGTAGAGTTGAATGGGGGCCGCCAGGAGGGCTGGTCCTGGACCTCCTAACCAAAATAAAGTTTTGTTTTCTTATTTAAGTTCCATTTACAGATGTATACATTCAACAGTAGACTCCCTATCTCTACCAAGGGGAAATCCTGGCTATTTGTTGCTTCTTCAGTGGGTGAAACTCAAACCGGGTGAAATCCTACTGGACTTTTATTCCACATTCTCCAGCTCTCTCTGCTCAGCTACCAACGGTGTGCCCTGCAGAGTTCCTTTGCTGTTCTTCCTGAAGGGTCTCACATACCACTTGCCCCTCACTCCATTGCAAAGCTGCTGATCTGGTGGTGGGGAGAGCAGAGTGAGCTATTCATCTGCCATTACCCAACCACGTTGGGGGTCACGTCAAAAGACCACAAGGTTCCCCTCCCTCTCTTTTCTGTTGGGCTACGGAAGATACCCTGAATAGCCAACCAGGGCAACTGAGCAAGGGTTTCTAATGCCATCCAAGTGGGGCTGCAGATTGAGACACCTTCTTCCAACCTGAAACTGACCACCATGGAGCGGATTCTGCAACCCCCACTTTGGAAACAGCTTTAAACAAGGGGACCTTCCCCCCCCCCCCAACAATCTGGTCATAGACATCGGGAGCTTTGATGCTTCCTTCTTCTGCACCTCAGCCAGCTCTGTAAGGACCAGCAAGGGTGGACAACATTTAGCGCTCCAGATGTTTTGGACTTCAACTCCCAGAATCCCCAGCCTCTCCTGCCCATGGTACAGGACCATGGGAGTTGTGGTCCACAAATCTTTCATGCCAAAGGTTCACTGCCCAGACCACCCTTGCGCTTGCATTAAACTCTTGAACAGCTCAAGATCTCCTGACATCGACCACATAATTGCAGCCAGAGTGCACAAGCTCCCTTCTCGTATTTTATATTTCTTGATTTAAACATAAATTTTAAAAGGGATGCAATTTGCAGTGAAATTTAATTGGGACCGCTGGGAAATTGGCACTCTTTAAAGCCCCTTTTACAAGATGCTGCAAGATCCCACGCCCCACCTTCCTCTGCCTCTTCCCATCCAGGAGAACCACAAGCTTGGTTGGCTTCTGTCCCAGCAGAAACCTGCCTGTTGACGGAGTGCAGAGCGCACGTTTCCCTTCAAATCCACGGGCAACCCAGCCGTTTGGAAGGCTGTCCATCCAGTCCCCACACAGATGTCCAGAGGAAGATGAGAGGAGCCCAGGAAGAGATCTCTGGCGGCGCAGAGGGAAAAGGTCAATCCTTCTCCTGAGGGTTGTCCTGATGCCACCGACTGCAGAAGCCAGGGAAGGAATCAGGGAACAAGGAGCGTGTGGCTCCCATCACCTAGGCCTTATTTACTTTATGACAACGGTAAAGCATCTCTTGAGGTTTCTGCAGGGTCCCGGCTCTATGTCCAAGGTAATACCAAAGGTAATGCCAAGACCCTGGCATCTGGACTGGGGTGGGAGGCTGTGGCTGAAGGGCAGAGCCCCCGCCTCCCAACCCGCCTGGCACACAGCAGGTGCCATGGTCACTCCCTGGTCTCAGCTCGGAGCAGCCCTGGGAGGGAATGTGGCTGAAAGAGCCGTCGTGACAAGCAGACGGGGGCGGCCCAGTCGGGCTGGGCTGACTCCTTGGATGGATGCTGCCTGTGTGTCCCATGAAGTCTTCAAAACTGGTGTTTCGAGATTCCAGCTGCTGAGATTTCTACAGCCACACCAAGTTGACCTTGCTGCACTTGGAGGCAAAGTCGTGTGGGTTTGGCACAGGCAGTGGTGGCCACTTTGCACGACGGGGTGAGACGGGAGGAAGACGCCCTCCACAGAACGACTGGCAGAACATGGGAGGCAAGCGAGAAAGGAGGCCACCCATCCTCACCCTGTCCGTAGTCTCTTGCATCTCCACCGTGCCGACCGCCTTCTGGTCCACCAGAGAGAGGCCCTCCCGGATCCCCCCCAATGGCTGAAACCCTGGGCACCGGGGGTTTAGAGAAGAGCCAGGCTCTCCGGTGCCCTTGATGTCTGCTCGGCTGTCGCCGGCCCCTTCGCCTGCCTTGAAGCCCAATTTCAGAGCTGTCAGCGGCAGAGCCGGGAATCTGACTTTCCCTGGCACGAAAACGTTCCCCACCCCGACAAAACACCCTGCCATGTGTCCAGATTATTAAATTTCTGACAACTTGCTGACAGGCTGGCCACTGTGGAGCAATTAACTGCCGGCCTTTGGGTGGAAAGCTCAGGATGGAGGCCAAGGGATGTTTCTCCCGGGCTGGCTCTGCGATTCTGAAGCCAGGAGAAAGGCTGTGTGATCTGACAGGACAGCCAGCGTGCATACACATGTGTGGAACTGAGCGTGCGTGTGTATGCTGGATCCCATGCACTTCTGTTCCCCTCCAGTATTACCTCTGTGCAACTCCTACGCCAGTGATGTGAACAGCAAGAAACAAGAGTTTTTGACGCCAGAGTAGAGATTTTCGCAAGACTGCAAGGACCACTGGCTGGTTTGTTGGTTTGTTTGTGGAACAAAACAGGCACAAGAAGGATAGCCTTCTAAGAGACGGGCCTGCGAGGGTTCAGAGCACTTCCTCTCCATTACCTCAGCCACGGGATATGCCTCTGGCTGGATCAGACCAAAGGATTCTCCAGGCTGTGTGTAGCCAGGCACAATTCAAACAGCTGATGGCGATCCATAAAGCTCTGAACCAGGACTGGGCAAAATGGAGGCTGGGTAGTATATGTACCCCTATGGCCTGATTCTGGGGCCCATCTAAGGACCCCGAAAACCACACCAAAGAAATCTGGCAGTCAATGAGGAAAAGACAACCCCAAGTGAGCCCTTTGAATGGTTGTGCTTCCAGCACAATTCGCTGCCGGATGTTGGCGGCACGGAGGCAGCACCGTAGGCTATGGTGGCTGAAAAGAGGCTTAGGGATCCACCCGTAGTGCCTACTCCTGCTCTGACCAAAGCGTCTGTCCTCTGAGAGGCATCAGCCTGGCTTCACCCTTCCTTGCCATCGGGCTGACTTTGACCCAGAACGGGCAAATTTCTGCCCTAGGCAGCCTAATCAGGTCTGTCTTTACAAGTGTTTTGGTGCCCGGCCAAAGTTTCTCTCTGTCGCTGCGCCCCTGGTCCGGTTTACTCTCCCAGTTCCTGTTTTTGGGGATCCTAACATGTGCTATGTTCAGTTTGCTTTTGAGATTCAGTAACATTTTATTTATGCTTCTGAGTTCTCTAAAGGTGGAATATGTTTTAACAAACCAATGGAGTTCACCCTGTATTTGGTCAAGATGAATAAACTGGGAAAATTCTGTCTCATGCATTCTGATATAAGGAGAGTTTTCTTTTGCTTAAATCCCAGGCAGAAATTTCTGAGAGTCAGGATTGAAAGGGTTTGGCAGAAGGAAAGGTTACTGAGCATGTTGGAAGTTACAGCCCAAAATGTAACTTTGCCAAGCTCCACAGCTGGGTATTTAGGGAAGGAGGGGAGAAAGAGAAGCCCAAGCTTATCTAACAAGCTTCATGATTTGGGGGGGGGGGGCGGCGGATTTGAGGCCAAGTGTCCCCTGCTAACCACTACACCCTACTGCCTCTCAAGGCAACAGATCAACACAATGCCCTGAAGGAAGCTCCCGTCTGCTCCCTTTCACACCGCCAGCGCCTGGGGCTCTCAAAATCAAGACGACAGCCCCGTCTCCTGGGCAGGATCATTCATCCCCATTACTCAGCATGTTTCATAGCTGGATGGTGTTCTAGCGCTGCAGACGGGAATTGATCAATGTCAGATCCTGAGGCTGGGATGCTAAATTCTGAGTCTGTGTTGTGGTGGGAGCCCCCTCCTGTGCTTTTCGAAGCCCGAAGTTAAAGAGGAAGGGGCAAGGCACACGGAAGCCGCTTTGACAGACCACTTGTTCCAACGGAGCAGGAGAGGGTAAGATCAATCCATCTGCCAGTCTTAGGCAGGAGCACCTCTCATCACTCTGGCGAACAGGAGTGGCAACGAGGACTGATACTGTAATTCTGGGCTGTAAATGAAATTGCATTACAAATGAACTAAGAGCACCCGAAAGGGCACACTCTCCCTCCTCGAGATGCTTCTGATTTCCTAAGGCAACTTTTGATCCTGAAATAGATTATTTTTGTTCACCCAAAAGCTGGTGGCGCTTTCAGATTCCACCCACTCTCTGTAAGTAATTCTCCCCTCCGTTCTTCCCCCAGTTCCACTGTCCTTTTTTTCTTTTAACCAATTTATATATTTTTTGACAACTACACTATCAATGTGAGAGGAAAGCAACTGTTCTCAGAGCAAAGCTGTCCCGGTGTGTGTTTCGGAGGCTGAATGGAAACACGGTGACTGGAAGCGTTTGGGTTTTTAAAGCTGTGGTTCCCAGGCTTGGGTCCCCAGAAGTCCTTGGTCCGAAAAGCCCAGAAGCCTTCTCCACTAGCTGTGCTGGTCAGGATTTCTGGGGGTTGTAGTCCAAGAACATTGGGGGACATAAGCGTGGGAACCACCATTCAAAAGGAATGTTTATCAGACAGATGGACTGTTCCAAGATGGTGGCAAGGGAGCAGTCAAGGTAAACGGTGGAAGAAGAACCCACTGGAAACACACACACACACACACACACACACACACAGGGGGGGGGGCTCTGCACAATGCAGCTCTTTTCATCCGGCCACGTCACAAGAGTCATGTTTTCAAAGCCCTCGAAAGGTTCAGATGACATGTTTCCTCCACCCTTTCTTGGGACCCTGAACACCACTTTCTCCAATGGGGCAACAGGCATTCCCACACCTTCCCTCCAATGCCTGCTCTGTTTTTCTGACAGCATCTTGGACTTGAGAAAATAGGAGGATATTCCAACCCAGTTTCCCTTCCCAGTCCCTTCCAGGCACTGTGTGTTGTGCACTTTCTGAAGGGCAACCGTCACATGCCAAGAGAATGGCTGACCAAACACAGTGTAAGAAGCACTTTTGTGCTGGATCTGGTCTTACCTTGCTCTTTATTTGAGGCCAGAATGATGGACAGCCATTGATTAGAGTAAAAAGCAGCTGTGAGCAAGAGGGAAGAGCTGGAGAAGCTAGCTTGAATCAGGGGGACCACAACATGCCATACATGTGTGTCAACATAATGAAAAATCTGCCTCCGAAGCTCCAGCTCATCCCGAGAAGAGGGAAAGTGCCAGCTCTCCAAAACAAGCAAGTGGCCAGCTAGTTCTGCGCTCAACAGCTGCCTTGCTTCTGCCTTGGGATCAGACGAATCATAAGCATTCATTACGGCTATGAACCAGCATACGCTAATGTATACACAACTCCTATCCTTTGAGGTGGAGGGGTGTGCTGAGTCCATCAGTAATCCCGTATCTCTTCCTGACAGTAATCCTGGCGTCCTGTCTCCCTCTGCCTCTGAAGTTTAAAGGCAGCCACATAGGGCTTGCTTTGCAAGCGCATCCTTTCCTCTCAGGGTGACCTCCGTTTCTCAACCTCTGAGCAGGGCAAGGGGGAAAAGAGGCCCTTGCGCCTGCTTTGGGCAGGGGAGCACCATCGGCTCACCCCACCCACCCCCATGAAAGGACGGCTTCTCCTCCTCTGCCTGCCCGTCTTTCCCCTCTCAGCCCTGGGAGGATGCCAGCCCAGTGTCCTCCCTCCCCTCACAAAATGCCAGAGGTGCGGCTGCCGAGTCGAGTCTCCCTTTTCCCCAGAAGAAGCACTTGGCGCTTCTGCCAACATTAACTCAGATGTGGACCTTCTGCACACTTTCAGATGGATCTCCAGCGGCTGTTTCAGCTGGCCAGCCGTGCGACTTCCTTCCCCAGCCTCCCTCCCATCCTTTCTTCTTTAAAAAACCTTGCTGAAGGCAGAGAGGGTTGGGTGCGCGTGTGACTGAGGCAGAACTCGATCTGAGATAAAGGGGCTTAACGTCAAGATTCTCACAAAACCGTCAGGTGGGTTTGATGGTCGGCGTCTTTCTGCAGCCAGCCAAAACCGGCCAAGGTCACTTTCAAATTCAAGGCCAGCTTGGCTGAGAACTCCTGCGGGCAGGCATGGGAGCAGGAGCTCGAAGAGGGAGTCCTTTTGCAAAAGCATCAAGGAGGATCCAAGATAAAACACAGGTGATCAAGAAAAGAGAGCTGGGATGGGGGCAGAATCAAAGCACCACCCCTACCGACGTTTATGGGGGAAAAGCAGAGACACAAATCTTCAGTTCTTTCCTCCTCTCGGGAAAGGATGAGGAATCGTAAAATTATTTCTCCTGGCCCAGAAGCAGATGAGATATTTTATGACGCTCTGGTCAAGAGGAGAGAATGTGAACGAGAGCTCATTTTTTTCACAAATTAAAAAGAAACCCTCTTTGATCCACTTTTTAAAAGTGTCTGTGTATTAGGTAGGCGTATTACAAGTGATCTCTACGAGAAATGTATTAGGTATGTGTATACCTAACACACACCCCTAATATATTTCTCTTGAAGTTACAGTCAAGAGCTTGCCGCAGCCGAATAAACATACATAATTCATACATATGCTTCTTTCCCTTGTTTTAAAGGGCTGGTCAAGAAACTGCTACGGTGGCGGGTTCACCTCTGGGCAGTTTCTCAACTATCCCTTTAAGAGAAGGGAAAGAAAATATTTATTTCAATTGTTTAATAAGACACGCAGTGCAGATTCACTGCTCTAATGGAAGCTTTAAAAAAAATCACTTCCTCTAACTAGCCAATATACTGAGGTGGTTTTCTTATTAAGCCATTTCATGAGATGGGCAAATTAGAAGGCTTTTGTTTCATTCACTGGGAACCACACAGCCTGGAAATGGACCAAACGAGGGTGCTCCTACCTGGACCAAAAAAGTAGAAGCCCCTGAGAACAGCCAGAAAGGTGAGGGTAGGAATGCTCTGGGGACAGACTGGTTCCTTCCCGTAAAGGCATCACCTGATCTGATTGCCATCTTTAGGAGCGAACCATCCTGTCCCTGCAGTGGTTGAAAGAGTGAGCTAAATGCCTCTAAGTCTATGAGAAAGAAGAGTTCAGTGAACATTTTTTAATTTGTGTCCCCTGGAAAGAGGATATTCTCACTCACGCCAAGGAGCACAAGAGCCCTTTGCCCGATCCATGAGTCGGCTCATTCTAGGCAGCACCCGGTAATCTGGGATTAACGCCACTGTCGGCTTTGGTCTCAGAAATATGAATCTGGCCAAGAATCCAGAGCTTGGAAACTTAGTAGAAAGACTTTACAAACTTCAGTAATCTTTGAGAAGCTTCTCTCTCTCTCTCTCTCTCTCTCTCTCTCTCTCACACACACACACACACACACACACACACACAGAGCCTAATTGTGTTAATGATGCTGGAAATTTGCAGCACAGGAGGTCTATCATTACATCTGTTACCAATAAAACCACAGGATTCAGAGGGGAGAATAACATATATTACTTTGGTGTATGCTGTTCACGCACTCCTCAAAAACTATTGACTGTTTTGCTTAATCAAGGCAAGGTGAACAAGGCGTGCCGTGTTTATACAACTAGAAGACAAGAGTTTATAAATATACAGTATATCAATAACAATAACATTTACTGTTAAATTTAAGAGATCAAGTATCAGTTATGTTTACCTCTCATGTTAGCTATATAGTGGTGATTTTAATGGATTAATGTGACAGATTACAACTTGAGTCATTACTGCCCACTTTGGTTGTGTCAAAATGTGAAATTTTGTTTATATAGGCTGTTGAAATAATTAAGGGGGATGCAGAAAATGTAACCATGAAAAGGAAAGTGCTTTTAAAACTGAGGCTTGAGCAATAGTTTACTAGAATTACTGCAAAACAATTAGCCAGCTCTCCAGCCAGCAAGGTCACCGTACTGTAACAATCCTGACAGTTGAAGTGTCCATGTTGCAGTGTTTAAATACGGTGGTCCTATAGCTTACACTCTCAATCTTTAAATTCTGTGGAATCTTCGAATCTTCTGTGGAAGAGGGAGCTAAATTGGTTCAGTTCCTACTTTCTGGAGCTACAGAAAATGACCTTGTTCCATCTTCCATAGAAGATTAGAAGATTCCACTGAATTTAAAGGTGATTTGCGTATCCCCTCTCAGCCTTCTCTTCTCCAGGCTGAACGTACCCAGGTCCCTCAACCTTTTCTGACTGGGCTCAGTGTCAGGACCCTTTCCGATCACGGCTGCCCTCCTCTGGGCAAGTTACAGCTCCTGTTGACATACTCTCCCTTAAAATGGGGTGTCCAGAACTGGACAGGGTAAGGGCGTGCCGTCTGAGGTCCAGAGCACAGCAGAACAGAGTAGAAAGGGGACTTCCTTTCAAGAGGCTTTCTCAGCTGCTGGGACCCCCTCACACTCTCTTCTGGGTCTGTGCTACCTTGGTCATCATCCAGCTGGCATCTAACCGTTGCCTCTCTAACCCCTTCCCTCTTCTTACCTGAACATGAGCCCAACTGGGCCATATCTGAGCAGCTGCAGGGCATAGTGGGGAGGGGGCTGGCAGTCCTCAGTAAGCTGTGACTATCCCTGGTGTTCATCGCTCTCCAACTGATCTACCTTGCAGGGATAGGAGGAGGATAAACACGGTGGGGCGGGGAAGAGCCTAGGCTTGAGCTCACTGAGGGAGAAAAATGGGAAATAAATCTAACAAATAAATGAAATTGAGGGGGGCGGGTGGGACTGGGGGGTGGACGGCTCAGTCCTGCAGCTGAGGGTGGGGTGGGGTGGGGGTGGTGGTCAGAGGGCCTTCCTGCCTTTCTGTCCCCAATTCTCTGCTCAAACTGGTTCTGGAGGAAGGTGTGTGTCCCACTCAGTGGGAGCAACGCGCAGCCGGCATTATGTAAAAACCATTAATATTCATGCAGGAGCCGAGGAATCCCATTTCAGCCACTTCAACGTCGGCATTAGCATTTGTACTTTTTTGTCAGCGAGCCGGAATTTATTTTTCAGGCTCAGTTTTTAACCTTTGAGGGAAAACTAAGTTAATGCATTTGTATTTAGCGGGGCTGCGTGTGAGCATGAAAACAAGGACCAGGGAGCCTTGAGCAAGAGAGGAAAGAGTCGGGGCAGGCGCTCCAGCTGAGCCCCCCCCCCCCAGTGCAGAGCTCCCCCCCTCCCTTTGTAAGGGAAACCTACAAAGCATCCCCTCCCGGCACTGACCCAGCCTCTTCTTTCCAAAATCTTTTAAAACTGGCGGTGGAGGGGAGATGCTGCTGTTCGGGTGCTGCTTCCTTTCTGGACCAGTCACCCTCTGGGATTTTGCAGGCAAAACTGTCTCCTCCTTCTGGAATGAGGACGATGGGACTTGTAATCCAGCACCTTTGCAAGCTCCCAGGCCAGAGAAAAAGGCCAGTCAAGCCTGAAGATGCTAGGTTGCTTCTGCTTCAGTTTCAGCTTGGAAAAGGACCCTGGGAAGCAAGTGGACAAGGTGGGCTCAGGGGTTGTGCAAATGCCCAGAAGGCCTGTGGATCGCTGACAAAACGTGAGGCATCTTGTGTGGAAGAGACCGCTGTGCTCGGGCCCCCCCCCCCGGGTCCTAAGCGGGGCAGTCTGTCTGGTCTGTTGGCACAGACGTGTGCGCCTGACCACCCGCCCTCTTCAGAGGCAGCAGCCACCGACTCCACCACTCACAGGGCTGGCGAGACAGCTGGAGAACCATTCCTGAGGAGGGTTTTTGAAGCTCTCTTCTGCTAGATGCGCAGATGAAACCGCACTCATGCACTGAGGGCCTCCCCCGCCTTGAGGACTGTGAAGTGTGTATAATTTCGAGCGCAGCCCACAAACCCATCAAGTTAAGCAGAAGATTCACATCTTCAAGGCGGAAAGAAGCCTGAATCAGTGGCTGCAACACAACGCCCTAAAATCTAGCAGGAGCTGCTTGACAATCTTTCAGCCCACCTTGTATAACTCAGGAGTGGTGGTAACTCACGGGGAGTCGCACGTCGGAGCCATAAATGCCTGCAGATGATTTACCAACACTTGGCAATGACCCCTAGGCCTCCTTGGGCAGGTTGCAAACCTCCGTGAGGTGGGGACCATCGCTTAGACATTGCCCACGGAGGGTCCGGTATTTACTCTCTGGCATAACACATTCCCCAAGATCTCAAGCGGCTGGGCCTTGGAATCACTTCACGCCCAAGTAGTCCAAGAGGTGCTCAACAAGGACTCGCCAAACCCGGTTTTAAGCAAAGAGCTTTAACTCTGTTCCCCACTAAAGCATCCTGTAGCTGTGAGTCCCACTGGCTGGCCACAATAGGAGCCGTGGAGCGGGCTGCCGGTCCACGGAGAGACTTCTGGGTTGGTTGACCCCCCGATCGTTCCATGTACCGCTACCCACTGCGATGTGAGACTGCCTCTCCTGTGCTTCTCCTCCGTCTGAGCACATGAAGAAATCTGGCTGGGTGGGAGGCAGGCGTGGACTCAGTCTAGCAGAGGGTCTGTGGCCCAAAGGCAAGGCCCCCCCCCCCGCCCCACTGTCTTCTGCTTGTCCTTGGGTCTCCCTCCTGTGACAAAGAATCTCAGCGGCAGCCCTAAAGAGATCTCTCTCTCTTCTCTCCCCTCTCCTTCTCCTTCTTTCTCTCCCTCCCGACCTGGAAGACATCTCTCTGAGAGTGAGACAATTCTGACTGAGACTGAAGGATGATTCTGCACAATCCTCAGAGCACCCTGCTCTGGATGCTGAATTAATCCCACAAAGAAAATGGGCCTTGGCTGGGTTTACAAGACCCCTCTCTTTTCACTGGGAAGCGCCAGATCAAGGGGAGCCACTGGCTCCTTGGTTGCCCCCCCCCCGAAGGCTTGCCAGCACTGGTTCCCTTTCCACGCGGCTTGGACCGGAGGGACCCTCAGGCGGGACTGTTCTCCGCTTGGGAAAACAAGGCAATCGGAGAGCCCAGCACCTTTCCGGGCATGGATAGAACGGACACACAGGAGATGTTCCTCTGGCACCCACTCCCAGGCTTCAGGGCTTACACATCATCGTGGGACCCACTTGTGGGGAAAGCAACAAGCTGATCATGATGGAACCACAGGATGGAGCCACTGCCCAGCAGGACGGGGCTGGTTTGGGCGTACGGCAGGGAGAAGGGACTCCCAGGACGGCCTTCATTCATTCTGCAAACGGGGAGGCAGAGACATGTCTCCCTGTGGGGAAAAACCCATCCCACACGGTTGTCAGACGTGCAAGGGGGGGCAAGGGCGAGGGAGGTGTGTGTACCTGCCGCTGTCTTTTCTGATTGAAAAGTTCCTGCAGGCACCCAGGTACACATAAAGAAACACCTGAGTGGAGGGGGCAGGAAATATGAGCCCCACTCATTAACAGAAAAACCTTCCGTCTCTCAGCGGGTTCCTGTTGAATGGCTGGATCGAAAACCTGACTTGCACTCCGCCAGATCATCATGTCCAGATATTACGGGTCGTTTTATTTCTTTACCGGGAGCCCAGGCAAAGGGGGTGTCATGCTTCCACCTGGCTCTGGGCCATCAGGCTGTCCCTCCTGCTTCAGAGCAGGAAACACTGCCCTGGGGAAATCAGCCATCGCAGCTGGCCAAGGCGTCTGCAATGACTTTCCTTATTCTTGAAGCTCAGGGAGGTTTTGCCTCAAAGGGGATCAGACAGGGGGCGGGGGGGGGGGAAGAAGAGGGGCTAAGTCTAATCTTCTGCCATCAGTCAGGACAGGTATGCCATGGAACCTGCAGGCTCAGAGGTGGCTGACCTTTGCAGACTGGGTGCTGGAGACAAGCAACCAGGGCCATCCTCAGCCACCTTTGCACCTCCTTGACAGCACTGGCAGGATAGGACTAGAGCCGTGGTTCCCAACCTTGGTTAGCCAGGTGTTCTTGGAGTACAACTCCTAGAAGCCTTCACCATGAGCTGTGCTGGCCAGGATTTCTGGGAGTTGCAGTCCAAGAACATCTGGGGCCCCAAGGTGGGGAACCACTGGACTATATGTTCTCTGCGGTCCGTTCCAACTCTACAAACTTGACGATTCATTTCTGAAGGCATCCAGTTGGCTATTTCTAGAAACCCAGCACTTCCGGGTTTCCAGCAAGGCAGGGCGTTGTGCTTTGTTTGCAACAATCCCAGAGTGGTGATGCAAAGGAAGTGTTGATGGAACAGTGAGAGGCTGGTCTCGGAGCCCTCGGTGGCAAAATGCCACCAAGCAGAAGGGGAGGGAAGCCTGGGCGCCTGTGGGGACACGTGAACACGAGTGAGACGAGACAGGGCAGATTGGAAGGCATGACCTTAGCAAGTGTGGCCCTTTTGAGCAAAACCGGCCTTCAGGACTTCCACGGAAGAGAGAGTCCCAAGGGGAAATGGGTGATACGGGCACTGCATGGGCCATGGCAGCTCACTGGAGTGAAAGGGAGTCACCACCAAGGCACGAGGCGATGCACTACGCCATGACACACTCTCTGTGAACAATTATTTATTTACAAATGTTTCCCCGGAGTTTGGACAACAGCCACATTTTCCCTGTAGCTCTGCGGGCCAAGGTGAAGCTTGGAAGGGTGGGAAGAAGGGACCCTTAAGGAATCGGAAAAAGTCCTTAAACCTAAGGGTGTCCCTGGAGACCAAGGTCGACGTCATCAACGCTACGGTGTTCCCAAGGGCTGAGAACAGATGTCAAAGCCGGGCAAGGAAATGGGTTGCTCTGAAATGTGGTGGTGGTGGTGGAGAACTCTACCAATAGACTTCCAGGAAGACAAGTCTGTGAACAAGGCTGAACTCTCTCAAGAAGCAAACATCAGCGTACTGAGGCTGTTGTACTTTGGGCACATCATGAAGACAGGCCTCTCTGGAAAAGACAATCATGCTGGGAAAAGCAGAAGGCAGCAGGAAAAGAGGGAGATCTATGACAAAAAGGACTGACTCCATAAAAGAAGCCATGCTTTTAGTCTGCAGGACTTGAGAAAGGCAGTTACTAACAGGACTTTTGGAGGTCATTCATTGATAGGGTTGCCATAGATCAAAAGAGGCACAGAATAACAATGGCGAAGTGGCTGTTTGAGGTGTTGCTGTCCCATAGTCAGCAGGTGCTTTGTTTGGAAACACTTTTTTTGGAGGGATGGGGAGGTGCATCTCCCAGAATCCCCCAGCTGGCATGGTTTAATGGCTGTCCCCAGCTAGGGAATCCTGGGAGTTCGTGCCTCACTACTCCATCAGGAAAGCCTGATGCTCCACAGGCAGAGAGGGGGCAGTGTGTAAAGATTCCTCCTTCACAGCCAACAAAAGGCAGCCTCCCTCCTTTCCCCAAAAGTAACCTCAGTGCATGTACGGAAGTGAGAGCTGGACCATAAAGAAGGCTGACTGCCGAAGAATTGATGCTTTTGAATTGTGGTGCTGGAGGAGACTCTTGAGAGTCCCCTGGACTGCAAGGAGAACAAACCTATCCATTCTGAAGGAAATCAAGCCTGAGTGCTCACTGGAAGGACAGATCCTGAAGCTGAGGCTCCAATCCTTTGGCCATCTCATGAGAAGAGAAGACTCCCTGGAAAAGACCCTGATGTTGGGAAAGTGTGAAGGCAAGAGGAGAAGGGGACGACAGAGGACGAGATGGATGGACCGTGTCATCGAAGCGACCAACATGAATTTGACCCAACTCTGGGAGGCAGTGGAAGACAGGAGGACCTGGCGTGCTCTGGTCCATGGGGTCACGAAGAGTCGGACATGACTTAACGACTAAACAACAATAACAACCTCAGTGCGAACTAAGAGAGAAAGGAAGTCGTGCAAGACCCGTCACGTCAAACGGCACGGCTGAAACTCACCTGTCATTTGCTGCAGACGAAAACTCAAGGGGAAAAGCACTCAGCGGACCCGGCAACGCAGGGCTCGCCTAGGGAGTCTGGGCTCCTTCTCTGAGACCCCGTGGGGCCCTTTTGAACCCAGGCCTTCGTTGGCACAGCTGCACAAGCAAAGCTGCCCTGAATGTGAAAGGGGAAGGGGGGGCATTTCAGGTCTGGGGCTCCCCGTTCCTGAGGTGAAACCAGAAGCAGACTGAAATGCTTTTCCTCTGCCACGCTCAAATTGGTTCGACTTTGCTTTGAAACCATCCTTCCCCAATTCACAGCAATTTCACATGCAAAAAATAAAATAATAATAATAATAAAAAACCCCAAACAAAACAAGATCAAACCCCCAAACCTTCACATGTCTTAGAACAGTTTCATGCTCACTGGGCAGGATGAGAAAGCTGCCCTTCGACAGACCGGGTGTTCCCTTTTTGAAAATGCCCGGAGGATTTAGGTGTTTCCATTTCGAGGCATTAATAATACTAACAAGAGAATGGCCGCGAAAAGTCAGGTTGAACTTGTTAAGAGTTATTAATTGAGAAGGAGACGGCCTTTCCAGACTAATCAGCAGGACAAATGGACAGGAACGACAAAGGAGACATTTTCTCGCCCAATATCTGGGTGTCCCTTGGGAGAAATGAAAGCACTCCCACGCCAGCATTTTTCATCTGAGTGGCATTTCCCAACATTTATTGAGCACGGGAAAGAGTGGTTGGGGTTTCTTTGGTCTATAACTCCCAGAATCCGGCAAAGCCAGTTGTCATGATAGCCGAGATATTTGAGAAGCTGTCGTCCAAAAAGGGGATCTCGGGTGGGGTGGGGTTTTTGGTGCAACCACAGTGGGCCTTTTGCTGGGGTCAGATACACTCTAAATAGGGTTGTTTCAGGTTGGGGGGGGAAGCAATATGCCATTTGGTACGATCCTCACCTCCAAATGCCTTATCGATGTCAAGCAACCCTCCTGCTCCTTCGGCTATTAATGGAACACTTTCTCTGCTCCTCTGCGGAAAGGCAGAGGAAGTGAAATTATTACTTTTGCCTGTGCTACACCATTGCTGATGCACTGAATCACTTAGATTACATCTAAATATTTTTCCTTTCACTTGTGTGTAGTGCTGATCAAGAAACTGCCCGCAGCTGCAGTTTCGATCAGCGCTTCGCACAAAGACAAAGAAAAAATAATAATCTAAGTGATTCAGTGCAACAACGATGGTCTAGAAGAGTAAAAAAAAAGTTAATTTCATTTTCTCTGCCTCTCTGCAGAGAAGCAGGGGAAGTGTTCAATTTGCTGATATCCAGAAGTGGCTCGCTTACTAAGCCAGTTCATGATACTGGAAATTGAAACCAGAGTCTTGGCATCTTTGATAGTGATGCACACGCTGGGAATGAACTCAACAAGAGTGCACTAACCCACACCAAAAATGTAGAAGCCCCTGATGAGGTTCAAAAAGGTGCAGATTGGGGTGCTCTGGGGGGGGGGGGCAAATTGGTCCGATGTAGTGATGACATTGTGTGGTGGCTGGGGAAAAAAGATTGAACCAATCCACCCCTGCAATGCTCCGAACAGGGGGAGAAACAACCATCTGAACGAGCCCTAAATGTGGTCCCAAGGCCTCTGTTACTCCTGCCCCAGTGCCTCCTGCCATGTCCCGAGGGCTGCCTGCAGCTCTTAACAGGCACTGAGTGGTTTCAGAAGATCTTCAGCAAGAGGACTTTCCATGTTCTCCTCCTTGAAGGCAATCAATTAGAACACGAACACACACACACACACACACGGAGCAGGAGGAGAGTATTCCTGCAGCCTTCTGTACATGCTCGCCTGAACAGCTGTGGCTGCTCCTTTAGGGCATTCTTGTGCATGGGTGTGATTTCTTGCCATGCCCAATAATCACACACTGAAGAAGCCACAGACGTCTGTGTCACCTCTTGGCTGCATTTTCTCCTGCTGACAAGGAGAACCTGTGGGCCCGACCCCGGAAGGCTACATTGGATGGCCGGTCAGTCTGTGGGGTTCTGGCAACGTGCACACAAAGGCGACACAAGGCTTGAATCAGGAAACACAGGTGGCGACAGAAAGGGCGACAGGATTGTTAAAACAAGAGCAGCTCCCAACAGATCAAACTGTCTCTCTCTTTTTTTTTCTTTAAGTGAGAGAAGCCAGCCCCCAGGAAGCATTTGGATAAAGGTCAGGGGTCCTGCCTTTCCCCCGGTACTGTCTTCCCACTCCTACATATTGGTAGGTTCGATTTTGTTTCCATACTGTTGTTTCATTCTGCAAAAGTGTCTCCGGGATGGGAGGAGGTCTCCTGCCTTGGGCCCCAGGGGGTTGGACTAGAAGACCTCCGAGGTCCCTTCCAACCCTACTACAATTCTATGAAAAGTGATTTCCAGCCACTTCTTTTTTAATAATAATAGTCACAACAACCATTTGCATTGGTTAGCCATCCAGAGGGTCCCTTGGGGCAGAAAATTGGCCCCTGGCTCCGAAGAAGTGGTCCCCTCCCCTTTAGGCATCTGAGAAGCGGCTCTTCTCACCAGACCTGGCAGGACCAAGCTGTTTGCATGATTATACTCTCTCTCTCTCTCTCTCTCTGTATGCAATGTTCACCCATTAGAATAAAATCCCAATCTTTGTGCTTCCTTATTTGCTTTCTCTTCCTTTGGAGGAGGCAATAAAGAACACACAATGGGTGAGAAGAAAATTGAAAGCGTTAGTTCCCCCTGTTAACTGACTTATCTGAGAATTTTCTTCTCCAAAGCAAACAGATGGCCTGTGCATCTCCATGCTGTGAAGTCTGAAGGCTGAGCAAACAGCAAATGGTATTCTAAAATCTGGGAGCAAAATGTAGGCAGGCACAAATTTCCTGTTTAATTAAAATTCTAGCAGGCAAATTACTCCCACAAACGTGGAATTCAGGGGGAATTTCGGGAGAGGCATTCTCGACACTTCTCAAACCACCGTTCTTGGTGCTTCTTGGGGTGTCCCCAATACTGAGATGTTTGTTGATGGTGCATAGCAAGGGGTTATCTGAGAGGCACGCACGCACACACAGAGTATGCACTTTGCAGGCAGAAACTCCTGGATTGAATCCCTGCAACAGGACCAAGTACAGTGGAAAAACAACAACCTGCCTCTGAAACTCTGGAAAGTTATGGCTGCTGCCAGTCAGAGCTGCCAGTACTGGAACTAGATGGGCCGAAGTTCTGACTCCTATAGGTAGATTCCTATATTTCCATGCTCCCACCCATACCCACCAATTACTGGGTCAAAACGGTGGCCTGATGGAGGGAGCCTGGAGAGCAACGCCCCTTCACCAGGGTTCGAAAGTGTAGCCGGCAGACATGGACAATCAGGGCTGCCGCTGACCCAAGAGACCTGGAAGAACATCTGCTAGAAGGAAAGAGGCCCCCTTTGGATCAGAAATCAGCATTTATTACCTGTAATGATGTCCAGTTTCCTGCCTCAGGATTGGACCATCCCTCATATATAGCTCATTCAACAGCATTGGTAGTGAATGTAACAACAATAACAACAAATGGCTTGTGATGTGGACAGATTCTATTTATCACGAAAAATCAGAGGCTGTGGATTACTGCAAATACAGCAGGTAGTAGAGGAGGAAAAAAGAAGCCCAAATGATTATGTAGTACAAGTAGAGAAAAATTACTTAAGGCAATGAAAATGGAGAATATTTTGAAAACGAGAGAAACAAAGGCTCAATATAAGAAATAACAATTTGAAAATAAATTAAATAGCTGGAAAAATAAACCACTACATGGACAACACCTGAGAAATATTGATGGAAAGCATGATCATAATTCAACATGGGCATGGCTAAAACTGGGGACCGTTAAGAAAGAAACCAAAGGCTTGATTTTTGCTGCATAAGAACAAGCACTCCAAACCAACATGATGAAAGCTAAGGTCCAAAGTATTGGTGCTAACAGCAAATGTCGACTCTAGCAAGAAAAAGATGAAACTGTGTCATACCTAATCTGTGAATGTCCAAAGATTGCAAACAGATTATAAAATTAGACATGATAGAGTGGCAAAATTAGTGCATTGGTCATTATGCAAAAAACATAAATTGCCAGTCTCCAAAAACCCATGGGAACATCTGTTAGAGAAGGTGTCAGAAAATGAGGAAGTCAAGATCTTGTGAGATTTCCGGATCCAAACTGATAGACACCTTGAACATAACACACCAGACATAGTAGCTACAGAATGAAGAAATTTCTGGATCACTGACATTGTAATTCCAGATACCAGAATTAAAAATAAAGAATTGGAAAAACTAACAAAGTACAGAGACCTGGCCATCGAAACATCTCACTTGTGGGGCTTTGGGAACAATATCACGAAATTTCACACAGTATTACAAGCAATTGCAGATCTCAGAAATAACACCACCAGAGCTACAAAAAACAGCAATACAGTAGTAGGAAAAGCATACATACTGCACCAATATTTAACAGATACTTAGGTTTTTGGTTAAAACATGTATCTGTTATATAATACCAGTCAACGTTTTTATTATTTTGATTTATGGTGCCTGGTGTTTCTGAAGAATAATAATAATCTTCTTAGAACTGCAGAGACAGAAGGGCCCCTACGGATCCATGCAGTTGATCCCCTGTCAAGGAGGCCCAGTGGGGGAATCGAACTCCCAACCTCCGGCTCCGCAGCCAGACCTCAACCCGAGCCATCCAGCAGTTCAGGAACTGCTGAAGATGATTGTGCAATTCTGTGCAATTGTGCCAGCACAGAAAGAATTACGATCTAAAAATCTGAAAAGACCAGGGTTCAACCCTGCAGAGAAGATGCTTCTCCCCAGTGACAGGAACCTAATAGAGAAGCTGGCCACTGGGTGCCCTTGTAACTCAGAAAGTGCAAAGTAGCGCTTGTGCAGATCCTCTGCATGATTTCTCTTTCTCGCCCATGTTTGTACCTCTGAAGCTTTTCCTGTAGCTCCAGTGGCCTGAACAGAAGGAGTCGGAAGCCATAAATCTGTGGCCTTCTCAATGCAACCTGATTTACTGTGGCCAGAGCTTTCGGCCAGGTACGGGCCAATTCATCAGATGCATTAAACATCACCCTCGGCTAGCAAATTATATGGTGGAGGAGAAGAAAAGGGTGAAGGCTGAGGGCAAGAGGCCATGAAACGAGGAGAGGTATAGCCTGACATTTCCCTGCACAGATTGTTTTGGCTCTGCTCCACGAGAGAGCTTATGCAACCATAAATTTCTTACTCTTCAGGGAGTTGCAGGCTTTCTTCTTGTTGTTTTTTTTTGCTATGACAACCCTCCGTGGGATCTGCCACCGGCCGGGGACGCCACAACTCACAGACCTCTCTGGATTTCTGTAATGATTCCGTGACTATACTAAGCAAGCACATCCTCTCTAAGGGATAGAGAATCCAGCGGCTGAAGATGCTCCGCCTTTGATGCTTTAACATAACAGATCGGGGTGGGCATTCAGATTGGGAAACATTCAGAATTCACCGAATAATGCCACATTTTGTAGAGTTTTGAATATATATCTGAATAAAAATGGGATCATTCCAAATATCTGTAATAATAATTCCTAATATTCGGAGTCCCATTTACTCCTATAGATGAGAAAGCAAAAGGCTAGGTATCTGCTTGCGATAGGATGAAGTGAAAGGGAAACCTATTTCTCAGGTATCCTGCAGTGATTTCTTGGAAATGAGACTTCAAGGCACTCTGGCACCACAGGTAGTGGGAGTGGGCAGAGAACGCACAGTGTCTCTGGTTTGGGGTTGCCATGGGTGGGGACCTGGGGCAAAAGCAATACCTGTAAGTGATGTCTGCCTGCACCAATGAAATCTAGAAGCAGGCACAGACACCAGAAGGTATTTTTCACATTGGTTCTTTCCAAATTGAAAGGGGGTCATAGCTGCTTATAACTCCCCAAAGCATCTGCTGTTAGGATATGTTCTTGTGCAAGCCTGCACTGCAGCAGTTTTCTCTGTCTCCTTTTTGAACCCTCAACTTACATTTACATTCTCTACTGCTCATTGTATATTGTTGATATAGTTAGGAATAAGATTTAGGATTAGTAGATTCATAGCTTAATACATTATAAATCAACCGGAAAATATTATATTAGGTTTAGGCCCCACTGGGCTATATTGGGCACAGGAAAAAGATGTTATATAGGCAGATTTATTAAGTTAATAGATTTGGCGTCCGTGTGTGAGCGATATTTACTGGAAAAGTTTGTGTTCTGCTTTAGCAGAATCAGACACAGTTCTTTTTTGGGGGTAGAGTCTGCAGGCAGTATGAAATGTGGGTACAGAAAAAGAAGTAGGCACCAGGGAAAGGCTGCAGGAATGCTGCTTGCAACCACTGTAGCAGCTTTTGCTGAGAGGACTGGCAGAGGGAGAGGGAATAGACAGCTTACAACTGCAGTTATGAGGCTCCCCCCCAAAAAAACAAAATTGGTCACCCAGCTGCCTTGTTCCTAACCATATCAACCATATACAATGAGCGGTAGAGAATGTAAATGTAAGTTGAGGGTTCAAAAAGGACACGGAGAAAACTGCTGCAGTGCAGGCTTGCACAAGAGTATGCACAAGAGAAGCCTCTGGTTCAAGGTGGGGCAGATATGAGTGAACCTCGGACATGCTTCAGAGATGCCTTTGTGCAATCCAGCCAGGGAATGGGGACAAAAAAATAAGGTCTTTTCCCCCCAAAGAGCCGATAACCCAGAGAAGGACAGGGATGGCATCAGCACTCAGACGGACACTGTCAGCTCCAGCAGCAGCAGCAGCAGCGCTGTGGCTTTTGTGGGTGGGAAACAGATGGGTTTTTTAAAAAAATTTAATTCAAAATTCCAAATCCGAAGGGCTGTAACTCCGAATTCTGAATCTAAATTCCAAATTCTGGTGCTAGTGCACGTCCCTAGCAATAGTTCCATCTCTTGCAGGTGAGAAAAAAAAAGAGTGAAGCAACACTTTAACCACTCCTTTGTGTGGGTTCTGTCCTGTTTGAAGCAAGATTCCTAGGGCCCAGATGGCCACAGGGCCCATATAACACTGAGCCCTCTCCTAAGGTTTGCAAATTCAGACACGCCAAAGGCACAAGTACGTTTGGATCACAGAATTCTGCTTCTCCAGGCGGAGGACTCCAAGGGTCGTTTCCTGGCTGTCTTGTTTAAAACACTGCCCTGCCCAGAGAGGGCTTTGCGACATGAGGAGAGGCGTTGTGAGCTGGCAGGGTGTTACATAAGGCACAGCCTACAAGGATGCCTGCAAGATTATTTTCCAGGGGAGGGGCATGTCTGCATAGTAGTCTGTGGGACTAATTCACGCACACAGAGCACACACTGCTACCTCACACCTCGGCTTCTCTCCTGTGGGTGCGCACACCTGTTTCGATCCTTAATGTCACATTCAAGATTTAGAAGCTTGGAAACATGCAAGGAAAAACGCTCAAATCATGGAACTTAGCAGCCCCAAGGCATCCCACCAGAGGCATCCTGAATGCCAACTACTGTTTTTGCGGAGTCAGGAAGTCGAACGAAACCAAAAGATGAAAAAGCCGACAAAACACGGTAAGAGGAAGGGTGGGACCCCGAGGGTCGCTTGGTGCCTGATCCTCCCAGAACTGGCGCCAAGGGCACTGGAGAAGACCTGATGGTCTTTCCCTTTCTCCTTGGTCTTCTCTCTGCCCTTCCTTGAATGTGACATTTCTAAAAGGCTTTAGGGCCAGGGGCCCTGGCATCATATGTGCTGAGAAGGTAGAAATCCACTGACTTTCCTTTCTCCCCCAATGCCATGACCACAGCCTATTAAAGCAGAATATGATCCCTCCCTGCCCTCAGTTCCCCCGGGCACCCTTAAGAAGACTTTTGGATTAATGCAGCCAGAGTTGGCTCCGGGAGCACTGACTTCTATTATCCATCCTGACAGTCATTGTTTTATTAGCTCCAAAGGCAATGGGGAGGTGACGCCCGTATTAGACCACTAAGAAATCACAAGCAAAGGCTGGTGTTCAGCCCATGCGGGCCTTCCTAAGGCCCATCTGTAGATGGGCCGGTGGAAACTCAAGGGTTCCAAAACATCACAACTCAAGGTCTTTGTCACTTTCTGAAGGAGGGCTGCAAAGTCAAGCCAGGAGTGCTGGTCCTTCTATTGTTTTATTGGCTGTGTGCGGAAACAGGGGGTGGGATGTGTCAAGATTTGTTCCTTTAAGTGAACAAGGGGTTACATTTAATATTGTAGTGAGAATGCAAAGTCATGCCTGTAAACCTCAAGTCAATGGATGACTGATGGCATGCAGCTGGAACAAGCTTGGGTAGTGCTTGTTAACCACGTTCAGCTGCTATGTCTGCAGTGATAGGCTGCTCTCACTATTTAAGCAAGAGAATGAGAACAGCAAAGGATGGAGAAAGAAGGGGACAAGCACTGCTGTAGGAATATGCTGGAGCAAAACTGCTGAGTCACGATGGAATAGGGGTTTCCAGCAGAGCAGAAGCCAGGGTCCTGCAACTGCCAGCTGGTCTGGGGTTCAAGAGTGGTAGATATTGGAAGGTATTCCACCTGAAGTCACAACTGTGGTCACTCCAGCCAAGTCCTAAGTAGGTAAAGACTACACTCATATTTTCAGGCCATACAGAAGAGGCCATGCCCGTGGTTGTTCTTCACTTTGAATTCTGGTGCTGCTTGGTTCACAGCATCCACCTGTGCTTTGGCTTAGAGGGATCCATCCTGCCCCTTTTTACAGCTGTCTTGCTCCTTTTTGTCACAGCGGTAGGGCTACAGGCTAGGGTTTCAGTGGTTTGTTGTTGCTGTTGTTTTGCACGATTCAGAGCACTCCTAATTATCCTGTTTTGTACAGCCCTGCAGCGCTGGAACTGATTGGTTCAAAATTGGGAAAGGAGTACGACAAGGCTGTATATTGTCCCCCTGCTTATTTAACTTATATGCAGAATACATCATGCGAAAGGCTGGACTGGAGGAATCCCAAGTCGGAATTAAGATTGCCGGAAGAAATATCAACAACCTCAGATATGCAGATGATACCACCCTGATGGCAGAAAGTGAGGAGGAATTAAAGAACCTCTTAATGAGGGTGAAAGAGGAGAGCGCCAAAAATGGTCTGAAGCTCAACATCAAAAAAACAAAGATCATGGCCACTGGTCCCATCACCTCCTGGCAAATAGAAGGGGAAGGTATGGAGGCAGTGACAGATTTTACTTTCTTGGGCTCCATGGTCACTGCAGATGGTGACAGCAGCCACAAAATTAAAAGACGCCTGCTTCTTGGGAGGAAAGCCATGACAAACCTAGACAGTATCTTAAAAAGCAGAGACATCACCTTGCCGACAAAAGTCCGCATAGTCAAAGCTATGGTTTTTCCAGTAGCGATGCATGGAAGCGAGAGCTGGACCATAAAGAAGGCTGACTGCCGAAGAATTGATGTTTTTGAATTGTGGTGCTGGAGGAGGCTCTTGAGAGTCCCCTGGACTGCAAGGAGATCAAACCTATCCGTTCTGAAGGAAATCAACCCTGAGTGCTCACTGGAAGGACAGATCCTGAAGCTGAGGCTCCAAGACTTTGGCCATCTCATGAGAAGAGAAGACTCCCTGGAAAAGACCCTGATGTTGGGAAAGTGTGAAGGCAAGAGGAGAAGGGGACGACAGAGGACGAGATGGTTGGACAGTGTCATCGAAGCGACCAAGATGAATTTGACCAAACTCTGGGAGGCAGTGGAAGACAGGAGGGCCTGGCGTGCTCTGGTCCATGGGGTCACGAAGAGTCGGACATGACTTAACGACTAAACAACAACCTTTTCCAATGGCCATTATTCAATAGGCTGCAGCAACTTTTGCTTTTTGCTGTTTTTAGATAAAGTAAGTGACATAGCGCAACAGCAGTGTATCTACTTAGGATGGTGCACACAATACCACCAATGTATCTCATTTATCTAAAATACTGCTGCATCAATAGGAATATATAAACTATATAGTGGATGAAAAAAGAGGAGGGGGTTCTCTGCCATTCCTTTCAGTGCCAATGCCCACCAAATACATCACAGGTTTATCACCTCAGATAACACCACACACAGCTCTGTTTTGGTGTGGACTATGGAACAACCAATCAGTTGTTCCATATCCAGTTCTCACTGTTGCTTCCTGTCCCACATATAGATTTCTCAGGAGACAGATAAGGTGGTCAGGCACTCCCATTTCTTTAAGAACTTGCCATAGTTTGCTGTGGCCCACACAGTCAAAGGCTTTTGCATAGTCAATGAGGCACAAGTAGATGTTTTTCTGGAACTCTCTGGCTTTCTCCATAATCCAGCGCATGTTAGCAATTTGGTCTCTAGTTCCTCTGCCCCTTCGAAATCCAGCTTGTACTTCTGGGAGTTCTCGGTCCACATACTGCTGAAGCCTACCTTGTAGGATTTTGAGCATAAACTTGCTAGCGCGTGAAATGAGTGCAATTGTACGGTAGTTGGAGCATTCTTTGCACATCGGAAAAGGAAGTATCATTAAATAAATTTTTAAAATAAATTAATTAATCAAGAGGAGGGACATATTGGGATGATCCAAAGGCCTGTCTGGACCCTTCTCATGGGAGAAAAACATGTTGACCAGTGAGAACAGAAGGATCGCTCAAGTGAGAGATAAACAAGATTGCACTGAAAATAAGAATGCTTTGAGCCAGTGTTTCCCAACCTTGTGTGCCCAGATGTTCTTGGACGGCAACTCCCAGAAATCCTGGCCAGCACAGCTCAGGGTGAAGGCTTCTGGGAGTTTTAGTCCAAGAACATCTGGAGAACCAAGGTTGGGAAGCATTGTTGTAAGTGGAAGCCAGATCGCTCCCACTTCACCTGTCTGGATGTGCTCTATGTTATGGCTACTCCCCCTCACAATACAAGCACCATCTCCCATCCACACCAACCAAGAGCACTGGGAACAAGCAGCACCAGTATTCTATTTCACTGGTGAACCAAGCTGCCCCTTCGGACCTCTTTCCTAGGGTCACCTAACAACGGTTTGGGGTTTAACTCAAGAGGATGAAACATTTAATTGCTCTTCTCAATCTACCTGTTTTAAGCTGCTGTGGCACATCCCAAAGAGTGCCTCCGAGTGAGCAGAGTAAGGAGGCTTGTACAAGAGGTCTGGATGTACTGAGTTGTTCCCAGTACTGCCTGTGCGCACATGCACACCCCCCCCTGCTCCCTGACATCTCACTCTCAAAACACATAGCCTCCCCTTTTGCCTGCTCTCTGTCCTCACCTACTTCATTCTTTCTCCCTCCCTCCCTCCCCCCCATTTAATGCATCGGCAAGGCTGTGGAGACAGAACAGCAGGAAAACGTGCACAAGGAAGCATCATCAAATGGCACCCCCCCCCCCACACACACACACACAAATAGATCAGCTTAGGCAATGCAACCCCAGGGCTCACACAAGAAGATCCTGTAGTGAACCAAAGCAGAACAAGATTGTACCACCCGAGCAGGGTTTTATCCTGCCTTGATGCTAGGATGCAGGACTGGTGCCACGGGTACAAGAAAAGCTGGAAAAAAACACTCTGTGCAGCTCTGTATCACTTCCAGCTCACTGGAAGCACTGAAATACCCCTTTCCTCTCTATTATATGTTCACCTAGAAAGTCATTGCTAACCAGCATCCGGTCAATAGCTGAGCAAAAGAAGAGATGGAGTGGTGGGGAGCTTTGCAGAACGGGAGGGCCGGTCCCTGATGGACTGGTTCGAGGGACCACGATATTAAGGATCTGAAGGACCACACTCTCTTATCGACTGGTCACACCTCCAAACCACCCACCGAACCAGAAGCCTCTGACCCAGACGGTTTCGCCTGTAGAATACAGCTGTACGGCAACCATGCAATATAAAAGCAAGGTGGAAACCACCTGCAGAGAAGAAAGCGGGAAAAACCAGATTAAAATTGTTTGCCAGAGAAGAGTGCAAAATTGCAGAAGTACTCCAAGGATTCCCAGCTGGTGACCAAGGCAGTGGGCACGTTTCTCTGGAAGGGGGGAGGGCCCCCCACCCCCCAGGCAGGATCACCAGCCTCTGGGGATGACCTTGTAGTCCCTCGGTAGGTGAGTCTGGGAGAAGACGCTCCTTCTGGAGGCTTGTGACGCTGAGCCCTTTGGGAAGGGCGACCGATTAATCTAAATCAATTCCATTTGCAATTCAGCCTCAACAACTGGCGTCAAGCAGGTGGTGCTTTCAAAACACTCTGCTGATGCTGAATCAATAATGGAGATCCAGCTTATTGATGGGCCAGATCTATCAAAGATATAAGACAAAGACAGCTTGACTGGTAGCGTTCCTTCTTCTCTCTAGGCAAACGCACAGGTCGGTCATGAGGCAATTTTCACCGTTGCTTGGAAATGAAATTCCATCCATCAGGATCCAAATTTACTTCTTCCCTGTCCAGATGGTCCACTATCCTTTCTTTCTCTTAACTCCTTAATCCGACACTCTCCACCACCAGTTGAGATGTAGCTGTGATGCTATGGAAGGATCAGGCACAGAATGTTCTCTAACAGTGCAACAGCAGTAAGGAAAGAAGCAAAGGTCCCTTTGGTCAGGGAGAAAATCTCATGCAGATGGCTAAGGAAAGAGACACTTCTTGTCCCAAGGCAGAAAAAGGTCAGACACAAGCACAGAGGCCAGAAATGCTGAGGAGGAGGCACTGGACATGGGAACGGAAGGGGCCAAAGAGCAAGAGTGGACATGTGTCTGTTGGTCTGGAATGGCCAGACAGATCTTCACAAGTTCATCTGACTGAGGATGAGGACCCACAAAATCCTTTCTGCTGCCCAGCCCATAACTAACAGTAGGTTTCAGAGGCCCGAATGAGCCTGTTGCAGCAAAATCAACAGCATCTTTAGGTACCTGAAAGACCAAGATTTACTGGGGTAAAAACATTCCTCGGGTGGAGGGGGGGGGGGGAAATCGCCCACTTGGTCCCTGTGTCTTTGCAAACAGAACAGGGTCCGGAGCAGGCATTGCATGGTTCTAGCACAGTTTCTTTTGAAGGAAATTCACTGGGGCTAGATTAGATTAGGCAACCTTCAGTCTCGAGAGACTATGGTAATGTGCTCTGAATAGAGGTCTTGGAACAGCGTCTAGTGTGGCTGAGAAGGCCAATTCGAGAGTGACCATCCCTTCCACATGGAAGACAAATACAATCTGTCCCCTGTCCAGCTCCCTGATTTTGCTGCTTTCAGGACTGCCTCTTTGCCTCGGCCTGCTGGACAAGGGTCTCTTCAAATTGGGAGAGGCCATGCTGCACCGCCTGCCTCACTGGGGCTAAGCTCATCTAAATTTACCATGACTTGGGAAAGGACAGCCATCACCCCCCAGCTCTTGTGTTTAAATCACTCTCCTCCTCCATGTGAAAGGAAGCTGTGGGTCTGACGTCGCCTTCTCCTTCCAGAGCTCGCCTACCTATGACATGGCGCAGGTGCGCGCCATCGTTCCTCCGGTCGCAAAGCCAGCTCTCGGCCCTATGAAGAGCTGACCAGTCTCTGGCCAGCTTGTCCTCCTCCTCCCTCTTTTCCTTTATGACCAAAGCTTTGCTTCTAAACAGCAGGAAGCCATACAGGCCCACGCAAGGAGAGGGCCCGGGGTTCTGGAGATGGAGAAGGCGGGCTATCGGTCACGCTCCTCGGCCGCCAGGGCAGACTGGGAGGCTTTTGCCAGATGGCTCCAGATGCCGCGGCCAAGGATACATCCAGCGCTTTGCCAGCCCCTCTCATTTGGCTCTGGGTCCCCACTCGAAGGCTCTGAATGAGCCTGCCACTTGGCAACGAAGGAAGCTTCCCGTCCCCCGTTCAGCTGTTTCCTCATCCAAACGAACTCCTCAGCAGAATTTAATTGGGGAAGTCCTCATTATGCCGTCCGTCCGTCCTTCCTTCCTGCAGACCTCATCTCCTGACATACTTCGCAAGATCAGAGAGGAGAGGGGGTGGGGAGGGGAAGGGCTTGGAAGCAGAGCGTGGTGGATTCGGAAGCCCAGGGTCACCTTCGCCCCTTGGCTCCCTCCAAAGCCCTTCGAGCTGCTGAGTAACCTGGGAGAGATTTCAGCCGCTGCATGAACGGAGGTCTCTAGACTTCCTTTCCCAGACAAACCTCCCTCCGCTTACCAGGCCTTCAACGGCCACAGCTTGCCTTTCTTGCAACGGTGCTACTCTTGACGGAGGAAAAGGCTGAAGCAAACGGGAAGTCCAGCCCCTCCAAGGCCCTCTTTGTCCCCTGCCCGGTCTGCACCCCGATCCACACACCTTCCCACACCCCACCAGCGAGTGGAAGGAATACGACCACCCAGCCTTGCATCCAGCAGCCAGCACTGGGCAGCTCTCCGGGCCGGGCTTGGTGCTGCCAGCGAGAGGAGCCCCGGTTGCCTGCCTTTTTTACAAGCCCAGATGACCTTTAATAGCCACCTAGGGACCGCTTGAGTCTCCTCCGCTCCAGGCTCAACGAAGGCACGTTACTGAGTTGCTAAGGGCAGAAAACATCCAGGGATGGGTTCGCCTTTTCATTTATTCACCACAAGGTAAAAGCCAGGTGAAATCAATTCTCTTTTTTCCCTGACCGACCTCCTTGTTGCCGTTCTTAGCGGCCAGGGCCCACCGGTCAGAAAGCCGGTTACGCCTGACCAAGACGCCTCTCCCCCCCCCCCCCCCAGAACACACCAACAGCCCTGCTTCCTCCCAACGGTCTCCATCCTTCACTTTGTAATCCTAACAGGATGTGGATTTTAGGTCTGGATAGGCAGAAACCAGTCCCTCTCCCTCCCTCTTGCAAATCTTTCATTTTGGTGGCGCTGCTGTTTCTTAACAAAAAGGAAAAAAAATTATATATTTTGAGGCAAAGTGCCAGGTGTTTTTGTTATTTGCTGCTGTGACCACTGGGTTGTTTTTTGTTTTTTTTTTTGGGTGGGGTGGGTGGGGGAGAGGAACTTCTTTTGGGATGGTCTTGTTTCATGGAGGGGGTTGGGGGCTTTTATGTTTTGTAAACCACCCAAAGTAGTGGCCTGCCACTAAATGGGTGGAATCCGAGGAGGAGCCGTCTGCAGCAGCCTGGAAGTCCAGCAACGTCCGGCAGGGTGACATGAAGATCATGGATCTCTCCAGCATCACTGGCTTTAGGGCCCCAGTCTCCCTGGCCCTGAAGGAAGCTAGTGAGGAGGGAAAGCAAGACGGGCCATGCCAGGGGAGATCCAAGAGGCAGGCCTTCCTCCTGGCAAGCTTTTGCTGACCACCAAGAAGGCTCAGGGAGAGGATCCTTGAGACTCCTTCTTCTTGACAAGGATCCCTCCCAGGAGCAGTGCAGCACCTTCACCTTGCCATAACAAATGCCAGGGAATGGCCAGATCCAGCTCATTGCGCACTGGGTGTATGTGTGTCTTCCTCCCATCCAGCAAAGTGATCCCTGATTGGTTGGGATTGTGCAAAGACAGGGCCACCCACACAGTACACAAGGAGTTGTGGACGGGTGTGTGTGTGTGTCCTCCACCCACCCTTCCACTTGAATCCTCGGCACCTGTGCTGTCTCTCGCACACACACCTTCCCCACCTTCTTCTTGTCCTCATTTTTCTCCTACCAAAGGTTGAGCATCATGACAGCTATTCTGAGTCTGGACGCACCAGCCTTAAAACGATGACGCTGCGTTGCCTCCAAACCAGCCTCCCCAAGCTTTTCCCCTTTCCTGCCCTCCTTTTTACATTTAACTTGCCTTGAATGATCAGCTGTAACCATCTAAGTTTTTCGCTTCTCATTACGTGACGGAAGGATTCTATCTTTGCGGATGTTTACTATTTCTTAATCTTTATTCCTTCTGAGCATGCCTTCATTTGTCACCACCACATTCTTTAAAATGTTTGGAGAGGTTTTATCTTTCTGCTCGCATTTTCACTTTTTATTGTTAATTGCACTGTTTCAGCTTTTTAAAAAAAACAAAAACAAAAAAACACACACGGATTCTGGATATTTATATTCATGTGCATCATATGCTACCCTGAGACTTTTAGCTATTGAGTAATAGTAATAGCTGCGCTTAGCAACATTTCAGAAATAGATAAATAATAAATAAATAAGACCATGTCCCTGATTGACCCCCCCCCCCCCCAAAAAAAGCTGCCAGGCCAAGTTTAACCTGACAAGTCACAAGTTATAAAGGTCTAAATACAGATTTTCTTTTTAAAAAGAAATATTAATGAGAATCAGGAACTTTCGAGATGCATCATTCTGCCTGATTTCAGGCTGAACCAGAGATTTAAGTGCAGGGTTATTACAGATTCCTTCAGGGGCTTTAAAAATTAATAGCTCTTTACCTCTCTGAGATAAAACAAAACAGGAAGCAGCATAATAAAAAAGAAACCCGATCCTCAGAGGGTTTTCCACGTGTACCTTCGCGCATGCGCGCACCCCCCCCCCCCCAAAAAAAAGCTTCAGTACTTGCCAGGTTGGGAGGTGGAAACGGAACAGAAGCAGCAACAAAACTCAAAACTGTACATCAGCAAACCAGAATTACGATCCAGCATTTCCAAAGGAGAGTTGGTGTTTGCCACAGCTAAAACTGGGGAGACCGGGACGGAGAACTCCCTTTACCTATGAGTTACGACAGCCAAGTTCCTCCACACACTGTTAGTCATCAGCCCCAGGAGACGTCGGGAGAGGCAAGATCAAAGTCCTACAAAATTCCCAACAGATCCACTTGACAGCAAATGCTGTAAACTCAGCTAATCTTCTGACTGTTTTATCGTGTTTAGAGAAATTTCTTTCCATTTGCTAAGGGATTTGCAACCACATCTCTCCAATAAATTACAGCGATGCCTGGACAAATACTGAAATAAAAACAAGGCAGTTTGTAAGGAATGAGACCAAGATCCCGCTGCAATGCAATAAGGGTCCACCTCCCACCCTAAGCAAGAATCACCACGATGTAGGCCAAGATCTTCCCCACAACTGGACTTCTGATTACTATGTACGGGTGCGAAAGCTGGAGGGGGGGGGGGTGGAAATTGAAATGTGGTGCTGGGGGAGAGCTTTGAGAATAGTCTGGACCACCAGAAAGACAAGCAAGTAGGTCCTAGATCAAATCAAGCCTGAATCATCTCTGGAGACAAAAACGTTGAAACTGAGGCTGTCCTACTCGGAGCACATTGTGAGAGGCAGGATTCCCCGGAAAAGATCCCAATGCTGGGGAAGATGGAAGGCAGCAAGAAAAGAGGAAGACCCAAGGCGAGATGGACTGCCTGCCTAAAGGAAGCCACAACCTTGAGTCTGCAGGAGCTGAGCAGGGATACCAAGGACAGGACATTTTGGAGAGCACTCATTCAAACCCCGAGGAAAACATTCCTGCCCCCTGAACATCCTCACCTTGTTTGATCTAAGCAGGGTCCAGCCGGGCTAGTCCTTCAATCCAGAGCCACCAGCAAATATCAAGGCTCTCTCCAGGGGAGGCAAGGAATGGCTTCTGCTTTAAAAGTCCTGCAGAGCCCCAGCTGCCTGTCAGAGTTGGCCATTCTGAGCTAGACGGACTCAACAGAAGGCAGCTCCTGACAATCTTAAGAGCAATGAGTAAGGAAACCCATTCACAGCCTAGTAAAGATGATACCGACCCTGAAGGAGCGGGGGACCATCTCCGTTCAGGAGAAGATACGAAGAGCAACCCCACGCACCCCTGTTCTGCTAATAGAGCCTGAGGAGGAAGATGCTCTTACGGAGGACGGGGGCCCCCACGGGGCCAGCTGTGTCTGGCACAGGAACCCCTTGCTCCAGCCCCAAGCAGGCAGCAGCTTCAGCCAGAGTCTTCGGTTCCTGCCGCTCATGGAGGTCCTGAGTTTCAAACCTACGCAACTCAATGGCCAGTGAGCCCTGATCTCTCTCTGGAGGTGAGGGAATAAGATTGATGCAGTGCCTCCAAGATGCAAGCCATCACTAACACACTGTAGTCTATTTTACAATCTAAAAAGTACATTCGCTGAAGGCTGATTAGAAGTCATTCCTTCGGTGCCTGATGCAGCAGCCAGGAAATGAAGCAGGTGATGGCACACGACCAGGACAAGGACTTGGAAGATCTGGGTTCAAATTCCTCCCAGCCATCAAACTCCCAGCAAGCACCAGGGGTCACCCAAGACCTGCTCGGTCTACCCTGGCCGAGGGAAAGAAAGCGATCCACCACAACCCAGCGCTGAGCGTTTTCCTGGTCCCAAAGCTTCCTGGAGAAGCATTCTTTCCTGGCAGGAACGGTTCAGGTCCAAGCCGTGGGAAATTGGGCTGCCTAAGCATGGGTCTGCTCCACGGCATGGCAGTGTGAGATCCCTCAGAAAAGACGTTCCGGGGGGGGGGGGGGACAGACGTCCTCGGCTCGGGGTTGGTCATCTAATTCCACTAAAACCTCCAGCCTGTGAAGGGCACAAAAGCAACCGCCTCTGGCCTCGGAATAAAAGGGGAAACGGAACCTGTTAGAAGGGCCAGCGCTGAGGGCTCCATTCGGTCCTATCCCCGGGTGGAAGAGATAACACTAATTTCTTAGCCTCTCTGGCACTTGACAAGCCTTGGGCAGAGGGGGGGGGGGGACACCGAGAGAGGCGGCCAAGGCACCTCCATCAGCCATTCCTTAGAACTAAAATCAGAGAATGACTCTTCTCCACCCCCCACCCCCAGCATCTTCTGCAAAACCAGAGCCTCCAGTAAAAAGCATTACTTGGCCGATTCCCAGTTGGAATCTGTTCCAGAATTCCTTTAGATGAAAAACCTTGGCTGAGAGAATCTGGGGGCTCTTCCTGGGGAACATTTGGGGCTCCTCTACTGCCTGGCAACAGGTTTGAGACGGACACAACTAGAGTCAGTGGGCGCACCTGTCGCCCATCCCAGCCACGTTCTCGCTCCAAAGGTCCCCCGGGCTTCAGCGATCAGGAGTCAACCACGCCGCGTGGGGCACGGCCTGTTTGTGGCCCCATCCCATCCGTGCAGAAGCAAAGAGTCCCAGAAGAACCCAAGCCCAGTGAAGCGGAGATCTGTGCCTCCACGGCAATGGAGCGGTTCCCTACTATCCTCCCGCACAGGAGGAAACACCAAAACGACGGAGTGACCCTTCCCCAAAAAACGTCTCATTTGGCTTTAGGCAGTGGCTGATCTGCATTACTGAATTTCCCCTTGGTGGTGGAAAAAAAATAATTGCATGCTTGTTCTGAGCCTGGAAACGGTGATATTGCAAACGGAAACGCTCTTAGTTCAACACTTGCTCTCTGCTTTGAGGGCCCTTCTTAGCACAGGCTGTAACCCTGAAAGGAATATAAATCCATGTTGTCTCTCAGTCTCCCAACCTGGAGGGATCCCTCTCTGAATACATTCCCAGTCTTGCATATGGAAGGAAGGGCTGTAAGTCCACCCCACTGGGACACCTCCGTGCATCTGCCCCGCACGGCCAGGGTGCAAATGTTTCTCCCATGCTTGGTGATTCTGATCCTGGCTCCCCCCCCCCCCCCCGGCATGCTCCTCATGAGACGTCCCCTCCTGTTAATTCAAGCATTTAGGTCTCCCGTTTCCGCCTTGCAAGGGGACGAACGATCCCATCCCACACTGCCATCATCCTCGCTGGTAACACAGGGGGAAAAAAATCACTGCAAAATAAAATTAAAAAAAAGCTTTCAGCAGGAGCTGCCACCTTCTGCACCCGCCTGGCAGGGCTCGGAGCCTGTGGTTTTGTGCATATGCGCACACGGACACGACGCCCACGCACAGCTATCAATAATACATCCTGCGCAGAGCCCTCAGCCCTTGAAAGGGAAAAGCCTCACTTCCTCGGGAGGGAAGCAGCGAAGACCCAGCGAGACGCGCCATCCTCCTGTCATCTTGCATTTCCATCACGAGAGCGGTTCCTACGTTCAGGAAAGCTTTTAACGCGATGGCAGGAGCATCTGGGACAAAGCTGGAGAGGGTGGAAGACGAAGAAGGCAAGGCGGCCGGCCGCCTCGCCGTCCCCCAAGAGGCCCCTCCTTCAGCTGCAGCGAGGAGGGCCGGAATCCTAGCAAGGAGCCCGCGTCGAAGGGCCCAGAGAGACTTTGCTTTCCAAGCGGCGACGGTGGCCCACGCCCAGAGTGATGTTCTCACATTTTGGGGAACAGAGGGCAGGCTTCCACGGACTTTGCCAGTATCCTCTTCAGAGTGAAGAGAGAAATCCCATAAACCTTCAACTCCCAGTGCACAACCGATTGTGCAGCTGGTTGCACAACAAGCCTTACAACCAGCACAAGGCTGTGCATGCAAACAGGAGCTGGCAGTAAAAGGAGGAAGCTGTATGCAATTTCCCTTCTGCAACGGTGTAGTGCAGCAGGATACTGGCCTTTGCCTGTGCAGGATTCTGTTCCTGTCCCACCATTCTTTGGACTGGTGGTGGGTGCAAGTCTAGCCCCAGCCAAGCACCCTGGAAGGTAAAGATGAAATACAAGCCAGCATGCAAGAAGGGAGAACAAATTAGGAACACCCACCCCACCCCAAATATCTTTTCCATCATCTTCCCTGTGCTCAGAGCAAGCTTCTAAAGAGAAGTGTTAAGGCTCCCTGCATAATCCAGAATGCTCACTCTCCAGCCCTACGGATCACAGAAAAAGCTTCTACCCAGAAAGGAAGGTGTCCTGGAGTGAAGCTCATCCTCCACACCAGGAGAAGGGTGGAAATGTGCAAGGAGGGGGCAGGGTTGCCACGTTCCCCACTCTCTCTGTGTGTGTGCATTCATCTGCCTGCATTCCACAACACCTGAGTAAGAGTCCTCTCGGTCTGGCAACGTGGCATCCCCTCTCCCCCTCCCCTTCTCTGTTGGTCACAAGTAGACGCTGCTGTTCACAGGCCATCAGCCGCCGGTCTCCCAGCTCTCTGTCATGTTTGTGGGATGGCTTGCAGTGAGGGTACCAGGATCAGCCCCATGCAGCAAAACCTCCTGCTGCAGGCAACCTCCTTAATCCAAAAGGCCCTTGGCTGTCAAAGCTTTTCAGGTTCTGTCATGCAATTTCATAGGAAAAAAAAAAGAAGAAACCTAAAGGGTTGGAAATGACTCTGTGCCTACCAACAGTGGTGTGTGTGTGTGTTGCCGTAGTAGGTGTGAATATTGTTGTTTTAAATTCCAGAACAAAGCCAGTATTCATTCTCTCTCTCTCCTTCACTCACTCACTCACACACACACACATATCATCCCACGTGCACACAGAGCACAATTACAGCCAATACTTCCACCACTCCAACAGCTACACGAATGCAAGGCAGATCTGCAACGGCATTGGGTGGAGGGGGCGGGATCCATCACCGCTGGCAGGCTGCAGAGTTCTATGCCCTGGATTCACACACCCCAACTCTGCAGCAATTAACATTCTGAGGAAGGTTTCTTTCCTGCCAGGTAAGAGAGAAAAAAAGGGAAAGAGAGATGTAGCCGGTTCATCTGACTCCCAGACCTTTCACATCTCCTCTCACCCAAAATCTATTTAAATTGGTAACTGGATTGATTCTCATTACGAACTAAGAAGAAACGTAGCAACAGAAACGGTTTGCAGTGCCAAAAAGGGGCAGAAAGTCAGCGAGGAGGAAACGGTGTCTCATTGAGAACAAATCCCTCTTTAATGGAGAGTTCGAAACGGGTGAAGCTTTAAAATCAAGAGCAAGATCTTTTGCAGCTCAAGACCCAGACTCAGTTTCAGAGACAGACATTCAGGAGAGGGGCACACACCAAAGATGGGCAGGAGGAAAAGGAAAGAAAAAAATTGTCCCTAAAGCTTTGACCTGCAAGCGGGACCTGAAGGCCTTAGGAATGGACCTCCACAGATGGGAAACCTTGACCTCTGAGCGTTCGGCCTGGAGGCAGGCGGTGTAGCACGGCCTCTCCCAATTTGAAGAGACCCTTGTCCAGCAGGCCAAGGCCAAGAGGCAGACCCGAAAGCAGCAAAATCAGGGAGCTGGACAGGGGACAGATTGGATTTGTCTCCAGTGTGGAAGGGATTGTCTCTCTCGAATTGGCCTTCTCAGCCACACTAGACACTGTTCCAAGACCTCTATTCAGAGCACGTTCCCATTGTCTCTCGAGACTGAAGGATGCCTACTAAAGCTTTGACCTAAGGCTCTAGCTGCCAGTAACTAAGGAACAGCCTTTAAATCTTTTAGAATGAGAAGACTCCAAAGACAGTCTGGGCAACCACCAAAGAGACCACGCAAGGGTCACACTTGTCTAAAAAGAGAAGGAGTTACACTTTTAAGTCCCTCTCTGAAAGAGACAGCTAATAAATACAATGAGGTGTTACTCTCAGATCTGACACACACACACACACACACACACACACACACACACAAACTCCATCAAAAATACATAGATTGAGGGGACAATGTGCTTCAAAAACATGTAGGCCTTAATCCAACAGGTAAAGTGCCAATTAGAGTAGATGTACTGAATCAAGTTTGACCCAACTCCAGGAGGCAGTGGAGGACAGGAGGGCCTGGCGTGCTCTGGTCCATGGGGTCACGAAGAGTCGGACAGGACTTAACGACTAAACAACAAGCACTGAATCAAGGGCTGAATGGTGACTAAACACTTCTGTTCAATCCCAGTGATTCGATAGCTCTACTCAACGTTGAACTGTCAGTAGGATGCAGAACATAAATAGAAAATGGGACCGTTTTGCGAAATATTTTTGTATGTACAGGTGCAGACCCCTCCACCACCGAGAAAGAGGAGGGGGAAGAAGAAGGGGCAGGAGCAGCAGAAGAAACCACGTTTGGTGCAGGAACTTAAGAGCAGAAACAAAGAGGCCCTGAGTGGTGAAACCATGCGTGACAGCTTCGCCCACCCCTATTTCCAGCTTTATGAGACTGTGATTCTGTTCCACGATTCTACGGCCGGAGTCGAGACACTGAAGCGACCGCGCGGCTGTCCCCAATTTATCTTGGCATCTCCTTTGCCAAAAGCAGAGCTCAGCAATTATCGGCCTCCTCCAAGCTGGGCATCTGTTTCAATGCTGCATCTTTTTACTACCTCCAGATAGACTCATCCTTCTTTCTCAGATTCCAGATCCAAAAGGCGCCGGAGACATTTTGGGGAAGGAGGAAAACCACAGGCAGCTGTTGCTACCATCCTGTGCCAGGTTTCTTGACTTGGAAACCACAGAGAGGAAGAAGGAAGGGTGAAGTCAAAGCTGGGGTGCCCTCCAGCAAAGCTATTCGGGACTTCAGTGTGGCTCTTCCCCTCCGACGCAGAGACCTCAGCGCCACGAAGCTCAGCACCCTAAGCAGCCCCCCAGCACCGGTTGTCTTCCAGATTGTAGCGTCTGTTGACTGGATGACACCGTGATGTGGAGACAAACAGAATCAACTGAGCGCAGACCGCACGGCTCGGACTACCAGGGGCAGCAAAGTGTTATGTTCTTACCGTTAGCCGAGGCGAGCCATAGCCAAGCAGGGTTACGAACTACCCACCCTCTCCAGACCTCAGGGAGCTGGGAAAATAAGGGGGCTTTCACTTCCCTTGCCCTGGCTGTGGACTCTTCTGCCTGTTTTGTTCATCTTTTCTAGACACTTCTAGAAGCATCCTCAGGGAACCCCTGAAATCAACCGCTCTCTGCAGCTTTGCCTCTGACTTGTGTTTCAGGACTAGGAACACAAACCTGCACCAGTGGACCTTCTGGTCTCTAGCAGAGAACTTTTTTGTACACGGTGACATACGCACACACGCACACGCGCACACACACACACACACCCTGGCAACAGAGGCACATCCCCAAGAACCCCTTTTTGCTGTGCTTCTTCCTCTCCCTTCCCAGGACAGAGCCTTCTCTGCTGCAGCTCCTCCGTTGGCGGCTCTTTCTCAAGGGAAGTCAAGATGGATAAGCTTCTGGTGGGTCATCAGAACTGTGCTCTTCTGCCTCCTGTTTTGCTTTTAAAACTGCATTTTAAAAGGTGGGGTTTATTTTGGGGGGGCAATAAAAAGAATAAAATCCATGATCAGCCCTGGTGATCAGAGAAGCACTATCAAATATTTCTGGATTTTAAAAAAGAACAACAACACAACCGTTGTGGGTGCCTGCCTGGCAGGCCTTCTGGAGTCGTGAATTCCAAAGCCAGAGAGCCAGGCGAAGGCGAAGGTCAAGGCCATCCTCCTATCTGGTGATACCCAGGGTGGTGAAGTGGAAAACGTGATGGATTAGTGGCCTTGCTCGGAAATGGTAAAGCCACTGAAGCATCTCCTTTACCTTGAAAGCCCTGTTAGAGCCGAAAATAAGACAGGGTCTTATATTAATTGTTGCTCCAAAAAACGCAGTAGGGCTTGTTTTTAGGGGATGTTTTATTTCTTTCATGTACAACAATCTACATTTATTCAAAGACAGTCACGTCCTCTTCTTCTGGTTGCTGCACAAGGGTGGAGGGCGGGGTTTCACTGAACTGGGGCTTATTTTTGGGGTTGGGCTTATATGACGAGCATCCTGAAAAATCCTACTAGGGCTTATTTTCAGGTTAGGTCTTATTTTTGGGGAAACAAGGTATTAAGGACAGCCACAACAGGAACACCACTGTAAGAAAGGGCGCCCCGCTAGTGCTCTTTCTCCTTAAAAAGGAGATTTTTTGGTTCAAGTGCAGCCTTGCTGACGTCTTTATCTCCGTCACTTCTGCTCCACCTTTCTCCAGAAAAAGAGACCCTAAAAGGCAGCCCTGTATATCTCAACGGAGCCTATGCTGACCATACTGAGCAAGGGAACAGCTGGGACCTGCTAGAGAACCCAGCCAGGTCTGCCATGAGAGGCACATCCCCATGGGCCAGGGCAAGGCAGTTCCTCTTACCAACCAAGGCCACTGCTTAGGAGACACTAGGGTCCTCTTATGCGATGATGCCCCATTCCAGAGCTTTGAAAAGTTCCATTTTTTGAACGGGAACAACACTGGGAGATAAACTCCAACAGTGAATTTTCTGAGCTCTTCCCAGTTCTAGCCATCAGGCTTGAATTAAAGAGAGATGAAGCCGTACCAGTCTTCGAGGGGCAGTCATGAGATACTTCTAACGAAAACAAGAGAGGGGAAAACCTTTTGCTAAGACATAACTCACTCCCTGGTGGCTGTTTATTATTATGCAAAATGATGGAGCAGAAGAAAGAGGCCAAGAGCTGGCAGAAGAAATGAAAGCTATCCTAAGGGGACATGAGCTGGTTTTTAAGAACATTATTTAGAGCTTTTAAGCACACACACACACAACTTTTGCATAATCATTCCATGCTTTTATTAGCAATGAGCTTTGAAGTACAACAGCAGGAAGCTGTAATTCTTGCACTTCAGACCATGAGTGGAATATCCCAGACACATACACACACACACACACACTCTGTGTCCTTCGGAAAAGAGATGTAATTTTAATATTGCAGATGGCATTCTCTGCTTTCCAAGCCATGTCTACTAAATAATTTAATTATACTTTGCCTACTCCAGTGGAATCTTGAGCCTGAAATAAGCAGCAAGAAACTGCACACTGATTGGGGAGGGGGGGAGAGGGAATCACAGCTGATTTAAACAGAAAAGTGGTGGGGGGAATTGAGGTCTGTAATTCTGGAAACCTTCATGGCACTCCTCAGGATCTTTCTTTTCTTTTCAGTACCAAAGGTGGATTTGCTTCGCCCTCAGCATAAGCCACAATGTCACACCAGGCTCCTCAGCCCCATACCCTGCATGATCAAATGGAAATGGGCTGAGTCATAATAGGGAGGGGGAAAGGCCCCAAAGCTTCTTCCTTCTCCCCTTTGGGAGGGACTACAGTGCAATAGCAGAGCCGTGTCTGCCAGCCAAAGATCCTGAGTAGCTTCCTCTCCATGGGCTGCCAGGGGGGACCTTCTGCAACGGGAAGACGACAGAACGTTTTCCCATCAGAGACCCCCTTCCCTCAAAGCTCCTGTGTCTCAGCAGTTTTAGAAAAGGTAGCCGTGTGAGTCTGTGCCGGCATCACCAGGGAAAAACAAAATTAAAATTAAAAAAGAAGAAGAAGGCAAAAACGTGGTGGCACCTTAAAGACTTACTGCTCTATTTTAAGATGAGCTTTCATGGACAAGTCCACTTCCTCTGGCCTAAGAGAAGTCACTAGTTTGCTCATTCCTGGTGGAGGAAAACAGGGCAGTTGTCGGAATGGGGACAAGACGTGCATTTTGATCCCCGGAAGGTTTGTGGAGAAAGAAAATTGGTCAGCTTTTCAAGTCTCCCAAAGATTTCTTTCTCTTTGCAACCCCTTTAATTCTGCTGACTTTCTGAGACGGATATTACACGGCAAACTTTGCCTGGGAACTTTGCACCAGCCATTATCACAACCCCTCACACACACACACACACACCCCGCATCTGACCCCATTCACTGTTGCATCTCTGAAGCCGGAGGACGACAACCAGAGCTGCCCTCAGGACAGCCAGAGAGATCAGAAGGCTGCAGGGAAGAGAGCCGTTGCTTGAAAGGAGGGTCACATCCTTTATTTCCAGCTCTGTTTCAAGGGCCACCATCTCTAACACACTTTCTTGGAAATAAGTTCATAGAAATCATAAAAATCATAGAAAAGGGAAGTTGGAAGAGGCCCACAAGGCCATCAAGTCCAACCCCCTGCTCAAGGCAGGAATGCAATCAAAGCATAGCTGCCAGGTGATTATCTAAGTTTCTCTGGAATGCCTCCAGTGTTGGAGCACTCACCAATTCCTGAGGTCACTGGTTCCACTGTCGTACTGCTCTAACAGTTAGGAAGTTTTTCCTGAGATTCAACCAAAATCTGGCTTCCTGTAACTTGAGCCCATTGTTGCATGTCCTGCACTCTGGAACGATCGGGAACAGATCCTGCCCCTCCTCTGTAAGACAGTCAAGTGTTATCATATCACCCCTCTGTCTTCTTTTCTCAAGGCTAAACATGCCCAGTTCTTTCAGCCTTTCCTCATAAGGCTTGGTTTCCAGCCTCCTGATCCTCCTTGTTGCTTTCCTCTGAACTTGTTCCAAATTGTCAGCATCCTTCTTGAAGTGTGGTGTCCAGAACTGGACACAAGACTCAAGGTGAGGCCTAACCCGTGCCGAATAGAGGGGGACTAGTACTTTATGGGATTTGGAGACTGTACATCTGTCAATGCATCCTAAAATAGCATTTGCCTTTTTTGTAGCCTAAGTTGATTATTGATTGATTGATTGGATTTTTCTATCACCCATCTAACCCAATGGTTACTCTGGTCGGTTAACCATGAATAAATAATAGCAGCATAACAAAAACATAACATAATCAGTGCCAACACAATGGAACCCATGACCTCGAGAGGTGGCGAGCGCTCCTGTGCTGGAGACCTTCAAAAGAAAATTGGCCCACCCTCTGGCAGATCTGCTTGGATTTGGATTCCTGCCTTGAGCTCAGGGGGTGGGACTGGATGGCCTTTAGAGACCCCCTTCCAGCTCCATTAGTCTATGATTCCAACATAAAGCAAATAACAAATTAAATGAAATAATAAAACAACTGAGACATTTAAAACATGAAAACTGTTATTAAGAAAATTAAATACGGCGATAAGTCAATGAAAGGCTAGTGCACTCAGGTCTTAACTTGGCACATTTTGAAAGATTATAGTTCTATCTCTTTTAAAAAAAAAAGATAATAAAGCATACTGTTTTTGTGGCATTAAGAGCGCCGCAGAGGAAGACGAACAGGATCTCTCCCCAGGACGGGAGAATCCTGCCTCTTGGGTGGCAGACGCCTCTTCTGAAACCAGATGGGGAAGACTTTGTTCTAGGGAAACAAATCTGTTTTATTTAAACACGCACACGCACAACAAACCCATCTGAGATTTGGAGGGTGCTTTGTGATAAAGTTGCTTTTTGTTTCAATTGGAAGTGACTTTCTGCTCAGTTCCTGTTTCGTCAGGTGGGGCAGGTCCCCCCCACCCCACCCCAGGAAGGTCCCGACCCCAGGCCGGCTTAGCACAAGAGCAGAGGAAAATGGCAAATGGACATCTAGGCAAGAGCGCCAGCCTCCAAAGTGGCACCTTAAAAAACAAAACAAAAAAAGACTTAAGAAGGAGCCTTCAGTTATCTGCCCCCTTCCAGACCATGCTGGCCTTGCAGAACGGCACCCCCAAACTCCCCAATATATGTGGTGCACAGTGGGAAAGGAGGCTGCACTGGGTTTGTGGTGCGGGAACAGCTTCTGTTAAACAGAACCGGCAGGCCCAGTGAGCAAACACATACGTGAAAGGACGCCTTGCGCCGTTTGAATGAGATACTGGGTTTTGCAGGGGAAGAGACCGTCCCAAGAAACGGCCCTCGCACGTTGTGGTCCAAAACGTGGATTGAGCACAAAATACGGTGCCTCTCCCAGAGGGTGGGGAGGTCCCTCTTTGGGGGGGGGGGGTTTACACGGGAGCTGAAGTCCAAGAGTAAATCTTCCTGACCCGTGGGGTTCTATTCACCCCAAAAGACAGAACACTGCTAATGAGGATGCAGGTTAAGAAATAAAACAAACTAGAAGCCTGGTGGCCCGGGGTAATTTTTCTTGGACCCCTCTCCTCTCTCTCATTCCACCTTCGTCCGCCTCTTTTCTTTCTGTGACTCTTGAGAAACCCTGGCGAGCCTCACTTGGGCTCCTGCCGGCTGGAGCCTTCCAGGAGCTTCAGTCAAACAAAGCCGTTGTGTCTCCCAGCTCTGTTCAACATAGTACATCAGGAGAGGGGGGCACACTGGGGAGGGCACCCCTTCACACAGCAGTGGACGCGTCCTATTTTTAAATGATCTCCAGACAAAAACAAGGCAACAACAAAAAGTCCCCGCATGTAGAAAGCAAGTCTGTTTGTGAGAAAGGCTTAGAGAGCCAGCTCCCCTTTCTCCTACTGTGCTACATGCAGGGTTTTTTTTAATGGGGGGAGGCCAGGGCTCCAGAATCCTCCACCCTTATTTTGTGCAATGCATAGATCAGGAACAAAAGGTGGTTCCTTCTTCTGGGTTTGGGGGAAAGGAGGCACCTGGGACACACCCCTGACTTTCTGTCACCTTTGGACACCTTTGGTTATTGGGTAGAAATCTGGATGGAGGGATGGCATGAATAACCTTTTGTAGTGTCCTAAAAAAAGCAAAAAAAAAAAAAAAAGCAGAGACATCACCTTGCCGACAAAGGTCCGCATAGTCAAAGCTATGGTTTTTCCAGTAGCGATGTATGGAAGTGAGAGCTGGACCATAAAGAAGGCTGACCGCCGAAGAATTGATGCTTTTGAATTGTGGTGCTGGAGGAGACTCTTGAGAGTCCCCTGGACTGCAAGGAGAACAAACCTATCCATTCTGAAGGAAATCAACCCTGAGGGCTCACTGGAAGGACAGATCCTGAAGCTGAGGCTCCAATCCTTTGGCCGTCTCATGAGAAGAGAAGACTCCCTGGAAAAGACCCTGATGTTGGGAAAGTGTGAAGGCAAGAGGAGAAGGGGACGACAGAGGACGAGATGGTTGGACCGTGTCATCGAAGCGACCAACATGAATTTGATCAAACTCCGGGAGGCAGTGGAAGACAGGAGGGCCTGGCGTGCTCTGGTCCATGGGGTCACGAAGCGTCGGACACGACTTAACGACTAAACAACAACAACATTATGATCTGGAAACATTGTACACCACCCTGAATTCTTACTGGATGAAGGGCCATGCTTTAAATAAAATAGAAATTAGTATTCCCTCTCCAGATCTTGGTAGACGGTGTACACTGTGGTACCATCCTGTTCACATCTGGCCTGAAGGAAACCGTAGAAAATTTCTGAGAACAAGCCGCTTTCTCAGTAGCCGACGTCCAGCCGTGGGAAAGACGGAGGCAAAATATGTCCAGCAAACACTTGGTGCTCTGAACGCAGGACGGGCCAGGCTTATGCACCTTCACTACGGCTTTAATAAGGCAGCCATCAAGTGGAATGAAGTGAAGTGTGAACCTATTACAATTAAACGAACAACCCTATTTAATAAATCAGCTAGAATCAATTATTTATTTTAAACGACTTCGCCAATGAACCACCTCTATGTGCCCTTTGAAAAAGCAATTGTGCTGGAAATTAGTCAAACAGGCAGCTTTTCTTAAGCGCTCCCGCTTGCTCTCTTTCGTTTCTATTCTAACCCACAGCGGATGCCAGCAAGCAACCTTTGTTTGGACCCCTCTGAACCAGGATTGTAGGTTAATTCGGAGACACCAGAGAACCTTCTGCCCACCTGGACACAATGCAGCCCCGTAAGTGGCATACGTCATCCTACACACTTCCATTCATCCAATAAAGGCTCGCAGGACGTCAAAATGGTGAAACTCCCTTTGCACTAATTAATACTCCGTATCAGCCAGCAGTGCTTGCTTGGGGAATGTGCATTTTACTCCACACTCCAGCCCCCCCCCCTCAGCTGTTCTCAAGGTCACCCTCAACCCACAGCTGGAGGGGCCCGATTTGCACTCCTTTCTGGAAGGGTCCGTTCAGTTCTCATTTCTGCACACAGTTCCTCTGGATAATGATGAACTGATACGTGAATTCAAGGCAGCTCTGCTGATTACAGAATACGGCCAATGCACCCAAGACCACTGCCTGCCCTTAAAGGCGTGGGTTATGATGAGGAAGCAAGCAGGGATCTGGCAGAGCCCAGGACTAACTTCCAGGAAAGCGTGTCCACGTAACTACTAGGATGCATTTTCAGCGGTTTGCTTGAAGCTGAGGAAACAGGTTGGGGAAACACAAACACATGCACTGGTTACACAGGGTTGTTTTTCTCTCTCTTTCTTCCTTTTCCTGTCTGCATTTAGAAACACCATCTTCTGCTGCCTGGAGCAGGTTCTACTGACAGTGGAAGCTTTTCCAGGAGAGCGCATTGCCCGGTCCATTCTGCCTCCTCCAAGCACGACCCCAGATGCTCAGCATGGCGGTTTAGCTCAGTGTGACCTCTGAACAAGGGCTGCCCTTTTGCTAACACAAGGATGGCAGGCAGACTGCTCTCCACTTCCCTTCTTAGGCGGACTCAGGGCCCTAAATTCCCTCCTGCTGGACTCAGCAGCAGCCAATGCGCCTGGCCAGATTTCTGGGACTTTATGACACACCCCAGCACACCCCTTGTAATTCCGTGTCATCTAAATCCAAAGAAGTTTTCCAGAAAATGCAAAAATTCCCCTTGTTTGCAACTTTTATGTCCTCTGATAAAGATACTACTCAACCCAGATGTGTGTTTTTCTGTCTGCAGATCATATAACTTCTTTTTCTTATTCTACTTGGCCCTCAACACTTTGACTGAAACAAGTCCCCCCCAAACCCTCAAAATAGACGTTACCATTTTAAGAGCAACGAGGTCAGTTGGGAAGTTCTCTTACCATCTTCTATAGAATGACAGCATCTTCTGCCCCAAGGCCAATTGGGGGTGGGGCAACCCCACTTCGGCAGGATATCAGCAAGTTAAACGAAAGAAAAGCCAACTGTGCATTGGCTAGCACCTGTGACACCACCAACACATTTCAGCATCCCAACGGCAGACTTACATTTACCCCAAAGTGTGTGGGCGACATTTTAATTTTATTTTTAAGGCAGACATTGTACCTGAAGTACAAGATGAAGGGCAAGATTCATCTGGAAGCATTCAGCTTAACTGTGTAAGGTAAGCGAACAGGGCAGAAATTGCATCAGTGGCCAAGAATGTCTTATGTATCTTCATTTCACTCAGAAATACTCCGCGAAACCATAAAATCCCACCAGCCTCAAAGACGTCACAAAACCGTGTGAACTTACTGAGCTGTAGAGGTACCCCTCGGCATTCATGGCCACGTAGAGGCCGGCTTTCACACCTTGGATGGCCACCACACGAAGCCCCACGGGAATCAGATTGAAGAGGGCTGGGAAGAGAAAAAAGGGATCAACCATGAATCGGGTGGTGCTTCAGGAATGGGGGGGTCACCTAGTTCAGCACCCCAATACCAGTCAGGCCGTACCGCCTGTTGGCGCTCTGTGCCCCTGCGCATTATGGGATTAACCTCTCTGATCCCAGCCAAATTACTCCATACAGAGGTCAGAAGAGAAACGGAGGCAGGCCAGAGAAAGGCAGCAAATCTGGCTTTTCAATCGGTTTGCTGTTGAGGACGAGGCCCCTTTGGAAACCACTGGAAGCCATGTATTCTAAGGAAACGATGCATGCAGATCAAGAGCCCTGTCTATGCCAATTTCCCAAGCCCCTTTTCCTACCCCCTTATTTCTGCATCAAACAGAGGCGTCCCCGGCTTCGTGTCTGTTGCCGGCCACTCTCCAAGGGGCCAGGAACAGGCCAGTTCAGTCATGCCACCATTCCTGCTGTCACATAAAAGGAGAAGGGGGGGGGGAAATGCTCGAGCTGAGTTCTTCCTTGTCTAAATTCATTCCACTTGTCATTTTAATGAACACCCATCCGATACCTATTTGTACGCTCAGGGTGTGTTTTGCATGGTTTACAATGGAACTTATTTCCATGTTTTTACCGCTGTTCACCCGAGCAGCTCACTGTAGTAGAAGAAAACTAATAAGCAGGGACGTTTCCTTCTGAAGAGATACCCAGAATCCTTGTGTTGCCTGAGCCTCAGTGACAGCCAGATTCACAGATTTCTTTTATAAATGAATGATTATGGAGATGTCTGCTCAGTTTCCACCCTTCTTTTCAAAGCAAAAAGCAAAGCTTGCTGCTTCTGTACCACCCCATAACGCTTCAAGCACTCTCTGGGCGGTTTACAAGTTAATTATGCAGGCTACACATTGTCCCCCCCCCCCCCCAAGCGAGCTGGGGACTCATTTTACTGACCTCGGAAGGATAGAAGGCTGAGTCCACCTTGAATCTACCTGGGATTGAACCCCGGGTCGTGAGCACAGTTTTTGGCTGCAGTACGGCCGTTTAACCACTGCACCATGAGGCTCAGTTTAAAGTAATATAGGACTGGCAGTTGAACAAGGACCCGCCAACCAACTTACACCTAGCCCTCTTCAAATGCTAAAAGCAAATAAATGCTAAGAGCCTCCCCACCCACCGCTCTTCCTCATCTTCGAGTCTCCTCCGAGGAAGTGAAAAGCTATGGGAGTGCCCCAGAGGTCCGCCAGATAAAATTTCACTTCACCTCAGTGGTTTTGCTAGGGTCTCTCTAGCTCTGGTATAAGGGACGTGGTGGCGCTGCGGGTTAAACCGCAGACGCCTCTGTGCTGCAGGGTCAGAAGACCAGCCGTCGTAAGATCGAATCCACGCGGCGGAGTGAGCGCCCGTTGCTTGTCCCAGCTCCTGCCAACCTAGCAGTTCGAAAGCACGTAAAAATGCGAGTAGATAAATAGCTACCACCACGGTGGGAAGGTAACGGCGTTCCGTGTCTAGTCGCGCTGGCCACGTGACCACGGAAACTGTCTTCGGACAAAACGCTGGCTCTATGGCTTGGAAACGGGGATGAGCACCGCGCCCTAGAGTCGGACGCAACTGGACTAAATGTCAAGGGGGAACCTTTACCTTTACCTCTAGCTCTGGTAGGTGATCAGAGATAAGATCAAGATATTTAAACTCTAAACAGGCCCCTTTTGAGTTTCCTGGATTTGCCACCAGACATGCAAAACAAAGCAGAGAAGAGAGACGTATATAAAATAAACCGTGTTCTGACTAAACTTCCCACAAGGACTGCATTTTGGGCAACCATGTGGTTCCAAATAGGAGGAAATCTTCAAATTTCAAATGTATGCAATTTTTTAGAAGTTTTAGGCCCTCTTTTTTGAAGCACATCATGAGTTTGGCCAGAAGGACAAGCAAACTTTGTGAAAAATGACCCCCTTGTTCCAAGTCAGCTTTTTTAGCCTCGGCACGAAAACAGTTCCCAGACCTTTCCTGCGACAGCCAGAGCCCAAGCCTAGCAATTAACAAGTCTATTTATAAGCGTTTTTGACTAGGAAAAAATGGAGCGCATCACCACAGATAATGAAGGTAAATGGCCGCCATCACTCACTCCCGGGCACCCATTTGTCTTGTGATGAAGGTCTGCCTCAGAGATGACTGATCAACAAGGAGGACCTCATGGCAGAGGCCACTTTCTGCCTTTCCCACACCTCGGTTTTCAACTCAAGGTCCCACTGAAAGCAGAAACACGAGGCACTGGCTGTAAGAAAGGGGTTTCGAGCGCTTCTCTGGTGCTGACCACGCAGAAGGCGCTCGTCCGAGGGAGGACCGTGGTAGCAGAAAGCCCTCCACCGTGCTGATGGTTGGCCATGCACCGTTTCCGGGATCCAACACTCATGGCCAGTAAGCCCTCAACGTAACTTTTAGTCTGATCACGACAGGCCCTCAAGGTGCATGAGATTCAGGTTCTTCTTTACACAAGAGGCGAGGATAGGCCAAGCAGGGAAATAAAACAATTTCCCCTAACCGCACTTCCATGAAGAATCTCCATCAGATCGGTCGGCGGTGCGGCTTCTTCTTCTTTCACACAACAACGGATGTTGGCTTGGCCGAAATCCATCAGCGTTCATGTACTTTTGCTGTAACCCAAGCCCTCGGATTTGCTCCCTTGGGTATTCTGCACACTGCCAGCAGACGGGGTGGTACATGACTTCCTTTATTTACCTCAGCTTCCTTCTCTCTTTCTTTGTATCAGAGCATTGCACACTTTAAAATTATGGATGTATATGAAATATAGGTAAAATTAAAAACAAATTAAAATGTCAAGATAATTAGACTGTCTTTGACCAGAAGCGGGCTACTTCAACAGTGTTATCTCGGCCATTGGCTAGGTCTTCTTTTGTACAGGTGGCGGGGCATAAATGGTGTGCACATTAAGTGCTGCACTGATTGAAGTTCTCCACAGTCACGGAAAATTTGTCCTATATCCAAGTAGCCCCATTTTACTTGGTTCTTCTTTGATCTTCCTACCTCAGCTAGCCTTGGTATAGACCTCGTGTGATGGTCTGACCGGCGGGAGCATCCTTGAGGTTCAACGCGCTGGGCTGTGGAGTCTCCTTCCAAAGGTTTAGGGCAACTAAGCCCAAACAGCAAGTCCTGAAACAGCCAGGTAAGCTGTAAGATGATGGGGGTTGGACGAGGGAGTAAACTCTGAAGAGGAAAAGAGGCTGACAGACTCAAGAGGAGGAGAAGGCAGGCAGGCAGGCGAGGAAGAGACGCAGGGCGCTTCCACCCTGCCAGCTGAAGAGTCGTTTGCTTGTTGAGGCGTCTTCCTAACCATCCGCTTAATCAGACCATTGTCTCTAGCGATTTCAGGGACTTCAGTGAATTAGGTGATTGTTTTAGTGCTGCTTCAGGTTTTATTGCTGGACTTTACCGCAGTTTATAATGCAAGATTATAAACTAAGAACTGCCTTAAACGAATGAGTAGAAGTAAACCGATCAGGAGCTGACAGGCAGCAATTCTCAGAACCAAGCCGGGGAGCTCGGCCTCAGGACCCAGGCGGCGGGTTTCCACAGGCTTCTGGGGCGTGGAGGCACTGAGCAGAAGAGAGGAAGGCGAGAGACAGCATGGCAAAACCAGAACTTACAGCTGAGGAAGAAGGAAGGAGCAAAGAACTAGTCTTCTCCGGGGAAAAGGAGGGTGAGGGTGAGCGAGTCCACACACACACACCCCAGCCCCACTCCCAGACCGCAGGCCATCTCGGGCAGAGGATATGTGCTGGACACAGGGATCCTGAGAAGGCAGGCTGCCTGGGGAGCTGAGCTCCCGGGAGGCCGGGTGCTGATCCACAAAGGACGCCTGGAGCCGAGCAAGCGCAGGCGAGAGGCATCTCAGCACCTCAGAGATCCTGCATGTGTGGCCTTGATCTACACATAGGATCCTCCACACGTGGTAAACCACAGACCCTGAAGTTTAATCCAGAGCTTAACCAATGACCCCTCTGGCTGGCGGGGGGGGGGGGGAGAGGGAGGGATTCTGGAAAGCTGTAGTCCAAAAGAAGTAACTTTTGCATTTTCTGAGCAGCCCAAATGAGGAGTCGGGACAATCCTGCGGTGAATCTCTGCTGGCTAAGAGGCCAGGTTGAAAAGGACTACTCTGAGCATCCTTCCAACACTAATTGTTGGATCCTCCTCTGGAAAATTTGCATTTTAAATGGCAATCAGGTTATTTTTAACTAGGTTTCAATAAGGAAAGCTGATTTGGCAAAAAAGAAATTCAGTTTATTATCCCGCGGGAAAGTGCTGCATTTTCATGGAAAAATAAGAAGAGGAAGGAACAGAGCATGTTTTAGCCAGCTCAGGAGGTGGCCTTGTGGAAAAGGAAAAGCTCACGGAAGCAAACCTAGCCCTAACCCTAACCCTAACCATTAACCCTTAGCCCTTTCCACCCTGGGGCTCCCTTGCAGGCCATCAGGGAAGCAACCATCCAATGAGTAAACAACACACAAGGCGTCTCAAAACAGCCTGCCTCCCCAAAGGATCAACTCTACCTGCTCGAAACAGGTTGCCCCCAAAGGGCGACTGTCAGGAAATGGGGAAGAGTCTGGCCACCCTGCCCTTTCCTCCCAGCCACGAATACCCATCCGTGGCACACACGAACCACGGGTGGGGCACCAAGGAAAATCAGCTAAGATGAAATCATGGATGATGATTTGTTTTTTAACTATAGCAGCAGAATGCATAACTTGAAGGACTGCCTTTTTTTTAAATTGCCTTCATGTTCTACAGTTCTTTTACCAAAAAAGCACACACACGTAACACTGCAAAAATTTCCTACAACATTGCTGTTGTTGTTGTTTGTGTTTCTTCCACATCATTTCTAATGCCTTTAAATCTTAATGCAAGTGAGAAATATAATAGCAGGAGGCCTGTAAACACATAACTGTCGTTGTTGGTACAAGTGAACATTTTATTATTCTTTTTTTTCCCTTCATTATTCTTTAATGATGGGAACCAGGGCTGTTTCAACAGAATATCATCATCATCATCATCACCAACTTCGAACTGCAGAGCTATGAATCACTGAGTCCAGCCCCACTCAAGGAGGCCCGGGGGGGGGGGGAATCGAACCCCCAACCTCTGGCTCTGCAGAGTGATCTGGCAGTTCTGGCAGAGCGTCCTTGCAAGTGACTTGATGGCCCACAAGAACCATCAAGGTATCAAAGGACCAAGAGTGGCCGCTTCAAGGGGTGTCTGGATGAGGCCCTTCCTGGGCCAGCTGTGCCGTTCTTGGCCCTCTGCTGTTCTCTCCAAAGCATTGAGCACCCGAGCACGGCTTTTCTCTGGTGCCGGGGAGGCAGCTGTCCCCTTCCTGGGTCTGCGCTCCCTCCCCAGACTTCCCCACCTGCCCTCGGGAGAGCTCTGGCTTCCTTTCCCTTTCTTGGAAAGAGCTCAAAACCCTTCCTTGGTTCGGGGAACGTTTTCCTTCTTCTCGCCACCTCCAGGCAGCAGCAGCTGCCGCCCGGGGTGGGAGGACGGGGGTGGAGGCTGGGAGCGAGAAGAAGGATGACAGAGAACCTTCTTTAGAGGGGAAATACTGACAGGAGCACCCAGGGCAGGAGACAGCTGCCTTCGCTAGGAATTGAATGCTCCCCATACACGGGCCACCATCAAAGTGGGGTGTCTGTGCCATAGGGCGAGAGGAGGCAGTGAAGGTGGTCGACCATCAGGTAGCGGAAGGAGACGGGAGGAGGGAAACTCACTGTAGTCGCTGTTTTCATCTTTGGTCCCATCGATCGCCCCATCTGGGAGCATCTGTAGGAAATACCCTTGCTGGCTGAATAACCTTGTCACGATGCCTTTCAGCTGAGGTTCTGCAAAAAAAAGGAGAGAGAGAGAAAAAAAGGGGGGGCTAAGTATGACCAGGTGAGTCTTTCTAGCCCAGGGTCTGTTCCGAAACCTCCCCTCCCCTCCAGACCTTGTGTCAAAGGGGCTTCTTTGGACCACAGCGGCCAGGATCCAACCCCCAAACCCAACACAGAGGCGGCTGGCTGCGCTCTACTGATCCCGTCACACCAAGATGACAAAGAAAGAGAGTGAAGGACCAGCAGGTGGAACAGACAGGAGGAGGCAGGATCCCCAGGGATCAGAGGCGGATTTAGCATCTCCCAAACGCCTCCCATAGATGTGAATGGCTCCCACTCACCCTGTGGGGTGAAAGAGACCGTTGCTGTCATCAGAAAGCATCGCTGTAGAGGCGGAGCGCGGCCTCTGCCTTAGGGATGGACGGCATGGAGTGATAAGCTCCCACTGGGACTAGCAGGGGCTGGTGACCCCCATCGATTGCGGGCAGTGAATGCCTGCTGTCTTGAGTTTTAGTTCACACTTTACAGGAGTTATCCCGGGCGCCGCACTCTAAGGGCCAATTAGACTCAGCACCTCGGAGAGCTCCTTCCGATTCTGAACGATCTGGCTGAAAACCAGAGCTCCCCAGCTGCTGCTGGCTGGAATCCAGGCTGGCCTTGAAGCTTGTCTGGGGTGGGCAGAAGACCAGCTGGCTCTGGGCTTGCCACAGGGGCACTGAGAGCAAAGGGTGGGAGTCATGCTTGTTCTCCCTCCCCACTCCCACCCATCCTAAAATTTCCCGGGGGTGTGTGTGTGGCAAACATGAGAGGCTTTGATGAGGTTTCAGCCAAGAACTCCCAGGTTCACAGCTCTCCGCCTTCGCCATTGGTAACACTCACATACACTGAATGGCGGATACCAAACAGCTCAGGGGCAGCAAAAAGGCAGAGCCAAGATGGAAAATCTCCAGCCAGAGCTGTGCTCTTCTCCTGCTGCCCTGGAAAGCTAACCCAGCGAAACTCTGGACCCACTGTGGATCAATACACAGTAAGACCTGGCTCTGTGGCATGGATGGGCTCAAGTCCCACCCACCCAATGCAGGGTCCAAAGCGGACGTCAGCATATTAGCATATACCAGTCTCCAGTTTGTGCCGTTCTTGAGGGAAAAGTCCATAAGGGGCAGCTCCCCAACTTTCTGCACACATACGCTCCAGGAACTATGAGAGATTTATGCAATAAAAAAGTGAAAGGGCTCATTCAGAACAAAAGCTTGTGGTCGGAGAAAGGCTACAGAATGAGCTCGAGCGGCTTGGGACGCAGCCCGCCATGCTCTTGAGTCGCTCTCACTCATTTCAATGGGAGAAGCTTCCCACTGGCTGTGCATCCTTTGCTCTTGGGAGCAGGGGAGCCATCCACATTAAAAAAAACCATTAAAAGACAGTACCACCCTAAATGCACACCGGATTTCAAAGCTAAGAAGGGTCAGACCTGTTGAGTCCTTGGATGGGAGACCACCAGGGAATGCTTGGGGTCAGTGGCGGCAGGGGTGGGGGCTTCTAAAATCACGAGATCACCCCGAACACAGCAACCTCATTTCATTTCAGCAGCTAGACGTGACTCGGCTTGGTTAGGAAAGAAGCCCAGCAGAACTCTGGGGAGTGAACTCCGCCAGCTGCCTTGGGTTCTTTTTAAGGAGAAAGGCGAGATACAAATATTAGAAAGAAAGAAAGAAAGAAAGAAAGAAAGAAAGAAAGAAAGAAAGAAAGAAAGAAAGAAAGACACCAAGGCCCTTAACTCAGCAGGAGGCAGCTTCCTCCGTTTCAAAGATGATAGCCATGAGGATGATGTTTTCTATCAGGCAAAGTGCTCCAGATTTTCTTGCTTGGCAACTCCCACTGGCCACCGCCAGCACAGTCAAAAGTAGAGAATGGCGGGCGGGAGGGGGGGGCAGCTCTTCTTTATATAATAAAGCCTCATATATTCTCTGTGTGGGCGATGGACATGAATGTGGAATTTTTATTGCATTTTTTCAATGCCGTAACTTTGTTTTCAGTTGTTGAACACTGCCAAGAGGATTCTGTCAAAAGGAAGTGAATACATGTATTTTTATTGGTTCTAGTATTTTGAGCAGCTTGCATATCCTTTTAAAAAAGACAAGACAGAGAGAAAATAACTCTGCAAAGCATTTACAAATATTTGCATTTAAAAAGGGGGGAGGTTTAATTGAGTTAATTTGGCCCTGACTAATGCAAAAATAATTAAGGGACACAGGTGGCAGGAGAAGACAGCTATGCCGAAAAAGGTTCCAACTCTGAATGTCACTCCAACATTTATCACACAGACTCCAAAAGAAGCCAGAAGCGCCATCTTTTCCCATATCCAAATAAACCAGCTGGGATGCGTGGAAAAGCCATAGAAGTACATTCCATATCATTTTTGCAAATCTGTTGAAGAGCATATTTAGCCGAAAAGGCACAAAATAACCACATGTATGAATAAAGCCAAACTCTTGCCACTCTGGGCAGGGACCGAAGGGTCCCCACCAGCCCCAGGACTCAGCCCACCCTGGGTTGTGCCGCTCATAACCTTGGGAAGGCCAGCTGATTGACTGTGTTGTCTCTACTCCATCTGCAGAATCTACAGTTGCATCACACAATATTGGTGCCTTTTGTTGTTATTACTTGCAATCCTTCTTGAGTGGAGGGAAAGTGCTGGACTATATGAGTACAGTTCATCTTAGGCAAAAGCAAAACGGAAAAAAAAATACAGAGACATGGTGGCACCTCAAAGACTAATTGCTGTATTTTGATGTAAGCTTTCATGGACAAAGAAGTGGACACATGTGGCTGAGAATGTGGACTTCTCCAAGGAAGCTCAGATTAAAATACAGCAGTTAGTTTTTAAGCTGCCGCCATGTCTTGGTCTTCTTTATTTTTTATTTTCCTTTGGTTTTTGCCTGAGACGCTATTACAGAATAACACAGCTGCCTTTTCTAAAACTACAATTAGGAAGCATCTGAAACACATGGAACGTACAGAGAGAGGAGGTGGAAGACTAGCAAGACGAAGCAGTGGAGGAGAAAGTGGAAGAGAGAACAAGCATCAGGGAAGAAGCACCATGGAAAAGAGTCACAGTTAGGCACACAAGAAGGAGAAGACACGCTTCACCAGTGGAACTGCAAAACCACTTTCCGATTCTGGAAGAGGAGTCGGGCAGAGAGCGTGCAGAGAGGAGAGCCCACCGGAGGACCCGAGAAGGGCTGAAGCTCAGCCAAACACGGTCACTGAACCCACCCCCTACACAAAGAGGAAGAGAAGAGCAGGGGTCGTAGGAGACGCCCTACTGCGAGGGATTGAAACTGAAACATGCCGGGAAGATCCAGGGACCCGCCAGGAAGGCTGTCTCCCTGGAGGAGAGAGGAGGGATGTGACAGAAGGCCTGCCATCCCTCGTAAAACCCACAGAGGCATCTCCCTTTCCTCTCATCCACATGGGAACAAATGGCACAGCCACGAGGAAGTGTGAAGAAATCACGTCAGGCTTGGAAGCTCTGGGAGGGAAACTCAAGGACTTTGGGGCCCAGAGAGTCTTCTTCTCCAGCCTGCCATTACTCAGAAGAGGAACAGAAAGGGAAAGGAAAACACTTTGGGTGAACGACTGGCTACAAAGGGGGTGCCGATGCGGGGGATTTGGATTATGGGACCACAGGCTAAGCTTCCGGGAAGATGGACTGCTGAGGAATTGATGGGTTGCGCCTCACGAGGACTGGGAAAAAGGTGTTTGGCCGCAGCATGGAGAGCGTCCTCAGGAAGGCTTTACACTGAATTGGAAGGGGGAGGGAGACACAAGCACAGAGGTAAAGAGAGAGGAAGGCTTATATACCAAATGAGGAACAGACCGAGCACCTCTAATGAGGCCCAATAATAATCTCCAAAAAAAAAAAAAAATGTGGGAAGGAAAGCAGGCCACAAACCACACCATCTCTGGTGTCTGTACACAAACGCCAGGAGCACAGGAGACAAACAAACAAGAAGAACGGGAAATCCTCGTTCAGGAGGGCAAATATGACTGGATGGGGAATAACTGAAACTTGGTGAGATGATTCCGATGACTGGAATACTGCAATTAAAGGATACAAATTGTTCCAAAAGAACAGAAAGAATAGAAAGGGAGGAGGAGCTGCACTATATGTCAAAAATACATATTCCCGCACAGAAATATGTGTTGCAATTTTCTCCTACAAAATGTGGAGAAAGAAACTAGAGGAACAGCTGTCCAGGATTTGATCTTGACCAATAGAGATGACTTGGTGGAAGGAGTGGCAGCAAGAGGAACTCTGTGGGGAAGTGACCAAGTTGTACATTTCTTGATTTCAAAGGAAACCAAAGCAGAGTGCAGTCACACATATACGCTGGACTTTAGGAAAGCCGATTTTAATAAACTCAGAACAAGTATAGGAAAGGAAATCCTAAGAGGAAAAGGAGTTCAAGATGAGTGGGCATTTGTTAAAAAGGAAATTCAAAAGGCACAGTGATAAATAAGAACAACAAGAAAAAAAGATGGAAGACAGCAAAAAAGACCAATGTGGCTTCACAAAAAGCTCAGAGAGGACCTAGAAACAAAACAAAACAAAACAACGTATAGGAAGTGGAAAGAAGGCCAGGGCACAAAGGAAGAGCACGGACAAGTAGCAAAGAATTGCAGAGGTGGCATTAGGAGGGCAAACGCTGAGAATGAGCTGAGGTTAACTAGGGACACTAAAAGCAACAAAAAAGCATACTTTTTAAAAAAATTATTAATTAAAGAAAAACAATAAGAACAATACTAACATAAAATGTGTATACATACATGCAGTAATACAAACATTTTCCCCCTGTGCCACCATCACCCTTGGGACCAGATAAGAAAATATTTCCCTTTCATCTCTTTTCACCCCATTCCACTCCAAAAATACATTGATTCTTCTGCTGGCTCAAAAAAAGCATTCTTCAGGTACATGTGTAGCAAAAGACAGAGAAAAGAAACAGTGGCTCAGCGGGGATCTGAAAATGATACCATGCAACGAAGAAAGGGCAAAGGTGCTCAATTCCTACTTTAGCTCGGTCTTTCCCCAAAAGACAGACTATGAACCTCCAGACAAATGTGAAGTACAAGTGGAGGGGATAGGATTGCAGCTTGAGATTGATAAACAGTCAAGGAATGCCTTACTATTTTAAATGTTCAAATCCCCAGGACTAGATGGACTGCATCCAAGAATATTGAAGAACTGGTCAAAGACCACTGTCCATCATTTTCTTGAAATCATGGGAAATGGGTGAGGTGTCAGATGACTGGAGGAGGGCTAATGCTGTCCTTATCTACAAAAAAGAGCAAAAAGGAGGAACCTGGGAACTACAGACTAGTCAGCCTGACAATCCCAGGCAAAATTCTGGAACAGATCGTAAAGCGGTCATTGTGCAAGCACCTAGTAAACAAGGCAGTAATAGCTAGAAGCCAACATGGATTTGTCAAGAACAAATCCTGCCAGACTAATCTGTTCTCATTTTTTGATCGGGTAACCTGCCTGGTAGACAGAGGGAATGCTGTAGAAATAGTATATCTTGACTTCAGCAAAGCTTTTGAAAAAGTGCCCCATGATACTCTGATTAGCAAACTAACTAGGTGTGGGCTGGACAGATCAAGTGTCAGGTGGATACACAAGTAGCTACAGAATTGTACTCAGAGGGTGATGATTAATGGGTCCTTCTCTAACTGGGAGGAGGTAACTAGTGGGGTACCCCAAGACTCAGTCCTGGGTCTAGTGCTCTTCAACATTTTTATTAATGACCCGGATCAGGGGATACAGGGAATACTAATCAAATTTGCAGATGACACAATATTGGGTGGAATAGCTGGAAGACAGAAACAAAATTCAAAATGATCTGGATAGGCTTGAGCACCGGGCTGAAAACAACAGAATGGAATTTAACAGGCATGAGTGCAAAGTTCTACACCTAGGGGGAAAAACCCCCCAAACACACAGTTACAAGATGGGGGATACCTGGCTCAGCAATACTATGAGTGAGAAGGATCTTGGAATTGTCGTAGATCACAAGCTGAACCTGGAAGAGCCAACAGTGTGATGTGGCTGTAGAAACGGCAAATGATATTTTAGACTGCATTAACAGAAATATAGTTTTCCAAATCCCGTGAGGTACTACTTCCCCTTTATTCGGCACTGGCGAGACCTCATCTTGAATAATGTGTCCAATTCTGGACACTACTTCAAGATGGATGCTGACAAACTGGAACAAGTTCAGAGGAGGGCAAGAAGGATCAGGAGCTGGAAACCAAGCCATATGAGGAAAGACTAAAAGAACTGGGCATGTTTAGTCTTGAGAAAAGAAGACTGAGGGGAGATATGATAACACTTTTCAAATACATGAAAGGTAGTCATACAGAGGAGGGGCAGGGTCTGTTCTCAATTGTCCCAGAGTGCATGACATGTCATCATGGGATCAGCTACAGGAAGCTAGATCTTGGCTGAATATCAGGAAAAACATCTTAACTGTGAGAGCAGTACAAAAATGGAACCCATGACCTCGGGAAGTGGTGAGTGCTCCAATGCTGGAGGCATTCAAGAGAGAGTTAAACAACCATCTGTCTGATCTGCTTTGATTTGAATTCCTGCATTGATCCGGGGGGTTGGACTCAATGGCCTTTTGGGCCCTTTCCAGCTCCATTATTCTAGGATTCTATGAGAGCCAAGTTCCTAGTATCTGGACGGTCTCTTCAATCATGTAGCTTCACTCCTGGTCAGATTTAGGCTCCTCAATTATCCTATCATTCAATGGTCCCTGTCTGAAATGATCGTCTAGTCTCTGATGCTGCCTAACACGCCTAGCAGCTTTCTCGGTCTTGGCGTTCTCTTCCAGCAGCTCACCAGAGGCTTCATTCTGCAATATTTATTTACTGATTTCTGCAAATTACCAACGGCATCTCTGCTGGTAAGTGCCACACAAAATGGCCCCATCGAACAGATTAAGACAATAACATTATGTGAAGCTTATTCTTACCGGGCCAAGATGGATGTTATTAAGTAACGGTTAACTGGAGGCAGCTATAGAGAAGGATTGGGGAGCAGTTGGAGGCCAACGCTGACAACATCATCTTGGCCCATGGTTTCCTCCCCCACTCTGCAGTTGTGTCTCTCTCTCTTGCAGCTGTCATGCCACAGTGCAGGAGAAGACAAGAGCTGCCATCTTCTGCAAATTCCCCAGGGAAGCGGCAATGCTAAGCTTATCCAAGGGGTTTCCACCCAGCAAATGGGGTTGGTTCATGGTGGGGCCACCTCCAGAGCAGGATTCTCAAGCATGCATCGCAGTGAAATGAAAGGCTTTTCTGCATTTATCTCAGCGGGGTTTGGCGAGCTCTGTGAACCTGGCACAGGGCACCAGCAGAGTTTTCCAACCACACAGATCCCGTCTTCCGGAAGCCATTTCCTTCGTGATCATACAGATCAAGACAAGGAGCTCTTCCGTTTGGGAGGAACAGAGGAAGCTGCGCTCTGCTGAGTCGGCCCCTGATCCGTCCAAGCAGAGCATGGGGAGGGTCCTTTTTTGGATCACATCTCCCATAATCCTTTCACCAGCAAGGCCCCCTGCCATGTGGGCTAGGGGATGATGAGAGCTGTTGTCCCAAAACAAAACAAAACAAAAACACCTTTTTTCAGGCTCTGTGAAAGAGCATCCCTTTTCGACTCTAACTCCCAAACTGGCCACAGTAGCTGGAGGAGGCTGGATCCTCAGCAGTCCATTTTTCCAACCTCCAAGCATAAGCTCGCTAGCGTGTGCTGCTCTCACTGGCAGTTGCACCTCAGTACTTCAGACAAAGGTTGCCCCACCGCTTGCCCCCTGCTCAAAACTGACAGAAATTCGGAATCCTTCACACAAAGCATGTGTGGTCCCCCCACCTGAGTGAGACCCCATCCCTTAGCAGCAGAACGGAACCAACACAGCCTTCTACATGCTAGAGCGACAGAAGAGGCAGGACAGGGCAGAGAGAGTCCAGATTTTTACACCCTCTTCAGGAGTCAGAGATTTCCAGCAGGGGTGGAGAGAGACGTCCAGGCTTCTGCTCCCTCCCTGTGGTCAGGATCCTATTGGGCACCCGCAGAACCTTTTATGTTCTGCCCGTGCAACGTGCAGCATCAATGGGCCTCTTGCAGAAGGCTGGCTTGTCCTTGTGGGGAGAAGTGCAGAGGCCCTCCCCTTGAACCCGGCCCATGTACAAGCAGAGCTGCTCATCCTCCGTCTGTTGCACAATCATTTTGAGGGAACAAGATTTCAACCCATATCTTCAGGAGCACAGAAGACAACGTTGCTCTTGCTATGCGCCACCAAATTCCTTCAGACGTACGGCACCGAAGGAGGTCCCTTCGGATTAGGTAATATTCAGCATTCAGCAAATAAGGCCATATTCTGATGGTTCTGCATATAAAACGCATAAAACGTAGAGGAAGGCAAATGCCTCAGAGAGGGGGGTGAATCTCTTTGCCCCTGTGATCACAGGAGCATTCATAGAATCCTAGAAAAGTGAAGTTGGAAGGGGCCTACAAGGCCATCAAGTCCAACCCGCTGCTCAAGGCAGGAATACTATCAAAGCATGTCTGCCAGGCGATTATCTAAGTTTTTCTTGAATGCCTCCAGTGTTGGAGCACTCACGTTGCCTTCGCACCTCCCTGCTGGCAGAAAAGCTTGTATTTTACTCGCATGCAGGACCCATTCCACGGGTTGATGAGCATGACTGGGGGAAAATACACAGGAAAATTCAGGTTCCCTGTTCCCCTCCCCCCACATCAAACTTTCTACTTTTTCAATGGAAATTTTGAGGAATTGATGTATTTAAGGTAGGGGGAGACATGCCGGTAAAATATTACTTTTCTTGAGTGAGTGAAATGCCTTTAGAAGCAAACTTGTTTTACTCAAACTGCCAGTTCTTTCCCAACACAAAGAGGCGTAGGTTGACACAGACGACACCCATAGCGGTGAGAGGAGGCGATGTGGCCATCTATGGGGTGGGGGCCTTGGCTGCTGGTGGAGGGGAATCCAGAGGGAGCAGCCCCCTGTAGCTCTCTTTCATCTCGGGATATTCAGAATGTGGCTGGCATAAATCGAAGGCTTTTGCAGTTTCATATTTCATAAATATGCAAAACAGCCCAACTTTATATGCTAAGATAGCATATAACATTTAGGTTTGAAATGAAAGTAAGTTTGAATATATTTTTCTACCCAAAATAATGCTCTTACAGTCCCCTTCCCCCCCCCAAAAAAATCTCTCAAACAGCCCCCTCCCTCCAGTTTTCTTTCCCATGCTTTCCACATTTCCAGAAATCTTATAGATCTAGGTACAAAGGTTCCTTCTGTAATTCTGGAGGAAAATCTCTTACTTTCCTCCATGTCCTCCTGCTATTCTCCTCTTCCATGGTTACTGGAACCCTCTTTTCCTTCCCAATTTAGTTTTCTTTAATTTCCACGGCTCAGCTCCCGATGAGCTGCTTGGCCAGAAGGAGGGGCCGTGTCTGCAGGCACAGAAAATGTGCCAAGGTTAAACACCTGGAGAGCCAAGCTACGCACAGAACAAGGAAGAAGGCAAGACACCCACTGGCAGCAGCACGGGATTTGCTCCACAGATTTGCACAGTGATTTTTTACACACAAGTAGTTGAATTTAGGAGATCACCACCTCACTCTAGACTGGGAATCTGTAGATTCAGAGGGAGGCAATAGACGCATCACAAGACTGGGTTGCAGACACTCCCAGCAACCCTCAAAAGTGGAACAGGTCACTGGTGCCCTGCTTTTTTGCAGCGGGGGTAGGATTTCTTCCCATTTTACTGCATTCGGGGGCTGCCTTGGGCTCCCTGAGAACTTGGAAACACTTCCTCTTTTCCACTCCCCCAAGCAGGCAAGCCTTGCTTCACCTGGACAAAAAAGACTTTGCCACCTGCAAGGGAACTTAAGCAAGTTCCTGTTTGCTCTCTCCCACCTGAATGGTGTAGCGACAGAGGTACAGAGGTGAGGCCTCCCAGCTGATGGAACTGCTCACAGAGAAGGAAGCAGAAGAACCTCCAAGCAGCAGGTAGAAATGGGGTTGGGGGGGGCAAGAGAGAGAGAGGGAGAGAGAGAGAGAGAGAGAGAGATTTTCAACCCCCTTCGGCAAGGGTGCAGAAGCCTCTAGCAACAAACACCCAAGAGCCGGAAGCCAGCCCGGGCAGAGCAGGGGGGTGCCCCAAAAAAGATCCACGAGGCACTTCCCTGAGATGATCATGGCCAGCCACCACCATGGGCTGCATTCATAATGGACACAGAGTTGTGGATTAAGTCTGGATGGGACCGTTCCTGGGTTCTCTCTGGGCTTTCTTGTAGGTTTGCGAAGGATTCTCCAAAAGCCACTCCTTCTTCAGCAGACAGGTGGCCTTGACTCTGTTCTGATTGATCGGAGACGCAGACAACCCACCCAGCGCTTCTAATTGTCAAAAATCTATAAAGCAAGGTCACTGCCGATCTAGCTCTGGACAGAACCGTGATTCGTACCAAAAAAACCCCACAAATCACTGCAAAACCCTCCCGCCAGTATATTTTCAAGGGGGGGGGAGGTCACCCTCTCCCAGGCAAGTAGGTTCCCCTGGACAGCTCCTTGCGCTCAACGTGTCCATTAGGAACAGAACCCATTCAGCAAAGAGAGAAACGGATGCGACTCTCAAGGCTTTCTACAGAGGTCTCGGTTCAGCTGACCAGGTACGCTTGTTCCCGGCGACACAAACGCGGTGTCCGTGTGTGTCTGCAGGAGGGCTTCACCTCTGACTTTTCACTTCCTTCATGCAGTGTTCACACCTGTCGTAGATTTTCCACCGGCACATGTAAGGGAAAGAGAGAGCCATTTGCGAAATGAATTTTTTGAAGTTCTTGGTACAACAGCCAGCCCGGCCCCTACAGGCGCGGGGAAAACGTGACCAGAAAGTGGAGTTTTTAGCAGAATCATAGAATTCTCCGTCGCAATGGAAGAGACCCAAGGGTCATCCAGCCAAGCCCTCGGCTGCAGCGCTAATTGTTTTCCTTCCACCTGAGGCTCCATTGAGAAGCCCAGCCGCACGGGGCACAGGAGACGCTGGTCCACTTGGGAGGATGGGGGCACCCTAACGTCTTCCACAGAACCAGTCTCTGGGACGGGGAGGCCCTCCTTGAGACCCCACCGTTCTTCCACTTCGGTGGATTATGAAATGCTGTGTTTTTATCGCATCCAACCACGGTAATAAATAACCATGCAGACAAAGAAGATAAATTATAAAGCACATTGCACCAAAAGAACAGGGTGTTCTGAAAGGCAAATATGCACTATTCATTTGGGAGGTATAAAACCATGCAGTCGGGGGGGGGGGGGAAGCAACTTTGGCTAATGAATTTAGTCTTCACCCCACCCCCACTATCCTCTAAATCCATCAGATTACGGCCAACATCACAACCATGATGGCCCGTGAGGATCAGCGTTGTAGACGGCCGTATCATGAGGGAGGAGGCTGAACTGTCTGAGTGCCCTTCCTGGGCCCATCTTGGGTCTCTGGAGTGACCCAAAAGGAAAGCTTCCTTCGGCAGAAAGAAGAGCCAGGGCAAGAGAGAAGATGCTGAACGTGGAGCAAGAGGCAGGCAGGCAGCCTCTCTTAAGACACACACGCCTACAGATGCACAATTTAAAGCCTCCTGCAAAGGGGACCCAGGGTGATGTAGTGGTCTGATGGGGCAGGAATACAAAGACCAGCGCCCACAATCTGATCTGCAGAGTGTGTGAGTGCTGGGCAAACCCAAGCAAAACCCCCGACCACCCTCCTCGGTCTCAGAAGCAGAACCAGTGTCCAAAAAAGACAGGTCGCACGGTGGATGGTTGGCAGCAGGTTGCTGAGGACGGAGACAGAGCCCTGGACTCACGTCAACATCACACATCAGTGTGTAAAAAAAAAAAAGGGGGGGGGGAGGGTGGCCACAGCAGGGGAGAAAGGCAGGGTCTGTCTGTCTGTCTTCCTTCCTTTCTCTCTTTCTCTGTACCAAACCTCTGCACAATTTAAAAGTATAGATGTACATGAAATTTGGGTAAAATGAAAAACAAATAAAAATGTTAAGATAGACTATTTTTGATCAAGGTTTGAAATCAATTTGGGAAAATGATTTAAAGACAGAAATTAAAACAGAGGACTGGACAAAAATTTGGAAGATGAGAGTTTTAAAATTAATGTCAGTAAGAATAGGGAAAAAAATTAAAATTAGTTTAAGGTGGTATATGACTCCAGTGAAATTGAATATAATAAATTCAGACTAGTCTAAGGCCTGTTGGAAATGTGATGGAGAAATTGGTACGTATTATCATATGTGGTGGGAGTGTAAATGGATTCAGAAATTTTGGAAACTGATTTTGAAGGAAATATGTGATATATTTGGAAAAGATATTGAATTCAATTCTAAAATTGCTTTGTTGTCAATTTTTGATAAGATAGAACTTGATTGTTGCTCAAAGGAATTGATTTCCAATTTTATGACAAGTGCTAGAATATTAATAGCTAGATTCTGGAAAGATAAAAATGATATTAAATTAGAAGATTGGTATAATGACATATGAGACATTGCATTAAATGATAAATTGACTACTGAACTTAAGATGAAAAGAGGGGAAATAAGTTCAAATATTTTTATGCTATTTGGGGTAGATTTGTTGAATTTGTATTAGTGAAAGGAAAGGAGAAAGCCTCTAAACAACGATCAATACAATTTTGGAAAGGAGGTTCGTATTAAAAGTATTGTTCCAAAGGGTCCCGTGGGTATGGGGGAGCACTGTGGTTTAGATTATATTAGCAAGTATTTTGTATTTGTTTTTGTTTTGGAAATTAAAAAAACAAACAAACACACAAATAAATAAGAATAAGGTTTTCAGCCCTGGATCCGACACACAGGAAAGCCGGCAGGGTGAAGGGCGTTACCTAAAAATCCTGATTTTTTTTTTTTTCCTATCCCTGCTCCATGCTGGCCTTCAGAAATACAAATTATCCCGGTACCTTTATATTTTTGCTACTGAGGGATACAAATGTGGCTAAAAAAATGAAGTCAGATGGGACCGTCAAGACCATGAAATGTATGACAACATGAGCTTTTGTGGTCCCCCAGCACGTGGCACAGCGCTTTGGTTCTTCTACAACTATAGACCCACAGGGGCCCAGATTCTGAACAGTGGTGGTTGCTGCCCCCAAATGTGAGCCAGGCAAATGCTATTTTAGGCTGCATTAAGAGAAGTATTGTCTCCAAATCCCGCGAGGTGCTGGTCCCCCTCTATTCAGCACTGGTTAGGCCTCACCTTGAGTATTGTGTCCAGTTCTGGACACCACACTTCAAGAAGGATGCTAACAAACTGGAACAAGTTCAGAGGAGGGCTACAAGGATGATGATCAGGGGGCTGGAAACCAAGCCTTAGGTGGAAAGGCAGAAAGAATTGGGCATGTTTAGCCTTGAGAAAAGAAGACTGAGGGGAGATAGGAGAGCACTTTTCAAATCCTTGAAAGGCTGTCCTACAGAGGAGGGGCAAGATCTGTTCTCAATCATCCCAGAGTGCAGGACATGCAATAATGGGCTCAAGTTAAAGGAAGCCAGAGTTCGGTTGAATATCAGGAAAAACTTCCTAACTGTTAGAGCAGTACGAGTGGGACCCGTGACCTCGGGAGTGGGTGAGTGCTCCAACACTGGAGGCATTCAAGAAAAACTTAAAATAATCACCTGGCAGATATGCTTTGATGGTATTCCTGTGTTGAGTAGGGGGTTGGACTTGATGGCCTTGTTAGGCCCCTTCCAACTTCACTTTTCTATGATTCTATGATTTCTATGATTCTCAAGAAGTGGGAGAAATGCTGCCCCACCCCTCAAAGCCCCATTGAGACAGGCATGTGTCAGGTAAGCCACCCCTCCCCTGCACCACCCCGCCATTGGCAACCCCACCCCACAGCCGTGCTTCTCTCCTGGTTTGTATCTTCTTCTCTTCTCTATTGATTTTATATACAGGTGTGAGGATTGTTATTTTGTGGCTCCAGACAGCAGCCTCGGCAAAGGAGATCCTATGTGTCTTCTTGATTGGGAAGGAAGGAAGGAGCTGATGATGGATAAAAGGAAGGAAGGAAGGAAGGAAGGAAGGAAGGAAGGAAGGAAGGAAGGAAGGAAGGAAGGAAGGAAGGAAGGAAGGAAGGAAGGAAGGAAGGAAGGAAGGAAGGAAGGAAGGAAGGAAGGAAGGAAGGAAGGAAGGAAGGAGCTGATGATGGATAAAAGGAAGGAAGGAAGGTTGGTGTTGGGGAGAGTAGTAAATATGGCGAAGGCATGGGTGAAGCCAACGGGGCGGGTGTTCTACCCTTTTCTTCTCTGCTGGGATCCCAACAAAAATCTCTTCTCTGGGAGAAGGGAGTCAAGAAAGAAGGCTCCTACGGGTGCCCGTGAGAGCTTTCCTTCCAACGCCATGAGAAGATTTGGAGCCCAGATTTCCTGATAGTGCAGCAACCCGAATTCCCACTCTCAAGAATTATTAACAGCTTCCCCCACAGCTGCTATTGACATATATTCTTTTTGAAAAGAGCAAAGACTTGAGGCAAAGAAACATTTCTCTCTGCATCTGCTTTGCCCCCTCTTCCCAATTCATGGCCATCCCCGGATGCCTTTAAAGCCAACTGACCGTGGCCAGCGGGTGACCAAGCAGGTTACCACTATCCTGTCACCTCAGCGCTCGATTACACGATCCACGCTCCTGGAAAAAGCTCATCATTTGTGTCCACCCTGTATCTGAACAGATGGAAGGCACAGACAGACAGAGAGGGCGAATCGTGAAGCCCCACAGAGAGGCTAGAGAGTCCTGGCTCACATTCTGCCACAGAAGGTGGCCTTTTTCTTTTTTAAAAAAAATTGCCACCTTAAAAATCGCCCCCGCCTCTGATACTCCAGCCCACACTTTTGGCGGAAAAGTTCTATCTTTTCCCACAAGACAGAGCTGACGTGGGGAACGCCTTCCGAACGAACCCTTAGGCCCCGGCATCAGCTTCGGGGCCAGACTCCCCCAGCCCAACCCAGACAATTGGCCATGAAGCCTCCGAGACAACAGCGATATTCTTGAAAACGACACAAGAGTAAAGACCTTATCCAATAAAAACAACGCCCCCCTTCTTCTGTCTGAGCTTGTCCTGCATCGCCTGCAGCCGGCCAGGAGGGAAAAATATGCTCTCCTCCACAGACAGAGAGTGCAGAGAGCTGCACCCGCATCTTGGCAAGTGGTGCCATGGGCTGCTCACGGGAGCAGAGCAAGAGAACACCTCCGGATGTCTCCTCCGTTTCTGCCAGGTCGGCCCACAGTGCCCCAGACAGCAGGCAGGATGGCCTGCTAGGGACCGAGACCTCTCCAGGATCCCTGCAGCCTCTAGCAAACAGCCAAACCAGGAGGAACACCGCACACACACACACGCCACTGCATGCTGACGGGCTGACGGGTGGCATTCTGCCTCCAGAACCAAGTGCTGCACTGGGTCTCATTTCGAACTGAACCATGACTCTGGGACTCATGGGGGGCAAACAGTCCACGTCCACATGGAAAGGGTGCTTCTATGTCTTTCCTTGCTATTCCTAGCCTCCCCTGATTGGGATACTGTCCTTCAGAGGACAAATGTTACGGAGGACGAAAGGGTGGGCAGGGTCCTCATCGTCTCCACGCCCCCCACCCAAGGCTCAGGCAGTCTCTCTTGGGCGTCCCAGCGGAAGCTGCTGGGAGCCACCGTTCACAAGAGCAGCATCTCCAACCGTCACCACGGAAGCCCTTGAAGCTGGGAGTCTCTGTGCCCCTCCTACAGCTTTACGTAACACCGTCCAGACACTGTTTATTTGACAGAATGCAGGAGCCCGACCTTTCCTAGCCAGAGGCAAGCACCCCGAGTCCAGATACAGAAACCAGAAGCTGGGGACTACTCCTTCAAGCTCCCCCTTTGTCAACACAAAACCCCTTAGCTGCAAGCCAGGAACATAACAGTGATGATTTATTTATTTATTACTTTCATTTATATACCACCCTGTTACTGGCAGAGCACGGTTCTGGGTGCTTTACAGACAGTTAAAACAAACTACACAGAACTAAATACAACATAAATAGGAAAAATATACCCTAAAAACTCAAACGATGCCACAACCAATGATGCTTCCTGTTTTTCTAGCTGCCTGCATGATGATGGGCAAGGCCACCCCTTTCTGCAAGAACGTGATACGGTTTCTTTTTGATCATTATCACAGGCTGGGTGATCTACACTTTACCGCTACCGGACTCTTGGGATCGCCCAGCACACCGCAGAGTCAGCCGAACAAAGCTTTAGCCGCCCCACTAACCCTAGCGGCTCAGTGGGATGCTGGAACATCACCAACCGCTCCCACGGAGGGCAAAGCAAAAACCCAGACGAGGGTAAGGAATCCCCAGGGGCTGTCAGAGGGGAATTCAGAGAAAAATCGACAACTACTCAGCAACCCACGAGGTCCCTATAGATTCAGCATCTCGCTTCACACACGGCCAGTTCTGCACACACACACACACACACACACACACACATATACGGACACAACCTACACCCAAGAGCCAGTGTGGTGCAATGGACACAGTGACTCACGTGGGTGTGGGCGACCTGAACACCCACATGGAAACTTTCGGAGGGCAGAGGTCACGGGAAACCACTCCTTGAACACCTGAGGTCACCAGAAGTGACTTCACGCAAAGAGCACACACACAACAGGGAGCTCAAGTTGGATAACAAGAGGCACGGGTGCAAATCTCTGCTTGACTGTGAAGGTCGCTCGGTGACCTTGGGACAGTCACACATGCCCTGCATTACCAAGTTGTGGTGAGGATAAAACAGGGGGGGAAAACACCAATGCGTGCCACCCTGAATAAAGCTGGAGGAAGGCAGGAGTGGCATTTATTAAATGCATACAAATATGTAATTCACATCAGTTCTAGTGACTGTTGATGAAGAGGACAATAAAAAAATCTAAGTGAATAGCATTTCACAGGAAAAACAAGATTTGCAGACTTCCTAAGGATACCCAAAAGCAAGTGGAGGCCAAGGAGAGAAAAATCCATGGGTGTGGAGAGATTGTTCTCCTGTCTGGCTAGCGCCGTTTCTAAATTAAAGGGCGGCATTCATCCTCACCTGCCCACCCTCCTCTCATTTCCCTATCTTCCGAAGTCCAGTCCCTCCTGTTCCCAAATCTCTGCAATATTCCACCTCCATCACACTATCCTTTCCTTTCATGGCTTATCAATATTCTGCTGCTGGAAATCTCTCCCACTCCCTGCCCTATCCAGGGCTGGTGATCATTCCGTGACCCTACAGCGGGCCACCAAAGGACTCACACCCCGGCACGGGCAAGCCAGACTTGCAAGAGGTGTGGTAGCAAAAACAGATGCAATATTCAAACAAACAAACAAACAAACAGGTGGCAACCTCATTTCATTACTTGAAGTTATCGGCACATTCCACTCAGGCAATTTTCTGAGATGGCTGGCTCGGGTGCCTCTGGAATTTCCTTCTGCTGGAAGTGTCTCTCTAGAATGATTTATTTGGTGCAGATCCTGCAAAAAAAATGCCTCGAATCATCACCCAGAACTTGGATCAACCTGAAAGCTTTTGGAAAAAAGCTGAGCCATCAGTTGCGTTCAAAGAGGGCTCCTGAGCAGGGCTGCCCTGAGGACAAGCATCTCCTGCCAGGCCCTTGGCTTCAGCTCCTGATCTCTGCCCCAGTTTTCCCCACTTTCTTCAAAAGGGTCAGCACTGTTTCTCCGACCACCACCCACCTTCAGTGCTCAGAGGAACTCTGACAGATGCCCTCTTGTGAGACCATGGGGTTGGCCCTTTCGTGGGTGGCCACCAAGCCCGTGGGAGGCAGACAAGCCCTCTTGCCTGGGGGGTCCCACTGGTAACCCTAGATAGCATCACGAAGAGTTATGTTGAAAGCAGGGGGGGGCAGATTTGAGTCTCCCACCTCCAGTGCCAAACTGGCTGTGCACGTTTGGCACATTTTCAAAAGAAAAAGAAAATAAGAGCTAGTTTGTGTTCAAGGGACATCTCTACAGAATCAACACTTTTACAAAAAACTGAGAAGCAAGACAGTCCACACTGGATAGATGTCCTCTTTCGTTTCTTTGCTGTGAATCTTAATTAAGTCATTTTTTTTAAAAAAAGAAAGAAATCAAAGGCATGAGAGCTGTCTGTGGAAATGTTGAGCCGACCGGCGTACTGACCCTAACAGGCATTCTTAGCGCCAGACTCGGAGGTCCACTGTTTCGTTCCTCTCCCGATGAGTTCCCCCTCCACCCCCCACCACCACCCCCTCGCCTGCAAGGCTGGGGCTTTCCTCACCACAGCCACCAACACACGGGCTGACGGAACACGTGAGCCATGGACACGTGAAGACGGCAGCTCCAGCAAAAATGCCATTTGCTCCGCAATATTTGTTTTGCCATTTGCTTCTCAGCATCTGTTCAGAGAAGCAGAGAAACACACCACCCACACGATCCTTTTGAAATTAATAGCCGTCTTCCCCGGGACTCTCGTTGGGCTCGCTGCGTTTCTGTCAGCTCAAAGTGCTCCCTGTATAAACTGGTGTCAACAATGACAACACCGGCGAACACACACAGTCACCCATTCAGCATCCCACAAAACCCCGGGGAGGCTCCAGCCATTTCCACTCCATGCCGCAACCACAACCACACTTTCTGAGGCTCACGATCACACAAGCAGACCACTCGGCACACAAGGCACCAAGCGAACACCATGGATGAGCCTTCAGAGAGGGGTGAGAGGGTTGCCCCATTGAATGGGGCCGATTCCTGACACCACAAGGCTGAGGTGCTGGTGGAGCTACCAGAGAGCCGGGGGAGGAAGTAAGGCGCTTGTTGCCCCACCCGCGGCTCTTCTTTTGGTTTTCCACCAACACCACCATCTTCGACATCCCACTTTTCCTCCAAATGAGCTCAGGGTGGGATACACGGTCTACTCCCCTTCCCTGCTCGGTCCCAACAACCACCCTCCTGTACGGCAGGATAGGCTGAAAGGCCATGACTGGCCCAGGGCCACCCAAAGCGTTTCAGATCACCCAGATCGCCAAGGGGTTGATCGGAGGTTGGCTCTCCTGCGATACCACGCTTCTCTCACACACCTCTTTCTCCACTAAAGTCTGCACCCAGCTGGGCCCTCGTTGAGTGCTGGTGCCAACCAGCCTGGGTCAAAGCCCTCCAGGACGGACCTTACAGGATCCCAAGTCCAAAAGGACAGCCTGCAGGCACCTGATCCAACAACTTTAAAATTGGGGGTGCTCAGGGGGGCCCCCCATCAGGTCACCCTGTTGCAGAAGAAGGGCAGAGAGAAAACATGGCCTGCATTCCAGCCCACGAGCCAGGCCATGCGGGTCCTGCCTGCCAAGGACACCCGGGAGCGCTGGCCAAAGGATCCTTCTGGCGCTAGTCTTCCTTAGGTCCCAATCCTGGCTCAGCAAGCGGGAGGTCCTCAGCAAGCCATCTTATACCCTCCCTCCCCTCGCATGGCAGGCACAAATCAGCCAAGTCTGAACCGGCTTCTTTTTTGGACTGGAGCTCCACAGAAGGCTGTGCTGGCTGGGGGATTCTGGGAGTTGTCGTCAAAACCAGCAGAACATTTGCAAGCTCTTGTGCATAAACAAATCCCCTCCCCTGTGGCCACGGACGACACAGAGGAGAGACAGCCAGCCAGATGTTTCGCAAAGAGGGCAGCTCAGACCAGCCCCCTGCCCTCCTCCAGAGCCCAGCCGCCGCCCCCCCCTGCTCTCACAACACCCTTCTGGGCCGTGGGGTGAAGGGATGGCAATCTAGAGCCAATTCACGTCCTGGACCAGCAAACGGCTGCTATGCAAAAGGTGATGTGGGAGAAGGCTTGGCCAGGCTGGGTGCCCTGGAGGAGGCCAGGGGGCTCTCGAGTCTGGTGGCCCCCCAAGCACTTGCTGGGTGCCTTGACTCAAAGTCTTCCCACTCTGGGGAGCAATGCCTTCGTTCACTCCCCTTTATGCAGCAGCTAAGGGCGCAGACCCCCTGCAACCACCCCACCATACCGCCCCCAAAGGAAAAGGCTGTTCCAACAGCAAAGAAGATGCTAGAACCTTCTCACACTACAGGCCACTAATCCCAGGATTCTGTACGCAGGCAAAAGAGCTCCTCAGAGAACCATCTATACCTATAAAGGTAAGCCATCTTTATAGCCTACGAGTATTATAGCCTCGTATCTCTTCTCCAAGAGGCTCAAGGTAGCGTGGGTGGTTCTCCTCCTCCCCGTTACATCCTTACAAGCACCCTGCAAGGTGGGTCAGAACTCGAGAGGGCAATGGAAGGTTAGCCAGGTGCAAAGCTTGGGGCTGGAGTGGGAAACCGAGGAAACCTGTTCCCTCCCCAGAAAAGTTCCAGGACTGGCCTTATAGCCTTTGATGGTGTAGATAATCAACAACATCAGAACAACTCTCAGCTGTTCTGAAAAGAAATGGGTGTGCCTCAACACTTGATTGTCCCGATGCGGAACTTGCATCGTGGATAAAAAAGCTACCGTCAGGACAGAACAGGGAGAGACAGGAAGGTTTCCTATAAGGAAAGGCGTCAGGTAAGGATGCATTTTATCCCCTCGTATGTTCAGTCTGTACACAGAGCATGTCATATAGAAAGCCAGACTAGATTCAGATGCGAGGAGGAGTGAAAATCGGTGGAAGAAACAGTCATAATCTAAAATATGCAGATGACACCCTCTTACTGGCAGAAAGCAGCAACGACGGGAAACATCTGTTAGGGAAAGTGAAAGAAGAAAGTGCCAAAGCAGGACTTCAGTTGAATGTGAAGAAGACCAAAATCCTCATGACTAAGAAGAAATAGACAACTTTAGAATTGATGGTGAAGAAACTGAAATAGTGAAGGGTTCTGTAGACCTTGGTTCAATCAGTCCGAATGGAGAGTGCAGCCAAGAAATCAGGAGAAGGCTGAGACTCGGAAGGGCAGCAACGAAGGAATTAGAGAAGATTCGTGTTCAGCAAGCGCTGAGCAGACCTGTTGAGGGCAAGACATTTTGGAGGTGGCTAATTTATAAAGTTGAGGGACGTGGTGGCGCTGCAGGTTAAACCGCAGAAGCCTCTGTGCTGTGTAAGGTCTATAGATCTGCAGCTGTAAGATCGAATCCACGCGACGGAGTGAGCACCCGTCGCTTGTCCCAGCTCCCGCCAACCTAGCGGTTCGAAAGCATGCAAATGCGAGTAGATAAATAGGGACCACCTCGGTGGGAAGGTAACAGTGTTCCGTGTCTAAGTCGCACTGGCCATGTGACTACGGAAGATTGTCTTCGGACAAACGCTGGCTCTACGGCTTGGAAACGGGGATGAGCACCGCCCCCTAGAGTCGGACACGACTGGACAAATTGTCAAGGGGAACCTTTACCTTTACCTTAATTTATAAAGTCACAACAAGTCAAAAGTGACTTGACGTCACATGACACCAATTGGTTATGAGGGTCCTTCGGTCTGACCCCTCCAGGAATGCAAGGATGTTCAACTCTCCCTGTTCCTCTCCCCACCCCCTTTGGTCTTTGTATTCGATAGGAAGGAACGCTCTTAGTCTCCCCCGAAATACACAAGGAGGACATTGCAGTGTTCTACCCAGTTGCTCCCTAGAAAATCAACTCATTCCCTCCCTGACTTCTGAATGCTCTGGGACCCATGCTTGCTGGAGCCCCAGGATGCTGGGCGAGCCCTTGACGCCCATCTTCTCATCCTATATTGCATTGCATTTGAAAAAGAATTAATAAATTGTATCACTTTGACACGAATCTCTCTCTCTCTCTCTCTCTCTCTGATGGGACTCAGGGCTGTGACAGACTGCCTACACAGGCAGATGGTGCATGATGGTGTACCGGGCAGTCTGGCTCCCTACTGCCGCCACAACCACCCTCACCATCTGCCTGGCTTTACCGAGAGAACTGGCACCACAGAAACACAGATACGTACACCACGTGCCATTCTGCAGAACATGGGTCTGCAGCATGCTGAGGTCTAGCAGGAACCGTCATTGAAGGACAGCACGGAGGAGATGGGGGTTGGGGGTTGGGGCGAAGTCTGAAGCTTTCAATTCATCTCCTTGGAGTGGGGGCCCCACCCCGTCCTTACAGAAAGTCAACATGAAACAAAGCTGAGCAGAGGCGTCTTGAAATACAAAAAGGTGAGAAGAAAGGGGGTAAGTTGCAACACGGCCATCTTTCCGGAAAAAGCAAATGGTAGCAACCAGGTTTGCTCCCAGTGGAATGTCAGGAAGATCCCTCCCACACACCCCAGGACATGAGTCTTCACAACAACCCTGCAGTGCGGTCCTCTGGTTCCAAAACAGAACCGAGTGCCGTGGAATCCATTGGGGGGGGGGGGGAGGGTTTCAGAAAAAAAAAAAAAAACAACCCAAGGCAGCTTCTGCTTCTGCATCACGTCCTGTTCTTCACATTGGCCATTGAAGACAAACCACCCAGGTCTACCTCACAAGCCGGTTGGAAGGATTACTGAGAGAGCTGGTGAAGCCCTCGGAACACCTTGGACTTGCTATATAAACGAGAGTCTCACTGTTGCTGCTAATATTAATAGCCTCCACTATGGAGACGAGAGATTAATGTCTTAATCCCTTAACAGCGGCACGATGCCGGTAGCAACCACACACAGAATAATGGATTAATACCCCCCACTCATCCATACACACACACACACACACATATCCAGAGACAGAAACAGAGAAAGAGAGAGAATGAATAACACCATTACCCGAATGTTCTGCCGCTCTGGGGTGACCCACCCCCCGAATTAGCTCTTTCCTTTGATCCTTTAGCAACGGAAGGCCTTTTCATTTGCCAACGACAAAGTCTGCGCCCATAAAGGATTATTTCTCACCCACCTAGAACGGCAGGTTTCTCCCACCCACTCACCAGCAACGCCGCCACCGACGCTCCTGGGCCAAAAGAGCCGTGCTGCAAAAGGGGAAGGGGGTGGGTTGCCCTGCGCCTCCACCCTTCACCGGCACCACACGCAAAGCGGCCCCTCCCCTGCCAACAGCCACACCCACCCACCCCTTCACCACACCACAGAGTTGGGCTGTGTCACAGATGCCACGGAAAACCTCGCCCACGCCACCCTGTCCTGTGTTGGCCTTCTTCCACCACCTCCTCCACCCCAGGGAGGGATCCTCACCCCTCGCCTAGGCAAAGCACACGCTTTACACCTCTCAGCTGCGGCTGTTCAGCCTCACCATCCCGGTCTGTGTAATGGGCCCATGAGCTCACCTTACAGGAGAGGAATATGCACCGCAGGGACCATGAAAGCACCCTGCAAACGCCCACGGCCAGAGAAGCGATAAGGAACTGTGCCCCTCGCAAGGGGTAGAGCAGGCTGAGAGAGATCACTCGGAGCACCCTGACCCCCCACACAAACACACCAGGTCTTGCCTGATTTCCATAGCTCAGTAGAGTTGGGACTGACTTGGATGGGAGACCCCCCCACCCCACCCCAGGGAATACTTTGGTATCTCTCCAAGAAGGTCTTGGGAAGAACCTGACCATCCTAGACAACCACCCTTGAGGCGGGCCTTTCTGTCCACCACCTTCTCTACAAAATCCTCTTCTTCTTTCCTTCTCTTCCTTTGTTTTCATGTCTGGGACAAGGGCCGCAGGGTGGGTGGGTGTGCGCGCAGCAAGAGGAAGGCAACATGGGCACCCAATGGCTCTCCTGACCTGGAGTGCAAGCGGTTTAATAGTGGGTGACAGTTTAACAGCATTTCTGTATTACAACTTCCTGACCGATTTGGTCCTCTGTGTGTGTGTGTGTGTGTGTGTGTGTGTGCGTGCACGCGCGCTACCTGGAAGCCCAGTTGTCTCAGGAAAAGGCAGCTTATCAACCAAAATAACAACCACAAAGGTTGGCTCTTCTCTGGGGGTGTTTTGGGGGTGGGGGGAGAGAGAGCACACAAGGCCTGTCCTTTCTTCGCTACGGCACCCAGTCAGAGGCTGGGACGGGTTTGTTTCTTCTGGAGGCATAGGAGGGATTCCCAGCCTCCGAGGGCTGGGGAGGGGGCTTTCTGAGAGCCCCAGTCCCAGGGGAGCTAAGGTCCACGGCGTGGCAGCTGCCTCCGGTGGAGCCTTTCACAGAATCAAGACCAGGTCCAGGTTCGCCTCGCCTCGCCTCGCCTCCCCTCCGGCTTCCACAGCAAAACTCTCCAGGGCCAAGCCAGAAAAGACCTTGGCAGACACCAAGCCCCAGCCCAAAAGCAGTTTTTCTGATGGGGCGGGTTTTGGGGAGCCACCTTTGCCGACACCCCTCTCCCTGACTAGGCTGCAGGGACCCTACAACGAAGCCGGTGGCGCTGAAAGCGGCCGTGCATGCCCCCCAGACCTCCAGGAAGCCTCCCGAGCTGCAGAGGTTGCCCCCCGCCACCCCTGGGGACCTGAACAGCTCCGTGCGCCCTGCAGCCGGGAGGATCATGCAACATCACAGCCGCGGCAGGGGCCGGATCCAGCGATCAATGAGCCACTTCTTCACTTGACCCTGGAGCTATTGACTTTCTGTACCACACAGAAGAAAACCAAGAGCCTGCCTCCCAAAGAGTCTCTCCGCGTCTTCAGCAAAGGGGAAGGGTGCTCATTGGGGCCACCAAGCCCTCCCCCATCAGTGGTGGCTGCTACTGCGGTGGTCATTGCAATAATTGGAGGGGGCATTGTTTTTATTTCCCAGAGGGCTGCAGGATGACAGCTGATGAGGGAGAGAACACACGCCACTGTCAAAAGAGCCCCGGGAGGGGAAATTCCCCCGCCTCCTGTGGCCAGCCTCCCTCCATCCCTACACCTCAAAAAAAGGAAGGGAAAGGTGGTAGGGCCCCCTTTGTGCCACCCCCGCCCCAGAGAACAGGATGAGAAACATGCAGGTCTGCATGCTGGCCCTCCCTGACTTACCCAGGGGACAGAGTGAATGCTTAGATGGGTCTGTGGATGGATGGGGACCAAGCTCTTGACAGTCCCCAGAAAAATCCCCCAGTAAGCCTACCCGATGGGGGTTCTGGGGCTCACAGTCTCCCCGAGACAGTTTTCCCAAGCTCTGGGTTTAGAAGAGAGCCGCAGCATTGCCGGCGGAGCCTGTGCGGGAAGATGCTTCAGGCCACTCAAGGGAAGGGGCCAAGCTACTCCCTCCGGGCAAAAGCCCCAAACCCAACCTGGGACTTGCTTGTTGGGAGGGAGCCTCTCCCGCTCGAAGTCCAATGGGGCTCCAAACAAGACCTGAGAAGGCAACAAGGCAAGCTCCTCTTACTCCTGGCAAACCTCAAGGGCTGAGTCCTCACCCCTGGGAACTGCCAGGAGCTCTCCAAAGAAGCCCGAAGCAGGAGGAAGAGCCACCAGCATCTGGGAGTTCATGCCTCCTTTTGGCCAGAAAAGGCCCAGGGGGGCTACGGTCCTTTTACCGAAAGAAGAACAGCCACACATGGAGATCTCCAGGAGTAGCAATTCACCCCTTTTTCCTTCCCAGTGTATATTTTGGATGGAAGTCCAAAAGAGGACTCAGAGCCACAAAAAGGATCAGGGTTCACAGCTGCCCACGGGCTGCACGAGGCTGGCTCACGGATCCCTGCCTCAGACACCTTATCTACAGATCATGCGCCCCATTCCCCAGGCACAAAAGGAAGAAGGAGGGACCTCTTTCTCAGCGGAAGGAACCTGCCCCCCTCCCCCAGGCAAAGGACTGGGGCGGGAGGGAAAGATGGCCTCTGCTTCTGCCTCCGACCGATGGAGGGGGGGGACCCCTTCAGCAAGAGAGACTCCTGCCTCAAAGAAGGGCATCCTCCAAAAGCCACCCCTCTTGCCCACACCACTGCTGGGGGGGGCAGCAGACGGAGTGATCACAGGCACCCTGAACTCACCTGCTTGGCCACGCTTCTGGAAGCCAAGCAGGGCTGGGCCTGGCTAAGCGCTCAGCCGGGGGACCTGCAGGCTGGGCTAAGAAGGAACCCTGCCTAAAGCCCCAGAGACTCGTGGCTGCCCCTCAGGGGTGGCCGTCCTGGGCGACCTGCCCCCGCACAGCCTCACTCAGGAGGGAGCACCCCTTTGCATCCCTCTGTTCCTTGGTATCCGAGAATCCTGCAAGACACCAAGCTGTCTCTACGATAAATGCCAGGTCCTCCTATCTTTGGCCTCTTGTGAAGGCCGGCGTGTCCGTGGCACACAGCGGTGCGGTCAGCACATATGACGAGCATAGGATGCCCCTCTGGTACCGAAGATGATTCTGTCCTTAAGCACCTCTAAGAAGCACCTCCCCCTACCCGCGTGAAGGAGCTGCTCAACTCCAGGAGCCGATTCAACACCAGCCCATTTTTATGCATCAACCCTTCCTGACCCTTCCCCGAGACGGAGCTGAGCCCTGGAGTCTGCTCTAGCCTCTGCCGTTTCTCTTCTCTCTTTGGAGGCTGTAGGCCAGCCTGTGGCTTCTCCTTTTCATGGGTCCAGTTCAGACCACCTAAGAGTGCCGAGCGACCAACTCTGCTGTTACAGCCCAGGGGGCAAAAACCCTTGGAGTCCACAACATTTCATAGGATCCCAGAAGCGCATGCTGTGTGCCAGCCCAGCTGGTGGGTGTGGAACGGGAAGGGCTCTCCGTTCACGGTGCTGCGGAGAATCCACCCAACGGATATTTAGCAGAGCAGCCCTCGTCTGTCTTGGGAGGGGCCGAAAGACAGGTCAGTCAGCACGGCCAGGCCGTTCTTGCTGGGCTTCGAGGCCTCTCCACGCCTTTCTAAAAGATACTGTCCACCAGTTGTTCTGGGGGAATAAAATCTGAAATCCCAAGTGTAAAACATAACAGGATGGAACTGAAACAGGGGGTACGGTGGCGGGGGGGGGGGGGGGTCAGGGCTGGGAGATATGCCTAGAACTAGACCAAGTGCATGGATTGCAGCATCCCAAGACAGCCTGCAGGATTTAGCAAGAAGCCCAGCTGAAGCTCAGAGCCAGGTGGTGTGTGTGTGTGTCACATCCAGAGCCAAAAAAAGGCACGTCTGAGCTTGTACTGGGTGGGGAACCCATCTCTTGTCCTTGCCCCCCTCTCCGACATAACTGGCAGCTGCGGAAAGATGGGTGCATGCCCCTCTTTCTTCTAGAAACTGGCTGGTTAAAACCAAGAAAAATCTCAACCAAGTCAGAACTGCGCTGGAAGCTGTCCTGCCCACAAACCAGGGTTGAGTAAGGAAAAGCACCTTCCCGATGCGAAGCAGACCATGGCCACGAGTCCTCAAAAGGCAAAGAGGCAATGCCTTCCTGAGAAGACACCAAACTTGGCCCCACAGAAGCCAACAATTCCTGCTTCTTGGTTGGAACATCCCAGTTTCTTTTCCCACCAGCTCCAGCTCTTTTTGCAGGCGGAAAAGATGGGGCAAGACCCCTGCCCAGGCGACCCAGCAAAGAATCTGCACCTTGGTGTGGACCGCATGAACTCTTCGGCTCTGTGGATCCCTTCAAGATGGCTTTGGGTAGCTCCTTGGCTGCACCCCATCAGGCTCATGGCCGGTACTCCCCCCATACAACGGAGACGGAGAACGGATGTGGTTCTCATCAATGCTCCCCCTGGCCGGAACACACACACACACACACCCAGGCACAAGAAAGAGTGGAAGCAGAGAGGGGTAAACCTTAAGAAAGACCGGGGAGGGGGCAAAGGGGAAGGGGCGATCGCTTGGTGGGCTCCTCCCAGACCTTCAAAACAAGTCAGTTTTTTTTCCCCATGGATTTCCAGTTCTGATTTTTGTTGCAATCACGGTCAGGAAATGGGCGACGGGAGTGAGAATTACTCTGAACTAATCGATACAGAAACGGGAGCCTCTGCAAAGGCTTCTACCTACCCATTCATACCAAGGTGAGCAGAACGGAGGCCCCCTTTTTCTCTGCCTTTCTGGTTGGCCTCCTAAAGATGCCACCTCACCTGGTGATTCTGGAATTTGCCTCATGCCCACAGTCAACACCTGCTTTTGTTCCCATCCCTTTACGCAGCCTTTCTCACTACCTCCGACGCTTCTGTCCGTACCGTGGAACTCCCTTCTGCTCCTGGCCACTCTGGGTCTCTCCGGTGACCCCTCCCTTTTTTGGGGGGTGGGGACCCAGGCCAGAAAAGGAACTTCTACTGCCAGCAGCCTTTGTTCCACCCTGTCCGACAGGTGAACGCCATCCATTGTTTTGCATTGCCAGTTTCTCAGGATTCCGTGAGGAATGGTTAAGACACTTTTTTAAAAAAAATCCATTTAACAGAAAGGCAATGAAGTCCATCAACAGTTTAACCCAAGTGTTTCAGGGCTGCTTCCCTTGCACTCCCCCTCTGCCAAGGGCAGAAGCATCGCCGATTCACCTCCCGACCAAGAGTAAGAGACCACGCTGAAATAAACCCGGAACTTGATACGCATTTACCTCCGAGCAACTCTGCAGCAGGTCAGAAACACCTGGGGAACAGAAAGAAGGAGGTACCGCTGAGGGCCCCTCAAACAAGCCTTTGTGCATGTTGTGGCTCAGTTTGCCTGCAAGCGTCCTTCCCCCCCCCCCCCCATTTCACAGATCTGGGGAAGACAGCCGGACCCGCATTTCCTCCTGCCGCGAAACACAGCACGTTTTTTTACCCCTGGAACTAGGCACACAAAAGCCTTCGAACCGAAGCTGGATTCCAGGGGCAAAAAATGGCAGGTGGGGGTCACACCTCACCCTGAGCTTTCCACCCAAACCACCCTCAACTCGCAACACTGGCCTTCCCCAGATCCCTGGTTGCAGAAAGTGCACAGATGACCATGTTGGCGGCATCTAGCCATGGAATTTCAGGTGTACATCTAGAATATCTTCGTTCTACGTCCTATTTGGGATACTGCAAAATGGCCCTAAACTTGGGAAAAAGAGAGACGGATCTGGAAATTAATACTCAGTGCAGTCGAAACCCTATGGGTACAGGCATCCCTGAAGTTGCCCAAAGTAGCGCCAAGAACAGTTCTGGCCCCGCTGAGGGCTACTCTTGAGTCAGGGAGCAGCTGAAACCTCCTCCTGCGGCCCCCTCTGCTCGGGGGCCATCAGCTGGCCTCTCAGCGTCATCCTCCAGCGGACAACGTGGAAGGCGTGCACCCCCCCCCCGGCAGGGCAGTTCCCCCCCCCCCCGCGGCCCTCTCTCTGCACGCGCTCTGGGCAGCTCTCGTCCTGGGACAGGCCGGTCTGAGCGAAAACCAGTCCCGCCGCCGCGTCCAGGGCAGGGCAGAGGATCCGCGCGGCCGGCGGCCTCCCACTTGCAGGGCGGCGGCTTCCCTCGGGGAGCGGCCGGAGAGGACCCCCCCCCCAATATCCCGGGCATCCAGCTGCGCCCCTCGGGAAGCGGGGTGGTGGGCCGGAGGGCCAGCAAGGCGGCCGCCCCGCTCCTGACCCGGGCGATTGGGGGGGGGGGGGCGGCGGAGGGGCCGGTCCGGGCCTGGGAGCCCTGCCGGGCCCGGGGGGGGCGGCACGCGCGCGGGGCGACTGACCTGGTCTCCGCCGGACGTGCCTCTTGCGGCCGCTGCAGAAGCGCACCTTGCTGAAGACGCCCAGGACGTGCCTCTCGCAGAGGGAGCGCCCGTCCTTGCTGGGGCTGGAGCGGCGCTTCGAGGCCGACACGCGGTCGCTGTTGGACTCGCGCGCCTGCCGCTTCTGCCGGATCAGCGAGCTGGCGATGGCCGCCGCCATGGCCGGACGGGGCGGCGGCGAAGGAGGCGGCGGTGGCGGTCACGGGCCGCTAGCCCTCCTCGCCCCCGCGGCGGCGCCGGGCCCCCATGGCCGCGGAACCGGGGCCCGACGGCGAGGAAGGCGCCCGCGCTCGCCCTCCCCCGCAGCCCGGGGGCCGGGGGGAGGAAAGGGGCCCCGGCCCCCCGGCGCCGGCCGCCCTCCGCGCCCCCTCCGGCGGCTCCGACGGCGCGGCTCCCGGCGGCCCCGCTCGCCTGTCCAGCGCCGCTCCGGCCCGGCCCGCGGCAGCTGCGCCTCCAGTCCCGACACCAGCGCCAACACCTCCGGGGGCTCCGCGCGGAAAGGCGGGCGGTCCGGGCGGGAGAGGCCCGGCGCCCCAGGCAGGCTTGCCAAGTCCAGGGATCCCGGGCGGCGGCGGCGGCGGCGGCTCTTGCTGCAGGCGGCGGCGGCGGCGGTCGGTGGCTGGCTGGCTGGCTGGCTGGCTCTCCGGCGCCCGGCCTCACTTCCCCCGCGCAGCCAGCAGGGCCCGGCGGCGCATCACCAGGCAGTGGCGGCGGCGGCGGCGGAGTCCGACGGGGCGGCGGCTGGTTCGGCCGGTGGTGTCGGGGGGCTCCGCAGGCGCCGGCAAGGAGGGGCTCCGGGCGGAGCCGCGCTGCCGCGGGGCCCGAGGGGCGCCCGCCCGGCCCGCTTCATCGCCCCTCCGGAAGGGCCGCCGGCTCCTCCGCCGGGCCGGGCTCCCCCTCCGCCTCCTCGCCCTCTTCCTGCCGCCCTCCCTGCCGCGGCGCTGCCCGCCTCCCCCTCCTCCTCCTCGTCGCCTCTTCTTCTCCGGCGGCAGCGGCTCGGAAGGCGAAGGAAGCGCCGTCTGCCTTGGCGCTTGTTGCGGGGACGCGAGCCGAGCCGAGGGGAGGGGAGGGGGCCGAAGGCGGGCTCTCTCGTGGTCGCGCGCCCGCGTGCGCGCCCCCGACCGCCCCCCCCCCCCGCCTCCTCTTCTCGCCTCCCGCAGCTGCTGCTGCTCCTCCTCCTCCGGCGGCGGCGGCGGCAGGAGCAGCCCGGGGCTGGGCGACGGGGGGGGGGGGGTCTTCGCCCCGGGGCAGCCACATCGTCCCGCGGCCGCCTCAGCTGCTGCTCCTCCGCCTCCCCGCCCTCCCCCCGCGGCCCATCGGCGCGACCCTCACCCCCGCCGCCGCCCCCCCCCCCTCCGGGGCTTCCGCAGGCGAGGCCCAGACCCTCCGGGGCGGCCCCGCGAGCCGCCCCGCCACCGTCGCCGCCCGAGCCCTCCTGGCGGCCACCGCCGGGGCGCTACTGCGGAGAGGAGGGGGGGGACGGGGGCGGGAAGGGACGCGCCTTGGGTCCCGATCCGGGGGCTGGGCTCGGGGAAGCCGCCCTCCGCCCCTCCGCCTCCTCGGGCGGCCGCTGCTCCCGCCCGCCTGGCCCGGACTCGCCTCGCCCTCCGGCTCCGGCTTCTACGCAATCCTACGTGACCGAGGTTTGGATGAGAGGCTGGCCCGGGCGGCGCGGGCGGCCCCGGCCACTGCGGGAACAGCGGCCCCGACGGCTGGGCCCGGCGGCGGAGGCGGGGGCCGGGGCCGGGGGGGGGGAGAGGGAAGAACCGGCCACGCGCACGGCGCCTTTGCCGCCCCGGGACCTTTCCCGCAGCGCGGCGGGAGCCTCTGCAGGAGAGCCGCGCCTTCTTCCCCTGAGCATGGGCAGAGCGCCCGTCGGGCTGGCCGCGCCAGGTAAGCCCCACCGGTCGCCAGCGCGGAGAGCGGAAAGGCGGAAGCCCCCCACCCACCCACCCGGCCATCTCCCATCTCCCGCCACGGAGCAGCCCCGCGCCCCGCCTTGCTGGACGGCCGAGAGCGGCGCCGGGAGGCCCGGATCGGGCCCGCTGCCGCCTGTCAAACCTGCTGCCTCGGGCGGGCGAGCGCCGCTGGCCGAAGGACTGCCCGCCCGCCCCCCCAGTTTAGTTTTCAAAGCTGGTTCAGGGCCAGAGAGCTTTCTGTAACTCTCTTTCTCTGTGTGTGTGTGTGTGTGTGTTTGATCATTGCCATTAAACCTCAGGTGAAACACCTCGGGTCCCTCGAAATTGCCACCCACCCCTAGAAAGGCTTGCCTTCTCCCCCCCCCTCCCCATTTCACGGCCCAAAGAAGGTGGAACCATGGAAACCAGTTCCCTCAAAAAAGCCCTGGTCTTCGAGAGAACCCCAGCCTCCCACCCCACCCATCCCTCCAGCCTAGATCTCGCTCTCGCTGCCCCCCTGGCACAGAGGGGGAGCAAACGGCCAACGGGAACCTCAAGAGCGGGAGAAGCAACAGAGGGAGAGGCCAGCCTTTGCCGAAGGAGCTGCCCTCCCAGACCCGAGAGGCCAACCTCTTCTGCAAGATTGCCAAAGCGGCACCGGGTGGGTGGCCCTGTGGCTGAGCTTGGGACCTCAGGGCATGACCTGATCGGTTCTTCTCTTACGAGGGAGGCCGCCAGGTGCCACAAAATCCCTCCTCAACGGGCACTGCTATGGTTGTGCCCCCCCTCCCACTCCCAAGCAGTAGGAAGGTCTACAAGGGAAAAGAGCAAATAAGCCTTCCGGATGCTCATGGATTGGTACAGAAAGGACCTCCTGCCATCCTTTTCTCCATCTCCAGGACGTCTCCCCCACTTCAGAGGGGCGGTCCCTCCCAAAAGCTGGCTCTTAGCAAACCACCACTAGCCCGGCCAAAGGATATCTAACCAGCTTCTCCAGTGCCAACCTGCCTTCCATTTTCTCTAGCAGCATCAGAGCCTCACCACTTACAGACCATCAAATGCATTCCGGATAAACCAAGAGCCTCATCTGGAGAGGGTGTTGTTGTTGTGGGCCATCAAGCTGCTCCCAAATTACGGCGGCCCTATGAATCAGTGCCCTCCCCAAAGTCCTGTCATTAACAGCTCTAGCAAGCCCGGGGCTTCCTTCCTGGGTCAGTCCACCTCGTTATCTGATTCCCCTCTTCTCCTGCTGCCTCCCACTTTTCCCAGCCTCGTTGTCTTTCCCAGCGAGTCTGAGGTGCCCAGGAATTGGAGAGGCAGGACTACTGCATCCATAATTCCTCCACAACCGACTGACGTCTGAGCCTGATCAGTAAACCGATTGCATTTGGTTTAATGGGTTTAGGGAAATGGCTTTCCATGCAGGAAAAGCAGGAATGCCAAGAGGAATTTAAAAGCCCTGCTTGTCGGGGGCAGATACACAGGAAGTCAATATGCAGGGCATGTTACAATGGACAGATTTTTCTGGCAGGGCCTCAGCCTCGCGGGACGGAAGAAGACCCCAGATTCAGTCCCGCTGGGGTTCATCTCTGGTTAAAAAAGATCCTGCTGGCAAAAGCTGAGGCTTGGGAGACGAGCCGCCACTCCTGAGAGCAGACAGTGCTGGGCCGTGGCCAGTGGCGTGAAGGCTGGGAAGACGGATGGCAAGGAGCTCCCTCTGTCCGTTTCGGAATGCAGCAAAAGGCGGTGGCGCTGGCTTTCCTCTGCGTCTCTAGGGAAATGGGGGGGGGCACGGTGGACAGCCGAGAGACTTTGGGCTCTGTCGCCCTGCATGGTTGTGGCCCCCTTTCCCCACCTGATCAATGAGATTAACCTTTATATTCTTTCTTTTCAAGAAAAGAAAAAGAAGGCAAAACATCCTCTCTGACTTATGGGGACTGATGATGGCTCACGGATCCTGCAGCTGGTGGCCTAAGGGGGTAGGCGGGAGAATTTAAAAAAAAAGCTGGGGCGGGGTTCCTCTGCACCAAGGAAGAACCTTTGGAGAGGCTGAAGAGGAACCCCAGAGGTCATCTTGCTGAACCCCACTGGACCAGAAAAAGCATGGCTTCCAACCTCTGTTTGGAAACCTCGGATAAAAAGCGAGCCAGGCCCCCCCCCCCCCCCCGCATCATGAAAGAGCCCATGGCAAGGTCAAGCAGCTTGTCTACTTTCTGGCTGGGATTGCTTTCTGGGTGATTGAAATCCAGCCTCCCGGCTGAAACCCTGGAGGACGACTGTGGGGCCGGAAGGGTCTGAGGCCGGCTTGGCCTGCGGCAGGCTGCTTCCTCGGTTCCTGTCCCAGCTGCCTGCTTTTGGGGATACCATCTCTTTGCAGAATGTTCCCTTTCACTTTTAGCTCCCTCCTTTGGGAGGGAGGGATGCTACGGAGGGGAAAACCCATCATTTAACCCGTCCTTGTTAGAACTGCTTAGGAATTCGGTCTTCCGCATTGTCGAGGATGCTTATTAAGCAGAAACAAGGCTGACGCTTTATGTTTTATTAATATTTTATCCTCTGCCAGGCAGCCCCTTCTTGCATGTAGCAGAGTAATTAAAATCCAGGTTGTTTGGGGCACTCTGGGGTGTCTCGGCGTGGGTGGAAGATTTTCAAAAGAGGCTTGGGTAAACCCTGGAATTACAACATTTTAACTCCTCATCATCTCTGAGTTTCCTCAGCCTTTGCTCGGGGAAGGGAGGGGAGAGCAGAATGAATGCCAGTCCTCAAAAATCGCCACAGCCCTTTGAGGACAGCAAATGAGTGGAAAATCTGGTCATGGGTTTGGGGTCCCTAGATTTGAAAAAAACAATTGAAGTCTTTTGTTTAGTGGTTCCCTTCCAACCCCCTCTCCTGAAGCAAACATGAAATGCAGGCAAAAATAAATGAAATGTGCCTGCATCTATTCAAAACCCAAGACTTCTCCCAAATTTTGAGAAAGCTGCTCTGAAAATGGAACAAAACCCCACCTGTATACTTCTGCCCCCACAGCCCTACTGTAGGATGATGCAACATCACCTGTGTGCCGGTGCACAGATGCAAGAGCGTCCCTACAGCCACTTTTTCTAGACTGCAGAGGAAACCCGAGCGTCCACTTTGCCCCTGGCGATCTTGGCCGACTCACGCCAGACCCCCTTCCACCCTTTCGCTCGGCTCTGAGCCATGGAGGTTGCGCGCAGGGCCTTCTGCTCTGCTGAGCAGCTCAGGCGTTTTGGCACCTAACGCCTTCAGGCCCCAAAGGCCCACATGAGGAAGGGGGCACAGAGTAAGGCAAAGCCCAAACCAGCTCATTTCTGGCAATCCAGAGTTGACCGAATGAGATGGATAAAGCTTTGAAGCGCTTCAGAGTCGGTGGGTTCGGGAACCGCAGCCAACACGGAGCGGGGCTTCACTGAATACCTCCCGCGGTCTGATGCCACTTCAACGGAGGTAGCGCCATCCTCGAGGAAACCTAGCATCTGTGGTTGGAGAGGTCCTTATCAGGCTGTGCTAAGAGGGATCCACTGCCTTCCTGGCACCACAGAGGAGAATTCAAGTCCCTCACCAAGCTACAAACCCCAAAGGTTCCTCAAGGTGGCAACGGCTCTAGCAGAGCAGCTGGGTTGTCGGTCTGTCCTCGAGGTGCTTACTACAAGTCCCAGAATTCCCCAGGTAGAAGTTGTAAGAATAATGATTAAAAAATCTGCATACTTCTCTTTCTGCACCCAGTAGATGCATCCATGGAAGTTTTCCCTTCCTTCTCATTATTTTAGCCTGTTTCATCTTCAGAATCTGAAGCCCTACAGAAAAGAAAACAGCACCCCTTCCTCTCAGATCAGGCGATCTGTGCACTAATTCTTTTCCAAGGAAGCCCAGCAGATGTAAACCCCTTATCCTTCCTATCCTCTAGCAAGTTCTGGAGCAAGCCTTCCTCTCTCGATGAGACAAGTTATGTGGTTTCCTAGGAATAATGTTCACAAGATCTTCTATTAGCTCCTTGGAACCAACCCTGCCCATCCTGCCTGCCCCCCACCCGCCCCCAGATAGGATTGACACAGAAAGACACTGGTCTTCATCTGAAGGGGAGCAGCATCAACGGAAGCCGTGGAGAATGGAGAGAGCAGACACTCTTCAAGATTGCAGCCAGCTTGGCTCAGTGTGAACTTTGAAGAGAGAGAGAACGAGAGGGGGGGGGGGAACGAGAGGAGGAAGCGCTCCTTTTAGAAGCTGGGAAGAGGGAGAGGTTTCTGCCTGACAACAGAAGTGGTTATTCCTCTTGAGTGACTTTTCATCACCTAAATCAAAGCGAGGTGTTGAGGAGCTGAGCTTCGGCTGCCTGAAAGGCAATCTCCGCAGCCAGAGAATGAGGCTGTCAGGCTGCATTTTCCTCCGAGGAAATCCAATTGAGTTCGCAACCCGCCCCTCCCCGGCATCTCATTTTCACAAAAATCTGCTTCTGAGAGAGCTCTGATCAGGCCAAAACGCGAAGGGTGAACGCTGTTTGCCAAAGAGGCTCCTGAACGCAGCCTTGAGCCGGCAGGAAGAGGATGGAGGTCGGTGGAAGGCACAAACGCCACTCATTCTCCAAAAGGGCCAAGGCTGGGCTCCCAAATGGCTCCCTCTTTGCCATGACTCCCACTGACAGCCGAGCCTCACCTGCGGGGCGTTGCAGAAGACGGTTCTCTACAGGGGTTGGCTGGGCTGGACAGAAAGGCATGAATGAGGACTTTGCAAAGGGATAGTGCAAAGCCCGGGGGGGGGGGAGATGCTTGTGGACTGGGGAAGCCAAGGGAGACTTCATCCACTGCTCTTGCCCATGGTTAGCGGCACTGAATGTCCAAGCTCGGAGGCAGCTGACCTTTGACTCCCTGTTAAGGTGGGGCATGCAAGGGCGGCAGAAGGCAGTGGGGGTGCTTCGGCCCAGGTTGTGCGTTTCTCTGGGGCATCTGGTGACACCTGCGGGATGCAGTTCTGTCCCTTTGGTGCCACTTCGAATGGCCATGCATTCAAGCCTTGAGCCATGGTCTTCTATCGAGTTAGGACAGGCCTTTCTATCAAATATACTTCCTAAGTACAGTATTAAGCTTAACCTCTGTCTGGTTCATTGATCCAGAGAACAGATCGGTAAGGTGGGTTTTGATGCTCACAGGGGCCACTGTTGCTGTTTACTCTGCTAACAAAGGAGATCTAACCGAGCTCTCTTCCAAATGGACTTAATTATAACTCAGTGGCTGGGGAGCCAGAGGTTGGGAGTTTGATCCCCGCTTGGTGCCTCCTTGACAGGGGCTGGACTGGAGGATCCTCAGTGTCCCTTCCAGCTCTGCGCTTCTAAGATGATGAGCTGTCTGGATAGCTCAGGGGTTTAGGTCTCTGGCTGCGGAGACAGAGGTTGAGAGTTCGATTCTCCACTGGGCCTCCTAAGAGAAAAGCCAGCCTGGGTGGCCTTGGGCAAGCTGCACAGTCCCAGGGTTCCCCCAGATAAGAAGAGAAGGGAGAAACCACTTCTGAGCATCCTCTACCTGGAAAACCCTGGAAAGGGTCACCATAAGTCAGAAATGACTTGACGGCATATGATGACGATGATGATCAAAATTTACAACACGGATCTGATGGGGACCTGGATGGGAAACCACCAGGGAAGACCAGGGAGCTCCAGGTAGGGCTGAGGGAGACTCCTTGGAAAGCCAGGATGGCAACTCAAGAGTTGAAAAGACCAGATGACAAGGATTGAGGATCACATTCAGCAGCTCCCTCCCTTCCTATGATCCTAGTTTTCTCCTACTCGCTCACTGAGGCCTTTTCTTGCCAACAGTTGCTCAGGAGAAAGCATGGTGGAATCAAACCCAGGACCCCTGAAGGGCGGCTTTGTGGACAAGCTGAAATGCTGCTGAGAAAGAGAAGAGGCCGGGGGAGGTCCCCGTGGAAAGCACGTAAAGGTAAACCACTTGACACACTGCTGTGAGGAGGAGGTTCCTCGAGCCATGAAGGGCACCTGCAGCACCATCTATCTGCCCCACCAGTGGCCACACTGGACAGGATGAGGCCAAGGCTGCCCAGCCCACCTGGAGGGCACCTTGTTCGGGAAAGAGGCATGATCAGCAGCAGGCGGTTGAGTCCCTGAGCGCCACCCAGCGAGCTTCCTTGAAGCTGATGGAGAACCAGAGTTTGAGCAATCAAGGCTGAATTGGGGGGGGGGGGGGAGGAAGGAATTAATCAGCCTTGTTTGGAAATATTCAATTAGAATGGGGGAGGAAAGGAATTCATTATTATTATGTTAACAGCAGCAAGATTGATATTTGCAAAGAACTGGAAAAATAATAACCAGTTTAATATGAAAGATTGGTACAAAGAAATGTGGAATACGGCTATCAATGATAAATGAATGGGTGAACTGAAAGTTGGGAAAGGAATATTGAAAACAGATTGTTTTTAAAAGATATGAAATGCTTTCTTACATGTATTTGGTAAAAAAAAGAAAAAGTTATTATATCCCACAGAAAAAATCAGTATATTTCTGGAGAGAGACGGGGCACATAATGTTAAAAAAAATGAAAGGAGAGGAAACCAATCCCAAGGGTGGGTGGAGGAACACTATATTTTGAGTTATGAATGTATTTTAGTTTATGTTTCTGCTATTTAAGTTTTGTTTATTTTGTTTTAATATAAAATAAAATGAAAAATATTTTTTTTAAAAAAAGAGAAATCAAGGCCTAAGCACCTTATCACTTATTCATCACATGGTTTCTTTGACATGCCTCACTTTTTAAAAGGCAAAGCAGGTTTTTCTTTCAAAGACAGGAAACCTGGGAACTACAGGCCAGTCAACTTGATGTCAATCCCAGGGAAAATTCTGGAACAAATTATAAAATGGTCACTATCCAAGCAGCTAGAAAACAATGCAGTAATAGCTAGAAGCCAATACAGATTTGTCAAGAACAAATCCTGCCAGACTAATCTGTTCTCATTTTTTGATCGGGTAATCTCTGATAGACAGAGGGAATGCTGTAGACATAGTATATCTTGACTTTAGCAAAGCTTTTGACAAAGTGCCCCATGATATCTTGATTAGCAAGCTAACTAGATGTGAGCTGGATAGATCAAGTGTCAGGTGGATACACGGCTACAGAATCGTACTCAGAGGGTGATGATTAATGGCTCCTTCTCCAACTGGGAGGAGGTAACAAGTGGGGTACCATAAGGCTCAGTCCTGGGTCGGGTGGTCTTCAATATTTTTATTAATGACTCGGATGAGGGAGTGCTTGTCAAATTTGTGGATGACACAAAATTTGGTGAAACAGCTAATACCCTGGAAGACAGAAACAAGATTCAAAATGCTCTTGATAGGCTGGAGCACTGGGCTGAAAACAACAGCATGAAATTCAGCAGGGTTAAGTGCAAAGCACCGTACCTCGGAAAAAGAAACCAAACACACAGTTACAAGATGGGAGAAACCTGGCTCAGCAATACTATGAGCAAGAAAGACGTTGTAGATCACAAGCTGAATATGAGCCAACAATGTGATGTGGCTACCAAAAAAGGCAAATGCTATTTTAGTCTGATTTAACTGAAGTATAGTTTCCTGCTGGAGGAGACTCTTGAGAGTCCCCTGGACTACAAAGAGAACAAACCTATCCATTCTGAAGGAAATCAACCCTGAGTGCTCACTGGAAGGACAGATCCTGAAGCTGAGGCTCCAATACTTTGGCCATGTCATGAGAAGAGAAGACTCCCTGGAAAAGACCCTGATGTTGGGAAAGTGTGAAGGCAAGAGGAGAAGGGGAAGTCAGAGGACGAGATGGTTGGACAGGGTCATCGAAGCTACCAACATGAATTTGTCCAAACTCCGGGAGGCAGTGGAAGACAGGAGGGCCTGGCGTGCTCTGGTCCATGGGGTCACGAAGAGTCGGACATGACTTAACGACTAAACAACAAAAATAGTTTCCAAATCCCGCGAGGTGCTAGTCCCGCTCTATTCGGCACTGGATAGGCCTCACCTTGAATATTGTGTCCAGTTCTGGACACCAGACTTCAAGAAGGATGCTGACAAATTGCAAGAAATTCAGAGGAGGGCAACAAGGATGATCAAGGGGCTGGAAACCAAGCCCTAGGAAGAAAGACTGAAAGAATTGAGCATGTTTGGCCTTGAGAAAAGAAGACTTGGGGGAGATACAATGGCACTTTTCAAATACTTGAAGGGCTGTCTTACAGAGGAGAGGAAGGATCTGTTCTCGATCATCCCAGAGTTCAGGACATGCAACAATGGGCTCAAGTTAACAAGAAGCCAGATTTCAATTGAATATCAGGAAAAACCTCCTAACTGTTAGAGCAGTACAACAATGGAACCTATGACCGCGGGGGGAGGTGGTGGGCTCTCCAGCACTGGAGGCACTGAAGAGAAAATTGGACCACCATCCATCAGATCTGCTTTGATTTGGATTCCTGCCTTGAGCAGGGGGTTGGACTTGATGGCCTCATGGGCCCCTTCCAACTTCACGATTCTATGACTCTAAGATTCTATGACACAACAGCCTCCCGACTGTAGCATGGCAGGAAGCACCATGGTTCTGGGAAGGCCGTGGTGCTTGCATAAAGTGCACCCAAGACAAGATCCACATGGAGTAAGTTAGCAGGAATCAGCAGCTGAACTGGGACCCATCATGTGCCCCAACCCTCAACAGGGAGCCTCTTTCTGCTGGACTTGCACTCCCATGATCCCTGGCTGGCAGTGGGCAAGGGGGGCGCTTTAAAAACACCAGTGAAGCCTCTCTGGTTCTCCCTCAGGAGCTTGACTCCTCTTCTCTTTCCAGGGCCCCCCTTCCACATCAGACGCCAAGATGCCCTTCTCCCCACACTTTCTGAAGGGCCCTCCCCTCTCAAGCGGCCCACTTTGGGCCCAGAGAAGGGCCCTGCTTCCAGCCACGGTGCCCGCCAAGCGTGCCAGGGCAGGCTCTGAGAGTAGGCATAGAGGGGGAGGGAAGGCAAGAGGTCCCATCACAGGCTGGAAGGTCACGGTGGAGCACCGGAAAGCAGAGCGGGGGGGGGGGGGGGAGTCAGGCAGAGGAGTCAATACAAGGAGCTTGCAAGGAGCTGTTCCCTCAGGCAGGGCTTAAAGGGAATGAAAAGGAGCTAAGCACTAGTCGAATTACACACACACACACACACACACACACTTGCAAGGAGAGAGTGGGGGGCAGTGCACCAGATAAGGGGATTGCATGGTAACATTCTTGCTGCCTGGGAATGTTCTTACTGACATGCAAGCCCTACGACAAGGGAGTAAGGAGAGACTTCCTGGGGAAGGGGTTTCCCCAGGCGGGACAAGGCCGGTTGGGGAAGGGGGCTCCCAAGGGGTGGCCCACACACCGCTCTTTCCAGGAAAAGGAAGCCCCGAATCTCAGCTCCTCTCCTGCTCCTCTGCATCTTTCGCCACCCTTCCCAGGGCTTTCCACTCCCTTCCCTCACAAGCCTTTGTCCACCGAGGCCCTGGTCACACGAGGGACAGGTTCTCTAGTGCTTCTGATCCTTTCCATCCCTCTGCCATACTGCATCGTGGTCGGGTGGTTCATATCCCAGGGCAAACGTCCCAAGAACTTTTAGCAGAACCGATTTATTGGAATCGTTATGGCTGGCGACACCATGGAACCCGTTTATTTCTCTCTTGCTTCAAGGGGCAATTTCGCCCCTTGATTTATACAATAGATATATATATTTAAAGAATAACACTTATCGATACATCGATATATCAGAAACAAGTTTCTCTCTAAAGTGTGCGACCGCACGAGCACGCTGGACTCCGGCCCCCTTCCACACCGCTTTCCCCCTCCCCCGTGCACCCACAGCGATTGTTCCCAGTCCCTTTCGTTCTGGTTGCAAGGGAACCCTAAGCGGGGGAGGGGGAAATATTTGTACATGGGGGTGGTGGAAATTAGAGGGAACGTTGATCAGGAAGGGGTTTCTGTTTAGGAAAGTGTCCCTCTGTTGCACTGGGTGCTCCTGCAGAAATTCATTGCACACGATGGACTTGGGCATACCAGCGCAACAGTACTGGTGACCCCCCACCTCCCAGGGAGATTGGCATACTGACATTTCAATGCATCTTCCCATAGAATACATACATATATATACATACTGAGTATATATATTACTCAGCAGAAATGCAATGGCAGAGCCCCCCTCCGTGACATACTTTTATCAACGTATCGATGCATCGGGCACAAAAAATGATGTGCGTGCCACCGTAATGGCAGCCACTTTCCTGGCTTCGATCCTGATAAGAAGCAGGGCAGGGCGTGCACACAGGGGATCCTGGTAAGTCATGCACCGGTACAACAAAGGTACAAAATAAATTGTTCCGCAGTTATACCACTGGCTGGGAACGTGTCTTGATCTTGAGTCTGCATCATGTGTCCAGGGGAAAAAAGCAATGAAGGAACTGGGGGATAACTAGAGAATGTTCCTCGCAAATGACTAGGGCCTACTCCTGGCTTCCGCTGGGCTCCAGAGACCCTCCCTGGCATCCCTCCTCCTCCTCCCCTGGCTCTGAGGAACGGAAGGAGACACCTCGGGAGGAGGCAGTTGGCTTTGAGTCACCATCATCCGAGAGGCAATGCTGCCTCCTGGTGGCCAACCAGAAGGCTTGCAGCCACCACTCGGTCTTCTGGAGGAGCCCTTCCGCAGCTCACCCCGCGCTCCTTTCCCGAATCAAGGCCTGTCCAGCACCTCTCCCGCCGCCCAGCGACTTATCACGAAAGACAGGCATGGATGTGTTGAAATGCCCTTGCCCTGGTGGCTCTGTGAGCCCCCTTGGGCCCTTTTAAGGAGAAAGGCAGGGTAAAAAATATTTTAAATGAATAAAATCAAACAAGAACATGGTTTGTGATTCAAATCCACTGGTGCCTGTGCCAGAAAGCCCATTTTCCAGCCCCATTTCAGCCTTTCTGCATTTTTTCCCTGCTGCCATCACGTGCCATTCCTTCCACGGAGATGTAAAAAGAAGGGGCTCGGCCCCGATCCTTCCCCTGCCCACTGCGCATAGGCCTCTTGGTTATGAAGGGTACCACCCTTGGTGAAGGCCCACATGGGCCTGGGGTTGGTCTAGATGACCCTCTGGCTCCCTTGCAGCTCTACAGCTCTCAGATTCAGCACTGTGGGTTTCCTGCATCAAGAGGACGTTGGGCTCGATGACCTCCGGGGTGCTTTCCCACTTGACAGTTCCCCGATTCTGTGACTGCACGATTCTCCCCTTTCCACAACCGCTGTGGGCCCTGTTAGGGGGGTGGCCAGGAAAAGAAAATCAGGACAAGTAGGGGTTGCTTTGGAAAGGCACATTTTAGGATCCTAGATTTGGACCAAAGCCTTGTTTGAAAGGGGGGAGTGGGTGGGCAAAACCCCCTTGGCCAGGTTCTTGCAGCCGAATCGTGGCCCTCGCCAGATCCTGATCCTTCTCTATGATGTCATCGCCCTTTGCGTTACACAAGAACTGAGGCCGATGACATCATCAGAAGGGATGCACTTTTTTTTAAAAAAAAAGACTTTCATTCCTGGAATTCTCCAGAAATCCACAGGCAAAATTCTTGGAGTTTCAGCCTGCAGACCCACACCTAGAGACACCTACTTTTTGCTCACCTGGCCCTGGGCCTATCTCTGAGGCTCCATTCCTGTCTTAGGCCTTATTTCCTATTGTTAATGTATAAAAAATGGAAGCTGCCTCAGTGCTGCCTGAGACTGCCCATTAGGATTTATAAAGGAAGCAGGGATTGTGACATCACCTGCCACCTTCACTTCCCATCCTCGGGCTTTCCTGTTCCCTCTCCAAGTAGGAACAATGATCACAGATTTTCCAGGAATGGTGTACTGTTGCAAGCTAGCCCTGGCATCAGGCAAAGTGTTTGAGGATAACTTGTCATTAAGAGGCATTAGCTTTCCAAAAGACCTGCTGCTCATGTGTCGACATGAAACCCACTGAGCAGCTTGTGTGTTTGGATTCTTCTTACCAGGCAGGTAACTATGAGTGCCTGAGCTTCCAAATTTGCCTCTACATCGCTATTAGTTGCAGAAGTTTATATGAAGAATGGGTATGGCTCAGCCAGTGACTTGAGCAAGAAGGAGACCATATGGAGACCGTATGACTCTCAATTTGGAAAGCCGTTCAGGCTCTTGAGCCGGCATCCAGGCTTGGGTCCCTGGGCCAGCCCTGCAGGCACGCACCCGGCGGCGTTGCAAGGAGATGAAATCCAAGCCACACAGGGATGGCCAAACGCTTTCCTCTTACTAGATGTGGTGCCCTCTAAAGACTAAGAGGAATCCTCTCTTCCTTACTTGGAGGGAAGAGGAGGGGATGGTTAAGCACCAAAATGGCCTCAAGCCAACCCATGGCTGCCTTGAGCTGCTGGCTCCTAGGCAAGGCAGAAGCTGAAATCTAGGGACTGGTTCAGCTGTACAGCCGCCCCTTGCCAGACTCTGGGGCAGATTCCCAGTTTGGGCCCTCGGCCAGCCCCACCAGCCTACCAGGCCAGGGAACTGGAGGCTGGGCCCCTCGGGGCTGCTCGGCCGACGGCCCTTGAATCCGTGGAACCGAGAGAGACCTTGGGGCCTGTAAAGCCGCCAAAGGGCCCAATTCAGAGCTTGTGAATGTCTGCTTCAGACTTTGTTCCGGGTGAAAGCTTTTGCCAGCTTGAAACAACCCCACCCCACCTTTGATGCTTAGCAAAGATCTCATCCATACACCTCTGTAAAATGCCCCCCCTCCCGCCATATGACCCTGTCACACATCTCTCTGACTATGCTTCTATTTGAAATGGGAGAAAATGTGTAGCCATGGAATTGAGTGCACACACACACACACACACACACACACACACACAATTCTCCTCTAAAATAAGGCATGCCCTAACACCTTAATTTAGCCAAGAAACTAGAGCAAGAAAAATGAGGCATTTCAAAGCAGGCGTATTCTCCTGCCAGCCCTCTCTCTGCTCACTCAGGGCTTCTGGAAGAAGGATCGGGGTGACCGGGAGCGCGGCGGGGGGGGGGAACGACACATGACTCCTGGACTGCCGGAGCTCATCCACCAGCGATTTCAGGGCAAACAGACTCCGTAGACCACCAGACCAAAAAGCAGAGACTTAGATCAAAATGAACCCATGAATGCCACAAGACCTCAGCTTGCTCCCCAATCTGGCCACAGGCCACCCCCGCTTTTCGGAAGTGCCTGAGGGGGTGCAGTTGAAGGGCCTTGCTAAATGTCCAGCAGAACAGAGTTCCACGAGGGGGTGGCACGACCCAGAAGGCCCTGCCTCTCATGCCCAGCTGCTCATCCGCTCTTCAACACAGGCCACACGAGTTGGACCACCAAGGGTAGCCTCAAAGCGACACAGGTCGGGATGGGTGAAGAAGGTGGCCTGCCACCTCCGTGGGGCAGGGCTGGGGGTGGGAAGAGATCCACTCTGCTTGGCTCCACCAACAGCCCTTGATCCAAGCGGGATAAGAGTTTCCTCATGCAGTGGTGGGAGTTCCCCTCCCCCCTTGGCTCAGACGATGGCCTTAGTGGCCCATCTCTTCTCCACAAGTCCTGTGGTCACTAACCTTGTGGTCACAACCCTAGTTTCTCAAGTTCTAAATAACACCCTCGTTCTAAATAACAAAGGGACACGGGAAACCCAAGCAGTTCCGTTGACTATGCATGAGATGAGTTTTCATGGACACAAACTGGCCCCTTCTCCTCCTCCTCCATCATCATCAAAGGCAACGGGCCAGAGACCATGGAAGATGGTCTCCAGTAAAGCTTGTCTTCAAGTCTTTGGCCTCCACAAGAGTCTTCGTTCTTTGCACTGCGACAGATTCACACAGCCACTCCCTCAACCCCTTAAGAATTTGTTTTCCAAATGGTCATCGGCCGTTTTTAAGCAACAACATGCTCTGAATATTCTAGCCTAGAAGCCTTGCTACTCCAAACTCACCCATAGCATTTTTATAAGGGGGCCAGGGAGCACATCAAAAAACATTTTACCTTGCCTGACCAGCGCAGTGTTTTTTTGCTTTTTTTAATAGTGGAAGTTTCCTACAAACGGATGGAAGGGGTGGACTTTAGTCTCTTACCCACCCAGACAATTTCAGCCTTGTTGCACATTATATCGGCAGCAGTTGTCCTTCCACTTAATTTTTAAAATCTGCACTTTGGTGTAGAAACTGTCCGGGAGATCCGCCTACATTAAAAAAAAAAACCAAAAAAACACAACCAGTGCAGCTCAATTTCATTTGACACCAATGAGCGGCGTTTTCCCAGCCATAAACTATTTTGAGTTTTGAGCACCTGCAAAATGGGATATTCCGGAAAGAAAAAACGCTGCCTTGGGAAATGAATGTCCCCTTATCACACAAGGCACACCAGCCTCCTTCAGCTGCGCAGGAAGACATGGGCCCGTTTGATGTTCCTGCTGCTCCTGTTCTGGCCTCAAAAGGAAGCCAAGCGGTGCCATCTGGCGGCCACATGGAAGACAGAGTCTCTCTCTCTCTCTCTTGCTCGCTCTCTCTCTCTCTCTCTCTCTCTCACACACACACACACACACAAACACAGAGCCCGCAAAAAGCCCAGTATCCGAGGCTGCAAAAATATCTGAAATGTGACATCCTAGAGCTAGAAGCAGCAAAATCCAGTGACACACAACGTTTAGGGGGACCATGAAGGACATAAATCTGCCACCTCTGGATGGCTGGACTGTCCTGCCACGCACAGCATCCGCGTCTCTTCCAAGATCCAGGTGAGCCAAAGCCAGCGGTCCCGGCGTCCTTGGGCTCGGCTGCTGGAGGACAGGGCGGGGGCCCTGTGGAAAGGGCACCACTTTAAAAACATGGGAGGCACTGACTGTGTCATCAGGTCCAGTCCACAAAGGCACATGCGTCCACACACACACGGTCTCGCCAGAGCCCTGCCCTATAGCACCTTTCCCGTTGGGCAGCTGAGCATCCGGTTTTCTGTGTCCAGGATTTCCTGACACACCTACTCTCAGGACCTCTTTGCCACTGTAGGATTGCCATGCCTGGGGGTTTGGCCCTGAGGCTCTGGTTCTGGTAGCTCTTCTGGCTTCCAATGTGGGTGCCCAGCGAATAAGATGCTGCCAAACTCAGGGACTGGCTGCCCGAGTTGGGGTGGGTGGGTGGGGTTTAAATGGATGGCTGTGCCTTTTTTACTGCTTTGAATGTGGTTCTGGTATTGCTTATGTTTTTTAGTCTGCTAATTGTTTGCTGTTCTTAGGTATTTGTATAGTTACTGTTTTTAGCTTTAAATATCGTCTTTGAATGATGTAAGCCACCTTGGGTCCTATTTTTTAAAGAAAAAGGAAGGGTAAATAGATAAACCATTTTTGTGTAGGCATCCTTCAGTCTCGAGAGACGATGGTAATGTGCTCTGTATGGAGGACTTGGAACAGCGTCTAGTGTGGCTGAGAAGGCCAATTCGAGAGTGGCAATCCCTTCCACACTGAGGACAAATACCATCTGTCCCCTGTCCAGCTCCCTGATTTGGCTGCTTTCGGGACTGCCTCTTTGCCTCGGCCTGCTGGACAAGGGTCTCTTCAAAAGGGGAGAGGCCATGCTGCACCGCCTGCCTCCAGGCTGAACGCTCAGAGGTCAAGGTTTCCCATCTGTTGAGATCCATTCCTAAGGCCTTCAGATCCCGCTTGCAGATCTCCCTGTATCGCAGCTGTGGTCTCCCTCTGGGGTGATTTCCCTGCACTCATTCTCCATACAGGAGAACTTTTGGAATAGATAAACCAACAAATAAATTCCTTCTCATGTCTCCAGGACCTGCCCTTTAGACATGCCCAGGAGCACTCTTGTCTTTTTGGTTCTCGTGCACGCGTTACAGCGGCTGCAGCCAGAATTCGCGCGTGGGCCTGGACAGGCATCCCCGAGTCTTGGCCTTGATCGTCTGCCTGTCCTGCACAGGCCACGCTGCTTTTTCTTGCCGAAGGCTTTGCCCCCGGGGCATCCCAAGGGCCTGCCTCTTCATCCAAGGCTGACTGGCCCCCTAACTGAGAGCTCAAGGAATCGCCTTTGCCAAAGGGCTACTCGGTCATGAAGCTTGCTTGGGAGCTCTTGGGGGAACCTGAGGAGAGGCTGAGCCCTCAGCCTGTGGGGGACCAAAGGCTTCCCTAGCCCAGCACGCTCTCTCCCATCAGGGCCGAGCAGGTGCCTCTGGGAAAACAAACCAGCGGGATGGGGAGGCAATGGTGCTTCCCCCACCCTCGTCATGTTCCCCAGAAATGCATCCACTTTGTTTCTGATCCTGGAAGCACTTTATGGTCCTCCTCCATGGCAGGCATCCAACCCCCCCTCCCCCCGGATGGAACCATCCCTGCCTCTTATGGTAGCCACTCAGCCAGTTTTAGCTCTGCTCTGGGCGAGGAAGCCCTTCCTTCCCTCTGTCCTGAATCTCCAGCTTCAGTGGAGGGCCTCTTCCCTTGGGTTCTTGTGATATGTGACTGGGAGACAAACTGGCAATCAGGAGACCTGGGTTCAAATCCTCGCTCAGCAATGGAAACGGAGTGATATATCAGGCCAAAACAACATTAAAAATGAAAACGACAAAAGCATTGCGGCACCTTCAAGACTAACGGCTTTGTTTTAATGTGAGCTTTCACGGACAACACTTTTGTCTTCTTCATCTTTAATTTTCCTTTTATTTTGGCCTGATCTATTTCGAAGCAAGCAAAACCAAAAGGATAAAAAATGAAGAAGGCAAAAATGTGGTGGCACCTTCAAGACTAACTGCTATGTTTTGACGTGAGTTTTTGTGGATCAAGTCCACTTCTTTAGACTTTAAGGTGCCACAACGTTTCTGTCTTCTCTTTAAATTTCCCCTTTTGTTTTTGCTTGCTATGCTAGCACAGACTGTCACTGAATGGCGGCCTTGGGAAGCGCTTTCTTGAACCGCTCACATCCCTTGAACAGCCTGTGAGGGTCACCTAAGCCGGAACTGACTTGATGGCACATAACATGGGCCTAGGCTTTCTCCGTAACATGCGTAACGCTCTGCACTTCTATCCTGTCCCCCTAAGTTGTCTTCCCTCCCCCCCAGACTAAACGCTTTCTTCGAGCAAAAACCGCCCATCCTACTCATTCATCCCAGGTGGGATGTCTGAGGGTGCTGATGAACCCGAAAGGGGCCCAAAGGCAGAGGACCAGGAGCCGGGCCTTCTCGGCGGTCGCACCCCAACTTTGGAATCATAGAATCATAGAAAAGTGAAGTTGGAAGGGACCTACAAGGTCATCAAGTCCAACCCCCTGCTCAAGGCAGGAATACAATCAAAGCATACAATCAACCACCCCCAAACATCCTTCTGGCCCCTTCACTGATAACGTTTTTAAAAAGCATTAAAAATTGGTTGTTCAGACAGGCATTTCTATCAAAGAAACCCACTGAAAAGTTCAGCCGCTGAACCAACTCTACCATCTTTTAAACTATTTAATGCTTAATGTTGAATCGTTGATTATAATAGACTAATTATAGTCCTATTTTGTCTTCAGTGTGGAAGGGATTGCCACTCTCGAATTGGCCTTCTCAGCCACACTAGACGCTGTTCCAAGACCTCCATACAGAGCACGTTACCATAGTCTCTCGAGACTGAAGGATGCCTCCTGAGTCCTATTTTATTTGGCAATGTTCATAAGTTAATTTTATTTTTACTCGTAGTACTGTCCTTTGTTTAACTATGTTGTGAACTGCGCAAAGTAGCTTTGGCTAGATGGGTGGTATACAACTCAACTCAACTCAACTCAACTCAACTCAACCAACCAACCAACCAACCAACCAACCAACCAACCAACCAACCAACCAACCAACCAACCAACCAACCAACCAACCAACCAACCAACCAACCAACCAACCAACCAACCAACCAACCAACCAACCAACCAACCAACCAATCATTCAATCGCCTCCAAAGGCTATTTCCTCTTTGGGGAGTTGCTTCCATCTCTTCCTCATGGTCAGCTGCCATGAGCTCACACCTCAAGAAGCACATTTATGAAACAAAAACACCTTCCCCCAGGAATCTCTTGGTGCTCGTGGACTGCATTTGCCATGTCCGTGTCATTTGGCTCAGGCTGGGGAGAACATTTTGCAGCTTTTGCTGTTCATCACCATGACCTGGACTATGCCTCTCGGTCCTCCCGCCCCCACCACTTCCACCAGCACTCCCCAGCTAGCCAGCTTCTGTCGAATGCTGGGAGTTGCTTTAGGAGGCGTACAGCTGGGGAAGACTGCCCTCCGTTAGCCCTTGAGCTGAGCTGGGTTGAAAGGCTGATCCCACGGGCGACGCTTGGGCACCTCCCCTTCTGTTCTGCCTCCCTTGGCATTTGTTCACACTCCATGGTGCCAGGGTGTGGTGGTGGTGCTGGGAGGGCCGTAACGGGACAAGTACTGACAGGGAACGGAGAAGCTCCCATGGGCCAGCACACCCCTCTCCTTCACAGTTTTTCCCTTGCTGGTTTTGTAGCAAACAGAAGGGGCAGTTCTCAGGCCGTGGAGTCAAGGGGGGGTCCCTGATGCCTAAGCAGCAGCAGGAGCAAGGAAGCGAAGCCAGCAAAACTCATGGCCTCTTCTGGCCTACTTAACTTCCAAATCAAGGATGCTGCGGGTCTTCCCCCTCGGCTTTCGGGCCCTCTGCCGAGTTGTCCCATGGGCATCTCAGCTCCGTTGGTTTCCAGTTTCCTCGACTGAACCCTCCCTCTGGTCTCTGTGCCTCGGCACCCTCTTAACTCTCCCTCCCATTTTCTTTTCTTTTTTAAAAAATTGAAAATATTTTTATCCTGCCTCCCTCCTTAAAAGCTCCCAAGGCAGTTTTCATCCTTTATCCTTACCTCCCACTCAGCAACTGCCAGCATCTTTCTGACTTCCAAGCCCTCCCCTCCTTGGCCTGCTGAGAGATGGCTGGATCCTCTCTCTCGTCTATATCCTCAGGTACCCTTAGACCACCAGACCACAACAGACGGTTTCCCAACCAACCCTCACATGCCACATCACCGGGTTTGCTTGGAACATGTTAAAAGGGCTTCTCGTTTCCTACCCAGAAGCAACACCCTCTTCTCCCATGGGCTGAGCTCCGCATTGCATTTATGGGTCCTGGACCTTTGAGGGGAAAGCTTCAGCTTCACACCAAGCTGAGAGGAGGGGGAATTTTGGGGCTGAACAGCCCCTTCTTTGCCAAAGGCCAAAGCTAACTCCCCTTGCCTTTCAAAACCAAATCAGAAAGCCTAGGTGGTGAAGGACTATCAGTGCTTAATAAAAATAATAATATCTGCATGCCATCAAGAGATCTTGATTCCGAAAGATCTCCTGTATGGAGAATTAGTGCAGGGAAAGTGCCCCAGAGGGAGACCACAGCCGCGAAACAAGGATATCTGCAAGCGGGACCTGAAGGCCTTAGGAATGGACCTCAACTGATGGGAAACCTTGACCTCTGAGCGTTCAGCCTGGAGGCAGGCGGTGCATCACGGCCTCTCCCAATTTGAAGAGACCCTTCTCCAGCAGGCCGAGGCAAAGAGGCAGTCCTGAAACCAGCCAAATCAGGGAGCTGGACAGGGGACAGATTGTATTTGTCTTCAGTGTGGAAGGGATGGTCACTCTTGAATTGGCCTTCTCAGCCACACTAGACGCTGTTCCAAGACCTCTCTTCAGAGCACGTTCCCATAGTCTCTTGAGACTGAAGGATGCCTACTCTGGATGCCGTCAAGTCAGTTCTGACTAATGGTGACCCCTTTTCAGGGTTATGAATACTCGGAAGTGGTTTCCCACTCCCTTCTTCTGGGGCCGCCCTGGGACCACCATGCAGCTTGCCCAAGGCCACCCAGGCTGGCTCTTCTCCCAGGAGGCACACTGGAAAATTGAACTCCCAGCCTCTGGCGCCACAGCCTGGCACCTAACCCATCGAGCTCTTCAGCCAGTGCTTAACCTAGAACAAAGTCCCAAAGTTATTCCAAAGGGACAACTTTCTCAGGACCACCTTAATTCTACAACAGCGCACAAACTCTTGAGCTCTCCATTAATCTCCATGGGCTTTTCCCCAGCACGGAGTCTGCAGTGAAACCAACCCATCTTGGGACTTACTTGAAAGCAAGTCGTAGTCCCAAAAGGTGACTTGACCAAGGTCTGGATCAGAAGCAAGACAGTTCCTCTAGGCCAGCAAGGTGCCTCTCTCAGGAGCCAGCCAGCCAGGGGCTTCCGTGAACTTGGCCAGCGAGCCGGCCTTGAGGCGACAGACCCATCCCACGCTATGCACGGCTAGCAAGGAGGGTCATGTGGACCTTTCATTTCAGGCAGCAAAGCACAACCTGAGACAGGAAGTGAGACTGTTGCGTACCTGGGGGGGGGGGGGGGGGGAGAGAATCGCCTCCCACACCAGACAGCTAGGATCACAGCTAGGCCAAATGTCCACATCCACTTATTCCCCTAAACTGTCCTAGACGGATATCTGCAGCTGACACTTTCTTCTCTTCCTCTCCCTCTTCCTGCCAAGAATATGTCCTCAAGTGGAAACGGTCTTTCCTTCAACCACCTTCCAGAAATGATTAATTCGTTTCCCTCTGAATGATTCAGTGTGTCTCCTGCTTTCCTACCACGAAAATCACTCAGGGTGGAGGGGTTGGGAGTCAGTGCGAGCCGCTTTCCTACCCGAGGCCTCATGCAACAGGAGTTGAGAAGAGCACAGGTCAAGTCTTCCGGGAGGATCAGGCCACGATGTTGCTCTGGGCCAGCACCCTCCTTCCTGCAGAAGCCTCCCTGCAGAAGGCTACCATCTGTGTCTGAAGGCTGTGCTCTGGCCCTCCGGATCCCTGGCAACTGGTAAGGTGAGTGATGCTGGCCAGGCCCGTTCTTGATCCTGGATGAGGGTTCCATATCATCACCACTACTTGGGGGAAGGATCTTCCAAGGTGGCTGGATCAGAACCCGGGAAAAGGCATTCCTCTGGGCCAGAGTTCACATAATTCCCCCAGCCGACACAGCCACGGAGGGTTCATGCCAAGCCCCATTGGGTGTTGCCAATCCTCGGCCAGAATGGCTTCCTGCAAGGTCACCTCCAGAGCGGGATGGACCAGGAGACACTGCTTGTCTTGACTGCCTATCCCAGCTTTTCTCCTGCAAGCTCACGGCAGCTTGTTCAAGGCTCTCCTTCCTGCCCCCCCCAACACACTTCACCCCCCACCCAAGAGCACTCAGGTAGCTTCAGGGTCCAGTGGAGATCAAAGGCCCTGGTCTTCCAAGCACTAGCCCAGCTGGCAAACACCAGTGCCACCGAGCAGCAAACCCGTTCTGGGTTTTAGGCCGAAGGACAGTTGGGAACACTGCTGTTTTGGATGACTGGACACTGAGGGTCAGTGGGAGAGGGCACGCCCTATGGTTTTGCTATGAGACACTAATTTGGTGGGTAGAGGGTTTCCCTCCTCCCCCCTTTCTATCTTTGGGCCAGCCCTGTCTTCCTGTTTGTTTGCTTGCTTGTTTCATTCCTTTGTTGTTGTTTATCTTTTCTCTCCCAGATCACATCTGGGGAAGCACGCCTGGAGTTCTCCCTCCCCATGCCAGAAACTCCATTCCCCTTTTCCTTCTGGTTGTAACTAAAGCTGATAACTGTGAGCAAACGTCCCTTCTCTCTTCTTCTGGACAGCGATCCCTTTACTACAAAAGGGCTTGGCTGTGTGTTCCAGGGAAGGGCTGGGGAAGAACAAATCTCTTCCCTCTTTTTTGCCTTGTTGCCCTGCTAGCAAACAGAATGGCCAAATGTCCTAATATCTGGGGTGCTGGGACCATTTGAGACGTGCGTTTCAGCACCTCAGACAGCTCCTGTGGAATTTGTGCAGATAAACTCCACTGCACTCCTTCTCCCCACCCAATAAATCAGAGTTCTGGGTCTCCATGGAGTCCAATCCTCTGCCCAGTGCTCCACACTGCCTCCACCTACCTACCTACCTACCTACCTACCTACCATGGGTTTCATCAAATGCTCACTGAACAATCCCAGTGTCTCCTGGGTCTGTGCACTGAAGGGAGCATCTGTCATGGTGGCCACGCAAGTGATCAAGGAGGTCTTTCTGCTGTTAGAAACCCACCCTGCTCAGTTTCATGCGAACCTTGGCAGGAAGCTGAAAGTCCTACCCCAAAGTGGACCAGAAGGACCTTCTCCTCTGACTGGCGGGCCCACCGCCTGTGGGATCCAGGACCAACCCTCTTGGGGAGGGAGGTCCTGAGTGCAAAGGGCGGCTCCTTCCCAAACAAGGCCAGACTCCCTCCCAGGACCAGCACAAGCTGAAATGGCGAGGAAGGGCTGACAACCTGTGGGCCGTGCCAGCGATGGGCCTCAGGGGGGCGCCAAAGCCACATGCTGCAGCTGCGGGAGAAACTTTGCAGAGAAGGAGGAAGGGAAAGGCCGTGGGGGGTCCCCAAGATAAAATAAATGTCAAAGCGTAAGCTTACTATTTTACTGGACCCCTTAAAAATCAAACAAATGGCAAGCTTTCGTGGAGAAAATTCCACTTCTCCAGGCTTAGCGCAACCCCTTCAGGGATAGTGCTGAGAAACTGGACACAAAAATACAATTATTCAGCACTATCCCTGAAGGAGTTGCGCTAAGCCCGAAGAAGCAGTGACTTTTAACAATCCCACAAACAGTATCAACCATTCTGAGATTTGACAAGAAGGAGAGACACCTACAACCCCATCTTAGCCGAGCTGGGAGACCCTCTCTGACTCACGGCAGGCGGCACGCTGCTGCCGCCTTTCACGCAGCCAGTGGCCCAAGCCGTGGTGGTGGTGGCCCTTTTGCCGCTCTGCCCCGAAGAAGAGGCACTCTCAGCACAGGTCAACTGTTCCAGTTGCATCGAGGACCACAGAGCCACAAATAGAGACCAGCAGGTAGCAGCAGCAAGCAGGCAGAGCCCCGGGCAGCCAGGGATGGGATGCTGATGCTGTGGTTTGAAGGGCAGAAAAGGCTGCCCCTGGGACAGGCAGGCAGCCTGCCTCTCATCCCTGCAATTTTAAATGGATCCCCCTGGAAGGCCATCCCAGCGGGAGGCATCCGGCACCTTCAGGAAGGTTTCAAAGCCAAGCGAAGCGTCTGACGAAGGCATTCACTCCACTTTGCCAAATAAACAGGAAAGGCTCACCTGCCCCCACAGCTGAGAAGGGCTGCTTCTTTTTTTACTCAGCAAATAAATAAATAAATAAATAAATAAATAAATAAATAAATAAATAAATAAATAAATAAATAAATAAATAAATAAATGGCACTGACATGAAATGAAATGGAGCCCAAAATAGCATCAACATGGTGCTGGCACAATGTGGCAATGCCACCCACCGTGGCCCTTCCAACAGCCTGTGGGGGGGAAAGGAGGGTTTCTACTGCTGCAGCCGTCTTCCACAGAGCAAAGGAAGGAGCCCTGCTTCCTGCCCAGAAGAGGCCTGTCCTCCCAGGGATGGCACAAAGAACTCACGGTGAGAAGGGAACTGCTCGCCTCCAGTCCAAGGACAGGAGCACCAGACAAAAGTGGTTCGCTTTTTAAAGGCACAACAAGACTCTTTGGTTCGGGTGGCTTTGGACGGCAATTCCCACCATCCACCGGACATTCTAAGGATCGCAGTCACAAACAATAAGGTTTCCAAGATCTTCTTCACATGTGCCAAAAATAAAAATAAAATAAAAATGCTTTAAACGTGCAAAATCGGTCAGCATCCCCACCAGTAACAAAACATGGGTGCCATTCGGCTGGGCAGCTTCTTCTCAGCATCTCCCTTGTTCTGCCTCTCTCGTCCGAATCTGAGCATCAGCCTCTGGGTGGGCAGAGTGGGGGGCACCTGGGGGCCATGGTTGGAAGTAGGATGCTAAACCTGGAGGAGAGATCTTTGGTCTGATCCTGCTTCCAGGCTGCTTTCACTGTTTCAGTCAAAGGCACAGATTCCTGCCCTGCTCGAACCCTGGGGTCAAAAGCGGCTTGCGTTTCCAGCCGTCACTCCTGCCAATGGGAGGGCTGTAGACCTCACCATTTCTAAGAAGAGCTGTGATTAATGCTGCTTTCTTCAAGAAAGCACTCTTCCTCTTTCAGATACGTATCCGTTACACCTTTGGTGAGAAAAAGAACTCTATGTTACTCATGTCCTTACTTCCAGAAACGTAAATATGGTAAGATCCAGAGAACATGGTCCCGCCAGTTGCTCTGTGGCGGGAGGGGGGGGGGGAGACGGTGCCTGGGAGGCCAGCAAGGCTGCAAGGCCGGCTGCTTGATGGTCCCGTGAAGAATTTTCTGAGAGAAACAAAGCTGTTCAATAATCTGCTGTCAAAGTGAAAGCAGACAAGGCTCCTGGCAAATCTCTGTAGACCCGACCATGGCTGGCTCCTCGCTCCCACGCCTGCGTCAGCCCGGCCTGCCTCTCTGAAGACCCCTCTGACGCTGATGTGGAGGCAGACATTATCTCATGGGCATCAATCCTTCTCCAGGCTTAGAGGCAGAAACATGTCAGCCTGGGCCGGGAAGGGGTTTGGAGGGAAAGAGCTGACCTTGGACCAAGTTCCCCTTGGGTTCCTTCACCTCACCCCCATCCCGCCCCTTGTTTTGTGCAGAGGAGCCGAAGATGGCAGCCCATGGCAGCTGCAGCTGCTCTGCTTAAGATTCAGCGAGAACCCCGGGTGGCTCAGAACCGGCATTTGAAAGGCCCGGAGTGCTGAGCCCACACTTTTCCCTCGCTTTTTCATCTCCTTGTGATCAGCTGGTGAGAGGAAACAAGCATTTCTTCTCGGAGTAATTATAGGGTTGGAGAGGACACAGACAAAGGAAAAGAGCCCTTTCGTCTCCCAAAATAAGACATGCTGTAGCAGGCGGCAGGCCCGCCTCGGCTTTCTCTGGAAGCAGGTGGTGGCGCAAGACGGGATGGCTGGCCGTGGCTGCGCGGGGAAAGGCTTGCCCCAGTTCATTGGCTCTCTGTGTGTGTGTGTGTGTGCAAAACAGAAGACTGGGCAAATCTTAGTAGGATAACAATAAAATGTTATTGCTTTCAAAATCAGGTCACTAACACACACGCACACACACACACACACACACACACACACACACACACACACACACAGAGAGAGAGAGAGAGAGAGAGAGAGACTGTAAAGTGAGTCCCTGAATAATGGAACAGGTTACTCTTTTATAGGTCTAAGTGGCAAGTTCCCAAGTAACGACGAAGCATGTGCAGAAATGCAGGAATAAAGCAATTACTGAAAGCAACGACACCAAAGAGAGCTTTCCTCTATTGGGCTGTTTAAACAACGTGATCAGGAACTATTTTATCTATTATGACACGTCTATTTGACCTGACCCAGTGATCCAGATCCGCTCTGATATTCCCATCATGGACTCTTCCATGTTCTACATTCTTTTTCTCTTTCCCCTCAGCTGAAGGCCTCCTCGCTTGTTACCGCAGGCCCTTGCATCGCATTTATTTTCTTCCAGCAGCCCCCTGAAGGCTCCTTACTTCAGACTTTCATTGTCTTTTGAAAATGTGGTGCCTGTTTATACTGGTGGATTTGCCAGAGCTCGCTTCAAACAGGGAGCAGGGAGTGATGATCTCTCGTGGATAAAACACTGGTTGATCTGCGGAGGGCTCAGGTCCAATCCCTGGCTTGTACATCTTCACCAAAAGCATGCCAAGGTGGCAGTGCCAGGTGGGCAGCCCCCTTCTCTGCCCAAGAGACCTCTGGTTTGATTTTTAGAACCAGGGAGGGAGGAGAGAATCGTGGCCTCTCCCTGGCACTTGCACTGATCCTCAGAGCTTGGGGATGCTGTTTGTGAAGAGTGTGGTGTGGACACACCATGGAGGTGAGGCAGGCCCTCCTGAAGCGCTCCTACAGAGCTATCTAAGACTGGAAACAGACAAGGTTTTCCAGAGAGGCAGGGGTAATTTTCTGTTCTCACATGGACAAGGAAAGCCAGATCCTCGCAATGCCCTTGCAGGCTTATTTCAGGGTGAGTTTTTTTGGCTGGCAATCCATTTCCCCAGACTGTAGGGGGAGTGCAAAATCCAGGGGATAAAAGCAACCTCTACCCAATTTATCCCACCGATCAAAGAGGTATGGCAGATTTTTAAGTGGTGCAAGAACCTGCCAAGTCTGATGACCAGAGGGAGCAAAGGAAGAGTTTGCACACCATGAGAAACAAACCTTGATCTAATTGCTTTTCATTGGGGTTGCCAAGTCTCCAACTTAATTACACAACGCCACTTCCTGCTCCATCGGTACCCTCTGACCCTCTTCTGGAAATCTATCCATGCACCGTGCACCTTTTCTACTCTTTCTGTTTACAGGCGGTGCCAAAACCCCACTCCCAAGTTGCCCGAAACTTTCTCTCAGTATCTGTAACCACATCCAAGAATCTTTTGATGGGACAGAAAGACCAGGACATCAAAAATGGCACAGCTCACCCAGGGAATCCTGGGGGGTAACGCAGTTCTGTGGTGGCGGGTGGGGAGCCCAGGGCTCTGGCCAGGAGGATTCTCAGCACCCGCCCCAGGCTTTGGTTCCCAGAGTTCTTCTCAACGGGTGTGAAACCCAGAGGGGCACTTGGTACACATCATGCCTAGACAGAGAGACCGCATCAGGGACAGGCCACAGTCCCCCAACCTTTTTCCTATGCTAGGGGTCAGAGTCCGCCAAAGGTGAGAGGAGCTGTTAGAGGAAGGAGGAGAGGTGGATCAGCACACCCATTTCACAGACAAAAGCACTGAGGTTTTTGTTCCTGAGCTCTTCCCGGAAACCAGAAGAGCAGCCGGCATGGATTATCCCCCAGGAGACGAGGCTAAGCAAGACAAGGATCAAGAGGTGGACCTTCCAGAAAGGTCTCTGCCTGCTCAGAGGCTCCTCGCTGCCACCCTCAACAGGCCAATCTTGATGACGGAGACCGGAACGGAGAAGCAAAGCTGGCCGGCCAACTCTGGGCACTTTCCAGCCGTGCCTCTTCAGGGCTGCCCGGCGGCTTCTCAATGGGCAACTGCATTCACAACTTAGACAAATGGCCCTGAGTACATTTTCCCATTCCCCCAAATCAGGACCCTTTTGTGTTCTCCTCACAACAATTTCCAATCAACCGTTTTTCACTTTCAAAGACAAAGCTGCCCAGTCATCAGAAGGGAAAAGAGGCCCGAGAAGAAGAGGAGACAGACAGACAGAGAGAGAGAGAGAGAGAGCATACAAGTGTCTCTCTGTGGAAGCTCAAGAAGCAAGCGCCCAACCCCAGAGGTACAGGTGGCCCATGAATGCCTTAGAAGGAAATGCCTGCCCACCCAGTGAGCAAACGCATGGGCTACCAAACCCTGCTGCCCGCCGGCAAAGCCTGCCTCGTGACCGGTTATTTTGTTCCTTGTTGGTGAGACCCGTCTCTTCCTTCCTTGCTCTCCCCTTCCCAGTTCATACCGGAGGGAGAATGTCCAGATCCTGACCAGGACACGGTCAGTTGCTCAGAGCTCGATTCTCTGGAATCCCCGAGGGACTCAAGCCGAAACACTCCACTGGAAAAGTCAAAAACCTTTCCTGCCCATTGGCTTTGGCTGAAGAAGGCAGTGCATGGGCGGCGGGGGGGGGGGGGGCTGCCCTTCTGCTAGGAGGAGCAAAGGAATGTAGGAAAAATAATGTGTGTGTGTGTGTGAGAGAGAGAGAGACAGAGAGACAGAGAAAGAGAGAGAGAGACAGAGACAGACAGACAGAAAGAGGGGAGGGAAGAAGGACCCGGATTCCTGGATTTTACTACGTCATAACTCTATGTCATAGAGTTATGACGTAGTAAAATAACGAACGAATAAAGCCATTTAAGATGGTTTGAAAGCACATTTCCAAAGGTAAAATGTGCAACAACTCCCCTTAAAAACTTTTCTTTGGCAGCCGGTTACATTCAGGGGTCACACAGCGAGTTAGGACGCCCGGGTCCCTTTCTTTATTGAAACTGAGCAGCCAAATCACTCCACCCGTTCCGAAGGCCACACGCAACCCCCCCCCCGTAAAATGCCGAAAGAGTGTTCCATCTATCAGACTTTCCCATTTCCAGGCCAAGTGAGGTTGCTTGGGCCAATCCTGTAGGTTTGGGGTCTAGTCAGGATCTATGCTAGATCAAGGCAAACTCTGTGACGTCCAGCCCAGTTAAAACTTGTCAGTGGTCCACTGGGGCTGTTAGCCATCCCTGAGCCCAAAGGCAACTTCATGACTGCCATTTATTTTATCTTATTTTGTTTTATTTTGTGGTAAGCCACTATTCTGGGCATTAGCTTTAAGCTGGTTTCTGTTCGAGAAGCCCCAAATAGTGGCTTATACATTGAAAGAGTAGACAGAAAAAAGAAAAGAAAAGAAAACCCTCCCTAAACCCAACTTTGTCACCTCAGAGATTGGGAGGTGCAGGTGGGACAGGAGGTCGACCTGAGGGAGAGGCACTCTGTCAGGTAGCGAGGTCTTAAACCATAAAGGGCCTTTCACAGTGGTGACTGTGACAAAACTTAAACCTTCCAAGGAAAGGACTTGTTGCCCCAAACAAGTCCATGGCGAAGGCAGAGGGCCCTATCCACTAGGAAGGTCTGCTAAAATCAGCATCCGAGACCCATTCTCAGTGGCTTAGCACCCGTTGTGCAGCCAGAAGGCCTTGCATTCAGTCTCAGATTGCAGGACAAGGAAAAGCCCAGCCCAGAGAGAGAGAGAAAGAGAGAGATCTTGCATTTATTTACAAAGACAGGGGGTTGACCATGCCATTCACAGCATGAACGCCAAGAGAGATCCCTTCTAAGGAGAAAGGCAGGGTAAAAATATTTCGAACGAACGAACGAACAAGATCCCAAAGTTTACTACTTCCGGGTCACATTTCGGGGGGGGGGGGGGGCGCCAGTCTTCCAAATGCTCATTTCCTCCACCTCCTTCAGTCTTGTCCCCAAAGTTCACCTAAGCAGAAGTCTGAGGCACACATACAGATACGGAGAATGAAAACTAAACAGCAGCTCACCCAAGATTTTTCTGGGACCATTTGAGAGATTCACTTAGTCAACTAAAATATATTTAAGCAGTTTCAGCTTCTGCCTTCTTCAGTTGGTAAAAGCATGCTGTTCAATTAAAGGCTTCTGTTTGTTAACCAGTCTTATAAGCATACAGGCACCTATACTTATAACTACACATATCTATTTATTTATCTATTTGTTACATTTATATCCTGCCGATCTAGAGCAGGGACACTTCCTCTGGGCAACTGACAACAATTAAAATGCAACCACCCAATCCCACCCACAAAGACATAAATAAAGAAAAAACCCAAAATTTAAAACCCCAGGATGTCAAAAAAATGGAAACCTGGTAAAGGTAAAGGTTCCCCTTGACATTGAGTCCAGTCGTGTCCGACTCTAGGGCGCGGTGCTCATCCCCGTTTCCAAGCCGTAGAGCCAGCGTTTGTCCGAAGACAGTTTCCGTGGTCACGTGGCCAGCACGACTAGACACAGAATGCCGTGACCTTCCCACCGAGGTGGTACCTATTTATCGACTCGCATTTTTACATGCTTTTGAACGGCTAGGTTGGCAGGAGCTGGGACAAGCGACGGGAGCTCACTCCGTGGCGTGGATTCGATCTTACGACGGCTGGTCTTCTGACCTTGCAGCACAGAGGCTTCTGCGGTTTAACCCGCAGCGCCACCACGTCCCTATGGAAACCTGGATGGCAGATCAAATCAATAATCACTTCACTTCAGTTCATGGGCCCACGAGGATGTCGAAGGGGGTAAGATATTTCCACAGGCCTCTTCAAACTGTATAGTATTTACCAATTCCCTAAAGGATAAGGGAAGGGAGCCTGGTATATCACAGTTTTTTGTTTGTGGTTTTTTTTTCTCCCCCTGAGATGGCCCCTCACTGATGCCTTCTTTAGAGAGGCAAAAACAAAAGAAAAAGTAAAGAAGACCAAAACGTTGTGGGACCTTAAAGACTAACTGCTATATTTTAATGAGAGTTTCATGGACAAGTCCACCTTCTTCATTGGAAAGGGGAGATGGCCAGGAGAAACCTGGCCCCTTCTAGAAGCAAATACAGAAAGAGCTAAGCCAAATCCAGACTCTTCTGGCAGGTGGTACATTTATTTTTGGTCCTGAAAAAGGGGCCTCCCTCTGACCTCTGACAAAGGGGAAAGGGAACGTGCTTAAGCTCAGAACCGTCAAGATTATCTCCAGCCGCCTTAAGGGCTTCATGAACGGGTCCCATCCAAAGTCTACTCTAGCAACCAAGAGTTACAGGGGCCAAGGAACAATGGTAGTGCACTGCAGGGACTGCCCCCTAAGAAAAGGAGCATGCAAAATCTCTATTAAGACAAAAACTTTATTAGTCTGATTCAAAGGTTATTGAAGCAAAGGAGAAAACAATGTTTGCTGCTTATGTGCCACCCCATAGCACTTACAGCGCTCTCCGGTCGGTTTGCAACTTAATGATGCAGGATACACATTGCCCACCCCACCTCCAAGAGAAGTTGGGTATTCAGTGTACCGACCTCGGAAAGATGGAAAGCTGAGTCAACTCTGAGCCAGCTACCTGAGCCCGTCAGGATCAAACTCAGGTTGTGAGCAGAGTCTGAACTGCAGTGTTTCAGTTTAACCATTGTGCCAGGAGGCTACTGAAAAGGTGCAAGCTTTCAAGATTGTCAGAGAGCACTAAACGTGCTGACGCTTACAAGAAGCAGGTGGGGAGGGAGGGGAGAGGTGGGTGGTAGAGAGAGGAGGGTGACCTGATCCACTCTTAGACCAGCTCAAAAATCTCATTCCAAGGTGCTTAAAGGAGTCACACAATTGCCACCATTTCTACCTGCTGCACTTCACTGCCCTAATGTATGTCCTCACTGCTCACAGTTGCGAATGCCACACAACCAAGTGTGTGTGTATGTTTATGCATTTATACACACACACACACACACACACATGTATGTCTTTCAACAAAGCTTAACATTTCTCATGTAAAATAAAATGAGCTGTGGTAGTCCACCAAAACCTATCCCATAATAAATGGCATAGCCTGGCAGGGGCCACAATATTCTTTACTGCTTTTGTCTGTCTGTCATAACCTTCAGGGTCTGTTATACGTGTAGGACTATCACTCCCATGTTCCCCATGCCTTCCAAGCACGCAAAACCCGAGCTTTTACTTGCATATGCATGGAAATACTTCCACTGGCATTGCTCTTTTGTCCGGAAAGGAGAAGTCACCATTGCCTAGAGAAATACCCTCATTTACAAACGGAAAAGTGAAAGCTGGGAAGGGTAGCTGGGAAGCCTGAGGAGCTCCCCACTTGCTTGCACTCCCAGTCTACAACTGTCAAGCAAAGAGAGACGACCACCATTTCTCTTTGCTTGACAGCTTCAGTGGATGTACCAGTCCTTTTTGTTCTTGTTTCATTATAACTCCCAGTCTACAAACCATGAGACGCCCATCCCCAAACTGGGACTCTGGAAACAAGCCACACAGGAACAGGTGGGTTACGGCCAGGTGGGGAAGGGGGTCTCCTGCTGAAATGTCGAGGTGAGGCACCCCTCCCCGTGGCAGCCCACAAGCTGCCCCGAGATACAGGGTTCTGCCATCCCAAGTTCACGGGTGGCCCCACCCCTAACCCTAACCCTGGCCCCACCAGGGCATGGAGCAGAGAAGCCGACCACCTGGGCTCTGCTGTTTTTTTTGCCCAAATCCTGCCTGTTGCGGTCTGGAAGGGTGCCCACCACCCATGTTTTTCTCGGGCACAGGAGCGCTCCCTCCTCAAGTCACAGCAGCATCTGTCTAGCACGCTGCCTGCCACGTCTCGGCTGCAGGAATAAGAGGCGCAAGAAGCCGAGGGCAGGATGGAAGAGGCAAGCCACAAAGTCAAGAAGGGAAGAGTTCCTGCCACTTCGGTACAGAACTGCCTCCTCCAAGAGAGAAGAGGACTTAACACACCACTGGCATCCCGTGGAGCATGGCAAACACACACACACACACACACACACACACACACCTTGCATCCCTCACGAGGGACGGCCTATTTATAGACTTTTGCTTGCTGCTGAGCTGAGTAGACTCGCCTGCTTGCAAAATGTAGGCTTGTGGATCTATTCTGGGAGGTGACGGAGTCTCCTCATTCTACCTGTCAGAGCCCGTGTGATTCCCGTGAGTGGGGAGACCTGGGAGCATCCCACGGGTGAGCCTCAAACCTGAGTCTGGGGTGGCCCTCGTTCTCTCCTGGCCCTGCTCTTGTGCTTTTAACAGCAGACGGCCACCCCGGGATGAAGCAGCTCAAGTCGTCACCCGCGCTCGGCTCCATGCCATGAAAGCATCACGCCAGAGAGTGCAAACAAGGATGACTTCCAAACACAGAAGAGCAGGAGAAGGAGGGGGGAGGGAGGGGGGCAATTTCCACTGTTTTCAGGGAGGCAGACATGTCAGTCTGTTGCAGCAAAAAATGACACCATTCTTGTCGAACCTTCGAGATCAACAAGTTTCAGTTGGCATATGCCACAAACCTGGAAGATAAATTAAAACTCATTTGTCTTTAAGGTGCCACAAGATTTTATTTTTTTTAAAAAAAACTTTTTGTCAACCAGCAGGTCTTGTCCTGTTCTTTTGGTGGAAGCTTGGGGGGGGGGGGGGGGGACCAGAGATCAAAGGGGAGCCTGTGGTCCAGCCACAGACCCAGCAGGGTTGGACTTGGTTTTGTTTATGTTTTTTTAAATCTCAAGTCCTTTGAGTTCTGTCCATCCCCAATAGGAAAGACCTTGCAAACTTTGGTAATGTCTTATTAAATAATGAACAGAAATTAAATCATTGCCCATCCCAACACAATTATGACAAGACATGCTGTAGAGACTTCAAACTAGAGTTAACCAGAAGAACTGATGGTTACAAAGTTATTTGTACCCTCGGACTGGGATGGTCACAAAGAGGAGTAATAATCGCAGACGGAAGGGCTCTTATTGGCACCCCCGGTGTGCCAAGCACACCCTGCAAAAAAAAAAGAGCCAGAGAGGTGGGGAAGGCGACTGGTGGGCCCCTCCCAGCACCATTATTCTGTGATTCTATGAGGGAGCGCCAGATGCCGGACTTGGGAAAGGAGGGAGAGACAAGGTCAGAGAGCATCAGTGACACAGTTGGCTGAGAACGCTCCATCTGCAGCCGGACAGGATTAGCTCGCTGACCATAAGCCTCAGGTGGGACTCGGCCAGGCCCAGCTGGGCTCCCCATCTACAACTTGCATGCAACCGGGAGGGCCAAATATGCTCACCCTGCTCCCTGCTGGCCTTGCCACAAAGGAAGGCAGAGGCCGGGAAGCTCCACCAGGTTGCACAAGCACAGCTCACGCCCCGCAAAACGGAAGCAGCCATTCCTTTATGGCAAACTTTTTTTTTAAACCCTGTCCTTCAGGGTTTTTTTCCCCCTGCAAGGCAGGTAACAAAGGATAATAAAAAACAACAAAACAATCAAATTCCAGCAGTATGAAAAGCAGGAGAGAACGAACCCTAAGATCCGAGCAGGATAAAAACAGTTCAACTGAGATTTCAAAAGGTTGAATACTGCGAGGACGCCATACTAGTTACACCGATATTCCGGCTTTTCTTCAGGGAGTTGAAAGTGGCCTACAAGGCTCTCTTTCTGACTCACAGCTTTATCCTCACAACAAATCTGGAAAGGAGGTCACGTGAAAAAAGTGTCTCTGGCCCAAGGTCACTTGATGTGAGCCACAGGGATTTGGGTCCTCCTCGTCCAGCTCTTCAGCCATCCCATCCTGTGGGATCTATACCCTGCCGGCACTGGCTGAGCCACCAGAGAGAGAAGGCAAGTCTCAAAGACCAGGCACCTTCCCTGGGAAGTTATGTCCTGTGGCTCCCATCTACCTCTCCTCCAAAGGATTTCTTTGCTTTTCTAGATTCCTGCAGGTGCTCTGGAGGTTCCTAGATCCGCTCCGAGCCGCCATGAACCCCCCCCCCCCCCACACACACACACACACCTGCAATGCCCAAATGCCTTCCAGGGTTCTTCTGCTCACATCCCACTGAAATGAAGAAAACTCAGGCAGGCAGGAACTTTCGCCAGGCCAGGCCAAAATTGGCCCTTAAAATCAGCACAGGATTCATTCCGAGAATAGTCTGGATTATCCATCCCCTATTCCCACCCCAAGCTCAGAGCAAAAAAAAGCAAGTCATGGTTGCTCCCCTTGTCCCCATGTGAGAGAGCCACGGGGAGCTAAGCCAGCCACAGACGGAAAGGTACAAGGGAAAGCAGAGGCAGTGACACCACACAGGCACGGAGGACGGGGCCTCCTGGTGCCACCTCTGCCTCCATGAAGCCACCTCATGTGGTCTAAAACCTGGGGCCCCCTGAATCTCCGAATGAACTCATCATTGTGGTTCAAGAGAAAACTCCCCAGGGCCGTGGCCTTCTGAGGCGCACGCTTCCTTCCGTGGAAAATCAGGAGGAGTTTGCTGGTGAGGCAGGAGAACGGCTTCCTCCCCAGAGAAGCCTTTTGTGCAGGAAAACAAGGCGACGGTTGCTAAGCCAAGGGCTGCCGGGCACCCACTTGGACAACAGCGTGCTGGAAAATAAAAAAAACACATATTTTCCCAAATGGTTATTTGTTGACTTCACAAAAGGCACAGAACGGCAATATTTTTTAGGACCAACTAAAGTGAGGAGGAATTAAAGAACCTCTTAATGAGGGTGAAAGAGGAGAGTGCCAAAAACGGTCTGAAGCTCAACATCAAAAAAACTAAGATCATGGCCAGTGGTCCCATCACCTCCTGGCAAATAGAAGGGGAAGATATGGAGGCAGTAACAGAGTTTACTTTCTTGGGCTCCATGATCACTGCAGAGGGTGACAGCAGCCACGAAATTAAAAGATGCCTGCTTCTTGGGAGGAAAGCGATGACAAACCTAGACAGCATCTTCAAAAGCAGAGACATCACCTTGCCGACAAAGGTCCGCATAGTCAAAGCTATGGTTTTTCCAGTAGCGATGTATGGAAGTGAGAGCTGGACCATAAAGAAGACTGACCGCCGAAGAATGGATGCTTTTGAATTGTGGTGCTGGAGGAGACTCTTGAGAGTCCCCTGGACTGCAAAGAGAACAACTATCCATTCTGAAGGAAATCAACCCTGAGTGCTCACTGGAAGGACAGATCCTGAAGCTGAGGCTCCAAAACTTTGGCCATCTCATGAGAAGAGAAGACTCCCTGGAAAGGACCCTGATGTTGGGAAAGTGTGAAGGCAAGAGGAGAAGGGGACGACAGAGGACGAGATGGTTGGACAGTGTCATCGAAGCAACCAACATGAATTTGACCCAACTCCGGGAGGCAGTGGAAGACAGGAGGGCCTGGTGTGCTCTGGTCCATGGGGTCACAAAGAGTCGGAAACGACTTAATGACTAAACAACAACAAAAAAGTGCCACCTGATAGTGTGCAAGCCTTCAAGTTCCCCGGAACGCTTCTGCAGGCAAGATATTAAGTAAAGTGAGGAGAGGAGAAAACACCACTGGGTGATGTGAAAGTCATCAAGTCTGCATCAGTCCCAGTCTTCAGACAGAGCATAGAAGGCTCCCCTGGGCAGGCCCTGCTCAGGCTTCAGGTTACACTGAAGAAGGCCGGGACAAAGAAACACATACCTTGGACGTATACCTAAACCTATACTGTACTTATGCCTGCCATTGTACACCTATAGCTAGAGCTACACAAGGAAAAACAAACAAACAAACAAAAAGTGGTCTCTACACAGCAGGAAAAGAGGAAGACCCCATATGAGTTGGACACAAGCTTGAGTCTACACGAGCTGACATTTTGGAGACTGCTCATTCAAGAGTCACCATAAGTTGGTGGTGGCTTGATGGCACCCAGCAACGACAACAGCAACAACACAGCCAAATGCATCACAGACATCTCAGCCCAAACCTAAACCATCATCTTGGGGCAGGGGGAGCGGTGGAGACCAAGGTGACTCTTCTTGAGTTACGTAAAGCTGCCTGCTTTGTAGTCACATGAGAAGAGGCCGAAAGTTAGCCCATGGGAGCTGATTTGCAGACATTTTAATTTCCAAGGATAGCCATTGTAAAGTTGTAGCTTTCAAAAGTAGAAGCATGCTTTTTAAAAGGCTGACACACTCTAAGATTTAACTCACAAATGCACACCTGTAACACGAGGAACACAATTGTTTTTCAACTGAGAGGCACTCTCCTGCCACTTTCCTAAGGAACCAACAGGATTTTTTCATATAGATTCTGGAAGAAGACTGCAAGCATCAGGTTTGGTCAATATGGTCACAGCTCCATGGTCAAGGGGGCGAGCTTGCTTTCTGCAGCTCCAGAGGGTAGCAGCCAGAGCAACAGATTCAAATTGCAAGCAAGGACATGTCACCTCAACATCGAGGAAGAACTTTCTGACAGTAAGAACAGTTCAGCAACAAAACAGACTATTTTGGAAAGCAGTGGACTTTCCTTCATTTGAGATGCTTAAGCAGGGTTCAGTGACCACCTGTCAGAGGTGCTTGAGCAGCAGATTAATGGCTTCAGCAGGGGGCTGGATTCAATGGGCCCCCTTCCAACTCTACAGCTCTATGAAACCCACACAGACACATTTCCAGCCAGAAGATGCCACGCTAAAAAAATACAACTTCTTTCCCCTACTTGGGAAGATTCTTGAAAATGAACATAACTAACTGGGCTCCTCTCTCCTCCAAATTGCTTGAGAAACACAAAGCCTACGTTTGTGCTGCTATGATAAAGTTTCACACTGCACAGAATGCTTTGTCTAGCTGACGGGAAATTCTGTATCACCTAAATGTTTTTATACGCTATATACTTCTAAGATGTCTCTCAACCATATAGTCATACACGTACTTATCCTGAAGCGTATTTCACTGTGCTTGTCAATGTAAACAGGATTGCTGCTGAGGTCTATAGCCCAACCACAACCACTTCTGTACGTGCCATTCCCTGGGATCAACAAGACATAGTTTGCAAATATACCACAAACGTTGCTATATTTACTTAAAGATAAATAATAACAATTATTTGAAGGATACAAAATAAACAAGCAACAAAAGGAAACTCTCATATTGGCCAATACTGCTTCTCGTCCTTGCTTTCTACATGGACATAAAGCAATCAACAACATTTTGATTGGAAGCCAAATGTTCAATGAGATCGTAAGTGTCCTGGAAAGTCATTAAAAATAATAATAAGAAGAAGAAGAACCAACAACTTTCCCTCTTCCTCTTGCACAGGCAGTTTCTTAAAAAGCTGGAGAGCAACATATGCCTTAAAGTGTTCCCCTTCCAAAATACAAAACCAAACCACTGGCAAGCTGTAAATATCTAACACCAGCATTCATTCAAGGGCCTAAACAAAAGAGCTTAGACAAAACAAGCCATTTTATGTTTGTGCATTTCAGCAAGATGAGAGGCAACCCCTTGGGCATGGCTGAGACTCAGAGCCACCATCCTCCATGCTGCTGCCAAATTGTGGGCTGCTGGGGGCTGGCAGGAGGAGGAGGAGGAGGAGGAGGAGATGATGCACACACCCCCTTCCCACAAGAGACTGTGGCTCATCATGGCCCATCTTTTCTGGGGAGCTGCCCTTTCCTCCAGCCAGGGGGCTTCACAGCCCCTGCCCCTCTGCCGATTCCCTGGGCAGCCCCACCCACTCGGTCCCCAGAGCCCAGGCAGTGGGTGGGGTGGAGATGAAGCCACTCTTTGGTCTCGGAGTGAGCAGCCGCTCATAACTCCACTTGGGCAGTTCTGCTCTGGAAGCTGGTAGGTTTTCTGACCCTTGGCAGCCGTGTAGAAATAAGCAGCCTCCCTTTCCAGGGAACTGGCCATGTTGATCGATCTTGGCATGCTGGCAAAATTAAAGAGGGAGGAGAAAAGAAAGAGAAGAGAAAGAGGGAAAGGGGAAATACTGTGGCACCTTAAAAAACTAACAGGTGTCCGAAAGGTGGACTGTGAACATTCTCACTGAAATAAATATGTCAGTCTTGAAAGTGACACCGTATTTTGCTCCTCTCTCTCTCTCTCTTTCAGTTCCCTGTCTCCTCCGCTTCTGGCAACAGTCTCGTTAGAGATCTTTGGGCCAGGATGGATAAGACCAAAGGCCACTCCAGTCCAGCCCACCAGGGCCGCACCAGCAGGACAAAAGGGCAGCAGCCTCTCCCTCATTCCCCAGGTACTTCTAGGAGCTGTTCTGCCACTGGCCCCGGCCATAATTCATGGCTTGTAATAATTCTGCCACGCATTTGTCCAACCTTCCTTTCCAAAAGTCTAAGCTGGGAGCCCTCCCCACATCTTAAGCAACAGACTGTCGTCTAGAAGAAAGGCATATAAAATGACCAATGGGACATAAAACAAATAATGGATGGATTGACTTCTGATCAAACAAAAGAGCCAGCAGACTTCAGCACTATGTAAAAACTGTACATTGGGAAGGGGCAAAAACCAGCCTTCTATCCCCAGTCCGTCCAACTTTTTCAAAAAAGGCAGCTCTGCACCTCGGGAGGAGGATGGCGGACTTTCTCCTGACGTGACGCGGTGGAGGAGGGCTGTCCAAGGCTCCCGGACCCCGCGAGAGGGGCCCCCCTCCCCGACCCGAGCCTTCCCTGCCCCCGCCCCTCGACCAGAAGGGCCACCATCACTATCGCTGCCCCCCCCACCCCCGCCCGGAGCGGATCCGCACCTTCTCGGGAGCAGCCCTTTCCCTCCTCCCCTCCCCATGCCCAGAAAGCGCGCCCAGCCAGCGGTCTGGCGGCGGCCGGGTTCCTCGCTGGGGGGGGGGGGGGATGGGGGGGTGCGCTCCTCCAGAAGAGAGAGGCGGTGGGGGGAGAGAGGGATCCCCCTCCTCCCGAACCCCCCCCCCCTCCTCTGCTCCGGGGGGGGGTCTGTCCCGCCCCGCGAGCCCCTCTTGCAAAGCGGGGACGAGCGCCCCCGAGTTCGCCCGGGAGGAGGCGCCCAGCGCCGCCAAGGACCAGCCGCTGCCTTCAGCACCCCGGACAGCGCTCCCGACGGCGGCGGCGGCGCCCCCTCCCTCCCCTTCTTCCCTCCCTCCCTCTCTCCCGGCCCGACCCCCTTCCCCTCGGCCGGCCCACCTGGACTGCCGCTGGAGCTGAGGCGCCTTCCACAGAGACACTGCAGCATAAGCGAGGCTCGGGTCCCCAGGAGCCCCGCCAGCCGCATCTGCCGAGCCCCCGCCGGCCCGCCCCGCCCGAGGGAGACCGGCGGAGACGCGCGCCCCCCCTCCCTCCCTCCCTCCCTCCGGCCCCAACGAGGGCTACAGGCCGGGCCCCCCGCCGGCGGCACCGCCCATCGCGCGGCAGCCCCGGGCCCTGGGAGAGGGGCACAATGGGCGGGGGGGGGGCCGAGGAGGAGGGAGGCGGCGGCGGCGGCGGGCCCGGCTCCCGAGCCACGAGCGACTTGGCGGAACTTTGCGGGGCTGGCGGGGAAGCGGAGGGGAGGGGAGGGGAGGGGAGGGGAGGAGGGAGGGAGGGAGGGGGCGGTGCCGGCCGGCTGGAGGTCCGCCCCGTGCTGGGAGAGACGGCGCCCCCCTCCCACGGAGGCAGGCCGAAGGTGGCGGGGAAGACCTTGGGGGAGGAGGGGGGGCCGCCTTCCCTCGGCTGCACCCCTCCGAGCAGGAGCCCGGCCCCCGGCCCCTGGCCCCCACGCCCAACACCTGTGCCCAGGTGCCGGGCAGGTAAAGCCACGCCCACCACCCAGCACCCAGCGGGGACTCCGGGCCGGTTAGGGCAGCCAGCCCCACCACCGTTCACACAGCGGCTGCAGGTGTCGATATATTGATTTTATTGATGGTTTAAAATTTATTTTATCCTGTCTTTCTCCTTTCAGTGACCCAAGGCAGCTGACAGCATTAAAAGCCAGGATTTCAAACTCAAAACGGCAAATGTTTTTTTAAAAGAATCGAAAAAATGCCCCACTCCAATGGCAACCAAAATCAGTGCTCAAAACATCTTTAGAAGCCCTAAGGCACAACCGTCCGTGTAAGAAACCCCTCTCAGACAGACAGCCACCGAGCGCACCTGTGAAGGTGGTGGGACAGAGAGAAAGGCCTCTCCCGATGGACTTAACACTGGATCTTGCCCATCCAGGGAGCCAGCTCATGCCCAGAGGGGTTCACAAAATGAAAAGAGGGTTCTGGCACAAAGCCAGGAAAGAACACAAGGCGACAAACCAAGCAGGTTCAAAGTCAAAAGGTACCCTCTGTCCTGTAGCATGCAGAACAAAGTGCCTCTGAGCATACACAGAATTTCCACTCCACACCCAATTCCTACAGGCCTTTGTGAGCAAGGACAGGGCCTTTAGCTTGACGCTCCCTCTGGCATGCACAGGTGCATGTGCATGCGCGCGCACACACACACACACACACACACACACACACACACACAGAAACAAGAAGCTGACCCTGCTTCCCAGTCAGCAAAGGGCCAGGTGTGCTGGACTGTCCCCTCGGACCCTACCCCTGTTCAAATTCTGCTCTGCCCGGATCCTCATCCTGCACCCTCAACAGGCAGGTTCCGTCATCAGGACATGTCCCGCAAAACATCCACATCAGCGGCACGGCTTGTGTCCTCGGGGCTTCCCAGAACCAGCAAAGTTCCACATATTTTGTTAATTTGCACTATATTTGCCGCCTGTTGCAGGATTAATCCGCTTTTTGTGTGATGGACTCAACAGCTGGTCGTGGGGAAGGGATAAGGAGCTTATGGGGGACAGCGAGGTGCCACCCGTCCCCCATCCCTACCCTTCCGGAGGCTCTGATTCTCAGCCCCTCCTGGATTTTCGGCTGGGACAGGGGACAGGGGCGTCCTTGGCCAAGTGCATGGGTGGGGTGGGGGGAACTCCAGATGTGCAGCTGTTCTCGCCTGCCTGCCATAATTACGACAAATGTCATCTGCCACATCTGGAGGGCACCCGAGGAGGGAAGCCGGGATGGGGGTGGGGATGACCACATCTAACACTTTTGTTTATTTACCTGCTTGCAAACCACTTAGAATGGTTTTCGTAGCGTGTCTGCCTTAGTGCAACAACACCTTTGTTTGCCTTTCTGGTATGATATCGTTTCCTGCTCTCTTAGCTACTCCATCTGTGTTTTTCAATATTTCATAAATCACCTTTGGGTCTCTAGAGGTAGGGAAGGGTGTCGAAAAGGTATTTATTTGACCCGCTCCAATAATAGCCAACTCAGGTCTCCGAGGGCCAAAACAGCACCACCCACCCACAAGATTTTTGGAGGTGGGGTGGGGGGTGAAACAGCAGGTTTCACAGAATGCAGAAAGGATGCAGAAGTCTGAAGAGAAGCACCCAGGACATGCATCCGCCTGGTCCTTATTATTCTGCTCCTTAATCAGAGGAAAAGACAGAAAGGGTGTTTTTTGGTCGGGGGGGGGGGGTTTGTGGACCAAGCAGGGTGGTTTTAACCCCCAAATCCAAGTGGGTGACCCCAATTGCTTTGAGAGACACACTGATTGGTCAACCGTCTGGGGAAATGTGAACCACCCTGAGGACTTTTATGATGATGTGGAGTAGTATATATGAAATGCTGTCAAGAAGTTTAGAAAAGAAGTTCACCTTAGTTCCCCCCCCCCCCCCCCGGTGAGCAAGGTCTTCAGCCATTAAGCCAGAGAGCTGAAAGGCCGGCCCTGTGGGGAAATGCCTGCACATCCCAGAGCACCGGAGGAGGAAAGAGCACGGAGATGCATGGAAGCCCCTTCTTCTTGCAGCAGAGTTGGGAGGGGGGGTCTACGGAGTGCCACTCTGTGCACCCTCACACGGCGCTTCCACATCTCACTGAATGGGAATGGTTTCCCTCAGGATCCTTGCTTACTCCTCGTGTGGCGCTCTACTGTGGAAGATCATGATGAATGTAACACGACAGGGCAGACGTTGCCCTGCGGTGTGCTCACAAAAGCCGACCCTGGAAGGATCTCTCAGAGAGCCGCCAGGACCAAGCCACAGGCTGACTAGAGATGGAGAAGGAGACATCGGTCTGCCCCGCCCTCCACATCACCCCTCATCCCTCATCATGGAGCATTACACACATGTGCCCAAAGGCAGAGAGCCAGGGCGTGCCCATGCGCGCAGCTGAAATAACCACCTCTGCATGTGCCCTGCTGGAAACATTTTCTAAAGTGTGTTTAATGAATAAATTAATAATCTAATTAATAAATGAATACAACCAGACAGAAGCAAGCACACAGTGAGAACAAAAAAAAGTCAGCCAAAAGGCACCACCAGGGTCAGGATGGCTGCGTGAAAGGGCTGTGATTCAGCCATCGGCAGAGAGGGAGGGGGGGTGGCAGACAAACCGCCAGACAGGGCCTGGGGAGCCAAAGGGAGGGGATGGGGCGCCTTCCATCAGGGACAGAGGCGGGCGGTGTGGGAGGCAAAAAGCAGGACGAGGCACAGCGTGTCTCGAGGGGGCAGAAAGACAGGCAAGAGAGTGTGGGGCAGGGCCAGGACAGGACATGAGCGGTGGGGCTCCTGACCAAGCAGCCCTTTGGCTATCAGGTCACCACCACAGACAAAAAGGAAGACCTGTGTTGGAAACAAATAGGTTCTTTACTGGGATGGATCCTGCCCTTGTTTCCTTCACAGACCACAGATCCTGGAAGGAGGATCTGGACTAACTAATTCTCTCTCTCTCTCTCTCTCTCTCCATCCTGCCCAGCTAGTTGGAAGGTCACCACACAAGTCGAAACAGCACCATCTCAGCAACAAGTCCAATCACAGAATTCACATGAAGCAACCTAAAGAAAACATCATCTCTCAACTTAAAAATAAAACTACAGAATGCAGTAATATGTAATAGGCAGCGGTCAACAGGGCAAGGAAGGAGGAGGCACAAGCAAGATCCAGCCTCTGGCCTCTGTAAGCTGGCCTGTCCCTCAGGCCACCAAACTCCTTTCGTTTTCGAGTTTGCCAGGCAACGAGCACAGAGGCAGCTCCCATCTCTGGGTGTGTGTGTGGAGGGAGTCAAGGAAGAGGTGGTGATGCTGAAGATGCAATCACACGCGTCCCCTTGAAGGGCGCACAACGCCAGCTCTGAGAGATCCAGACTTGGGGGGGGGGGAGGAGGTACCCCCTACAGCTTCAATGGAATCTATCTGTATATATTAAATACCCCTTGACTCCATTATCAATCACCATCTCTGTGTTTTGATGCCATGTATAAATATTTGCCATGTTACAGCTCTCTCTTAGGTCTGAGGAAGCGGATTTCATCCATGAAAGCTTGCATTAAAACACAACGGTCTTTGAAGTGCCACCATGGTTTTGTCCTTTTTGACTTCTTCCTTTGTTTTTATGTTGTGTTTCCCTATCATGCTTGCACATGGCTACCTCTTCTACATGTGCCCTACGGAGATGCACTTCTGCTGTGGCACCTGCATGCCACGGCGGGCATGTGTGTTCTTGTGGGGCCTCCAGTGGCCAGTGGCCAGAAGCCACCCTTGTGGCTCAGGCGAGATGCATGCCCTGTCCTGTCCTGCAGGAAGAGAGAGGTTTCATGGCACTAACATGAACAGCTGAAAACCCCCAGGGTGAGGACAGCCTGACCGCCTGCCTTTGCCAGAGGCGCCTGACACACCAAGCCTGTCCTCGCCCGGCACCTTCCCCGGCTCAGGCAACTGCGGAATCAAATTTTTTCACATCCGGTCAGGAGGTTACACGTGCTCCAACATCCAATTAAAACACTCCCTGTCTTGCACAGTTTATAAAAAGGGGTGTTGTTTCCACAGGACTCTTCTCAAACAAACAGGCCATTGCCTGAACTCTGTGATATCACGGGATGCTTGCAAGAATTTAAGGAGTACCTGATGCAGCCGGCTGGCCGAGTAAAAGCACAGCTCCCATGAAGGAAGAGGAGAATGTAGGGGACACGTTTCCTCACACAGGACCTATGCAAAGGAGGGGCTACACATGATTTGCAGAACAGAATTGCTTTGGGAAGGAAGGGTGAATTGCACAGATGGATTCAAACAATGTTCTATGACAGCAGGTTTTGCCACTGGACCTTTCTGTCATGCCAGAAAAATATATTCATCATCATCATCATCGTAGAAGGGACCCTTTGAATCATCAAGTCTAGCCCCTGTCGAGGAGGCCCAGGGGAAAATTGAACTCCCAACCTCTGGCCCCACAGCCAGATGCCTAAACCACGGGGCTATCTAGCCGTTCACAAGGAAGAGTGTGTTGCGAATGGACTCTGCTTCCCGGCCTTGTGGGTGAATCTTTCAAGAAGAACTGCAATCCAGATTCCCCCACCACCACCACCGTTGCCGCCGGCGCTGTCTGACCAGGCTTCTAATTCAAGAGTGAAGGTTGCCCAGCTGGGTCTGGAGGGAGGAGGAGGGGCAGGGAGGGTTAGGGTTTTTGGGAGCAGATTGTCCTGTGTTTCAGTTATTAAATTAAGTTGCCCTGGCATGGAATGGGGACAAGGTTATGTCTGGGATTATGGATTTTAAAAAGATGCCTCTGATTAAAGTAGGGAAACAGGAAAACAGCCCACGCTTCAGAAAATGAAGGCAGTGATTTATCATGGAAAGCTATTTAAACAGCCCTGGCTGAGTTCAAGGAATTCCAGGCAACGGGGGTCAAGGGGGCTCCTGGAAAGAGGTTTCAGAGCTGTCACGATCAAGAGTACTCAGAACGGGTATCCCAGGCCCTTCTTCTGAGGGTAGCTCTGGCACCCCTGTCCAGCTGGCCCAAGGCCACCCAGGCTGGCTTTTCTCCCTGGAGGCCCCCCCGGGGGGGGGGGAATCAAGCTCCCAACCTCTGGCTCCTCAGCCAGAGACCTAAACCGCTTACCACCCTAACTCCCTCAGCCAGCAGGCGGGTTCATGCTGCTTGGAGGAGAGTGGCCGTGGCAGCGGCCGTCCAGCAAGGTGCTCTCCCCAGCTCTCCCCGTGTTGCATCCCATCGCTGGTGCCTTTGCTGCTTGGGCCAGAGGCCACGATCCTACGCACCCTGCGGTGTGAAGGCATCCATCACAGCAGCCTATTCCCGCTAGTTCGAAAGCTGCTGCTTGTATTCCTCTTCCTTGGGCAGCCTTGGGCCTGGGAGGAGCGCCACTTCCACCAGTGCACGTAAGCAATGGGATTCTGACCACTGACCAGAAGTGGGAGGTTCCTGGGCTTTGAACCCGGGTCCTTCGCAGCCCTCCCAGGAGGCCCCTAATGATCCCAGGATCCTCTCTGTGCCAAACCAGAACCGTACCACGGAGCACCTCTGACTCTCAGGAACCTCTTTAAAATAGAGGGCATCATAAGAGCGCATAGAAATTTCTTTTTTTAGACTACCACTCCCCCAGTCCTTAAGCCGCTGTGGCTTCTGGGAGATTATTAGACTGGCCGCCCCAAAACATGGGTATTCTGGGTGCTGGAGTCCCCAATTTTAAACATGCTTAACTCCTCAAGTAGCACCACACACACACACACACACACACAGAGGGTGGGTGGGGGGCGAGAGGTTTTGAGATGGGATTCCCTCTCATTCCCAAATGACTTGTGAATGAACCCAGAAGTCCCTGGTTTGGAGCTGGCCCCCCGTCTGCCTGAAATACGTGATAATAATGATCCTGGCTGAACTTGCTGGGCTGTGGGAAGGATTATTCAGATAATGTACGTGAAGCTTTTTGAGTCCTCAGAAATGCTCTATAAATCCTCAGCATTAGGCTAAGTATCAACACAAAGGCTTAGAGAGAGACTTTGGGGTTACTACACACATACTAATTAAACGCTCCGGGGTGGCAGGCGCCTACCCCCCCGGTGTCCTCCGTGGCCCAAATTCTTCTTTTGTCACGGATTCTGTGCCACCTGTCAAGGTGGTGCTTGGCCAGAGTCCCGTTCAACCTGCGGGTGCTTGTGCAAAGGTCGGTGTGACTTGTTATGGCCCACTGCAGCCAACGGAGGAGATGCGGGAATGCAATGAGGTGTCTAACCAGGTACACACGGGACCTGCCCCAACATCTCCTCAATCAGCCCCCATTAACTCTAGGTGGAATTCTGGGCCCAAAATGAGCAGCCGGTGCCTACCGCAAGTGGGTTTTAATGATATTTTAACATTCATGGCTTACAGTGTCTTGGACTGTTGCTGTTTTTCAACTCTAGAGGGAGCCAATTTGGGTCCCAGCCCTGGGAGGAAGGGGGCACATAACTACCCATAATAAAATAAGGTCTAGGGCACGTTTGTGTGATGGTTTCCTCTAGTATGGCAGAGTATAAGTGGCCCATGGAAGTTCGTTCGAAAGGCAGAGGTGCTACGTGACGGCTCTGGGTGGATGATGATGTGAAAGGTTTAGACCCATGCAGTGAAGGCCTGGCTGTTTAGATGCAGCATGTCCACATGTCCTGGAGCACAGGCAGGGGTGGGCTGCATGGAGGCACAACGGGCCAGGGGTGCCTTATGCGCTGACACTTCCATGCAGAGGCAGCAAAAAGCAGGTTCCACTCAGTCCATCCATATCCCCCCCCCCCAATTAAAAAAACACCCAAACCCATCTAGTCCATGAGCACCATGTTTCCTACAGCAGGCAGCCAGAAGCTCTGAGGGAGCTTGGGGCCAAAATGTAGGTTACAAATAAATAACCCATCGTTAGAGCTGAAATCACATTAGCGTTCAACATGACTGAGGCATTACTTCGTGCTTCTGAACTCATTCTTGCAAAGGAAGGATATGCTTATATCTTGAAGGCCAGTCACAAAACCAAGCAAGCTTATTTCCAAATTACAGGAGGTGAGGTTTTTTTGTCCGACATTCGCACACAATCAGCACTTGAGAAATCACCTCTTCCAGTGATGGGTTAGCTATAATGTGCCTTTCAGCCCTTGGAGGCCAAGCAGAGCAGCAGGGCCTCAGCTGCTGCTTGCCTCTGGCTTCATGCATCCAGAGGTATAACGCTTCTAAGGGGTGGAGAAATTTCCTGGCAAGGGAGAGGAGGGAGGGTAGCTGTGTTAGGTTTGTCCCAGCTGAAAAGGAGGAGGAAGTGAAGGCGAACATCATAAGTCCTTTAAGACTGGCAAATTTAGTTTGGCCCAAGCCTCCATGGACCACAGCTGATCTCACCTGAGGAAGGGACTGTGGTCCACAGAATGGCAATCCTGATGAAACTGCAGACTTTCAGGTGCCACAAAACCCTCTGTTGAGCTAACCCTTCAGGTTTTGTAGCTGCCGAGGAAGCCACACCATCTCCTTGCAGGTTGTGACGAAACACTCTCGTGTATCTCTTCCTTTGGCCATCTGAATGCCTGGGGATGCTTTCAACTGAGATATAAACTCTCAGGGGTTGTTTGCCTGCCTTTGACTGGCAAGAGGCTGGCAGAAGGGTTCTGCACGGTCAAGAAACGCTGCTCCCAGCCCTCAGCTAGCGGTGAATGGATGCCTCCATAGCTCAGCCATCCTGGAAAACAAGAGGGACTCCAAGTGCCTACAATTCACTGCCTTTTGCCAAAGGCTCTAAAGGGAGGAGCAGCCCGTCACACTCTCCACTAGCAGCCATCCTTCCAGGCCTCAGCAAAGGGAATTTGAGCGATGGTTTCTGCTCTCACCTTCACCGCCTCTTGCTCTGACGTTGGTCACGAAGCGTGTTCCTTTGACCTCTGCTCCCCAGCAGTGCCTTATTCTGCTATCTGTCCAATCCCCTCTTTCTTCTGAAATAGATCTCCCCAGGATCCTGAAAGGAAAGATCCAAGCCTCTGGGAAAGAGAAGGCACTCACGATCCAGTAATTTAATTATCCTCCTAAAACTTGACCACAGCAGAAGCACATGGCAACCAACCAAAAAATGCTGCGCCCCTCCAGCATTTAAAACAGCTTTCTCCAACGGCCTCACCTCTCAAAATTGTCACCAAACAAAAAGCACAAACGTGCCTCAAATATTCACACACTGGTGAGGCTTGTAGCACATTTCACACAACTGAAATCATGGACCCTTAGGAAAAATGCAAATGGTTAAAAACACATTGACTTTAACCAAATTTGCAAACACATTTTCGTCATACAGAACGTAGGCCACAAAAGGTCACTAGGAGGAAAATTGTGTAAGCAAAGAAATGCAGGATAGCTCAGGGGTTGAGGTCTCTGACTGTGGAGCCAGAGGTTGGGAGTTCGATTCCCCCACTGGACCTCCTTGACGGGCTGGGCTCGAAAAGTTCATGGCAAGATGGATTTTGCCAGGTAAGTTACTCGTAGATGTAAAGTCCCAAAGTTCTTGGCAGGACAGATTTTGCCAGGCCTATGCAGGCTGCATTAGCGCTGTTGTTTTAAAGTTACAGCTGAGGCAGCTGTGGATTGGAGATCACAGCCCAGTTCTTCAAACCAAGAGGCACAGTCCATGAGCGCGCACACCTTCCCATTTGGCCTTTCTCTGAAACGGACATGTCTCTGCTTGGCCAGGGAGGGGAGATGACACAGGAAACCCCAGTCCTCAATCTGGGAACTGGGGTGAGAATTTAGTAAACTCATCAGCCAATTTTCTTCAGGAAAAAGAAAGCAATCAGCCAATTTTCAAAACAGCAAACAGCACTTGGTCGCCCAACCCCCAGTGTGCCACCAGGGGGCAGCAAAGCATTTTGAAAAGTGCCAGAAACCTTTCCCAGCCTTTCGGTTCACCTCTAAGGTTTGTGTGACTCCCATCAAGCAAGCCTCGAGTTTGCCAGAGCTGGGCAGGGCTGTTGAGGACAGGACAGGCTGGAGATCGCTCCTTCACAGGGTCGCCCTAAGTCAGCAGCGACTTAATGGCACAGAACAACAACTGAAGCATGTTGGCAAGGACAGGCAGAGCCCAGAGTCTCCGTGAGTCCACTGTAGGACAAACATCGACAAGAGCTCGTAAGTGGCCCAAAGCAGGGCGGATGGATTGCAGCCGGAAAGCTGTTTTGTGCACCCAACACATCAAAGAGGGCTAAGGCGACCGCCTCCACCCATTGGCCTTGTTCTGGGCCATTTTCCTCTACCGTCATGCCAGAATCTTCTCTTGGCACTTTAAAGCATGGATGAGCTCCTTTCACAGATAACCCGGACGTTCCCACCACTGACATTCTGCGAAGGACAACCCTTAGCAGGTTTCACATTGAAGAGAACTCTCTCTCCCCCACCCCCAAGTTGCTTTCGCTAACAATTTTGCAAACTTGCCATTTTAGAGACGATCAAAATAATAGTGGTGGCGGCGAGGAGGGTGATAATTTATATTCTGCGTCAGGATACCACAGAGTGACAGACCAACAAAAATTCCCGTGGACAAAAAATAATAATTAAAAACAAGCAACAAATTAAAGAGCTTAGACGAACAGGCATATTAGAAACAGGAATAACATAATTGATTTTCCTAATATGATTTAGATAAAAACTACAATCTACCTAAAGATTAGTTAGACAGCAACATATTTTGCTAGGTTCATCTCTGTTCTTTAAAATTGTCATACTGCTCTAACACTTAGAAAGTTTTTCCTGATATTCAGCCGAAATCTGGCTTCCTGTAACTTGAGCCCATTCTTACGTATCCTGCATCCTGGGATGATGGAGAACAGATCCTGACCCTCCTCTGTAGGACAGCCTTTCAAATATTTGAAAAGTGCTATCATAACCCCCCTCAGTCTTCTTTTCTCAAGGCTAAACATGGCCAGTTCTTTTATTCTTTCCTTCTAGGGCTTGGTTTCCAGTCCCAATCCTCCTTGTCGCCCTCCTCTGAAGTTGCTCCAGTTTGTCAGCATCCTTCCTGAAGTGTGGTATCCAGAACTGGACACAAGACTCAAGGTGAGGCCTAACCAGGGCTGAATAGAGGGGGACTAGCACCTCGCGGGATTTGGAAACTATACTTCTGTTAATGCAGCCTAAAATAGCATTTGCCTTTTTTGTAGCCACATCACACTGTTGGCTCATGTTTAGCTTGTGATCTACGACAATTCCAAGATCCTTCTCACTCGTAGTTTTGCTGAGCCAGGGATCCCCCATCTTGTAACTGTGCATTTAGGGTTCTCCCCTCCGCCCAGGTGTAGAACTTTGCACTTATCCTTGTTAAATTCCAGGTTGTTGTTTTCAGCGCAGTGCTTGAGCCTATCAAGATCTATAAGAGTTCATTGACCAGACACCTTGCTTCTTGGTGCACCCAGCCAGGTGACCAGGGCCGTTATTAGCCTCCTTCACAAATACACACTCTCACACACAGCAGTATGAAACAGGTTGCGTTGGAACATGAAGGTTTTATTAGATATCACAGCTAAATGCCAGGGACTGACCTCCTCTCCTCCTTTCTCTCCTCTATGGGTTTGATGATACACCCTTTAAAGATATCTGAGGGCCAGACTACACCTTACGTTCGCCTTGTGCTTCTTCTTCTAACACATATAACACAGAGCGTGTGACTGGACTATAAAGCCCAGCATTCCCTAGTCAGCACAAGCATTTCCCCGCCTCTGGTTCTTTCTTAATGAAAAACAGTTCCAAGAGACCGGAGGAGGTATCTGCCAACTGGGCCTGTAAAAATGTAGGTGGGGAAGAGTATTTCGCCCTCCTTGCACAACTTTGATCACTTTGATGGTTGACCTACGCCGGGAACTGGGCAGGGGGCTTGTGTCCCTGTTGGTTCTGTTGGACCTCTCAGCGGCTTTCAATACCATCAACCATGGTACCTTTCTGGCCCATCTCTCTGGGAGGGGATGTTGAGGCACGGTTTCATGGTGACTCAGGACCTTCCTGGAGGAAAGGACTGAGAAGGTGGTGCTGATCAGCGATCTGTTTTGTCTGCTATGCTATTTAGCATCTACATGAAACCACTGGGAGAGATTGTCAGGAGTTCTCGGGTTCGGTATTACCAGTATGCGGATGACACCCAACTGTATCTCTCCTTGCCACCTAAATCCAGGGAAACTGTTTCGGTTCTAAATCAGCATCTGGTGTCATTAATGGACTGGATGAAGGTTAAATAAATTGAAACTTTATCCAGACAAGACAGAGCTGCTCCTGGTCAGTCGAAAAGCAGATCAAGGAATAGGGAGTCAACCTGCGCTGGGTGGGGTTGCACTCCCTCTGAAAACCCAGGTGCATAACCCGGGGGTGCTCCTGGACTCCTCCTCTCTGAGGCTGGATGGCCCAGGTTTCGCCAGTGGCCAGGAGTTAAAACTAGTGCTCCAGCTGCACCCGTTTCCTGAGAGGTCCGGTCTGGCCATTGTCATACACGCCCTAGTTACTTCCTGGCTGGATTACTGTAACTCGCTCTATGTGGGGCTGCCAATGGAAAGTGTCAGGAAACTTCAGCGGGTCCAAAATGCAGCAGCCAGATGGCTCACTGGGGCTGGTTATAGGGATCACACACACACACACACACACCCGTTTCAGCAGCTCCACTGGCCATGAGAACGCTCCATTCGTGAAGGCCGTCAGAACCGGGGAAAGCTGCCTTCTTGAGCAGAGCTGGGAAAAGTTACTTGCTGGGCTACAACACCCCAGTTTCCCCCCAGCCCAGTTGTGCTTGCAGGGCAATTCTAAGGAGCTGAACCAGGCTTCTCTCCGAGAGTGGAGCCCCATGGCTGAGAAGGAACACCAGGGGTCCCCCACGCATGACGCCTGGGCCTTCCTTTGGGTTGGGGGCTTTACACCGAGGGGAGGGGAGGCAGCGCCTCGTCCAACACCCAAGCCATTAAAAAAGAAAAGCCTTTCCCCACCACCACGTGCACAAACATGCAGGGTGTTGCAGTGGAGAGAGGGAGGAACTAGAACCTGGGGGACCTCGATTTGAACCCCTGCTTGGCCACGGGCACCCACGGGGTGAATCATGGCGGAAAGGGTCATTCCTTGAACATCTCCCTCAGCCTGCAACGCCTGTTAGGTTCACCACGGCAGAAACCCCGCAGTAGGTCACAGCGAGCGGCGTTGGCCCCTTGAATCAGTGGGGGGTTGGTTGACTCCACCTCCATCCGGTTCCAAGGATGCAAGGGCCTTATTCTGGTTGGGATTTACTCCTGGATTCAGCTGGTAAGTCAGCCCCCGACGTGAGGGCCTGGAGCACAGCTTCTCCCGCTACTACGCAGAAGGTCCCGTTTCCTGGGCTTCCCACACGACTCCCCCGTTTCTGAGTGTCATCTCGGAAGACAAAAGGAAAGGCGCTTTTCCTGGGAGGGTTCAGCCCAAAGCTGGGGGTGAAACCCCCTCCCGCCCCTCCGCCCCTCAGAGGGTGGGCAGGGGGAGGATGATGGGCCCCTGACAGGTTGTAATTAAAGCTCTCCTGGGACTTTTTGGTTCCTCCTCCTCCTCGCGTGACAGCCAGGAACAAGGGCGCTCATGACCTTCTCCCGTCTGACATCTCTCTATAAATGGAAGAGGAACTAAGGCGGCAGGGTGGAGGGGGTGGGCGCGGCGGAAACGGGGCAGACACCGCATCAGGCGCTCCTTGCCTCCGCTCTGGCACCAGGCGCAGGCAGGAGGATCCACCGCACACCCTGGGAAGAGTCACCCAAAGGAGCTCCATCAAGGTCAGAGGCAGGCAAAGAGGAGAGAGGAAGAAACGGCTGCTCCCTCTTTCGAAGGTTCTGAATCCTGGGCAGGATTAGTCCCTGCAGGGGCAAAGTCCAACAATCCAGCCCAGCCCCACCAGGGAAGGCCACCCGGACCCTCCTCAGAGGAGTCTTTGGGATAGAACCCAACCGGAGTGGGGGGTTGTCCTATTTCAAACAAACTTAGCCTTGCTTTCTGAAATTTCTCTCAAGCTCTCTCTCCCCTCCCCTTCCAGTGCTGAATTAGATGCTACAGGTGACACCTCGTTAGAAGCAGATGATGACTCCATCCTGCTTCATGCCTAAACAATCAGCCTTTGCAATGACCAGACAAAGCCAGTTAAATTGCAAGAGCCACAGACGGTGGTGCTTGGGCCATCGGTGACGTAGGGTCCAATTCGGCAGCACCAGTGCTTATCATGAGGGCCGCCTTGCTCCATGATGGAAGTCCAAAAATGCAGGCAGCTGGACTGGTGGTCATCATCATCATCAACAACAACAACACTTAAGGAGCAGGTCTTTTGGAAAGCGAATGGCTCTTAATTGCCCACTGAAGACAAAACAACCTCAAAGATTTTGCATTACAGCCCAGGTAGGTCTGAACGATATCCTGTTTCCGAGAAAGTCCATTTCCCTCCCGGTGACTGTGAGGGTTGAAGCTAAGCTCTGAGAGGAAAGAGGAAGCCTGAAGAGGTGGTGGATCATGCCATCATCTGTGCCACTCAGAAAGTCATGCGGCTTCAACTCTAAGACCCGTGACAAACCAACATCTTTCAAGCTCTTCAGAAATGTCCACTTTGAACAACGTGCTCTGCGTGGCAACTGGTTTGATCCTGAGAGACAGAGTCCCTTGACTGGCAGGACACGGACCAACGGAAAAGCAAATGGAAAAGCAGTGGGGCACAGCTGTGTTTCATGGTGGGTCTTCAAGAGCATCCGTTTCCTCAGGTGGTCTGAGCAAGTGGGCTGAAATCTACAGATGTAGCCACATCTCTTGAGTCATTTATTTCTTTTGGGTTTGGGAATTTTTTGCCTGAAATCTACAGAAGCTCACACTGATCGTAGCCCACAGAAGATCGTCCTGAAATAAATTGGTTCCTCTCAGAAGTCTGAGTCTCCGGTTTTCTTCTGCCTTGGTTCCTCCTGCCAAAACAAGCCAAGGCACTGCCATGGGAACCATCTCTTCAGTAGCGAATTCGGAAGGACTAAGATTCATACAATCGCCAGCCACGAGATAGAAGAAAATGGCTCGGGATGGCATCTGGCGTCAAAACAGGAAAGATGTGAGCAAGTCTCAAGTGAAAAGAACTGCTGAGCCGGGAAGACGGAGTTCCACAGAAGCTTCCGCTCAACAGCGCCGCTCCCACGGAAGGTGTGGGGCTTCCCGTGGGGGGCAAGAAGTCCCATGGGGCTGAAGTTTACCCCCCATTCTTATGGGAAAAATTTTCTGGATGTTCCTCCCACTGGAGGCCAGGTTGGCCCCCCATCTTGGCTGTCCTTCTGCAAACAGGCCAAAACCTTTCTCTTCAGGCGGGCTTTCCCTTAATAACTGGTGGGCTGAGAGGGGTTTTAAATAGATTCAGCTTGAGGTTGGCAGCCGGCTCCAGGTTGACTCATCCTTCCATCCTTCCAAGGTGGGCAAAATAAGTACCCGGCTCCCGGGGTGGGGTGGGGTGGGGGGGAGAGATGTAGCCTGTATAATTAAACTGTAAACCGTCCAGAGAATGCTTTTAAGCACTACTGGGCGGTCTATGTATAAGTGGCACACTTTTGCTTTGCTTTTGTACTTTCCTGCTTTGAATATGTTTTGGTGCTGCTTATACTTTTTCATATGGTATTTGTTTGACCTTTTTTAGTATTTGTATACTCAAGGCTGTTCGCTTTAAATGCTGTCTTTGAATGATGTAAGCTGCCTTGGGTCCTTTTTAAGGAGAAAGGTGGGGTAAAAATATTTTAAAATAAATTCATAAAAAAATAAATCCAGTCCAATGGAATAAGATTGACGAGGTGGGAAAAGCCTTTTGAAAAGAATTTAAAACCAGAAGAAGGCTTCAAAGAAATGGTCATGGGTGAGCTCTGGGAGTTGTGCACTTACTTACCTGACTTTTCAGGTGGCCTGAAAGAGGTGGACGCCTCTTTCTCTGTAACCAGCCGCCGCCCCACCCACCCCACCCCTGGCTGCTCCCCACATTCCAGCAGAAGCCTGAGGGAAGGCGCCCTGAAGGGACTTTTCCCCCTACGGCTTTACAGACCAAGAGAGGTAGGCAGCCAGGAAAGTGCCAGAAGGGTGTGTGTGTGTGTGTGTGGTGTGTGTGTGCGCGTGTGCATGTGTGTGCATGTGTGTGGTGAGGGGAGTGTAGTCGAAAGCAAGAGCAAAACCAGGGCTGTCCCCTTGGCCACCCTGTGGGTGATTCAAGCAACTCAAGAACACCCTCTTTTGTGGGGAAATCAGAAAGACTGGGCATCGAGAGGGGACCCATATCGGCGCTGTGCTAGTTCCACCTGTTTCCTGGCACTATCCTCCCTCACAGCTGCTGTGACAGATGGAAGGGGTGGCATGATGAGGCTCTGCAGCAGAGACTTAACGGCATCCACAAAGACCCCTTGGAAATGGGGCTTTCGGGAGGCTGAGACAACGCATCCCGAGGAATGCCAAGCGCAGAAATTGCTCAGAAGACATTTTTCTGAGGAGCATCCTGAGATGATGAGAATCGGTCATCCCCATCTATTCTGTGGAGGGGAAAGCTCTCCTCCCTCCCACCCCAATGCCTCAGAAGGATACCCGGCAGGGGCACCACGGAGCATGCGAAACGGGGCCCGGGCCGCCCACCCAGCTGCAGCGGTGCCGTGGGCCCTGAGAAAAACCAAAAAAAGGGAGGGGGTGAGACGTCGTGACGCCACGTTCCTCCAACTCACGGTGAGCTCCAGGTGTGAGCTCCCCGTCTCCCCCTTCCTGTGGCCTATGACCCAACGGTCCTCCCAGTTCCTCTGCCACGCACGGGGAGCCACTGGACCTCCTTGGGCTGAGATCTCGGGGGTGACCTATTCCCAGGAGTTCAGCCGCCTGCCCCCCAACACCAAAGCCAACAAAGGGGAAGCCCTTCTCTCCACGGGGCCCTCTTGAACCTTTGGGAGCCCCCCCCCACTTTCCCCTCAGCAACCGGGCACAGAATTAGCCACGTGCGGGAGAGTGGCCTGCGGCCCCTTCCTCCAGCCATCGGTGTGGAGGCGACCGCTGCTTTTGCCCTCGTCCCTTTGCTCAAGGAGCGGCAAGGAGAGTCAGCTTCCAGGAAAGAAGAGACGAGGCCTTAATGGCTTCCGTGGCAAGGTGCCACCTGAGCCAAGCCGCTCTCCACGGGCAACTGCGCCTTAAAAGACCTCAGTCCCTTCTTGGTTATTAGATCCGTGAGCTCAGAACGAGCCCTGCGGTTGGAATCCAGAGGGTCCCAGAACCTCTCCTTCTGGATACGAAGGCTGCCTCCTCACAAGAGGTTTTGGGAGTTACTGTGGCGAAGAAAGAGGAATACAACTGGGGCACTGGCTGGCATGTGAGGATGCTGTTAGTTTTCAAGTCTGAAGCAGGGCAGCCACACGGCCCAACGCCACCTGATGGGTCCTGTAGCACCGGAGACAAACAGACAAATATATCCACAGCCACGGGCCTGTTATTCGTCTTAATTATGTAAACTGACCTGAGTAGTATCTTACTAAGTCAGGCGGTCTAGAAGCTCAAAAAATAATAAATCAATAAATTATCAATGTACTTTCAATGTGAAAATCCAGCCAAGGTTTCACCACATCATTCTTCACATGAAGCTGTGCTTCAGCTTCTGGAAAGCGGGAGACGGGGGATGATCCTGCGCTGATCAGCAGAGTTGCAGTAAGCAGGAAGAGGGTGTCCCACCACACAAAACCCGTTCCTCCGCAGGAATGACTGTCCAGAGAAGGTGCCGTCTTTCCCCCTTCAATGCAAATTTGAACCCAAGACCTCGCGCTGATATTTCAATTGAAAGGACGTGATCCGGTTGCCTAACTGGCCCTGCCATTAGGCGTCCTGGTGGACCATGGTTCTCAGGAAGCGAGGCTTCCTTCCGCCGGCTGGGTGGAGGAGCAAGCAGCCAGGCTGCCCCACAGCCGGGGGAGGGGGGGGGGCTCTGCCTCTGAACCCCCGGCTGATGAAGCTGCTCCTTTTAAGCTTCTTGGGGTTGTATATATTTTTAAATGGAAACGTGAAAAATTATCAGAGGAGGGGTGCAGGAGGACTCAGTATCAAATTCACAAACCCTTTCCTTGTCCTTAAATATTGCTCAGCGTGTCTCTGGCCCCCCCATGACCTCATCCAAGCCCCTTAACCTTGGAAAAGAGGAGGTGGGGGAGACACACAAAAATGTCAATCGTCACTTCATTCTTTCCAGTCTGTCCGTGAGAAAAAGGTTTTCTCCCTGCTGGGCAAGAGAGAACAAGAGCGTTTGTGCTTTTCTTCTTTTTCCTTTCCTTTCTTTTTTTAGTTTGGGACTCTTTTTTTGGTCCCGAAATAGAACTACAGAGCTGGAAGGGGCCTGTAAAGAAAGCCCATGGTCAGGCAAAAAAAAAAAAAGGGGGGGGAGGAGGAGTGGTGCTCCTGGCCAGTGCGCTCGACCCCCACAGGTCAGAACTGGACTGGCCAGCAGCACTGGGCAGAGGAAGGGCTGAGTCGGAGCAAAACCAAGCCTGATTTGGCAATGAGAGGGATTTGCATGGAGACCGGCCCAGAAAGTCTCTCTCTCTCTCTCTCTCTCTCTCACACACAGAGAGAGAGAGAGAGAGAGAGAGAGAGAGAGAGAGAGAGAGAGAGAGAGAGAGAACTCCCGCAGTGTCACCCCGTTCTACTCCATCTTCCTTCAAAGGGAGTGGGTGCCTGCTATCCTCCTTCCTCCATTTCACCTGAAGGCATCTGGCTAGCATAGTAGAGGATGCAGGCCAGGCCACCGTCACCCACCCTGGTCTCACCCAACCTCCTATTGCTCTCTCTCTCTCTCTCTGAATCCGCCAACTGCTGCAGCTGCCTCGTAGAAGGGCTGGCCTTGTTGGGTTTTGGTGGTAATAAATTAATGATAACCTGCAAAGTAGCAGAATTCGCACAGTGCCGCTAGAAACGTTTTAGATTTTTAAAAAACACTATTTAAAATAATATAGAGCAAAATGTTATTCTTCCCTATTGTTTGTGTTTGGAGCAGCAACTGTAATTCGGATAAACACTTGTGACTTGGTTTATAAATAATAAATAACTTTTACTAATCAAATATATATATAAACTGTAGAAAGGGTAGCCATATTGGTCTGTGCAAGCATTATAGGTGAAAACAAAATAAAAAATAGGTTCACTAAAGCTCACATTAAAATACATAAAAATTAGTCTTTAACCACGTTTTTGTCTTCTTTTACTCTTTAGTTTGGTTTGTTTTCACTTATATATAAACTATATTACATAACTACAGTGCTTAGATACTTAGTTGTTTGGTATGACAGACATGCATTGGTAAATAGTTATCACTTTGTAATCTTGTTCTATTTGTAATGCTTTAACTTTAATCCTAGTCCATATTGTTCTTTAGTTCTTAAGTCGTGTCCGACTCTTCGTGACCCCATGGACCAGAGCACGCCAGGCCCTCCTGTCTTCCACTGCCTCCCGGAGTTGGGTCAAATTCATGTTGGTTGCTTCGATGACACTGTCCAACCCTCTCGTCCTCTGTCGTCCCCTTCTCCTCTTGCCCTCACACTTTCCCAACATCAGGGTCTTTTCCAGGGAGTCTTCTCTTCTCATGAGATGGCCAAAGTATTGGAGCCTCAGCTTCAGGATCTGTCCTTCCAGTGAGCACTCAGGGTTGATTTCCTTCAGAACGGATAGGTTTGTTCTCCTTGCAGTCCAGGGGACTCTCAAGAGTCTCCTCCAGCACCACAATTCAAAAGCATCAATTCTTTGGCGGTCAGCCTTCTTTATGGTCCAGCTCTCACTTCCATACATCGCTACTGGAAAAACCATAGCTTTGACTATGCGGACCTTTGTCGGCAAGGTGAGGTCTCTGCTTTTTAAGATGCTATCTAGGTTTCTCATCGCTTTCCTCCCAAGAAGCAGGCGTCTTTTAATTTCGTGGCTGCTGTCACCATTTGCAGTGATCATGGAGCCCAAGAAAGTCAAATCTGTCACTGCCTCCATATCTTCCCCTTCGATTTGCCAGGAGGTGATGGGACCAGTGTCCATTATCTTAGTTTTTTTGATGCTGAGCTTCAGACCATTTTTGCGCTCTCCTCTTTCACTCTCATTAAGAGGTTCTTTAATTCCTCCTCACTTTCTGCCATCAGAGTGGTATCATCTGCATATCTGAGGTTGTTGATATTTCTTCCAGCAATCTTAATTCCGGCTTGGGATTCATCCAGTCCAGCCTTTTGCATGATGTATTCTGCACATAAGTTAAATAAGCAGGGGGACAATATACAGCCTTGTCGTACTCCTTTCCCAATTTTGAACCAATCAGTTGTTCCATACCCAGTTCTAACTGTTGCTTCCTGTCCCACATACAGATTTCTCAGGAGATAGATAAGGTGGTCAGGCACTCCCATTTCTTTAAGGACTTGCCATAGTTTGCTGTGGTCCACACAGTCAAAGGCTTTTGCATAGTCAATGAAGCAGAAGTAGATGTTTTTCTGGAACTCTCTGGCTTTCTCCATAATCCAGCGCATGTTAGCAATTTGGTCTCTAGTTCCTCTGCCCCTTCGAAATCCAGCTTGTACTTCTGGGAGTTCTCGGTCCACATACTGCTGAAGCCTACCTTGTAGGATTTTGAGCATAACCTTGCTAGCGTGTGAAATGAGTGCAATTGTACGGTAGTTGGAGCATTCTTTGGCACTGCCCGTCTTTGGGATTGGGATGTAGACTGATCTTTTTCAATCCTCTGGCCACTGCTGAGTTTTCTGAGTCCATATTATTCATACCTTTATATTTCAGTCTGAGTGTCTGAGGTACATTTCGTAAGAGACCCTGTCAGCCTTCTCAGTCCCTCCCTATCTTGATCAGTCTACATACCATATGGGTCCCTTCCTCCGACACTGTCTCCTGGCTGACACTGCCTTTTATAGCAGCCTGGCTGACCACACACGCAATACGATTCGTTAAACGCATTCTCTGCAACTATCACATTCTGCTCTTAGCTAGCAGATCATAAATATTCACATACACACGAACATACATTCTGTGTTCCATCAATATCAGCAGGCCTTGAGCGATCAGCTGTGCTCTGTGACCAACTATCCCCCCGGTTTATGGCATCATGAAGTCATCTGACAGCAAAAACGAGGTGAGGTGGGGTGCGGAGTTTCACATTCACACACACACCAGCTCAGTAGAGCTACTTTGGCCTTTCACCCAATGGAGAACCAGCCTCCTTCCACACCCTGTTCAAGCTGCATTCCTCTTCAAAACAGCTGTTCCTTGGTCTCCGCCTTTGGCCACACTTCGGCCTGGCTTCTTTTCCTGCCCATGTGCCAAGTCAGCAGTGCTCTCTGAGCGAGAACAGCCATTAGAGATGGGCACGCACAGAGCCCCCGCCCGCCCGCTTTGCAATGGCATCCATCGGGCGAGCCCAGGGGTTGAGAGCCTTCTACCCTAAGGCCTTTGGCATCTGTGCTGATCTTCTCTGTGATCCAGTATGTCATTCTGAAAAATTTATGGTTGGCCGTCTGGGAAAGAGAAACACTTGGGGTTGTTTTTACCAGAAGCATTATGAGCCTCAGTTCCAGTAAGTTAGTGCCAAACTGGAACAGCCAAATGCCATCCAGGAATCCTTTTCCAGCTTTTATTTTATTTATTTATTTATTGCATTTTTACCCCGCCTATCTAGTCGAACGACCACTCTAGGCGGCTACCAACATATATAACAACATGTAAAATATAACAAAAAAAAATTTTTTAAAACATCAATAGACAAATTATTCAAGATGAAAAAAGGAAAAAAGAGAAAAATATATATATAAGAAAAAAGGAAATCAAGTATTAACTGGAGGGAAGGCCTGCGTAAACATCCAAGTTTTCAGTTGGTTCTTAAAAATGCCCAGCGAAGGGGCCAGTTACCTCGTGTGTGTATGCAAATAAGCTGTTTCTAGGCTGATATCTCAACATATTTTGAATTGCTGGAAGGCACTTGGAAAGTCTCTAATCTACAAAAAACCAAAGGAGGTAGAAATATGTTGCATTGCTGCTTTGACTTCTATACCACCCCACGGTGCAAAAGCACTCTCTGAACAGTTTACAATTTAATTTAATTATGCAGGCTACACATTGCCCCACCCCCCAGCAAGCTGGGTACTCAATTTACCAAATCTCAAAAGGACAGAAGACTGAGTCAACCTTGAGCCAGATACTTGAACAACTCAGGTTGTGAGCAGAGCTTTGATTGCAGTACTGCAGGCTAACCACTGCACCACAGGGCTATGCATTGTAAATACCATGTAGAACTTTGGGGAAAGATTTATGACACTGCAATGCTTGGTACAGTTACTCAAGAGCAATCACACTCACCTGCCATCTCTAAGTAAACACCCTAAAGTGTGCTCATCAGAGAGCTGCAACAACAGCGCTCAAATGTCTGAAAGTTTGGTTTCCTTTCCTTCACATTCATTTTCCTTATTTATCCTGACTAGGAACATGTGTGAAATCTTTGCTCTTCTTTGGAAAAAGAGGGATCTAATGACTTTCCCAAAGGGAAGAGTCTGGGCAGATGATGTGAAGCCTCTCTCTGTCTTTCTCTCTCTCCCCCCCCCCCCCCCCGCCATTCTCTTCCACTTAATGGGGCCCATTTACACCTCCCCCTTGGCTCCCTGGGCGGCTTCCTTTTTGCTGATTCCTTGCCTTCTTGGGTATCCGTGTGCAACTTGCTGACTGGCCTAACGCCATCTGTTCAGACAAATTATCCCGCAAAACCCGATGGCCAGATTTGCTTCAACTGGGCAGAGAAAGGGCTGGTGAGGAGGATGGCCGAGCCGGGGGCCGAGTCGCACCTGTCCAGGACGAGCACAGCACCACAAAGGCCTGCTCCCCCCACCCCACCCACCCACCCCGTCTTCCTGCTTGGGACATTTCTTCACCCCGACCCACCAATGTTGTCTAAAGGTGATCTGGGGAACAAGCATTCAGGCAGGAAGAAGGAAAACCCTGGTGCGGAGAGACACCGCTTGTCTGTGTACCCCCCAAAGGGGAAGGCAGGCCGGGGGGGGGGGGGCGAGGTGGCTGAAGCCACTCCTCAACCTGGGATGCCTTCACCCTGGGAGAGGAAAGCCCCAGAGTGAGCCGCGGGGCAGTCCACCCAAAGCCGGGCATGATGGAGTGAAGCCACAGCCACCAGCATCGCAGGGCCTCGCAGCCCTTGCGCACAGGACTCTGTGTGGTGTTCAGGGGTGGGCTGCCTCCTTGCGGTGGCTCGGCCATTCTCTCTCTCTCTCTCTCTGCTGGAGAGCCATGCCACGGATGTCGATGGAGGCACTGCAACTCCCAGCTCAGCAGAGGCCATAAGGATCCTCCTTTATCTCTTCGCTTTGGCGTAGATCCTGTTTGTGGACAACCTTAAGCTGCCTTCCCATGAACGGCTCGCTGGGCAGACTCTTAGGCTCTCAGAAGGTCAACGGTGGGCTGAGTGGACGGACCCTCTGGCCCATCATCCAGGTCCCCAAGGGTGGGCAGCCACAGGCAGGGTGCCACTCAGTGATGTCGGAACTCTCCCCTGTCCACCAGCAAGCGGATAGACTGCTTAGGATTACAGAAGCTCCATCGAGCCATGATGGCTTATATAGCCAATAACGGAGGGCCGAAGCACAACGTAGTCGGAGAAACCCGTCACTAGAAAAAGTGCTTCCCCGACTGGCAAAACAACGGTGAAAAAGTGAAAAATACATCACGAGCTGAGCCGCCTGCGTCACGGGTGCTGATCCCGGAATATCAGCAGCGGCTTTCTTTGCATATCTTCTTCCAGAGTCACACACAACAAAGCAGCTCAAAAGGAAAAAAAGCACTTCTCTAAATGCGTGTTTTGGCCCTGGGCCATTTCTGCTCCATGACTTTAATGGTTCCCCTTCAAAAGTCACTTGAGCGACTGGCCACCCCCTGCATGTCATGGCACCGAATCCCTACGGTGAACTGTGTGCTGTGTGCGAACAAGGGCCTCTTTCATGGATCCCTGCCCTGCTTTTCACCAGCCCCAAACAACCTCAAAGGGCAGGTCTTCAATCGCCCCGAGCAGCCCTCGGCCAGTGGCAGCTCCGGGGAAAGGCCAGCCAAAATTTCTAGGCTCCTTCTCTCCACAGCACCAGACAATTCTTAGTTCTCTGGTGGTCTCAGTGAGGGGCTGAAACCACCAAGCCTGCCCTGGTATGGACATAGATTCATTTATTAAGGGAAATGTGCATCTAAGAGCTTGCCGGAATTTTATGCATAAGGCTAGCTTGGTTGTACAATTCCCCCCCCCCCCCACCCCCGGATTGTGCTTCACTCTGCAAATGTGAGGAACGAGATCTGCAAATCTGTCCGATCCATTTGCCCACAGCATTTGGGCTGAAAAAGGGCATCCTCTCTGATGGTTCATTTAAGGATTTCTCCCACGGTCCTCCCAGTGGTTCCTGCATCCTGACCATCATGGCAGGGGGGAGGGGGGGTAGTTTGGGAGGGCAGGCCCTCCTTCTCCTCAGCCAGCTGCCAGTCCCATCACAACACAGGGCAGTGCTGAATTCAGGAACGGTGGGGAAGGACCTCCTTTGGCCTTGTGAGGATCAATAGGGTCTGTCGATTGCATTGGGGGACTGAGAGCCCCTTTATCAGGGGAGAGGGAGGATTTACCCTGACAGGCGAAATGGTAACGAGTTGCCACCTTGACTTTGCAAGACCTGAGCAGGGCTGTTAATCACGGGTCCTTCTGCAGGGTTGTCCTTAAGTCAGAAAGAACCTGATAACCACGGCACACCACATGTCCACCACCACCACCATCGCTTGAGCTGGGTGACAAAGGTGGGTGGCACTTTTAGGCCCCTCAGGCGGCAGGCGCTGAGGCCTTTCCTCCATCAGCTGGGTTGCCCTCTTCCACCCCTTCTTCTGCCTCCATAATATCCCTTTCCAGGGGCAGCAAACGGGACTCTTAAACAAGATCACCAAAGTGGCCCCGTCAGAGATTTATAGGGTGGGAGGATAATCCTGACAGTCCTGTTTTTGATGATTTCCCCGATTCCTCCCACAGAAGCTGCACCTGCTCGTCTGGTGTTTTCCCCAACCCCGGGGTGTCTTTGCACCCTCGTTTCTACACCCCTGCCTGTCTCTGAGAATGCCGAGTTAGGATTTTGAGGGTTTGCACATCTGTTATCGTTCGTCCCCGGCATGCGATGTGCTACCTTGCACAATTTTTTTCACATACGCACTTCCTTCTCCCGGAATTGCAAGCTTGGGGTTTTAATAAGGTGTTTTTCTCCCCAGTCAGTGCTGAATTTGAGAATGGCATCTGTGCCGAAGCTCCTTCCCCTCTGCGTCCCTGCAGTTGGTCAACGGCATTGGGCACCAGGCAGCAGCCTTTCCTTCCTGCTCGTGAGCAGCCGCCGACGTCAGACGCTCTGCCTTCCCCACAAGCAGCAGGCAGAGGGTTCTTCTGTTACGAACACCCCATCAGGGAGGCAGAGCAGCTGGCAAACTGCACACCGTTCACCATGCAGTGCAAGGCAAACACAGGACTATTTGTGATGAGGAGCTAGGGAGTGTGCAGTTAACACCAGCAAAAACAATAAAAAGCAACAGCCAAATCACTCCCAATGAATCCCATTCTTGTGCCGGACCTCTTCCGGGGCAACCTTAGCACGGCAGTCCAGCCCTCCTCCACTGGGGTGACCTATAGAGTTTACTGTGATGAGTACAAGCCATTCTAACAAATGCCCCATGTTTGGGACACATTCCGTCACCTGCTTAAAACAGGACAAGAGGAAAAACTCAAAGAGTTGGCTGTGTCGGCAAGGGAGGCGCAACACTCGCCTGGCCCTACAGCAGGGCGGGGCTTGCAAACGAAGCCACTGATCAACCATCACTTTTTCACCATGCTTTCCAGCATTCACAGGCTGCTCGGCTGCTCCTGTTTCCGCTTGCCACAATCTCAGCACATCAGTTCAACAGGAGGGAACACAGGGCTTGGTTTCCGGTACCCTGATCATCCTTGTTACCCCCCTCTGAACTTGTTCCTGTTCACTGGCATCCTTCTTAAAGGACGTTGTCCAGAAATGGACACAGGACTCAAGTGCCCAATAGAGGGGAACTAGTAATTCACTGAATTTGAAAACTAGACTTCTGTTAATGCATCCTAAAATCGCATTGGCCTTTTCTGCAGTCACATCGCACTGTTGGCTCATATTCAGCTTGTGATTTACAGTGACTCCAAGATCCTTCTCTCTTGTGGTATTACTGAGCCGAGTATCCCCCATCTTGTAACTGTGCATTTGGGTTCCCCCCCCCCAGGTGTAGAACTTTGTACATAGTGATTGCACCCAATTTTGTGTCATCTGCAAATCTGACAAGTATTCCCTGCATTCCCTCATCCATGTCATTAATAAAAAATGTTAAAGGGGACCGGGCCCAGAATTGAGCCTTGTCGCACCCCACTTGTTACCTCCTCCTAATTGGAGAAGGAGCCATTAATCATCACCCTCTGAGTATGATTCTGTAACCGACTATGCATCTCCCAACCATTGTTCTATCCAATCCACACCTTGTTAGCCTGCCAATCAGAATATCATGGGACACTTTGTCAAAGGCTTTGCTAAGTCAAGACATATTACGTCTACAGCATTCCCACCATCTACCAGGGAGGTTGCCCAATCAAAACATGAAAGATTAGTCTGGCAGGATTTGTTTTCGACAAATCCGTTCTGGCTTCAAGTTATTACTGCATTGTTTTCAAGGCGCTTGCAGAACAATTGCTTTATAATTGGCTCCAGAATTTTTCCTGGAATTGATGTCAGGCTGACCAGTCTGTAGCTCCCCAATTTCTCTTTTTTGTCCTTTTTGAAGATAGGGACACTATTTTGTTGTTGTTGTTGTTGTTGTTGTTGTTTAGTCGTTAAGTCGTGTCCGACTTTTCGTGACCCCATGGACCAGAGACACTATTAGCCCTCCTCCAATCATCTGGTACTTCACTCCTCCTCCATGATTTCTAGAAAATAATAAACAGAGGTTCTGCAAACTCTTCAGCCAGTTCCTTCAATACTCTTAGATGCAGTCCATCGAGCCCTAGGGATCTGAATTCATTCAAAGTAGTAAGGTATTCTTTGACTATTATCGTTAATCAGTCTCAAGCTGCAATCTTGTTCCCTCCCTTTGTACTCCACATTTGCCTGGAAGAGCACAGACTGTCCTTGGAGAGAAGACCAAGCTGAAGTAAGAATTGAGCACTTCTGCTTTTTCTTCATTGTCTGTTATCATTTCCTGATCTCCAGAGTAGCTCGGCCACTGTTTATTTTCTTTGTCTTTTGCTACAAATGTACCTGAAGAATACTTTTTTGTTGTTGTTTTTAGTGTCTCTTGCTAACCTCTGCTCATTCTCAGCTTTTGCCTTCCTAACGCCATCTCTGCAATTCTTTGCTACTTGTCTATACTCTTGCTTTGCACTCTGCCCTTCTTTCCACTTCCTATACATACCTTTTTGTTGTTGTTTCCAAGTCCTCTCTGAGCTTTTTGTGAAGCCACATTGGTCTTTTTTGCTGTCTTCAATCATTTTTTCTTGTTGATATTGTTTGTAGTTGTGCCTTTAGAAGTTTCCTTTTTTTAGAAACTCCCACCCATCTTGGTCTCCTTTTCCTGTTAGGAATTTCCTGCCATAGGACCTCACCTATCCCTGTTCTGAGTTCATTAAAACTGGTTTTCCTAAAGTCCGGCATACACGTGTGGCTACACTCTGCTTTGGTTTCTTTTGAAATCAAGAACTTAGGTAGAACATGGTCACTTTCCCCTGGAGTTCCCCTCACTGCCATCCCATCTCTTTTGATTAGGATCAAATCAAGGATAGCTGTTCCTCTGGTTTCTTTTGCCAGTTCTTGTAGGAGAAATAGAGGGACGTGGTGGCGCTGCGGGTTAAACCGCAGAAGCCTCTGTGCTGCAGGGTAGGAAAACCAGCAGTCGTAAGATCGAATCCACGCGAGGGAGTGAGCTCCCGTTGCTTGTCCCAGCTCCTGCCCACCTAGCAGTTCGAAAGCATGCAAATGCGAATAGATAAATAGGTACCACCTCGGTGGGAAGGTAACGGCGTTCCGTGTCTACTCGCGCTGGCCACGTGACCACGGAAACTGTCTATGGATAAATGCTGGCTCTACGGCTTGGAAACGGGGATGAGCACCGCGCCCTAGAGTCGGACACGACTGGACTAAATGTCAAGGGGAACCTTTACCTTTACCTTTACCTGTAGGAGAAAATGATCAACCACACAAGCCAGGAATTTCTTGGAAGGGCCATATTTGGCAGAATTTGCCTCCCAACAGCTATCAGGATCACTGAAGTCTCCTATTACTACTACACCGTGTTTCTTTGACATTCTTGCAATTTATTTTTCAAACGTTTCATCTGCACCTTCCTTTTCATTGGGTGGTTGGTAGTAAGACTCCAACTAAGATGTTCCTTTTGGGTTGTTGTTGTTGTTTTGCCCCAATTGTATTCACCGAGATGCTCTCTATGGGACAACCAAGCTCATCTCCTATATTTCTATACAGGAATATGTATTTTTGACATATACTGCGTTTCCACCTCCCTTTCTATTCTTTCTGCTCTTTTTGAACAAATTAGATTCTTCCATTGCTGTATTCCAGTCATGGGCATCATCCCACCAAGTTTCAGTTATTCCCTATCCAGTCATATTTGTCCTCCTGAACAAGGATTTCCCGTTCTTCTTGTTTGTTTGTCTCCCGTGCTCCTGGCGTTTGTGTACGGACACCAGAGATGGTGTGGTTTGTGGCCTGCTTTCCTTCCCACCTTTTTTTTGGAGATTATTATTGGGCCTCATTAGAGGTGCTCGGTCTGTTCCTCATTTGGTATATAAGCCTTCCTCTCTCTTTACCTCTGTGCTTGTGTCTCCCTCCCCCTTCCAATTCAGTGTAAAGCCTTCCTGAGGACGTTCTTCATGCTGTGGCCAAACACCTTTTTCCCAGTCCTTGTGAGGCGCAACCCATCAATTCCTCAGCAGTCCATCTTCCCGGAAGCTTAGCCTGTGGTCCCATAATCCAAATCCCCCGCATCGGCACCCCCTTTGTAGCCAGTCGTTCACCCAAAGTGTTTTCCTTTCCCTTTCTGTTCCTCTTCTGAGTAATGGCAGGCTGGACAAGAAGACTCTCTGGGCCCCAAAGTCCTTGAGTTTCCCTCCCAGAGCTTCCAAGTCTGACATGATTTCTTCACACTTCCTCCTGGCTGTGCCATTTGTTCCCATGTGGATGAGAGGAAAGGGAGATGCCTCTGTGGGTTTTATGAGGGATGGCAGGCCTTCTGTCACATCCCTCCTCTCTCCTCCAGGGAGACAGCCTTCCTGGCGGGTCCCTGGATCTTCCCAGCATGTTTCAGTTTCTATCCCTCGCAGTAGGGCGTCTCCTATGACCCCTACTCTTCTCTTCCTCTTTTTGTAGGGGGTGTGTTCAGTGACCGTGTTTGGCTGAGCTTCAGCCCTTCTCGGGTCCTCCGGTGGGCTCTCCTCTCTGCACGCTCTCTGCCCGACTCCTCTTCCAGAATCGGAAAGTGGTTTTGCAGTTCCACTGGTGAAGCGTGTCTTCTCCTTCTTGAGTTCCCAGTTGTTAAACATTTCCATGGTACTTGTTTGTTTATTTATTTATTTATTTATTTATTTATTTATTTATTTATTGGATTTCTATCCCGCCCATCTAGACCAAAGGTCTACTCTGGGCGGTTTCTGAACTATGTTTGTTCTCTCCTCCACTTTCTTCTCCACTGCTTTTATTTGGGGGGGGGGGCTCTTCTTACGCCTCCAGTGCCCTCCCCTGACTGCTCCTGCTCCTGCTCCAGGTCCTCTTCATCTTCTCTTGTAGCCTCAAGCCTGGCCACTCGCTCCTCCAGTTCTCTCACTTTTTCTTCCAAACTGGTAGCACTTCCAAAGTGCTACCAGTTTGCACTTGCTGCATGTGTGCGCTGTGTTGTTCCCAGGCATGAAGAAAAACCTTGCACACCCTTTTCACGTCACCACCACTGAAGTGCCTCTTCCTGCCATGATCCTTGTTAATTTTTTTTTTTTTTTTTTTTTTTTTTTTTTTTTGCTTTCTTCTGTTTGTCTGTGAGTGCCCTTTGCATTGTCTTCCCTGTCTGAAAGGGTGCTGGGAAAGTTCACTAAAACATGACTACGTATTTCCAAAAAACAAAGATTTTATTAGAACACCCCCCCCCCCACGCTTCCCCTATCAAACTCCCCCATCCAACCCCTGTCTGCTCACCCCGGGGTGGGTTTCAGTTTCATTTCCCTGCTGTGCTCTGCTAGGAATCCATTGCTTTGACTGTGTTTTTAGCACTGCTTGTGTTTCCCACTTCTAAGAAGGATATTTTGTTTGTTCCTTTTTAATATTTCTATACTTAAGTGTTTTCAGTGTTAACTATTGCCTTTTAATGATGCACACCACCCTTGTATACCCATGGCTTTGTTCTTAAGCATTGTCTTTCAGTGCTGTAAGCCACCTTGAGTCCTTTTCTAAAGAGAAAGGCAGGGTACAAATATTTTAAATAAATAAATAAATAATAAATAAATTTAAGGGCATTATAACTGCACTTCAGTATTGATGGGAAGAAGCATAAATGAACAGAAATAATAGTTTTACTCTCAGCTGAAACTTGGAATACTGTAACACCATTGGATATGCATGTTGCAGCTAGGGTAGGGGTTAACATTGAGAGGTCAGGATTCTGTAGACTGCCAGGAGAGCATAAGGGTGCATCAGCAGTCGCTCTCCCCCCCCCCCCCCGCTCTCCACGGAGCATGCGTGGAGGGTGGGGTGCACGCCTTCTCTACCCGGGGACCTATGCTTCCGTAAACAGGTGCTGGACAGCTCCTTGCAGAAGGCCCGCCGTTCCGCTTGTCCAGTGGCTCAGCCCGCTGCCCAGGCAGAATGCTCAGGCAGGATTCTACCCAGAGAGAATAAACTCTTGGTAACATTTAGGAAGCTCTTGCGTCTCGCTTAGACCATGTCTGCCTTCCACCTGGGCTGCAGCAGCCCCTGATGGACAACCACCATCCTCTGAGACTCCTGAACACTGCAAAGATTTCCCAGGGATTACTGGGTGTACCTTCGGGCTGGGCAGAGATAATGGTCTGCGCTCTCCCACACTTGTCGTTCCCATTAGAACATCTAGAAACGTCCTCTTTCCGAACGGACGGCATGGAGACCACTGTGCAGCTGAATTCTGAAGAATTCAGAGGAAACTAGTGGCTGAGCATTCCCGCCCCCCCCCCCCCCGTGCTCACACACAGAAGAGAGCACGCCCCCCCCCCCCCCCCGCATGGTTGAGCTGCTCCAAGCCTTGGCTGGTTCTGCTGAAGTAGCACTTTGCGGGCATTTGCACAAAGCAAATGCCTTCTTATGCGAATTAGCGTCCCCAGCCGCCAGTCCCATCGCCCGGCTCGATTCATCATCGCCAGCCACTTCAAGCTGCCTTTCAGCCCAAAATAGAATGACCTGAACTCAGCTTTCACCAGAATTTATAACTCGAGGAAAGAGAGAAAATTGGCTTCTTTCTTTCCGTTCCGGCCTGCAGCCCCGCCTTCCGCTCACTTTTCGTCCGCAGGCCAAGAACAGAGTGTGTTATTTTCCATTTTCCAATTCATAGGCAGCCACTCCGCTCAGATGCGTTCACTGAAGGCCACGGGACGAAAGTGCCAAGAGGCACCACTCCCATCCCCGCTCTGCCACATTTCACAAGAGACCCTGGGAGCAACGCCGCCCACTGAGCACAACCACACCGTGGCCTGAAGCTTTGCAGGAACCAAGTGCATCCGCTGAGTCTTAATGCACCGCTTTGACACCTGGGGTTCTCCTGCCTCACAGGAGGAGTTGGAACAAAGTGAGATCGGCATGCGCAGGAAGAGGGCAGAAGGACAGAGAAGAGCAGTCAGGTATGAACGCACGACCGCCACCTGGGTTCCAGGCAGAGCCTGGTTGGCTTCCTTCACCTGGGGAAGAGTGGCTAGAAGCGGCCGACGTGCAGGGTCCCTGTATGTCCCCTCCCAGAAGACCTTTCTGCTTCGACCAGATTGCCCTGGGTCAAAGCCACCCTATTTATTGCAATACAGATCCTGGAAGTTTTCCGAGCCCTCCGCCCACATTTATTTCTGCTTTTTGTATCATTTGGAGAGCCCCACATATCGCCATTCAGCCATGAGACCATTTACTCGGAAGCAAAGGTTTGATCCCCTCTGAAACGGAACGTCGTCGTCCTTGCCTCCAGCCACTAGGTAAAGCTACCCAGTTTGGTTCCTCTTCACTTCCTCTGCCTAATCCCGCATCTAAAATTATCTCCAGCCTTGTGAACATAAAGTCAGCCTAGTTACTCTCTGCTTTCTACTGACAAAGGAGCCAGTAAGCTTTGGAGCAACTAGAGAGGACGCACGATTCTGCCTTTTCAAACGTGAGAATCAGACTTCATCAGCTTCGCTGCTCCCAGCAAGCCTCAAATTCTTCCAGGTTGAGAAGAATTTCCGCCTCATGAACCCTGCACGGGAGTCTGGAGCCCTTTCTGTTTCTCCCTTTTATCTCTCTTTCTCTCTGCATATGCAGACTGATCCTGAGACCATCCTCCATGGGCTCCCTTCACACCGTGCCTGGGGACAGTCGGGAGATTCGCAAAACCTGGGCTCAGTTTGGGCATTTGGGCTGGCCCAGGAAAGGGAAAGGGGAATCTCACAAGGCAGAAGCACCTCCTGGGGTTGAATAGCCCTGAAACCAAAACTCAAGCAAGAGAGGAGTGGATATGCAGGTCGAAGGAAAAGAGGGCTGTTGAGGCTGCCCGCTCAACGCCAGCCAAACCAAACCAAAACAAAACAAACCCCAAACCAAACCAAAAGAAACCCCAAACCAAACCAAATGAAAACATGATTCAGGAGGAGCTTTTGCTAGGGACAAGATGGTTACCTCTGCTTTTTCCCGCTATGCAGCTGAAACAAACCCACCTTTGGTTTTGTTCAAAGGATAATCTGAGGATTCGAGGAGTGGATGCAGGGGCCAGCTCAGAGAGAAGGCTCCTCCACAGCCTTCGAGCACTGCAGTCCAGAGACCACCAAGAGAAAGGGAAGAAGGATGAATAACAGACCTATGAATGGAGGGATGCAAGTGGGAGGAAAGTGGGGTGGGGTGTCTGCCAGCTCAGCCAGAAAACACATCGGTGAAGCACACAGAGCAGGCAGGCATTTTCAGGAGCTCTGTGTCTCTCTCTCTGTGTGTGTCTTTCCATCTCTCCCTCTCTCCCTTCAGCCTGCAGGCTGCGGCGGGCGGCTGAGTCACTCACGGCTGTTCTCCCTCGGCATGCAAAGAGATGCAGAGGGGATATAGCTTGTCAATGCACCAGCAAGTGCCCGAGCAGGTGGAAGGTTCGGTTCAAAAGCAGCAAGGATGCCTCTGCGTCCTTTCCTGTGGGGGCAACAGGCAAGCCAAGCCAAGCCAGAAAAGCCAAGCCAAGCCAGGCAAAAGCAGTGCTTCCTGCCCCCACTCAACCAGGCAGGTCCCTGCGTTTCGTGGGGAAACCTCACGGGAACTGCCTCAGCTCCACATCCTGAGACTCCCTCTGGGCCATCTGGTTCGGGGTGGGTGAAGCACGAGAGCCGTTGGTTCAACGCCCTGCTTAGGCATGAATCTAATTGGGTAGAGTTTCTCTCTCACAGGCTCAAATCACAACCTGGGGGAACTGTGTATTTCTGCCTTTTCCCTCCAGGTACACAATTCGTAGGGCTGCTGAGAGGTTAAAACTGAGGAGGATCATGTACATCTGTCTCACCCATTTGCAGGAAGCGTGAGATGGGAGGATGAACCGAGAGGCAGAGGTAAGGGTTATTCCTCCCAGGTGATGCCTGCCCCCTGTCCTCAGGACCCGCGGTCTCTGGGACATCTCGGTTCACCCAGGCAGAGTCTCAGCCTCCACAGAGAGGCGTTCACGAGGACCATCAGAATGGACGACGCCGGGCAGGAATAAGGGACCGGCACCCTCTGCCAAACGGCTTTCATGCCAGCTGTCTTCCACAAATGCCATCCGCAGCTCAGGCATCCCAGCCCAATCAGCAAAATCAACTCGAGCAGAATGTTTTACACGGGCCGTTGCCAACAGGGAGGCCCTCCACATGGCTGGGGCTACAACACCCGTCGTCGTCTGTTGTGACCTGCATGTGTGGGTGGGCACTTCTGGGAGGCATCAGGTTGGGAAGGGTTGCTCTGTGGTTTATGCTACATTCCTCTCTCTCTGCCCCCTCCTCAAAAAAATACTCAGCTTTGGGTGCCCTCCATGGCTCTTCCCCTTGGTAATGCCTTGTGTGAGGTAGGTTAGCCCCAGGGGAGGTGGCTGGCCAAGGCCGTCCTGATCGGAATGAAGAGTCCTCAACACAGGACTCTCCGGCTCATTCTGAACTCTGCAGCCCACAAATGGACAAAATGAAACCATGCAGCTGCCGCTGAGCTGCAACCCCCACCCCACCCCCTAGGCAATTCTCACTCGTGGGCTAGGAGCTGCATTTCGCCCGCCCCTGCGCCAGCCACTCAGTCACACAACCTTGGCCCCAGAGTAGGAATTGCCCATCATTCAGGGGATCCGGAAGGAAGGGGTGGGGGTGACAAGGGAGCCACCTGCCAGGTAGACTTTAGCCTGTTCTCTCATCCCTGCTGCACGTGGGGGGAAGTGACACATACGCACACCAGACACACCGATGGACACTCATCCAACGAGCACTCATGCAGTCTGCCGCCTCGAGGCAGGAACCATAGCTCTGTCATGCTCCGATCAGCCCCTAGCGCATGGCACCATGTAAACTTCTTCTCACGAACCTGCAGCAGGTCGAAGAAGGAGGAAGGCAGGAGTGTAGTGGCACCAGGGCTGGCAGGTCGGAACCCCTGGATAAGCAGGGACAACTACAACACCCTGGTTGACTCTCCTCCACTGCCCCCTCCGGGCTCCCCCTCTTCTCCCTGAGCTTAGTTCAGTCCTCCAAAGAGCTGTGAAAGGAACGGGTTTTTCAAGGCACGGAATACAGCTGCAAGCGGTTGTAATGCAAAGTATTTGAGGGTGGCTTGGGCTGGAGTGACAAATTAAGAGCCATTGGCTTTTCAGAAGCCCTGTTCCTCCTTTTAAGAAAAAAATACAGAGACTGGTGCAGCATTTTCAGACTTTCCTTATGAGGGAGGGGTTGGCTATAGGGATGGTCAGGGTGTGTTGGCCCTTCAAAACTTGCCACTTCACCACAGAAGGGATTTTACCAGTAGATTCCTCAACTCCTGAAGATTCAAATTGCAAGAAAGGAGATTTCAGTTTACTCTTAGGAAGATCCTCCTGGCAACGAGCACATCTGTGGGCCTGCATAAGAACCAGGTACACCTTGCACTCCCATCTGCTTTTGAGGGCTACGGACGGCCCACTGAGCCATCTTTCCTCAACCAACAGGGCTCACCCAAGAGAGGGTCTTCTGGGTGGCATCTCCTGGGTTCCTCAGCCCCTGCCCCACGGAAAAGGTCCCTCTGCCTCTTCCATCCCAGCCCTCTGAAGGACTGCTAAAACTTGCCTTTCTAGGCAAATTTTTAATACAGCTGCATCTTCTGAGTCAACAGATCATGGCAAGAGATGGGCATGAAAAAGCCACGAAGCAAAACATCCCCATGTATTGGGCCATTTCATAGTTCGCTGCAGGGCACTTTGAGGAAATACATCTGCCCAGAACAAACCGAACCACCAAACGATGATGGACATTGGCGATTGGTAGGTGGGCAATACCTTGGATGTCCCAGAGTCAATCTTTGACAATCTTGGCTGACTCTCCTCCCCACCCCCTCCAAGTGTGGCAAAGATTGGATTTGGGACCGCCAGTGGCTAAAGAGACCTTTCCGGGGGGGGGGGGGGACGACCTGCTGGGGGGGGGGTATAACTTGGATGTCTCAAATCCAACCTCTGCCAAACTTAGAGGGGGTGGGGAGGAGAGTCAGCTGAAGTCTTGCTGCGAGTTTGGCGTCTCTCACTTGTGCAAGGGCCATTCCGAATTACACAAACCGTGAAATGGTTTGTTTCGTCCAAATGTTTGTGGTTTGTGAATAGCGACGAACCATGAACTGTCACAAACTACCATTTTCTAAGTTCACGCCCATCTCTAATCATGACCTTGCTCTTTTTGGGTTCTCTCAATGCTTGTTTAAATGGATGTTTTTGGAAACTCTTTCCATCTCGTCTCTGGGAGCCACTTAACTGCCCCCTGACACAAGGGACAGAAGAACCTTCTCCTCTCACAGACTTTTGTTGTGGCGAGTGAATGAGCAAAGCTTCCTCCTGCTTTGCCTTCTCTTACCAGCTCAGGCATCAGCAGTCTAGCCTGTGCGGAGACCCCAGTTTGGCTGGAGCACGGAGGCAGAATTCATTCTCTCAGTTTCTCCGCTTTGGTTTATACAATAGACATGAGGGTTTCTACGTAGCGGCCAGAAGACGTGGCAGAAAGTGTGCCAGGGGGCAATGGTTGCAAGACCTGCAGCTGCCAGAAAAGACAACCCAATAAAACACATTCTCAGCTCTTGGAAACAGAGCTGTTCCATTTGCAGGACTTAAGGAGGTTGCAGAATGCCACGATCCGTGGCACTGAATCTGGCTTGCAAGGGCACATGCTGCCCATGAGGACCTTTTTGGGTTGTTTAAGCCTGGCACTCTGGCACCGGGACATTCTTCCCACATGCCTCCCATGGAGGCCTGCTGGCTCTCTAGCAAGAGATACCGCTGGGAGCTCTATCTGCCAACCATCACGTGGCAGACCTCTGGCAGTTGGCTGGCCTGTGCCTGTCTTCTTCCACCCAACAGGATGTGGCAGGCAGCTGAGTAGGTGCTCTCCCCGTTGTGCTGGGCGTCCTGAGAATTTCAGCTGTTAAGCATTCTGTCTAACTGTGTTACCCCTGAAGAAAATGGCTTCGGGGTGCAGAAGATCTGGTACTCCCTTCAAAGTGGCCAGCCTTTCATCTGGGCTCATGATGGGCCAGAGCGACCCCTTCTGAGTCATCTCAGAAACAAGAGAACAGACCAAGACAGGCAGCCGCCAGAGAGCGCCTTTCTTCCCATCTGAGCCCGCCTGGGCAGCCCTGATGGGCAGCCACGGCTGCTCACCTGGGTTCCAGCCACATTTCTTTCCCTCCATGGAGATTTTGTGGGTCTGTGGATAGAGACCCTGGTTTTCTCCCTCGCAGGACCGGAGAAGTGCCACAACACAGATTTCAAGAACAGTTAGCTTTGATTTTAAAAACGGCAATCAACTACAGTATTAAAACACAAGACTCATCCCTCTAAAACAGCACAGAACTGAAAGGAGAGTGAAAGAGTGAAGCCACGCTCATCAGCGTACCAAGCCTGGGCATTTCTGGGACCAGTCGTCCAGAAAAGTAACTTGTCCAGGCTCAGATCTACCACTTTTCATTCCGAACCACTATTTGCATTGGACGGATCGACCCTCGGGGGGGGGGGGAATGCAGACCAGAGGAATGGTTTCAGCAGAGCGAATGAGTGGGTGCCCAGCTGCTTATGCACCCACAGCACAACAGCACCTGTAAGCCACACCCAGGGCCCGTCACTCCACTCCGAGTCTGGCTTGCAGCTAAAGACGGGAGAGTCAGTGCAGACGGGCAAGTGGCCGGGAGGGTGTCCTTGAACCCACCCGTCAAAACCTCTCGCTGGAGCAGCACAACAAGCATGGGAGATTTCCAGGTTGAGTCTTCAGCCTCCACCTGGAGAACCATGGTTGCTGCCGGTCAGAGCTGTCATGCCAGAGTCTGTGATGCCAGCCGGAGGCAGCTTCCTCTGTTTGTAAGCAGCTTCCTACTCCCAATCTCTCCTCCACTCTGGGACAAGGCGCTGCATTTCTTTTGAAGCTATGCAGTGACTCCTTTTGCCGTCTCACCTGGACAGATGGCCGACACATGACATGTTCGTATACTCACTGTTGTTAGCTTTCACATTGTCTTTTAATGACACTTTTAAGGAGAAAGTCGGGGTAAAAAATATTTTAAATGAATAAATAATAAACCATGCAGATCTGTGTCTTCCTTGGCTCGGGGTGCTGTGCTTCCCCTTTTTTTTTGGTGTTCTCTGCTATTCAACACGTTCCCCTTGCTGCCGCCAGAAGAACCCCACCTGCCCACAAAAAAAATGCAGGAATCCTAAAACACCAGAGCCGTCAAACCGAAGCTTTGCTACAGCTGCAAGACCTTAATTGTCAGTCCTCGTCTCAGGCGAGGCAGCTTCTGGCTCTGCTGATGAAGCAAAGGGAAGCCCACCCCCACCGCTTTCCGTTGCATCAAAGTCCTTGCGCCTCAGCCCCCACAGAAAAAAAAGCATCTGCTTCCCCTCCGGCTTGCAAGGTGACAGGGTGATGGCCGCCCACTAAGGGGCCGAAGCGAGGGCCACATCTGTCACCTGGGGAAGCTGCAGACCAGAGAAGAGCCCTTTCCGGAGTCCAAATTGTCTCAAACATAAATTGCTTACATCTAATGCTCACTGGAATGACAGATCCTGAAGCTGAGGCTCCAATACTTTGGCCATCTCATGAGAAGACTCGACTCCCTGGAAAAGACCCTGATGTTGGGAAAGAGTGAAGGCAAGAGGAGAAGGGGACGACAGAGGATGAGATGGCTGGACAGGGTCACCGAAGCGACCAACATGAATTTGACCCAACTCCGGGAGGCAGTGGAAGACAGGAGGGCCTGGCGTGCTCTGGTCCATGGGGTCACGAAGAGTCAGACACGACTCAACGACTAAACAACAACAACAAATGTTACAGGAACCTGTTTTTCTGCTCCCTCTCTTCCAAAACAGAGTTCCTCACCTGGTGACCCATGAGAGTGATCTAGGGAACCTCCAAAGCCTCTTTGACTCTGCAGGCCCTGGACAGCCCAGAAGCTTTGAGGAGAGGGAATCTGGGACCCCCCAGTGGCAATAAAAGAGGCTTCTCTGGCTGCCAGGGTGGATGTCGCCAAGCGTTGGCTGGAGCAGGGGGCCAAATCCTTCCCACCAGGTTGGGAAACCTTTACCCTCCCAACATTACTTTGACTCACATCCTCCACACACCGCAGAGTCTGTGAGTAAGAGACTGTGAGGGTTGCAAGAGAAAACGTACGGAGGGCCACCGATCCCATCCAACCTCCTCTTGCACAGGCGCAAAGGCTCCGTGTGATTCGGAGCAGAAGATCCACCCCCACCTCCACCCCCTGCTGTTCTGAGAGAGAAGGGGGAACTCGGAAGGTGGCAAACGGAGTCCGGATAGCTCGGCAGACATGGCATCCACGAGACCCAATGTGAGATGGGTCAACTCAGTAAAGGAAGCCATGGCCCTGAGTTTGCAAGAACTGGGCAGGGCTGTTAACAGGCACAGAAAGGGTGAGAATTGGCATTCTGCAGGATGGAGACCCCCTCCTAGCCCTTTTAAGACCCTAAAGGCCGACAATAAAGGCGGTGCATCGTTGGAAGCAGGATTTATTTGTGTGTGTGCTGTGTGTCGCTAAGTCACTTCCAAATTCTGGTGACTCTATGAATTAACAACCCCAAAGGCCCTCTTCCTGACAGCCCTGACAGCCCAGGGCTTCCTTTACTGAGTCACTCCATCTCAATCAAGTTTGGTCTCCTTCTTTTCCTGCTGCCTTCAACTCTTCCTAGCATAATTGTCTTAAGAGGACTTCCTTGAGAGGTTGAAAAAACCTGTTTATCTTAATACAAGCTTGCCTCCATTTTCAGTTTGGAAATTAACTTCCTCTTTTGGGGGGAAGCCACCATCAGGAGAAAAACTTTATTTGAATATCTTATTTCTTCCTTTGAAGGATTTGCATACCTGGCATAAAAGCAAGGTCAAAGGAGGAAATATGTACTACTCTTGAGAAGGGATGCGACCCTAAGACAGGAGCTTGAGTGATTAAAACACAAACCCAGCAAGTATTCCAGCAAGTTAGGTAAAGGTTCCCCTTGACATTTAGTCCAGTCGGGTCTGACTCTAGGGGGCTGTGCTCATCCCCGTCTCCAAGCCGTAGAGCCAGCGTTTGTCCGTAGACCGTTTCCGTGGTCACGTGGCCAGTGCGACTAGACACGGAACGCCGTTACCTTCCCACCGAGGTGGTACCTATTTATCGACTCGCATTTACATGCTTTCGAACTGCTAGATTGGCAGAAGCTGGGACAAGCGATGGGAGCTCACTCCATCGCGTGGATTCGATCTTACGACGGCTGGTCTTCTGACCTCGCAGCACAGAGGCTTCTGCGGTTTAACCCGGAGCGCCACCACGTCCCTTACTCATGACTAATTTTCCATCTTGGGTTCAACCAGACTGCAGTGTAGTTAGCATAGCCTGAATCGAACAGGAGGTGCTTGGTCAGGAAATGCTCCCCCCGCCCCCCATGCCTGATCTAAAGACTTCTGTGTGAGCAGTCACTTTTGTGGTATCAGGAGACAGGTCTCTCGTGGTCTCATGTGCTCCCAGAGGCATCTGGTGCAGCCCCTGTGAGGTCCAGGAAGCTGGACTAGAGGGGCCCTTGGCCTGATCCAGCAGGGTTCTTCTTACATTCTTATGTTTCGCTTGGCAGTCAGAAGTCGAAGCCAGGGGCCTCTGCTTCATCAGAAAGCAGGGTAACTCTAACCACGTGCCCAGTTTGGGCTGGCTTGTGTCCTGCAGAACTCACTGGCGTTCTCAAAGGTGCCAACTAAGTCAGAAGCCAGGAGGGGGTGTTCTGGCCTTATAAACAGAAACACTGCAACTGGAGGGTTTTTCCCCCCAGATGGCATGACAGGGTTCCACCGCCTTGCCCCTGCAGTCTACTCAGCCATGAGAAACGCCCAGACATTGACTACTTCTCCCAGACTTGCCTCCCCCACCCAATGCAACATCGAACGATGAGCCTATCTAATTCCCCAGTTCACTTCTAAAACTAGGCTATGACCAGAGACTGGACCGACCATGGATGATCATCACAGCCCAGGTGGCTCTGCATCCACAGGCTAACCCGATGAGCCTTACTTCATTTCAGCAAAGGCCGGCCCTCTCGTTAAGCAGAGTGAAGCAACTGCCTTAGACAAGAGGTGCCACCGGGCGGGGGCAGTGGAGGCTGTTATCCCTGCCTCTACGGGCTGCTCCCACTCTCTCGGATGCCAGAATAAGTTGTGTGCTACAGAGCCTGTCCTTACACCAGCCTGCCCTCCCTTTGAGGGCTGTGGAGGCCCTGATCCCACGGCCAGGGTTGAAGCAAGATCCAGATGCCAAAAGCTGCCCTATCTACGTGGGAGGAAAGGGAGTGCCCGTCCTGGCTTACTTTTCTTGTTTCTCCTCCAACTCTGCCCTCCCCGGTTGGCAAACAGGATCAGCCCAAGATTAGAAATGGGAAGGACTCCCAAAGCCCATCCAAGACGCTGTCTCGTCTTCAGCCGCTTCCTGGCTCCAGCAATAACGGAAATCTGGATTTTTCACAGAGTTGTAGCTGTAATTAGAGCAAGAGCCACAACAAGAAAACCCATCCAAGTGCTAATTTCAGAATAACCTCTTATGTTAAAAGCCTGGCATTTAAAGGCAGCTAAATTTGTAGGTCAAGTTTGTATTTGTAACCGTGGCGGCACTCGAAAAAGCCAGAGAGGCATCCTCCCATCCAGAGCAATCCAGCGAAACCACTTTGCCCATTAAAACTGCACCACAAATTAATTCTCAGAACTTTTATCACCACCGGGTTCCCCACTGGAAGAGTTTTGCCCACTGGGCTGAGAGGAGAGGAGAGGGGGTTAACCCAGCCCCAGCAGAAAGGCCCTGGGTCACCCAAGGAGCCTCCAGCTGAAAAGATTTCTGACAAAGCCAGTGGAAAAGACCACAATACTCACACGCCTGAGACCTCCCTCCAAGCCCCCAAGCCAAAATCAGCCTCAGGTTGTATGGAAGCATGGCCTGACTAGCTCCCCAGGCAACTGACTCCCATCTGGATCACATGAGGCAATGTGATTGTCAGAACAGGGCACAAAAGATATAAAATGGGGGGGAAAGGCAAAATAGGCAGAGGATGGGGTGTGTTTCCCCTCTTGTCTTTTCTAGGTCTACCTGCAGATGGCTACTCTTAGGTACCCTTCCTCCTTTCTCTGGGGCTACTGCTGACTTTTTCTTGCTTTCTATCCTAGTTAGAGAAGCAAACCAGGATACATGAAAGGCAGTTCCAGTGGCTGGAACTTTTCACCTGCTTGCTCCTCTTTTGGCCTCACTCTCACGCTCCTGAGCAACTATTATTCTTGTCCAATAATCACAAGCTCAGCACTGCATTCTCCCAGTACAAACATCCCATCGTTCCAACACCGATGACTATGGAAGACTCTGCGTGGACTTTGGCTGTTCCGGTGCGAATAAAACGTGTGCCTTGTTACCAGTGGACCAGGGTGAGGGCGGCAGCTGCTCTATTGAGATGCAGGGGGTGTTGTGCAGCATTTAAGCTTTGTTCTGAACATTTGCGTTCAAGTGTGTATTGGCAACTGAGACAAATGCACATCAGACTGCACCGAGAGAACATTGAAAACCTGCTGCCGCCATCGCCCTGGGGAACCGGCTCCCACTTCAGGCGGCCCACTGCCTGCTTTCCACCACCCCTCTTCTCCTGTACAACCTGGTTCTCCTTCTGGAGGGCAACCTGAACCGAAGCTGCAATGCCCAGGCATCCCTCCTGAGACCCAGGTGAGGGCACCCAAGGTGAGAGCTGTGCCTTGCTCCACCTGAGGGGTTCGGCTCTCAGACTCGGCTAGAGAAGAAGAAGAAGAGGGGGTTTCCGAGTTCCCGTGACCCTCTGGCCACTCAGGGCATGTGCTGACCCAGCGTAAATAAGTTAAATAAGCAGGGAGACAATATACAGCCTTGTCGTACTCCTTTCCCAATTTTGAACCAATCAGTTGTTCCATATCCAGTTCTAACTGTTGCTTCCTGTCCCACATATAGATTTCTCAGGAGATAGATAAGGTGGTCAGGCACTCCCATTTCTTTAAGGGCTTGCCATAGTTTCCTGTGGTCCACACAGTCAAAGGCTTTTGCGTAGTCAATGAAGCAGAAGTAGATGTTTTTCTGGAACTCTCTGGCTTTCTCCATAATCCAGCGCATGTTAGCAATTTGGTCTCTAGTTCCTCTGCCCCTTCGAAATCCAGCTTATACCTCTGGGAGTTCTCGGTCCACATACTGCTGAAGCCTGCCTTGGAGGATTTTGAGCATAACCTTGCTAGCGTGTGAAATGAGTGCAATTGTACGGTAGTTGGAGCATTCTTTGGCACTGCCCTTCTTTGGGATTGGGATGTAGACTGATCTTTTCCAATCCTCTGACCACTGCTGAGTTTTCCAAACTTGCTGGCATTTTGAGTGTAGCACCTTAACAGCGTCATCTTTTAAGATTTTAAATTTCAGCCTCTTCAGCATCGGTGGTTGGTGCATAAACTTGGATGACTGTGATGTTGAAAGGTCTGCCTTGGATTCGTATTGAAATCATTCTATCATTTTTGAGATTGTATCCCAGTACAGCTTTTCCCAGTTTTTTGTTGACTATGAGGGCTACTCCATTTCTTCTACAGGATTCTTGCCCACAATAGTAGATATGGTAATCGTCTGAATTGAATTCGCCCATTCCTGTCCATTTTAGTTCACTGACGCCCAGGATGTCAATGTTTATTCTTGCCATCTCCTGTTTGACCACATCCAACTTACCAAGGTTCATAGATCTTACATTCCAGGTTCCTATGCAGTATTTTTCTTTGCAGCATCGGACTTTCCTTTCACTTCCAGGCGCTTCCGCAGCTGAGCGTCCTTTCGGCTTTGGCCCAACCACTTCATTAGCTCTGGAGCTACTTGTCCTTGTCCTCCGCTCTTCCTCAGTAGCATGTTGGACGCCTTCCGACCTGAGGGGCTCATCTTCCAGCGTCATATCTTTTAGCCTTTTGTTTCTTCCCAGTGCTGTAGTGGGTACTAAATTCCCCGGCATGGTCTTAGGATGATGGCATTTCCTCCAGGAAGAGAGAGGAAAAGGGAGGTGATTGATGGCATGCACACGGCACTTTTCCGACACAGGCTGAAGGCAGAGGGTAAACTAAAAGGGACGTGTACTTAAATCAGAGTCTCACCATGCAAAGTAAACTGTTTCTGTCTAAAATTGGGACTGTTCCAGAAAATGAAAAAGTCCAAGCCTCCGGCATTCTCCAAGAACTTGAGCTTCTGCTTCGGGGGGGGGGGGGGGTGTCCCTGCTTTGCTTGAGCCTCAGAAGAAAAACACAGAAGCAAGATTGCATCATGACTGCCTCTTAATAAAAAGGAGGAAAGCACTTCTGATGGGACCGTCTCCCTCAAGGGCCTTTGGCTGCTGAGGCGGATTGTCTCCCCCCCTCCCCCCGGCCCTGAACGGGGCAGACAGTGTCTCTGCTGGGCTTCTCAGCAGCTTTGAAGCCACAGTGTCCTCCTTCTGGGTGACCCATCCACCACAGGACTTGGAAGCTCTGTTTCAGAGTGGCTGCTGTCCTTCCCAGAGGGGCCGGTTCAGACGGTGGTGACCCAGGACCCAGGTCTGATGCTATGGGCGTGTGGGAGACCTCAGGGTTCTGTCTTTCCCCTTATGGGGATATAAAAGAAACCACAGGGAGAAGCCACTCTTCAGGTTGAAGGGGCTGCTCATGACCTTGAGGTCTCCAAGAAAGGATCTTCTCTTGGTTGCTGCAGCACGGAGGTACACTGGGTGAGGGTAAGAGAGGGGGCTTTTTCAGTGGCCCTTCCTGAGCCATGGAAAAACGAACTCTCTGCACATGGATCTAGGCTGGCTCTCTGGTCGTCATCTTCTTCAGGGTCAGGCTACACCTTGCCTCTTTCCGCCTGTCATTGGGGACACTAAAGTCAGAGACAGACCTTCCTGCCTGAGCACTTTTGACTTGCAGACAAAGCCTCTGAGCAACCGTACAAAGAACACAAGTGAATTTGCACACACTCCAGGAGGTCTGAAAAGCTCATGCCATTGTGCCACCCTTTTGGTCCGGGGGTGCGTGTGTGCGTGCCCGTAAATTAATCCTTTTAAAGGAGTACTGCAAACACAATGGGTTTTACCAGGACTGGAAAGTTTGAATCGGGCCAAAAAAGAAAGAAGGAAAAGACAAAAAAAAAGACACACACAAAAAAAGCGAAGTAACGATAATAAATACAAGCTCAGCCCAAACTGGATGTTACCTAAACAGGTGCCCCTTCAGCGCCTTTGAGATAGGAGAGCAGGGAACTGCTTGCTGAAAATGACGTCCTACAAAGCCTGTTTAATCCGAAAGGCATTAAGTCCCTCCCTTGGCCTCCAGACTCTTCCTTTGTAAAACGATCCAGGGCACAAGGTGAGAGATGGAACCGAGGCACCGTAGTCCTATGATGTCAGGGATTCGCCCACCCTGGTGGGCCTTCCGGAGAGGCCAGCTCCTTCTCCAAGGTAGCAGAGCCAACTTTCCTCTCCCCAACGATCCCCTCCCCATGTTCTAGACCAAAACGGTCCTCTCGGCCCCTTCCGAAGGACGTTCCTGGCCACTGGGCGGAATCCGAGAGAGGGCAGGGGCTTCACAGGGACAACCAGGTGTCTTTCAGGAGTCCAGGGGTTCCCGCTGCAAACGATGGGCCATCTGTAGCAAAAAGGCTACAGGTGAAGTGGCCTCTTGTTTCTTTCCCTCGCAACGCAGCTTCGTTTGTAGTTTAACCTTCTTTTATGCTTTAATCAGATTTGTGTTTTAATTAGATTTGTTTCTTCACTGTGATTTAGCCACCTTGAGCGATGCTTTCTGGGTTAAATTTAATGATGTAATTTAGAAATAATGAAAGGGTTCCTTCTTAGTGGCTTTAATGTTTCAGAGATTCCAACCACGGAGTGGAACCTGGAGGGGGAGGGAGGGTGTTTTTAAAAAAATATTTTTAAAAAGGAGATTTGTGGAATCCCTTTAGCTCTCCTTCCATTATAATTATTAAAGCAGGGTGCAATTTCCCCAGCTAGTAGCAAGACATGCCAGGCCCAACTGAGGCAGGAATGCTCTTTTTCACAAAGAAACGTTGCACATTTATTTTCCCAGCAGCGTTTGTTACTGAAAAGGTCTCCTGGGCCCTGCAAGCCACTGGCAAAAGGTGGAGCATGGCGGCAGCTGGGGTCAGGGTTGGGGGTCAGCAGTGAAGGGCAGCAAATCTTGCTTGCTCTCTCTAGTAGCCCAGGACAGCTTGGCCAGTCCTGGTGGACCGGGGAGAACAGCTCTGTTTCGCTGTGCTGGTGCCGGCACACCCTAGGAAGGTTGGCATCGCTTAGTGATTTGTGCAAGCAAAAGCGCCTGGCCCAGATGCAAGCCCCTCCCTTGGAAAAAGGCTCAGGCCAGCCGCGCTGGCAGCTGAGGAAGAAGACTCTGCAAGCCACTCACCACATTGAACCAGAGCCTGGAAGGAGTTGATGACGGAAGGAAGGAAGGAAGGTGGGTTTATGAATATGCAAGTGGAGGCAAGACAGGCCTGTGGAGTGCCCAGGTAGCTTTAGGGATGGGTCTGCCTAAACGTTCATTTCAGGGGGTGCAATGGGATAACATTTTTCTCCCCCTCTGCAGCTCAGCCGTGGCTATCTTGTGAGCATCAGCTAGCTGGGGGCCAGCCCCTCGCCCAGCCTCGTCTCAAAGGCTCCCACCATTCTGCCTCCAGACCATGGGAGCAGATTCAGATATTCTCACCCAACAATAAACTGAAGTGAAATGCATGTACAGTTATGGGGTTGGGGACTGATTCATTCAAACCATGGTGCTGAGGGAGAGCTTAGCGAATACCCTGGACCGTTAGAAAGAGAAAGAAGTGGGTCCTAGATCAAATCAAGCCTGAACTCTCTCTAGAAACGAAACCAAGACAGAACCGAGGCTCTTGTCCTTTGGACACATCACAAGAAGACAATAAACAATGCTGAGAAAAGGGAAGGGAGCAGAAAAAGAGGAAGACTGAACATGAGGTGGATTGACTAGATAAAGGAAGCCACAGGGTTAAGTCTGCCAGAGCCAAGCAGGGCTGTTAAGGACAGGACCTGTGGGAGGTCATTAACTCCTACGTAGCATCATTGTGAAGTCGGGGGTGACTTGATGACACAGAACAACAGCAACAGAATCTATTACACAAAATTCAACTGATGACAATACCTTAGGTCCACTTAATTAAAATATAGATACTACATAAATGCAGAGATACATTTATTTAGTTGTTTATTTATAAATGCATTGGCAAATAAATACATTTTAACTAGTGAACAGATTGTTTTTCAGCACCAAAATCACAGAGTGATCCCAACATTCAAGCAGTCTGTAGACCCCAGGAAAGCACTGAGCAAATCAAATTAAAAGGGGCACCGAAGTGGAACATGCCATTCACCATCCCTGAGGAGGACAGAACCGGAAGCGGCCTCCAGGAAGACGTCGATCACAGGAATTCTCGGGGGGGGGGGGGGACAGGACTGGGCATTTCCATCTTTCCGGCAAGAATTCAGTTCCAAGAATTCTATTTGCTGCACAGAAAGCCTCGGCTTCTAATTTCCTGGTCCCGAATTTGCTAATGGGAGAGAATTCGCTCCTGTGCAAATTCGATCAGGGCCTCCTGCGAGTGGGAGAGTGCCATCTCTCCCTGTCCAAGACGACTACCCATCCTGGACACTCAGCAGGTCTCGTAACCTCCTGTTTTCCCCCACTAAGATTCCACAAAAGACAAATATAATATCACAATGCCTACCAATACAGAAATGAGCTTCTCAAGAAAAAACATCAGAGTGCGCATTTGGTTTCCGTTACAGTGGGACTCAAGATTCTTTGATTGAATGACTATGTTTAGTCATGATTATTTATTACTGATCATCAGGACTTAGTGTCATTGACATTCACAGTTTGTTCCTTTTTCTGTCCTGGCACCCCTTCCGTGTTATACTGAGGACACAAGCTGGGAAGATTTCTTTCACTCCTGAACGGTTTCCACTTAGAACGGCTGGGCGTCCCTTTGGTGGATACTCTCTTTGTTTCTGTGAGCAGTTTTTCTCGACGACAGAATGAGCAGAGGGACGCCAGGCACAAAAGACCCGACGAGATTCATCACTGCTGGGATGTACCTGGAACCGCTGGGCCACCCCTCTTTCCCCTTTTAAATGTTTCCAAATCAAATTTGAAAATGCAAGCTAAATAAAACCGGAAAGTCAAAACCAGCCAACAATCCTGTTGCAGACCCATAAACCAAGGTGCTTCTTTTTTTTAACGCTCGGCTGCAACACAGAAAGCTCAGCAATGCTGACTATCAAGCCTTGACTTCTTCCTGCCTGCCTGCCTGCCTCTTTTCCTTCTTAAAACTAACTCAGGCTGACCAAAGGCCAAATTATACATGACAGAGAGCCCATAGTTAGAAGTGGACATCTATGAGTGTTCCAGAAATGTGACTCCAGAGGGCCTTTGTGGCTGAGTCACCGGTTTTGCAAATATGCCTCTGTTTCCCTTCTGATGACCCATCACAAAACAGAGCAAGGGAACGGACCACCTCCAAGAGGCGTGAAAGTCTCTTGCTGTGACCATCTGACTTTTCAGCATTAAGGAAGCTCCGCAGTTCTAAGATGATGATGGTGATGATGAACTGCCTCTTCCAACGAAGGCCTACCGGTATCCTAAACTTTAGCCTGTACAGGAATCTTGAGTGGAATCTAAAATCCTCAAGTCAGGTGCGCCAAGAAGCAAAGGGGTTGGTTTGGGCAATTTCAGCAGCACAGGGTCTGCCAGCTATGAGCGCTGCTCTGCTTCTTCATCAACCTTTCCACATCTCCTGAAGCCATCTTCCCCACCCAGCCAGCCAACCTGCCACTGGTACCCATTCCCAGCTGCTGGAAGGCCAGCAGACTGCATGAGGCAGCTCGTCATTCCAGGTCCTTCAGCCCCCCAGGGGTACTTTGCTAAGCGAAGCATGTGTGTGTGTGTGTCCATAGCCCTCTCTCCAGACAGAAATGCAGGGCCCTGGCTTTCTGCTCGCTGCACCATCGTCTCTCACACGACGGTAAATGAAGGCTCCCGGGCATCATCGCTGAAAAGTCTAGGGGTTTGCTGTGCAGAGCTGAAAAGCTGGCAGCAATTTCTCTGCCATTGAGCAGACAAACCTGACTCTGGAAGGCTCCTCTTGTGCAACTAGGCATGAAAGCAAGAAAGGCTGCTGGATGAAATATTAATCTAAGCCTTCAGACAATAACAGAGCAGCCTGGGAGGCGGAGCAGTCACGCCCCTTTTCCTGCTCACATGGCACTCAAGTGGAAATGCATCAAAGGCCAGCCGCAGCGTCATTTGCAAAAGGAAAGTGCTGCCCCTGAACACACGCTAGTGCGCAAGCTTCCAGGTTGTAAAGAAGGAACCCTGCTGGATCATGCATCGAGCACCCTTGTTTCCAGCAAGAATTCGGAAAAGGCAGTGTGGTTCAAGATTACACAAATGCAAGAGTTAGGTGATACCTTTATTGAACTACTAAAAGATTACACAAATTGCAAGCTTTCGTAGGTAAATCCCACTTTCTCAGGCTGTGCATCACCCTTTTTTCCTGCACTCTCCATAAAAGGGTGATGCACAGCCTGAGGAAGTGGGATTTACCTACGAAAGCTTGCAATTTGTGTAATCTTTTAATAGTTCAATAACTGTTTCCAGCAGCAGGCATGCAGCGAACATGGCAGCCATGAACCCCTTCACAAGACACACACCCAATGGCCCTCTTCTGCCATTTCCCACCAGCCATCATCTTGAGGGACATCCCATGTTTGATCCTAAGGCAACAGACCTCCCTACTTCTATCAGCCTCACCCCCCAGGAAATCTAATTCTCTTTAAAAGCTACTCACAGTCCTTGTTTGTGAATGGCAACTTGCCTGTTTGCTGTGATTTTTAGTTTGTTTATCTATTAACAAATATATCTATTATCTGTGGTTGTTGATTGACTGGTTTATGTTATTGATTTGACTTTATTATATTTCCTTTATTATTGTTATATTATATTACTTCATGGTTAATGCCGCTCAGAGTAGTGCCTTCGACGAATCAAGCAGTAAAGAAGTCTAAGAAACAAACAAATTCGCAGTGGTTTCTATTTTTAGGTTGGTTTGTTTGTTTCCCTACTTGGCAGGTAGCAAAACAAAGATTCCTTTATTCGGGCAGCCCAGGGACACAGCAGTTTACTGTTCTCTCTTTAGTCTGGGGCATATCCAAATTTTTCCTTTTTCAAAATAAGGCTTTTCTGTTTTTAAAGTTCACAAATATGCCGGGTTGTACAATTTTGTATTCTTAGTAAGCCACCTTGGGTTCCTCTGTTGTGAGAAAGGTGGGTATCTCGCTAATGGGTAAGTTACAAATCGTATGTTACTGGAGCAGTAAAAGCAATAAAGTATGTTTTAAGTTTGATATGTTTTAAGTCATGTATTTCTATTTTCTCCAAAAAAAAATTTGTTTACCCCTTAGCTCTCATCTCCCCCAAAATGATTTGTCCATGACTTCAACATTTCCCCAATTTTTAAATTTCTAGCCACTGCCAGGTATTGTGGGAACACATTCCAAAGTTAAGTACGGGCCATGTGAAGATGGGTTTCCTTTTACTGCTTCTGAATCTTTCACCATTCCATTTTGGTGGATGTCTGTCCCCACTGGGCCTAATACTAAGACAGTGGGAGGAAAAAAACATCTCTCTACCCACTTTCTCCACCCCATGCATAGTTCTGTACATTTCTCCCCTTCGGACAGGCGGAAGTTCTACTCATAGAGCTCTTCTGCAGAAGGCGGGTGACATCATCCGCCTGACGGGGCACAACTGCATGGTGGAACAGGATTCCCACCATGTTTTCTCAGCTGAAAAGCCCCCAATGCCCTATGTTTTCTTCATAAGGAGTTTCCCCAGTCCCTTCAGGATTCGAGACATTGTGATTGGAAATGCAAACAGAATCCTAAGGGTACCCACACCACGGATTATAAAACAGCATTACATTATTGGTGGAAACAGCAGAGGTTTTTTTTTCCTCTATGAGGAAGTAGCTCTGTTGATTTGTCTCAATATATTGCCAGAATTAAAGGCAAAAACAGTGAGCCTTTCAAGGCTAACAAAGTTTTATTTCATTGTGAGCTTTCATGGATCAAAAGCTATGGAAATAAATATGGGAGCTTTAAACTGCCACAATATTTTGCTTTTTTTCTCCTTTTCTTTTCCCCCTTTAATTTTGCCAACAGTCTCTTTGGCATCTGAAAGATGAGCCAATATTATTTCACATACGATTTTGCACAACCGTAAGCGACTTTGTTTATTTTCAGCTCCTTCTCCGATCGTCCGTAATGCGGAACCTGCCCTTTTCAGAGCCGCCGCTGCCTGGGTTGACCTCTTCCCCGGCTCCCTTTCCCAGATTCAAGAGCCCTTTCCTGCTCCGTTACTGCTGGCTCAGGCCCCAATTTCCCCAGAGGCGTATGTATCACTTTACACTTGCTTATACCGAACTGCATTAGCCACTTTCCCAGCCATCCCGCCCCAGTTTGCAGAGATCAATTTAGAGCTCTTGATTTTCCATTTTAATCACCCTTAATCATTTGGCACCATCAGCCAACCTGGCCACTTCACAAGGGCTTGTCCTGACTCCACATCCTTTACCAGAATTTAAAAGCACAGGTCTTCCCAAGACAGACCCTATCATTCCTTCTGCCTCTCCTGACGCCACTGCCCTCCATTCTGACGGATTATCCTGCGCTTCTGTATTATAGGAAATTCAGGAAAAACTATTTTTATTCACTTCCACCACCTTTAAATGCTCTTCTGACTTCCCACCAATCTTCACTCCTTCTGGCAGGGAAAGATTGTCTCCAGTCATTGGGGAATGGGTTTTCGATGGTCCATGCCTACGGTCCCTGCCAGACCCCTCCTACCAACAGGCTTGAAACCCTCTCGAAGACACTTTGAACGTGGCAGAAGGCCTGCTGTTGGAAGTATCCCGTTGCAGAGGCCACAGGGAGAACCCGCTCCGCCTGGCCAAATGTCTGCCTTTCCTAGCCTGAGTGGGAAAAGCGGGCAGCTGGGATGGCCACGTGTATTGGTCTTTCGTGGAGGTCCGTGAACAGGAGGAAGGGGAAGCCTGGGCCACCTGAGGGAGGCAAGACCCTTCCGAGCATAACCTAGAAAAAGACACAGAGACCGGGGGGTGGGGGGGGGGATGCTGTGGGAAGGAGAGAGAGACCCTGGGCAGTCTTGCCCAGAACACAGGAACAAAGAAGGGCATCTGGACAGAGCAGGAAACTGCCCTGTTTTTCCTCTCCTCTCCAAATCCCACTTTTCTTAGCAAGAAACTGTAGGGTCCAGAAGGCAACCAGGAAAAACCAACACTTTGCATTGCCAGCTAATGCTTTGCCTGGATCCCCTCTCCAGTTCGATGCTGGGCCACACTTGGTGGTGCTAAGACACCCCGTGAAACCTCCCAGCAGAAAGCCAATTAACTCCCGCCAGCAGCCGGCTGGCTAGGCATCCGTCTTCTCTCCTGTGTAAGCTGCTGAGAGACCATTTTTGGGATGGAGAAAAATGCTTACCTAGATGGAACGAACCAAGGGTCAGGCTCTTTGCCTAAAAAATCAGACACAAACGTTGGATCCGTGGGGAGCTTACAAATGAGGAACAAGCTTTTTTGAGCAAGAATTTTGCCTACCTTAGAGACAGGGGAGGGGGACACACGGGAGAGGAACCTCTCAGACGGAGAGAACCCAAAGTTCCCTTGCCAACCACCCCCTCCCTGAAGGAGAGCGCCTCCAGAATGCCAGGGTTGTCCGCTGCCATTCACCCTGTCTCCCTCCACAGCAAAGGAAATGACCTTTCCCACGCTCTCTTGGGACACAAACGGTTGGGTTGGGTTGGCGGAGGAAGGAAGGGAACCCCTGCATGGGGCACTTGCTCAGACCTGCAAGACTGGCCGATCTGACCTGGCTTGATGGTGGGCTGGGGGTGCCCTTCCTTCCAGTGGCGACCAGTCCCATTCCGGAGAATCCTAACCCTAACCGCTCAGCCTAGAGGGGGTGTCACCTGAGGAAACTGCTCCAGAGCAGACCAAGGCAGAGAAAAGCAAGAGCTTCTTCACACAGATTTGTGGTTTTTGCCCAACTGCACAGCTCCCTTGCCTGGTTTTCAGGGCAAAAGGGGATTACAACGTACATGACACATCAGAGAATTAAGCCACTGGGTAAGAGAAGTGACCGGGAGGCAGGGCATCTCGGAATGCCCGTTCATGCAGGGCACGGAGGAGGAGAGGGCTACTGGGTGCCAGCCACGCTTTGGGGTTGCCCAGAGGCAGCTGGCCAGCAACCACTGGAAAAAGCGGCTGATTCTTCTGCCTGTGGGGCCAGATCCTTCCCCAATGCACTCATTTGCCAGGAGCAAGAAAGCTGCTGCGTCTGATTGTCCTGGGCCAAAGTTCAGAACTGTTCCTCTGTTTTGGACTACAACGGCCAGAATCCCTCAGACGGCGTCCCAGTGACGTTTCGGAGAAGAAACTCATACAGAGAAGGTTGGCAAGGAGTGCCAATGGCTAGCCTTCCTGGAAAGGGGGCCATGATTGGAAAGCCAAACATGGTGCCTTTGGTCCTTTGTTTTCCTTCTGCTCCAGACTAGGTTGGTTTCCTCCACAGCTCTTGCAGTGAGACTACAGCTAAACGTGATCTTTGAAAAAAGGAAAAGAAAACCTGTCTGCTCTTAGTCTGGAGGAAAGGCCGTGCAGAGCCATGGCCGCCTCTCCCTGGCCCTTCAGCGGGAGCTGTATAAGAACAGGGAGAGAGGAACTGGGCTTCTCCACACCTCCGGACACCAACGCTTCCAGTCCCAGGCAGAAAAAAATCCCAGAAGCAAGAAGGGGAGCTGCTCCTGTCTCCTCTCCAGGCACTAAAAGCAGGAAGGATTGGGCCCACAATGCTGGCTAGAGAGAAGGCACAAGCAGACCCCTTCCTTATTCTAGCTGTTGCAGCTCAGAGGTCTGGCTGCAGAAGGGGAGCCACCTCACCCCCTCACTTGCATGTAGCCTCAGAGAGCCCCACCCCAGGCATTGCAGATCATTACAGATAATCCACCAGTCATGGTTCTTATGCACAGTCAGACTGTTCCTGACCTTGTGAATGAGCAATCTCAAAAATGTCCTTTCCTCAACCGCCCTGCTCAGCTCTTGCAAACTCAAGCCTGTGGTTCCTTTAGGGAGTCAATCCATCTCGTATTTGGTCTTCCTCTTTTTCTACTACCCTCCACTTTTCCCAGCATTATTGTTTTTTCTAGGGAGTCTTGTCTCCTCATGTTGTGCCCAGAGTAAGACAGCCTAAATTTAATCATTTTAGCTTCTAGGGGGAATTCAGCCTTGATCTGATCTGATCTAGAACACTCTTATTGGTCTTTCCTTCTAATTCATCACTGGAAGAGGAAATTCCTTAACTGCAGAATGTTGGAGTTATTGCAACCTCGCATGCGGCCTTTAGTAGATTTAGCTGGGAGGGACCTTTCTGGACTGGGATGACTGTCAATCTATCCAGCACTGACCAATTGTTCCCTCCTGTCTATGAATTCAAAGGAAGCCCCACCTCTCTGCTCTGTGTCTCTTTTCCCTCTTGTGAGTCTGCTGAAGTTTGTTGATGAAAGCAGTGGTGTTTATCAGTTTGCTGTTGGGTCTGTTCAATTCTAAGTAATAGAATCTTTATTCTTTTCTCCTATTAGTGTCTCAGAATGAGTTATTGGCCCTGTAGCTGCCAGTTGATGAGACTAATCTGGAGAACTTGAATCTCTTCTGCTCTGTGAATCTCTGCACTTCTGCTGTGCAGCGGGAGGAATTTAACCAAAAATTAAAAACTCTGAAACACAGAAAGCCTATCCTTCTCACAGCATAAGTTTGTCCCACTTCCCCTCATTTGCAAAACAGACAGCTTTGTTTTGCACCTGGTCTTTGGGAACCAGGCACCATTTGCTTTGCAGGTCTTCCTTCGCAGAAGGTCTGTCTGAACTCCTGTGTTTGTGACATAAATATGATTTCTGTTCTAACGGCAGGGTATCTGTTACCTTTAATCCGATCCTCTTAGTGGCACGAATGTCGGGAGAGGATGTGGCCAAATCCTGCACAGCACCCAGTGAGACAGGGCCCCGAGCAGCCAGGGAACGTGTGACCAACACGGTGGCCCTGAGCCCATCGCAGATCCTCTGCCTGCCCTGCCCCGCGCATGATCGTTGTCAGTAAGGCATGGCGAGACACAGACCTAGGTTTAGCCATGCCAAGGATGACCAACAGAGGCTGAGCAAGTTTAAAATTAAAGGATGCACATTTATGAAGCCCCAGTGCTTTAAGGTTCTGCCTGCTGCCACTGTTGGGCATCCTGCATGTTGGACTTAGGGAGACACTGTTACAAAGGCGACGACCATCTGAATGCTGGACTTTGGAAGCGCAGAGACGTCGTGGGCCATTTCCTTCAGTCAATTTCTGCAACCGGGCTTTTCTGACTCAGGGAACTTAAGGGCCACAGGAAGTATCCATCTCAAATTGCGGTTCTTAATTTGTTCTGAGCTTCTGAAACAGTGCAAAACTGTTTTGAAGTGCTTCTACTCCTCTTTGCAATATTCTCTTAATATTCATACAACACCACAGAGCCATAAGGACGCCTGGCATATCGCAATGAAAATTATTGCATTAATGCCATTCAATTCCTCTCTCAAACACCAAGTAATTTTCCCAGAGCAAACTTTGCTTTACCCTAGAAGAGAATACAATTAATTGCTAGGAAGTGGGCACGTGGGCTGGCGGTGTTTCTTTCTGTGGCGTCTTCACAATAGTTACAACAACTATTTGTCTTTTCGCTTTCTCACATGCAGACGGAGAAGGGTAATGCAAGGCAGATGAGCAGATACGACATAAACTCATGGCACATTGAGGGTTTCCAGAAGCCTGCGTTAAGTTTAGCACACACAAGGGGCAACCTCCTGAAAACCAAAATAGGCCATTTCTTTTTTTCAGTATCTTGGTTTGCTGGAAAACGGCATTAAAAAAAAGTCCCAGTACATTACATTGCCTGAAACGAAAATAAAAGAAAGGGGGAAAATATCCCAGTGCCAAAATGCAATAGATTTGTGGGGCCAATTTTTGTCCCGGCTGTTTTCATGATATAAAAAGATGTGTTCCACCTCCCCAATTCTGAGAGGGTTATTATATTATAAAGTATATTGTACGTGGGCAACTGGCAAGTGGCTGAAACTTGGGACCGTTGTTTACGCCTCGTAGAGTGCCCACCTTGTATAGGTCTTGTTTCGTGTGGATTCTGCACAACTGTCTGTTGACCATAGCGAGTGGGATTCTGTCTCTATGGTCCCAAAATGTCTCAATGAAGGCTAAACGGCCGCTTCATCTAAATTTTTGCTTTCATTTTATTTAAACTTTGGTGCTGCTTTGTTTTTTTAAAAAATCCAATAACGTAAATAAATTAACAGCAGCCCCCAAACCAAAACTACTCTCAACAAAGACTCCCTGCCCTACCCCTTCCACCTCGACCTCGTTATTGTTCCATAGGCTGGAGGCAACAGGTTGAGGCGCTTTGATGAAGAACACCGTTGGGCATAAATGGGGGAGCCCTAAGGTTCCCCAGAACCTGTTCGGGCTTGGAAGCATGGTGTCCCATCCTTCCCCTCTATCCTAAGTGCCCCTCCGTCCGGTCATGTCCGGCAGGAAAGGAGATTTCCGAGCCTCTCTGCATGTTATCCATTATTCATCCCTAAAAGGTACATGATGCTTTTCTGCCACGAGGCACTCAAGGCCAGCTATGGCCCGCTATTGTTTGGTACAAGGCAACAAAGCTACATTGCCGCTTGCCAAGGAAAAAGAAAGGGGTTTCTCCCCTTAGCTAAATAGAAGGCAATTATAGATCCAGCAAGACTCCTGTTCCGAGGCTGAGCAAGACCGTGATTTATTTTTCTTATTAAAGTGCAGGGAGTGCAGCTTTGCTAACCCTCTCCCCAAAAAGGGGGTGGTTTTTTTTTTGTTGCAAACGAGCCTATGCAAATTGGCAACCTCGGCATGTGACGGGAGGCGCCGGTTCCCTCCTAGAATCCCACCTCCCCATCTGCTCAGCCCTGCAGCGAAGTCTTCCACGAGGCCTTTTCCGGAGAATCGCCGGCTTTGGCTGGCTGGCTCCTTCCCAGGTCAACGTAGGGGGCTGGCAACCAAGCACAAATTAAAAATGGGACCTGTTCAAGGGAATGGCTGCTATGATGCAATTCTCTAATTATATGGCAAGAAAAGGCAGCGCAGGAGAAAGACGGCACAAGGGAGTTAGAATGGGAAGGGGGGGGCTAGAATAATGCGAGAAGGTCTTTCTCTATGTGCTTTCTGAAGGGCCCGCTCCTGTCAACGTGAGGAACCTTCTGGGTGACGCAGAACCCTTCTCCCCAAAGAGCAGAAAGACCGCTAAGTAACGGAGGCCAAAAGAACAAGAGCGACTGACGGGAGGAATAACAGGGATCTACAATTATAATGGCCCTTCTCCCTTGAACGGCAGAGGTCTGAGCAGCACGGTTTTGGTTATACACGTGTGTGTGTTTTTTTCTTAAGTAAGCAAGTAAACAAACAAACAAATAGATAGATAGATTGCCTATTGATGGATTGAAATTGATTGACTGAAATAAATATCAGTCCATACTGTGCTGCTCTTTGGCTCCACAAAGTGGCAAGTGCTTATGCTTTGTAGTTACATAAGAGTTATCCATAGATGTTGAACGACACAGGGGTGGGGTGTCTGGCACCCCTAAGCCCAGTGTTGTTGAAGCCAGACGCGTACCCCCTTTTCTCTCTCCACCCTTCTGGAGTGGCCCAGGAAGATGCGTGGGTTGCTTTCAAACATTTGCCCAATGGTTTTTCGCCCACAGGAGGTGCTGCAGTCGCTGTTTTTCCGGTGGCTCCTTCTTGCCCTCCCCCCTTGGATCGCGAGAGAGCCCAAACAGGAGCAACAGGTGAATGGCGCCAAGAGCTGCACTTGGGCCCCATGCTGCAATTTTTGCACGTTGTGCTGTGTCCCACAACGACTCGTGGAGGAGTCTTATTTCACCCCCTGACTCCAGGGAGGAAACGGAGGCCCCACATTCTCTAGGATGGCTGGTGACCCCTTGGCAAAAGAAGGAAGAGGAGAGAGAGGAAGAAGAGGAAGAGGAAGAGGAAGAAGGCCACATTTTGGCATTGCACGGCTCTTGCCAGAAATATTTGAAAGAAAAGGCTACAGGGCTTGGGACAGGATTTTCTGGGGCCCGGGGGTTAACAAAGCCTGCATTCAGCCCTGTTCCCCTGCTTCCTTCACCTGTGCGTGAACATGAACCACGGATGCTGAGCACCGACCGTTCTGGGATGCAGCAACAATTGCAATTCTCCACTTTCCACCCTCTTGCATTTTCTTGGTCCCCTGAGTCCCCACAACAGGAACACTCCTCTGCCTGCCTGAAGCCCCGAAGTGGAAACCTAACCCCCCGCCAGCCCAAACACACTGTGGTAGAGTTCCAGCTTTGCCTTTAGGAGGTCCCTTGATGACGGGGGTCCGTGGGTGGGTGGTCAAGGCTGCTTCTCCTGAGGGCCAATTCCAGTTCCCTGGGGGGCCTCTCAGCCGCCCAGAGTGGTCAGCGGACCAATTGGGCGGGATATAAATACAATAAATAATAATAATAATAATCAGGTGGAAAGGATTTCAAAGAAGAAAACCACAAAGACCTCTTTGCTCAGAACCCCGGACAGCTCCTGCAGCCTTTTCATGCCTGGAACGGCGCTTGTTCCCCGGTCCCTGTGGCCAACGCTGGACAGAAATAAGGCAGCTGGCAAGAGACCTGGAGCACCCGGTAAAGGTCGGGAGTGCAAATCCCAGCTGTGTTTCCCAAGGCAACAGGCAACCTGTGCAGCCCTTGGTGAGGGCTGAGAAGCCATTTCTGAGCACTTTAGACCTAGAAAGACCTGGGAAGGGTGGATCCACTTGGTGATCCATACAGAGAAGGGCTCCATCACCCTTATCAGGGTGCTCTGCCATTCCAAACTGCTTGTTGATCCTGAGATCCACACAATGGGCCTGGCACATAAGACCACACACAACACGATACTCCTGCGCACCATTGCACAGGTACCATTGGCCAGCTCTCTCTGGCCCAGAGGGGTGTGTGTGTGTGTGTGTGCAGCAGGGCCCATTCCTGGGTTTATCTGCATATATGGACCACGAGGCTTTAGTGATTAATAAGGGAATCAGCTGTAATTCACTCCAAGATGGGATCGGAAGCAAGCATTATCATGGTAACTCCCCATTAATCAGGGATTTCTGCAATGCTCGCCATTTCCATGTAGCCCTGAGGAGATTAAGCGTGAGCCTGTTTTGTGGCTCCGTCTCCACGTCAGAGAGAGGCTGCCCATCACACTCTTGCTGGTGGTGGCCAGCAGAGGGGGAGAGTCACAGAAAGCTCAATTTCAGGCCTTTAAAAAGCCAGAACAATTCACCAGCTGCAACATCTTCTTCCCCAGCCCTCCACGATCACACACCCACCCACCCCCGCAATCCAAACAAGACCCTCTTTCGCCACTAGGAAGTGAATACACTTCCTCCAAGAGAATACACGCAGGGCAAGGAAGTGCCCCCAGCCCCTTTTAAATGCAACCCCTGCCTCGTCTCTGAAGAAACCTGGTTCTCCATCCCACCTTTCCCGAGCGCTCGCCTGCAGGCTCTTCGGCACCAATTCACCGTTTTCCCTTTGGAGCAATTATTATTAATTTGTTTACAGCCCACTCTTTCATTAAAGGGAGGCAGAACAGGGCAGGAAAATAACCCCGAGCCACACAATTAAATCGTAAATCTACAATGAAAGCAAACCGTACCGAAAGCCATGGAATAGAGAGGACACTAAATAATTAACAGCGCCAAGGCTGAAAGATGATAGACACGGTGACTTGCCAGCCATGAAGCCGAGGGTCACGTGTGGAAGGAAAAGAGCGTCGCCTCCTGTTTCGGAAGGGGAGACGAGGCTGGCCTTTTCCTCCATCTCTAAGGCTCAGCAGAGAATGTTGCTCCACAGATTGGAAGTATTTTAATCACAAATATATATACATATGTGATTGAAATATTTCCTGGATCGAAAAGAAGGCTGAAAAATAGAAGGGTACCCACATCACTCTTAAAAATAACATTCTCAACATAGCAAAACAACAAGAAAATAACACACCACCCTTATTTGTTGCTCCTCAAAGTATAACGCCTTTCTCTACTCCCCCCCCCTCTCAAAAAAAGCCCCGGGTTGCGCAGAGCCAAAAAGTGGCTGTTTTCAGCCATTTTTTAGGAAGTAATTTAACAATTAGGGAGTATGGAACGAAACTACTGCTACTGAAAAAACTCTGTATATTGTGCTTAACCGTATATACAATAACGTAACACTCCATACAATAAATGCATTAAATGTGTCTAACAAGACGAATGTAATTGTTTACAACCCCACCACCTTGCAATATATAGTCACTAGTACAGAACAATTGTAGACTATTGTCAACATATCAATGAGTAAATCTATCACACACTAGGAATCCAAGAGGGACCATGAAGCCTCCATGGAGTGTGCCGTCTCGCAAAAGTCCATATTTTGTTCCTGATCATGCTTGAAACACGGGCAGTCTCAATGAGTGCCAAGCTTCTTATTTCTCACTTACCACCTTGCTCATTTCGTGGCCTTGATCAAGAGTCTATCTAGTGCGCATAATCACCTCTGGAACCCCTGCAAAAGAATTTGAAAACCCCACATTATGGAATCCTTCTCCTATTCAAGTGGTGCTGACTTGGGTTCTCAAAAAATCTCTCTCCCCCCCCCCCCGAGAAGGCAATGGGGGGGAGGGTTGGCTCCAAAGCTAGCCCACCACTCAGACTGCCTTCTGATGGTACCCAACAGTTGCAAGGTTAACCCCACTTGCTATGGTCAGCAGACAGTTGATTTTAATGGTGGACCTTGGCAGTACTTGGCTCTTGGATTTTTACTTTGAATCCTAAAGTGTTGGGGGAAACTCCCTTCTGGTGGAGGTCCATCAGGCCCCCCACCCTCCTTGGCTTTAGAAAGCAAATTAAACTATGGCTTTTCACTCAGGCCTTTGAAAACCTTACCCCTTGGTAATTTAATTTATGATCTAAACATGTGATGGCCCTATGTCTATTATTTATGAATCCATCCTGGGTGTTGCATGGTTTTCTTTTAGATATACTTGGCTTTAGGGAGGGTTTCTCCTTTGACTGTTGCTTTAATTTAGGTTTATTGTTTAGCTTCATTTATTTCTGTTGTAAGCAACCCAGTGTAGTGGCGCGCCACTAGATGAGCAGGGCAGAAGTTCAATCAATCAATCAATCAATCAATCAATCAATCAATCAATCAATCAATCAATCAACCAACCAACCAACCAGCCAACCAACCAGCCAACCAACCAGCCAGCCAGCCAGCCAGCCAGCCAACCAACCAACCAACCAACCAACCACTCAATCAATCTTGGGAAAGATTGTTGTTGTTGTGAGCCCTCAAGTCACCTCCAACTCATGGGGACCCTAAAAAAGCAGTGAGGTCTAAAGGATCCTAACAGCTCTACTCAGCTGCTAGCGAGGTACAAGCCAAGGGAGAGAAAAGACAGAGACTGTAGAAAAAAACTATACGTGGGTGAAAAAGATGAGTCTAGCCATGTTCCCTCAATGCCAAGAACTGATCCTACAAAATCACAGATGATGGCAAGACAGGAGAACAGAGTGGCCACATATCCCCTTCCAAGGAGGCCAGTCCTCCCTCTGCAGGACTGCCCTGGCCTGAGTCGAGATTAATAACCATTCAGGTGCAAAATCACAGGCCTTGAAGTGGACCAACAGGCTCGGGGACAGCCCACTCGGGAGCAGGGAAAAAACAGGGCCCCTGGCCGCTGCCGCCTTCCCTGCTCAAGCCAGGCACCCAGTTATTCAGAATAAATCATTAAAAAATCCTTGCTCATTTTTCATCCGTGGCTGTCAATGAGCATATGCCGATTTATCCAGACCATGCCCTCTTTTGTCCTCCTGTCTGGTGGTGATGGATCTCCTCCGCTTTGGCGAGGCGGAAGCGGCCACCCCATGAGGAAGATGACCAGTAGGTTAAAAAGGTATGTGAGGATTTGGGATCACACAGAACCCTCCTGCAGGTGCAAAGCAGGGGGTCGCTCCTGCCTGCCTCCTTCGGCTTTTGAGTCTAAAAAGTACCGTTGAGGCTGGAGGCGGGGGGGGGGGGGGGAGAGAGAGAGAGATGGAACATTTTTTAAAAGTGCTCATGAGAATCTAGCTGTGATTCCGATTTTGCTATTTATTGTGGGAAGGGGGTTTCCGCTCATTTCTGAATAGCTTTTTTTTTTAAAGCATTATAAAACCCTACCTACCCTGTGAAAAGCACAAAAGAACCCGGACCCCTTCTCTTCGACCTCCTTGATCAGTCTCCAACCCATGACAAAGAGGAATTCTTCCTGAGACCGCTTCATGGCCAGGGGTGCTTAGAGCCGCCATGGCCAGCTTTAGCCTCGGCTGCAGCTGAGGGCCACAACTGGACAAATACCCAAGGATGTTATGGGAGGAAGGAGGGAGACAGCCCAAGGGCTGCTTGCTCTGCTTCTGGACACCCAGCCAGGTGGGACGGGCGGCCTCAGCAGAAGGTTATGGTGGATGCAGCGTAGGAGTCATGTATGGACCCATGGTCTACCCTGGACTTGACCCACACATGCCCCCTCCCCTATTCTCCTGCCCTAGGCAGGAAATGCAAGAGGCTTGTTTGCTTTTGTGTGAGCCTCAGGTTTTTTCTCTCCCTTGCTACGTTTCACTTACAGGGTCCCCATCAGTTTCTACCCGTTTGTCCTTGAGATGGCCATGTCGATTGGGTTAATGCTTGGAACTGGGAGTCTAGAAGGTGATTTTTCCAAACTCCAGATTATGTGCCTGAGACTGAATGCTCAGAATTTTTTTCCCACCTAACAAGATATCTCTACCCTCTGCCAGATGTCAAATCCAGCCCTTCATGCAGCCTCCCTTTCCCACGGAGATACTTGCTTAGCCTAGAGAAGTCCACCCTTCTGCAGCCATAAAGTTTGTCCAACAGAACATCACCCACAGATGCTACGCCACCCGTCCATGGGGCAGGAAATGTCAGCTGGCCCAACTGTGCAGGAAGAGTGTGGTTGACCTCTAACTCTGTAGATCTGTGCTTGGGTCTAATCTGGCTGCTCCCCATGGACTTCAGCTGGGGGGGGGGGGAGTGGATGGACCCTGGAAAGGGGAGGGGAATCAAAGGCCAAACTACACACGACAGATAGGCAAACCTTAGAAGTGGAAACCTGTTAGTGATGCAAGGGCACAATGCAGGAAGATTTTTGCCTGTGCTCACCTCCTGACAACCAATCACAAACAGATCAAGCCGCCCTGTAAACTACAGGAGGTGCGGAAAATCATCTACTGTGACAACGGGACATTCTCAGCACTTAAGCCGTCTCCTCTTCCAATGACACACAGTCTTTATTGTGCCATTTGCCCCTAAGAAAACCACAGGAAAAGGGATGAACTGACAATTGGTGGAGGTGGAGGAGAGCAGGAGAAAGGGAAGGAGATCAGCCTGGAAGGAAACGGAGCCTTGGGAGGAAACGGAACAGGCGAAGTGGCCGAAGGCTGGCTGAGACGATCGCGGGCGCAGAGGTCAGCCTGAGAGGGAGGGCCCACTGCTTTGTGGTTGCTCATCAGGAGGCAAGCACCCGCGTCCTGTGCTTGGTCAGCCACAGAGGCCCACTGCAATGTCTTCTCCAGAGCGCACAGAGGACTTCCACTTCTCATGATGTGCCACCCGTGAAGCCTCTCCTGCCCCCCTGCCTCCCGCCGCCTCTCTCCTCAGCACACACACACCCCATTCTCAGACTTGGGGTGGGCTCCCCAGGCCTGTCTTCTTGACGGGCTCAATCCTCTTTCCCCTCCTCTCCGCTCCAGACCATGAGAGCTGCCACCCACCCCTGTTGTCTGTCACCACCTCCCTGCTCCACCTTGTGTGACTTATGGCAGGCTGCGGGAGGAATCTTCTGCCCCTCTGCTCAACATCTCCTTTCTCCCATGCCTCCAATCTTGCACCGTTACCATCTCTTCTTCTTTGCTGTTGCTGCTGCTAATTACCCCACATCTTCCCACCCTCTTGGCCCTCAGGGACCAAGAGCTGTCTCCCTGCCCTCGCCCGGTCACAACAAAGGACTTCCCAAAGCGCTCTGGCTGACACCAACTTGGCACAACAGGATGGCAAATATCCATCAGGTCCTTGAAGAGCCAGATTTCTAGGAACCCTTCTGAGTTCAGCGTTACCAAATGACCATGTTTTCCCCACTCCACAAGCCAACCTTCCGTTCCTGCAGCTGCTCCGCACAGAGACGAGCACCGCGGTGGTCCTATGCGGAGCAGCCGACCTCTGCAACGTCCCATCGCTGGAATTTTTTTCCCCAGCGGCTGAAACACGCAAACCACACCTAGTGTCCAGCCCTGCCTGGATACCCTTTCCAAAAGCCTGCTCCAAATTTCATCAGGCTAGCAAGCCTTGATGTTGCTGCACCTTGTAGCCAGGATCCACACACTGAGGAGGCCTGTCGCCTGCCTACGGAACCGCCCAAGAGATGGCCCCGTGACCTGTTGCAAACTGGACCTCTCCAGACCAGATCTGTCTGGGTCAACCCCTACTGTTAATAAACAAAGGACTATGTTGACAAATTGCAATTTATTGCCAGAAATCTTTGAAACAACCTGGAAAGAGTTCTGGAAGTAGAAGATGAGGAAGGGCCAGCTAAAGATAAGAAACGCTGGCTACCTTTCTGGCTCTGCCAGGAGCTGCTCGTCTTTGACGCACTGGGCCAGCTGCAAACAGACCCAAATCCTGCACCACCACCAGGATCGACGGGAACAGACGTCGGGTGAGCCCAGACGTCGGGCGGCGGTCTGGGCAACAATGGCTGCAACCTGCCTTCCCCCACCTGGGGAACAGCTCCCAGGCAAGCGCTTACTTCCACCTACACCGGAACCCTCTTCTTGCCCCGCTCCTGAGCAAGCTGTGCTCATTTCTGGAGGAGGCATTACCAGCACCAGGTGACTCTCCGCTAAAGCAGCAAAGCCAATATTGCACCCTGGCCTCCTTCACACGGGCACAAGGCGCGCTTCCTGCCGTTTAGAGCAGGGGTCGATGGTAGGCAAGTGCAGCCCTCAGGGTTTGAAATGTAGCCCCCACCACCACCACCAAAAACACACCCATCCCTTAAACTCCAGCTCCTCTGCCCTGATTTTAACCTGCCAAAAACTAGCTGAAAAAAACCTGCCATGCCTGCCCCACCCGAATAAGTTTATAGTTTTTAAAAACAAATGGATGTCAGTGTGTGTGTGTGTGTGTGTGTGTGTGTGTGTGTGTGTGTGTGTGTGTGTGTGTGTGTGTGTGTGTGTGTGTGTGTGTGTGTCTCTCTTTAGTTTAAAAAAGGAGGGGCTTTTTAAAGGAAAATGTCTGGGTATCAAATGGGGTTACAGGTGTAATTCTCCAAGATCTTGGGTGTCTGTTTGCATCCACTGGGTTTCTGGAAGATGCCTAAACCTGCTTTAGAGCACATTCTTTTCCAAACCATGTTTACACACACACACACACACACCCGCACAGCATCCACCACCCTCAAAATATAGTCCACGGCTCATCCCAACATCAGCCCATCTTGTCCCACTCCCCCCCACCCTCCACCCCGGGCAAAAAGAATCTGAGCCTCCCTTGGGAGACGTAACAGACCTTGCCTCTCCTTTTCATCCCGAGCGTTCTGCTGCTCTGCAGCAAATGGAAGATAAACTGAGGCCAGAGTCTAATGGACCGTGGGGTTTTTTTAAAAAAAACCCTCCCTCTTTGTGGTTGTGGTTCTCCTCCACTGCTTTATAGGCTGCACAAATCTGCAACTATATATAAAGAAACGGCTTCCTTTTATTTTGCCCACTTGCTTTTGAAAACGCCACTCATGATGCTGTGGTTTATGATATAACAAATGCACTGTGAGAAGCTGCAGAAGGGCCTTTGAATGAAAAATTTATATTTCCTCTCGTCTCTCATTCTCTCTCTCTCTCTCTCTCTTGGTTGCTGTGCGCCTGCATCGACGGATCTGCACAAGGCTCTTCGCTCAGCCTTTGCCATGACATAAATCTTTGCATTCAGCATCTCCTTTAGACAGAGGTGAGGCCCTTGCTGCTTTCTAAGTCCTGTGCAGTAGAAACTTTGCCCCCCAGCAAGAGAAGAGGAATGCAGGCAAGGGTAGGGGTGGGGCTGGCGTTCTGCCATAGGTACAGGCGGGACCTGGTTCATGCTTAGCCCCTCGCCACAGGCGATGCCCCCACCCTTCCTGGGGCTGCAGGGAGAAGCTACACAGCTTTGACTTTATATGACTGTTGCCAGCACCTTCAGAAATCTGACGAGGATTGGCAGGAGCAGCAATGCTGGACTAGATGACCCTTGGGGATCCCTTCCCACGCTGCCCTCTCGTGATTCTCTGTGATCTTACAGTCTCTCCGTGCGGCCTTTGCAGAACCAGGGCCCTGAGTCAAGTGACTGTCGAACAGGTGGAATCTTAAAGCCCTAAAACGAAATGCAAAGAGAGACAACAGCTTTTCTCAAAATGAGGGAAAGCAATTCCTTTTCTCCTGCATACAAATCATGGGATCCTGTTATGGAAATCCAAGGGACAAGGACCTAAATTCCTTCACTTCAGGAACAGAAGCGTTTGTGTATGTGCTTTGTTGTTTAATTTGCATTGGCTATAGTCTTTTGCTTATTGTTCTTAATTTGTTTTCTTTTATGTTTTGTATTGTAAACCGCCAGGAGTGGCCTGGGCCGCCTGGTGGGAGGTATCAAAGTCAAACCAACAAAGAAACAAACCAACAAATAGAAGACCCCTTTCCTTCTCAGTGCTTACAAAGTTTTAATTTGGAACGTCAGGCCCTGAACAACATCTTAACAAGCACAGCCCATTTCTTAAGGTAAAGAGATTTGGGCTAAGCAAATTAGTCAGAACATAGGAGCATTTGCACACATGCAAACATGCCTGCACAGGCACACGAGGCCTGCCCCCTTTTTCTGGATCAGTCCGATGCTCCTGGTGCGTTTGCAGAAGTCGGGCACAAGTACCAGCAGGATTTTGGCCCGAGTCACACACTGCAAAAGGGGAGGGGGGGAAAGCCCTGCTCCTTTCTGTAGAGCGCAGGTGCATTTCAGACGCTCACCCAGCCCCACCACCACCACTACCCCCGCCGCCTCAGGGCTGCTTCTGAAAGCTTGTTGAGTGGGACGCCATGCAACGGCCATTTCTGCCTTGCAGGCCGAGGGCTGAGCGTTTACTGCAGCCAGAAGGGCTTCTGGTTCATTAATCTTCCCACGAAGTTTGTGGCTGAGCGAGATCTGAACCCAGAACTTCCCAGCTCACACTCTCAGGGGCCATGACACAGGGGGACCAGCCCCATCCATCCCTTTTGGTCAGGGTGGCTCCTGGGTGTGTCCACGTTCTGCTTCTGCCTTGCAGATTTCTGACCCTGTTTGTTCTCCATGTTTCAGGTCCCCTCCTTTGGGAACAAGGGACGTGCAAGAGGACCAAAGACCCAACATCTGGGCGTGGTGTTCAGGGCCCCCTTCTGCACACTGCAACTCCAGCAGAGCTCCCTTTTAAATTCCTGGCCAGCTCCAGGGAGGGAGGGAGGGAGGGGCGTCCTGTCCCTTTCGGGCCCTCTTCCTGGGCCCTCTTCCTCGCAAGAGCCACTGCCCGCCTGCTCTTGAAAAGGCAGGTGGCGAGGGAGGCTGCAGCAGGGTGGCTGCCATGGCCAGGAGGGAGTGGGGAGTGGCCAGCTTGCCTCTGGGTTTGCTTGGTGGAAGTCTGGAGGCCGACGCCTTGGCTGCAGCCAAGCCCTCTTAGACTTCAGCTCTGCTGAAGCCCCACTGAGGGCCTGATCCTGACTCTGTTCATCCTTCGGTGCTGACAACAGTCGGGGAGGGGCCCTGCTGAAGCAAGACGTCCCCAGGCGCACAAGGGCGACGTGACTCTCATGGCATTAGAGTTGGCCAGCCGTCTGGTAGATCCTCTCCCCAACCCATGTCCGGCTGCCTGGGGGCACAGGGTCGTGGAGGGCATAGATGCCTTCCTGGGTTCCTCAACCGCACAGATGGCAGGTTCAAGGAAGCATTTGGCAGACTTTCTGGGGAAGGGCATCTCAGCCTAGCTAGAACGCATCCCTGGACGCTGCCCTTTTCTCAGCCAGATGTCTGGTCCGTTTGGCCCACAAGGGTCGCCACGGTCTCAGAATCTTTCCCATCATCCTCTCTGCTCGAGGGAGCCGGGGGGGGGGGGGTTCTGCAACAACAGGGGTCTGCTTTCCCAACAGGAATTTGCTGTAAAATGTCCTGTGATGAGTTTTTTTTAATAACTGATGCCCCCCCCCCCCTAAAAAAAACCCTGACCATATACTGTATACTGGTGCCTAATACTTGGGGTCTTCTCAGTGGCTGCTCCTCCCAAGCTGAACAACTCTTATCCAAAGACGACGAGGCTGCGCCCCCTCCCATCATCCTTCTGCCACCAAGAAGTTTCTGCCACCTATTCGCTCCGGTGGCTTACTGGCCACAGACTGCTGATAAGGAGGAATCTCTCCGAGGGCGGGTGATAGCATGTCTTACCAATTGTGTCACCATGTAAGTGGATCATGGTAGGGAAAGCTCAAGAGGTTTCAATTAAACTAGATTCCCTTTTGGACAGGAGAAGCGTTTCCCTGCAGAGACAGATCCCTCTGAGGAATTTAACATCTGGATCAGCGATCCTGAATGCATTTATTTTTCAACGTTGCATACCCCTAACCATTCTTTCAAATAACCTGAGAGAAACTATGATGGAAACAGAATGGCCACTTCTTCCAACAAGGACTTTGATTTGTTCCAGGCATTCAGTGAGTACATTTATTATTTTGGGTTGGATGAACGACATAAGCATTGCCGTGGTTTTGCTAGGAAAAAACCAGACAGAACAAAACAAAACAAAAGAGGAATTCCGTCGGTAGTTGGAACCTGTAATAATTCTGTTGAGCGTAAAGTTTGCAGCTGCGGTAACTGCAAAGCACAGAGAATATATTCCTGTTAACGTTGACCACAGTCCCAGGTCTCGCCTACACTCCTTCTGCCTCCAACCAGAGATAGGAGGACGCCAGTGGAGAACTTCTGCATCTCTTTGTCCTGACATTTTATCAGCCTCATTCACACATGACCTGACTCTGAGCCAGGTCTGAGTGCGCATTTGTCACGGCCTGCTTTCCCCTGTAGGCTTCACCTGGCTGCTACTCATAGGATGTAGCCCACCACTACAAGCGACCCAGCCAGAGGAACGCATCAGCCCACGTATCCCTCAGTCAGACCCCTTAGCTCTTCTCACTCAGTGCTCTCTCTACTAAACAATGGTGGCTAGTGGTAGCCCTCAAGAGACAACTACAATGAATTGGGGACCGTTTCTGCACCAGAGATCTCTTCTCTCAGTGAATTGCAAACCTTCTCCCCACCCCAGTCCAAACTGCCCTCTAGTATGGAGGTGTTCCACCTATCTTTGCTATCTTCTGTCCCACTGCCGAAAAACCTGAGTCCCAGCACCAGAGAAAATTTCCAAGAAGACCACTTTTATGTTAATAAGTCCTTCTATTATTATTATTTCTCATTTCCAGTAGTTTTTAAGAACCTAAACATTGCAACGGTATTGCTGAGAACAAACACTTTCAAACAAAAATAACAATTCCATCAGCAATTAAAACAAATTTATAATAGTGGGGAGTATAAATTGTGCAGCTATGATCACCGCAAAACCCAAAGATAATGAATATATAATGCAGTGCAATTATGGGGAATAAATTTCAATGCTCTGATTAAAACGCTAACAAAGCAAAATCAGTTCATGATTTCAGATTAGAAGACCCCTGAATCCCAGCTGGTCAGCTTCTGCATCCCTCCAGTGGCCCATGTTTAAACATGCGAATGCTACACTGGGCTACATCAACACAAGTGCAGGGTCCAGACAGAAGGAATTCATGGAAAGGCTTTACCCAGAACACTGTATCTGGGCACAAAGGTTTAGGAGGGGCATCAACAGGCAAGAATATATATATTGCTGGAGGTTGAGCAGCTGTCTGTCAGGGGAGCTTCACCCGTGGGCTTCCTGCACAAACAGGGGGTTGGACTGGATGGTTCTGGAATTCTGCTCCAACCGTACAATTTTAGGATTGAATTCTGTGCCCCAGTGGTTGAGAACCACTCCTCTAAGCAGCCCGTTCTGCCAGCAAAGCTCCTGCCACTGTCCAGGTTGACCCTAACCCTTCTGCTCCCCCCAAAGAGGCAGGCACTTCCTCTTTGTTGCTCAAGTTCTGGGTCGCACAAGTTTGTGCTTTAATAATGGATCAGTAACTATTGAGAATTAGAAACACATGCACTCCCTCCCACAAAACATGCCGTCCACTCTGCTAATATGTTAATTAAAACTTGCAAAGCATGTGTGTGTGTGTGTTCTTCAGAAACCTTTGTTTGACATAAACATCCACCCAAGTCACTAGGATCTGACTGAGCACCTTTCCATGAAATGACACTCGTACCCCCCTCTGGAGTCAGGCAGTAAGGCAGAGGGCAGAGGACGGAGGGGGTCAAAGCTCTTTAGGGGCCCTGCTGTTCAGGCAAAATCTCTGGCCAGAGCCAAAGGCCAAGGGCCTCCCCCCCTCCGAGATCTGCACAGTGCTTCTCTGCCTTTGCCCTTCCTTTGTCTCCCGACTGTGCTGAGCAAACAGACCGTTCCTTCTCGCCAGAAAATCTTCCTGCAACATCAGCCCCCAACAAATGCACAGCCTCAGTCATCCCTCATCCCTTGTCAGCAAGTTTACCTCCTTCTGGGCCAAAGCAAAGCCAGAGGAGCTCAGTGGACCAGCAGGAAGGGGGGGAGGCAGGGCAGGGAGGGGGCAGAGCAGAGAGAAGCCCTTGAAAAGCTGGGCAAAAAGGGAAGGTGTGTGTGAGAGAGAGAGAGAGAGAAAGGGGGAGGGCAAGAATTAGGGAGAGAAGGATTAGAATGAGAAGAACATGCAGAAGGGCCAAATCCTGGCCAAGGACTTCACTTTCTTGGCAGGAAAAGGTGGGAAAGGGAGCAAGTAAGGATTTGCCCACTCTCTGCTCAAGCTCCATGCCACCAGCTCAGTCAGGGTGGGGTGGGGGACACAACCCTTCAGGGCCCGGACAGGTATGCTATCGTCCCAATGAAATCCCAGAGCACCTCCCATTCACTGCCGCCGGTCCTCCCACCCTTTCACCTCTATTTCTCTCCATGGCCACCCATCTCCCTCCCTCCACTGACAGAGCGGCACCCCCTTCTCCTCCTCCACGGCCCCAATCCTAATCACGCGCAGAAAGAAAGGCACTTTTAGAGGAAGAAATGTGTGGCTTTCCTGCATAACGGTCGAGCTGGGCCCAAAGACCTTGAGGGCAGCTGTGGGCTCACTGGTGCATTTCAGCAGGCACTCCACTTGTTTGCACAGGGAGGGTTGATCGACGTTAAGCAAGCACAAGGATCGCCTGCTGCCATGCAGCAGCAGCAGCAGCCACGAGGGTCAGGTGTTCAAGAAAGAGGCAAGAAGGTGGGAATGCTGGTGAAGGTAAAACCAAACGAAGCCTGGGTGCTCAGGTGGAGAGAAGAGAAGCAAGCCACCAAGAGCCCAACCACAGAAGCAAGATTACAAGCTAGACCAGCCGGGCACCGAAACACACACGGGGAGAAACACACAAACACACACACTTCTGTTTTCATCCAAACAGCCCCTTGGATCTGTAGCACAGGATCCTTCTCCCAGAAGATCAGCACAGAGCTGGTCCCTTGGGTCTTCCCCACCAAACCCTTCTGTGCCTTCCAGAAAATCTACCAGCGATTTCAGGTTCTCTTTCAAAATGGCAAGGCGAGGGGCATGACTCGACTGGAAAGCCAGGCCTCACCCTGATCTGAGGACGTTCTCCCTAGAAACCCAGGCAGGTCAGAGGACATGCCACAAAGCCAAAGATCCACCTCTGCTCTTCCGATGAGACCATTCTGGGACGCAGGAGGAGGAGGGACTGCAAGACGCACCAGAATGTGGTTAATCTCCTTGAGGGCACCTGGTAAGCTGTCTGAATGTTCCCAAGGTCTTTTTAAAAATACTTCCATGGCAAGGCCATGCAGAGGGTCTCATCCAGTCTGCTTGCTAGTGTGTCAGCCTCCCACACCATCCCCCTCTGTGGCCTGGAAAGGGACAATCCAGTTGTGCAACCCAAATTCTAAAGACAAAAAAACCACACTGATGGACAAAGCTCCCCCACAAGCAACAACGGTTCTAAGGGGGTAAAGGGAGGGATGGCACCTGGTCCCTTACACAGGTGGCAGGTGGTGCCCCTTCTGTTTGGCAGGGCAGAAGACAACCCTGGCAGACCGAGCCCAGGGAGACAGGCAGAACGGCTTGCACACGCGCACATACACACACAGCCAGGCAATCATGCCTTCTGCAGAGCAGGTGAGGGACACAGGTTGGGGCAGAAGTAGAACCCGCTGCCTTCACACCCTCCGCGTTGCAACATCAGAGACCCTGCCAGGCACAGCGTTGGATTAAAAGGTGTTCCTCATCTTGAAACCTGTTCCATAAGGTTGCAGAACGTTACCAGCTTTGAAGTGAGACCACACACAGAGAGAGACAGAGAGAGAGAGAGCGACACACACTTACGAGCAAAGATGTTCTATCCGAGGAATGAGGCCAAAACTAGGGTATTGCTGAACCACCGACCTGACATCATGACTGTGGGCTGGAGAATTCCAGAAGGGAAATACAGTGAACAACAGGGTGGAGGAGGTGGGGGTTACAGACCATAACAGGGGAGACAGGACCACGTCCTTGCAAATATGAAGCAAAATAGGATTTAAGTTCCGCGTCATAGTAATAACCTCTGTGCATGATGGATGACTAGTATGTCTTCAGGAGAGGCGGCAGTGAGGATCCATCCAGGTCAGTGGGCACAAAGCACCTCACAAGCCACAAAGCCCTCCCCCCCCCCCGGCCAGGTTTTCCCAGGTCTTACATATGTGCTCCTTCCAGTGGCTAAAGGATGCAGGCCTAGTGTTACGTTTGACAGCGTGACAGCAAAGATGTCAGGCATGGCCATCAGTCCAGAAGGACCTGGGCCATCGCTGGTCAAGGAACAGTGGCTCTCATCAGGAGCAGGACGAAACGCAGCTGCCGGCCCTTCCACGCCCAAACACACCGCGTTCAGCTGAAAGTCCAGAAGTGTTTTGCTAGTTCTCTGGCCGGCCGGCCGGCTGGCCGGGGCAGCACAGAGGAGAGGACAAACACCCTCAGCCATCTTTGACCCAGACCTTGGTCCTCCAAGAGTGGTGCAGGAGCCCTCTGTTGCAACGGGGGGGGGGGAGTCGTCCTCCTTCCCCCCTGAGTCGGAGATGTCTCCCGAAAAGCCTCCTTCAACCCTCCTCCTGCTTCTTCCGCCACCGCCTGGGGTTTCTCCCTCCTGCCCCATCGGTTCTCCCCGCCAACCCTCTGGCTGCAATCATGGGGTCCCTTCTTCAGGTCTGAAAAAAACCACCGCTCAGAGAACCCCGAGCGATAAAGTGCCTCTCTTTCCACTGCCTGGGCCCCCAGTTGTGGGGGGGGGGAGGGAGGGAGCAGACCCCCCACACACAATCCCCCCCCCCGCTCAAGAGGGAAGGGCGACAGATGCCTCTCCCCCGCTGGCCTGCTGCCTCCGCCGCTGCTCCCGCAGACTCGCTGGCCCCCAGGCCGGAGGCACCCTGGCTGCCCGGCGGCCTCCTCGCTCCCAGAGCCCGGGAGAGGAGTAGCCATCCATCCATCCATCCCTCCCTCCCTCCCTCCATCCCTCCCTCTGCTTCAGGAATGCATGACGGTGCAGATCACCGGTTGTTCTTCGCAAGCTCGGCGGTCTCTCTCTCCCCCCCCCCCCCCGCCCGCCGACCAGCCCCCGACGGTCGAGGGCACGAAACACGCAGACCCACAAGGCCCCGACGTCGCGCGGGAAGGACGCTGGCCGCCGCCGCCCTCCTGGAAAAGACGCCCGAGGGCGACTCGGAGGTGCCTCCGCTGCCGGACGGCTGAGCGGGGGCGGGTCATTCCCGGAGCCCGGCCTGCGCCGTCCCTCGTCCCCAGCCTGCCCATCTGGAGAAGGCGCGCCGGGCTCGGGGAGGCAGCCGCAGCCTCGGACGGAGGCCCCCCCCCCGCGCCCCCTCCCACCGCCGGCGGGCTGCTCGCTCGGGCTGCCCCAGGGGGCCCCAGGCGCCTCGGACGACAAAGCGGCGGCGGGCGGCCGGGCAGGAGACCCCGGGGAGGGGGCGTCGGGGGGGGGGGAGAGAGACGGGCCATCAGAGCCGCCCGGGCGGGCGCTCGGCCGCTGGGCGGGAGGCAGCCATCGAACCCCCGAGGCCGCCGCTCTCCGGGGGCCCCCGCCGCGGGGCGCCCCTCGCCCCCCCCCCCGGCTCCGCGGCCCGGCCCGGGGGACCTTCGCGCCTTGCCTCCGCCGCCCTGGGAGGCTTGAGGGGGGGCGGCGGCGGCGGGGGCCCCGATCCCAGCGATCCGGAGCCCGGAGGGAAGGGCAAGGCGCGAGCTGCCCCCGCCCCAGGCCGAAGGCCTCCGGGCGCCCGCCCGCCCCGTCGAGAAGCCCCCCCCCCCCCGACGCCCTCCTCCGCGTCCTCCTCCGGCTCGTGGCCGCGGCTGCCGGGGCGAGGCGAGGCCCGGCGCGCGGCGGCGGCGGCGGCTGCTTCCCCCGCCGCCTCGGCCCGGCCCGGCCCCGCCGTCCCGACCGCCCGCCCGCCCGCCGCCAACGACGACGCCTACCTTTGCTCTCCATGTCGCCGGCGCGGGGCTGCGAAGTTGCGGAGAACTTTCCGGGCTGCGGCGCGTCCTCCTCTTCCTCCTCCTCCTCCTCTTCCTCCGCGTCCTGGTTCTTGTCCTTCGGCGGCGGCGGCGGCGGCTCCTCGCGGGCCGGCTTCTCCTCCCCTCGGGCCTGGGGCCTCGGGCGGCGGCGGCGGCGGCGGCAGGTCCTCCCGGCGGCCCGGCACCCGCAGCACCTGGCCCGGCGGCGGCGGCGGCGGCGTGGGCGGCGGCAGGGGCAGCTCCCGGCTCGGCTTCCCGGCGGCTGCAAGCAAGCAAGCGGCGGAGAGGCGGCACGTCAGGCAGCGCCTGCCAGGCGAGCGGAGGGGAGGGGAGGGGGCGCTGCGCAATCCGCGAGGGGGGGGAGGGAGGGAGGGGGGGGAGGGAGGCGGCGGGGGGGGGGGCCCGAGGCGGGAGGGGGGGGCCTTACCTGGCGGAGGAGGGGGGGCGCAGCGGCGGGCGAGGCACCGAACGGCGGGCGGGCGGGCGGGCGGGCGGAGCTGTCCGGAGGCGCCGGTGCTGCAGCTCCAACTGGCCGCTCCGCCCGCTCGGCTGCCTCTGTTGTAGGCACAGCGGAGCTGCACGGGCGGCCCCAGCGCGCATGCGCCGCTCGCCTCCCTCCCTCCGTCCCCCCACCCCCCCCCCCCCCAGCTCCAGGCCAAGCACCGCTCCCGCAAGAGCAGTAGCCGCGCCGCCTCCGAGGCCGCCCGCTCGCCTGCCCGCCGGAGCGCCCGGCCGCGATGGCGAGGGAAGGCGGGCGCTGCTGGCCTGGCCTGGCGGGGCGCCGACGCTGATGCAGCCGGAGAGCCTGGCGGCGGGGGGTGGGGGGTTAGGGTCTCTCGCCCTGGGCCCCCGGAGCCGCCCGGAGCCCCTGCCTGGTCAGCAGACGGAGCGAGTGGGCTTCTGCCCTGGGAATCCCCCCTTCCCCCGAAGCAGGATCAAGGCGGAGCCGCCCCTCCGGCAGGATTGGGACCCTCTTGCTGGAGAGGAGGAAGCCAAGCCCAGGGCCCACGCTGGGTGCCCGACCCCTGTGGGGTGGCCACCTCCACCGCAAGGTTCTCCCATCCCAGGAGAAGACGCTTCACGGGGCTGGGCTGATCCTGGCAGCCGAGGAGACTCAGGCAGAGGAGGAGGAGGAGGAGGAGCCCTCGGGGCTGCTGATGAGGAAGGCCTGCCAGGCCCTTTGCTCAGCACACTGGGCTCCCTCGGGCTCCAGCCGGAGCACCCGCCTCTGCTCCTTGCCTACCCATCCTTGGTCTTCCTGACCTTGCTGGACCTCCCTAGACGGACCTTCTCCCTCTTGCTGACCAGCCTGCAGGTTCACACCGAAGCCCCTGGACCAACACTCTGCCAGTTTTGTCTCCTACCTGGACCTTATCCTGCCTGGAGCTCAGTTCTGCCAAGGGCAACGGTGGCATCAGAGATGCTCTGGGAGGTGATCTGACGAAAGCCACTCCAAACTGGGGACAGGGGACGATGAAGCGTGGATGGCAGAAAAAAAGCTCCAGAAGGAAGCTGGCCTTGACCTGAGTCACTTTCTTGGCCATCAAGAGGGGGGGCTTGATCCGAGTCTTGTTCTTCCATGCCGCCCAAGTAGATCCTGATTCGTGGCAATCCTACCAGGGTTTCCAAGGCCCGCAAGATGATCATGGTGTGAGTTTAGCACTGACATGGCCAAGCAGGGATTTGAACCCAAGTCTCCTGAGTCCTTCTCCATCATGCAACCCACTGCACCACACTGGCTTCCTCGTGTGGTGCGAGAGCCGTGTCTAGAAGACAGAGGGAGGGAAAGACTTAGTCCTGGGCCCAGTGCTCTTCAACCTTTTTTATTAATGACACAGATGAGAGGGCTCAGGGAATACTTATCAAATGACACAAAGTTGGGTGGAGTAGCTAATACTTTGGAAGGCAGAAAGAAAAACTGAAAAAGATCCTTATTGGCTTAAGCACTGGGCTGAAAACAACAGAATGAAATTTAACATGGATAAGTGCAAAGTTGTACCCCGTGGGGGGGGGGGGGAACCAAGCACACAGTTATACGATGGGGGATACTTGGTTCAGTAATACTACGAGCAAGAAAGACCTTGGAATTGTCATAAATCACAAGCGGAATACGAGCCAACAGTGCGATGTGGCTACAAAAAAAGGCAAATATATTTTAGGGTGCATTAACATAGTTTCCAAATCCCGTGAGGTGCTAGTCCCCCTCTATTCGGCACTGGTTAGGCCTCACATTGAGTATTGTGTTCAGTTCTGGACACCACACTTCAAGAAGGATGCTAACAAATTGGGACAAGTTCAGAGGAGGGCGACAAGGAGGATCAGGGGGCTGGAAACCAAGCCTTATGAGGAAAAGCTGACAGAATTGGGCATGTTTAGCCTCGAGAAAAGAAGACAGGAAACCATATTTCAATTGAATATCAGGAAAAAACTTCTTAACTGTTAGAGCAGTATGACAATGGAACCAGTGACCTCAGAATCTGCTTTGATTTGTATTCATGCCTTGATCAGAGGGTTGGACTCCATGGTCAAAGACCCCTTCCAACTCAATTATTCTACGATTCTAGGGTTCTACAAAAGTTCACATAAAGGACCTAGGGATTATAGGAATCTGCATCATTTAGCAAAAAACCTAATTTCTTAAATTAATTAGATGAATCTGGTAAACTTTTAACACAGTGAAGATCAAACCCCATTAAGGTTTAGCTGAAAGAGTGCCTAATTGGTTTAATAATTGGCCATAGTCTGAAAAGTTTTTACAGTTTTAGTTCATCTGTTCTGTGAGGGCCATCATGAGCAGCAGAGGCACCAGAAAGAAGCGCCTGAGCTGGAAGGCTGCTGGGGGGCGGGGGGGTGGGGGCTTTTGTTTCCCATTCTCCAGTGGTGCCACACGGAGCAGCTCTGCATTGACGTTCTATATTTTGAGTCATCGTAAAATCTTCCTGTGTATGACTATCACAGGGCAACTGTAGCTAACACGATAAAATGAAAGTAACAACAAAACTCCCAAACACATCATCAAAGGAAGCAAAAGTAGTGCAAACAATGAAGCCAGCCAAACCAGCCAATGCAAAGGAAAGGAAAGATGTGCCCATCTGGCACCAATGGTAGAGTCGCCGTGGTACCTGCCACGGGGATGCCACAGCTATGGGTCTGCTTGTTTAATGCATGCGTTTTAAGACAGCATCTTCAAAAGCAGAGACATCACCTTGCCGACAAAGGTCCGCATAGTCAAAGCTATGGTTTTTTCAGTAGCGATGCATGGAAGTGAGAGCTGGACCATAAAGAAGGCTGACCGCCGAAGAATTGATGCTTTTGAATTGTGGTGCTGGAGGAGACTCTTGAGAGTCCCCTGGACTGCAAGGAGAACAAACCTATCCATTCTAAAGGAAATCAACCCTGAGTGCTTACTGGAAGGACAGATCCTGAAGCTGAGGCTCCAATACTTTGGCCATCTCATGAGAAGAGAAGACTCCCTGGAAAAGACCCTGATGTTCGGAAAGTGTGAAGGCAAGAGGAGAAGGGGACGACAGAGGATGAGATGGCTGGACAGGGTCACCGAAGCGACCAACATGAATTTGACCCAACTCCGGGAGGCAGTGGAAGACAGGAGGGCCTGGCGTGCTCTGGTCCATGGGGTCACGAAGAGTCCGACACGACTAAACGACTAAACAACAACAACAATTGCCATTTTAATAGGATTTCCCCCCCCCCCCCTGAGGTCTCTGTAGTGTTTACCTCTCCCAAGGTAGATTCTCCACACTGGGATTCATAGCCTTGAGAGAAATTGTCTTGGCCACATAGCAGACAGAAATGTTCAAGAGTTAGTACTGCGAGGACTCTCATGTGTGCATGTACAACAGCTTCCACATCGATGGCCTTGTTCCAGTGTTTGAATGACAAAAGATAAGCGCAAGGTGGACTCACAACTGATATATGTGGATGGCAGATAGCTATGCTCCCCCCGCCACCAATCCTCTCAGTGTAGACTCGGAATTCAAGCTGATACCAGGCTCCTGCTTCCACAGTCACTACAGACAAACATGTGCTTCCGAAGCAGGGCTGGGATAGGGGCAAGTCCCCCCCAAAAAACTTTTTGGGCAAGTCCCCCCCCCCCGGTGAATTGAGTAACATGCATCCACCAGACAAGCTAAGTAAGTGATCAGTGGTGGTGGTACCATGGGGAAGGGGTGGCCCAGTCAAGGGGGGGGCAGCTCATGGGAAGTATCTCATCAAAGCGCCCCCCCCCAACCTAGTATTGACATGTTCTCTACCAAGAAGGCTGCTGTGGACACTGAGTGGGAAGAGAGAGAGATTTGGTTAATAAAAACCACTGGGGATGTTGTTGGCTCTGTCTTTGTCCCATATGCTTATGTTGGGATATGATTCAAGAGGTGCATCACAGGGAATTCCAGGACACACACCTCTGCTCACACACATCACACCACAGCCAAGCCAGCCGGGCAATATAGCTGCCTCCGTTGGGGCTTGGCTAGTTTTGCCCAGCTGGCCCATCTTCCTGTAACACCAGCACATTTGGAAGAAACTTGGAAGCTGGATCACGTGTCAGCAGATGGAGAACTAGCCTTCCTTGAGCAACCTGCTCCCCCAATGTGTGTGTCCGGGGGGGGGGGTGTGCATGCTTGCTGGCCTGTGGAAGAAAGGCTGGCCGTGAGCAAGCGAAATGTTCAGGCAGCAGAAATCCTGCTCCCTGTTTGTGAATACCGGGTCATCTCCACACAACCGTTCCGTAGAGCAGTTTTTCTGCCGAGGAGATCTGTTCCCAGTAGAGATGTTTCTCTCCTGTGTGATGTCCGTGTTGTACTTGTGCCCTGAAGTAACCAATACAATCTTTGGATTTGGTGGGTCTCTGTTGTGTTGTGCACTGTCCGGTTATTGGCATTTTTTTACTTTTACTCTGATTTCATGTGTAGTTCCATCACTGCACTGGCGCCTCCTGTTTTTACCTGGCTAGAATGTTACACTACTTCCATTATATTTTCTACTCTGGTTGTGTATTTCATTGTAAACTGCCCAGCGTAGTGCCTTGGCAGGAATGGGGGGCAATATACAAATTAAAGTAATAAATACAGAATGTTGCTATGTCTGTTTGTTTTAATCGTGCCTTTCTTTAAAGGCCTTGGGGCCAGGGCTGTCCTCCTAGACCTGCAGCCCCATTAACGCCTATTTGTAACACTCATCCTCCTTTATAAGAGGGGAGAGGTATCTCCTGTGATCCAGAGAGAGGGAGAGGGAGAGGGAGGGAGGGAGGCACCCTGTAAGGTGTGTGCATGTTTGGCCTGGATCAGGTGAAGAACCAGAGAGAGAGTTAGGGCACAAAGATGAAGACCAACAAAACCCCAGAGAAAATATGGGACTTTGTATTTCTGGCTATAAGCCCTCCTAGTAAGAAATTCAACTATTGAACTGTGAACTTTTTGAACTAAGTTGACAAAAAACATCTGCTGCTGAGGAGTAGAGCAAAGGGGATTAAGAAGACCCTGGTACGAGGATCCTCCTGAGCAAGCAGATTCCACACCGGTCCACTAAGTGATGGAAGACACATTAAGCATTCCATACTTCACAATAAGTGATAAGGACCATATATCTAGGGGGAAACAAAGAAACATCTAATGTGCATGCCCAGCTAGAAACAAAGAAACATCTAATGCGCATGCCCAGCTAGCAACCTGCCTAAAAGGAATATAAAAAGAGGGGTCTGGGCAACCATAATTTGTCTGCTGAGACCAAAAGGCTTTTGGAACTAACTACTTTCTTTGGAACTTGGACAATGCAAATAAAGAATTCTTCTCTCTTTGGTGAGTATGTATGTGGTGTGAATGTGCTGAATGTATGAAACCCCTTTATTTAGAATTATAATCAATAGGTAATAAAGTATATTCATTTTGCATTTATTAATGTGTCTTGTGAGGTCCTTTGCTGTTTAATATTGTTCTTCTTGGGATACAAAAGATCCAGTAGTCACCCTTTTGTGACAACCCCATGTACTTGGAAAACACAGGTCACCTTTTAGAGGCTCTCCTCCATCTCAAATGACACCACGTGGGGGCCTGATGCTTCCGCTTTTCTCCCGTTTTAGATTTGGCATATGAAAACAGTCCTGGATGATCCTCCTCAGCCTGATTGCATTACTGTGCTCTCCCCCCTCCCTCCTCTCTCTCTCACACACGGCGCCATCCAAACCTGCCTTGGCAAAATCCACTGGGTGGCACAGCACCCAGCTGGGTGAGGATTCCATTCCCGGATGGCACCCCGTGGGTGACGAACATCGAAACCAAGGTGAGACCAATGGGTCTGAAAGTTCCTCTTCAAGGCAGGCATAACCCTCTTCTTCTCCCACTTTGTCGAGACCAGCTCTGATGGAGGGCACCGAGTAGCCGCTCGAAGGAAGTTACAGGAGGAAGTGGAAAACGGGGGGCAGGTTGGGGGGCTGGACGCAAAGGGGAAAATCACGCATGAAAGGAAACGCACAGCTCCGTGACTGCGTCATGATTCAGCTGATGACAAGCAAGGACCTCACACCAGACCCTTCCTGCCCTAAAGGCTTAGAGTATGCCCAGGTTCGAAAGCCCTGGACCCTCATGCTCAGCTGAGACGGGCATGCTGTAAGGTTGTTACAGGTGCTTTGGCTTTAGATACAACAGCAGAGTAATGACTAATTACTTCGATTCAACCACATCCTCTATCCCTCTGGAAGAGTGTAAGGAGGAGGCCTCTGTCGTCCCTAGTGGGCCCCCTCCCTTCATCCCTGGGCCCCCCACCCTGGGGCACTTCCTGGAGACGCCAGCAGCAGCGAGGCAGCCTGAGGAGGTGGCAGATGGTGGGAGTGAAGAGGAAGAAGAGCCACAATTAGAGGACGAGGCTGCAGGAGGGCAGCGTAGGGGGGAGCCAGGGCTCCAGAAAGAGGAGGAGGAGGGGAGGGAGGGAGGGAGGCCATTGGAGTCAGGATCAGAAGGCTGACCAGAAGCTTGAGAGGAGCCCACCCACAGGCACACACACCATCTCTTACCCCCTGGGGTCGAGCCAGGCACTGCTCCCCCAAAACCCCGGGACAGGAGAGTGGGGCCAGCTCCCTTCCTGAGAGGAGCCATGGTGGGAAAATTGTTTGTTCCCCCCCACTCCTGGACCCTCGCAACAGTGGCCCCACCAACTGACAGAGAGCCATGGAAGGCCCACATCAACCCTGAAAGGGCACTGGTGATGAAAGGGGTGACACCAGCAGCTCATGCAGTTGGTCTGGGAGACAGAGGAGCCATTCCAGCTTTGTTGTTGTTGTTTAGTCGTTTAGTCGTGTCCGACTCTTTGTGACCCCCCCATGGACCAGAGCACGCCAGGCCCTCCTGTCTTCCACTGGCCTCCGAAGTTGGGTCAAATTCATGTTGGTCGCTTTGATGACCCTGTCCAGCCATTTCGTCTTCTGTCGTCCCCTTCTCCTCTTGCCTTCACACTTTCCCAACATCAGGGTCTAGTTCCTGCTAGGGGACCCTCATTGGCCCACCTGGCCTTTATTGAGGGGGGTCCGGGTTGGGGCCGGTGCCTAAAACTCAGTCCCAGCTCCAGACTTTGGACAGCGGACTTGTGCCGGCAGCTCGGCCTCGGACACGGTCCTTGGACCACAGGGGAGCTAGTGTGCAGAACGAAGCCTCCATGGGCACAAGATGGACAGGGGAGAATCAGGATGCGCAGGATGGGAGCCTGCCTCGCTCCCCAGCTCCAGTAAAGGATGGCTGTACTTTATCCAAGCCTCCTAAGTTGGGGGTGGGTGGGTGGGTTGAGGGTCCCAGAGAGATACAGGTTTAAAACAGTTAACTCGAGAAAGGAAAATACTTCAGAAACAGATTTGCACATCTCATGTGTCTCGTGAAAGGGTGGAAGGCATTTCAGGGGTTGTTGGACTGTGCAAGACCTTCCCCAGCCAGCAACTAGGGGAGGAATGGATTCTCCAGTGAGATGGATGGATTTTTCTGGTTCCCCCTCCAGCCGTCTCGGGTGTTCCCTTGCAAAGAGCAAAGAGGAAAGCATTAGGCCCGTGTCCAATCCTGCTCACACAGCAGCTGAGTGCTGCAGCCACCTCTCTCTGTTGTTGCACAAGAACAGGCACTGGGAGGCTGGATGTCTCTGATAGGAGAAGGAATTGATCTATGGCCTTGGTGAGTCATGACTGGTAGCCTCCTCCTCTTCCTCCATTAATTCACTTAATGTACTTTTAAAGAATCGAAGGGCTCTTTCAGGTGAACCATTTGTACCCCCTTTCTCCCCCTTCCCTTTCTGTTGCTCGAAGCTGCAAGCGTGCGGAGTTTGCCAAGGTTTACATCCAGCCAGTTGTCTTATTTGTTATCGCACCGATGCTGCCTCCCTGGAGTGTAGCTCCCCCTCCGCTGGTCCCAGGCCGACCTCAGGGAGCACTCAGCATCAAAAGGTAGCTTGGAATGGAAGCTTCCAACGGGGAGGCTCCTGGTACAGGACATCCACTGGAAATGGAAAGCGCTCTAGCACTAAGCCAGCCCCACCCCACCCCCACAAAAAAACACAAAGCAATGCAAAAAATAAATCAGGAATTTGAGGAGGGTCAGAAAAGTTCTAGAAATCTGTGGAAAGAGAAACAGAACAAAGCAAGAGAAGAGGAAGGTGACCGGAATTTCTGTGATGATCAGTGCTTGTCAAGGAACTTAAAAGGGATATAAATTCTCTTCTTGGAAGAGATGAAAGGGGCGAGCTGTCACTGCCTCTGAGAATAGTGAATTGTAGAGTTGTTATGAAATATATTCAGACCAGTTATTACACACAACATGCACCGCAGGGAGAACGGTTTCCTTCTGCCTTTTCAGCATCCCCCGCCCTTCCAGTTCCAGGGATGACTCCAGCTTCTATGCCGGGGTCTATCCACTTTCGGGACCCCGTGCACACTTCCACCCATCTCCACCACTCCCCCTCTTACTTGTTGCTTTCCTAGGCTCAGAAAAACCTGGCCGTTCTGTCTTTTCTTCAGCGGGAAGCTCCTCCACTGAGCATTGGGGTTGCCTTTTTCACATCATGTCCAGCTCCCCCATATAAATATTAAGGTGACTTGATGAGGATTGTAAATGGAAGCTCCCGTGAAGTCATTCCAGGAGTTCTACATAAATGCCCTTGGCAAAAAAAGAAAAAGAAGAAAGAAAAGGTCACTGTTCAGCACCTGAAAAACTGACGGGGTTTTACTGTCTATCATTTTCTGGAAATCATGGGAAACGAGTGAGGTGCCAGATGACTGGAGGAGGGCTAACGTTGTGCCTATCTTCATAAAGGGCAAAAAGGAGGAACCTGGGAACTACAGGCCAGTCAGCCTGACATCAATCCCAAGGAAAATTCTGGAACAGATTATAAAATGGTCACTCTGCAAGCACCTAAAAAGCAATGATGTTGGGAAAGTGTGAAGGCAAGAGGAGAAGGGGACGACAGAGGACGAGATGGTTGGACAGGGTCACCGAAGCGACCAACATGAATTTGACCCAACTCCGGGAGGCAGTGGAAGACAGGAGGGCCTGGCGTGCTCTGGTCCATGGGGGGTCGTGAAGAGTCGGACACGACTTAACGACCAAACAACAAACAGGCCAGTTGGGCAACCCACTTTCTGCCATGCCCGTTAAGAGTCACTCATCTGCCATGGTCTTTCTTTTTGCCTGTTCCAGTGAAAAAAATTGTTTTCAATAACTGGATTACATTCACTTTTTCTATATTAAAGGATTAAACTGAGTTACTTGTCTTGGTTCTTCCCCGAGGGATGTACTTGACATAAATGCAGAAGAAAGGAGTACCAAAGCCAAGCATCCTGTCTTTTACGGCCATCTCCCTTCTTTCTGAAGGAACCCAAAGGTCACCTAGCTCTACCCCTGGAAAGCAGGGAAAGCCCACCTCAGCCTTTTCCCCAAATGCCCCCACCATCAAGGAGCATCCCCTGCTTTCTCTAAGGTCCTCTGGTCTCACCATCAAGAGAGTCTTCCTCATCATTAGCTGAAACCCCCTTTTGTGTTCTTTAAATCCATTGGTCCAGATCCTGCCCTCTGGAGCAACAGAAAACACACTTGCTCCATCCTGCAGATACTGGAAGATGGTGCTCATAAGGCCTCTCTGCCTTCTCCTCTCCTGGCCAGAGACGCCAGGCTCCTTCGCAGGTTCCTCTCGAGGCTTGGTTTCCAAATGCTTTGCCACCCTGGCCGCTCTCCTCTGGACATGCTCCCGCTGATGCCCGTATCTTTCCCAAACTGCCTAAAAACCTTTATTGGACCAGAGAGAAATGAAAACCCTCGGGGACTCTCCATCAGGTTGGGCAGGGCAGAGCTGGAGGGGGTCAGAGGGACAAGCAGAACATTTCAAAAATCACCCTGACAAGATGCGGCAGCCTCGGGGGTGGGAGTTAAAGTCACCTCCCAAGATGGAGCTTGGAAGTTAAAATAGGTTCTCTACCACCACCATCCTAAAAATGGTTTGAATGGGCCAATTTCAATGCCGGGAGGCATCTAGGAGTTTCACACCCCCACCCCCCAAGCAGAACTACCCAGCTGGGAATCATCGGAGTACAAAGCAGTGGTTTGAAAGTCACTGGCTGCAAACCACAGGATACAGTGCTTGCAATTCATTGCATTTTGCCATAATTAAAGCATCACCAAACTATGTTATTATGAGTTTAGTGGAATGAGAGGGAGATTCACTCCTTTTTGCTATATGACTGTGACTGGGCTCTTTTTGGGTTTCGTGGCACCTACCCGCAGTCCCAGGGGTGACCTTATGACTTGGGTTTGTTTGATACTGGCTTGAGAACATGTCCCCCAACATGTGTGTGCCTGTGCGTGGATGGGTAGGCATGTGCCAAACCTCTTTAGCTAGTAAATAAACAATGGGAACAGGAAAGAAAGTGGACAATGGAAGCGCCTGTTTTGGAAACCGCAGAGAAGCCACGGCTGGTCATGAGCTTCGCCTTCCGGGGAAACCGATTCCCAGAATGTAGCCGGAATCCCCATCCGGCTTGCCCCAGCCTTGCTGAGGTTTGCTCCTTCAGACGCCGGCAGCCATGCATTAGCCCGGCTACCCACCTAAAAGGCGAGTCAGCCGCCAGGATTCCCATTAAACTCGGTGGAATTCTCTGCCTCTGCTTTAATGGCTGCTGGATCCAAGCCACCCGGGGAACCCTGGAAGCCTGCCCTGCAAAGTGCTGGTAACCAAGATCCCTGTTAAAAGCCCACAAAAGCTGAAGGTGCTGCTGAACACTTTGTGTCAGGAGTGTGTGTGTGATGTACTCAAGGTCACTTAGAGACAAGGGAGGATGGGAGGCGTGGCTGCCCCCGGGGGACCTGGCTAAGCCAAGAGGTCAGCCAGACCAAAGTCTGTGCCATGTGGCAAGGCAGGGGAGAAAGGCCACCATCCTGACACTGTCTCATCCACCGAGCATCCTTTGGAGGGCCCGTGAAGAATCTTGTGCGATAGGGGTACCATGATATCTCACGGCATCTCAGAAGCTGTCTTTTAGTTGTGCTGTAATTTGTAATTGGCCAGATGGGAGACAGCACAGTCATGTTTGCACATCTGACATCTCAGGCGCTTAGCACTGAAAGATTTAAGTGTCTGGAAGGATAACATTGCTGGGGGAAGAAATAAGCATTTTGCCCTAACATGTGACCCTAAGAGTGGACATGATAAAGCAGGAATGTAAATCTTTGCTTGTCCCTTTGGTGCAGGAGAGAACCAAAAAAAAAAAAAAAAAAAAAAAAAAAGGAAAAAAAAAGGAACCGCAAAGCTTTGACAAGCTTCTTCTCCCCCCCCCCCCCAAACTCCCTCCTCCTCTAATTCTCACACTGGAGATGAGACATCTTCTTGCAAGGGTTAACTAACCCTTCACAGGATGCTTCTGTACGTGTTAGCAACCTGTTGCCAAGAACAAGAAATTTGGTGAGACATCTTCCCATCTCTAGGACGGAGGGGAATAAAATGATGCCTGGAAGGGAGAAAGGAGGTAGGAGACAGCTTGGCTCCCTCCTCGAATACCAGAACTTAGTGGCCCCATCCACCAAACTGGAGTGGCAGGACCTTCAGGAAAGTTTCTACCTCATGTGGCTAAACAGGGCACATTCCCAAGAATTTCAAAAATAAAGGTGGTTGTTGGTTGTTGAAGGTTTTTCGGGCTGTTTGGCCATGTTCCGAAGGTTTTTCTTCCTAACGTTTCACCAGATTGTATTGTTGTGATAAGGGGGGGGGGGGAGGTGATCTGTCACTGTGATTGATGGGTGTTGTTAGCTAGTCTTTTGTGTGCAGTGATCACCGATCATCTCTCCCCCTTATCACAACAATACACCTATAACAAAAAAAAAACCTGATCACCATAATCACCCAATCTCCTGAAAAGGACAAAAAGCTGATCCCACAGCTACAAATACTCAACAATCCCACACACTACACCAGAACACAGTTCTAACTCCTGTCCTCTGAAGATGCCGGCCATAGAGACTGGCAAAACGTTCAGATAAAACCTTCAGAACACGGCCAAACAGCCCGAAAAAACCTACAACAACTATCGGATCCCAGCCGTGAAAGCCTTTGAGAATACAAAGGTGGTTGTGTTGATCCATGGGGAGGGGGGGGGGAACCCACCAAGTCCAAAAGCACAATGCGATGTGATCTCTTTCTTAGGACCAAGTGCAATTCTGCAAGAAGGGGTTGCTTCTAAGAATCCTAATATGGCTTTTGAGGCAGCTGGGATGTTCAAATGTCATGAACTACAAGCTTCTTATTGTTCACCACCACCACTACCCGAGGGAATTTCCATGGCTGAGCAGGGATTTGAACCCTGGCCTCCTGAGTCCTCCTTCAACACTCTCTCTGCTACACCACATAGACTATCTAGCAGCTAGATAGTCTAGATAGTCAGCTAGATAGTCAGATTCTAGCTGACCTTAATTGGCTGTTTATCTCTGGTGCACCACCTCCTAAAACTTAATCTCAAGCTTCGCTTCTCTGTTTAAAGGCTGTTTCTTCCCCCCCCCCCCCCTTCGGCTGGGGGCCTCCAGAGCAACCCTAGTGCTTCGCCTATAGCTAGAGGCAACCGGCTGAAATGGTTCTGGATCTCTAGAGGAGGGGCGCAACTGGATTGCCTTCAGCCCGATGGCCTGTGCCAGAGGTTGCTCCTCGCCCCTCTTGGTGGCCTCGGAAGTGCTGAAGCTAGAAGCCTGTGGCGTCTGAGAGGGCAGCCCAGAGACTGATTCCACCCAGAACTCATCAAGGAACAGCTCCCTCCGCCCATGAGCCGCCTTCCAGCATCAGCTGCCCCTTCTCAGGAGGGTGATGCTTCCTGGCCACAGACTTTGCCTACGAATGAATCTGTCATGTGCAAGCCTGCCTGCCTAACGCCCCACTCGTGGGAGGCTAACAGAATGGGGGAGGGTGGGGGCTGGGGCGGGGGCAGAGATGGCTCCCAGGGTCCGTCCAAGCTCCCCATTTGGCCTCTGCTGCACCAGCAGCTGCCCCAAGGAGTCCCAACCGAGGGGAGACCCAGAGGAGCTGCCTCAAGCAAGGGGCAGCCTATGGTTCTCCTCCCAGGTGGCAGTCGGGGTTGCCCCCCCACCCCTCTTTCCACTGTGCAAGCTGCAGATTTGCAATTGCTTCTCTTTGCCAAACAGCCCCTGAGGGAAACAGCCCGCTCTCCTCGCATGTGTGGGGTGCGAGCATGTGCATATGTGTGCAAGCACAGCAATTTTGAAGCAAGTGCCTCTGCAGGGGAAACATTTTATCACCTCTTCAACTCAACACTCCCAAGTCTCCTCTGTCAAGCTAAGAAGAAACCACAAATTGCATGAACGGACTTTGCCCTCAAAAGAGTGGGAAGGGGCTTTGAAGCCCTGAAAGACATAAATGCTTGGTCTGGGGCGCACTCCCTGGACCACCCTTGGGGGCAATGACACAGGCAGGGGACAACTGGGTAGTCTGGGGCAGGCATAAAAGCTGCCCCCAGGATCCCCCTGGGCTTATTCCTCACCTGTGCGCAGAATCCCGGGGCTGTAATGGCACACCTTCTGTTCTGGCCACCCTTTCAGCAGGAGAAACCCAAATGGAGAGGCAAACAGAGCAACCTGAGATCAAGTGCGCGGTGGGAGGTGCTCACAGCTGTGAAGCGTGGGATTACAGGGGAGCAGGTGTGCGCCACAGTTGTATAGGTACATCTGTCCTTTTGAACCCTCCCGTGGCCTCCTCTTCCTCGTCCTCCTGTGGCAGGTGAGTTTAAGAGGAAAGCGTCACCCCTGTGGGCGTCGCTCAGAAAGGAGCAGAAGGGTTTGCCTTCTGACAGAACAGCCAGAGGGAACGTCCACGGCAGAGGCCAGGCTGGAAAGGGGAGGCGAAGCAGCTGTTCCCCTGGGAATGGCCACCTTTTTCCCGAACGAAGGGCTCCCGTGCTTTTAGCAACAGCGCATGCATACAGAAGGTGCAGCATGTTCCCTGTCGCTCTGCGGGGAAGAATGGAAAATACATGCCTTCCCGGAGCCCCTTCTGTTGCAAAAGAACCACGTGGCAAGACAAGGCCAGAGACTTCTGTCCACCTCTACGCCGACCCGAGCGCCTGATTCCCCAGCAAAGAAAGGAACCAACCCCTGAGGGCAGAGGCTCCTCTGCAGCTGGAAGGCACGTGGAAGGTAAGAGCTGCACAAAGCACACGCCAAGAGGCTCATCCTCTCTGGCCACCCTCAGGATGCAAAGGTTTGCCTAGGTATGGGACTGATCCCTCTGGGCTTGTGACCCGTAGATTTCCTGAAGTCTAGGTCGTTCCCCTTAGGAAATCACCAGCTCATTCGGACCCATGAGAAACCCAACCTCTTTTCTCTGCACTCGGCTTCCAACAGGAAAGGTGAGTGGGTGGCAGCTCCACCCAGCAGGCCTAGAGCCAGGTTTCTGGGAAGCCCCCCAAAACCCTCAGATGTAAGGAAAACATACAGGAAGAAGGGATCTGAGAGAGAGAGAGAAAAGAGAGACCTGAGAATTAAAAGCAACCAACTCAACCCAATTGCACTAAGGCAGGTGACAATACAAATGGAGCAATCAGCATAAATGATAGGAAGCTCATGATAGAAGCAGCACAAAATGCCTGGAATCCATTAGCAGGAGGAACATTTGTTCAGAGCTAACAACCCCTTCTTAGCAGCCAGTTTCATTTTCCTAAAAGTTCTCCTGCTTAGGCACAGTCCACTAATCGAGAACTTCTGCTCGATGGTCAGTCTGATAAACCAGAAGGAAAGAACTGGATGAGATGGAAAGGCAAAGCTGAGAAGAGACCATTTCAGACTTAGAGGGCATCGCTGAGACATCGCATCTAAGAAATGCTCAGGAACTCACCCCAGAAGAAGAGGAGGTGGAAGAAGGAGGAGGAGGAGGAGGAGGAGGAGGAGAGGAAGAAGAGAGAGACGATGGTCCGCAAAAGCGATGAAGGGTTAAGAAACCGTCACTCAGAAGGAAAGGCTGGCAGGAGTGGCTTGCTCTGTAAACTGCAGAGTGTATTCCCCAATAAAAAGTGAATCACACCGCTTGAAATATTTAAGAGGCTGTAATAAAGGTGAAGGGGAAAAGCTCTCTCCTCGCATCCATTCTGGGTTGGCCAGAGGGCCCATGGCCAAACCACCATTAAGGCTGGCCTGTGCTGGCGTGAGAAACAGAGAGCAGCGGAGGAAAGAGTTTCATATTATTTCAGAGTTGTAGAACCTTCTTGTCAGGAGGGGATATTTTTTAAAAATAACCAAGAAAGCTGACTGGAGGAAGCTCCTGTCTTCCATGGGAAGTTTGGCCAGGGGTATTTAGAAAAAAAATCTCCTTGTTTTTCTTTGGGAAGGCCAGGAGAAAGTGAGCTGAACTGAGCGGAAGGGGGGGGTCTCTGGGCAGCCCTCCTGGGCTTGAGTAGCAAATGTGAGAAGACAGGGACTAGCGCTGCCGTCAACGGCAGAGGTGCTCCTGGCACAGGTGGGTGAAAAAGGCAAAGATCCGTGGAGGGGCTTTGCAAAGGGTTTCCTGCGGCAACACTTATGGATGTCCAACTAGGGCCTAGCACTCTCCCACACAGACGTTCAGAGTTAGAAATCTGGTTCCCCGGAAAATCTTAAGTGCTAAACCTGACTTAGGGACGCAGGTAAGTACATATGCAGGCATACACACATATAGATAAATATACATGCATGTGCACATGCCCACACACATGCATGCAGAGTCCCTCTCCAATCCCACAGGAAATCTGGATTTCCCCAAAGTTTCCAGCACAGAAAGCGCCAGAGAGTCCAGTCTCCCCTGATCCTCCCCTTCCTTGCGGGTTCCTCACCACCCACAAGGAATAGCTGTCCGGAGGGATGCACAGATGTAGCTGCCAGGGGCAACGCGGCCCCCCCCCCCCCCGCCAGCCTAATCCCAGGCCCTGATTAAATTACTGGCCCAGGGATTATCAGCTAGATGAATAACCAGATGCAGTGCTTTAGTGAGCTAAACCGACGTTAACAGGGCACGCAATGCCAGATTTGCCTTTGGCACCCGGCTGCGAAAGTGTGCTCACACGACCACATGTTCAGAGGTGCCTGGGCCAGTGGTCTTTTAATTTCTAAAAACCACATTACTGTAATGCCTTTATTAGGCCAGCCAAAGGGGGAAGAGGTTGACGTAAAGGAGTGAAAGCCACTCTTACATCCATCCGTTCCTGTCCTCTCTCTGCACTGGAGCATCCCGTCCCAAATCTCTCTTCCATTTCCTGCCCCAGCCCTGGTCCACCGGCCCCAACATCGGGCTTGGTGTCCACTGGGCAGGGGGGAGGGGGGAGAGTCTAGTGAAAGGCTGGGGAAATCCACAGGGTGGCCGGGGAAAGCAAGCGGCCTTGTGGCCGGTCCAGAGTCCAGGGCTGTCTAGCCAGCCAAGAATTCATTTCTAAAGCTGCCTTTTTATTACCCTTGCTTTCATGCTTGCTGCAATGTTTTCAGTTCTCTGTCACCTTGTCCCGTATCTGGTGGGGAGGGGGCTGCTTTACTATTGTATTCATATTACATTAGCCTCATGGTGCAGTGGTTAAACTGCTGTATGGCAACCAAAACTGTGCTCACGACCTGGGGTTCAGTCCCAGGTAGCCGGCTCAAGGTTGACTCAGCCTTCTATCCTTCCGAGGTTGGTAAAAGGAGTACCCAGCTCGCTTGGGGGGGGGGGGGGGGACAATGTGTAGGCTGCATAATTAACTTGTAAACCACCCAGAGAGTGCTTGAAGCACTATGGGGCGGTATATAAGCAGCACGCTTTACTTTATTATTATTATTATTATTATTATTATTATTATTATTATTATTATTATTATTATTATTATTATTATTATTATTATTATTATTGTTGTTGTTGTTGTTGTTGTTGTTGTTGTTGTTGTTGTTGTTGTTGTTGTTATTGTTATTGTTTATTATTATTATTATTATTATTATTATTATTATTATTATTATTATTATTATTATTATTATTATTATTATTATTATTATTGCCTGTTGAAATTTCCCAAGGGGCAGCCACATTAAACTTGTCCAGCAAAAATGTGTTTGACTTTAAGTTTACAGGATCACAGAATCGCAGAGGAGGAAAGGACCCCAAGGGTTACCTGGTCCAACCGCCTGCCAATGCAGAAAATCAACAGCCAGAGCCCCTCTGCCAGGTGGCCCTTCCTCCTCTGTTGACAAACATACGGTGAAGGATACGTCCCTCTGTTCCTCTGTCAAGTGGGCCTCATACAGCCTGGATGTTCTTGGCAATCCCTGCTCAAAATCTCCTTTCTTGTAACTTCAACCCCTCACTTTGCTTTGTCTGGAGCATCAAAAACCAAGCTTCTTCTACGGGACAGTCCTTCCAAAATTGGACAAAGCGTCCAGTTCCACCTCTTGGCCTTCCCTTTTTCAGCCCAAACCTTCCCGTTCCCTCGGCTGTTCTTCAGAGAGCTTGGCTTCCAGACCCCAAAGAACGACCAAAGCCATTGAATAAACATTCAACGTGTGGTTCAGGGAAGGCGGGAAGAGGGATGGTCTCCCCTCACGGGACTAGAGGTCAGCTACTGGAGCCAAAAGGCAAGAGATTCGGGGCAGGACTAAAGGAAGCCCCGTTCCACACAGTTCCTCGCTGACAAGAAGAAGAGGCCGTAGCAGCCCTTCTTGCCTCAGGTGGCCTTCGAAGGGGAACAGGCTGGCTGCTGCAAGGTCTGACGGGATCCTTTACTCCCAGGATCAGAGGCAGCCTGTCTCTCGGGTACTACCAGTTCCTGGGGGCACCTTGGGGGAAGGGTTGCCAACGTGCCCCTGCCCTGCTTGTGGGCTGCTCCCCCCCCAACCCAGCACCTGGCAGGCCCTCGGGAGGAACAGGGCCCTGGACTGAAGGAGCTTGTGACATTATAGCTGTGAAAAGGCCATTTTAACAAGCGGCCCACCATGCACGGCAGCTTCCTCATTTATATCGTACAGAACGTCCTTTCTACAAAGGGACAAAACTCCTTAATCTCCTGGTTTCCTGTTCTTCAATTGGGCTGGGGGTGGTGTCATGTTGAAATTATTCCGCCGTGAATCTATTTCCAGATGCTGGAGCTGCTCGGGGTTGGGGGACATGTCCTCCCATGATTTTGAAGGGGAGCCTTCTCCTCCTCCTCCTCCTCTTTCGGGACCGGGGAGGGTCTGCTTCCCATCTGGGCAGGCCTGGAATCGGAGAGTGGTGACCATGACCCAAGGCTGACTCACTGGGGGAGCCCATGGCCACCACGGCCTGTGCAGGTAGCCCAAGAATATGGGAGGGCTGGACTGAGAGGCAAAGTCCGAGGAGAGATCTCCCTTTGCCTCCCTTGAGAACCTCACCGAAAGGCCGGACCCATTTCCACCCAGCCCGGTTCCGTTGTTCAGAGGAGCACTTGGCTTGCATCTACTTGTCAAGTCTTTTCCCTCGGAGTATTTTTGCCACCACTCCCAACTCAGAAGTGGTAGTTAGTTCTCTGTGAGCAAAATTGCACAGAGCTGGGAGGGGGGGGTATCAGGTCACCCTCTCCTCCTTGATTAGCCCCCCCCCCGGCCTTCTCCTTACAGGGTCCCTCCTCAGCCCCAGGGGCTATCATAGCTTGGATCCCCTCCATAGCCCGCTGGAACAGAGCAGCTGCAAAGAAGCTCAGCTGAGCCGAGCCTTTCCCTGTTGCCATCTCTCCCCCCCCCCCCACGCCTTCAGCAAAGAGGGTGGTGCGTATCCTTCAGGGAAGGGAGCTGCTCATCCCAGATTGTACTTCGGACAATGGAGCTGCGTGGCCTCCTGGCTTATCTCTGAAGCGCAAGGGTGAGCTGGACAAAGCCAAGGGAAAAGCAATGCTCAATGGGCCCCCGTGATGCGCACCACCCTACCCGCCAGCCATCCGTCGGCACCTGCAGCTGGCCAGGAGATGCAAAAAGAGAAGGAAGGAAGGAAGGAAGGAAGGAAGGAAGGAAGGAAGGAAGGAAGGAAGGAAGGAAGGAAGGAAGGAAGGAAGGAAGGAAGGAAGGAAGGAAGGAAGGAAGGAGAGCATTAACTGAAAAGGGCAATCAGGTGAGCCCCAAGCCATCCCGTCCCGGGGATAAAATATTTTAAATAAAAAAATAAATTACAATCCATGAGTTTTTCACAGCTCCTGTAGTTTGCAACTTGCTCTGCTTTGTGAATGGGCAGCAGGAAGGAAAGCCGGGCTTTGTTTGCAAGTCGAGCGGCTCCGTCACGAAGGTCTGCCAGAATCACGTTTCTAGAACATCGCCATGATTGCAGCTTCTGACGACTTGAGATCTGAGAAGGAAACGGGCAAGCAGACCACTTTGGACAAGGGGTCACTTCAAGGTCATCCACATCAGACAACCCAGCATCCAAGGGAAGGGCCCCCAGATCAGACAGGAGCCAACACTCAGTTCCTCAGCCCCAACATCTGGCTCAAGGCCTCTGCTAGCGGTGAGCCTATTCAGAGGAACACCTGCCATGTCCTGGCTGAGGGTGGCCTCATTTGGGGCTGCTTGGTCCCACTCTCTTGAGGTCTCCTATTTAAAAAAAAATAAAGAGGGGGGGAAGAAATATGAATTACTAGGACTTCTGCTGAATAGCTCAGGGGCTTAGAGTTGGGGGTTTGATTCCCCCCTGGGCCTCCTGGACAGGGGCTGGACCCAATGATCCAAGGGGTCTCTTTCTGGGCCATCTACCAAAGATAGTGGCCCAGCACGTCCTGCCCTAACTGGCCCCTCACTACTGGAGGGGAGGGGGGAGAGGGGAGGCAGGAGGGGAGATGCCCCGATATCCCCACACACACACACACACAGAGAGACACTGCTCCTGCTGGGAAGGGCCAAAGCTCCAGTGCAGGCTTGGTGGCACCCCACCCCCCCACCCACCACTGTATCCCTTGGCAGAAGGGTACTGGAGCCTCTCCCATCCTGCCTCCCCTTTCCTCTCCCTGCTGCCCATGGTAAAGGGCAGAATTCTTCCCTTTGCGTCTCGCATCTGGGACAGGCATCCAGGCTCCCATCTTTCCAGCCAGGCCCAGGGGTTATAAGCCTGCATGTGTAGAAGCTGCTGGGGATGATGGTGCACGTTGTATTCCCAAATTGGAGGCTGGGCAGAACATGAAGACTCAGCAGCAAAGGACTCTGGGTGGGCTACTGCGGCATGGAGGAAGGTGGATTGGGGCCATAAAAAAAGAGGGCGAGACCTCCTGACAAGGGACCAAGCCTGGCCACGGGTTGACCCCTGTGCTCCACCGAGGTGGCCCTGGCAGCATTTTGGGATAGGCCGCCTCCCCGGGACAGAAATGCTGGTTCTCCTCTTTTTTGTGTGGGGGGAAAGGGATAGAGTTCCCAGAGTTAAGTTCTTAGGTGCGCTGGTAGAAGATTCTGTGCGTTTAGGCCAAAACGGGGTGGGGTGGATTTTCTATGCTCCGGAGGTAGTCACCTTGAGCTGGCCATCACAACCCGCACCAAGAGCATGTGCCAAGGGCCGAGTTCCATTCTGGCCCAAGCGAGGCAAGGTGAGGCGGTTTGCCCCTGGCTACCAGGCGGCTGGCCGAGCGTATTTGGAATGAGCCAGCCACCTCCTGGCTGAAGCTGGGACCCACTTCCACCGAGGGGCCTGAGGGGCACTGCAAGCGGCCACGTAGAACCACCTCGGAGAGGGTCCCTGACCAAGCCTCTCCCTTGGCCTGCAGGTCTGATGTAAAAACCTCGGAGCAAGGTGTGTAACAGGAGAACTCACGGCTGTTCCCCTGCGGAGGCCAGATCGAAACAGGGCTTATTTAAAAGAAAGATGCCGGCCTGGACAAAGGAGGGACGAGAATCGGAGCCGCCCCTGCACAGGCAGAAGCCAAGGGCAGAAAGAGTCCCTTCGGAGGACTTAGCTAAATCCCGTCCACCCAGCAGAGAGAGACAGAGAGGGGGGGGGGGCAAAGAGAAAGAGACAGCCTGAACTCTCAGAGCACCTCCACGGGGCTCAGGCCCTCTGGGGAGACGATCCCACCTGGGGTCCCTACAACACTCAGCATCCCCTTGACATCCCAGAGAGGCGGATGGAGGGCGCGGGAGACCGCTCGGGAGGCTGACTCCAGCACCCTTTCTTGGCCCCAAGAGACTGGAAGGCAAGGTAGCCGCGGGTGGTGAAACCCTGGGGGGGTCTCCACCTGGGAAGGGGAGGTTCAGCAGGAATCCTTCCCGCATCGGGCCGCTGGAAAGAGGAACACTGTTCCTTTCCACGGGTGGCGAAGTCGCCGGAGCCCTTCCTTGGTGAGAGACAGTCCGGCATCTCCAGCCACTCTTGCCCAGCGGTGTTGATGCTTCCCTTCACAACAGCCCCTGTGAGGGAGGCATCTCATCTCGTATCCCTTCCTTGTTGGAAGGAAGGGAGGCGGAGGGAGCCCCAGCCTGCCTGTTCTGGAAGCTGAACCCGGTCCTGGCTCTCCCAGGGCCACGAGGCAGCTTCCCGGGTTCTCTGGAGCAGGGCCTGATGAAGAAGACCTTTAGAGGCGGTGCCCCCGATGAATATAATGTGTGGTGGGTCCCACAGTTTGGGGGGGAAAAACCCACACGAAACATGCACATTATATGCATGAAAAGACAGTAATTTCATTGTATAGCATGTGGGAAAAAAGAACCATCTACCGTGTGCACAATCAGACGTACAATCAAATTATACGTACATATGAGCTTTTCATATGAGTGACTGAAGCGAAAAAGCCCAAGCATTTTTAACGGTGGCTGTTATTTCTTCAGTTTGCACATGGAGTGCAGAGGCCTCGGTTCCACGAGACCGGCAGCTCTTTTTATCCTTACTCCCACCCAACCTCCCCAAATACAGAAGTAAAAATAAAATAAAAAAACACCAAGCCGTTTTTACTGGTTCATACTCAGTTTCTTTAGGTAGGGAGGTGGTTTTCCTGGGGCTCTTGAGAGAGGGAGGGAGAGCGCCGAGGGTGAGCGATGGATGGATATGGCTTGTTAAGGAGGGGGCACCATTTGCCCCACGGCCCATGGTAAATCCGGCACTTAAAAAACAAAACCCTTTCTGGTGCCCCCTTCCCTTGTGGGATACCCTAAGCACGTGCTTATTTTGTTTAATGGTTAATCTGGGGCTGCTCTGCAGAGAAGCCATCCAGACCCCCTGGAAAGCGGCGTTCCAGCGTCTGAGCTGATCCTGATGGGGTGCATTTCAACTGCCACCTCTGTGTCAGGTTCCCTTTCCAATCACACTCCATCTGAGCAGGAGGTTGGACTGGATGGCCTTGGAGGCCCCCTTCCAACGCCATGATTCTAGGATTCTGTGATTCTTCCAGTGAAAGCCACCCTGGCTTTCAGCGATGAATCAAACGACCACATCTCACAACACACGCAGGTGATGACCCAGCAGGACAAGGCTGGGGGAGTCCCCCCACCCCCACCCCCACCCCCGCAAGCCTCTTTTTTCCTCCTCGGCTGTTCTTGGCCTCTTGCTCCTGCTCCAGACCTCTTCCCTGATCTTTGGCTCTTGCGGCTCATCCATCATCCCCCATCCCCTGCACCAATGCAGCAGGAACTGCTCAGGCCCAGAGCACAGCCTTTAAATAGAACAGGGCTGTTAGCATTATTTCTTGGAAAAAAAAATCTTTGTCAATTAATCAATCAATTCAAGCTGCACACGTTTGCATAAGAACAAAGCACTAAAGTTTGAAGGGGGTGGAGAGCACGCCTTCCTTTTTTTGTTTTTTAGGATGATGCATGTCTGTGTGGCAGCCACCTCTCCCTGGAAGAGACAGGTCAGAGTGGAGACAGAGGGCTTCTTAAGAGGGCGCCTGGTGTTTCTTGTTGATGTTTTGCTAGTTCCTGTGTTAGAACAGCCATCCTGGTTTTTGATGAAAGATGCCTGATTAAGTCAACTTTTTTTTTTTAAAAAATGATTTATATTGCAACTTCCCCACACCCCAAACAGAACTTTTGAGGCAGTTTGCAAGCCTTATGAAACAATAATTTGACAGTTTTTCTCGGACACCGAATGGCACACAAACAGGGTATTCCCAGACCACACTTTCTCAACTCAAGAGAGAGACACCACTCAGGTTGTAACTTGGTCAAATACCATGAGATTTGCTCTGCTTATAAAATGAGCAAATTTGAAGCATTTTCACTGACCAGATGATGCAAAGGCTGATTTGAACTGGCTCAGCCCCTTTTTGCTCCCACAGTGGCTTTTTTTCTCCGCTGCTGAGGGGCTTCTATTTTTACAAGCTGGAACAATTTGAATAGGCATTTTTCCATGTGTGTAGTTTTAAATACATTATTGCAAAGATGGGGAGAAGGGCTTGTCTGTAGGTGGTGTTTTGGTGAGGTAGGCAGTTGGGCTGTGATGTTCTGGACCGCGAAAAACCCCACATTCTTTCCTCTTCCCTGTATTAGGCATCCTTCAGTCTCGAAAGACTATGGTAATGTGCTCTGTATGGAGGACTTGGAACAGCGTCTAGTGTGGCTGAGAAGGCCAATTCGAGAGTGACAATCCCTTCCACACTGAAGACAAATACAATCTGTCCCCTGTCCAGCTCCCTGGTTTTCCTGCTTCCGTGACTGCCTCTTTGCCTCGGTCTGCTGGACAAGGGTCTCTTCAAATTGGGAGAGGCCGTGATGCAACGCCTGCCTCCAGGCTGAACGCTCCGATGTCAGGGTTTCCCATCTGTTGAGGTCCATTCCTAAGGCCTTCAGATCCCGCTTGCAGATGTCCTTGTATCGCAGCTGTGGTCTCCCTCTGGGGCGATTTCCCTCCACTAATTCTCCATACAGGAGATCTTTTGGAATCCGACCATCAGCCATTCTCACGACATGCCCAAGCCAACGTAGACATCGCTGTTTCAGTAATGTATACATGCTAAAAATTCCAGCTCGTTCTAGGACTACTCTGTTTGGAACTTTGTCCTGCCAGGTGATACCAAAAATGCGTCGGAGGCAACGCATGTGGAAGGTGTTCAGCTTCCTCTCCTGCCGTGCACAAAGGGTCCAGGACTCACTGCAGTACAGGAGTGTGCTCAGGACACAGGCTCTATAGACCTGAATCTTGGTATATGTTGTCAGCTTCTTATTGAGCCATACTCTCTTTGCGAGTCTAGAGAACATGGTAGCTGCTTTGCCAATGCGCTTATCCAGCTCGACATCTAGAGAGAGAGTGTCAGAGATCGTTGAGCCAAGGTACACAAAGTCATGAACAACCTCCAATTCTTGTGTGGAGATGGTAATAGAGGGAGGTGAGTCCACGCCCTGGCCCATGACTTGTGTTTTCTTCAGGCTGATTGTTAGTCCAAAGTCTTGGCAGGCCTTGCTAAAACGATTCATGAGTTGTTGGAGGTCTTCAGCAGAGTGGGCAACAATGGCTGCATCATCGGCGAAGAGGAAGTCCCGCATGCATTTCAGCTGGACTTTGGTCTTCGCTCTCAATCTAGAGAGATTAAAGAGCTTTCCGTCTGCTCTAGTCCGGAGATAGACACCTTCTGTTGCAGTTCCAAAGGCGTGCTTCAGCATGACAGCAAAAAAGATCCCAAAAAGGGTTGGTGCGAGGACACAGCCCTGTTTCACTAATTGTCCTCCATTTTTCTTTTTTTAAAAAAATTCTTCCATATATGAGATTAGCCCTATCATCTTATCACTTGGTCCTCATTATTATTATTTCTCGTATTTAAGCTCCCTCCCCATCATTTCACTGTCAGATTGGCAGAGGTGGGACCATAGGAAGGAATGAAAGAATGCCGGGGGGGACGGGACTGTGAGTTGGAATGTGATAGTATGGTATCCAGGATAAACGATGAACTCCTAAATCAATCTGTGCGAGCACTGACTGCAATTTCAAACATCATACAGGCTGCAAACTAAATTAAACCCTGAGCTCAATAGACTTACTCCTGGGTTCTTTCTTTCTGGATTCATAAATTGAGCATTGCACAATTTAAAATTATGTATATAAAATAGAGGGAAAATTGAACATTTTTTTAAAAAAAATGTTAAGATATTTAGACTGTTTCTGACCAGAAGTGGGCTACCTCAATAGCATTCTCTCTGCCATTTGCTCGATCTTCTTTTGTACACATGGTGGGGTGTAAATTGCATGCACATAAGTGCTGCAATAGATGTGTTGAAAATCTTCATGGTGAAATTTCCCATAAAAATAATCGCAACTTAATATAATCATGGCAATCCCCTCGAAAACACTTTGGGACCCCCGGAGGGGGGGAAGTCACGACCTCCAGGTAGGGAACCCGTGTGGTAGATCAAGGGCACATTGTGCACTTCAGCCCAGCCCTCCCGAGATATTCCTTTTGGCAAAGTGGATTGTGACACACGGACTAGAAGACCACTCTGGTCCGCAGACCTGCTCCGTGACTCATGTGGCAGCCCTTCCAACGTGGTCCCCAGGTACTTTCTTTCAATCCTCTCTTCTCCAGGCTGCTCCTGTTCAGAGCAGCCTAAATCCCAGCCAGAGTAGATCCATTGGACCAATGGCAGAATCTTGAACCAACAATGGAGATCCCATTGATCCAGTGGGCCTGCGCTGGTCAAGACTCTCAACTGGACAGGAGCCTTGGTTTCCAAACTCTTCACCATCCCGGCCGCCCCTCTTTGGACTCACTCCAGTTTGCCAATGTTGTTGTTCAAACACAACCAGGTGGTGGCTCCTGGGCAAGGGTTCTCCATCCAAACCTCGGAGCCATAGGATGTTCTGAAAGAGGCTTTGTGTGGGTGCAGAACCTAGACATGTGGTGACCCGACCCCAAAGAGGAACTATCACTTCTCATGAGACTGCTTCCCAGGAGACCTCAATGCTATACTTCTGTCAAAACAGCTGAAGATCGTGTTTCCTTTTTAAGCAGCTGCAGGACGCTGCTGGGTTTTGTTCAGTTAATGATCAAAGAGGCCATGTAGCTTCTTTCTGCATCTACTAAGGCTAATCCCTTTGTCTCCCCCATCTTACACTCATGGCAGTGACTGAGGGTGGGAAGCAAGACTTTATGTTCAGCCAGGCTGAACTTCATCTTGTCCTCCTTGATCCCCGGAGAACCACCCCAGCCTGCTAGGCCTTTTCCGAACCTTTATCCCGACTTCTGTGGTAGTGCCTACCCCTCCTGGCTCTTATCTTCTGAAAATCTGATTAATCCGTGTACAAACTCATCCAAGTAATTTATCCATAGGTCAAACAGAAACCCATGGTGGTCTGCTCAAGACCCCCACAGCGCACTTGTTTGGTATGGCTGCTCAGCCAGTGGTGCCTCCAGGTAGGAGGAGCAGCATCCAATCTTGTCAGCAACATCATAGCATGAAAGCAAGATACATTATGTCCATGGAATTCCCACTGTCTATCAAAGTGATCAGCAGAAAGAGAAACAGAAGTGTCCAGGATTTTTCACAAACCCTGGATCCATTCCAGTCAGGCTTCAGGCCACGCCACGGTACGGAAATGGCATTGGTCGCCCTGTTTGATGACCTGCTGAGGGAGGCTGACAGGGGCAAGCGAGACCATGCGCTTGTAGTCTCAAGATTAGACTACTGTAATGCGCTCTACGTGGGGCTACCTTTGAGACTGATGCAGAAGCTTCAAATGGTGCAGAATGCGGCGGCCAGACTTCTTACTGGGGTGAGAAACCATCAACATATCTCCCCCACTCTGGCTGCCTTGCATTGGCTGCCCGTTCGTTTCCGCATTGATTTCAAAGTGCTAATGATGACATATAAAGCCCTAAACAGTTTAGGACCTCGATATCTAGCAGAACGCCTCCTCCCACCTAGATCTACTCGAATCACTCGTTCTAGCCAGGAAGGGCGGCTGAGGGGCCTAATGCCGAGGGAGGCCCGGAGAGAAAGAACAAGAAACTGGGCCTTCTCAGCAGTGGCCCCTCGCCTTTGGAACAGTCTGCCCCCAGGGATCTGTCTGGCTCCCTCGCTGGGCGTTTTTAAGAGCCAACTCAAGACCTGGCTCTTTAGGCAGGCTTTCCCTCCTGTCATCACCTGATTACTTTTCCCATCTTGAACTATATTATTACTGTTGTTTTTTATTTTATTATATTGTTTTTATTTTATCTATTATTGTTAGCCGCCCAGAGTAGACTTTGGTCTAGATGGGCGGGGTATAAACAAACAAACAAACAAACAAACAAACCAAAACCGTCTCGCAGGAGTTGGAAATAATGGGAACAACTTCCAGAACCCCAGCCCTGCTCCAAAAATGTAATGTTTCCAAGCACAGAGATAGACTGCTTTCTGATGTGGAGGACCCATTCCACTTAACTCATCCTCCTTAATGGGCACCGGGGGCTCTCCTTTTGTACGCAGGGCAGCTGCCCCCTCCCACCACCACCACCCTGCAACACTGACGATGTTACACAAGCACTCCTGTTTTCTCGTTTCCTTCTTCTTTGGCATCAAGCAGCGCCAGGAAGCTTGGCAGAACGGAGGCGGCTTCTCAGTGCCCAAAAGCTGCCTTGGGACAGCATCCAGTGAAAGACAAAAAGGGGAAGAACAGAGGCCAGCAGAGAAGAGAGAGAGAAAGAGCAAACGGGCACGTTTGGGGCTGGACCAAACCCTCCCTCCTTCCTTGGGGTGAGAAGGTGCTGATCCTGCGCTTGTTCTCTGCTGGCAGATATATACACAAGCCCTTTGCACTGGGCCTGAAGGACGCCTCGTGAGGTGCCAGCTCTCTGCTCGCTGCACGCGGCATCAGAGAGTCTGGTGTGCCAAGGCCTTTGGCAAAGAGGGCAAACCCAGCCTGCCAAGGAGAGAGGGTGTGCCAGGCACTGGCCGGGGAACATGTCCTGAGAGTGTGCCTGCCAAGCTTCGGACAAGCCCTGGCCCAGAGGCCTGCTCTCTCCACCTCCGGGCTCCTCGGCGGTAAGGCAGCCCTTTAGGGCAGTGGCTGCTCAGACCCCCAGGCACCTGCACGACACCAAGGGCCACCGTTTCTGGCCACCACAGTGGCTCTCTTTCAAAACCGCCCCCGTGGACTTCCAGGAGGGTTTGAGGTCCCTGCCAAAAGGGAGCTCATCTCCCAAAAGGCAGGAAACCAGGGCAGCTTCATCACCAACAACAAGGGCACGGAGCAGGTTTACTGGATTCCCTTGAGTTGCCACTCAGGCTCTTGAAACTCACGGCAGGTAACAGGATCCGGCCCAGTGTGAGGGAGCTGATGCAAGCAAGGCCAAGTGCCTGATGGATCAGGCCCCGACCCCTTCAAAAAGTGCTCCTCCTTAGAAGCAGAACCAGGCTGGCGGAGGGCAGAAGACGGCACGGGTGCAAAGCCACATTGGTAACGGTAGGTTCTTTAATAGCATTTAAATAAGGCTTTGAATAATTACACACACTAGAAACTAACATTCCAGAATCTCATCCTGCACGAAGAGGAGCCAAAACCAGCATTCTGCGTCCTGTACGGGGTCTCGTTCTGAACAATTACATTCAAGAAGAGGTGACCGGTGGGGAAGGGGAAAGGGAAATGCCCCCACGTTTGAGAAGTCCGTTACACCTCGCAGTGTTCAAAGTCACTGAACTTTGAACGCTTAGACCCTTCCGGTGTGAGAAAGGTGAGGGGCCAAAAAAAAAAAAAAAAAAAGTGTGTGTGTGTGTGTGTGTGTGTGTGTGTGTTGGAGGCTCGGCCAAGGACCGGCAATTCCTCTCCAAAGCTTCTCATGCTCCCCCTCCTGAGAGAGAGGAAACGTTTAGGAAAAGCAAAGCCAAACAAAGTAGGACGATCCGGCCCCCATCCTGCAGAATCGGGAAGAAACCTGTGCTGTTCTCGGCCAACCTGCTCCGAGCTGGATATGTGTTTCGTTCTTTTTTTAAAAAAAAGAGAGAGAGAGGAAGGAACAGCAAGAATGCCCAAAAGAGGGAGGTGGGAGGGTTGGGGACAAAAGAAACCACGTTTCGAGTCTGAAGTGAGCAGGAACGCTCAGAAAAACTTGTCGTCGATTCTGAAGTGAGGCCGCGTGACATCATCGGGGTTAATGAAGACCGAGATGGATTTGCCCGGGTTCTCAGTCACAAGCTGCTGGAGCTTTTTGGCTAGCCGGTCGTCCGGCTGGCCGGTATCCCCTCCGTCCGACTGCGGGGAGGGGATGCTGGTGGCGCTGCCCCTCCGCTGCAGCTCGAGCGTCAGCCGGTTGGCGGCCTTGACGTGCTCAATGGCTGTCTGCAGGTGCTCGGCGGGATCCGAGCGCACCGAGGAGAGCTTCCGGGCGTGGAGCATGACCGTCTCCTCGGAGAGGTGCTCCAGCATGTTGCACTGGGGGATGAAGTAGTTGGGGCACATCTTGTTGACCAAGCAGTGCTGGAGATCGTCAATAAGGCCCAGCAGGAAGTGGGCCGCGTAGTCCTCCTGGGCCAGGTAGTTTGCCGGCAGCCGGTCACAGGCCCAGAGCATCATGCTGCGCAAGTGATAGGGGCTAATGGCCTTGGGGCGCGAGAGCAGCTTGATGATGATGGCCTTGCAGGCCTGGTAGGCTTGCATGAGGCTGCTGGAGATGCACTTCTTGAGCTGAACTTCGCTGCGGGCGAAGGAGAGCCGCCACTCGTTGTCCTTCCGGCCTTTGTAGGAGCAGGCGGGGACCAAGTAGAACCCGCTGATGACCTCCTCCTCCGTGATCTTCCCGTCCCAGAAGTGGTTCTCCATCAGCCAGCTCTGGGCCACGGCCGGCCAGCCTTTGAAGGACACGACAGGCACGATGTCGTAGAGCATGCGGCTGCTGCCTACCCCCAGGATGATGGAGATGATGGTGCCGCTCTTCTCCACTTTCTCCACTTTGGGCATACCCCTCTGAGGCTTCTTCTGGATCTCGGAGAGGACGATGCTGATGGAGTCGTAGAACCAGTCAGCCACTTTTGTGGGGGAGAAGAAGTAGTTGGTGGCCCCGTTGATGTGGTCCACGATGGTGCAGCAGTCCTTCCACTTGCTGATGGTCCCTTCGTCAAAGAGCCGCAAGCTCAGCCACGAGTGGCACAAGGCGGAGTGGCGCATGTCCAAGGTGACGGGCTGGTTCCGGTCATGGAGCTTCAGGGCCGGCACCAGGAGGGTGAAGTCCATGTCGTAGTCCGTCCCACGGGCGTAGACGTTCAGCTCATCCAGGTCTAAGTCAACCACGCCCTCCCGGACACCCCCAGAAAGCAGCAAGTACTCGTTGGCGACCGGCAGTTTTTGGTCCAGTTTCTGCACCATGCCTGCAAAGGGTGGGAAGCGGGTGGGCAGAGAGAGAGAGAGAGAGAGAGAGAAAGGACAATTTTAGAGAAAGGCAGTTCCGTGGCACCTAGCCAGCTCCCTGCAAGGAAAGAAATACGCTGAAACCCAGACCCTTACGTGAGCAGCTGATGCTTCCACTCTGTCCTCCCACCCGAACGGCTGCCATCTTGCAAACGCCTCTCCTATGTCCCAACCCCACGGTGAAACCCGTCCTTCTGGGGCCAAAGGAAACCAAAGGGACTGGCACCATGCGGAGTGTGGCTGGAATTCAGCCAGGCAGGAAAGGAGAATGGGCGCAGATCCACAGGCACACACCCCTGGAAAGAATAGCTGTGGTGCACAAGCGAGGCCAGGGGGTGCCTGGGCATCGGGTTGTGTGTGTGTGTGTGTCCAGCACTTCAGCCGTTGTTTGCAGTTTCCTCGAAACCCTGTCACAAGATGAACAAGGAGTCTCCGGGGATCTGAAAACAACCCAAGCAACTCTCCAAGGGAGTTGAAACAAGAGAGCTAGTTTGTGACACCAAAAAGACCAGCAGGTTTCATCTAGCAGAAATCTTAGCCAGACTTCAGGAAAGCAAACCAGGAAAGCTTAGGTCAAAGAAATCCCATTGGTCGTTAAGGGCCAACACAGGAACTAAAGCTGCTGTCGCTGCCTCACACGGAGTCAGACCCTGCCAGCCCCTCCAGGCCACTGTTCCCGGCTCTGACCGGCAGTCGTGGCTCCCTAGGATCTCTGGCAGGATTCCCTCCGAGCCCTACCGGCAGAGGCCAATGACGGAACCTTCCCTATGCAGAATGGGGGCACCATCACTAGGCTAGACCCCTCCCCTCCCGGCTACCTTGCTGAAAAATGCATTCTCACATCACCACATCTTTGGGGGGACCACAGCCGTCCCGCGCATGGAGCGCCACCTAACTAGTAATGTACAATGTTAAGAAACAGTGGTATTAAAGCCACTTTAAAAGCACATCAGTAGTACGGCACACATCCCCTGCCACCACTCAAAACTCCTCTGCTGGCATTACCCCCTGAACTCTCTGGGGCCAGGATCTGTCCGTGTCTCCTGGGCAGCTTTCCAGCCAGAAATCTCTCCTGCACAACTCCCAATGCAGCCATGGCCTCTAGGCTGGAGGTAGAGAGCCCCCATCTCCTTGTGGCTATAAAGATGTCTCCCCCCCCCCACAATGTGGCCACCCCTCCCAACAACTGGACTACAGGCCCCATCAGCAGAAACCCTGCTGGAAGGATCTGTTCTCAATCATCGCCGAGTGCAGGACATGCAACCATGGACTCCAGTTACAGGAAGCCAGATTTCAGTTGAATATCAGGAAAAACTTCCTGACTGTAAGAACAGTACAACAATGGAACCCATGACCTCGGGAGGTGGTGAGCGCTCCAGCGCTGGAGGTATTCAAGAGAAACTTAAGACAACCAGCTGGCAGATCTCCTTTGATCTGGATTCCTGCCTTGAGCAGGCGTTTGGACTCGATGGCCTTAGAGGCCCCTTTCCAACTTCACTATTCTATGATTCTATGAAAGGCAGGCATGTTTGAATGCCTGTGGTGAACAAAGAGAGAAAAGGAAGTGACCAACCCATGCTTAAGGAGGGGCCTGAGCACTTTTTCCTCTGCTGGAAATAGAGCCCAATAGACCCCCCAACAGACCTTTCTGGTGCATGAGAAAGGGCCCAAGAGCCCCCGTTTTAGAGTGGAGCGGCCGTGCGTCCCTCACTTCGTAAGGGGCAAGCCCAGCAAGGGATGTACACATGGGGGGGGCGGGCGGGGGGGGTCTACTCCTCTGCCTGCGTCCCTGAAAAGCTGCTTTGCCAAGTCATCTCTAGACTTCAGCAAATGGCTTTGCTTAGTTAGCAGGTAGTCCACGGTCACCCAGGACGAGGAGGAGATCCAAAATGGCATGAGCCTGGATTCTCACATGTTCATCATGTGCTGTTCTGAAATGGTCACAGAACATCACGCTCTGGAAGGAAAGGAAAGGCAGACGGGAACGAGTGGGGGGGAAAATAAGTTCTTTGCCTCCTGCCACAGCTTTTTCCTTTTTTTAAGCGTGTTGTTAACTAAACCTGCCACTGAACGAGAGCCCTACGGGACGGCTGGAGTTATTTTTGGGGAAACTATTTTAAAACCACATGCCCAAAGAGTGTGAGGCCGGGCGCCCTTTCAGAGATGCTGTGAGGCAGTCAAAGGAGAGGGAACGTTTTGGATGAAAGATGTGTGTGTGTGTGTGTGTGTGTGAAACCTTCCCATCCTCTCCTCCGTCGCACCGTTTACTTCCACTGAAGGATCCATGAACGGGCCCTTGGCAAACGTTCCACTGATCTTTTCCTAAAACAGCAAATGCTCTTTTTAATTTTTTTTTTACTTAGCTTATTATAACAAATAATTGATGAAAAACCAGCTGGTTTTTTCTCAACATGTGCAGGTCTTTCTGTCTCCTACAGGAACGGGCACCTTGCCCCCCCAATGCCTTCTCCCATTTTGTTCCTGCACCAGGGCCGCTCCTGACGGCATCCAAAGTCACGTAGACGTGGTCCAAAGGAAGGGGCCAGGGGTGCCGTTGGGGCCCTTCTGCTTGACAGAGCAAGTACAGGCGTACCTCGGTTTACGAATTTAATACATTCTCCAGGACGTTTCGTAATGAGAAAAAATTCGCAAACTGAAACATGGTTTCCCCCATACACGGGGCGGCGCTATAAACCTCCCAGGCGCAATGCAAACTTGCTTCGTACTGTGGAAAAAAATCGTAAACCGAGGCATTATTTTCAATGGATTTTCGTTCGTAAACCAAAAATTACGTTAACCGAGGCGTTCGTAAACTGAGGTACGGGCACTGTACGGGCAAGGATCCTGCACTCCAGGCTGCAGAAGGGTTGAGAAACAGGAGTCCAGGATCTGCCCTCTGCACTGCCCAAATCATGGAATCACTCTCTTTTTCCATTCCAAAGGAAAAGGTCAGAATCGCAGGGATTCGGGGGGTTGTCATCCAGCAAGGAACTCAGTCCAAGCTCTCCTGTCCCATGTTTGGACCTCAGTCCAAGTTAAAATCCAGGAGAGCCACTAGCCTGTAAAGACTGGAAGGCTGTTTGTGGCAGTTGTCTTTTATTAGGTGCAATTAATGTTGCAATTAAAAACTATACCACTTCAGAGAAGCCAATGCTCTAGCAGGGGTCCCCAACCTTGAGCCTCCAGATGTTCTTGGACATCAACTCCCAGAAATCCTGGCCAGCAGAGGTGGTGGTGAAGGCTTCTGGGAGTTGTAGTCTAAGAACATCTGGAGGCCCAAGGTTGGGGACCCCTGCTCTAGAGCAACAGTTCCTGAATACGGGGCCTGAGACGTTCCCAGACTGCATCTCCTAGAAGCCCTTGCCAAGCACAGCCAACATTGCGCACAGGGGCTCAGGTCTCTGGCGTTTATCATCCCACAGCATCCGGAACTCTCAGTTTGGGAAAGCCCCACCCTAGACAAGGAAGCCAACCAACAGGAAACGCTGAGGAAATGCTGTTGTGTGAATAGGACCATGCTCAGGGTTGGGGATATTACCTGGAACCCTGATTCCATCTACCTGTTACTCACCCATGGGGTGGGGGTGCTGCAAAACACAAACACTTTCGCCAGAAAGCAAGGCAAGTCTTGAAAGGGATCCCAAACCATGGGGTTCGTGGTCAACAAAGCAAATCGTGCTGCTTCTATACCGTCCCATAGTGCTTAAAGCACTCTCTGGGCGGTTTACAATTTAATTATTCAGGGTAACCATTGCCCTCCCCGTGAGCTGGGCACTCATTTTTGCTGATCTTGGAAGGATGGAAGGCTGAGTGAACTTCCAACTGGCAGCCAGCATCCCATGGAACCAAACACAGACTGTAACCCCTGCCGTTTGTCCACTGTGCCACGACGCTCCCAGTCAACCCAGCTCAACCAGCGACCCCGCAGTGGGAGAGTGGGGAAGGGGGTAATGCTCAGCCTCTCACACGATGTCACTCGCTCCCCCCCCCCCCCCCCAAAGGGCAAAACTTTCCGAATTCACCCCCTGGGAATTCTAACCACCCACCAAGTGGGTGAAAATCAGTCATCCCACTTAGACTGTGCTGGCGTGTCTGGCTCCCTGAAACAGGATGGAAGCCCCTTCCCTCTTTTCCTCACAGTGATTTGAGTAGACAAATGGGGGTGGGGGGAGAGACAGAGAGAGAAAGAGAGAGAGAGAGAGAGAGGATCGCCTCTGGGACGGAACCTATGCACTCAGCACCATCTCGAACCCTGAGGCCCCTTTAACCGCTGGGGAGAATACAGGAGTCGCCTACGAGGTTTCCCCCGCTCAAGCGCCAGCCCTTGACAAAATTGCAACCCCTTAGGATTGGAAGAGAAGTGGGCTGAGGCGGAGAGAGAGCCAAGAGAGCCTTCTTTCTCCATTGAAAGAAACTGGATGCCCAAATGGCAGAACTGCAGAACGGGGAGGTCCCTCGGGGGTCACCCAGTCCTTCCCTCTGCCTGGAATCGAAAAGAGGACCCCATCCCCTCTCTCTCTCTCCGCCTCTCTGGCCTTCCCTCACTCCCACTAAAGACACTCAAGCCCCTGGGCGTTATGAAGCCCTCTCCCCCATCCCTTCCCTCCCGGAAGGCCTGCAGTGTTGGGACTGGGCAGACCCCCAAGCTCAGCTCCTGCCCCACACCGCCACCTTTGGTGCGACCTTTGGACAGAGGCTTCCCCCCCCCCCCCCCCCAAGACCTCAAAAGCTGGGAGCCTGTCGGCAGACCCGCCTGCCTGCCTCTCGCTTCAGAGCAACTGCAAGCCAAGCACCGAGAAAAGAGGATCCCCCTCCACAATGCTGAAGGTCTCAGCCAAATATGAATGTCCGCCCCCCCCCTACCCATCCCACCCCCCTCGATAAGTGTTTGGAGCCTGCCTTGCTCTCCCGGCAGCCAGAAGGAGAGATGCCAAACCCACCAGCACCCTCTGGCGGTCTCCCACGGGGAAAACACCCCGGTTTGGAGAAGGGCACAGGAACGCCACCTCCTGTTTGGATTCCCTTGTTTCAATTCACACGTTCATAGACGACCAAGCGCAGTCCCTAATTTCATTGTGCTGCATTAGAGGGTCGAGGGTCAGGCTAGGAAAGATGATTTTTAAAATGAAAACACACACACATACCTATGACTAGGAAATCTCCAGTATTAAGCGATGGGTACCTCGAAGCCAGAGGCAAAATTCCCTCAATACGTGTTCGGTTGTGGCTTTCTAAACCTTGTTAGAGCCAAAACGTTCCCTGGGGTCTGGAAGGGACATGATCCTGCTTTACATCTCAGCGAAGACCCTTGCAGATCTCTCTCTCTCTCTCTTGGGGTCCCTGTACTTAACACAAGGGCACTGAAAAGCAAAATCTTTTCAAATAGAGAACACAAACAAAATAATGAAAAGACTGCCATCTTGCTTTGATCCCAGAAAACACCTGCCCAGTTAGGTACTTTATCTTGGCATTCATTACTTTTCACAGGTAGTCCAGTTTGGTTTCTGTTTATGGTCCATCTGTGTGTTCATTTTGATGTTTTCTGTGACCTGTTCGGGAAGTTTGTGGTTGTTAGTCACCAACTCTGGGAGCAGGACTGAAAGGTGCCATAATGAACTATGAACCACCACCACCACCACCAGAGGTGCTTCGGCTGGGGAGTCTGGCGTCAGGAAACCAGTATGCCGAGAAGGTCTTTCGTCTGTGGGCTTAGCATCTCCCTCCCTGGAAAGGGCCTGCTCTCATTTTCCTGGGAGTAAACAGGGCTTCAGAGACAAGGAGGAGGAGGACACTGGGAGATGCCTACAGTCAGCCCCAAGGCTTCCACACACATCCCCAGTGTTGCTTTTCCTTCCAAGCAGCTGCTGAATAACCAAATCCTGTGGTCTGTGGCTGATGATGACCGAAACCCAAAATGAAAGAGGGGAGGCTCGGGTTGAGAGCCACAGCACCAGCGCCTGAGAGCACAGCTCCACCAGGTCAGATGCAGGCCGACAGAAAGCAGCCAGAGGAGAAGACGAGGGTCACAACGCCGGGCACCTCTCCCTCCATCCCAGGACGTTCCACGGCCAGCCTGGTCAACAACCCGGAAGGCCTTGGAAGCTCCCTTCTTGTGATACTTCTGTAGCCTGAAAAAAAAGAGACGTTAACTGCCGTTCCCTGTGAGCAGTTAGTCTTGGCACCGGGGGTGGTGGCTCCTGTTGAGAGAGCTCTCCTGGGGCGCTCGGGGAGGTTGCGGTCCCATCCAGACCTCATCCCTGCAGTGAGCCATCGGTCTGGCTCAGAAAACAATCTGAGATGGGCAAAGGGTGCCTGAAGCGTTGGCATCCAGTGCCGCCTGGTGTAGACGGCGGACTCCCTCCTTCTCTCTAGCCGCATCGGAATGGCCACGTTAACTATTAAATACAAGTAAAACTGCATGGCTGTGAATTATTGGCAGGAAAGGTAGAAGTATTAATGGGTCACGCATTTCGTAGTTGGAGGTCTGGCCAAGGTGGCCCGGGCGACTCATCTCTTGCCCACCAACTAGTGTGCCCAGTTGAGAGCGTGTTCTCTCAGGCAGGGGAGAGTGTCACTCCACACCGCTCACCCCCTGAAACCTGGAACTGTAGAAAACCTTAATTTCCCCTTACGATCCACCTACCATGGCTGGGCTTCCCTGAAGTCCCCTTCAAGCATGAGGAGAGGGCACCCTCTGCTCACCGTTAAGAGGTCTGCCATGCTCCCGTCTGCTGCCCCTTCCTCCTTCCGCCTCTTTCCTCCATGCAGCGGCTACCCACCACTGTGCTCCGCCACGCCACTGTTCTGGGCCCAATTACGCTGGCACAACGGCCACCCACCGTGGGCCATCTGCTGCCTCCATCGGCCTGCCACGGCTAGCCAGGGTCTTTGCCCACTCCCCAGGGTGACCGGTCCTCCGCTTCCCAATGCTGCCGGCCTTCCCACGGGCCAGGGTTCCATCCGTCTGCCTGTGACAGTCCTTTCCTAAGACCCAGGCCCTGCTGGCTGTTGGTGGGCACTCTTGCAGTTTGGCCCAATCCCGGGGAAATCCTTTGAAACTCTTTCACCTGTTGGCGGTCCTTTCCAGTGGAAAATAACGAGTCTCTACTATCCACATGGGCTGTAACGGAGATCTGGAGAGGCCAAGTTTTTAAAATTCCGAATCCAAAGAGCTGTAATTCCGAATTCTGAATTCCAAGTCCAATTTTTGGCGCTACTGTGCACTCCTAGTTTCAAGCCTTTTCCTGAGCCCATGAACAAGGAAACCCCATCATCCCACAGGTGCCTCTTTTAAAAAAAAGAGGAAGCAGGATTCCATGCCGGGAACGGCCACCAGAGGGCAGGCTTCCCCAGGGAACCAAAGCTCCCCTTGCAGCCAGGAAAGAGGGCGGGGGGGGGGGCTTTTGCACCCTGAAAGTCGAGCATTTAAAAACAAGCCCTCAAAAGCAAAGCACATTGGCATTTCCTAAAGGTACACCATGCAGCTATGGTGTAAGATTTGCAGCCACATGCATTCCTCCCATTACCAATGCTATATCTGCCCATGGGCCAGAGACACCCACTGGCCCTGCCCAATATTTAAAAGAGAGCAACAGAGCCTGCCTGGAGACTTGCACTAATCCAGGATCAGGTGTCACAGGGAGGGAGAGGGGGCGGAAAGAAGGCCGCAGCTTGCTCCGAGGCACGGGAGAGGAGCACAGGGTTTGCATTCCCTACATCCCCAATGACTTTCTGCTTTGCTTTGGAGCAGGGGTCTCCAAGCGTTTGAGCATGAGGGCCACATTGTATATTTTCAACATTTCTGAGGGCTGAAGGAACATGTGCATGCGCTCATGCGCAGCCCCCACCCACCCAGACTCCTGACCCCCCCTTTCACCCACGCGCCCATGGGCTGAACGGAACAGGCCAGATAAAACAGCAAGGCAGGCCAGATGCGGCCCACGGGCCATAGTTTGGAGACCCCTGCTTTGGAGTCTAAGGGGAGTCCCCCACCCCATGGAGGCGTCTGACCAGCTGTTGGGACTGGCAAAGCCGGCTGGCAGCAAAGGCCCTCCAAGGACTGAGAGGGAGGGAGGGAGGTGATGCCGTGGCATGGTCTGCAGGAAAAGCAGGCGCCCTTCACCCCGGTGAACTACTGCCTTCCTCTTTTGTCAATGTACCAAAACTGGCATATTGTTTATTATTCTGAGGTGTGTGTGTAGGGGGGGAGCAGAGGTCACATCACCCTCCAGACTCTACACAGCTACTTCCATGAAGCCTGATCCACAGAGCCCACAGTGAACTCTGAGACTCTGGAACTCCCTGCCACTGGAAGCCAGGCTGGTTTTCATCTTTGCTGTCCTTCCACACGCAGGCAGAGACCTTTCTCTTCAGGCAGGCTTTTCCTTAGTAACTGGCAGTCTGAGAGGGGTTTTGTGCTTTGTTGCTTATAAATGTGTTTTTAGTGTTGATTTTATTTACCATTTTTAATACGATACTTGTTTAATTCTTTTTTAAATATTTGTACACTTACTAGTTTTAGCTTTATATATTGTCTTTTTAATGCTGTGAGTCACCTTGGGTGTCCTTTTGAGGAGAAAGGCGGGCTAAAAACATTTTAAATCAAAAATAATAATAAATGAAAAGCAGCCCAGCACCATCGGGACGGCCATGCAAGCAAATGGCGCAGTGAGCAGACAAACGAGCTCCTCTCCCAGTCTAAGTCCGTTAGTACTCAGGTGATTTAGTTTCCCTGGTTTCAGTGCAGCTGAGAGGGCTGGAGATCCCAGGTCCTTCTCTGGTGCTCTGACTCCAGGCACCTTCAAAAAACCAGATCCTCCCCAGATACTACGATACCTGTGTTTCACATTTGCAACCCAATAGGCTCAGGGACCCGTTTTTCAAAGTCCTGGTTCCTGGAAGGGACTGGAAGGCTGACAACCTCTGGATGCACAACACAACTGGAGTACTCCGTTCCCACCTGGAGGGGAGACAGGACAGCCTGGAAAACCCCATGCCACCTGTTTGTCACAGGCCTTGCTTCTCCGGGTTGCTATGCCGAAAGAGGCAAAGACAATGGTTACCACCAGGAATCCTGTCTTCTTGGTCATGGCCCCCACCGGATGGAAGAGGCTCCGGGTAGATGTTTGCCAGGCCTCCTCCCTCCCTCCCTTTCAGAGGATGCTTAAGGCACTTCTCTTTTGAGAAGCTAATAAGGGCATCATCCCTTAAGTTAGTAGTAGGCATCCTTCAGTCTCGAGAGACGACGGGAACGTGCTCTGAATAGAGGACTTGGAACAGCGTCTAGTGTGGCTGAGAAGGCCAATTCGAGAGAGACAATCCCTTCCACACTGAAGAAAAATACAGTCTGTCCCCTGTCCGGCTCCCTGATTTTGCTGCTTTTTGCCTCGGTCTGCTGGACAAGTGTCTCTTCAAAATGGGAGAGGCCATGCTGCACCGCCTGCCTCCAGGCTGAACTCTTAGAGGTCAAGGTTTCCCATCTGTTGAGGTCCATTCCTAAGGCCTTCAGATCCCGCTTGCAGATGTCCTTGTATCGCAGCTGGGGTCTCCCTCTGGGGCGATTTCCCTGCACTCATTCTCCATACAGGAGATCTTTTGGAATCCGACCATCAGCCGTTCTCACGACATGTCCAAGCCAACGTAGACGTCACTCTTTCAGTAATGTATACACCCTTAAGTTACCTCTACTTGTATTCTCAGAGTCCATCACCATTTGGGGTGTTGCGTAGTTATTGTATCTGTATGCTTAGGATGGTCTTTCGTTGATTTGTTGGGTGGTCGGGGTTACTGCTTTTTTATCTTGTTATAAACCAGAGTAGTGTTTCACATCAAGTCAGCAGTCTATAAATAAACAAAATCAATCACAGAATCCTAGAATAATGCAGTTGGAAGGGGCCTCTAAGGCCACTGAGTCCAACCCCTTGCTCAAGGCAGGAAATCCAAGTCAAAGCAGATCTGACAATTAGTGGTCCAGTTTTCACTTGAATGCCTCCAGCGTTGGAGCCCTCACCACCTCCCGAGGCCATCGGCTCCATTGCCGTTCTGCTCTAACAGTTAGGAAGTTTTTCCTGATAGTCAACTAAAATCCTTCCTTCCCTCCCCTGACTGGAGCCACCCAGCTCTCAAACGTTTGCAAAGCTGTATGCATCACAACACCTAACAGGTGCATGAGCCACCTGTGGGGACCATTCACACAAACAAGCAAAGATACTTGGGGTTTTGGCCAAGGAAGCTCTTTCTATGGCAGCCTTTCCTAGGGTAGCATGTTCACACCTGTCTTCACACACCGGTCTAGGGATCTGGGGTACTCTGAGGCAGAGGAACAGCTTCATCAGCTGTAGATGTTGGCCTGCCAGCGGGTGATGACTTTACAATTCTGCCCTTTTGGGAAGCTGACGGGGCTGCTGCGGGATGGCTGTCCCACAAACACAACTCCCGGTCTTGGCCCCCGTGACTCAGCGGCTGCTATTTTAATGGGAGCTTTCATGGGCAAGCTTGTTTCATCATGAATTTGTTTCACCACCACTTAACGCAGATGCACGGAACCTGGTCTTGGGCTGGTTAAGGCTGGGTTACTTGAGATGCAGAGACTCAGCTCCTGTCAAGGCCTAGCCTGGATCGCTCCCAACAGATCAGATTAACCGTGCGTAGCCTTGGTTGGATTGCCTGTTTTGTTTTGTTTTTTTAAGAGGGGGCAAAATAATTCCCATATTTTTAAGACGGGAATGTGAAGAAATCTTAATGAAATCTCCCATTCTTGGTGACACCGCTGTGTCCTCGCACCAACCCTTTTTGGGATCTTTTTTGCTGTCATGCTGAAGCAGGCCTTTGGAACTGCAACAGAAGGTGTCTATCTCCAGACTACATCAGACGGAAAGCTCTTTAATCTCTCTAGATTGAGAGCGAAGACCAAAGTCCAACTGCAATGCATGCGGGACTTCCTCTTCGCCGATGATGCAGCCGTTGTTGCCCATTCTGCTGAAGACCTCCAACAACACATGAATCGTTTTAGCAAGGCCTGCCAAGACTTTGGACTAACAATCAGCCTGAAGAAAACACAAGTCATGGGCCAGGGCGTGGACTCACCTCCCTCTATTACCATCTCCACACAAGAATTGGAGGTTGTTCATGACTTTGTGTACCTTGGCTCAACGATCTCTGACACTCTCTCTCTAGATGTCGAGCTAGATAAACACATTGGCAAAGCAGCTACCATGTTCTCTAGACTCACAAAGAGAGTATGGCTTAATAAGAAGCTGACGGCATATACCAAGATCCAGGTCTATAGAGCCTGTGTCCTGAGCACACTCCTGTACTGCAGTGAGTCCTGGACCCTTTGTGCACGGCAGGAGAGGAAGCTGAACACATTCCATATGCGTTGTCTCCGATGCATTTTTGGGATCACCTGGCAGGACAAAGTTCCAAATAGAGTAGTCCTAGAACGAGCTGGAATTTTTAGCATGTATACATTACTGAAACAGCGACGTCTACGTTGGCTCGGACATGTCGTGAGAATGGCTGATGGTTGGATTCCAAAAGATCTCCTGTATGGAGAATTAATGCAGGGAAATCGCCCTAGAGGGAGATCACAGCTGCAATCCAAGGATATCTGCAAGCGGGATCTGAAGGCCTTAGGAATGGACAACAGATGGGAAACCTTGACCTCTTGAGCGTTCAGCCTGGAGGCAGGCGTTGCATCACGGCCTCTCTCAATTTGAAGAGACCCTTGTCCAGCAGACCGAGGCAAAGAGGCAGTCACGGAAGCAGCCAAATCAGGGAGCTGGACAGGGGACAGATTGTATTTGTCTTCAGTGTGGAAGGGATTGTCACTCTCGAATTGGCCTTCTCAGCCACACTAGATGCTGTTCCAAGACCTCCATACAGAGCACGTTACCATAGTCTCTCGAGACTGAAGGATGCCTACTACTACTTTGTTAATAGCTGAGAGATTTCTTGCCTCCAGCACGATAATGAGACAAGGATGTTTTTTTAAATCCCTTCAAAGTTTGTGCAATCTGCACAGCATGTCTCTAATTAAAACTGACGTCTTGTGAAGCTAAGAAGACGCGAACACAACAAATCTAGCACATAAGGTTGGTCAAATGCATACAAACATCCTGGCAGATGCTTCTGCTTTTCATAAGTTAATGCAAGTCAGCAACTGCTATCGTAGTTTTGTGCAACTTGTACTGTTTTAGTTATCTGAGCAAAATCGTTTTCACGAATGCAAAACTCTGAGACCAAAACCAAGAGAGCATATCTAGCAAGGCTTGTTTGATTGCGTTATCTCTTTTTCAAAGAACAGGTGTATGTGAACACAGATACCTGAGAGAAAGCTAACACAAACAGCTGGCTCAGCTCCAACGTCCCGGAGCTCCTTTGCAGAAGAAAAGGAGAGGCCTGGCAAGGCGCAGTCTGACCTCCAACCCCAGTGGAGCCTGGGTTGCGCCCAAAGCCACCCTGATCAGCGTTCCAGATTCACGGGCCAACATACAGTCACCAGGCCTGGCATCCTCCTCGTCGCTTTGGCCAACCCCGAGGGACCTTCCTGGAACCCGTGCCAGGCCTGCGGCTTTCCCCTGCCAAGGCCAGTGGCCAAGGGGGGAAATCCCAAAGCATCAAGGCTTGCAGTTAAGGGTGAAGGAAGGAGGGAGAACTCTCTAAGAGGAGGCAGAAGGGACACACTCTGACCTGCCCACCTTCAAGGAAGGAAGGAGGGGATGCTGGAAGGAAGGAAGGAAGGAAGGAAGGAAGGAAGGAAGGAAGGAAGGAAGGAAGGAAGGAAGGAAGGAAGGAAGGAAGGAAGGAAGGAAGGAAGGAAGGAAGGAAGGAAGGAAGGAAGGAAGGAAGGAAGGAAGGAAGGAAGGAAGGAATTTATCTCCAAGGTATTTCCAACCAGCATGCCATGTCAGTCTTTTCAGTTTGTACGTCAAAAATAAACACCAAAGCATTGAGGCTTCTCCTCAGAGACTAAGTAATCTGTTCTAGTCTGAGCTTTTGTGGCTCACAATCTGAGCTGGAGAAAAGGATGTGAAACACCCCCCCCCCAAAAAAAGGTCATGCTGAAACAGATCACTGAGTCCCACAGGCACCCCAAAAGTCTTTTGCCCTCCTCTTCAGGGGGACGTCTCAACAGGGGACCAGTGAAGAAGCATCCCTCGGACAGGGTGAAGAGGTGCCACCTGTTCATCATCCAGAAGTCTCTGAGCAGTCACACCAGGTCCTGATCCTTGCACCTTCCTCACACTGGAACCAGAGAATGACACGAGCCACCTCTTAAACTTTGACTTTCCTGAAACTGCCTCCAACCCCCAAGAGCCAGGAGCCGCTGTGATCCAACCAGGTTGCATTCAACCTCGCCTTGCCAAAGAGCCATGGAAGCAATTTCAAAGTGGGGGCCGTGCACATGCGCACACACACACACACACGCTCACCGTTGTCCTTTGCTGCCATGCTGAGTAAGGTGAGTCTTCTCCCTGCCACTGTGTGCCCACCCAGGCTGTTTGTGGCCCAATTCAAAAGGGTGGGCGGGCCGCTGTGCCATTTGCAGGAGGAGAAGGGTCCCCAAGAGCTGCTGCCAGTGCCACACCTCTCCAAGGTCAGGGACAGGCACCCCTAAAACTGAGCACCTGGAAAAGCAGGTGATGCTCAACCCATCCTACCTAGCAGTCAACCCTGAATGACCTGGGAACACATGAGGCCCATCTGCCTCCCCCTCCCTGCCCCCCCCCCGCCTCGAGAAAGAACTTAAAAGGAACGAAACCTGAACATTTTCCCTGCGCACCCCTCTAGTGCAGCCTCTCCTTGATGGCATGTTTTTAAGCAGAGGTTGGATAGCCATCTCCCCGGGATGCTTGGGGGAGAGGAGCGGGGTCTCTCCGGAGCATAAAAAGGACTGTGCACCCCTTTTGGCATCTCCTGGCCAAGGACAGCACCCGGACAGCTGGCCCTTCCGCCCCCAAAGCACCAGAGGATTGCTTCTGAGACAAACGGAGGAGGAAGGGGGTTGCTTTAGCTGTGGGGTCCCTAGGGTGGGTCTAGATAGCCCCGGGAGCCCCTTTCTGCTCTACTTTTATGGCTTTGTATTGACAGTGAATACGAGAAGGGGTTCCCGGCTGCCTGCTTGTCCTTGTTGCTTTCTCCTCGGCTCGAGTCCCTGCGACCGAGGGTGCTTCCTGGGTGCTGTTAAAGCAGCAGCCAGGCTTTGAACCCCACCCAGGCGGCTTTGCCGAGGGAACAGCAGGTCCCCAGAGGGTTGGGCGAGAAGTGGGGAGCCATGGCTCTGAGCTCCTTCCAAGCACCCCCCACTCCCACCGTGGCTTCTGCACTGGCCAAGGCACCGCTCGCTCTCTCTCTCTCTCTCATTTCGCATTCTGGGCAACCAACGTGCCCACAGCATTATTCCCTGGACAGTTTTCTGCTCTGTCGTTCCGTCCCCGTCGTGCCAGCGCCTTTCTGTTCCTGTTCGGTGGGCGCACGGCCGGCTGTGTTTCTCTTCCCTGCAACCGGCTGCCTCGTCCAGCCAGCCTCACCCAGGTCTCTCCCCTCCAGGATTATTTAAAGCGACCCTGGCTTCTAGCCTCCCCTTGTGGATTTGGAAAGGTGCCCTGCCAGCTCTCCACCCACCAACGCCCCTCTCCTCCTCCTTCTGACAAGCTTTCTCAGCCTAGCTCAGAAACAGTAATATTTTTTTTTGGGAGCTAAAACTCCCCAAAAGCCGCAACTGGCATGGATTCTGGGATCTGTAGCCCCAAAGGGTCTACATTTCCCACCTCTGTTGCTCAACGGCAGCCAGCTGACCTGGACTTTAGAGCTCCCAGGATTTCAGGGGGTGGGGCCGTGCCTTGGAGACATCTGGGGCAAAAGACAGCTAGCACCCTTGATTTTTAGGGCAAGCTCGCTTTACGCAGTGGTACTCGGCTGTCGTTCGGGGCCATCAAGTTGCCTCCGACCCATGGTGGTCCTAGAAATGAATGATGCTCTGTCCTTTGTGGCAAATATTTACACATTTATGCATACCCCCCCAAAAAACCAAGAGATTGTTGATAGTGTAGCATTTTACACCTGGCAATGACCTTTAAGACTCCTGTTAATATTCAGTTCCCCTCCCAGGAAGCACTGTTCTGTAAACAATGGCAAGATTGGGGGCTGTGTTAATCCCAGGCTTTAGACAACAAGCAGGAACAAGTATCTCTAATCACCAATGAGGCTTCAGAGGTGGGTTGCTTAGTTTGTAAGGAAGGAAATACAGCAGGAAATTACAGCAGATACAATACAGTATTTTACATTCGATAGTGGCCTAAGAAACCCTGGCTTATATTGAGTCCATTAAGATGGGTTTTAAACACATGTATATATTTTCTCTCACCGGTCTCTCTCTGGATTCTAGTTCTGTAATTTTTCTTCTCCTGTCCTTTCTTCAAGGAAGGGGGGAAAAAATTTCCAAGGCAGCTTGTGACAATGCACCGTGTCTTGGATCTTGGAGCTGAGAATCCCCAACAAATTTAGTCTCTGGAGACCTCAGCCAGGATCAAAAAATCACAGAGATGGAAAGGACCCCAAGGATCATCCTCTTTAATCCCTTGACAGTGTGGGAGATCCACAGCTAAAGCACCCTTGAGAGCTGCCACCCAACCATGGTCTGACAGCCTCCAACAAAAGAGCAGAGCTTGAATCCATCTACATGGATCCTCCCTTCAGGAGCTGCAGAAGAGAAGCTTCCTCCGCTTTGCCACAAGACAGCTTCTCAAATATTTGAAAACAGCTATCAGGCCACCTCTCCGCCTTCTCCCTTCCAGGGTGATAGACTCAACCCCCTGAGCCCTTCCTCCTGGGACCTGTTTAAACAGATCCTTTGCCACCATCTCTGGCTTCAGAGACGGAGCGGCTTGGCATAACTCCCCTTGGCTGCTGCAGACGGCATTCTTCAGGAATTTCTGGCTGCACCCTCGGCTCGGGCGCAAGGTCAGGTGTCTGCATGTGCAGGAAGAAGGGAGGAGCTGGGCAAGGAACACAAAGCTTGTGTGTATCTCATGCCTGTGAGAGGCACACATTTCTTCTGCCTCTCTTTGCCTTGTAAATGCACATGCATGCAGACCCATGCACCACTCCCCTTTCCCTTTTCTCACACCTGGAGGGTAAACAAAGCACACACACACACACCCAAAGCAGCCCTTGGAAATGCCGCTTAGCCCAGCCTACAAAACATACACCCCACTGCACCACCGCTTGCCCGCCAGGGCAAAGCGAAGCCTCCTTAAACTCATTAGAACAGATTTCCCCGTGACTAACGAGGACAACAGGATTAGGGTCGAAGCTGAGAAGGGAAGGCGCAACACCGGACAATGTGTGCCTTTGTAGCAGGATTGAGGCCGTAAGCCTTTAAACCAGAACCAAGAAAGAGTGAGCAAGAGAGACGGGCGGCCACAAAGGGTGCTCAGGGCCAGATGCCACTGAGTGCTGAGGATGCCAGGTGGGTGTTTGCTTCTCTTGCCAGGCCTCCCGGCCGGGAGACTCCCTCCCAGAACAATAAAAGGGCTCTTTACTGAAATGCCTGGCAGAGCACATGACGAGAGCATGAGAGAACGCAGAGAAAGAGAGAGAGAGAGAGAGAGAGAGAATGAGAGTCACAGGATCCACTCTGCAGAAACTCTGACTTTTAGAGGTGCTTTGAACACAACACTCTCCAGTCCGAGCCACAAAGCTCAGGAGGTAACCTAGACCCCTTATGCTCAGTCCAACACACCTTGCCAGACTGTTGTGAGCATAACTCCCTCTGCTCTCTGAAAGGAGGAATAAAAGGTTTTATGCCAGAGACAAGAAGGTGAGTGGTGGCATGTTAAAAATCCGTGGCCTGCAACCCCTTTTGGCTGTTGCACCAAAAGAAGTGGGTGGCTGCTGTCCATGAATATCTGTGTCAAAACAAAATGCATTGGCCGCCTTTCAGGTGTCTTTGCTGAGTCTGCTGCCGCGGGCTAACATGGTTGCCCCTCTGCAATATTCTTTCCTGCCATCCCCACCCGCTCACCTCCATACCCGGACTACCTACCCCCAGCCAACCGACTTGAAGGACATGATTTCAAAAGGCCCATTCTGGAGTGCACAGTTTTCGGAGTCCTTTCAGGCAGGAAAGTGACAAACTGAGCCGCGTGGTGCAACAGTTGAACTGCAGTACTGCAGTAAAAACTCTGCTCACCAGCTGAACTTCAATCCCAACTGACTCAGATAGCAGGCTAGAGGTCGACTCAGCCTTTCATCCTTCCGAAGTTGGTAATTTGAGTACCCCGCTCATGGGGTGTGGGGGAGGGTCAATGTGTAGCCTGCATAATTAAATTGTAAACTGCTCAGAGAGTGCTTTAAGTGCTACGGGTGGCGTACAAGCCGTAGGTTTTGCTTTGCTTCACTTTCGCTTTAAATAAACCCAAGCCTCTGTAAAGCTATTTAAACCCATGCTATGGCGAAACAAGTGGCATCTCAGTCCATGAGGATAAAGCTAGCCGGGCTGGGAAACCCCCGAGTCCAAGCCAGCCAAGATGCCCTCTTCTGCCAAAGGCTAAGATGTTCGTAGGCCTCCTTCCATCTCAAGAGACGATGGTAACGTGCTCTGAAGAGAGGTCTTGGAACAGCGTCTAGTATTCCTGAGAAGACCAATTCGAGAGTGACCGTCCCTTCCACACTGAAGACAAATACTAAGATGTGATGCTGCAGAAATACCCACCCAGGGCAGAAAGTGTCACCCCTGGCCCGGCCCGGCTTGCGTATTCTGCATCAGAATTTTAACTGCCCTGCACACACTTGCTGGAATGCACATGTGCGCACAGTCACACGTGTCTTGGTGAGAGAAGGGATCCCCCTTCACAGATGCACACCCTGCGTCCCCTTCTGCTCTTGGAGTTCCTGTGCACAAATGAACGAAAGGAAGGAAAGAAGGAAGGAAGGAAGGAGGGAGGGAGGGAGGGGCAGGCACTTTGTCACACACAACACAACTGGCACTTAACACCCACTTCACTTCACGTCAGCACCAGGGCTGGCCGGCTGGCCTGGCCCATTGCCCCGAGCAGGGCTTTATCTGCAGCCGGAAGGAGGAGGGGAAACTGAGGATGTGCCTGGTGAGTAGGTGCAAGGGGTGTGTGTGGATGCACGCGCTCTCTCTTCAGTGGGGCAGGAGTTAAGCTCTAACCTGCTCGCTGTGCCATCATGCTCGGCGTGTGTGGGGGGGGTGGCGTTTCTGAGACAAACCAATGGCTCCCAGCCCCCCCCCCCCCCGGCACAGTAACCAAAGGGCCAGGCTGGGAAGGGGGAACCTCCGCCCTTGCTGGACGATGACCCCAAACAAGGTGGCATGGAGGACCTTCCCCACCAGAGATTCCAGGCGGGATCTCTCAGTCGCTCTCCACCGCCGGCCATCGCTGCTCACTGACCTCCACCGCTACAGAGCTTTGGGGGGGGGGGAGAGAGCGCCACGTAGGCCCACCCCACCCCCCAAAGGGTGCATCCATAGGTTCAAGAGAAGCAGGTGGAAGCCATGAACTGGAGCTGAAGCTTGCCGAGCGAGAACTCTCGGGCGAGAAGGACTTCTGGGGATGTGAAACCTGGCCGTCCTTCCGGCCCCCTTTGCCCCCATGCCACTTTTCCTCCTCTCTTTCTGAAAGGTAATCAGGGAGGGGGCACAAGGTGGGGGGGCACAGAGCCCTTCCTGAACGTCTCCTGCTTTGCCTTCCACCGCCTGCTGCTTGCACAGCCCCCTCCAAACCTAAACATGCCAGAAACAGCTTGTGCCCATCTCTCCCCATGGACGCTGGCGTACAGGCGCACACCTGTCCTTCCACCTGCGCAGCCACCAGGAGAGCAAGAGAGGAGGAACACACGGCAGGTGCCAGGAGAAATGCTTTTCAAGCCGTTTTCCATCTTTCTTCAGCAGAAAGGATCAGGCGGAAAGCTGGGGGGGGGGGAGGAACCAAGTTGTGAGCCGCAAGTGTGGAAACGGAGATAAATATAGCCATTCCATCTGTACACAGAGACAGGAAGGAGCCCTTCCACCTTCCCTCACCCACAACTGGAAAACCCTGGAAGCTCTTCCCTTTCCCAGGGTGGGAATGGTAGGGGGGGGGAGCATTAAAATAGGGGGTGCAGAATCCTGCCTGGAGGGAGCCACGTTTGCACCCATCCCCAGGCCCTACAAGCTGGGGGGGGGGGGAGAGGGAGGCCAGCGGGACCTAAAGCTAAATCTAAATAAAATGACAGCGATGCATTCTGCAAATAAACCTATTTTCACATGCCATTCTTTACATTAAAATCCTTTTAAACTCTTCTTCCCAAGAATGAGGGGAGGCCCTCGCAAGACGAAACAGCCCGGGTCTCATCTGCCCCTCACTGTCGGCTTCACTCCTTTTTCTTTTTAAAAGCATTCGATTGGGGCCTAGCACTCACTCTCGAGATGAGCCCCACGAGAGAGAGAGAGAGAGAGGGTTCTCTCCTCCATCGCATCGGAATGACCATCGGCCCTTGACCGCTTGGGACAACACAGCCGGCCGGGTGGGGGTGGATGCGACACGGTCCCCGGGGACCCGACCAAGGTGGCTCTTGGGTACCCGACAGACTACCCAGCCACGCAGTCCAAAGGGCTGAGTCGAGTTCCTAAATCTTCAAGAGCTCACGGTTGTTATTTTGCAATAAAGAGAAGATGCTCTTGACCATGTGCAAAGGGCTACCCAGGCAAGGAAGCCAAGCCTCTGCTCCACCAGCCCTGCTCTTCCGCCTTTGCTTTGTTCAAGTAGCAGGGGAGAGAAGTTCCGCCTGGCAGAACTTGAATTAGGGCCAGGGCTGAAGCTCCCTCCTTTTGCAGCTGCAGCCATAAAACTGGGGGGAAGACCAAGGCCGGCCGGTCCTGGGAGCTGCCTTGGACTTTGAAAAACAGCCTTGGCGGCTCCAGCTCGCCTTCCTTTGGCACCCAAGGGGCCCGAGCCGCCCAGTTTGCAGGGCCGCCTGCAAGCACCAAGGGCTGGGTGCAACTCCTTCCCGCGGCTCTCTGGAAGGGTTCCAACTGGATTAAAATAAAGGGAGTTCTCTAATCAAGTTCTTATGAACAGAAGCTAAAAGAACGCGCAGCTGGCGGGAGATGGGGAACAGCAGGTGGGGGGGGGAGAGCGCTGACGGAGAGGGCTTCCAAATCAACCGTTTAATTTATTTTACTGTCTTTATTTTATTATGCCATTCTGCCTTACTACTACTATCCCCCCCCCCCCTTAATGGCTGAATTCATCTTGAGAAAGGGGACTGCATTCTGCATGTAGACACTAGCAACAGGTGCTACCGTTGGATTACTGTAATGGGCTCACCCTGGGGCTGCCTTTGAAGACAGTTCAGAGGATTCACCTGCAAGATACCAACCCTGAAAGAATGGCATCCAGTCGGCCTTGGCCTTGCGCCTCTGCGGCTGCTCAACAGACTGTCTTCTAGCCAAAGCATCTTGGTCTCTTCCCAGGGGAACCCGCCCGCCCGTCTTTTAAGTTAAGACTATCTTGTCATCACGCTTGGTATGGAGGGGCACGGCAGTTGACTGCTAGGGAGAAAAAAACGCTACTTTCACACTGGGACCTCTCCCATAACTCTTTTTTCCTTTTAAGTAAAGGTTTCCCCCACTTTTTAAAGTAAACATTTTTAACTGATTGGCAATTGACAGTGTTGCCGTCTCTTGGTTATTCATTCATTCATTATTACAGCATTTTTATCTTGCTTTTCTTTGAAAGGATCTTGAAAACAGCTTCCAAACAAACAAATACAGTACAGAACCTAAGAATTCATGAAACCGTAAGAGCAATCACAAATCATCAAAACCGTTCATCAAAAGCCAGCAGTAACTGGCCTGAGTTTTAGTCTTCGTTTTAGATTTTAATGCTGTTCACTGTTTTCAGTTATTGTCTGAACTGACGCTACTTTGCGTGTCTGTCTAGCTCAGCAGAAAGACAAGCAAAAAAAACACACAACAACATGCCGTTCAGCAGCAAAGGCCTGTTGCCAAGCAGAGATGTGCAGCGATGGGAGAGTTTTGGAGCCCAGGTCCCAGAATCCCCCAGGCGGCAAAACCAGAACTCAGCACACATCGCTATAGCTGCAGCCTTACCCTGGAACCTGCTTCAAGTTCCGTACTCCAAAATCCCCAGGCAGGGTGATGCACGATTACCTAAATGGCATTTTTCATTAATCTTAAAGGCACACCGACAGGAACTGTTCTGCTGAGTCTACTGGAGACCCAGTCCCTTCTGTGCGTGTTTGGTGCGGCAACATTAACACTCTTGCCACAACCACACAAACATTACAGCTTCAACATTCAGCCTCCCCCCACAAAAAAAACCCAACACACACAGTTTTGTAGAGAACCTGAAAGCTTGCATATTTTTGCGACTTTTTCATGGGCTTCTTTCACACAAGGTATTTATTGCACAGCTATGAATTTGGGAATCCACGCGTCTGCCAGGCCCCTGATTTCTAAAGGATGGTGGTTCAAGGTTTGATGCAGGGGAAGGCCTGGTCCGGCGGCCTCCACACCCTTTTGTGAAAGGCAAGTGTGTGCATTGCCTTTCGGCCGGCTGGCACAACCCTGGGCCAAGGGACACTCTGGTGTTCCCACAAATCGCCTTCCTGGCCAGCAGCGAACAGATACTCGGGGAGGTGCCGAAGCCCCGGGTTTCGCTGACTCACCCAGGACAACCGAGGCCACAGCTGTTTCAGCTTCATGACCCGGAAAACCAACTTGTCTACAGCAATTGCACACAAAGGGGACTGGGTCGCGGTGCCAGTCTCCGGCCCCGGGTGCCCAACGGAGAGAATCAGCATTTACACTCTGGGCAGCAAAGGGGAAGTAATACAGAGACACTGTTGATTTCCTGTGAAGCCACAGGCAAATTCCGTGCTCCTGGAAAGCAGCGGCGGCAACGGCAACAACCGTGGGCTTGCCTAGGGATGGCGAGGGGGCAGGCTGGGGCCTGAAGTGCCACGTGGGAAGCTGGTTTAATTAGGTGGAGCTGGGGGTCAGGGTGAGACCCGAAAGGGCAGGGCTGGGAGGGGTCGCATGAGGGATACCCAAGCGCTCTCTCTGGGCAGGCACCCCGTGGGGATTCCACAGGAGTCAGCCACCCTCAAGCTCGTGGTCCTCTGCCCCGCTGTGCCTTCTGGCTACACAACTTTACAACATGCCTTCTCTGTCAAGGAATCCACACTAATGGCTGCCAATTCCATGACCCGCACAAGAAGAGCGAGAGGCAGCTAAGGCTGCGCTGTGAGAAAAGTCTTGCTCCCTCGGGGGTCTTCGCTCCACCACCAAAGATGACCAGGGCTCTAACTTGAGAGCGGACGGACCATCAAGCCATGGCGGCAAGACTAAGTGACCAGCCACACCCTCCTCCTCGGTCCCGTCTCATAAGGACCCCCGAAGCGCCTCGGAAGCCTCAGACCGGGAGAGCCGCTTGGAACCCCGGGTGGCTTTCCAGCCCTTGGAGCCCTCCGGTGGCATCAGAACACAAGTCCCATCTGCCGCCGCCAAGGGTCTTTCTGGATGGGAATTGTAGTCCGATGGGGCTGGAGAAAGGGACGCCCCTCCCTGAAGACGGGAGGTCGGTGACATGACAGAGAAGCAGCGTGACCCAACAGCGCTGTTCAAAGCGAGGGTGCTTTCGGCACTGCCAGGCCACCAACCGGCTTCAGGCAGGCTCAAGCACTGGAGCAAAGCGGCTGGGCCCCCAATTCAGCCCCAGAAGAGTGGAGCAGCCTCAGAGGTGACATGGACGCCTATCAGGGCAGTGGCAAGGGGTCTTCCTATCGGGGTTTGGTTTGTTTTGGCGGCGGCGGTGGTGGTGGTGGGCAATACTAAGGTTTGGCTTTCGTTGTGGGTGTTTCCCTTCTTTTGGAGGGCAAGAGAGCCAGAGTAGGGGAGGTACCTATCATGGTATGAGGTCCGGGATGGCATGAGGTCTCCTGCCTCAGGCCCCAGGGGGGTTGGACTAGAAGACCTGCAAGGTCCCTTCCAACCTTCCAACGATTCTATGAAGGCAGCAGAGCACCCTTACGTGAGAACACCTCCTCTGAAGGGAACCTGTGATGCTGTGCAGACAAGGCCTTTGTGCATGGACATGTGGGATCTGAATAGAAATATAAAGGAGGAAATCACACACACACACACACACACACACACACACACAGAGAGAGAGAGAGAGAGAGAGTCATCCTTTTCACCTGCACAGTGTTGCTTCAATGCCAGGTGATGGTTGCTAAATGCAATCCAGAAACTGGGGCAGAGGCGCCGAGCCCCAGCAGAGCCTGTGTGTGTGTGTGTGTGTGCAGGCACCAGGCAGGTTCTAGCCCAGCAGTGCATCCGCACCCCATCATTACCTGCCGTGGAGCGCGGCTGCTGTGACCTGACCCACTTTCCCCAAGACGAGGCAGCCAATCTGCCCAACCAAATCCCTCTGCTCCACAGCAGTGGCCGCTTCCCATCCCCGCTCGGCTAGAATGAGTCGTGATGGCGAACAGAATCAAGAGACAGATGGGGGGGAAAGTATTAATGCTCCATTTTTCACATAGGGATCAGACGACGCGTAAGGGATCCGCAGCTGTTTCCCCGTGGCGCACAGACGAGCTGTGAATTTCGCAGCACGCCGGCGTCCATAAGTGAGAGGATCAACCCATGGGGCTGTGAGTTTCTCGCCGGCTCCACAAAAAGGCAAAAACAACGGTGTTGCCGAGGGAAACAGACGGAAGGGCCGCATCCAGCAGGATGAGCAGAGCCTTGCACGTCCGCACACGAGACCGTCCCAGCCCCATAACTTAAAAGAAAACACACTTAGTCCACCTGCTCAGCACATCTGTTCCTTGGTCCTTTAGAAAGCACTGGATCCTCTGAGGGGCCGTGGGCAGGCGAGGGGGGGCAGAGGGGGACACAGCAAGAAAGAAGCCGGGTCTCTTGCAGATGACAAGCGCTTCCTTCTCGGCGCTGCTTAGAAGCAGGAGCAGCTCATTTCTGGACGGCGGCCCTCCCCTTTCCCCTCCGAAGCGTAAACAGCAGCAACCACCAAACCCAAGAGCAACCAGGATCCCAGAGGTGCCTCTGCTGACAACTCCACCGTCCAATGCATCCAGAAGTCTGTGCAAAATGGGGCTGGTAGCCAATTTACCGAGGGAAGGGGGCTTCCTCCGACTGACCCCCAAGATGCCCAGGAATGAACGAAGCCACCCAGGCAGCCTAAGATCCTCCCAAGAGGGCCACAGAGACACCCCCCCTTCCTCTTTCTATCAAAGGCAGACCATCTCGCTGAGCACAGTCTGCCCGGAGAGGCAGCCCGGGGCTTTCCCCATCCCAACCCAAGTGCTCAGCTGCCGAGCCGCACCCCTAACCCAGGGTACTGATCTTCTTCTGCCCCTCTCCCTGCCTCGGGTGAGGCATGCGCTCTGCCTTAAGAGTCCTTAGTTCGTTGTGGGATCAAAGCAAGAAGGTGGCCGGCTCCTGCCAGGGAAAGGGAAAGGATCCTGCCGGCACCACCTAGCCGTCCTTCAGTCCAACCCGATGCGACGATTCCAACACGTTTGGGAAGAACGGCTGGACTCCTCCGTGGAACGTCTTAGGACAGAAAGACACCGGATCTTTTCCTCGCGATCAACTCCTTCCTCTGGATGCGCCACCTACGTGAACAGCCCACGATTTAGCGCAGGGGCTGGGGTTGGAGGCGGAGCACGCGCCCGACGGAGAAAGTGTCCTTCCTCCCGAGGAAGCGGGCTAACCAGGAAAACCAAGTCCAGACTGGCCTGGTCTCCCAGCTTCTTGGAAGGCAGAGGGGTTCAGGGCTTCCCCTTTCCTTCTGCTGGCTTCCGACGCCTGTCGCATCCGGGCGCCCCCTCGGCTTTCACCTGCGCTGTGCCTAAGATCCGCCGCGGGTTTCCAGAGGGTTCGTCGGCCGAGGTCGGCTCTTGTGGCACCAGAATGATGAGCACGCCAAGAGAGGAACAAAGCTGGTGCAGGTGCAGATGCAGGATGTGGCTCTAAAAGGGGCAGACTCATACGTACACAATGACGTGGGGAAAGGCTGACCCCTGAGTTCAGAGGGATCTTAAAGGCAGAAGAGCACAATCGTGGCAACTCTCTCGTGACCACCGGCTGCTCGCCGAGGGGTGGTGGTGACACACAGACGCGGCTGCATTCGTGAGGGTTGTGATTCGGGCTGTGACCGGTGGAAGCTTTTGCTTTGCTTTGGGTCCTGGGGGGGGGGGGGGGGATTCTTCTTTTGTGTTCCGTTTTTTCAGGCAGCAGTCCTTTCATGGGGCGTAAAAGAGAGAGTCCTTTTCGGGCCCTTTGGTTTTGTCCTGGGGAAGAGCGGAAGGGGCTGCCGCCGGGGCTGGGGAGGCAGGCAAGCTGGGAAAGGAGCCAGCCTGGCTGGGACTCCTCGGGGTTGGGGTGGGTTCAGGCAGGCGCTTCTCCGGACACTTGAGAACATTCCCTTTTCGAGCACGCCGCTCCCTGCAGCTGGAGGGATGCACGGGGGCTCTCTTTAAAGGCAGGGAGGAGGCGAGGGGTGACGTGAGTGGCTCCAAGGGGGCCCTTCCGCAACTAGCAGCCGCCGCAGCCGCAACCACAGCACACTTCATCTCGGGGCGGCCGTCGACAGAACCATCAGGAAAGATGGGCAGGGCGGGAGCAAAGGGGGCTTGCTACTCTCTGCCTCCACCTCGGAGGTGGCACACCAGTTGTTGCCATGCTTTTATGCAGAGGTGTTTCTACTTAAAAATCAGGATATCCTCACATCCCACCGCAGGGACAGGCTGGAACGATCTGGTTGAGCTACTCTTTATAGAAACAAACAGAAAACATGCAAAAAACCCACAAAAAACCCTGTGTGTGCATCTGTGCGGCTCCTGCATCCCCTTCCATGACGGCTCAGAGTAGCTGCTGCAACAGGCTCTTCACGGGAGGAACAAAGCTCTGAAAAAGCCAACAGAGCCGTGAAACATCATACGATTGACTCCGGGTGCCCAGGAGTTCGCTTCACTCCCCAGGGTCGTTGTGGCGCCTTAAGGACAAACTGCTGCATTTTCATGTGAGCACGTCCACCTTCCTCCTATTTTGGAGGCTCCTTATGAAGAAAAGAGGACAGAAGGTGGAAGGGGCAGTTGCATTTTTAGCTGCTGTTAGCCGCTCAGGGTAGTGCTTAGGCACTAGATGGGTGGGGTGCAAATGTAATAAAATGAAATAAAATAAGCAAGAGTCTGTTATGTGTGTCCCCCCCCCCCCTCTCATTCATTGCAACACAAAAGTCTCATCCCCAAGTATGACTGGGGAGCAAAACCCTTTATTCTTGTTTAACCCATGGGAAACAGAGTTGGCCCCTCTTGGAGAACGGCAGCTGAGCCATTTCCTGCTGAGCTATCTTAAGCATCCCAGCCATAAAACACACAAATATCACAGAATCCAAACACGCCTCTGGGTTCTCCTCCTCCTCCTGTTTCCGAGCCCTCCCCGCCACACACACTGGACTGGAGAGGATTAGAGAGGATTGGAAACTAACAGCAAGATTAAAACAAGAAATATGAAGCAGGATGTAAGCTTCAATCGGAACCGGTGTTTCTAGCAATGGCCTGCAGGCAGCCGGATGCCAAGCTTTGGAGAGCGAAAGCACGCAAAGCATTCTATTAGTGGACTCGATTAGAAGCTTAACAATGGCAGGGCGGCCGGGGGCTTTGTCCAGGGGCCATCCAGGTTAACACGGAGCAAAAATCCACACGAAGGCGCTCGTTTCTTGATACGGGTCACCCTGAATTGACCAGGGAGGCTAATGCCTCTGTAGCTTTTGAAGGAACCACACGGCACTCTCCCCTCAATCTGTTTGCTTTCCTTCCTTCCTTCCTTCCTTCCTTCCTTCCTTCCTTCCTTCCTTCCTTCCTCCCTCCCTCCCTCCCTCCCTCCCTCCCTCCCTCCCTCCCTCGGCTTTGGTCAAGCTGCCACGGCCATGCCTATGGTGGCATCAGCTCTAACCAATGGCCAAGGGAGGTCAACAACGGCCTGGGGAAGGTGACACAGCCCCTGGGAGGAGGCAAAGAGGAAGGTGTTGAGGTTGCTTCCCATGCATTAAGCGAAAAAAGGCCCTCCGAGGAAGGCGACGGGGAAACCATCTGGGCCAGAGACTGGGAGGTGTGGGCTGGGCACAGAAGCAGGCTTACGAATGCTCACCTGACATGTACTACAACAACCATGCCAGGAAACGTCTGAAAACTGCCCAAGGAAGATGGGATATGTCAGCACTGAAAGCTTGCAATCCACTGGAGTTTTTCCAGCAGTCTAATAAAGGTATTCCCACCTTCTGTATTTATATTGTTCCCTTTGGAGACTACGCTGCCTGTTTTTGAGTTTTTGCTCAATTATGGAAGACATCCCTTGAATGGCCAGTCAGGAGACAAGCAACGTGGACTTTTGACACTAGCTAAGCAGTTGTTGTTGTTTAGTCATTAAGTCGTGTCCGACTCTTCGTGACCCCATGGACCAGAGCACGCCAGGCCCTCCTGTCTTCCACTGCCTCCCGGAGTTGGGTCAGATTCATGTTGGTCGCTTCGGTGACCCTGTCCAGCCATCTCATCCTCTGTCGTCCCCTTCTCCTCTTGCCTTCACACTTTCCCAACATCAGGGTCTTTTCCAGGGAGTCTTCTCTTCTCATGAGATGGCCAAAGGATTGGAGCCTCAGCTTCAGGATCTGTCCTTCCAGTGAGCACTCAGGGTTGATTTCCTTCAGAATGGATAGGTTTGTTCTCCTTGCAGTCCAGGGGACTCTCAAGAGTCTCCTCCAGCACCACAATTCAAAAGCATCAAAGAAAACATCCACCAAGTAATCTGACTAAAAACTCTCCTTTGGGAGGCTGCAGGTAAGGACAGGAGCACTGGCAAAAAAGGAGACTTATAGATCAGCTCTTCTGCCACGAACACGAAGAAGCAGGAAATGGGTTATTCTTTATATTTACATGGCTTTAGCTTTGCATGAAGTCAGTCCCAGGGTCCCAAGCCCAGACTAGACGAGGGAACGGGCTGGAGGATTCTGGGAGCTGAGCTCCGAAAGCAACTTTTCCCACCACTGGTCCCAGTCCGGCAGAGTTTATCGGAACGGGTCTGAAGCAGGCTGAGACGGGGGTCACACAGTGTGCTCCAAGCAACACAGAGAAGAAAGTGTGAGGATAGTGACACAACCAGTGGTGGAAAGCACCACCACGTGCAGCATTTCCGGGTGACTGTTTTGAATTCCTTGTGTGTTTCCTTTCCAAGCCTCAAGGAAAGAGAAATGGCAGAATATTTCTGAGCAACCCAGAAGAGGCCCACAAAACAGTCACACTCCCACCTCTGGGTAGAAGATGGAGGGAGGCCGTTGGGCCCATTGACATGTCCTGAGGCAGCCAACGAGATCAGCCATTCACTGTCTGTTCAGTAGCCGTCCAAGCTCAGCGTTGCATTGCACTGCATCTTTCTTTTTCAGCGCATATAAAGCAATGCACAGCAAGGAAAACACCATGAGGGGGAGAAGAAAGCAATCACTCCGGCAGGCCCCTACCCCCGGACAGATCCTGGCCTTTCCAAGAGAGCTCAGCACACGTGCGTGTGCACAGACACCACCAGCGCACTCCTCCGGTTTCCCCACCAGCCAGCCAGTGGCAGAGAGCCCTGGGAGGTGGCGACCACTGTGTCCCTCACACAACACTCAGCTCCGCTGGGGAGAAGCCCTCTGTCCTGACCCAGCCAGAAAGAAGGCTGCGATTCCCAGCAAGCCGGCTTCCTCGTGCATTAATCCGACGCCTCCCGTACAAGTGGGAGTGCCAGATGGCAGAACGCTGCAGGTTGCAAAAATAGGGGAGAAAAACCCACACAGACAAACACACACACAATAAACCCCAGGAAAGGGGGTGGGCAGGCCGGGTAATGCTAGGTGAGGGAATAGCCGACCTTCAAATATTAATACCTCAGCTCATTTTTAATTCATGGGCAAAGAGCAGAGGGGGAGGGGGAGGAGAGACCCAGACCTCCTCATCAGCTAAAAGGTCTTCATGTTTCTCTCCCCCCCCCTCTCCCCACAATCTCTAGCTCCCTGGAAAGGTGACGGATGGGGTGGGGGTAAGAGGAGGCTGAGGAGGGAGCCCTGCACTGATGCTTTCTCTTCCCCCCCCCTTGGGCCCCCCACCCGCACATTCCCCCCAGCTTCCTGCAAGTCTCAGCAGAACCAAAAGGGCAGCTGAAGCCATGACGGGAAAAGGCCGGACCCTGTCCCTGGCGGGGAGACCCTTTCGACCATCCCCATCAATTTGGGGCTCAGCTCCTCACAGAGCATGCGCTGCGGAAGACCCACAGGCACCCCCCTCCCTGGAATGCTCCTGATGTGGGACTAGCGCCCATTTCAGTGCCACAGGGAGGCGATGGGGACGCACAGCTGGATCAGCCCAGAGGTGGGTCTGGAGGGGCAGCTCATCTCTCTAGTCCAACAGGGAAGACGTCTGCTGTAAGAGCTTCGGGCAGCAGAGGCCTCCTGGGGGACCCGTCCTGCAGCAGGTGGCTTTGAGCAAAGCACTGCCCCTAAACATGGGGGCTCTTGCCCTGATGCCAACAGCCCCAGCCACTCCCTTTCAGGCTTAAGCATGAGACAGGGTGACTCACAAGCTTAATCCCTGACAGCTTCTCTTACTGAATCCCTGAGCCTCCCACTGCCGATGGGTTCTGAGAGCAGAGCTCCTAATTCAGAGCACTGAAAATACTCCACGCACCCTCCACTACATGAGCCTCCGTACGAGAATCACAGAACTGTAGAGCCAGAAGGGACCCCAGGTCACTGGGTCCAACCCTCCGGCAAAGCAGGAAATCCACATCGAAAGCTTTTGACAGCACACAAACACGTGGGGCTCCAAGCTGTGAAGGACTCACGTGTCCGTTCAGCCTTTGCACCATCACGGAACTGGAGGGGCCGTTCCAAAATCCATGTTGCACCCGCAACTTTGTTAGCTTTGTTGAAAAGGCACCAGATGCTCTGTGCAAGCTTCTGAGATGACAGATCTCTTCCGTCACAAAAAGCAAGGGTGGGGTTGGGGCTGCACCCAGGCAGCCTGCCTGCTGTCTTAAGAGGGCTAGCAAGGGCTCACTGTGCGGTAGATGCCACCCGGAAGGACCCGAACCTTAGCAGGGAACCAGAAAGGTTACGGAAAGCGAGGGACTTGGAGTCTCAAACACCCCCTGAAACCTCAAAGTGTCTTTAACCAGCACGAGGTTCACAGTCACGGAGAGTGAAGGTGAGCGCGTGTGTGTCCCAAAAATACACACCGCACGCCAAGGAACAAGGCGAGTTGGGGCGCTGGGCGGCACCAAACACACAGAGCCTGACTGGCGGGTCGATCCAACTGCTGCTGGTCTTGTCTTTAGGGGCATGACAGCCACGGACTCAGCTCCTCCACAAGAGCAGAAGCACTCCTTCCCTTCCACGGTTTGAAGGCCTTTAAAGCAAAACGTGGTTGGAGCAGCTGCGCCTGGGAGGGATTGCCGGAGGGGCGGGGGGGGGGGGGGACAGATTTCTATCTCTACGTTGGCCCTCCAAAGCGGAGCTCTCCCGCTGTTTTAATGGGGCTTTCACAAGACAGATAAATCTTTAATTAAATAACACCACAAACAGGCACAAAGGCTTGTTACTGTGGCAGAGACCAGCCACTACCAAAACATTTTCCCTTTCCCGAAGCTCTAGCTCGGAACAAGCACAGCAACGGAAAGACTCCATTCCCACAAGACCAAAGCAGAGATAAAAAAGGGAGGGGGAAAGGAAAGGGCCATAGTTCTCTCCCCAAATCTGCAGACAGAAAAGTAAGGAATGGATGGGACCCTGAAGCTTTTAGTTCCAGGAGACGGTCGAGTCACACCTGGGGACACCTCTCACCCAGCTGGGGTGGCCAGGATGAAAAACCCCAGAAGGAAAACCCTGGGGGGGAGAAGGAAGTAACGGGAAAGGGGCTGGTGAGAAGGTCGGGCTGCAGAACGGAGGACTGCCACTGGGAGTGACGCCCTGCAGAAGTAGTTTAGGGCCTCTGAGCATGCACAAAGTACCTGCTCCCTGCCAAAGGATGCCGCTTTTCAGAAAAACCAAGTTCCTACAAGTTACAAAGCAAAGAAAGCCAAATAAAAACCATTTCAGTTCTCCAAGCTGACCAGTACAATATAATGAAGTGTCACCACCGGCATGTAAGAAGCAAACAAATAAAGAAAGGCGGATGTTTTTTGGACGGAGAAACGCTGAGCCAGAACCAAGGCGTTCCTGCCTCTCCAAATCACCAAAGTTTTTCAGGAGACAGGAAGCACCTTTGGACCATGGATTATTATTTTTTTCCTTCTTGCTCACAGGGAGACTTTGATCCGAAGTGAGGCAGTGAGCAAGCATGGCTCCCGGGTCGCTCCCTTGCCGTGGCCCCGTCTCTTCCACGTCATCCTAGGGCTTGAAAAGGAGAGCTCGAGAGAACCCAAGAGGGTGTTTCCAAACACAGCGGAGGGGGAATCACAACAACTTGCCTTCAGCTTTTCAGAAAGTGGGAGGGGGGGTGTCGGACACATGCACACCATCCCTCCCCACACACAAACCCACAATTCCAATTCATTCTCTTACTCAGGCAACTGCAGGTCTAAAAATTCAGATCAGCTGCTGCTACGACATGTTCTTTAAACCGGAGACACTTCAGGAGGTACTGTACTGACTTCACAGCTAGGGGTATTTCTAGGTATTTCTTAATTAACTATTTATTTGTTACATTTACACCTCATCTTTCTTCCAACAAGGTCAAGTGGCTCAGGTGGCTCTCTTCCTCCTCACGGTTGTTATACTCCCAACAAGCCTGTAAGGCGGACCAGCCTGAAAAAGAGACTGGCCAGGAAGTTTCACCGTTGGGTAGAGATCTGAAACCAGGGCTCCCGAGTCCTTGTCCCGCTCCCTAAGCCCTAGACCAGCAGTTCCCAACCTGGTGGGTCCCCAGATGTTTTTGGACGAAAACTCCCAGAAGCCTTGACCACGAGCTGTGCTGGCCAGGAATTCCAGGAGTTGGAGTCGAAGAACATCTGGGGACCCCAGGCTGGGAACCACTGCACTACACCATGCTGTCTCTTGTGGCCACTGAGTGTGCCAGCTTGGGGGGGGGGCACTCCAAGATCTGTCATTCCTCCCCCCAAAATACCCCCTCTTAAACCCAGCTGGTACACCTGCCTTCATAGGTTTTCTCTCTTGCAGCTCTCTCCGTTTTTCACCTTTTGTCCAATGCTCAATGAAGGATAATTCCCTGGAGGAGATGCAGTTCATTCCTCAAATGAACTTACGAGTAAGGGGATTCAGTTTCCCTGCAGGCAAAGGTGAAAGCCCTTCATTTCTCCCAAAAGGACAGGCACATGCAGACAGACAGACACACACACACACACAGAGAGAGAGAGAGAGAGAGAGAGAGAGAGAGAGAGAGAGAGACGGAGGGAGAGAGAGAGAGAGAGAACCATTGCTGAGACTCAAGAGTACACGACTCACTACTCTCCCCCTAGACAGAGAAAAGCCCTAATCCCAAAGAGACCAATGTGGAAGTTGGGTGCCTGCCGCTGGGTTCGGTTCCTGCCCAGTTTCTTCCTTTGGAGCCGCAGGAAAGGGAAGGAAAAGTCACGGCGCCTCGTTGTGCTTTCTCTGCCATCCCTTCAGGGAGGCAATCAGTTCCACTTGAGTGGAGCAAAGACCTTGAGCACACTATGGAAGAAGGCGGGTGGGAAAGAAGGTCAGCCAGGGTGTTCCTCCAGGCAGCAGGAAGGGGGTTATGGGTTCCCTCCTTTGAGAAGAATGAATCCCAAGCACTGTCGAGGCAACTGTATTTTTTCACCATGGAGAGGTGCCGGGGGAGGGCAAAGTTCCACCCCCAGGATCCTTTTCAGCTCCCCCCCCCCCCGAGCCTGCCAAAAAAGCAGAAGCACCAAGGAAGATGTCAAGGTTTGAAATTTTGTGTCTTTACCTACCAAAATAATTAAGGGGGGTATGGGAGAAGCAGCCCTGACAATGGGAATTCTTTTAAAATTGAGGCTTGAACAATAGTTTACTATAGTTATCAAAATAATTAGCGAGCTCTCCAGCCAAGCAAGGCCACTCTACCATAACAATCAAACGATGATGAGACATGAATAACGGATAAGTTTCTGGGGAGTCTAGATTTGTTACGTTACCAGCCTTGGTTCCTTCAGGCCTTGCAAAACTTTTAGTCATAACAATGATGTAGAGGTCAAGGTGGCAGCCTGCCAGATTTTCAGGAATAAACTATTAGAATTATAATATGTGCTAGAATAACTGGAATATTCCTATTGAAAAAATAAGCAAACTAAAGATTACTTAAACTTACCATTTTTTAAAAAAAATAATGTGCTTTGGAGTATTCTCTGCTGGTTCAATATGCCTCTTTTGAGCTATAAACTCCTTTAAGTTTTGATTCAAACATGATTTAATTTCTGCCTACAACTTAAATTTTGTTTTGGAATGTACTTTTGTTTGCAACTTCTTCTAGTCGTAAGAACTTTGGAGGGCAATCACACCTGCAGCTTTTCACAAGTTGCACGGATGGGATTCTGTTTCAGCATACAGTTTTTTCATAGCTGTGAGACTGCTGAATGGTTTGGATTTCCTTTTTGAGTACATGGGACATAGAAATAATGTAGAGAAATAAAGCTTGTTGAATTAGACAAGCTGAGGTTGCCTGGAATCATTGCAACAATGGAAAAAAAAAACTTGTACCTTGATACTCAGGTGAATTTTGACATGGTTGTCAACGACTGCTTGGTTTCATTCTGGAATTAACCGTTTTTGGGGGATAAATGCCAGCTGTGACGGACACAGGCTTCTGGTTTTTCCCTAGGGGTCTGCAGGGTTCGGTAGGAGTCTTGGGGAGAGGTTTAGGCATCAGAATCCCCAACCTGACAGAGGGGGGAAGGGGAAATGAAACTGGAAGCAGGCAGAACTCCACTCCCCCTTTTGAAAAACTAGGAGGCGGTTGCTAGGCGCCGCAGGGTGATGGTAAGACTGATTTATCCCCAAATCACTGCCTTCGGAGGGTTCCCGGAGTGATTTTATTCACCTTTTGTTCTCTGCGCTGGGATAAGCCACTTCTCCTCGAATGCCTGAAGCCTCGTGGGAAGAAAACGCATGTAACCTGACGCTCCTTGGGAGGCCAGGTGCTCAGGGCCAATTCTTGGGGTGACGTTGATTTAAAGTAGGAGACGGCAAAATATGCTCTCCCCCCCCCCCATCCTTCCAAAAGATTGATCTGAAATCCCTGGATGCCCCCCCCCCCCCCCTGTACTGGCCATCTAAAAAGAGGTCTACAACACCCTCGTTTCCTGCAGCCGGAAGCCACTGCAAGAACCATGTGCCCACCTCCCCAGCTTTTTCAAAGGGTCCGGGTCCTACGAGTGGGAGAGGGAAATGGAAGTCCCCTTCGGGTTGGGGCTCAGTTCTGGTTCAAGAGGCTGGGTGTCTTCCCCAGTCCTGGCACAGGCTAAACTCCAAAGAGGCCCTTAGCGGGGTCACCCCTGGTTCGCCTGGGAGTTACACCTCCACGGGGTGTCTTGGGAACGGAGTCTCTTTCTTTTTCCTCTTTAATTGAGTCACACCCTGCCGAGTAAACCTCCATTCAGGATGCGATTCTGTCTTGTACAAGGAGGGTGACAAGGCCAGTTCATGACTCCCCGCTTGGCAGGGAAAAGGCACCAGGGGTGCCAAGCTGGAAATGGATCAGCCGGTGCCGAGCTCCTGATCAGTCCTGAGTGACAGCTCAGTGGGAGAGCCAGGGCTTGGCAGGGAGACTCCCTGCTTCCAGGCCCTGGAGGGGAGATTCTCCAGCAGCTTCTGGCGGAAGGGCCTGGGACTGACACCCTGGACCAGAGGCAGGGGTGTCGGAGGACCCTTGTTTTGCTCGTCTTCACAGGTAAGGTCAAAGAGTTTCCTGTAGTCTTCTCTTCGCCAAGGAGAACGGCAAAGATATTGGAGGCAATCTCAATTCTGTCCTTACAATGACAGCAACCATGCTTTGGGCCAACGGTTTGCATTTTTGTGCCAATCTGCACAGCCTGAGTGAAGCTAGGATGCCTGTTGCTTTGTCCCATGCAGCATGAAAGAGTTGGGCATGTTTGGCCTTGAGAAAAGAAGACAGAGGGGTGATAGGATAACATTTTTCAAATACTTGAAAGGCTGTCACGCAGAGGAGGGGCAGGATCTGTTCTTGATTATCCCAGAGTTCAGGATAGGCAACAATGGGCTCAAGTTAAAGGAAGTCAGATTTCGGTTGAATATCAGGAAAATCTTCCTAACTGTTAGAGCAGTACAACAATGGAACCAATGACCTCAAGAGGAGGTGAGCGCTCCAACACTGGAGACATCCAAGAGGAAATTTAGACAACCACCTGGCAGATCTCCTTTGATCTGTATTCCTGCATCGAGCAGGGGTTGGATTTGATGACCTTATAAGCCCCTTCCAACTTCACTATTCTATGATGACATTTAAAACTCTGAAGCACTGAATGGGTTGTCTGTGTCTTTCTTAAGAATCAGGCTCTTCTGCCCCCCCCCCCACACACATTACCACCACCTCTGTGCCCTTCCACCCTTCACTGTAAGTTCCTGGTCTCGCACACTTACAAAAGGGCTTACAGAGTAGATAACGTTCTGGATCTTGATGCCATACGAAATTATCTATTGTGTCATGCAAAACAGTTTTGCCTTTTGAGTAACAGATTTGTGTAAGCCAAAGCTGAAGGGGGTTTGAAACCGGCATCCACCGGAGGGCCCTCCCCCCCCCAAAATGATCCCCCTCAAACACACTGCCATGAACCATGACTTCCAAAAATCGTTCTCTCAGCTCAATTAAACAGCAGCAAAAAGGGTTGGCTGTAAGACCTCTGGGTGCCTCCATTCTGTCCCTTCTCCTCCATGACCTTTTGGAAAGACACACACACACACACACACACACACTTACACACACACCCCTGACACTGTCGCTGCTGTGCGAGTGAGCAACCCTCCCCAAAGCACCTTCAAGCCACAGAGTTCCCCTCCGGGCAAAACCCCCAGTTCCCTGCCAGGCTAGTTTCCATCTTAAAACATTTCTAGTTTACAGGACTTCCTTGCTGAGTTTTCATTTCACTTTTCTGTGTAAAAACCGCTAAGGCACCAGCCAGGACCGAGGAAATGAACAAGTACCAAGTAGCCTCTGGAAGGGTTTGCTCCTCCCTCACAACCCGCTCTGCCAGTCGCTCTCCTTGCATCTGCCCTGTGGAAACAGAATCAAACCGTGCAAGGGCCTATAGATGGAAGAGGAAGATGCTGACAGGCATTCCAGATTCCTTGGGGAAACGACCAACGGCGAGATACTCTCTCTTGCACCCCTTGCAGAGAAGGGCAAAGTCCTACACGCTCACACAACACGCCTGCCTGCCCTCTCCCTTCAAAAGGGGGCATCGATGGTGTAGTGCTACGTTCTGCAGAGGGCAAATATTTAAGCTGGTAACTACCTAGAAGCAAGCTGGCCTTTGCCTGGGTTCCCACCTGGTGGACCAGATCCACGGAACATGGAAGAATTCTGTTGCAGGCACCTGGTACGGCCACCGAAGAAGCCACCACAGCCTCAGCAACCTCTCCTGATTGCTTGCTCTCAGAGACCGAGTTCACAACCTACACAAGCACCTGAATCAATCATCATGCCTCAGTTTACCAGCTGCGTGTTCGCCTTCTTGGAGAAGTGCTGTCACGGGGGCTCTAGCGATGGGCTGGCCTTTCCCACATGCCATCCACGAAGTGGGCAGAAGCGCCCTCCGCCTCAGACATGGCCACGACACCATTTCTGACGCCCCTGTCTGAATGCACAACGCTGTGACCATGTGCACTCTCCAGGCTGAGCTGCCCTGGCAGAAAAACGGGTTGGCGCTAATACGCTGCCCTGCCGTGGCCCGCTAGCCAAAACCCCAAAAGGACCTGCAGCGAGGCGGACGGGACGTGGGCGCAGCCAAGGCCTCGTGAGAGCCACGGTCCAAAGGAGGGACACGCCATCCACCTCTGAGTCCCAGCCTCTGAAGAACCAGCCTGCAGCTCTGGTCCCTCTCACGTGGAGCCGTGGGGGGAGAAGCCGCCGGCTTCGACAGGCAGTAGTAGCAGCAGCAGTGTGCCACGGAGGTTGAAGATCACAACCTAACCAGCAGGCAGGCCGACACAATTTAGGGGGTCTACCATGGGCCTCTTCATGCACAACAGGGTTCCGAAGCGGCAAGGCTATGGACACAGCCCAAAATTTTTATTTTTAAAAAATTTATTTTATTAGATTTATACCCCGCCCATCTAGACAAATAGTCTACTCTGGGCGGCATTACAAAATTTAAAAACAATACAACCCAAAGCTCGTGGGGGGGCACCAAGAAGCAGCCCCACGGTGCCCCCAATCAAGGGAGCCATGAGCTCCACCACTCCAGGCACAGACTGCCTTGCTCACATCCTGCGGATGATTATGATGATGACGAGGGCTGCCATCCACGGAAGCGGACGCCAAATAAAGCCTGGCCATCCATCAGATGACACAGAGCAGCTTGGTTTTTGTTTGTTTTTGCTGCAGAGTAGTGTAAGGCGTCGTCAGCTAGTGGATCCCTTATCCTGGGGTGAAGGAAAGGAAAATTAGGAACCCCTGGTCGGAATGCCTTCCCTGAAGAACTTCTACCCGCATCACGCAACCCTCCCAGGCCTTGCTCTCATGGAGTGGGGGGGGGGCTTCTCAGTCATGGCCCCAACTTTGTGGAATGGGCTTCTGTTGGGAGATTCACCTGGTCTCCTCCCTCTGAGTTTTTAAGAGGTTGTTGAAGACTGAACATCTCAAAGAAGCCTTGAAGGACATTCGTCCCCACCCCCCACGATGGTTACAGACTGGGGTGACCCATTCCACCACCATTTGGGTTTGCGGTCCTTAGTTTTCCATTTTTGTTGGTGTTAGCGATGGTAGTTTATTTTGGGTTGCTCAGTCAGAGAGGGGCTGATTGACTTATATTTCTTCTTAACTGCTCAGAGTAGAGCACGTCACTACATCAGGCAGTATAAAAGTATTCAATCAATCCTAGATGTAACATGCCATCAAACGATTTATGGTAACCTTAGGAATCAAGAATCTCCCGAAGATCCTGATGTTAACAGCCTTAGATAGATTTTTGCAAACACAAGGCTGTGGCTTCCTTTAGGGAGACAACCCTTCTCACACATGGTCTTCCTCTTTTCCTGGTGCCTTCAACCTTCCACCACACTCCTCATTTTTTCCAGCCAGTTTTGTCCTCTCACGACTGGTCCAAAGTCAGCTAGCCTCAGTTTAGTCCTATCAGCTCCTAGGAAAAGATCCGGCTTGATTTGGTCCACCACCTGCTTTTATTTGCTTTTTGGGTGAGCGACAGTACTCGTAAAGCAATCCTCAGCACCACATTTCAACGGACTTTTAATAAACAGTGGCCACGGCAACCGGGGAAGGCCTGATTTAAAGCCCCCCTCCCCATCTGAATGCCTTTGCAGGAAAAAAAAAAGTTCTGATAACACACCGATCAAGGCCCGTACAAAAGTTGCTGCCAGACCATTTATTTGTTGGTTTATTATTTCACTTTAATATACCGTTCCCGCTAGTGCCTCGGCATTACTCTGGGCGGTTCACAATAAAATAGGAACCCCTGGTTTTGTTAATGGAAAGCCAGCGAGGGCTCCTATCAGAGACAGGGATAAAGGGCAGGATCTGAGGAGGACGGGATACAAGGCACGGCTCTGGCGTGACGGAAAGAAAGCCGACAATCCAGCAGCCGCAGGGGATCTGTAGCTGGAACGTGGGGCTGGCACTCACAACTGCACCTTAACACTCCCCACAGGAGAGGGGGGGTGTTCACCTTCCTTCCTCTCTCTCTTGTTCTCTCCCCCTTACATACCCGTCATTATCGGTGATAACATAATAACTAGGTCACTCCCATAAGCTCCTTCCCCAGAGCTCAAGCCTTCTGACCTCCCCCCGTGTGTGTGTGTGTGTGCGTGCGCACACTCTCTCTCACTGGAGGAAAGGAGCCCGCTTAAGAGCATGACGGGTGAAATGCACCAACATTTCAGATTCACAATCAAATACGAGGTCACCAGCATTAAGCTGAGAAACCTCTCGCGATGCTAATGTAAAGGGGTTAATTATTGATGAATGCATGGCCCCTTCGTGCGGGGCGTCCAACGAGCAGGCAGGCCACACGGAGCCGTTCTGGAGGCCCAGAAAAGGTCACTTTGGGCTACCACACACCTCTGCCTGACACAAGAAAGAGAAGCCCCCCCCCCCAACTGAAATGCGTTGGCAACTTGGAAAAAGCAACACACAACAATTTCCAAAATAATTAGAAGGAACAAGATGTGTTGCATTAAACTGCCTTTGACCCACTAAGTCTAACATAATGTGTGTTCAGTGACAAATTGGGGAACAATGGTGTGATTAATGCAATACGCACACAGGCACACACAGACACACGGGGAGAGAAACTGAATTCCAGTGAATAATTTCCCCTCCTTCACTAAGGAAGGGAAAGTAGCTTTTCTGCTTAAATGCTGCAGAATGAACCCAGAGGCGTGCGCGCACACCCCCGCACACACACACCACAGAGACTGAGAAAGTAAAACAAGAAAGGGTGCCGTTTTAAATAGAAAGATTTTTCATTGCAGGAAAAAGACTGAGGAAGAAAACACGACAGGATGCGACAGGAAAGGGTTTTAAGTTCATTAACTTGGAGCCGTTCCCATTCCAGCCCCACCACACAACCACTTGCTACGGAACAACTTCACAACAGAACCTGGAGTCAAAACACCTCCCACAAATCACTGGGATGAACCCCCAGCCCCCAGCCCTCCTTCAAACATGACTAGGATTCATGAATAGGTGGATGGTCAGTGGGTTGACCCCCTCCCTCCCTCCCCTCTGCCTTCTGCTTCTGCGCAGAACCGAAATTGAAGGCTGAAAAGCAGCATCTTTCGAGAGACACAAACCCCCAAGCACCACCCAGGAACCGCACCCGGCCCCGTTGGGCTCCCAGTTGGGTCACAGAGACCAACGGGTGCCCCAGGAAAACACCCAAACCGGCCAGAAGGGGCCCGATTCAGCCCAGGGGGCCTGGATGGGCTTGCAGCACCGTCAACAAACCCCCCCCCCTCTCGGCGTAAGTACTGTTTACAGCGCCCTTCCTGTCTTTCCACCGACTGCCTCACCTGACCCAGCCTGGAGGGAGAGGATGCTGATGATGATGCAGAAGTCTGGACAGCTGGTCTCCTGAAAAGGACAGCTTTGCACTCGTTAGCAATCTGCCCAAGACGGCACTGCCGCATGGCTTGCTCTGCCGGTGCCCAGACGGAATGACCTCTGGCTTTCGGCTACTTAGGCACCATGGCTGCCGGCCCCCCAGCGTCTCCATGGGCAGCCGGGCAGCCACCCAGCATGGCCAACGCACGTTGGTTCATAGCGTTAGTGACATTACTGCTTTTTCCGGACCCTTCCTCAAAAGGGCAGAGAGTGGGTAACAACAGCATTAGCGGTGGCCGAAGCAGTGCTAGAGGGGTGGGGTGGGGGCGGTGAGGGTGGGGGGAGTTACAAGTGGGACCTCCAAGGGCCTCCCTTCCAAGTTCCAGCCAAGCAGCTGTGCCTTTTTTCAGAATACTGGATCCCACCCTGAACCCCCCTTCGCCTCCTTGTCCAAAGACAACAGGCACACTCACTCATCCCTTTAGTGTGTATGTGTGAGGGGGGGTCCCCCAGGGGATTTCTGCCTTCCTCATAATATCTGGGGGGGGGGGAGTTAGGGACTTCTGTAAACCTTGTCGTTCCCCACCAGGCATGAAGGCTCTGCCCCAACCGCTCTCCATCTGGCGCCCTCAACCTGAGCCCAAGGGGGCTGTTACCATTCCTTTGGAGAAGAAGGTGTGTGGTGGGTGACGGAGGGGTAACCCCACCCATCGTGCTCCCAAGCGCACGACAAGAAGCGGTAGAAGGCAAAGAGAGCTGCCGTGCACGCACGCACGCGCACACACACCCAGCCAACCTCCCTCGGCTCTTTCTCTCTCCATTCTCTGAGACAAGGTGTGGCCCAGAAATGCGGCCCGTCTGCCAGCAACTGCTGGGGAATTTATGGCCCCTGAAGGCATGTCCTTTGCCACAGAACGGCAGGCAGGCACGTTCGGGCGGCCTGGCCCAGGTAATCCACTGCTAACGGGATCAAGCAGCCCATCTGTCCGTCCACTTGGTCGTCTTTGGCTGAGCAGGGAAGTGAGGAGCAGCCGTGACCTTTTCCTCCTCGGCTACCCAGCCCTCCTGCGCTGCCCCCCCCCCCAGACACCCACTTGTGGTGCATTTATGGACGTACCTGATTTATCGCCAGCTTTTCCTCCAGGAATGGGACCCAGGGTCGGCGGAACAGACCAAGAGGGCCTGACCCATCCAGCTGAGACCAACGCTTTGGCTCCCAGATATGAATGGGGGAAACCACCACACCAGACTGCGGAAGCAACGTCCCTGTGGACAGTCCTTCCACGGGAAGAAGGGGAGGTGCCGTGGGTGGGCAGCTCCCGTTCTCCCCCCCCCCCCAGCCCGGTAGTCACGGAAAGAGCTGCCCAGCCCAGCTTTGCACAATCATCCCAAGGCTTCTTGGGGGAACGGCAACAATCAGCCTGCAAAACTGATTCTGGAGAATCCCATTCTTACAGAAAAGAAAGATGGAGTAATTTTTAAAACATGGAAATGACAGCGGCCAAAGAGCTGTGAAGAACAGGAAGTGGGGTGCTGGTTCCCCCTGCCGCCCCCCAGGGAGCTTGCCACACAAGCGGGCTCTTCTGGAATACACAGTGGGGGAAGTGAACTTCCAAACTTTGGCTCTGCGGCCAGAGACCAGACTCACGGGGCTATCCAGCCAGCCTTGTACATAACGGGTAACCTTAAAACCCATCCCTTTTTTAAAAATCCAGCACTGCTCAAGGCCAGCGCGACTGTCCTAATAAAGCCCAGTAGCCCAAGTGATGGGTCTTTGGTTTCCAGATGTTTTGTTTCCAGATGCATCCCCCAGACGAGCAATATTTCAAAGCAACAAAACGGCTTTCTTAGGTTTGGTGATGTCCACCAGCCTCTTTTACCCTGAGGGCCACAGCCAAATGGGAATGAATGGGGTCACCCAGAGCACCTCCTGCTCAGCCCTGCTGACCGACACCACCGGCTAGGTCTCCTCCTCCCCAGAGGGCCACCCACGACAGAAGAAGCCAGCTTCGGTCCACATGGAGCCAGGACTGGGGAACGGCAGCAAAGAAGGAAGCTAAACTAAGTCTCAGCATCAACCCACTTAAAAAAGAAATAAAAGCACGGAAGAGCGTCCAAAGCCCAGGAAGCAATCTGACACACCAAGGGCCGAAACAAGCGTGGAAGAAGGTAGAGCTCAGCGCCTGGAACACAGGGCACAGACGAGAGGAAAAGGAAGCAGAAGACGGCAATCGACAAGCCGCTCCGTGTTCCCTACACCGTGGGGTCAACCGTTACTAGGGTTTGCCGAAGTGAGTGAACTAACTGCATAAACCAACATTTGAACCTGGCTTGTTTCGTAAGGGACAGCTCAGGCTGAGCAGAACCTGTCCCCATTCAGACAAAACACGACTCCAGGAGGAGGGGGTGCCGAGGAGAGGGAGGGAGCCGCTGACAACCAGAAGGCTCATTCCCTCCACCCTTGACCCGGATTCCACCTTTCCTCCCGAAGGGAAGGCCGTTCCTCTCTCCAGGCGGAAGGGAGACATGCTCGCCCCTGCAAGGTTTCTGGGCTCAAGCCCCCTGAGAGGAGCAGGGAGGAGAGGCCTGGCTCTCTTTGGGTGGCCGTTTGGGGTTTTAGGCTTTGGACTCCTCTTCCGGTCAGGATTAAACCTTTCTGTTCAGTGCATTCATAACCGGGAGAGGGGGAAATCCAAGGGAAAGGCCAGCTGCCATTCTGGGTGGCTGGACTCAACTCCCGGCTCCTCCGTCTGCCACCCGCTCTGGCTGGGATTTCCGTCCATGCCAACACATCTCAGGCGCGGGAATGACCCTGGGGGGGTGGGCCCTCCTCCCCCTCCCCACATTATCCAGTTCCCTGGGCTCTGTGGGCAGCCTGGGGGCTCCCCACTCGCCAGGGAGAGAGAGAGACCTGTTTGCAGCACATGCAACTGGGATTGCACGCACACACCCACGCTCACCCCCCCCCACCCCTCTCTGCCCTTTGTCTTCACCGAGGAGGGCTGGGAAGCCCGGCGCTCGGCGCTGAGGGGCGGCGGCGGCAGCGGTCCTGCTGGGGGAGGGGGGTGGCCCAGAAATAACCCCCCCCCTCAAGCAAGGCGGGGGCGTGGAGGAGCTGCCCTCCCTCCTTCCCTCCCTCCCTCGCTCGCTCGCTCGCTGGCTGAGTCCGGCTCCTCCGGCCAGGCAGCCGCGGCTCTCCCGACCCAGGCGGAGGCTCCGCCGCCAGGGGCGCGCCAGGCCAAGCCCCCTTCCCCCCCCCGGCCGGCTCCAGCCCCCCACCGGCGGGCGCGGGGGCTGCTTTCGCCCAGCCGTTGGCACGAGGGGCGGGGGGGGGGGCGCGTGCTGGCAAGGGTGCATCTCCGCCAGGCCCCTTCCCCAGCCCGCCACGACCAGGCGGGAGCGGCCAGCCGGCCCTCCCCGTGGGCGGCGGGGTCCCTGCAAACCCAAGCGCCCCCCCCCCCGCCGCCGAGGATGGCGGCCGCGCCCCTGCTCCCCACCCACCCCCCCGGGTGTCACTCCCAGCCGCGCCCCGCCTTGCCGGACCCCCTCCCGGCCCGGGCAGCGCTCCGGAGGAGAGCCACCGGGGGAGGGGGAGAGGGGGGGCGCCACGGCCTTACACGTGGGGAGGGAAAAGAAAAAGAGAGAGAGAGAGAGCCGGCGGCTGGGTCCGCAGAGCTGCCCTCTCTCCTCCGCCGTCCCCTCCGGCCCCGTTCCCGGCCGTGCCTGGAGCGCCGCCGGCCGCGCGCGGCTGGCCCCTTCCCTCGGGGGGACCCCCTTCCCCGGGCAGCTGGGGGGGGGCCCACGGAGAACGACGCGCGCGCCCAGGCACGTGGGGACGGCAGGCCGGCAGAGAGGCGCGCCAGGCGGCGGGTCTGCCGGGGCCGCGACGGGCGCCCGCCTGCCTGCCTGCCCGCCTGCCTGCCTCTCCGGCTGTCCCGGCCCTCCTCCTCCTCCTCCTCCTCCTCACCCAGCATGGAGAAGATGAAGTCCTTGGCGGTGTGGATCTCCAGGGCGCGCTGGTCGTCGTACTCGCGCTGGTCGTGGCGGGTGAATTCCTGGATGAGTTTGTTCAGCTCCTCCGCGCGCGCGCCCGAGCGGAAATCCAGCGCCGGGAACGAGGCGGCGGCGGCGGCGGTGGCGTTGGCGGCCGAGGAGGAGCCGGCGGAGGCCGGGAGCCCGGCCCGCGGACCGGGCAGCGAGGAGGCGCCCGAGCCCGAGCCCGCCTTGGCCGCCAGGGGCGGCGCGGCCATCTTCGCACCGAGGCCGGAGAGCGAGAGGCGGAGAGCCGCCGCCGCCACGGATCCGCCCCGGGCTCGCCCAACGCGCCGCCGCCGCCGCTGCTGCTGCCGGGCAGGGGAAGGGGAGGGAAGGCGGGGGCGAGGCTTGCAACGGCGGCGGCCCCCGAGGCTCCTCCAGCCGCCGCCCTCCTCCTCCCTACCTCTCCGCCCAGGCCGGCCGGCCAGCCAGCCAGCCGGGCACCCTCGCTCGCTCGCTCGCTCGCCGGCTGGCTCGCTGGCGCCGCCTGCCTGCCTGCCTGCCCGACCGACCGCCCCGCGGCGGCGGCTCCTCCTCCTCCCGCTGCTCTTCCTCCTGCCGCCCCGACCGGCGGGGAAAGACGCGGCCGGGCCCTGGACGGCACCGCCGCCGCCCGGCAGCGCCGAGATCAACAAGCGCCTGCGACCGGCGAGGAGGAGGAGGAGGCGGCGGCGGCGGCAGCTCCCGCTCCAGCCGGCGCTTAAAGGGGCCGCCCCGCGCGCTCCCGGGGCCCAAGGCAGCCTCCCGGGAAGCCGCCGCCGCCCGTCGGGGAAGGGGTGGCGCGCCGGTCCCTGGCTCCCAACCTCCGCCTCAAGCGCGAGGCCGGAGGCCGGAGTCCGGCGGGGGGGGGGGGAGAGCCCACGGGGCATCCTGGCCCGCTGTCCCCGTGCTGCCGGCTTTGGAGAGACGCAGGACGCTTCGTCGAGCAGCGTTGCGCCTTAAGGCAGCGCCCACGATCAGCATAACGGCTTCTTTTATTCACTTTGCGGTGAGGGGCCTCCCAAGGCAACCCCGGGAATGCGGACACTCCAGAAGGTCCAAACCCTTAACAGGCTTCCTGGATGGCTCCCATCCTTCTCTCCTCGGGCCTTCCTCTTTCTCGGCTTTTCCCAGCGTGGTCGCCTTTTCCAGCCGGTCTTGCCTCCTCATGAGACACCCAAAAGCACCACAGCCTCAGCTCCATCCTCTTTGCCTCCAGCGCCGGTTCAGGCCTGATCAGATCTAGGACCCACGGGTTGGTTTTTCTGGCCGTCCAGGCTATCCAGAAAGCTCCCCTCCGGCCCCATATTACAAGCCAAGGTTGGTAATTAGCAATTCCAGTTTTGCAGTTGGCCCTTCGGGAGGATCACATTTGCTGTTGGATTTTCTCACCCTTTCCTTGGAAGGCTGCATGCAGGTGGCTAAAACAAACAAAATACACTAGATTTGTTTTAAAAAATTGTGGAACCCATTTTTGGCAATGAACACCTACAAAAAGCTACACAGGACTCTGTGTTGGGCTGTGTGAAACGTTGAAGGTGTGTTTCTTCGCCAAGCCCAGCAGGCCCAGGAGCAAAGTGTTGGTTTTGTTTGGGCTCTCTTGCTTTTCAGGACCAGCCTGGGAGGCTCTGATCAGGGCTGAAGGGAAGAGGGACTGCAGAGTCTTGCTCTCAGGCAGCACACAGGCCTCGGGTGCAGGGAAATCAGGGGGGTCCTTGAGTTCCAGACACCTGGGAGGGCACCTGGGCTAATCTGCTTGGAACGCATCACTCCCAGTGGCCGCCTGGCTTCAGGTGAGGAAGCCTCTAACAAAGGACCGAGGCTGCCCTCCTTTGGGCCCATCATGAGAAGGCAGGATTCTCTGGAAAAGACCATGATGCCAGGAAAGGTGGAAGGCGGCAGGGAAAGAGGGATACCAAGTATGAGATGGACTGACTCTAAAGGAAGCCACAGGTTTGAGTTTGCGAGATCTGAGCAGGGCCTTTGAGGATAGGATATGCTGGAGTTTGCTGATTCATAGGATCGCTGTGACTTGAAGGCAGCTTCACGGCACCTAACAAGAACAACAACGACAAAGCAGAATCCACTGCTTTCACTGGATGGCTGGGAAGTTCTTCCTGACGTTTGGTCAATCCCACCTTCTCTTTCTCTGAACCCATTGATTTTGCCCCACACACACACTCCAGAGCAAAATATTCAGAGGCAGCTACCACTTCACTACTTCATATTTTCTTCTCCAGGCTAAAACTATTCAGCTTCTTCATCTTCCTTTCCTTGCGGATTTGGTTTCCAGGCTCTCACCAACTTTGCTGGTACGTTGCTTTTGGAGCAATACGAATCTCAGTTCCTCCAAAAACAAAAACAGAACCCTCTGGTTTATGAATGTGGGGTGTTGTGCTTCTGTACCCACGGTTCAAAAAGCCAGGGAATGGCCCGATACGGCTGCACAATATCATGCCGATGTTGCCAGCAGGAAAAAGGAGGCCAAGCTTTACATAGCCACGGGCAGCCGGAATGTTGGCAACCCCAATGGCCAGCCGTCGAGATGGGTCTACCCTTTTCTGCTCATGGCCATTCACAAAGTGACACCATGCAAGGGAAAATCCCAAACGCTGACTCCTTTTTTTAAATCGGTTAACCACTTTTTTTTCACTGGAAGGACAGATCCTGAAGCTGAGGCTCCAATACTTTGGCCATCTCATGAGAAGAGAAGACTCCCTGGAAAAGACCCTGATGCTGGGAAAGTGTGAGGGCAAGAGGAGAAGGGGATGACAGAGGACGAGATGGATGGACAGGGTCACCGAAGCGACCAACATGAATTTGACCCAACTCTGGGAGGCAGTGGAAGACAGGAGGGCCTGGTGTGCTCTGGTCCATGGGGTCACGAAGAGTCGGACACGACTAAACAACAACAACATTTTTTTTCTGCACCCTTCTCACAAAGCAATGGTCAGGGCTGTTTTTCAACAAATGATCAGTAGTGAGCAGAAGAGGGTCTCTTATGGATCAGCCATTCTCAACAGGAGTCCTATGGTTCCCTGAGTAGTCCTGCCACATTTGAAGGGGACCACAGACTGGAAAGAATTCTTCACCCACCACCTTCTAAGGTTTGTTATGTGACTTACATGATCCTGATTCAGCCTATCATATTGTGTTTAGGGCCGTGGCCAAAAAAAGGTTTAGAATGGCTGCTGTCTTGTCTCCTGACAATAATGTTGTCAACATTATTCTCTATTTGGTTGACAATATCTTTTAAAATATATTTACACCAGACATAGAAACTCTTTTAAATGTCTGTGTGGACAGGAATGAGTTAAAAAGTTCTCCTCCTGAGAGTCAGTTAATTTGGTCCTAACTGGCAGGGTCACATGTTTTGATCTCCCTGACTCAAATGGAAACAATGTTTATGTTTAGAACATTTGTGTTTATCAGAAAGTCAGACACCACCACCACCACCCTTTGAAATGGCTGTTCCCAAATTTAATATTAGAGCCTTGGATGCCCAGATTACTTCCAAATTTTAAAAGGGCATTGAGACTAACCATTCTACAGTATTTCAAGAGAAGCAGGTTTGGTCTTTCCATTGTATTTGGTCTGTTTTAAATCTGCAAACGGAAAAGGTTGCTGGTGTCTTCAAGGGAGGGAATAGTTTTACTTTTAAAAAATCATTACTTGCAAACGTCCCCATATTTGGCACAGAGCAAAAGCAGACTGTCTGCTACATCTGTGCCTAATTTGGTAATGAACCAAGGTCCAGTTTCAAAGTTATAATGTTTTGTTTGGGCTGTCCCCCTCATTTTTTTTGAGTTATCTTATGGAATGCCAAACTGGGCTGTTGGGCAATATCTTTTGCTGCATTTTCGTGCAGCAATCATGCAGCTGTGGAACATGATTCATCCAGACAAGGAGAAAGGTGTGAGGATCCACACCAAATTAAGCACCAGACTCAAAGTCAGAATGTGCGGACTGTTCTCTACTGGACTGTGCAAAACGCTTCTCCAGCTGTCCTGTTGCATATTGTCCCCCCCCCCCCCCCCCAATCTCTACCGGTCATTGTGTATTTATTAGCATTGCAAACAACAAGGCTGGATGGGCTGCCTGCTACCACCCTCTTCATCAGGACTAGGAGCACAAAGCAGGATGCGTGCTAAGAGGGCCCCTGCACATTTTAAGGTGGAAAGAGGTTCTTTCTCTTTTCTACGCTGACAGCGCTCCGATTCAGACTTTAGATTTTGCAGCCGGTGCTCCTCAGTCCAGTGGTGCATTTCCTTTTTTTAAAGAATGAGTGGTTCTTAAAATTCCTTGTTTATTAAAATGTCAAATGCTAAAAGGGAGCATAAAAATCAACCCAAACCAGACAGCTGAGAGTTGATGGAACACCCTTGAAATGCACAGTCAGCAAAGACGGGGAGGCAGAGATCTTCCAAATTACAAACTAGATCACGGGGGCTCCTGTGAGGCATGACCGAGCACCGTTCTGTAAAAACCGCACCAAAGGGAAAAGAGTAGTTGAAAGAAATGCTGGGGAAAGGATCCTGCTAATCTGATGTTCACTGCACAAGGGGGGGGGGGAGAGAAAGAGAGATGGGGTGTGTGTGTGGAATCCTGATAACGCCTTCTCCGAGAATGCTGTTGACCATCCTAATGGAAGTGCCTGAAACACTTACGGCAAGCACGGAAATGCCCTCTTTAGAAAATCCAGACAGAGCGGATACATCAACCAACAAAGGTCCCCAAAAAGCATGCATGATTTATATTTATTGTTTTAGTCGACTGTAAACCACCCAGAGTAGTGTGTTTGCACTAATGGAGCGGTTTACAGATTTAATAAATAAATAATAAATTCACCAGGCAAGATGGACTTAAGATCCAGCCCCCCCTCCCCCTCCTCACTCTGATTTTTAGCATCTCATACGAGGGACATGCTGTGAGTATCGTCTATCGTGATTTCGGCAAGGTTTTTGCTATAGTCTTTTGTGATATTCTTGTGGCCAAGCAGGTGCATTTTGGACCAGATGACGCCACTGTGAGGTGGAGTTGTGACTGGTTGATGGGCCAATACCTCAACGGTACTTAGGAACAGTCCCTTGTCATGCTGAAGAGAAGTGGGGTGCCGTATTGCTCAGCATCTCTTGGATAAAGGAGCAGAGGGGATGCTCATGAAATCTGTGAGTGATACCTAACTAGGAGAAGCAGCTATTAATCAAGATGCACAATGCAAGGTGACCTTAATACACTGGAGAACAAGGCAAACACAAAGTGGTCGGAATCATAACATTCCCCACTTCCAGCAGTCTCGGTGCAATGGCATAAATCAAAGTGGCAACTTGCCACTCATTCCAGAACCACTACTTGGACTCCTTTTTGAACGGCAGTGGCAGGGCTCGGCTGGGGGTGAGGAACAGAAGCGATGACTCCCCGAGTGGTTGGATCACACAAGGAAGCGTGACGTTCCATCGTTCACACACGGTTGTGTAAATTGCCTTGCACAATATTCGGAGGGGACCTGAACAAACACACAACAGGTCAGCTGGAGAAGCTTCTTGCCCTAATCTGGATAAGAGAGAAAAAGGAATGAAGGCCTATAAAGTTTTCAACATGCGCTCCTGCACGCACCAAAGGCATCCGCCCCGTCCAGCGGGAACGACATCCGGTAACCACAGTGGCTCTCATGTCCCCGTCTACAAAATGACCCATGCAGGTTGGCCAGCAGAAAACAGCCTCGGTCGGTCTTTGGCGTCAGACGGAGAGATCTGGGAGGTGGAGGGCCCTGAAGCCAGCTGAGACGGGATGCCCGGCCGCCTTGAGAAGCTGCCGTTCAGCTGGTGCATTCCTTCAAAACACTTGTAAAGAAGCCCAGTCCATTGCCAGTGCCTCTAGCCTCCCCGTGGGAGCTCACAGCCTTTTCCTTCTGAGAGAACCGGGGCTGTTTATGCCCCTCCTGAATTTAAAGGGCCGTAAATCAGTTGAATAGGGCTGTAAAATAAGGAAAAGAATGGTGTACATAAAAGTGAGGCACCCACAGAAGGAGCGGTGTTGCCTCCATCTGCCTCCTGGGCCCAGATTATCTGCTTGGGGCAGCTGCCTACACACACACACATACACACATATGTAGAGCCCTCCACGAGAGCTATAAAACGAAGGCCAGGCCAGTAAAACAGCTCTGATGGTTACTCCTCTCACCACAGGAGAACAGCCATGGCTGGCCTTAGCACGGTTCCCTTGAACCCTGCACCTGCCTGCCTGAACTGGGAGCTTAAGCATGTGGACTTGCACACAGGCATACATGTATGCGCACACACAGAGAGAGAGAGACCCGTAGAGTTCGTAGACTTTGCAGCGTCAGCTCTACAAACCGCCTTGGCAAGCTGCTTTGAATCTTTTGTAACTTTGGTTTGGTTTGGGTCGTTTTCAATGCGAAGCCGCCTTGGTGGAAAGATGGATATCCTGTAAGGAAACCCAACGGGAATGTCTGTGTCGACTCCTTGTCGTGGGGTCTGTCTTGAGACTCCATTTAAGGAGTCTTCCCTCTGGGGAGCAACAGTGTGCTTCCGAGGTGCTGTGAGCATGCTCCCCTGGGCTGAACATGATCTCTAAAGAGTCTCGAAAAGCTTGCTCTGGCTGTGACGATGATCACTCCCAAGCAGTCCCTTTGGTTTCTGTGGGTCTGCCCCAAAGGGGTCTACGTCCAGATACAAGGCGCCATTCCGAGTTTTAAGAAAACTTGTGTGCGCTGGCATATGTGAAGTCCGCACCTCCTTCGGTTACAGGACCTGTGCCAGTGATGACCTTCCAGTAGCGTAAAACACACCAGTCCAGTTTCCACAAGGGGCAGGAGAGAGTTCCTGCATTGCCACACCTGTGGCGGAAAGGAAACAGGTATAAAGCCTAAAACTGAAGTCTACACGAAAAGGACATGGCCGTCCCGGGGTATTTTGTGGCCTGAGGCAAAGCAACAAAAAGGGGCCCCTTTTCCAAGCAAGGCACAGTGTCCGCGATGCAGCCCGAGGGAGAAAGTTATGCAAGGGCTTTCCTCTTGGTTCAGACAAAAACACAGTGCATGAAACACACCACTTCATGCTGGTGAAATAGATTGCCACCACCCTGACCCTTTTGCGACCCCCCAAATCTTAATCAGCCTCGCCTTACAGAGGTCTGGTCCTGAGAAAGACAGGTGGGCAGAATGCCCCACGGAGAGGACCGCAAGGTTTAGTGGATTGTTTGGAAAAGCAACTGCAGTTCTGCCTGCAGGTTTCAGAGGGGTATCCATTAACTGAGCAAAGTGCTGGTTTTGTGGGACACATTTCTCTGTGCACTCCAAATACTGAACAAAGGACCATGGAAGTCAAAGACAACGTGTCTTTGTAAGCCTCCCAGGCACATCAACACCTTGTGAAAAGATGCTCAGAGCGACTAATACAATAAATAAGCCTCCGTGTTTTGCTGATCTCGCCAGCGCTAACAAACCCAGGGATTGTCAAGGGAAGAGCACTGGTTTTGTGGAAGAACAACGCCCCGATTCTTTCAGCTTCAGTCACTTCTGAAGTCACAAGTTAGACGTACAAGGTAAGCCTTTCTTCAGCAGTAGGATGGCTGGAACCGCCCTTGTTTCTTTTTCTCCTCTCTCCCTTTAGAAAGGATGGGGGTTTGCATAAAGAGATGCTCGCCATTCAAGATCTTTAATAAAGAAAGAAGCTCTATTGAGTTGCAGCTGTATGTGAATGATTGATTGTTTGATTGATTGATTGATTGACTGACTAACTAACTAACTAACTAACTAACTAACTAACTTGTGTCAGTTAAAAACCAAGTCAATAACAGAGCAATCTGATCCCAGTCTACTCAAAAGTGAGCCCTATTGAGCTTGATGAAGCTTTCTCTCCTCCATTGCATTTATTGATCTCACACATTCCTCCTGTGTCGGTGCAGGGCCTCCTCCTTCCAGCAGGTCCCCTGATCTGCTGCTGGGCAGTCTTTGCATCGACCTTTACTCTTCCTTCTCCTTCCTTCGCCGTTCAGCCTGCCAAAAAGGGGAACAATATTGCAAGGAGCTGTGATGCAGGTGTCGGTGCTTTGGTACGGCTTCTGACTTTTTCCTCTCTGCTGTTGTGTTGCTTCAGTTTTTGTTTTGTTTTGTTTTAAAGTCCATTGGGCATTTCTTCATTAATTTGCAATTTAATAATAACAATGGTAATTTAGAAGGTGACACACCAAATCTTATTCCACTGCTCCCAAAAGTAAAGTAAAGAGTAAATGCAGACACACTGGATTTGGTCCATTCTGGAAGAATCCTTCTTCAGAACTTTCCTGACTGTGTATTAATCAACCCAATCTGGTTCAGGATTTGAGATTTAAATCAAATCCAAACAACACCCTGTCTGCTCAGAACAAGTAGGAAGAGATCTCTCCCAGCTAGGAAATAATGCTCTAAAACAAAGGACAACATAGGTTAAAATAAAGGAGATAATAATTAAAAATGCAGAGAATAATGCAGGATTAAAAACTGTAACTGCTAAGGACAAATGAGACACACAGTGGCCTAAAATCCACTAGGAAGTTGCAGCTGTGCAACTTTGCACTTATGGGTGTTATACAAACCTAACAAACAAACAAACAAACTAGAATAGGCCCACCAGATAAATGGAGGAGTGAGCCCCACTGTTTCAGTGGGTCTACTCTGGATGCAACTTACTACTGGATTTCAGCCACTGTGTCTCTTAAAAACTCTACTGCACCGGTGGAGGGAGGTGTGGGATTCTCTCAATTTTATGCTGAGCAGAGGGGTTGTGCTTAACCTATTCGCTAGTTCCCTGTTTGGTGTATCCCTTATTTGCACTAAATCAGTATTGTATTGCAGACATGGTGCCTTTACTACTACTGTGCCTGTCTAGTCAAAATAGCACCAAGGCAGAGATGCTCAGGTCCTGCGTGTGGCCTTCCCGTTGGGGCACCGATCCGGCTAGCCATCTTGGAAAGTGGTCCTGGTAAGATGGGGCTTTGCACCAAGCCGGTGGGGCACTTTCCCTCTTCTTCCTTCCTTCCTTCCTTGTCATCCTGGTTATCTCCGCACCCACCCTTTCACACAGGACTCTTGGGCGAAGCCTCTTTCTGCACAGACCTCTCGTGCTTGCACCAGCTCTGTGAAGCCCGCAGGCCTGGTGCAAGGCGTTTGCTCCCCGTCAGCTGCCAAAGAGCATTTCCTTCCTCGGTTTCCCTTTTGCCTGCACATCGCAGCCTTTGGGGATGACCTCATTGTATGCCCTCGTGCTTGGCTTGCTTTCGGTCTGATGGAGGAGGAAGCAGGCACGGAGGGAGGCAAAGGGGGAAACCCTGCCTTCTCTGCCACCAGGCGGGGTTTTCCCGGCTTCCACATTCACAATATCAGCAGCTGGGTCTAGACCAAGCATGGGCTAAGGGAGAAGGAGGAGACCTGGGAACCGGGAGGGCCGTTTCTCTCCAAACATAAATGTCCTTACAAAATTGTTTATCGTTTCTGCTGGCTGATGCTGTGCTGTTCTTTCTCTCTGTGTGTGTGTCAGAGATACAGCCATCTAGCTCCCATTCTTATTCTTATTAGTGGTAGTCATATTGCTGTGCTCATGGCTAGAGATGGGCATGAAAACTATGGTTCGTGATGATTTGTGGTTCGTTGCTGTTCACGAACCATGAACTTCCCCATGAAACAAACCATTTCATGATTCGTGCAATTCGGGACTTCCAGGAGCAGTAGAACGTCCCCGGTGGGGGTTTGAGATGCCAAACTCAGAGTGAGTCATCAGCTGATTCTATCTCCCGGCTTCAACCCCTCCAAATTTGATAAAGATTGGATTTGGGATGTTCTAGGTCCCTAGCAAAGAGCAAAGGGTCAAATCTCCTTGGGCTGAAGAGCAGCTCTCGAGAATTTGCCAGGGGCTGAGGGAATAAAAAGAGCACTTTCCTGGGAAACCTACTGAGGGGGGGGGGGCAGAATCTAGGCAGTCCATAGGTATTTCCTTAAAATCGAGACTGTTCCATGTAAGACAGCCACTTGCATTGTGACATCTTTATATGGACAGTACAAATATGGTTATATTTGGTGTTGCAGCTAAACAGCCGGAATAATTTTAGCTTTCTGTTGCCATAGTCGCTCAACCTCACTTCCTAAAGTTTTGCATCTGGTAATCTTTATCTTTATCTTTATTAGATTTTTACCCCGCCCCCCTAGACAAAGTCTACTCGGGGCGGCTTACACACATTATAAAAACATCATTATACATAAAAAATTTAAAAATATCATAATTTTAACACTTATAATTAAATTAAATCAATAACCAAGATGACAGAGTAAAGATCAGTTGTTGACTGGAGGGAAGGCCTGTCTGAAAAACCAAGTTTTCAATTGGGTTTTAAAAACACCCAGCGAGGGTGCCAGGCGAATTTCAGTTGGGAGGTTGTTCCATAGCCGAGGGACCACTGCCGAAAAGGCCCGGTTTCTTGTTCTTTCTTTCCGGGCCTCTCTCGGCGTTAGGCCCCTCAGCCGTCCCTGCTGGCTATTCCGGGTGATTCAGGTAGATCTAGGTGGGAGAAGACGATCTGCCAAGTATCGAGGTCCCAAACCGTTTAGGGCTTTATACGTTATCATTAACACTTTGAAGTCAATGCGGAAACGAATGGGCAGCCAATGCAAGGCAGCCAGAGTGGGAGAGATATGCTGAAATTTCCTCACCCCACTAAGAAGCCTGGCTGCCGCATTCTTTCAATCTTTCAAACTCCCTCCCTTTGATTCTACCATCTGCAAGGATTGCCACCTCTACTATCCGGACCTGCTTCCTCTCAACCGTTATCAGATTATTATGAGGTTAAAGGGCACCAAACCCATTCCACCTCTGGACACCAACCCCCCTAGACGAGAGCTAAAACTGAGGAGGATTTTTCTGCACACCTCTCAGGCTCCCAATATCAAACCAGAAGAGGCCGGGCTAAATCTATGGAGAACAAAAACGACAGACCTTGCCGAATGGATGAACACCGAAGAGTGTCTCCCACCAGGACCAGACTCTGCCTGGACCATCAAGAAATCACTTAATAGACTTTGCAGTAAAATAGGAAGATCAAAGAACAGTCAAGCAAAATGGGGCTACTTGTACACGGGACAAATTTTCTGTGACTGTGGAGAAATTCAATCATTGCAGCACTTACGTGCATCGTTGCATACTATCTGTCAGGCGCTGGGGCCTCGGCTGCCTGGCTCTGCCGCCTGTAAATCCGCTGAAAACAATATATTTCTGCTGTCGGGCCCTGTCTCCCAGTGAGGTTGCGATAGCCCACACACTGTGTTTTGCTGTCGGTGGCAGATAGGGCTGGGAGACCCAGCCAGGCCATAAAAGGACCTCTGTAATCCCCAATAAAATCCTGCCCCTGCTGTCTCTCTAAGGATGCATCAACCTGCTGCATGGCTTTTCAAGAGGGATAGAGGGGTCCAATTAGGCATCCTTCAGTCTCGAGAGACTATGGTAACGTGCTCTGTATGGAGGACTTGGAACAGCGTCTAGTGTGGCTGAGAAGGCCAATTCGAGAGTGACCATCCCTTCCACACTGAAGACAAATACAATCTGTACCCCGTCTAGCTCCCTGATTTTGCTGCTTTCGTGACTGCCTCTTTGCCTCGGCCTGCTGGACAAGGGTCTCTTCAAATTGGGAGAGGCTGTGATGCAACGCCTGCCTCCAGGCTGAACGCTCAGATGTCAGGGTTTCCCATCTGTTGAGATCCATTTCCAAGGCCTTCAGATCCCGCTTGCAGATCTCCTTGTATCGCAGCTGTGGTCTCCCTCTGGGGCGATTTCCCTGCACTCATTCTCCATACAGGAGATCTTTTGGAATCCGACCATCAGCCATTCTCACGACATGCCCAAGCCAACGTAGACGGCGCTGTTTCAGTAATGTATACAAGCTAAAAATTCCAGCTCATTCTAGGACTACTCTATTTGGAACTTTGTCCTGCCAGGTGATACCAAAAATGCGTCGGAGGCAACGCATATGGAAGGTGTTCAGCTTCCTCTCCTGCCGTGCACAAAGGGTCCAGGAACTAGAGAGGGGCATGGATTAGAAAAACAAATCATCAAATTCCTTCGAAAGTTGCTGTTTTGTCTATTTGTATTCATACAAATCAATACCCCCAACAAATACGAATCCACAAATTTTTAGCGATTTTTGATTCGTCAATTTGTTTGACTATAAAATGTCCCCCCAAGCATGTAGATACACCAAAATTGCAAGGAAGCTTCCTCTGACACTCTTCTACAGTCCCACCAAAGTTGGTGAAGATTGTGGTTGTATGCCTCAGATGTCCAAAGCTCAAACTTCACCACAGTTGCAGGACTTGTAGAGGAGAGTCAGAGGAAGCTTCTCTGAGAATTTGGTGTCTCTAGGTGCTTGGGGGACGGTGTCCTTTCATAAGGTTTTAACATCAAAAATGGATTGACCAAATGATTCATCAGGGGAAAAAAATCATCAATTTGTAATTCGTGATTCGTCGACCTTGTTGAATCATGAATCAAAATGAATCACCCTTTTTGTGATTCGTGCCCATCTCTAGTAGAAACTAAAAACCATAGGGAGAGCCAGCTCCAGGCTGGAGGTGCAGGTGGGCAGAACCCTGGCTGTGGCAGCAATACAGCTGCCAGCTCTGAGGAGCTGCATTTGAGATGCCAGCTCAGTTTGCCCCAAGCCGCCCCCCCCCCCTATCATTACTCTGGGGGCACTTTTGGAAGTTAAAATCCTAGCTGAGATGCAGCTGCCTGGCATACACATCACCTCTGGATATGTCTTCCTTGCCAGGCTGCTTGGAGCTGAAGGAGCTGCTCGCTGGGAGTGCCACATGCTCCCTCCAGATCTGACCATGGGGCTAGCAACTGGAGCCCCCTGGGCCAATAGCCCAATTGTCCAGGCTAAAGACAAAGGGGGGTTATGCAGAGCTGGTTGCAAAACTATCACGAGGGTAGCTAGAAGCCACTTGGGAGGAGCAGGGTTTTGGGTTTGGCACCAAGGAGCCAGCAAAACACAGAGCGAGGCCAGCAAAATGCAGCTCAGCCATCTTAGCGCCAGGTGGTGGAGTCAGTTTGAGACTGAGGGCTGGTTTGCGCAACTGCCTGGGAGCGTTCCGGGGTAGAATTGTGCATGTGGAAGCGTCTGAGGTCCCACGGCACTGCCCGTTGGGGGTCTGATCTCGGCTTGCATGGGAGATCAGGTCTGTAGTCAGGCTTAAATTCGTCAGTGGCGGAAAGTGGTGGGCTGAAGAAATGTCACCCACCCAGACCTGCCACAGAGGGAAGTGGTCGTATATCCTGCTGATAGCCGCCTTCCTTTACCACATCCCTGGAAAGGTCCTGAAAGTGTTCCAGTGCAGGCCACTGGGGTTAAGGGGGGTGGTGAGAGCATCTCTTCCACTTCTGGAGAGGGGTGGTGGTGAGAGCATCTCTTCCACTTCTGGAGAGGTGGCTGCCTCGCTTCCAGCAGCAGCAACTGGTGAGGCCCGGCATGTGTGAGGAGGGTGTTCCGGCCAAATGCTTTGTCCACCCTCTTGGGGCCTCTGCCTTTCCCCGTGGGCACATGGGCCCACCTCCCACCGCCCACTCCCATCATGCTGCTCTTAGCACTGGAGCAAGCCGTTCATCTGACAGCACAGGGCCTGGCGTGTCTCACGCCTGGATGGTCGTCATCAGCCGTACTCAGCCAAAAGCCCGTTAAAAGGAAATGTTGTAAACATGGGTGGGTGTCAGCAAAGAAGGTGGATTTTGGCCCCTGCAGCTGACCACGGGCTTCTGGCAGGTCACCAGCTCCGTCGTGCTGCTCTGAATGGGTCCTGGCTGGGTTCCCTTCTTCCTTTCGTTCTCCCTCTTTATTATGGTCCACCTTTCTGCTTGAGCCTTTCCTGCCCGTGTCTCCTCCTTGCTCCAGTCATGTTTACTAATGGAGCAGCGGTTGGACTAGGAATGCACAGGACAACGTTTTCAAGAAAACCAAAACTGAAGGCCGGCCAGCATACAACATTTTATAAACAGGCATGCTTGGCCCATCACAAAATTTGCTTCCCTGGCATCGTATGAACGGGGCTCTGTACACCCCGGATAGAAATGTACAGCATTTCCCACCCCCTCTGACATCTATGGCCACAATCAAAATTAAAACACAAATGGGAAAATATGGAAAAACGAACACTGAATAAAAATAGATTTCCTTTTGTTGTTGTTGATGATGATTTTGCACCACCTGCTATATGATGTCAGAACGGAGATTTTAACCGGGGATGTTCAAGGCTTATCCCCTGACCTTGATATTGGCTCTTCATATCCTTGCCAAATCAGAAGGCTGGGCAGCTTGTCTACATGTGCAGTATTTTGCATCAGCGCAGGCCTGGGGACAGAGTTACAGATCCCTAAATCCTCATTGCTTGATGGTTTAAATGTTGCTCATCTTCTTTTTCAAACATCGGAAGTAAAGCCTCAGAAATATTTGCATCTGGTTCTGCTGGCTTTGATGGGTAGAAACCTGCTTTAAAATAAAAATAAAATAAAAAGAGGAACCCAAAAATACCCAGAACACTGAATAGTGTAAGAATTCTCTCTTTCAAGACGGGTCAGGCTTTGAGATCTTCAGGACAAACCCTGATCTTGCTTTCTTGGCTTACGGTTGCTAAATCTTACATGGTAGCCCTAGAGGTTTTGATACCCTATGGCTTGGCAAAACTCACACGGATCATATCATGCTTGGTGCCGGGGACTTCAGACTTGATAGCATTAGCAGGGGATTTCTCCTTCCAAGCACCATCTTGTCAGCATCTCTGGATTTATACTGCAGGTTCAATGTACAAAGCTGGGCATCATTTACATGGACCTTCACGGTGACCAAGCGAGTACAGGCAGGGCTATATTACTTTTGTTGTGTCAAGATGACAACCCTCTAATGTTCTCTTGGGGTGATTTATGGACTCCCTGTTCTCTGTCACTGACTGGGCTAGAATATGCTTTCCGTATCTATTTTAAACCCTAGCCTAATTTTAGAGGGTCCTGGGGAAAAATCCAGGGAATCTCCAGGGGAAAAAAATCAGGGTGGACAGAGAATATGCAATGGTACTTTGCTGGCCAAGACATTCAAAACAAAGTCCAAATAAAGATATACTTAAAATTTCAAGTTGCCTTTAGGTGGACGAAGAATGAAATATTCCATTTATAGTCTATATTTTTATCTGTGCTGGAAAAAAAACAAACCCAAATCCTTTAGTCAAGGGAATCACTCCAGTGTCATACAAAACATAGAATTATAGAGCTGGAAGGTCACCAAAGGGTCGCTGGGTCCCATCTTTGCCAACACAGTCTAAATGACCATATCTCCGAAGAGAGGCCTTTCTCTCGGTCCCACTAACCTCAGAGGTGCGTCTGAAGGGGACATGGGAGAGGGCCTTCTCTGTGGCTGCTCCTTTAGACTCTGGAACTCCCTCCCACTGGAGGCGAGCCTGGTTGTCATCTTTGCTGTCCTTCCGCAAGCAGGCAAAGACCTTGCTCTTCAGGCAAACTTTCCCCTAATAACTGGCTACCTGAGTCGGATTTTTAGATGGAAGGTTGTACCTTACTGCTTTGAATGTGTTTTAATATTGTTCTTAGTTACCATTTTAATATACAGTATTACTTGTTTAATTCTTTTAGAGTATTTGTATACTTACTTTTTTTAGCTTTTGAATATTGTCTTTTTAAATTATGTGAGCCACCTTGGGTCTCTTTTGGGGAGAAAGATGGGATGTTGTTGTTTAGTCGTTAAGTCATGTCCGACTCTTCGTGACCCCATGGACCAGAGCACGCCAGGCCCTCCTGTCTTCCACTGCCTCCCGGAGTTGAGTCAAATTCATGTTGGTCGCTTCGATGACACTGTCCAACCGTCTCGTCCTCTGTCGTCCCCTTCTCCTCTTGCCTTCACACTTTCCCAACATCAGGGTCTTTTCCAGGGAGTCTCCTCTTCTCATGAGATGGCCAAAGTATTGGAGCCTCAGCTTCAGGATCTGTCCTTCCAGTGAGCACTCAGGGTTGGTTTCCTTCAGAACGGATAGGTTTGAAAGATGGGATAAAACTATTTAAATAAATAAATAAATTACAGAAAATCTTAACTTGAGCCTCTCCAGCAGACGGTCATAAATAAAAATCCATCACGAAAGAGCGTCTAACACCTTGCAAGGCTGTCTCTTCCACTGTCAGAACAGCTTTTGTTACCAGGAAGTTCCTTCTCAACCTCTTTCCTGATAAGTTGAAACTATTGGGTTAAGCCTATCCCGTATCTTAGCTGAAAACAAGTCTTTCCCCAGCTGGAATGCAAATAGATTTAGCATTATGAAACAGCACACATTTAAGGGGGAATAGCACCCATCAGCACCTGTAATCAATCCCTATCAGGCTGCAAATCTGAAGTTAAAAATTTCTGCATCTGTGCAGGATGTCATAAGAAATCCCTGGTGTCATATTTAGACTGATTAATCTGGGCTTCTGGTTCCTGCCAGTAATCGTTGTTGATAACATTCCAATCTATTATTGCATAATTGAACTAAGATATCTTGCCGTTTCCTATCAGGAAACCACCACCTTCTTCTTCATTGACATTCATCCAGCAATTCCTTCCAGTCGTCTCATAAATCATTCGTAGTGGGAAGTAGCTGTGGTTTACGAACACAGAAGGATATGTCTCTTTTGCTTCTCACTCTTCAGAAACTTCAGCTTATTGTCTCTTTTGCTTTAAGAGCAAACTGAAGACCTGGCTCTTTAGGCAGGCTTTCCCTCCTCTCATCACTTGAATATTTTTTCCCATCTTGAACTATATTACTACTGTTGTTTTTTATTTTATTATATTGTTTTTATTCTATCTATTATTGTTAGCCGCCCAGAGTAGACTTCGGTCTAGATGGGCGGGGTATAAATTTAATAAATAAATAAATAAATAAATTGTGTGTTCAGGAATTTCCCAAATTGCTGTCACCATGCACTCCTGACCATGGAACGACACAACATTAATGCTGATGACAAAGAAATTGAAATAGTTAAGAGATTTTGTATACCTTGCTTCAACCATCAATCCAAATAGAGACTGCAGTGCAACCCATGACCTCAAGGGGAGGTGGAGGACTTCAAGAGAAACTTGGCAGATCAGCCACCTGGCAGATCTCCTTTGACTTGTATTCCTGCACTGAGCAGGGGGTTAGACTCGATGGACTTAGAGGTCCCTTCCAACTTCAATATTCTCGGATTCTATGCAGCTAAAAAGACTGAGACGAGGAAGGGCAGCAATGAGGGAGTTAGAAAAGGACAACAAGTGTAAGGACGTGTCACTGGAGACCAAGACTGTACATCACTATGCACAGGTGTGAAAGCTGGACAGGAAAGAAATCTGCCAGGGGGAAAAATGATTTGTTTGAAACGTGGTGCTGGAGGAAAGCTGTGCAAACACCCTGGACTGCCTGATGGACAAACAAGTGGGTCCTAGAGCAAATCAAGCCTGAACGATCTCTGGAACGATCAGCAGGAAAAGAGGAAGACCAAATACAAGACGGACTGACTCCCTAAAGGAAGCCACCGGCTTGAGTCTACAAGAGCTGAGCTGTTGAGGACCGGGTCGTTTTGGAGATCAGTCATCGTAGGCTCGCCATAAGTCGGAGGTGACTTGGCAGCACGTAACAAGGACAATAACATGCCACTGCCTGTTGGCCGTTACTCAGAGTTCCCACCTGCAGCTCTGTCCATCTCTTACTTTTTGTTGTTGTTTAGTTGTTAAGTCGTGTCCGACTCTTCGTGACCCCATGGACCAGAGCACACCAGGCCCTCCTGTCTTCCACGGCCTCCCGGAGTTGGGTCAAATTCATCTTGGTCGCTTCGATGACCCTGTCCAACCATCTCGTCCTCTGTCGTCCCCTTCTCCTCTTGCCTTCACACTTTCCCAACATCAGGGTCTTTTCCAGGGAGTCTTCTCTTCCCATGAGATGGCCAAACTATTGGAGCCTCAGCTTCAGGATCTGTCCTTCCAGTGAGCACTCAGGGTTGATTTCCTTCAAAATGGATAGGTTTGTTCTCCTTGCAGTCCAGGGGACTCTCAAGAGTCTCCTCCAGCACCACAATTCAAAAGCATCCATTCTTTGGTGGCCAGCCTTCCTTATGGTCCAGCTCTCACTTCCATACATCACTACTGGAAAAACCATCACTTTGACGATGCGGACCTTTGTCGGCAAGGTGAGGTCTCTGCTTTTCAAGATGCTGTCTAGGTTTGTCATCGCTTTCCTCCCAAGAAGCAGGTGTCTTTTAATTTCGTGGCTGCTGTCACCATCTGCAGTGATCATGGAGCCCAAGAAAGTAAAATCTGTCACTGCCTCCATATCTTCCCCTTCTATTTGCCAGGAGGTGATGGGACCAGTGGCCATGATCTTAGTTTTTTTGATGTTGAGCTTCAGACCATTTTTTGCGCTCTCCTTTTTCACCCTCATTAAGAGGTTCTTTAATTCCTCCTCACTTTCTGCCATCAGAGTGGTATCATCTGCATATCTGAGGTTGTTGATATTTCTTCCGGCAATCTTAATTCCGGCTTGGGATTCATCCAGTCCAGCCTTTCGCATGATGTATTCTGCATATAAGTTAAATAAGCAGGGGGACAATATACAGCCTTGTCCTACTCCTTTCCCAATTTTGAACCAATCAGTTGTTCCATATCCAGTTCTAACTGTTGCTTCCTGTCCCACATATAGATTTCTCAGGGGATAGATAAGGTGGTCAGGCACTCCCATTTCTTTAAGAACTTGCCATAGTTTGCTGTGGTCCACACAGTCAAAGGCTTTTGCATAGTCAGTGAAGCAGAAGTAGATGTTTTCCTGGAACTCTCTGGCTTTCTCCATAATCCAGCGCATGTTAGCTATTTGGTCTCTAGTTCCTCTGCCCCTTCGAAATCCAGCTTGTACTTCTGGGAGTTCTCGGTCCACATACTGCTGAAGCCTACCTTGTAGGATTTTGAGCATAACCTTGCTAGCGTGTGAAATTAGTGCAATTGTACGGTAGTTGGAGCAAACGGTCTTCTAGCTGCAACTAGTAAGAGATGCTCCAACTTTGTTGTTGTTTAGTAGTTAAGTCGTGTCCGACTCGTCGTGACCCCATGGACCAGAGCACGCCAGGCCCTCCTGTCTTCCACTGCCTCCTGGAGTTTGGTCAAATTTGGTACTTACTTATGGTAGGTGAAAATAGGCCGTGAGCTCTGCAAGGCAGAGACAGGCTCTTCTTTCCTGCCCATGGGAAGTCTGGGAGACCAGAAAAGCAGAGTCATGGGACCTCCTTGCTGGAAGAAAGGCCGACGCCTGGTGTGCAGAAACACCTAGGTGTCCAGTGCACATCACGCTTCTGCTTCTCCTTCAGCAAGGGGCTAATCCATTGCCACTTGCTTGAGCAAACAACCAAATATGTGAAGCAAAACAAAACACTTCTCAATGGCCAGGGCGTTGAACAGGAGTTCCCCAGCACCACCCGCTGAGTTCTCGACTCCAGCAAGGACCGGAGCCATCGTAAAACCGTGCCTCAACGTCCCCTCCCAGAGAGACGGCCCAGAAGGGTACCATGGTCAATGGTATAGAAAGCCACTGAGAGGTCCGGCACAACCAACAGGGACACACTCTCCCTGTCCAGTTCCCAATGTAGGACATCCACTATGGCGACCAAAGCAGTTTCTGTCCCATAACCAGGCTTGAAGTCAGATTGAAATGGATCAAGATAATCCGTCTCATTCAGGAACCCCTGGAGCTGAGAAACCACAACCCACTCCAGCACCTTGCCCAAGAATGGGACGTTAGAGATTGACAGGTAATTATCCATTTTTGTGGGACTGAAGGAGGGTTGATTTCAATAAGGGCCTTACTATTGCCTCTTTTAAGCCTGCTGGGATCCTATCCTGCTGCACGGAGGCATTCCCCACCCCTCGCACCCGCTCGGCCTGTCCCTTTCTGGCAGCTTCTATGAGCCAAGGAAAGCAAGGGTCCGGCACACAAGTGGTAGCCATTCACCTCTTCTCCAAGGGTCCTGTCCAGATCATCAGGCTGTGAAAACTGATAATTATCCAGGAACAAAGGACGAGCAAGGGCCACAGTTATATCCACGGGACCTGAATCAACTACAGCATCCAAGTCAGGGTGGATCCGAGTGATTTTGCCGGCAAAGTCTCATGCAAATTATTCACAGAGAGCCACAGTGTGGTCTGCAGACTCTTCCTGCGGGGCATGATGGAAGAGACCCTTGACCACTCGAAGAAAGCTCCCCTGGGCAACTCTGTGCAGACGCAACAGTGGCAGAGATGCGTGTCTTCTTCACCGCTGCCACGGCCACAGAACAGGCCTTCCAAGGGGCCCTAGCCCACGTTTGGTCGGATTCACTCTGAGTTTTCCGCCATCGCCATCAAGTCAACGTCCTGCTGGTCTCGTAACCAGTTTGAAAGAAACAGGAGGCCAGTTGGGCTCTACTTTGTGGGAAGGGGTGCTTAGGAGCGGTAGTTGGGTCAATGGCCTTGGCCATTTTCCCATTCCAGAGATCAAACAGGGCTTCAACAGCGCTTATTGTTGATTTAAAATATGTTTACCCCACCTTTCTCCTTAAAAAAGGACCCAAGGCGGCTTACAGGAAACTTTACCAAGAGCCCTCAGGAAACCGTTTGGCTCCATCCGCCTCCTGGGACGGACCGTCTTAACTGGTCCACCATCCCTGCAGAGGCTCTGAGTTCCAGTGAGTCTAAACCTCACCAGGTAAGGATTTGTCTATGACGACCCACGTGCAGAGAGTTCCTTCACGCCCAGGTCACCAACATCTACTCCAGTACAGAAATCCAGGTCTAACGTGTGCCCTGCAGCACGGATGGGGGCCAACACCATTTGGGGCAGCCCCACGGTCGTCATGGAGGAAACGAAGTCCCGAGCCACTCCCGCCAAAGCTGGCTCGGCATGGGCGTGGGAGTCCCCCAGCACAACAAGCCGAGGAGACTCCAGCATCGACCCCCAAGATCAGGGAGCTCCGGAAGGAAAACTGTGGAGCCGTGGGGTGGGCAGTAGGCCAAGAGAATCCCTGTTCCGTCCTGGGCTCCCACTTTCAGATGCACACATTCAGGCCCAGAACATTGGGGGATGTGGCACCTGGTCAGGGGAACAGTATCATGAAAGACCTCTGCAACTCTACCTCCCTGCCGCCATCCCCCCAGGTCTTCCTTGCTGCTGCACAGAAACCGCTGGTGGACAAAGCTGGGTGAGATTGACACCCCCCCCCCCCCCCGCGTGCCTCATCCAGCCAAGTCTCTGTAATTGCAAGCCAGATCGGCCTGCTTATCCAGGATCAAGTCCTGGACGGCTGCTTTTTTCCCATGGACCAAACTGGCATTTAGCAGCAGTGGTTTCAACCCATGGGGGGGGGGGGGCACCACCAAGGCTATCCAAGCTATTTAAACGAGGGGACAGCTGAGGGGCAACCGATACCCTCTTGCCCCCGTGGCCCCCCCTACATTGCAGGTGCTCTCTGCCTTTCCTGCCTCCTTCGTTTTCCTGTCTCCAGCTCTTTGAGGACAGATGTGTGGAGAGTTCGCTCCAGGCCATAGGAAAGGAAAGAACCTAAGCCTTGTGCTCTTAGTAAAAGGGCTTGTTTCCTTTAGACGAGAAGCAGCAAGGCAGATGGCTTTCTTTTTCTTTTTTCCAAGGAGAGGGGTGTGATCACAGAGCGGTGGTCTCCACCCTTCTCTTCGCGCCCAAATGGGAGATGAGCCAAGTTCCAGATCCCTCCAGCCATTGGGCCAGTCTGAGGGCCAACTGGGAAGGGATTCCAAATATGCCAAGCCCGGCAGGCTGCCCAAGTCTTACCAAAGGGGTCCACCTGCTTCCCAAAACTGTTTCTTGCCCCCAGGTGGCAGGCACCCAACGGGCCCTGCCCCTGCCTCTCTCTCCGGTCCCTTATTTCAGAGTGTTTTCGGCAGCCTAAGCAGCACCACAGAAAAGATCATGCCGGGCATCTTCCACGGGTGTGTTCAAGTGCCCTGGTGTCTTTCCTGGAAATAGGCTTCAGCCCCTTCCCATCCTTAACCATACAACCCTGAGGAAGGACAATCCTTCCATGCCAGAACAGCTGATGTTGACTCACTGTACAATTTAAATGCCATGATGTGCTTAATTCACCTTTAAAGTACAAGAACCAGAGTCCGATTGGGAAAATGTGTATAGGATGTTAATTGTACAAGCAGTGTCCCCCCGCTCCACCCACATTAGCGGGGTGTTCCTTGTGCCTAACCCTGACCCTTTACTGCTCCCGCAATGGTGAGATACAGAGTGGGTGCCTCACTGAGCATAGCGCCATGGTCGGAACCCCCCAGGACTTTTCTAACATCCATAAAGTCATACTCTTCCCTCTCTTAGAGATGAGTGTTTAGAGAAGGGAGAACCATAAGTACTCACCATGTTTTGATAAGGAAATAAGAGACTCTTTTTGCCCAGGGCAATGCTCTCTAGAGCAACGGAAGGAGCCGGGAGGTAAATCAATGCCCGCAGCCTTGGTGTTATCTTGCTGAAAGCAATCTGGAAGCCTAGCTGGCACAGCGTTCCAGGAAATTCACTGGTGATTAGTTGATGTGATCTTTCTCGCTTCGTATCCAGCTGAGCAAAGTGAAGCGTCGGCCAGCAAGGGGGACTGGGGAGGGGGAGCAGCTTCAAAAGCTTTTATGATTTGAACTGCGCAAACTATGAATATTTCCTTATTCCATATCCAAAGAAGGTTACCCCAGGCATCTAGGGACACCAAAATCATAGAGAAGCTTCCCCTGACTCTCCTCTACAATCCTGCCAATTTTGGTGACGATTGGGTTTTCCCCAAGCCAGCTGTTAAAGGGCACTTTCCTGCGGGGGACTCACTTTGTGGGTGTATAATTTGGATGTCTGAAACCTAATCTTCACCAGACTTGCAGAGATTGTAGAGGAGAGCCATGGGAAGCTTCTCTGTGATTTTGGTGTCTATAGGTCCTTGGGGGGCTGTTTTATAGGATTTTAAAATAAAAGAAAGTGACAAATTGATTCATTGATTTGTCAGAAAAAAATTCATGATTTGTGATTCGTTGACCTTGACAAATCACGAATCAAAACAAATCACAATTTTTCTGATTCATGCCCATCTCGGCTTGCCTCTACAGGGGCATCGTGTCTGGTGTCTCACAAAGAAAGGAAACACCCCTTTCGAAGCTGAGAACACAGTCCGCCGTTCGAAGTGACAGAAGGTGAGAGAGAAGCCACGCCCAGGGAACAATCAATCGTCCATTGCCCGCTTCCGGTTCCCTTTTGTCACCAGTCCCAAAGCATCTTGCGTCTGAGTTAATGGACAGGATTGCACCTCACACTCACCCCACACACAGCTTAGCTGTAGAATTTTACTCCGCCCTGGTGGTGTTCTTGAGGGCACCAAGCCTGGCTGCCCAGAACAGAGTTCTCTCCTCTAGAGGAGCAGGATGGCCAGAGGACTGCTCCCATTGCCTTCACCACATCACCTAGGATCTGACACCAGAGGCCACCCACTGCCTCAATTTGCCCCTTGGTATAGTCCAAGCTCCTTTCCCACTCCCTCACCGCCACTTTTTTATCTGTCCTGTTACTCAGAATGGCTCATTTGTTCCCCTGATCAGTTCGCTTTACAACAGGCCAAGCCCCGCTGACATTTCAGTCATGTGCCCCAGTGTGAGCCCAGTTTCATTACCATCCAACTTCTGTTTATTTTATGACCCACCTTGGGTCCATTTTCTCTACCTGGAGCTTTTGAAATCTGATTTCCACTTCTCCCTTAGACATCTCGTGTGCCTCTATAAGACTAAATTTTGCTTCAGCAAGGCAAAGAAGGAATTCCTTTGCAAAGGAATTAAACAAGGAGAAGAAAACAGCGGATGTCGGCTACAGTCATAAATTCCAGTGTACATCTAGAAGATTAACTAGAGATCAGAGCTTTTGAAAACACGACATATAAATTAATAAATTGGCTTCTATTTATTTGCAAAGATCTGACCCCTGCTTCTTGAAAACAAAGGTCTAAAATTCAGGTCCTGGGGACTCACCATATTTCCATTAGAGATGGGGACGACTCACCATTTTGGTGAGTCATCCCGCTTCGTGAGTCGTCAAAAGTTGACTCACGAAGCACGAAGTTGCCCCATGAAGCGACGAATAACAAAGTTATTTGTCGATTTGTGGGGGGGGGGGTTAATAAAGAAAAAGCCCCCCCACCCCCGCTGCCACTGCTACCCCCCACTGCCACCCCCCCACACACACACTGCCATGCAATATTTATATTTTTACAGGAGACTGTAGTTTTCACCATAAACATAAGTGGGCTATTACTGCTTCCTTGGCTCATTATGAAGCTTCGATCTTATCTGTGGAATGTTTATTACATAAACCTGAAACTTGAAGAAGTAGAACACAGGAAGTGAGTTTGGGATAAAGTTTAAGAAGGCCATTTAGTCCAGCGGTAGAAAATGCACTACACAAGGACAAAACACAGCAGAACACAATCTCCATACAGAAGAACAACATGGCTTTTGGGCATGATGAGGGACTGAGGAACAATCAGGACCTGAAGTGACAAAGGGCAAGTTCACTTACATATACAGCAGTTTGAAAGCCCACGGAGTCCCCTGGACCAATATAGCACACAAGTTACAACCGGACTAAATGTTGTCACATGAAGATGCACGCACCAAAACAACCCAGGAATGGCTGAACTGTCCCAAGGACTCCATCAGCCTCCGGCCACCATTAATTTTCTGTGTACTCCATGCATAATAATTCCATCCCTAAGTCTTTCCTTTTAAAATTGTGTCTGTTATGCGCTGTCAAGTCAGTTCTGATTTTAGTGATCTTTCTAGGGCTTCCAAGATATGTGAGGTGTTCAGATAGTGCTTTATTAGTGCAGCCCCAGATGAATTTCTGTGACGAAGCAGGGATCTCACACCTGAGATGGGTGTGAATCAGAAAAATGGTGATTTGTTTTGATTTGTGATTCATCAAGGTCAGCGAATCACGAATTACAAATTTACGATTTTTTTCTGATAAATCAATTCATCAATTTGTGGTTTTTAAAACTAAAAACACTATAAAATAGCCTCCCAAGCACCTAGAGACACTAATTTCACATGGTGGCTTCTCCTCACCCTCCTCTACAAGCCTTGCAAGTTTGGTGAAGTTTGGGTTTTGGATATCTGAGTTATACACCCACAAGTAGGGCCTCCCCAGGAAAGTTCCCCCTAGGCACCTAGAGAAATCAAAATTGCAGAGAAGCTTCCCCTGGCTCTCCTTTACAATTCCTGCATGTTTGGTGAAGTTTGGGTTTCAAACATCTCAGTTATACACCCATATAGTGCTTGGGAAACCGAGTCTTCACCAAACTTGGAGGGATTGTAGAGGAGAGTCAGGGGAAGCTTCTCGGTGATTTTGGTGTCTCTAGGTGCCTGGGGGGAACTTTCCTGGGGTGGGACACCTTGTGGGTGTATAACTTGGACATTCAAAAGCCAATCTTCACTAAACATGGAGTGACTATAGAGGAGAGTCTGAGGAATCTTCCCTGCCATTTTGGTGTCTCTAGGTGCCTGGAAGACCATTGTATAGCCAAACAAATCAATGAATCAAAAATCACTAAAAAATTCATTGATTTGTATTTGTTGGGGGCATTGATTCATACAAATACGAATTGAGAAATTAGCGATTTTTGATTGAATTTGGTGATTCATTTTTTAATTCATTCCCATCGCTGCTCCTGAGTCCTAGTCTGATTATCTTTCCCGTGCTCTTCCTTTTTTGTTTGCTTAAAGATTAAGGCCTTTTTGAGAAGGTGGACACTTCTGAACTTTACTCACCCACAAATTCCTGGTGCTAATAATCCTTTTCAGTCTTTAAAAGGCACATGGATCGCTGAGATTGGCCACGAAGCAAAAGGGCTTGGTGACAGTGCCCCACGACAATGAGGAAGTAACTGATTTTTGCATTCTTCTTTTGGACTTCACCCAAGGAACAAATCTGGCCTTGCCTGTGTGCAACTGATCTTCTTATTGCCCTCAGACCCAGTGTAAACATTTTCAGGATTGAGTCAGACTTATACAATTGCAATGAAATGGCTTTATTCAAAAAATGTTTCTTTTTTATTTGCTTGTTTATCTAAAGGTTACTCAAGTTGACTTCTTCAGATAGTGAGTCATCGAACCGTGGAAATCATATAGGGGCCATGTAGCGATGCCCACTTTCTTCTACAGCTATTAGGGGGGCAATTGAGAGTTCCAGGCACGATGTGGTTATCAAGGGCAACTCCTCAAGAGGTATTCTTATCTACCGCTACGCCCTCAGCATGGGGCTTCCTTTGAATACAATTTGGAAACTTCAGTTAGCTCAAAATGCAACAGGCAGATTGTTAACCAGTTCAACAAACCCAACGACTATCCACATTCACACCACTGTTGCTGGTTCTTTAGAGGGATGTGTGCTTGTCTTTGGAAAGACGCTTAGTATATGGGCTTTGAGTGGACAGGTCACAACAGTTAGGGTGTTAGTTACTGTCTTTTCCCTTTCCCCTTGCCTCTTTTTGTTGGTGCAGTGGTTCGAATCAGTACGACTTCCTGCTGGTCTTTGCAGCATAGCGCGCCTCAGATGGTAGCGTTCCTCTGTGCAGCAGTCTTCTTTGGAGGTGGCTGGACCACAGACAAAGGGGAATGTCCCAAAATGGGACACCACACTCAGCTTTTTAAGGTTTAACATGTCCCTGAATTTGATGGCACTGCACAGCCCCTGCTCTGGACCCAGGTCATAACTGTTTGGGTTCCCCTCCTCTGCATGTGCCTGGTTCTCATTCTCTTGACGGGTCCAACTGAAAATGCTGGTTCTGACTGTCAGCCTTTGCCCCACTGGCTGTTTTGGACTTTGGGTCCCGGGCAGCACGGGGCAAAGGAGCAGGAATTCTGGGAGCTGAAGTCCAAACCAGAGGAGATCCCAAAAGTTGAAAACCACTGACCTAGGGAGGGTTGAAAAAGAAGGATCACCCCTGTGGATCTTCAACAGCCATAGGAATCAGCCCAGGAGTTGTGCTTAGTGGCCTTTTCCGAGGAGAGATACTGAGCGGAGCAACTTTGGGCAATGGTTGTTTGCATTTTGAAAATTCTGCCAGTTGTTTCGAGCCTTTTCAGAAGAGAAAATAGGGTGGAAAAAAGATGAAGGAATGAGGCTCCTTTCAGAGATCCTCAACCTTCCCTGCAGGACTATGGATCTCACCTTAGGCTTGCTAAAGAGAGGGAGTGACCATTAAACCACATGGAGTTGATACAGTTCGGTGGAAAAGGTGCGCTCTGGGAGGGGAGCTGCCTAGACCAGCTTTCTCCAATCTGCTTTCTCCAGATGCTTTGGATTACAACTAGAAATGGGCCTATTTTAGTTGCAACTTACTTTAACATTTCTTTTAAAATATTTTTAACTTCCTTTCTCTTCGAAAGGACCCAAGGCATTGCCCATTATTAAAAGGACAAAATATAAAAGCTAAAAACAGTAAGTATGTGAATTAGAGATGGACAAGAATTAAAAACAAATCACCAAATTAATTCAAAATTGCTAATTTGTTGATTCGTATTAGTACAAATCAATGCCCCTGATGAATCATGCATCAACAAACTTTTAGCAATTTTTGATCCATTTGGCAGTAAAACGTTTCCCTCCCACCCCCAGGCACCTAGAGACACCAACATCACAGAGAAGCTTCCTCTGACTCTCCCCTACAATCCCTCCAAGTTTGGTGAAGATTGGGTTTCCCCAAACCAACTTAAAGGGCACTTTCCTGGGGGGGCACTTTGTGGGTGTATAACTCAGACATCGGAGCCCCAATCTTCAAACAAGCTTGGAGGGATTGTAGAGGAGAGTCAGGGGAAGCTGCTCTGTGATGCTGGTGTCTCTAGGTGCTGGGATGGCCATTTTATAGTGTTTTAAAGTCCAAAAGAAATTGATGCATCGATACATCAATCCGTCAGAAAAAATCCTAAATTCATAATTTGTGATTTGTGGACCTTGACGAATCAGAGATCAAAACAAATCACTATTTTTCTGATTCGTGCCCATCTCTAATACAAATATTAAAAAATAATTAAACAGGTTTCATATATAAAATGGTAAATAAAATCAATACTAAAAGCATATTTAAAAGCAATAGAGCACAAAAGCCCTCTCAGAAATAGGGCCATTTGAATCAGTGGAACTTAGAGGGGACTTGACTTACCAAATCCTTATTGATTCAATGGTGCAACTTACTACATTAAGCAACAGGATTTCAGGCAGTGATATGTGACAGAAGGAATCAACTTGTTATCTGCTGTGGAAATAAAACAAGGAAATAACTTGATCATCTGGGGTGGAGGCTAAGGTCATGTCCTTCCTGAGTATTCAGGTGCAGGCTGGTGACACCCCAGGTGTCTGTTCTTCCACGCAAAGGGCACCACGAAGAAGGAACACTTCTCCACCTCTTAGCAGAGGGGAATTTCCCTCTTTATCCTTCAAGGCTCAAGAGTCACAGTTGAGCAAGACAAGACTAGGGTCAGAAATGAAATGATCATCTATTTCAGTGGTTCCCAACCTCGGGTCACCCAGGTGTTCTTGGACTGCAACTCCCAGAAACCCTGGGTAACACAACTGGTGGTGAAGGCTTCTGGGAGTGGCAGTCCAAGAACACCTGGTTGACCCAAAGTTGGGAACCACTTGGAATCCAGGGACTGGGATGTGATCAACAAAATGTAGTGTCATTCTAAAAATATATAAAATCCCTCATACAAATAGTACAACACCACCAATATCACCTCTTTCTACTCGCATGATGGGGATCGGGGTAGGCATCAGGCTGGAAGCATCCTCACCCACCATCTTCGCCAACTTTGGCTCATGCGTCTGTATTATCATCACATATTATTGTCATTGTGTGTAGTCAAATCATTTCCGACATGTGGCAACTCTAAGAGGGGTGTCAAGATATGTGAGATGCTTATAGAGTGGTTCTTGATTACCAAACACCTCCAGTGAGTCTCCATGGCCCAACAAGGATATAAGGTAAAGTTTCCCCTTGACATTTAGTCCAGTCGTGTCCGACTCTAGGGCGCGGTGCTTATCCCTGTCTCCAAGCCGTAGAGCCAGCGTTTGTCCGTAGACAGTTTCCGTGGTCACGTGGCCAGCGCGACTAGACACGGAACACCGTTACCTTCCCACCGTGGTGGTACCTATTTTTCGAACTGCTAGGTTGGCAGGAGCTGGGACAAGTGATGGGAGCTCACTCCGTCGCGTGGATTCGATCTTACGACGGCGGGTCTTCTGACCTTGCAGCACAGAGGCTTCTGCGGTTTAACCCGCAGCGCCACCACGTCCCTACCAACAAGGATATACTTTATTTTATTTTATTTTTGTTTATTTGTCTGTCAGTCTGTCTGTTTGACTGTTTGATTGATTGATTGGTTGATTGATTGATTGATCGATTCATTCTACACACATCCACCTTTCTCTGTTAGTTGGGGATCCAAGATGGTGTACAAACAGTTTAAAATCAACAATTAATTACATATTTAAAACATTATCTAAAAACCATGCAAGCTCAAATACCTCACTACCTGAGTTGTCTCATGGACCCCTAAAAGCCTCTCTAAAGAGGTATGTTTTCGCTTGCCGGTGTAAGGAAAAGCGGGCAGGGGGCAGGCGCAGCCCCCGGGGAGTGCGTGGCCTGCTGTGGGAGCAGCCCTAAAAAAGACCCTCATCTTTCGGGTCCTCACCAGGGGTGCTTGTGAGAGCAGGGGGACCCAGAGAAGGCACTGGCTTGAGGATCTTCATACACCCGGAGACTCACACAGGGAGAGACAGCCTTTCGGAGAGCCGGATGTTCATGGGCCTTTGAGTTGGTTTCGAAATCTCATTTCCATTTGTTTCTTTTCTCCATATCCCCAGGAAGGATGAACCCAGTCTCTTGAGTCCGAGTCGGGCATTGTCTATGTTACACCACGCTGGCTCTCACGATCAGATCATACGGGTGGTGGTTGCTCCAACCTGGCTAGACCACGGGCTGCCTCCCTGCTTAGCCATAAATAGCCAGCCTTCCTTGCCGTACGGGGCTCTGGAGAAACAAATGGGAAATTGAAGGCTGAGGGTGGGGGCCCAGAAAACAACTGAAATACACAGTAGCCCTTAATCTGTTCCTGAAGGGGCGGCAGCTGCATTCATTCATTCATTCCCTAATTTCTAAAATGCACTTTCTGTTTTCTTTATCAGAATAATGCCAAAAAAAGAAGAAAAAATGACACTAGCAGACAATAAAATACAATAAAACAGTACAATCGGTAATCAGCAAACACATATGCAGTGAAATAGCCATTTACAAAATGCAGCACCCAGATTCAACCTAAAGCTAAGTAAACAAAGAGGCCCTTCAGCTGATATGGAACCTTTGGTCACAGTTGGTGCCGTTTCAGAGGCGGAAGAGAATTTCACCCCCGGAGCGCCTGTATCGAGAACACCCTCCCTCAGGTGGATGAGGATGTCATTCCAAACAGGAGCGGCACCAGCCAGAGGGCATCGCCGCTGGATTTTAAGCAAGGGAGAGGGCACTCAGTGGGTCTCCCGAAAAGCAGCAGCATGGGCGCCTTGAGTGCGGCTGGTCCCTGATGTGGTGGGGCATCCAGGGCCACTCCTTTGGTCCTGGGTCCTTGTAGCCCCCATGGGAATCTTCCCTACCAGCTGAGCTGCTGTGCGTTCCATAGGCTGCACCTCCTGCGTTATCTTCAAAAGGAGCCCCTTCCGATTGAAATACCTCCTCAAGGGCATTGCATTTGGGAAAGCTGGGCTGGATCAGCAATGCAATGCGCTCAAGGAAGTGTTTCAGTCCTAAGGACGTTAATTGGCCATGATGTTGGGGTTGATGAGAGTCATACTCTAGATGGCAACAGACTGGGCAAGGCTGGCCTGCATCCCCCACCTCTCTTTCCGTCTGCAAACTGTCCTTAGAACGTGTCCTTAGAACATTAGAAATGTCACGAAGTAGAGCTTAAAACAGGATCCCTTGAAAGAGAGCCTCGCCTTCCATCATTCTGGAAAAATCCTTGCTGACAATGATCATCCTTTAGGTATGAGCTCCATTTAACCTGAGTTAGCAGCCTGGAGGAACCCTAAACATGGTTTTCCTCCAGGATGGGTCCTCTTCCTTGTTGTTTAGTCGTTAAGTCGTGTCCGACTCTTCGTGACCCCATGGACCAGAGCACGCCAGGCCCTCCTGTCTTCCACTGCCTCCCGGAGTTGGGTCAAATTCACGTTGGTCGCTTCGATGACACTGTCCAACCATCTCATCCTCTGTTGTCCCCTTCTCCTCTTGCCCTCACACTTTCCCAACATCAGGGTCTTTTCCAGGGAGTCTCTTCTCATGAGATGGCCAAAGTATTGGAGCCTCAGCTTCAGGATCTGTCCTTCCAGTGAGCACTCAGGGTTGATTTCCTTCAGAACGGATAGGTTTGTTCTCCTTGCAGTCCAGGGGACTCTCAAGAGTCCCCTTCCTACCTGAGAGCTATTCTTGCTTTCCCATTAGACTTCCCTCCTCATCAGCAGTGTCTTGCTTGTTTCTTAAATGAAGGTTTTCTCATTCTTGAAACATGCTCTCCTTCTTTAAAATGGAGGCCAACATGTCACAGATCCAGAAGTCATTTTTCTCCCCAGCTGCCTTGGCGAGAGCAACACCGTGATGTGGGCAGTGCGACAGGCCAAGTGCCTGCAGACTGGCTATGGCTTCCCAACCCCACCCCATTCGCCAGAGGTGGCGACCACAGTTTGCCCAGCGTCACCTGTTGATCTGCAAAGTGGAATGGGCTCTTCTTGAAAATCTGTCTGGCCGGACCAAGGCCCACCTACCTCTGCTTTTTTGTGATACAGAAGACAGTCTGAAGGACAAAGGCAGAAGGCCGACACAGTGGATGGCCCAAGGCCATTCCTAAAGTCCCACAGAGTAGAACCCCATTTTGGGGTTGGAAATGCCCGTATCCATCATGTCATGCTCAAGAAGATTTGTTTCCTCCTGTAACAAGATCATAAAATGCCATTACCTAGCATTCACACGCACAACGGGGCAAAGGTGGAAAGAAGGGGCAGAATATCTATTTCAGTGACAACTTGGATTGATTTGCTAGAATTTTCTGCCTACTTCCTTTTACTCTCACTGGCAAGTGTCAAAGTCCCTTCAGCTTTGGTTTTGTGGTTTCATGCAGCCCAGAGGTTCCCAACCTTGGGTGACCCAGCTGTTCCTGGACTGCAACGCCAAGAAACCCGGGCCACCACAGCTAGCGATGAAAGCTTCTGGGAGCTGCAGACCAAGAACACCTGGTCGACCCAAGGTTGGGAACCACCAATCTAGATGGTGGACTTTCCTGGCCATCAAGGGTCTGCGCCTTTTCTTCCAGTGCAGAAAAATAATCCATCTTTGATGCTTCTTGTGAGTGCTGCTGCTCCTGCCCGGGGTGTGTGTGGCGGCTTCCACCTCTGACGCCGAGGCCTCTGTAGACTCGAGACTCACAGTATTGCTAGCGCTTGACTTTATAAGGGTCGGTGTTTGGGGAGCACACATTTAGGGCACCTGCTTCCCCCTGATGCACAAAAGAAGATCTAGCAAATGGCCGAGATAATGCTATTGAAGTAGCCTGCTTCTGGTAAATAAAAAAAAAAAAGTCTAATTATCTTAACATTTTGATTTGTTTTTCATTGTACCTGTATTTCATATACATCCATAGTTTTAAATTGTGCAAAGCTCTGATACAAATAAAGAAAGAAAGACTAGTCCTGCAAGGGGCTGAATTTCAGCTACTAGACCTTGGCCATGTCTCGGTCCTGGTGGACTTCCATGCCCTCATTTGCATGCTGGCAGCTGGTTGCCTGGGTCCAGAGTCCCGTCTTTGCAAATCCTGTGCCTTTTAGCCAGGGCTGGTAGCACCATCTCCGTTCTGCGGCTGAACCATGCCCAAGTCCCCCTGGAGGTGCTGTTGCCGCTCCTTTTGCCTGAGGCATCTCCAGTGCCACCTCGGGGGTCAGGGTGGGACCTGAAGTGGACCTTCTGCTGGGATCGAGTGGAAGTCTTGCCAGGGCGGGCCAACAAGAGCTGCCCCAGCAATGCTGAGGATATAGAAGGCCTCCTCAGATGTTGCTGCCACCAGCCGCTGGGCTTATAGGTGGGATCCTGGCTCCTGGCCTGTACTGAGGAGCTGGATGAGAACCCCCCACCTCCAGAGGTCCTCCACAGAGATGTAATCAGCATTCCCAGCTTTACTGAGTGGCGGCTTCCTCTCGCCCAGCATGTCACCCCATCTCTCTTCCTCAGAGCTTGGATCCTCTGACTCTTCCGTTTCCTCTCCAGATGCATTGTGGCACTCCAGCCCCTTCCTTCCTGCCTCCCCCTTTATACTCCTGGGAAAATCAGGTGAGGCGGCCATTGCCTCCTCCCGCAGGTGTTCTGCATCCTCCCCGGGGCCATTTCCTCCCTGCCGGTCCTGACGGCTGTGCTGGCTTGGGACTTTGCCCAGTTTCCCAATGGGTCCAGGGTTAGGGCAGACGACTCACACAGGGTGCCAGAGGCAACCTCCTCACACTTCTATAAAAATGGGAAATCCAGGTAACTGGATGTCTGCACAGGGATGACTGGTGAATTGTTCAGTTATTGTTCAGTTCTTCCCTCAAGAATGAGCCAATCTTTACCTGTAGCCCAAGGGGAAATACATGTGCAGGTGCATATCCATGCATGTGAGAACAACAACAACAAAATCACAACTTTTCTTCCTGCTGAGTTACAAAACTGCAAGAATTTTTGTGCATTTTCCCCAATTCGACACTTTTCTGTGAAAAATGAACAACAAAAAGAAAGCAACAGACAAGGGTTGTGGCCTATTTGAGATTAGCAAATGGATTTCAGCGGGAGCAGGATGGGTCCAAAGAAGTGGACTGCAACCCGTAAAAACTCACACCGAGAGATGCGCCTCTTCCTCAAAGGCTATGCCTTTGCTTTCATTTTAATTTTTGTTCTTGTTGTCGATGAGACTGGCTTATGCAGCTCCTCTCTGGAAATTTGCAAAAGTGAGTAGGTTGGTTCCCCCCCCCCCCCCAAGAATCCATTTATTTCCTTCAGAAAATCTCGTATTGGACACAACGTGAAAGGTTTTTAATGCCAAACACAGAGGCTTTCATGGGACCTGGATTGTTGTTGTTTAGTCGTTTAGTCGTGTCCGACTCTTCGTGACCCCATGGACCGGAGCACGCCAGGCCCTCCTGTCTTCCACTGCCTCCTGGAGTTGGGTCAAAGTCATGTTGGTCGCTTCGATGACACTGTCCAACCATCTCGTCCTGGGACCTGGATAGGCACAGACAAGAAAGAAATTCCATGTGTGTGTTCCTTGAAAAAAGTTTGGCCACAAAACCCAGTTTTTACCAGCCTGTATTCTCTCTGTGTGACCGATGGCATTCCCTGTGGTGGAAGAAACCAGAAGGCAGGAAGGTGCTACCTTTTTTGAAAGCTAGGGGGCGGTAGGAGCGGCCCCTGTTGCCCCTGTGCTTTGCTCGCATCCAGGCACCTGGGTGGGCAGATCCTGAGTGTGTTCCTCTTCTTCTTTTTTTTTAATCCCTGCCTCTGCCCCGCCCTCCACCCTCCTGGCTAAGGTCTCTGACTCACCTGTGCCCTTTTCACTTTGCGCCTGGCTTGCCAAGGCGATGGATTAAGCCTCTCTCTGCAGGAAGTGGAGGAGCTCCAGAGGCAGGAGATCCCCACACCATGGGGTCCAGGCCATCTCTCTGGCACATGTGGGTCGTCTTGTGCCTCTCAGGGAGCGGCATCAAAGGGTAAGCCGTTCTGCCTCCTGCTTCCTTAGTGATCTGTCTTGATTAATGCCAACCATGAGTCCTTGGGGAGGACACCAACGGGGGTGGGGGGGGGGAGCCTGCCAAGGGCAGGGAATCCTTCTGCTCCTTTTCTCCCTGTCTTTGAACCAGCCTTGGGATGGGATAGCCTGGGACAGAGGTGGCAGCTCTTTACCGGCAACGGCCGGCTTTTTTTTCTTCCCGCCCCTTCCGTCTCACGCAGCCAGCTGCTGCATATGCTCTGAACGTCTGAATGTTGCCGTTGTTTTTTCAGATTAGTTTGCAAAGTTGTCTGCTATTCAAAAAGATCTTGCTAGTTTTTCTTCATTGATTCTTGCATTGCAGCTGAGATAGAAAACTCTGAGCTCTAAACAGTTCTGTTTCTTTCATCCCTCGCTGGTGGTTTAAGATGAAGGGGGATCCAAGTCCTGGGAGGGAAGCGGCTTGGCCAACCGGACCTGCCTCAATGAAAGTTAGTCCCCTGACGCTGGGGTACCTTTCCTGGGAGGAAGACTGTGCTTCAGAGGATGGTGGTGGCCCTGCAGGTTCTCAAAGTCTGCCCACTTGAGTTGCCACATTCTGTGGTACCGTCTCCCAGATTCTGCCTTGGTCCCAGTATAAGCAGCAAAATGGAGATTGCACTCTTAGCTATGATCTAACGGAGGACGGGTGGGCCTTCTTTACCCCACCATTTTGGAAGGGAGCGTGCTTACACAGACACACAGATACACACTCTTGGGTCATGAGCTGCCTGTGCTCATGGCCTGAGACATGCGGTGTTGTAACCATTGCAGTTATAAAGGAGAGGAGAATGCTACCTGTGTCCCCAAGGGCAGTCCTTGAGCGCAAATTACACAGTCACGCTCTTGTGCACTTGACAATGACATAACAATCTTAGAAATAACAATCTTAGAACGGCAGAGCTGGAAGGGACCCTATCCAGCCCCTGTCAAGGAGGCACCGCAGGAATCAAACTCCCAACCTCTGGCATGGCAGCCAGACACCGAAACCCTTGGGCTACCCAGCAGTCTTACATGACACCGTCTTTAAAAAGGCAAAGCTGCTTTGCAAGGAAGGGCTTCAAAGTACAGTAGAGTGGTCAGAAGAGAAGGAAGCATCTTTCGTCTCCTATCTGATTCCCTGCCCCAAATGGCCTCCCCTGCCCCCAAGACCTTCCCCTGCTAGTGTTTGTAATAGAGATGTGCACAAATTAAAAAAATGAATCACCAGATCTGTGTTTTTTTTAAAAAATCACTAATTCATTCATTCATATTCATACGAATCAAGGCCTGCGACGAATCACAAATCAATGATTTTATAATGATTTTTTATTTGTCAATTAATTTGGCTATAAAATGCCCCCCAATGCACCTAGAGATATCCAGGTTATACACCCACAAAGAGAGCCCACCCGAGAAGGTTCCCCCAGACATCTAGAGACACCAAAATCACAGAGAAGCTTCCCCTGACTCTCCTCTACAATCCCTCCAGGTTTGGTGAAAATTGGGTTTCCCTAAGCCAACTGGTAAAGGGCATTTTCTGAGGGGGGCCTCATTTTGTGGCTGTATAACTCAGAGGTCTGAAATCCAATCTCGACCAAACTTGCAGGGCTTGTAGAGAAAAGTCAGGGAAAGTTTCTCTGTGGTTTTGGTGTCTCTAGGTGCTGAGAGGGGTGTTTTATAGGGTTTTAAAGTAAAAAGCAAATTCATAAATTTGCAATTTGTGATTCGTCGACCTTGATGAATCTCGAATGAAAACAAATCACTATTTTTCTGATTTGTGCCCCTCTCTAATTTGTAAGTTCAGGCATTTGGGTATGTCGTGAGAATGGCTGATGGTCGGATTCCAAAGATCTCCTGTATGGAGAATTAGTGCAGGGAATATGCCCCAGAGGGAGACCACAACTGCGATACAAGGATATCTGCAAGCGGGATCTGAAGGCCTTAGGAATGAATCTCAACAGATGGGAAACCTTGACATCTGAGCGTTCAGCCTGGAGGCAGGCGGTGCATCAAGGCCTCTCCCATTTTGAAGAGACCCTTGTCCAGCAGGCCGAGGCCAAGAGGCGGTCCCAAAACCAGCCAAACCAGGGAGCTGGACAGGGGACAGACTGTATTTGTCTTCAGTGTGGAAGGGATGGTCACTCTCGAATTGGCCTCCTCAGCCACACTAGACGCTGTTCCAAGACCTCTATTCAGAGCACGTTACCATAGTCTCTTGAGACTGAAGGATGCCTACACAGCATTTGGGGAAATTACTGCCTCTCCTTGCCTTATCTAGCCCTAAACGATAGCTAACACCACAGAATACCACAGATCACTGGGGATGGAAGGCAGGTCCTTCCTCTACCATGGAAGGGAGATTCTTCTGCTGAAAGGCCAGGAGATGTGGGAAGAGAGACTGCCATCAGCCCTGTTGCTTTTCAGCTGGAGAAATGTGCACCCCTCATTCTGAAAACGAGACACGTGGTTCAGCAGCAATTGTAAAATAAATATGGAGTAGTCTTGACTCACGAGCAAATTCCTGCAGGAGGTTAGGGAAAAAACTCCTTGGCTTTACCTGAAAAATTAAACCAAATAATTCCTTGTGGCCCCTTAAGCCTGGCCCATGTGTTTTGGGTGGGTCTTCATGGATAACAAGGACCTGGCTGCCCTTCAAATAGAGGGCCATCTTCTGCAAAAGAGGACATGGAGACCACCACCCCCAGCCACCTTCCGCATGTAGGTGGGTCTGAAGAAGTGGGTCACGTTCCTCACAGGCTCATCCTGAAATAAAGCTATGGGTTTGAAAGACCACCACAAGACTTTCCGCTTTGGTCGTTCCTGGACACTTCTCTGCAAACTCAGCCATCCAAGTCTTGACCCCTTCTTTTGCAAACTGGGGGCAGGAGGGGGCATCTGTGCTTACCCATGCCAGTGGGGTTACAGTCATCCCTGTGAAACATGTGTCCATGTTGAATAGCCATGCCTCTAAAAATTAAGATTTTGCTTGTAAAACAGGTTCCTGTTTCCACAATGCAGGTGAAATAAACTATTAGCAGGTGGCATTAAGAGGTTTTTATTGGGCTGCAGTTGGACCCTCAGGTTTTCCAGTCAATTTGCAGAGATAAGAGTCTCCGGATGGCTCCCTGCCAACAGAGCAGCCTTTCTGGTTGCAGACAAGTCTGTAGCGAGCCTCGTAGCAAGAATCCCAACGGGAATCTCCCTTCCTACTGCTTCACTCTCTTTAACAAGGGACCTCAATAACATTCTCCTATAACTAACACAGTAAGCAAAATTTTCGACAGTTGGTGACCCACAAGCACAGAGTCTATTTGGGACTGGTATGTCATGGAAATCTTCCCAGTTTCATCATTGGTTCCATTTGTTCAAGATGTAATTTAGTAAGCACTCTGTTCTTGATCATCTCAGCGTGCAAGGCACGTAATAGTGGGCTCAAGCAAAAGGAAGCCAGATTTTGGCTGAATCAGGAAAAAACTTAACTGTTAGAACAGTACGACAATGGAACCGATGATTTTGGGAGATGGTGAGCGCTCCAGCGCTAGAGACCTTCAAGAGAAAACTGGACAACCATCGGTCCAATCTGCTTTGATTTATATTCTTGCCTCGAGCTTAGAGGTCAGACCGGAGGGCCTTAGAGGCTCCTTCCAACTCAATTATTCTATGGTTCTGTTTTCATGGGTTCTGATGCTAATCCATGTATTGTTTCTCTTAGCGGAGAAGAAGAAAAGGGAGCCTGGGCTTCTGCTGGAGGTGAGTGCCCCTCTCTCAATGAACTGCTTTCTCGCTCTTGCCCCACGGCGCAGGAAGGGGCACAGCTCCACCTCACAATGCCTCTGTTTCAGACTATCTGGTCCGGTGTGACTTCAACAACAATTCCCAACCCTTTTGTGACTGGACGCAGAGCTGTGGCACCAGCCACGGAACCTGGATACGGACCAGCCATGCAACGCCCACCCCAGGGACCGGGCCAGAGGGCGATTACCCCGATGGAAGTAAGGGCTCATTTTATTACAACTAGTTGAAGGGCTGGCCAGTTGGGACCACTGGGTGGAGCACAGCATGGGCAGAGGAAGATATCAATGGAATCACTCACACTTTGGTTTGACCAGCTCTTCACATTTCACAGGCATTCGATACGCATGGAGTCTCTGAATGCTTTTCTCTGTGGTCCTTTCCTATGAGTAGTGGGGGGTCATAAACTCTCACCCACGGAGGCATGTGGTTTACCGGATGCATCTCTTGTCCTGTGGGTTTCTGGGCATCTCTTTACCTCCAGTGTTTAATTTGGACTTTCCTGATCCAAATTGGTATGCCACTCGCCCCCATGATTACGGGGGGTCCTCGGTTTACAAAAAAACACAGCTCACATCTCAGCTTTGGCTCACTGAGATCTGAATTCCAGAAGACAGAGAGAGGGAGGTGTCCTGTGCAGACCAAGAGTCACTCCATAAAGAAGAACACAACATGCACCATTCAACCCTTCTCATGGTACAATTCTGCCTCATTCCAGGACAGAGTCCAATTCTGGCTCTTTGCAAAAGGTTCTGAGGTCCAGTGATAATAGAGGGACCAGATTAGAGACTTATTTTTTTTATTTTATTTTATTTTATTTATTAGATTTCTATCCCGCCCATCTAGACCAAGGGTCTACTCTTGCCTTTTACTGTGTACAGGTGGTACTAGGTCAAATCAGCTTAAATGGCTTTCCTTTCTTTCAGCTTTCTGAAATAATTTGTTTCATGTTGTTTTGGTGCTCTATGGCTTCCCCTCAATCCCTGGAGATAAGAGTGTAGCCTCAATATTTTGATAAATAAACGAAATAAAGTGTCTAATGCACCTAGAATTCTTGGGGGGGGGGGACTCTTAAGAGGTAAACAGCAGTAATGTCAGAGTAAATTTTCTGTGTTCCAAATCTTGAATGACTCCCAACCTTTACCAAGGAGGAGGAGGCTGGTTTTCCTGCTTGGGGAGGGGTCCCTGGATCACTGGGGCTGTAAAAGGGGAACGGCTCCCTCACCCGGGACCTCCTGCCCTTCCCTCAGTAAACCCAATCCTGCTGTTGTTGATATTTTACAGCCTACCTCAGTGGAACTTTCCAGTGCTCCCTCGCCACCACCCAGCCTTTAATCATGCGCACTCTTGTTTGCTCTGATGATGTTGCTTTGCTACGGTTTGTAGTTCTTGCGTTCCACTTCCTTTCCCTTTCCACTTCGCTGCGCTCCACTTCTAAGCCAGCTCTCCTGGCCCAGGCCGTATTGGATAGTTTTCTTCCTTTGGAGGTTTACTCTCTCTCTTTCCCTCCCTCCCTCCCTCTCTTCTTGCAGGAGGCTATTTCATCTACCAAGAGGCCAGCAACCTTGTTCCCTCTGACACCAACAGACTGGAGAGTCCAGAGTTTGTGGCCCCTGGAGAGATATGCATAGATTTCTGGTATCACATGTTTGGCTCAGAGGATCTGAATGAGCTGAATGTCATCCTCTTGGCCGAAGCGGAAGAATCCACTGTGTGGAGCCGAAGAGGGAGCCAGAGCCCCGCCTGGCTCTATGGATTTGCCTCTGTCCATTTCCTAAGGGAGAAACGCATCAAGGTAGCCTATGGACACTTTACAAGGGGAAGGTTGGGTGAAAAAACTTTGAGGCGTCTCAAAGGATGGATGGCATCAGCAAACTCACCCTCATGCGTCTGGTGAGGAGACAAGAGAGGGCCTTCCCAGGGGCTTGTCCCTGGACTGTGGGACTCCCTTCCATGGGAGACCAGGCTGGACCCCTCTCTCCTGTCCTTCCATCAGCAGGCACCCACTTTCCTTTTCAGGCAGGCATTTGCTAATTTCATGTCCTGGTCAGAAAAAGGTCACCTAGCGTGTCTGATCAGGCGCTGGGGATTTATTTCTTTTGCCTTTGGCCAGGTGGCTTTCGATGCCGTTCGAGGGTTGACGGAATATGGCGACACAGCGGTGGACAACGTGGCTGTCAGGCGTGGGCCTTGCAGTAAGTGGTTTCTCCGTGGTCTCTGCTTTTTGGTAGCAACCAGCACAGGACCTATCTCATGATGTCTCATGGTGGTATCGATTCAGCCTTGCTTACGGAACGTTTGACGGGCCTTCCCATAGCATCCTTTTTAGGCTCAGACGAGAAAAGTTAGTGAGATGCGCTTTTCAGTGCTCTGAGTCATGAGAGTGTTTGCTGGAGGTCTGTTAGGGAGGAGTACGGGGGGCGGGGATGCCCTCTGGAGAGGCAGAATTTGCCCTGAAATTACGTTGCCTTTTGGCCTGAAGCCGGTTCCCTTTAAGGTGGCCAACTATCCCTCTTAACAGGAGAATGCCCTTTATTTGAAGGCCTTCCAGAGGGCAATCTTTGAAGGTCTGCCCCACTCAGAGCTGATCTTGCCCACCCTCACCTTGGCACCTTGGCCTCAGTAAGCATTCTTCTTCCCACTTCCTGAGGATGCAATGGATGCAGTTGTATGCTCATCGGGGTCTCCTTTTCTGCTGTGCATGTCTTCTGTTTTGTTGACGTGTAAGCAACTCGTTCCGCTTACCATTTAATGTTTCCTTATCAACGTTTTACACAACTTCTTTTGACCTAAAGCCTTCCCATGGGGATCCTACTTTATCCAAATACATGGATAAAGTTAAGATTATTAAAGATGGGACAGTGGAAAAGTGTTGCTAGGAATACAAACGGTCCCAGAGTCAGACAAAACCAAAGTCAATCCAGGAGAAAGGCAGTCAGCTTTAAAGGGCCATCTAGACTGGAGCACCTTTGCCAGTTTCCCGGAGGATGTTGGTGAAGGGGCCGGATGGGTCTCTCTGGAATCTGGGTGCCACAACGAAGCATGTCCCACCAGCCACCTTTGGGGCAAAACTGGTTGCAGATGAAAGCCTCTCAGAAAGATCTCAGCAGGTAGGCAGAATGAGGTGGGAATAGTGGGCCCTTTAAAGATCCTTTAGCCCTAAGCTTTTTGGGTTTTTAAAGGACCACCGCTTTGACTTGGGCTCAGAAACAAACCAGGGGCCAATTAAGAGTAAATAATAATATATGAACATTTCTTGACTAATATATTCCTTCAGGCAGTGACACCACCTGCAGTTTCTCAGTCCCTTTCGAATCAGGTCCCAGGCAGAACGGCCTACAGTAAGTGGGCAAACCGGCCTTAACCAGGAAGGGCGGCGGCTGCCTAATCAGCTAGGTGCAAAGTCTAGTCTGAGAACATGGCCAGGTCTCCCTCCTTGAACCAGTCTTGGATCAGGGTTCCTGGTGACCAAGAACATCTCTGGCCTCCTTTGAGTTTAAGCTACAGTTTGTTGGCCAACTAGAGTCTGCAGGCATTGCTTCACTTGCCCCCCATCCCATAGAACTGTTTAAGCTGGCAACAGGAGGGATCTGGGCAAGGGGTCATTGGCGCGGGCAGCGTTACTTGGAGGTGCCTGACCTTCAAGTTCATCATGGGTGCCATGGGAGAAGAGTGGAGTCAGCACCTTGGAGGTATGTTAGATGGACTTTGCACACCAGCCTAGTCAGAGCTCTTTTGTCATTGCTTTACTCCTGACAGAAGCTGAGTCAACAGTTGCCTTGACTGTCTTCAAGGGGTCATTATAGGGACATCAGATACCGCTCCCAGGGCCTGAAAGAGAGACAGGCAGGCAGGCAGGCAGGCACAGGGCAGCCCTGTCTTTGGAAGATTTGTCCGGAAAATACAGACTTTCTTAAAATAGCTCATCACCCGGTCAAGCTCCTCATCTCTGCTTTTTCTCATTAAAAAGAGGATGTATTGATCCATTAGTCTCTTCCCTGAGCTTTTTTTTTGGGGGGGGGGGCTGCGGTTAGGGTCCGGGTGGGGCAAAGCATCATTCTTGCTGTGCTTGGAAACAGGTCCGACATTTTCTAAAATGGTATTTCAGCAGCGCTTTCTAGAGGTATAATTCCCAGATTCTCCCACTGGCAACATTAGCTGGAGGGTTCTGGGTGGCGCAGGACAATGTCCTCAGCTCTGCATTTAAGGCCGAATGGAAATGTTGTATTAAAACGAACACCCCTTCCAGAGACTGCCTGTAGGCTACACTGAGATGGCAGGATGGCTTACGGTCTTGCTGGCAAGCAATGGGTTGGCTTGGTCCAGAGGAAGGAAGAACCCCTTGGCTTAGCTGGAAATCCCTCCTGGGAGGTAGCGCTGGCTGGCTGTAAGGAACGTTGCTTCCATGCTCTCACTGAACTAGAAACTAGTGAAATTGTTTTGACAGCTTTTTGGGAGATGGGGGTGGGGAAATGGGTAGCGCTCAGCAAGAAAAGAATCAGTGCTAGAGCAGCAAAGAGTGCAGCACCAAACCACTGTGATTTCACTGCAAAATGTTTTTTTAAAAATTAAAAGCATGTCTTGTTATTTGTGGTTCAGGAGACAAAATCTCGGTGGGAGGGAAGCAAGAGGGGTCACACACTCACACAGCTTGTGTCACTGTAGGGGCTGTCATCAACTACATGCTAACTCAAGCTCTGAAATGGCAGATCACGCCGTACACATACAAAACAATGTTCTGCCTACTGCTGACAATAATTAGAAATGAATTTTAAAAATACCCTGAACCAGAAGGTCACAGAAAAAAGATCAGCTATTCAGTGTAAACAAAATGTTTTCAAAATATCTGACAAAATAACAACATGATTAGAGATGGGCATGAAGCCCAAAACGAATCAGGAAATTTGTGAACATTTTCAAATTCCTTGCTTCGGATCGGTTCGGGTTCATCACTTTCCCAAAGCAACGAATTTTGGAGTGATTTATGAACTTCCTGCTTTGTTGCCCCCCACTGCCTCCCCCGCCCCTTCTCCCACCCCTTTCTCACTGTCCCTGCCACCTCCGTCCTTTGTCCTCGGCCGCTGCCACCATCGCAGCCCATGCTGCCGCCTCCACTGCCTGCTCTGCCGCCTCCACTGCCTGCTCTGCCACCACCCATGCCGCCATTGCTGCATGAGCCTCCACCTCCTTAAATAGCATCTGGCTTTCCTTCCAGCCACCAGCTTGCCCTGTTTGTCTATGGCCTGCCAATTGGCTTTTTTTAAAAGACAGCCACAGGCTGTCCAAAAAGAAGCACCAACGAACCGATTCATGGTTAGTTGGTAAAGCATTTGGAAATTCGTGATTCGTGGTTTGTCAACCTTGACGAACCATGATGAACCACCATTTTGGTGGTTCGTGCCCATCTCTAAACATGATGCCTCTCTCTCTCTCTCTCTCTCTCTGTGTGTGTGTGTGTGTGTACACACGCACACGCGCACACACTTCCCTCTTCCCCAAGGTCCCTGGGTGGAATATGTTTGTCACTTTCCCTACCACGCCCCCTCAACTTCTGGCAGTAATTACAAAAATGTCCTGTAGCTGAATAATCTTGTTAATCAGTCAGGGCTATAATACATTATTGCTCAAGCCATGATCAGCTGCAATCAGAGATACCAGATGGAGTTTGACCCCAGAGGGAGAAGCTGAACTGTTGGAATAGCAGGATGGATTTTGATGATTCTGCATCTCTCAAGATGAGCTGATCAGCTCTAGGAAGTGGTTCAGGGCTGGTTCTCTGGCTCCCCCGGCAAGATCAGCAGTGTTTTCTGCTGGGCGATTCCGGAGGTTCCTTTATGCAAAATCATTTCCTTGTTTCAGGTCCAAGAAGGTGCCCTGGCTACCCTGACTCTGCCAGGAGATGCAGACCCTCCAAACCTGGCAGAGAATAGGACTGACTTTTTGGAAACTCTCAGGGGAGTGCAGGGACCATCCCCATCGCTGCCAACCCGCTGGCTGGGAGTGGGGCCTGGGGTTGGTCAAGAGCCCACCTTCCTTGGATCTCAGCTCACCCATCTAGTAGCACCAAAACTCAAGGACAGTTGTTTGGGTTCTCTTCCAGAAATGGGACAAGGAGTAACTTCACTGCCTCTCCTCTCACACCTCAGTGAGGGCCACGGCAAAGCACAGTCTGTCCTGGTGACTTAATCAGATAAAGTGCAAATGAATCGTTAGCTCACAAGGCCTCCCTCGGGTGACGGTTCTGCTCAACTCACTAGTTAGAGAGCTGAACTGGCACTTTGGCAAAGATGGAGAGCTAGGTTTTTGCAGAGCACCCCAGGCAGTGGCCACGCTTGCTGGAGGAATTAACAAATGGCAGTCTGAAAAAAGATATATTTTTTTAATTTTTATTTTGCCAGTGTTGGATTTTGGAGATCTATGTTGTAGTTCTGACTGACTTCAGGCTGAATGTTGTTGTGATGATGAAGTAGGGAGGACAAATGAGTCACTTTGAGCATGCTGGAGAAAAAGCAGGGTATAAATCTGACTATGTAAGAAAAACCCTTACTCTTCACAGCTCCCACCACCACCACCAGCTTTCCAATGGAGACAGAAACTCCAACCCAAACCCCAGGTAGGGGCATCTGTCATGCAGTGTTTATCCCACAAAGTGGGTAGTGGTGGTGTAATAAATGACACAGGGTGGGGGGTGGGGGTGGAGAGAGACTCAGTCCTGGGGGAAACGCCAAACCTCCACCACCATTCCTGGATCAGTGGTCCTCAACACCAGAGGCCCCAGGGGTCCAACCATGCTGATTTGTATTCCTGTTTCCTCATGGCCTCTGTAATCTTTCATCATGTGTAATCTGCCTTCAGCATCAAATGCAGTTTGAGATTAATTGCACTGGTTACTTCATGAAAATACTGGCTGAAATCCTGTTGCTCAGCATATTTAGTCACAGCTTGAGTATTCCCATTAAATCGGCAGAGTTCAGTGAGTAGTCTCCCGTGCATCTTCCAATGATCCATAGGGCCTACGCTACTTGCAATGTACTGTGTTAAGCAACAGGATATCAGACAATAGGTCACTTAAAAAGGCATCCTTAGGCTGACCATTGTACTCAACCCACTCTTCCTGAACTTTCCAGATCTCAGCACCACCTCCTCCCCAACTGAGAGGACCACCCAGATGGAAATGACAGGTAGGTGAATCTGTCATTCATAGTATTTGCAGGGAGGGAGTGGCCTGAATCCTGTCCTGCCAGAATAGCAAATCCAAGCCACTTGCTACTGGAAATGGGACCTTCCCATATTGGGAGAAAAGTCTTAGTCTTAGGCCTTCAGAGTTTGTTAATCAACACAAATGTACACCATTGACTGACTGCCATATTCCGCCTTCTTTTCTTGATCTGCCTAGAACTTACCCCTGGTGATGAGCTAAGAACCACCCCAATCGATACAGCAGGTAAGTGGATCCACCCCTGTGTAGTTCTATCTCTCTATAGCATCATAGGCTCTGTAAGGTTTTTCATGAACCTTATAAACTTTTTTTAAACTTAGATAATCACCTGGCAGATGAGCTTTGATTGTATTCCTGCACTGAGCAGAGGGTTGGACTTGATGGCCTTGTAGGCCCCTTCCAACTTCACTTTTCTATGATAATGTTCAAACTACGCTGATAAATCAGAGATGAATAAGTAAAAGAGGGAAATGGGTTGTCTTCTAAGAAAACCAACACACTCTTTGGTTGGCCAGTGTATTCAACCAACTCTTCCTGAACTTTCCAGATCTAACCACCCCCACCTCCCCAATTGAGAGGACCACCCAGACAGATATGATAGGTAGTTGAACCAGTCATCCATAGTATTTTCAGGGAGGGAGTGGCCTGAATTATAGCAGGGGGATTTTGTCGTGCCAGAATGACAAATCCAAGCCACTTGCTACTGGAAATGGGACCTTCCCATGCTGTGAGAAAGGTCTTAGTCTTAGTCTTTCAGAGTTTGTTAATCAACACAAATATGCCCCATTGACTGAATGCCATACTCAATCCTCTTTTCTTGATCCACCTAGAGGTTACCCCTGATGATGATCTGGGAAGAACCACCCCAATCTATACAGCAGGTAAGTGGACCGCTCTCCCCCTTGTAGTTCTATCTCTCTACAGCATCAAAGGCTCTATAAGGTTTTTCATAAACCTTACATAATGTATTTAGAACTTAGACTGGCAGATGAGCTTTGATTGTATTCCTGCATTGAGCAGAGGGTTGGACTTGATGGCCTTGTAGGCCCCTTCCAATTTCACTTTTCTATGATTCTACGATAATGTTCAAGCTACGCTGATAAATCAGAGATGAATTAGTAGAAGAGGGAAATGGGTTGTCTCCTAAAAAACCAACACACTCTTTGGTTGGCCAGTGTATTCAACCCACTATTCCTGAACTTTCCACATCTAACCACCCCCACCTCCCCAACTGAGAGGACCACCCAGATGGATATGATAGGTAGTTGAATCAGTCATCCATAGTATTTTCAGGGAGGGAGTGGCCTGAATTATAGCAGGGGGATTTTGTCCTGCCAGAATGACAAATCCAAGCCACTTGCTACTGGAAATGGGACCTTCCCACGCTGTGAGAAAGGTCTTAGTCTTAGGCTTTCAGAGTTTGTTAAACAACACAAATATACCCCATTGACTGAATGCCATACTCAATCCTCTTTTCTTGATCCATCTAGAAGTTACCCCCGATGATGATCTGGGAAGAACCACCCCAATCTATATAGCAGGTAACAGGACCACCCCCCATGTAGTTCTATCTCTCTACAGCATCAAATGCTCTATAAGGTTTTTCATAAACCTTATAAACCATTGTCAAACTTAGATAATCACCTGGCAGATGAGCTTTGATTGTATTCCTGCGTTAAGCAGAGTGTTGAACTTGATGGCCTTGTAGGCCCCTTCCAACTTCACTTTTCTATGATTCTGAGATAATGTTCAAGCTACGTTGATGAATCAGAGATGAATTAGTAAAAGAGGGAATGCACACCATTGACTGAATGCCATACTCAACCCTCTTTTCTTGATCCACCTAGAAGTTACCCCCGATGATGATCTGGGAAGAACCACCCCAGACTATACAGAAGGTAAGTGGACCCCCCTCCCCCTTGTAGTTCTATCTCTCCACAGCATCAAAGGCTCTATAAGGTTTTTCATGAACCTTATAAACGTTTTTTCAAACTTAGATAATCACCTGGCAGATGAGCTTTGATTGTATTCCTACATTGAACAGAGAGTTGGACTTGATGGCCTTGTAGGCCCCTTCCAACTTCACTTTTCTGTGATTCTATGATAATGTTCAAGCTACGCTGATAAATCAGAGATGAATTAGTAAAAGAGGGAATGCACACCATTGATTGAATGCTATACTCAACCCTGTTTTCTTGATCCACCTAGAAGTTACCCCCGATGGGGAGCTGGGAAGAACCACCCCAAACTATACAGCAGGTAAGTGGACCCCCCTCCCTCTTGTAGTTCTATCTCTCTACAGCATCAAAGGCTCTATAAGGTTTTTCATAAACCTTATAAACGTTTTTTTCAAACTTAGATAATCACCTGGCAGATGAGCTTTGATTGTATTCCTGCGTTGAGCAGAGGGTTGGACTTGATGGCCTTGTAGGCCCCTTCCAACTTCACTTTTCTGTGATTCTATGATAATGTTCAAGCTGATAGATGCTGATAAATCAGAGATGAATTAGTAAAAGAGGGAATGCACACCATTGATTGAATGCTATACTCAACCCTGTTTTCTTGATCCACCTAGAAGTTACCCCCGATGATGAGCTGGGAAGAACCACCCCAATCTATACAGCAGGTAAGTGGACCCCCCTTCCCCTTGTAGTTCCATCTCTCTACAGCATCAAAGGCTCTATAAGCTTTTTCATAAACCTTATAAACGTTTTTCGAACTTAGATAATCACCTGGCAGATGAGCTTTGATTGTATTCCTGCATTGAGCAGAGGGTTGGACTTGATGGCCTTGTAGGCCCCTTCCAACTTCACTTTTCTGTGATTCTGTGATAATGTTCAAGCTACGCTGATAAATCAGAGATGAATTATTAAAAGAGGGAATGCACACCATTGATTGAATGCTATACTCAACCCTGTTTTCTTGATCCACCTAGACGTTACCCCCGATGGGGAGTTGGGAAGAACCACCCCAAACTATACAGCAGGTAAGTGGACCCCCCCTCCCCCTTGTAGTTCTATCTCTCTACAGCATCAAAGGCTCTATAAGGTTTTTCATGAACCTTATAAACGTTTTTCGAACTTAGATAATCACCTGGCAGATGAGCTTTGATTGTATTCCTGCGTTGAGCAGAGGGTTGGACTTGATGGCCTTGTAGGCCCCTTCCAACTTCACTTTTCTGTGATTCTGTGATAATGTTCAAGCTACGCTGATAAATCAGAGATGAATTATTAAAAGAGGGAATGCACACCATTGATTGAATGCTATACTCAACCCTGTTTTCTTGATCCACCTAGAAGTTACCCCCGATGATGAGCTGGGAAGAACCACCCCAATCTATACAGCAGGTAAGTGGACCCCCCTTCCCCTTGTAGTTCTATCTCTCTACAGCATCAAAGGCTCTATAAGCTTTTTCATAAACCTTATAAACGTTTTTCGAACTTAGATAATCACCTGGCAGATGAGCTTTGATTGTATTCCTGCATTGAGCAGAGGGTTGGACTTGATGGCCTTGTAGGCCCCTTCCAACTTCACTTTTCTGTGATTCTGTGATAATGTTCAAGCTATGCTGATAAATCAGAGATGAATTAGTAAAAGAGGGAATGCACACCATTGATTGAATGCTATACTCAACCCTGTTTTCTTGATCCACCTAGAAGTTACCCCCGATGATGAGCTGGGAAAAACCACCCCAATCTATACAGCAGGTAAGTGGACCCCCCTTCCCCTTGTAGTTCTATCTCTCTACAGCATCAAAGGCTCTATAAGGTTTTTCATGAACCTTATAAACGTTTTTTCAAACTTAGATAATCACCTGGCAGATGAGCTTTGATTGTATTCCTGCGTTGAGCAGAGGGTTGGACTTGATGGCCTTGTAGGCCCCTTCCAACTTCACTTTTCTGTGATTCTGTGATAATGTTCAAGCTACGCTGATAAATCAGAGATGAATTAGTAAAAGAGGGAATGCACACCATTGATTGAATGCTATACTCAACCCTGTTTTCTTGATCCACCTAGAAGTTACCCCCGATGGGGAGCTGGGAAGAACCACCCCAAACTATACAGCAGGTAAGTGGACCCCCCTCCCTCTTGTAGTTCCATCTCTCTGCAGCATCAAAGGCTCTATAAGCTTTTTCATGAACCTTATAAACGTTTTTCGAACTTAGATAATCACCTGGCAGATGAGCTTTGATTGTATTCCTGCGTTGAGCAGAGGGTTGGACTTGATGGCCTTGTAGGCCCCTTCCAACTTCACTTTTCTGTGATTCTGTGATAATGTTCAAGCTATGCTGATAAATCAGAGATGAATTATTAAAAGAGGGAATGCACACCATTGATTGAATGCTATACTCAACCCTGTTTTCTTGATCCACCTAGAAGTTACCCCCGATGATGAGCTGGGAAGAACCACCCTAATCTATACAGCAGGTAAGTGGACCCCCCTTCCCCTTGTAGTTCTATCTCTCTACAGCATCAAAGGCTCTATAAGCTTTTTCATAAACCTTATAAATGTTTTTCGAACTTAGATAATCACCTGGCAGATGAGCTTTGATTGTATTCCTGCGTTGAGCGGAGGGTTGGACTTGATGGCCTTGTAGGCCCCTTCCAACTTCACTTTTCTGTGATTCTGTGATAATGTTCAAGCTACGCTGATAAATCAGAGATGAATTAGTAAAAGAGGGAATGCACACCATTGATTGAATGCTATACTCAACCCTGTTTTCTTGATCCACCTAGAAGTTACCCCCGATGGGGAGCTGGGAAGAACCACCCCAAACTATACAGCAGGTAAGTGGACCCCCCTCCCTCTTGTAGTTCTATCTCTCTACAGCATCAAAGGCTCTATAAGGTTTTTCATGAACCTTATAAACGTTTTTTCAAACTTAGATAATCACCTGGCAGATGAGCTTTGATTGTATTCCTACATTGAACAGAGAATTGGACTTGATGGCCTTGTAGGCCCCTTCCAACTTCACTTTTTGTGATTCTATGATAATGTTCAAGCTACGCTGATAAATCAGAGATGAATTAGTAAAAGAGGGAATGCACACCATTGATTGAATGCTATACTCAACCCTGTTTTCTTGATCCACCTAGAAGTTACCCCCGATGGGGAGTTGGGAAGAACCACCCCAAACTATACAGCAGGTAAGTGGACCCCCCCTCCCCCTTGTAGTTCTATCTCTCTACAGCATCAAAGGCTCTATAAGCTTTTTCATGAACCTTATAAATGTTTTTCAAACTTAGATAATCACCTGGCAGATGAGCTTTGATTGTATTCCTGCGTTGAGCAGAGGGTTGGACTTGATGGCCTTGTAGGCCCCTTCCAACTTCACTTTTCTGTGATTCTGTGATAATGTTCAAGCTACGCTGATAAATCAGAGATGAATTAGTAAAAGAGGGAATGCACACCATTGATTGAATGCTATACTCAACCCTGTTTTCTTGATCCACCTAGAAGTTACCCCTGATGGGGAGCTGGGAAGAACCACCCCAAACTATACAGCAGGTAAGTGGACCCCCCTCCCTCTTGTAGTTCTATCTCTCTACAGCATCAAAGGCTCTATAAGGTTTTTCATGAACCTTATAAACGTTTTTTCAAACTTAGATAATCACCTGGCAGATGAGCTTTGATTGTATTCCTGCGTTGAGCAGAGGGTTGGACTTGATGGCCTTGTAGGCCCCTTCCAACTTCACTTTTCTGTGATTCTGTGATAATGTTCAAGCTATGCTGATAAATCAGAGATGAATTATTAAAAGAGGGAATGCACACCATTGATTGAATGCTATACTCAACCCTGTTTTCTTGATCCACCTAGAAGTTACCCCCGATGATGAGCTGGGAAGAACCACCCCAATCTATACAGCAGGTAAGTGGACCCCCCTTCCCCTTGTAGTTCTATCTCTCTACAGCATCAAAGGCTCTATAAGCTTTTTCATAAACCTTATAAACGTTTTTCAAACTTAGATAATCACCTGGCAGATGAGCTTTGATTGTATTCCTGCATTGAGCAGAGGGTTGGACTTGATGGCCTTGTAGGCCCCTTCCAACTTCATTTTTCTGTGATTCTGTGATAATGTTCAAGCTACGCTGATAAATCAGAGATGAATTAGTAAAAGAGGGAATGCACACCATTGATTGAATGCTATACTCAACCCTGTTTTCTTGATCCACCTAGAAGTTACCCCCGATGATGAGCTGGGAAGAACCACCCCAATCTATACAGCAGGTAAGTGGACCCCCCTTCCCCTTGTAGTTCTATCTCTACACAGCATCAAAGGCTCTATAAGGTTTTTCATAAACCTTATAAACGTTTTTCGAACTTAGATAATCACCTGGCAGATGAGCTTTGATTGTATTCCTGCGTTGAGCAGAGGGTTGGACTTGATGGCCTTGTAGGCCCCTTCCAACTTCACTTTTCTGTGATTCTGTGATAATGTTCAAGCTACGCTGATAAATCAGAGATGAATTAGTAAAAGAGGGAATGCACACCATTGATTGAATGCTATACTCAACCCTGTTTTCTTGATCCACCTAGAAGTTACCCCCGATGGGGAGCTGGGAAGAACCACCCCAAACTATACAGCAGGTAAGTGGACCCCCCTCGCTCTTGTAGTTCTATCTCTCTGCAGCATCAAAGGCTCTATAAGGTTTTTCATGAACCTTATAAACGTTTTTTCAAACTTAGATAATCACCTGGCAGATGAGCTTTGATTGTATTCCTGCGTTGAGCAGAGGGTTGGACTTGATGGCCTTGTAGGCCCCTTCCAACTTCACTTTTCTGTGATTCTGTGATAATGTTCAAGCTACGCTGATAAATCAGAGATGAATTAGTAAAAGAGGGAATGCACACCATTGATTGAATGCTATACTCAACCCTCTTTTCTTGATCCACCTAGAAGTTACCCCCGATGATGAGCTGGGAAGAACCACCCCAATCTATACAGCAGGTAAGTGGACCCCCCTTCCCCTTGTAGTTCCATCTCTCTACAGCATCAAAGGCTCTATAAGCTTTTTCATGAACCTTATAAACGTTTTTCGAACTTAGATAATCACCTGGCAGATGAGCTTTGACTGTATTGCTGCATTGAGCAGAGGGTTGGACTTGATGGCCTTGTAGGCCCCTTCCAACTTCACTTTTCTGTGATTCTGTGATAATGTTCAAGCTACGCTGATAAATCAGAGATGAATTATTAAAAGAGGGAATGCACACCATTGATTGAATGCTATACTCAACCCTGTTTTCTTGATCCACCTAGAAGTTACCCCCGATGATGAGCTGGGAAGAACCACCCCAATCTATACAGCAGGTAAGTGGACCCCCCTTCCCCTTGTAGTTCTATCTCTCTACAGCATCAAAGGCTCTATAAGCTTTTTCATGAACCTTATAAATGTTTTTCAAACTTAGATAATCACCTGGCAGATGAGCTTTGATTGTATTCCTGCGTTGAGCAGAGGGTTGGACTTGATGGCCTTGTAGGCCCCTTCCAACTTCACTTTTCTGTGATTCTGTGATAATGTTCAAGCTACGCTGATAAATCAGAGATGAATTAGTAAAAGAGGGAATGCACACCATTGATTGAATGCTATACTCAACCCTGTTTTCTTGATCCACCTAGAAGTTACCCCCGATGATGAGTTGGGAAGAACCACCCCAATCTATACAGCAGGTAAGTGGACCCCCCTTCCCCTTGTAGTTCTATCTCTCTACAGCATCAAAGGCTCTATAAGCTTTTTCATAAACCTTATAAACGTTTTTCGAACTTAGATAATCACCTGGCAGATGAGCTTTGATTGTATTCCTGCATTGAGCAGAGGGTTGGACTTGATGGCCTTGTAGGCCCCTTCCAACTTCACTTTTCTGTGATTCTGTGATAATGTTCAAGCTATGCTGATAAATCAGAGATGAATTAGTAAAAGAGGGAATGCACACCATTGATTGAATGCTATACTCAACCCTGTTTTCTTGATCCACCTAGAAGTTACCCCCGATGATGAGCTGGGAAAAATCACCCCAATCTATACAGCAGGTAAGTGGACCCCCCTTCCCCTTGTAGTTCTATCTCTCTACAGCATCAAAGGCTCTATAAGGTTTTTCATGAACCTTATAAACGTTTTTTCAAACTTAGATAATCACCTGGCAGATGAGCTTTGATTGTATTCCTGCGTTGAGCAGAGGGTTGGACTTGATGGCCTTGTAGGCCCCTTCCAACTTCACTTTTCTGTGATTCTGTGATAATGTTCAAGCTACGCTGATAAATCAGAGATGAATTAGTAAAAGAGGGAATGCACACCATTGATTGAATGCTATACTCAACCCTGTTTTCTTGATCCACCTAGAAGTTACCCCCGATGGGGAGCTGGGAAGAACCACCCCAAACTATACAGCAGGTAAGTGGACCCCCCTCCCTCTTGTAGTTCCATCTCTCTGCAGCATCAAAGGCTCTATAAGCTTTTTCATGAACCTTATAAACGTTTTTCGAACTTAGATAATCACCTGGCAGATGAGCTTTGATTGTATTCCTGCGTTGAGCAGAGGGTTGGACTTGATGGCCTTGTAGGCCCCTTCCAACTTCACTTTTCTGTGATTCTGTGATAATGTTCAAGCTATGCTGATAAATCAGAGATGAATTATTAAAAGAGGGAATGCACACCATTGATTGAATGCTATACTCAACCCTGTTTTCTTGATCCACCTAGAAGTTACCCCCGATGATGAGCTGGGAAGAACCACCCTAATCTATACAGCAGGTAAGTGGACCCCCCTTCCCCTTGTAGTTCTATCTCTCTACAGCATCAAAGGCTCTATAAGCTTTTTCATAAACCTTATAAATGTTTTTCGAACTTAGATAATCACCTGGCAGATGAGCTTTGATTGTATTCCTGCGTTGAGCGGAGGGTTGGACTTGATGGCCTTGTAGGCCCCTTCCAACTTCACTTTTCTGTGATTCTGTGATAATGTTCAAGCTACGCTGATAAATCAGAGATGAATTAGTAAAAGAGGGAATGCACACCATTGATTGAATGCTATACTCAACCCTGTTTTCTTGATCCACCTAGAAGTTACCCCCGATGGGGAGCTGGGAAGAACCACCCCAAACTATACAGCAGGTAAGTGGACCCCCCTCCCTCTTGTAGTTCTATCTCTCTACAGCATCAAAGGCTCTATAAGGTTTTTCATGAACCTTATAAACGTTTTTTCAAACTTAGATAATCACCTGGCAGATGAGCTTTGATTGTATTCCTACATTGAACAGAGAGTTGGACTTGATGGCCTTGTAGGCCCCTTCCAACTTCACTTTTCTGTGATTCTATGATAATGTTCAAGCTACGCTGATAAATCAGAGATGAATTAGTAAAAGAGGGAATGCACACCATTGATTGAATGCTATACTCAACCCTGTTTTCTTGATCCACCTAGAAGTTACCCCCGATGGGGAGTTGGGAAGAACCACCCCAAACTATACAGCAGGTAAGTGGACCCCCCCCTCCCCCTTGTAGTTCTATCTCTCTACAGCATCAAAGGCTCTATAAGCTTTTTCATGAACCTTATAAATGTTTTTCAAACTTAGATAATCACCTGGCAGATGAGCTTTGATTGTATTCCTGCGTTGAGCAGAGGGTTGGACTTGATGGCCTTGTAGGCCCCTTCCAACTTCACTTTTCTGTGATTCTGTGATAATGTTCAAGCTACGCTGATAAATCAGAGATGAATTAGTAAAAGAGGGAATGCACACCATTGATTGAATGCTATACTCAACCCTGTTTTCTTGATCCACCTAGAAGTTACCCCTGATGGGGAGCTGGGAAGAACCACCCCCAATCTATACAGCAGGTAAGTGGACCCCCCTTCCCCTTGTAGTTCTATCTCTCTACAGCATCAAAGGCTCTATAAGGTTTTTCATGAACCTTATAAACGTTTTTTTCAAACTTAGATAATCACCTGGCAGATGAGCTTTGATTGTATTCCTGCATTGAGCAGAGGGTTGGACTTGATGGCCTTGAAGGCCCCTTCCAACTTCACTTTTCTGTGATTCTGTGATAATGTTCAAGCTATGCTGATAAATCAGAGATGAATTATTAAAAGAGGGAATGCACACCATTGATTGAATGCTATACTCAACCCTGTTTTTCTTGATCCACCTAGAAGTTACCCCCGATGATGAGCTGGGAAGAACCACCCTAATCTATACAGCAGGTAAGTGGACCTCCCTTCCCCTTGTAGTTCTATCTCTCTACAGCATCAAAGGCTCTATAAGCTTTTTCATAAACCTTATAAATGTTTTTCGAACTTAGATAATCACCTGGCAGATGAGCTTTGATTGTATTCCTGCGTTGAGCGGAGGGTTGGACTTGATGGCCTTGTAGGCCCCTTCCAACTTCACTTTTCTGTGATTCTGTGATAATGTTCAAGCTACGCTGATAAATCAGAGATGAATTAGTAAAAGAGGGAATGCACACCATTGATTGAATGCTATACTCAACCCTGTTTTCTTGATCCACCTAGAAGTTACCCCCGATGGGGAGCTGGGAAGAACCACCCCAAACTATACAGCAGGTAAGTGGACCCCCCTCCCTCTTGTAGTTCTATCTCTCTACAGCATCAAAGGCTCTATAAGGTTTTTCATGAACCTTATAAACGTTTTTTTCAAACTTAGATAATCACCTGGCAGATGAGCTTTGATTGTATTCCTACATTGAACAGAGAGTTGGACTTGATGGCCTTGTAGGCCCCTTCCAACTTCACTTTTCTGTGATTCTATGATAATGTTCAAGCTACGCTGATAAATCAGAGATGAATTAGTAAAAGAGGGAATGCACACCATTGATTGAATGCTATACTCAACCCTGTTTTCTTGATCCACCTAGAAGTTACCCCCGATGGGGAGTTGGGAAGAACCACCCCAAACTATACAGCAGGTAAGTGGACCCCCCCTCCCCCTTGTAGTTCTATCTCTCTACAGCATCAAAGGCTCTATAAGCTTTTTCATGAACCTTATAAATGTTTTTCAAACTTAGATAATCACCTGGCAGATGAGCTTTGATTGTATTCCTGCGTTGAGCAGAGGGTTGGACTTGATGGCCTTGTAGGCCCCTTCCAACTTCACTTTTCTGTGATTCTGTGATAATGTTCAAGCTACGCTGATAAATCAGAGATGAATTAGTAAAAGAGGGAATGCACACCATTGATTGAATGCTATACTCAACCCTGTTTTCTTGATCCACCTAGAAGTTACCCCTGATGGGGAGCTGGGAAGAACCACCCCAAACTATACAGCAGGTAAGTGGACCCCCCTCCCTCTTGTAGTTCTATCTCTCTACAGCATCAAAGGCTCTATAAGGTTTTTCATGAACCTTATAAACGTTTTTTCAAACTTAGATAATCACCTGGCAGATGAGCTTTGATTGTATTCCTGCGTTGAGCAGAGGGTTGGACTTGATGGCCTTGTAGGCCCCTTCCAACTTCACTTTTCTGTGATTCTGTGATAATGTTCAAGCTATGCTGATAAATCAGAGATGAATTATTAAAAGAGGGAATGCACACCATTGATTGAATGCTATACTCAACCCTGTTTTCTTGATCCACCTAGAAGTTACCCCCGATGATGAGCTGGGAAGAACCACCCCAATCTATACAGCAGGTAAGTGGACCCCCCTTCCCCTTGTAGTTCTATCTCTCTACAGCATCAAAGGCTCTATAAGCTTTTTCATAAACCTTATAAACGTTTTTCGAACTTAGATAATCACCTGGCAGATGAGCTTTGATTGCATTCCTGCATTGAGCAGAGGGTTGGACTTGATGGCCTTGTAGGCCCCTTCCAACTTCACTTTTCTGTGATTCTGTGATAATGTTCAAGCTACGCTGATAAATCAGAGATGAATTAGTAAAAGAGGGAATGCACACCATTGATTGAATGCTATACTCAACCCTGTTTTCTTGATCCACCTAGAAGTTACCCCCGATGATGAGCTGGGAAGAACCACCCCAATCTATACAGCAGGTAAGTGGACCCCCCCTTCCCCTTGTAGTTCTATCTCTACACAGCATCAAAGGCTCTATAAGGTTTTTCATAAACCTTATAAACGTTTTTCGAACTTAGATAATCACCTGGCAGATGAGCTTTGATTGTATTCCTGCGTTGAGCAGAGGGTTGGACTTGATGGCCTTGTAGGCCCCTTCCAACTTCACTTTTCTGTGATTCTGTGATAATGTTCAAGCTACGCTGATAAATCAGAGATGAATTAGTAAAAGAGGGAATGCACACCATTGATTGAATGCTATACTCAACCCTGTTTTCTTGATCCACCTAGAAGTTACCCCCGATGGGGAGCTGGGAAGAACCACCCCAAACTATACAGCAGGTAAGTGGACCCCCCTCGCTCTTGTAGTTCTATCTCTCTGCAGCATCAAAGGCTCTATAAGGTTTTTCATGAACCTTATAAACGTTTTTTCAAACTTAGATAATCACCTGGCAGATGAGCTTTGATTGTATTCCTGCGTTGAGCAGAGGGTTGGACTTGATGGCCTTGTAGGCCCCTTCCAACTTCACTTTTCTGTGATTCTGTGATAATGTTCAAGCTACGCTGATAAATCAGAGATGAATTAGTAAAAGAGGGAATGCACACCATTGATTGAATGCTATACTCAACCCTCTTTTCTTGATCCACCTAGAAGTTACCCCCGATGATGAGCTGGGAAGAACCACCCCAATCTATACAGCAGGTAAGTGGACCCCCCTTCCCCTTGTAGTTCCATCTCTCTACAGCATCAAAGGCTCTATAAGCTTTTTCATGAACCTTATAAACGTTTTTCGAACTTAGATAATCACCTGGCAGATGAGCTTTGATTGTATTCCTGCATTGAGCAGAGGGTTGGACTTGATGGCCTTGTAGGCCCCTTCCAACTTCACTTTTCTGTGATTCTGTGATAATGTTCAAGCTACGCTGATAAATCAGAGATGAATTATTAAAAGAGGGAATGCACACCATTGATTGAATGCTATACTCAACCCTGTTTTCTTGATCCACCTAGAAGTTACCCCCGATGATGAGCTGGGAAGAACCACCCCAATCTATACAGCAGGTAAGTGGACCCCCCTTCCCCTTGTAGTTCTATCTCTCTACAGCATCAAAGGCTCTATAAGCTTTTTCATAAACCTTATAAACGTTTTTTGAACTTAGATAATCACCTGGCAGATGAGCTTTGATTGTATTCCTGCGTTGAGTAGAGGGTTGGACTTGATGGCCTTGTAGGCCCCTTCCAACTTCACTTTTCTGTGATTCTGTGATAATGTTCAAGCTACGCTGATAAATCAGAGATGAATTAGTAAAAGAGGGAATGCACACCATTGATTGAATGCTATACTCAACCCTGTTTTCTTGATCCACCTAGAAGTTACCCCCGATGGGGAGTTGGGAAGAACCACCCCAAACTATACAGCAGGTAAGTGGACCCCCCCTCCCCCTTGTAGTTCTATCTCTCTACAGCATCAAAGGCTCTATAAGCTTTTTCATGAACCTTATAAATGTTTTTCAAACTTAGATAATCACCTGGCAGATGAGCTTTGATTGTATTCCTGCGTTGAGCAGAGGGTTGGACTTGATGGCCTTGTAGGCCCCTTCCAACTTCACTTTTCTGTGATTCTGTGATAATGTTCAAGCTACGCTGATAAATCAGAGATGAATTAGTAAAAGAGGGAATGCACACCATTGATTGAATGCTATACTCAACCCTGTTTTCTTGATCCACCTAGAAGTTACCCCCGATGGGGAGTTGGGAAGAACCACCCCAAACTATACAGCAGGTAAGTGAACCCCCCCTCCCCCTTGTAGTTCTATCTCTCTACAGCATCAAAGGCTCTATAAGCTTTTTCATGAACCTTATAAATGTTTTTCAAACTTAGATAATCACCTGGCAGATGAGCTTTGATTGTATTCCTGCGTTGAGCAGAGGGTTGGACTTGATGGCCTTGCAGGCCCCTTCCAACTTCACTTTTCTGTGATTCTGTGATAATGTTCAAGCTACGCTGATAAATCAGAGATGAATTAGTAAAAGAGGGAATGCACACCATTGATTGAATGCTATACTCAACCCTGTTTTCTTGATCCACCTAGAAGTTACCCCTGATGGGGAGCTGGGAAGAACCACCCCAAACTATACAGCAGGTAAGTGGACCCCCCTCCCTCTTGTAGTTCTATCTCTCTACAGCATCAAAGGCTCTATAAGGTTTTTCATGAACCTTATAAACGTTTTTTCAAACTTAGATAATCACCTGGCAGATGAGCTTTGATTGTATTCCTGCGTTGAGCAGAGGGTTGGACTTGATGGCCTTGTAGGCCCCTTCCAACTTCACTTTTCTGTGATTCTGTGATAATGTTCAAGCTACGCTGATAAATCAGAGATGAATTAGTAAAAGAGGGAATGCACACCATTGATTGAATGCTATACTCAACCCTGTTTTCTTGATCCACCTAGAAGTTACCCCCGATGATGAGCTGGGAAGAACCACCCCAATCTATACAGCAGGTAAGTGGACCCCCCTTCCCCTTGTAGTTCTATCTCTCTACAGCATCAAAGGCTCTATAAGGTTTTTCATGAACCTTATAAACGTTTTTTCAAACTTAGATAATCACCTGGCAGATGAGCTTTGATTGTATTCCTGCGTTGAGCAGAGGGTTGGACTTGATGGCCTTGTAGGCCCCTTCTAACTTCACTTTTCTGTGATTCTGTGATAATGTTCAAGGTACGCTGATAAATCAGAGATGAATTAGTAAAAGAGGGAATGCACACCATTGATTGAATGCTATACTCAACCCTCTTTTCTTGATCCACCTAGAAGTTACCCCCGATGATGAGCTGGGAAGAACCACCCCAATCTATACAGCAGGTAAGTGGACCCCCCTTCCCCTTGTAGTTCCATCTCTCTACAGCATCAAAGGCTCTATAAGCTTTTTCATAAACCTTATAAACGTTTTTCGAACTTAGATAATCACCTGGCAGATGAGCTTTGATTGTATTCCTGCATTGAGCAGAGGGTTGGACTTGATGGCCTTGTAGGCCCCTTCCAACTTCACTTTTCTGTGATTCTGTGATAATGTTCAAGCTACGCTGATAAATCAGAGATGAATTAGTAAAAGAGGGAATGCACACCATTGATTGAATGCTATACTCAACCCTGTTTTCTTGATCCACCTAGAAGTTACCCCCGATGATGAGCTGGGAAGAACCACCCCAATCTATACAGCAGGTAAGTGGACCCCCCTTCCCCTTGTAGTTCTATCTCTACACAGCATCAAAGGCTCTATAAGGTTTTTCATGAACCTTATAAACGTTTTTCGAACTTAGATAATCACCTGGCAGATGAGCTTTGATTGTATTCCTGCGTTGAGCAGAGGGTTGGACTTGATGGCCTTGTAGGCCCCTTCCAACTTCACTTTTCTGTGATTCTGTGATAATGTTCAAGCTACGCTGATAAATCAGAGATGAATTAGTAAAAGAGGGAATGCACACCATTGATTGAATGCTATACTCAACCCTGTTTTCTTGATCCACCTAGAAGTTACCACCGATGGGGAGCTGGGAAGAACCACCCCAAACTATACAGCAGGTAAGTGGACCCCCCTCCCTCTTGTAGTTCTATCTCTCTGCAGCATCAAAGGCTCTATAAGGTTTTTCATGAACCTTATAAACGTTTTTTCGAACTTAGATAATCACCTGGCAGATGAGCTTTGATTGTATTCCTGCATTGAGCAGAGGGTTGGACTTGATGGCCTTGTAGGCCCCTTCCAACTTCACTTTTCTGTGATTCTGTGATAATGTTCAAGCTACGCTGATTAATCAGAGATGAATTAGTAAAAGAGGGAATGCACACCATTGATTGAATGCTATACTCAACCCTGTTTTCTTGATCCACCTAGAAGTTACCCCCGATGATGAGCTGGGAAGAACCACCCCAATCTATACAGCAGGTAAGTGGACCCCCCTTCCCCTTGTAGTTCTATCTCTCTACAGCATCAAAGGCTCTATAAGGTTTTTCATGAACCTTATAAACGTTTTTTCAAACTTAGATAATCACCTGGCAGATGAGCTTTGATTGTATTCCTGCGTTGAGCAGAGGGTTGGACTTGATGGCCTTGTAGGCCCCTTCTAACTTCACTTTTCTGTGATTCTGTGATAATGTTCAAGCTACGCTGATAAATCAGAGATGAATTAGTAAAAGAGGGAATGCACACCATTGATTGAATGCTATACTCAACCCTCTTTTCTTGATCCACCTAGAAGTTACCCCCGATGATGAGCTGGGAAGAACCACCCCAATCTATACAGCAGGTAAGTGGACCCCCCTCCCTCTTGTAGTTCCATCTCTCTACAGCATCAAAGGCTCTATAAGCTTTTTCATGAACCTTATAAACGTTTTTCGAACTTAGATAATCACCTGGCAGATGAGCTTTGATTGTATTCCTGCATTGAGCAGAGGGTTGGACTTGATGGCCTTGTAGGCCCCTTCCAACTTCACTTTTCTGTGATTCTGTGATAATGTTCAAGCTACGCTGATAAATCAGAGATGAATTATTAAAAGAGGGAATGCACACCATTGATTGAATGCTATACTCAACCCTGTTTTCTTGATCCACCTAGAAGTTACCCCCGATGATGAGCTGGGAAGAACCACCCCAATCTATACAGCAGGTAAGTGGACCCCCCTTCCCCTTGTAGTTCTATCTCTCTACAGCATCAAAGGCTCTATAAGCTTTTTCATAAACCTTATAAACGTTTTTTGAACTTAGATAATCACCTGGCAGATGAGCTTTGATTGTATTCCTGCGTTGAGCAGAGGGTTGGACTTGATGGCCTTGTAGGCCCCTTCCAACTTCACTTTTCTGTGATTCTGTGATAATGTTCAAGCTACGCTGATAAATCAGAGATGAATTAGTAAAAGAGGGAATGCACACCATTGATTGAATGCTATACTCAACCCTGTTTTCTTGATCCACCTAGAAGTTACCCCCGATGATGAGCTGGGAAGAACCACCCCAATCTATACAGCAGGTAAGTGGACCCCCCTTCCCCTTGTAGTTCTATCTCTCTACAGCATCAAAGGCTCTATAAGGTTTTTCATGAACCTTATAAACGTTTTTTCAAACTTAGATAATCACCTGGCAGATGAGGTTTGATTGTATTCCTGCGTTGAGCAGAGGGTTGGACTTGATGGCCTTGTAGGCCCCTTCCAACTTCACTTTTCTGTGATTCTGTGATAATGTTCAAGCTACGCTGATAAATCAGAGATGAATTATTAAAAGAGGGAATGCACACCATTGATTGGATGCTATACTCAACCCTGTTTTCTTGATCCACCTAGAAGTTACCCCCGATGATGAGCTGGGAAGAACCACCCCAATCTATACAGCAGGTAAGTGGACCCCCCTTCCCCTTGTAGTTCTATCTCTCTACAGCATCAAAGGCTCTATAAGCTTTTTCATAAACCTTATAAACGTTTTTCGAACTTAGATAATCACCTGGCAGATGAGCTTTGATTGTATTCCTGCGTTGAGCAGAGGGTTGGACTTGATGGCCTTGTAGGCCCCTTCCAACTTCACTTTTCTGTGATAATGTTCAAGCTACGCTGATAAATCAGAGATGAATTAGTAAAAGAGGGAATGCACACCATTGATTGAATGCTATACTCAACCCTGTTTTCTTGATCCACCTAGAAGTTACCCCCGATGATGAGCTGGGAAGAACCACCCCAATCTATACAGCAGGTAAGTGGACCCCCCTTCCCCTTGTAGTTCTATCTCTCTACAGCATCAAAGGCTCTATAAGCTTTTTCATAAACCTTATAAACGTTTTTCGAACTTAGATAATCACCTGGCAGATGAGCTTTGATTGTATTCCTGCGTTGAGCAGAGGGTTGGACTTGATGGCCTTGTAGGCCCCTTCCAACTTCACTTTTCTGTGATTCTGTGATAATGTTCAAGCTACGCTGATAAATCAGAGATGAATTAGTAAAAGAGGGAATGCACACCATTGATTGAATGCTATACTCAACCCTGTTTTCTTGATCCACCTAGAAGTTACCCCCGATGATGAGCTGGGAAGAACCACCCCAATCTATACAGCAGGTAAGTGGACCCCCATTCCCCTTGTAGTTCTATCTCTCTACAGCATCAAAGGCTCTATAAGGTTTTTCATGAACCTTATAAACGTTTTTTCAAACTTAGATAATCACCTGGCAGATGAGCTTTGATTGTATTCCTGCGTTGAGCAGAGGGTTGGACTTGATGGCCTTGTAGGCCCCTTCCAACTTCACTTTTCTGTGATTCTGCGATAATGTTCAAGCTACGCTGATAAATCAGAGATGAATTAGTAAAAGAGGGAATGCACACCATTGATTGAATGCTATACTCAACCCTGTTTTCTTGATCCACCTAGAAGTTACCCCCGATGGGGAGTTGGGAAGAACCACCCCAAACTATACAGCAGGTAAGTGGACCCCCCTTCTCCTTGTAGTTCTATCTCTACAGCATCAAAGGCTCTATAAGCTTTTTCATAAACCTTATAAACGTTTTTCGAACTTAGATAATCACCTGGCAGATGAGCTTTGATTGTATTCCTGCGTTGAGCAGAGGGTTGGACTTGATGGCCTTGTAGGCCCCTTCCAACTTCACTTTTCTGTGATTCTGCGATAATGTTCAAGCTACGCTGATAAATCAGAGATGAATTAGTAAAAGAGGGAATGCACACCATTGATTGGATGCTATACTCAACCCTGTTTTCTTGATCCACCTAGAAGTTACCCCCGATGAGGAGCTGGGAAGAACCACCCCAATCTATACAGCAGGTAAGTGGACCCCCCTTCTCCTTGTAGTTCTATCTCTACAGCATCAAAGGCTCTATAAGCTTTTTCATAAACCTTATAAACGTTTTTCAAACTTAGATAATCACCTGGCAGATGAGCTTTGATTGTATTCCTACATTGAACAGAGAGTTGGACTTGATGGCCTTGTAGGCCCCTTCCAACTTCACTTTTCTGTGATTCTATGATAATGTTCAAGCTACGCTGATAAATCAGAGATGAATTAGTAAAAGAGGGAATGCACACCATTGATTGAATGCTATACTCAACCCTGTTTTCTTGATCCACCTAAAAGTTACCCCCGATGGGGAGCTGGGAAAAACCACCCCAATCTATACAGCAGGTAAGTGGACCCCCCCTCCCCCTTGTAATTCTATCTCTCTACAGCATCAAAGGCTCTATAAGCTTTTTCATGAACCTTATAAATGTTTTTCTAACTTAGATAATCACCTGGCAGATGAGCTTTGATTGTATTCCTGCGTTGAGCAGAGGGTTGGACTTGATGGCCTTGTAGGCCCCTTCCAACTTCACTTTTCTGTGATTCTGTGATAATGTTCAAGCTATGCTGATAAATCAGAGATGAATTAGTAAAAGAGGGAATGCAGACCATTGATTGAATGCTATACTCAACCCTGTTTTCTTGATCCACCTAGAAGTTACCCCTGATGATGAGCTGGGAAGAACCACCCCAATCTATACAGCAGGTAAGTGGATCCATCTCTGTGTAGTTCTAGCTCTCTTCAGAGGTTAGGCCTCGTCTTGAGTCTTGTGTCCAGTTCTGGACACCACACTTCAAGAAGGATGCTAAGAAATTGGAACAAGTTCAGAGGAGTGCAACACGAATGATCAGGGGGCTGGAAACCTCACCCTTTGAGGAAAGACTGCAAGAACCGGACATGTTTAACTGACGAAAAAAAAGACTGAGGGGAGATAGGATAGCACTGATAAAATACTTAATAGGCAGTCAAAAAAGGATTGGCAGGATCTGTTCTTGATCAGCCCAGAGTTCAGGACACGCAATGAGGTGCTCATGTTACTGGAAGCTGGATTCCAGTTGAATATCTGAAAACACTTCCTAACTGTTAGAGAAGTACGGCAAGGAAACCAGTTGCCTTGACAGGTGGTGAGTGCTCCAACTTTAGAGGAATTCAAGAAAAATTGGACAACCATCTCTCTGATATTATTTAATGTGGATCCTTGCATTAAGCAGGGGATTGGATTTGATGGCCTTACAATCCCCTTTCAACTTCATTATTTTATGATTCTATGATGCTATATCCAATGCTGTATAATGCACAAGCCACGCTGATAAATTAGAGAAGAATTAGGAAGAAGGGTAAATAGATTATCCACTAAAAAACCCCAAACACTCCTTGGTTGACTGTCCTACTCAACCCACTGTTTTTGATTCTTCTAGAACTTCTCACCACCACCATCCCATCTGGAAGAACGACCTTGATCAACACAGCAGGTACATAGATCCATCTGCCAGTGCTTTTGCATCTGTGATTTGGACGTGGTAGGCAGAGAGAAGCGGAGAGACCCTGTACTGCCAGAAGGATGGGCCTGAACCTCTTTTTCTCTTGGAGAATGAGCCTTCCCATACCTTCGGCTGAGTCTCCAGCCTTCCAATGGTTTGGGGGGGAAAGAAAGCGTTTCTTAAATTCACATCTTAATTTGCAATCTTATTCAACACTACTTTCTTGCTGCTCTCTAGTTCTCTCTGCCTTCACTAGGTAATGATGTTTTTGTATTTGATTCTGCCATGTACAAACTGTACTGATAAGCCAGTAAGAAAGGCAAAGAATTCATCCGCTGAAAATGCGCTCCTTGGCTTACCATCCAACTCAACCAACTATTCTTGATCCCTCTAGCACTTCTCAATGCTACCACCCCAACTGAAGGAACCACATCAAACAACACGAAACGTATGTTGCTCCTTCAGTCCTAGCTGAAGGGGGGTGGGGGGCAGCAGGCCAAGAGAGGTGGGGGGACACTATCCTGCCAGAATTCCCAAGTGAGATTCAGTGGTCCTTTTGGAGCATGGCCCTTCTCATCTGCCAGGGAAAGAAAGGTATCCGTTGGAGGTCATGATGGGCTTATACCAGCGTGCCTTTTGGTCTCTTCGAAGCCCCTTCCAACTTCATTGTTCTATGATTCTGTGATTCAGTATCAAATGTTGTACAAGATTTTCATAATGCACAAGGATTGCTGATAACTCAGAAATGAAATGGCAAGAGGGGCAAAAAGATTGTCCACCAAAAAATCCAAAACAATCCTGGGATGACAGTCTCAATTCACACACTCTTTGTGATCCACCTAGCACTTCTCACCACCACGACCCCATCTGCAAGAACTACTTCAATCAACACAGCAGGTACATAGATCCATCTGCTACTGCTTTTGCATGGGGGAGGGGAGTGATCCTATTAGAGAACGGCCCTTCCCATCCGCTAGGGAACGGTGGCCATGCATTGGCATCTGAGGGGGAAAACACATGAACAGACCAGGAGTGACCCATCAGTCTGAGGAGGGGCAACAGACAGAAGACTTGGTGGGTCACTGCAGCTGGAAGCCCCATTGTTCTCCCTTACACGAGGCAGAATTGCCCCCGTGCGAGGGCTGGAGCACAGCTTTCCCAGTCACCTCTCCATCTCCTTCCTGGTTCCTTCCCAGCTCCTTCCCCGGAGTGTGACTTCTCCTGCTCCTTTGATGTGGACTTCTGCTCCTGGACTCAGTCGGCCACGAGCAGCTTTCACTGGACCCGCCATAAAGGCTCGACACCCTCGGTGACCACGGGGCCATCCTATGACCACACCACAGGAGGTGAGAGGGAAAGCGAGGGGGAGGAGGGGGCTCTGGGGTAAACGGAGCCGGGGAGGAGCTCTCTCTGGCTTGAGCCGGGCACCAACTGCCCCCAGGTTGGCTTGCCCCGCTCCCTGCTGTCCCCCGTCCTTCTTGGAAGGGCCATGAGCCGGTGTGAGCGCAGTTGCTAAGCAAACTGAAGAGACATGGGGGGGGGGTTATGCGTGTGTCCCCATATGAGGATAACAGCCTGGAATATAGCCGGTTAGCAGAGGCAGAAGAGTCTGAGTCTAGCAGAGCCAAGAGAGAAGGAGGAAGGTGGCCGTGTCTGGACAGGAGCAGAGTAGCCGACCTCTTGGCAACTCTCAAGAGCTGGACAACAGTGAGACGGCTCGGTCGGCCTTTTCCAAGCAAGACGGCTTCACCCATGCGGACCGGCCTGGGGATGAGCTCTTTGAGACTCCCAGGGGAATGCCCAACATGCTGTGTTGCTTCCCGCATTGTTGCTTCCTGCACATCGACATGTGCTTTTCCTTTTCAGACGGTTACTACATCTACACAGAAGGCAACCACGCCAACCTGGGAGACGTGGCCCACCTGCTCAGCCCTACGTGCGCTCTCTCCGGGCCCTACTGCTTCCGCTTCTGGTATCACATGTACGGGGTGGCCCGCGACATGACACTGCGTGTTTACGTGGTCCCCAACGGTGCAGCCCCTGAGCTGATCTGGTCTCGGATGGGACACCAGGGCAACATGTGGCTGAGTGCCGAATTCAGCGTGACTCACAAAGGACGGGTGCAGGTAAAGGGGAGAGGGCCACTCGGGCAGTTCTGGGCCCAGGGAGTCCATGCCCATCCTTAAACCTGACTGGAGGTGCTCCCTCTCCCTAGATCCTCTTGGAAAGCGTGCGGGCAGATGATTTCCGCAGCGACGTGGCGGTGGACGATGTCTCTTTCACCGAGGGATCCTGTCCAGGTAGGCGCAGGGAAGATTCTTGCTCGTCCTGCTTGTCGCTCGAGTGGGAACTGGGTCAGGACCCCTTTCTGTGGCCTTCTTCCTAGAGGCAGGTATTCTTCTTAAGTGGGTTAGGCGTGACCCGAGGGGATGAGGCCCTTCTGAGTAGGTCTGTACCTCAGAGCCTGCCTAGAACAGCCTTTGTGCACCTGTGTCTGTGTTTGTGTGTCCATGTGTGTGCGTGTGGTGGTTGGGAGCACTGTGTGATGGTTTCCATCACCTACCCCTCCTTCCTGGTGGGAACAAAGAGAGATGTCCTTTCTCATCACAGGCTACGTGCACCCACCCACCCCCAGCGAGATCACCACCACCACCACCACCACGACTACCACCAGCACGAGCACCCCAGCTCCTCCCACCTCAGGTGAGTATCCCGGGATTGAGGTCTCCCCAAGGCCTGTGTGTGCATCTCCCTTCTGAACACTTCCCTGCTCCACTGTGTAATGGGAAAGGACCTCTCTCAACCTCCCTGCCTGAGGGGAAAGAGCAGATCCCCCGTGAAGGAGCAGGGGTGGCCCCACGCTGGTCCTGTTCCCCCGTTTCCAAACGCTCCGGCCTTCTCACCCTCTTCTGACTCTCTCCCAGAGTCCTGCCTTGTGTCCGGCGACCCCCATTACTACACGTTTGACAAGCAAACCCATCACTTCATGGGCAACTGCTCCTACACCCTCTCGCAGCTGTGCGATCCGCAGGGCTCCCAGCTGGCCGCTTTCAACGTGGAAGCAACCAACGAACACCGGTGGGGCAACACGCACGTGTCCTACGTTCGGAGTGTGGACGTTGACGTGCTGGGTGTCCGGATCACCCTGGAGAAGGGGGGAGCCATGAGGGTATGTATGGATTGGCAGGGGAGCAAGGGGGACTGTGGATCGGGTACCTGGGCGCATCATCTCTCCCTCCAGCATCTGCCCTGATGTGCTGTGCCTCAACCTGTCCTTAGGTCGACGGGAAGGAAACCACGGTCCCCTCCACCCCGACGCCGGGGCTCCACCTTTCCACCAGCGGCTTCTACTCGGTGGTCTCAACGGACTTTGGGCTGAGGGTCAAGTTTGACGGGGACCATCAGGTGGAGGTGACCCTCCCAAGTCCCTACAAGGGCCGGGTGTGCGGCCTGTGTGGAAACTACAATGGAAACCCCGCAGATGACTTCCTCAACCCACGCGGGGAACTCGAGCCAGACTCCACGAGCCTGGGGAACAGCTGGCAGGTCTCCAACCTCACCAGGTTTGTGCCTGACGCCTCACAAGCGCACTGATTTCCCACTCCGATGGGGGGGGGGTCACCAGGTCAAGGCCATGTTTTCCTCTCCTAGCTGTTCCTTTAAAAAAAAATTTTTTTTTAAATTTATTTATATAAATCATGACAAGACAGGAGGGCCTGGCCTGGCGTGCTCTGGTCCATGGGGTCACGAAGAGTCGGACACGACTAAACGACTAAACAACAAAAATAAATCATGACAATTCATCATGTTACAAGTAATACATACAAGGCTTAACATAGTAATCTATCATCTTACTTATTATGTAATTTTACTGTTGACCACCTGCTATTCCCACATTTCATAAAGTCACATTTACACCATTCCCCGTTTCATCTTAGAAAAATATCGACCAACAATCTAAATGTTCCAAATTGTTTTCTGAGCCACGTGTTTCCACATTTATTTTATTGGCATATTTTAATAAAGGCCTCCAGCTTTCGGTGAATCGACTGTGCCTTATTTCTCTTCTATATAATCTAATTTTATTAGTCATTTTTTCCATCAGAATTGTATGCCGTATCTTATTCATAAATGCGTGCAATGAAAGATCTCGGGCATTTTTCCAATTTCTAGCCATCTCGGATCTTGCTGTCCCTATAAGATTTGTTACTAATTCTTTATTTTCAAGTTTCTCATTTCCCCCTGTAAATATTGAGAATAACAATAATGTTTCATTCATGTCTATTTTTTGATTAATCAGTGTCTCTATCTATCTAATTATTTCACACCAGAGTGCTTCTATTTTGGAGCAAGATATCCACATGTGTTCCAAAGTTCCTTTTCGTCCACAGTTCTTCCAGCATTTATTTGATATATCTTTATTAATTCTCTGTAACTTTATAGGATATAAATACCACCTGTGCACTACCTTCAGAACCATTTATTTCACATTTGTTGATATTGATTTATATGGGTATTTATTCCATATTCCTATCCAGGCTTCCTCCGGTATATTAATATTTAAATTTGTTTCCCACACTGTTTTAGCTCCTCCACCTTTTCCTTATTCTTTCTCAATAATACTTTTATATATTAGTGATGTTAGGCCTCTCTTTTTATTTTTCTCTTTTTGGATACAATATTGTTTGAATTTGGTTAATGTTCTTAGAGAGCCAGGTTTTTGTTGTAAGTAAATCACAAAACTTCTTATTTGTTTTATTTGTAACCAATTGGTTTTTATTTGCTTTGTTTTCTCTTCTATTTCTCTAATAGAGATTAGTTCCCCTTAGTCAAAGAAGTCAATAATTCTATATATTCCAATTTGTTTCCACTCCTTAAACTGGGCATATTTCTCTTGAGATTTAAAATCTGGGTGTTCCAATAAAGGGGATATTGGCGGGGCCAAAGTTTTACTGTGTTTTCACCATATCCTTAAATGGGTTCTGTATTTGTTCTCCCTTTCTAATTATTTTAGTGGTATAAATATATTTATTTACTATGTCCATTTTCCTTTCACCTTCCATTTCCATCCAATCAGAATTCTTATGAGTCTCGTCCATTTGTATAAATTTAATAATTTGGTTTATTTGTAAAGCTTCATAATATTTTTGAAGCTGTGGTATCCCTAATTCCCCTTTTAGTCCCTGTCTATTTTTAACACTATTTATAAACCTTATCTTTTTTCCCTTTCCTGCAATAAATTTTTCTAACTTTCCTTGCCATAGTTTTACTTTTTCTATATCTGGCTGTAGTGGGATATTTTGGAATAGAAATTGAAATTTTGGTAATATATATGATTTAATTAGAGCAATTCTCCCCAACATTGATAGGTTCAGATTGACCCACTTTGTCATTTTTTCTTTTGCCAATTTAAATAGATTTTTATAATTTCTGTAAATTAATTGATTAAGGTTTTTTGTTACCCATATTCCTAAATATTTAAAACTTGAATAGCATAACTCTAAATGAGATGCTATTTTAATTTTTTACCTATCTATAATAGGTATATTTAGGCATAATAACTTAGATTTTTGAAAATTAATTTTTAAACCTGTATACTTACTATATTCCTGTAATATTTCTTTCAAATATTCTATTCTCTGTGATGCGACCTCCAAAAAAAGGAGCATATCGTCTGCATATAGATTTATTTTATGTTGTCTATTTTTCACCATCAGTCCTCTAATGTTTCCACTTTCTCTTATTTTTGCTACAAGGGGTTCTATTATTAGTGCGCATAAAATTGAGACAAGGGATCACCTTTTCTTGTTCCTCTAAATAACGTAAATTTGTCAGATTCTATTCCATTAATAAGTACAGTAACACCTGCTCCTATATATAATTTCTTTAGAACTTTAATAAATTTTTTACCCATATTCATCTTTTCCAACAAATCAAACATAAATTTCCATTCCACCCGATCAAAGGCCTTAAGGGCATCCAATGAGAGTATTGCTATCTTCTTTTTTTCTTTATTAGCTGTATATATAATATTCCATACTCTGCGGATAGCATCTCACATTTCTCTTCCTGGCATAAAGCCATATTGATCTATATGGACATATTTAGTAATAAAACTACTTAATCTTTGTGCCAGTATTGTTGAGAAAAAATTTTTATCTTGATTTTGCAGTGTTATAGGTATATAAGATGAAGGAGACATTGGATCTTTTTCTGGTTTTAATATAGTTATTATTCTGGCCGTATGCCATGGCTCTGGTATTTCTTCACAGCCCAAAATTGAATTAAATACCTTTAGAAGATGTTCTGTGACATCTTCTTCCCAAACATTATAGAAATCAGCTGTGAATCCATCACAGCCTGGTGCTTTTCCTTTCTTAAGTTTTTTAATAACTGAATTTATCTCAGTTTTTGTTGTTGGGCTGTTCAAATAATCTTTATGTTTCTCTAAAATTTGGTTGATTGGTAATGTGTTTATAAATTTCTTAGTGTTTATATCCGGTGTTAATTCTGATTTATAAAAATATTTATAGTATTCCATACATGTAGAGAGTATTTGTTGCTGTGAATTTACCATTATTCCTTCCTTCGTTTTGAGACAATTGTTCTTTTTGCCGCCATCTTTTTAACTGCATTTGATAACAGTTTAGTGTTTTTATTACCATGTTCATAATATTCTCTCTTTAAATAGTTCATGGCAGTCTGAACCTTTGCTGCATCCAATGCTTCTAACTCTGCTCTAGTTTTTGTTAGTTCACTATGTATCTTCTTTGATCCTAATTGTTTATGTTGTTCTGATAGCTTTTTTATTTTATTTTCTAATTGTTCTTGGAGCTTATTTCGTTCTTTCTTTATGCTAGAGGCTTCCATAATAAACATTCCTCTTAGACAGGCTTGTAGAGTATCCCATAGCAATGCTGATTTTATTTATGCAGTATCATTTATTCCATAGAAATTTTTAATCTCTTTCTTTATTTTTCTGATAATTTCTATATTGAAACATATGTTAGAGCTGAATCTTCAAATACTAGATTTGCTCTTTAGTTCATTGACCCAAGAGAGTTTTAATGGTGTATTTTAATGGTGTAAAATATGTGTATTCTCTCACTCTAGGATTTAAATATCTCCACCCAAACCTGATCTCTCTATTAGCTTCCTTATTTTATTACCATCATTTGACACCTTTCTATTTTTTGATGTCGTATCGATTTTGTTTAAAATAGAATTTGTGTCTCCGCCTAGGATAATTTCTCCCCAGGCAAATTCTTTTACCTTTCTTAAAAAGTTCTGCATAAAATTTGCTTGACCTATTATTGTTTAGTAAAATATGATTATAGACAGTACACCACAATATATATGAAATCTGTTAGACAAATACTGAGAAAGAATATATTGGCAAAGACAGCTTACACAACGTATGACTGCAATGTTAGATCATTTCCAAATCCTCTCTTATAATGTGAATGGGCTGGGGGACTCCAGTGAAAAGATATATTGTTGCTACAGGAGAATAAGAACAAGAAAGAGATTATTAAGCACCCAATGTTAGGAGAACAATATATTGCAAATGGAACAAATAAGGCTAGAGGAGTGGCAATAATTTTCGTGAAGAATTCAAAATTTGATCAATTATATGGGAGACCCAGAAGGCAGATATATTATCGTAAAAGGAAAACTGGAGGACAGACTATTAACTATTGGTTCTTGTTACGCTCTCCTAGCTGTTCCTCAGGGAGCGATCCTGTCTGCTCAGAGGACGAACTGGAAGCAGCCCAGAGCCGGAGCCTCTGTGGATTCATCACCGATGGGACGGGACCTTTCCGACAGTGCCACGGAGCCTTAGACCCGACGGGGCACTTCACCAGCTGCGTTTACGATCAATGTGCCCTGTCTCTGGACCCCGACTCCCTCTGCAGGAGCCTGCAATCCTACGCGGATGCCTGCCAGTCCCTGGGGGTTCCCATAGAGCCCTGGAGGAATGCCACCTTCTGCCGTGAGTGTGGAGGAGGGCCCGTGGCCTCAGCTTGCCATGGGAGCGGAAAGAGGGAGGCTTGAGAGGAGTCTGGACACGTCGGGCAGGGGAAGCGATGTCCTTGGCTCAGGGCTATGGTTTTGCTAGGGATGTGTCGTGCTTCCCCCCCCTCGCAACTCAATGGCTAGCACGCCTCGTCGGAAGTGGTGCAATCCATTTCGGCTGCCTGCATTATTCTGCCTTCATGCTGATATGCTGCTGGGCCGGCCCGTCCTTCAGAGGAAGAGCGATCGTCGTTGTAGAGGTTGTGGTCGTAGCGAGCTCTAACAGGGACGCCCTTTCCTCCCCACAGCCGTCTCCTGTGCGCCCAACAGCCACTACGAACCGTGCGCCAACGCCTGCCCTGCGACCTGCGTGGACCCCAAGGCCCCTGCCACGTGCCATCTGCCGTGCACGGAGGCCTGCGTCTGTGACAGCGGGTTCCTCCTCCACAGCGGCAGCTGTGTGCCCAGCCACCAGTGCGGGTGCTGGCACCAAGGCCAGCACTACCCCGTGGGCTCCGAGGTGTGGACCGACGACACCTGCTCCTCCAAATGCACGTGTCCCCGCCAGGGCGGGCGGCTGGAGTGCTCCAGTGCTCAATGCCCAAAGGGTCATTTCTGCGGGGTCCAGAACGGCGTCCCAGGCTGCTACCCGTACGTGGTGGGGGTCTGCCGTGTCCATAATGACCCCCATTACAACACCTTTGACAAAGTGGTGCACCACTTCATGGGCACCTGCACGTACACGCTGGCCAAGGTGTGCGGAGACACCGCAGGGCTGACCCCCTTCAACGTCGAGGCCAAGAACGAGCATCGCAATGGGAACCCCTCCGTCTCCTACGTCCAACGGGTCCTTGTGGAGGTTTACGGACAACGGGTCGAAATCCTCAAAAGTGAGAGGGGCCAAGTGCTGGTAAGGAGCGACATGTCCTCCTCTGTATTTCAAAACCTGTCTTTCAATGGTTTTCTCTCACCCATTACACAACTATGAAGTGAAAAGAGAAACCATTCCCCCCCCCCCCACTTATTAAACAGAAGGGAAGTGTTTTCCCTAATTTTTGTGCGTCTTCTATGGGGAAGATCTTGTTCCTTTTCCTCTGCCTCCTCCGTAGGTGAACCACGTGTGGAGAACGCTTCCCGTGACCCTGCTGAACGGCTCCGTGACCGTCGGCAGGGATGGCCGGTACGTGATGCTGGAGACCGACTTCCACCTCTCCGTCTCCTACGACGTGGACCACTCGGTGGAAATCAGGGTGCCCTCCAGCTACTCGAACAAGACCTGCGGCATGTGCGGGAACTTCAACAGCCGCCCGGAGGACGACCGCACGATGCCCAACGGAGAGCAGGCCAAGGACTCCACGCAGCTGGGAAACAGCTGGCAGGTTCCCAACGCAGAGCACGACCAGCCCTCCTGTGGCCACGCCAACGAGAGTGCACCATGCCCCCCGGAGCAGGAGGCTCTCTACCAGTCTCAGGAGTTCTGCGGGCTCCTCACCAGCAGCGGGGGACCATTTGCCGTCTGCCTGTCCGTGATCAGCCCCGGGAGCTTCTTCGAGAACTGCGTCTTTGACCTGTGTGCCCTGGGAGGCAGCCAGCAGTTCCTGTGCCCCGCCTTGGAGGCCTATGCCGATGCCTGCCAAAGGGCGGGCGTGGTCCTGCCGGGATGGAGGAATGCCACTTTCTGCCGTGAGTAACGCTCTGCCACGACTCTTTTTCAGGAGAACCAGGTCCAAGGGTTCGGAAACGGCCTTTGAAAAGTGCTGCGGGTGACTAAAGCTTAGAGAAGCAGAGGGCAGGGAGAAGAGGGATCACTTGACCACTTCCTGCAGTTTTGGGGGCAGGATCCTGCTCCTTGAAAACAGGCAGGGGAGATGTGACTCCCCACCCGATTCTCATTGGTCTCCTTGGACAAAGACAGCCATGGCACCTGTTCTGGAAGGCAGGAAACTCTGCGGTGCTTCCTCTTGATAGCTCTCTTCCCCCCCCCTCAGCCCCCGTTGTGAATTTGGTACTGGGACAACATGGGTAAGGAACGTGAGTGTGCGGTCCAGGTGGTTGGCTTGGGTTTAGGGCTTGACCGCAGGCTTCATAGGGGGCATCTCCGCGATCTCAGCTAGGAAACAGGGGAAGAGCGTGCGCTGCGGTGGAGAAACCGGTGCCTCTCGGCGTCGGCCTGTCCCGGCCTGAGATCTTGATCCCGCTCCCTTTGTTTTGCAGCCCTCCCGTGCCCATCCAACAGCCATTACAACCTGTGCACCAGGCCCTGTCCGGCCACCTGTTCCAGCCCGCAGGCCCCCCGGAACTGCAGCAAGCCTTGCGTGGAAGGCTGCGAGTGCGACGCGGGGTTTGTTCTGAGTGGGGGACGATGCGTCTCGGTGGCGGAGTGTGGCTGCCTCGAGGGAGACCAATATTATGAGGTCTGTTTCCAGGCCCTGTCGAAGGGCTGGGCTCGTGACGCCGTCTTCTGGAGCCTGCCCAAAAGGCCCCCTGGCTCTGACCCGTCTTCTGTGCTCCTCTCCAACAGAAAGGGGAAGCCTTCTGGCAGCCGGATTGCGTCGGCCGATGTCGCTGCGCAGGAAACGATGTCTTAGTCTGTGAGGCCGCGACGTGTCAGGAGGGCGAAATCTGCAAGGCGCAGGGCGGGATCCTGGGATGCTACGCCGCTGCGAAGGCCACCTGCCACATCTATGGGGACCCCCACTACGTCACCTTCGACGGGAGACTCTACCATTTCCAGGGCAGCTGCAATTACACCGTGGCGGAGACCTGCTCTGGTTCTTCCGACTGGTTCTCTGTCATGACCAGGAACGAACACAGAGGAAACCCAGCCTGGACCGCGCTCAACTCCGTGGCCATCTCCTTCAGAGACCTACACATTGCCCTGAGGAAAAACAGAGAGGTCTATGTGAGTAGGAGGCTCCCGAGCCCGGGCCATGGGACCGCTGAGGGCTCTCCTGGCTCGGAAAAGGTCTCTCTCTACCGAAAGCGAGGGTTCAGGCAAGGCGGGAACCATTTCACGCACAACAGCGGGCATGGGTTTCTGCTTTGTGTTCTACCGACGGGTCTCGGGCGCCATTGAGCTCCTGGAAGCAGAGCCTGGATACCCAGTGTCAGGATACCGGGGTGGGTGGGGAGAGGCCCCACGTGGCCTTTCGGGTGCCCTTGGACAGGAACTCCCAAGCCCTACTTCCACTGGCTGTTCTGAGTAGGGCTGATGGGATTGGAGTCCAAGAAACCAGCAGGACGGGTGTAATGCCTTCCACGGGCACCAGCTCCCGCTCTTGGTCAATGTCCATATTTGCGCCTTTCCTCCTCTCTTCAGGTGAACGGAGCCAAAATGGCTCTTCCCGTGGATCTGCCCTTGGGAATCCGAGTGGCGGAGAGTCCTCCCTACGTGGTCGTCCAAAGTCCTTTGGGCTTCCTGGCCAAGTTTGATGGCGATCAGCAGCTGTTTGTCCAGGTGGACGAGAGATACAAAGGTCAGCTGTGCGGGCTTTGTGGCACCTACTCGGGCAACCCGTTGGATGACTTCCAGCAGCCGGACGGGACCCTGGAATACGATCCCAACGTCTTTGGCAACAGCTGGAGAGTGACCGACGACGAGTGGACGTAAGCGCTGAAGTCGCGACCCTGGCCAAAGCCCACTTCCCAGGGAAGACAGGGGGAAATCCCGTCCCTCAAAGACCGGTCTTGGCCCCCGTGCCCTGACCTTGTCCATTAGCTTCCAAGGCTGGAGGTGGTTGTGTTTGTTGACAACCCGCGTCCAACTCTGTAGGGTTCAGATTGTGCAGAGCCCGCGAAGGATCCTTCCAAACTAGGAGCCACAGCTGAGTCACCCCCAAAGTCAGGGAACCCAATTTTCCCTTCTGAATCAAGAGCCTTCCCCCAGAAAGAAAGGAAAGGTGGAGGAAGGGGAATCCTGCGTGGCCCTCAGCTTCTTGACGCCTGGGTTTCAAATTTCAGCCCACCGAGTTCCACTCCTAACCTAAACCACGGCAGGCTTCTCAATGCAGTTTGTTCCTTTTTGGCCCGTAGGTGTGACCCCTCCGTTGTAGTTCCACCTGCCTGCGACCCTGGCCAGGAAGTGGGTTTTGAAGACCGCTGCCAAGTTCTGCTGGCCTCCTTGGGGCCTTTTGCCGCCTGCCACGGGAGCATCCCTCCTCAGTTGTACTTTGAAACCTGCGTGTACGACCAGTGTGCCACGGGGGGAGACGAGGGCCAGTTCTGCCGAAGTTTGGAAGCCTATGCAGCCACATGCAAGCAGAGTGGTGTGGACCTCGGGGACTGGAGGAAGGATACCGTTTGTGGTGAGCGGCTGTGGGGTGGGTGGGCCTCCGGACCTATCCCAATGGCCCCAAGGAAGTCAGACGGCCACGAGGGGCGTAAAGCCAGCCTCATCGGGGCCGTCCTCAAGGCAGCCTTGTGCCATCTGAAGGATCTCTAGGCAGCTGCAAGGATCCCCCTCCATTTCTGCGTGGCTTCTTTGGGGGAGCTTCCCAGGGGACTTGGCCCATAAGAGGTTCCAGCTTCTCTCTCTGATCCTGTGGATCCACCTCCTGCTGGTGGGGTTTTTGGGGCTGGTCAGGTCTGGCTTGTGAGAGAAGGAAGGAGGAAATTCCCTGTATGTTAGAAGAGTGAATTTGGAAGGAACTTATAAGGCCAGCAAGTCCAACCCCCTGCTTGGTGCAGGAATACAAATCAAAGGAGATCTGCCAGGTGGTGGTCCAATTTTACCTCGAATGCCTCCCGTGTTGGAGCGCTCGCCACCTCTTGAAGTAATTGGTTCCGTTGTCATACTGCTCTAACAATTAGAAACTTTTTCTTGGTATTCAATAGAGATCAGCCTTCCTGTCACTTGAACCCATGGTTGCATGTCCTGCACTCTGGGTTGACGGAGAACAGATCCTGCCCCTCCTCAGTTTTCCTTTTTCCCCAGACTCTTGGTGCTACAGGCAGTTTCTGAACCTCACACCCCACCCCCCCGCCACCTGAAAAAATAACAGAGCTGGGGTGGAGTACTTTCACAGAAGTCCTTTTTTTGTTGTTCCTGAGCATCATCCCTCTTAGTCTGAGCAGAACCCAGGCGGAACTGAACATCCCACAGAGTTGGGAGCTCTGATAAGCACCTAGGAGGGTCTTTAGCCAGTAGACACGGAGGATGTAGAACCAATGTTGGTCTGCGATGGGAAGGCTCTCTCTTTCTCCCTCTCCTTCTCTTTGACATGAAAAATATTCCCTTGGGTCAGACCTGGCTCCAGCCAAGTCCGCAGTTTCAGGAATTGGAGAGCACGGGTCCCGAAACCCCTTGGGAGAACAAGACCCGACATGTCAACCGAAGGGTGCCCATTTCTTCCACCTCCAGGGGGTCATCATGTCCTTTATTCCACCAGCTCTTTCCACTTCCACCTTTTTTCCTGGGACACCAGCAGTTACGGGTCAGTACTTGGTACCTGCTGCCAGTTCCTGGAGATGGAGCCAAGAGGGCACCGCAACTCATGCCCTGGCCGATGAGTCCATTTCAAAGAAGAGATGGAGGGCATCGGCGGTAGGGCTGTAGACAAACAGAACGGCCTTGGTGCACCTTTGTGCCTAGAACAGCCTTGGCGCACCTGTGTCTGGGTTGGCGTGTCCGTCCGTGTGCGTGTGGTGGTTGGGAGCACTGTGTGACGGTTTCCATCAGCTACCCCTCCTTCCAGAGTCTGGTGGGAGCAAAGACAGATGTCCTTTCTCATCACAGGCTACGTGCACCCACCCACCCCCAGCGAGATCACCACCACCACCACGACTACCACCAGCACGAGCACCCCAGCTCCTCCCATCTCAGGTGAGTACCCCAGGATTGAGGTCTCCCCAAAGCCTGTGTGCGTGTCCCTTCTGAACGCTTCCCTGCTCCACTGTGTAATGGGAAAGGACCTCTCTCAACGTCCCTGCCTGAGGGGAAGGAGTAGATCCCCCGTGAATGAGCAGGGGTTGGACGATGCTGGTCCTGTTCCCCCGTTTCCGAACGCTCTGGCCTTCTCACCCTCTTCTGACTCTCTCCCAGAGTCCTGCCTTGTGTCTGGTGACCCCCATAACCCCCTGCTCGGTGCAGGAATACAAATCAAAGGAGATCTGCTAGGTGGTTGTCTACATTTCTCTTGAATGCCTCCCATGTTGGAGCGCTCACCACCTCTTGTAGTCATTGGTTCCATTGTTGTACTCCTCTAACAATCTGGCAAATTTTTCTTGGTATTCAATAGAGATCAACCTTCCTGTCATTTGACCCCATGGTTGTGTGTCCTGCAGTTTGGGTTGATGGAGAACAGATCCTGCCCCTCCTCAGTTTACCTGTTTCCCAGACTCCTGGCACTACAGACAGTTTCTGAAACTCACCCCGCCCCCCGCCACCTGAAAAAATAACAGAGATGAGGTGGAGTACTTTCACAGAACAAAAAAGGAAAAAGAAGTCCTTTTTCTTTTGTTCCTGAGCATCATCCCTCTTAGTCTGAGTGGAACCCAGGCAGAACTGAACATCCCACAGAGTTGGGGGCTCTGATAAGCGCCTAGGAGGGTCTTTAGCCAGTAGACACAGATGCAGAACCGATGTTGGTCTGCGATGGAAAGGCTCTCTCTTTCTCCCTCTCCTTCTCTTTGACATGAAAAATATTCCCTTGTGTCAGACCTGGCTCTGACCAAGTCCGCAGTTTTAGGAATTGGAGAGCATGGGTCCCGAAACCCCTTGGGGGAACAAGACCCAACATTTCCTTCACCTCCAGGGGGTCATCATGTCCTTTATTCCACCAGCTCTTTCCACTTCCACCTCTTTTCCTGGGACACCAGCAGTTACAGGTCAGTGCTTGGTACCTGCTGTCAGTTCCTGGAGATGGAGGAGCCAAGAGGGCACCACAACGAGTGCCCTGGCCGAGGAGTCAATTTCAAAGAAGAGATGGAGTGCCTCAGCGGTAGGGATGTAGACAAACAGAGGGTCAGCCATTCCTCCTTTTTTCTTTACACGAGGGAAAAGTCACAACCATGAGAGTCTCATAGAGCTGCTGTTTCCTGACTTAGTTTCTCCAATCAGTTTCTCTTGATTCTCCCAGAACCCACCACCACCTTCTCAATGCAGACTACTTTCTGATGCAAAGACCAGGTAGATCATAGAACCATTCAATCATGGAGTTGGAAGGGGCCTATGATTCACTCATTTGTTTTTTACTCATTCAAAATATTTCTATATGGCCATCGAGTCCAACTCAAGGCAGCGCTCCTATTGGAGCATGGCCCTTCCCATCTGCTGGGGAAAGAAAGGTATCCCTCGGAGGCCATGATGGGCGTTTACCAGCATGCCCTTTGGTCTCTTTGAAGCACCTTCCAACTTCATTGTTCTATGATTCTATGATTCATTATCAAATATTGTATAGAATTTTCATAATGCAGAAGATTTGAAGGCTTAGTGGGTCACTGCAGCTGGAATCCCCATTGTTCTCCCTTACACAAGGCAGAATTGCCCCCGTGCGAGGGCTGGAGCATGGCTTTCCCAGTCACCTCTCCGTCTCCTTCCTGGTTCCTTCCCAGCTCCTTCCCCGGAGTGTGACTTCTCCTGCTCCTTTGACGTGGACTTCTGCTCCTGGACTCAGTCGGCCACGAGCAGCTTTCACTGGACCCGCCATAAAGGCTCGACACCCTCGGTGACCACGGGGCCGTCCTATGACCACACCACAGGAGGTGAGAGGGAAAGCGAGGGGGAGGAGGGGGCTCTGGGGTAAACGGAGCCGGGGAGGAGCTCTCTCTGGCTTGAGCCGGGCACCAACTGCCCCCAGGTTGGCTTGCCCCGCTCCCTGCTGTCCTTCTTGGAAGGGCCATGAGCCGGTGTGAGCGCAGTTGCTAAGCAAACTGAAGAGACATGGGGGGGGGGGGGTTATGCGTGTGTCCCCGTATGAGGATAACAGCCCGGAATATAGCCGGTTAGCAGAGGCAGAAGAGTCTGAGTCTAGCAGAGCCAAGAGAGAAGGAGGAAGGTGGCAGTGTCTGGACAGTCGCAGAGCAGCCGACCTCTTGGCAACTCTCAAGAGCTGAACAACAGTGAGACGGCTCGGTCGGCCTTTTCCAAGCAAGACGGCTTCACCCATGCGGACCGGCCTGGGGATGAGCTCTTCGAGACTCCCAGGGGAACGCCCAACATGCTGTGTTGCTTCCCGCATTGTTGCTTCCTGCACATCGACATGTGCTTTTCCTTTTCAGACGGTTACTACATCTACACAGAAGGCAACCACGCCAACCTGGGAGACGTGGCCCACCTGCTCAGCCCTACGTGCGCTCTCTCCGGGCCCTACTGCTTCCGCTTCTGGTATCACATGTACGGGGTGGCCCGCGACATGACACTGCGTGTTTACGTGGTCCCCAACGGTGCAGCCCCTGAGCTGATCTGGTCTCGGATGGGACACCAGGGCAACATGTGGCTGAGTGCCGAATTCAGCGTGACTCACAAAGGACGGGTGCAGGTAAAGGGGAGAGGGCCACTCGGGCAGTTCTGGGCCCAGGGAGTCCATGCCCATCCTTAAACCTGACTGGAGGTGCTCCCTCTCCCTAGATCCTCTTGGAAAGCGTGCGGGCAGATGATTTCCGCAGCGACGTGGCGGTGGACGATGTCTCTTTCACCGAGGGATCCTGTCCAGGTAGGCGCAGGGAAGATTCTTGCTCGTCCTGCTTGTCGCTCGAGTGGGAACTGGGTCAGGACCCCTTTCTGTGGCCTTCTTCCTAGAGGCAGGTATTCTTCTTAAGTGGGTTAGGCGTGACCCGAGGGGATGAGGCCCTTCTGAGTAGGTCTGTACCTCAGAGCCTGCCTAGAACAGCCTTTGTGCACCTGTGTCTGTGTTTGTGTGTCCATGTGTGTGCGTGTGGTGGTTGGGAGCACTGTGTGATGGTTTCCATCACCTACCCCTCCTTCCTGGTGGGAACAAAGAGAGATGTCCTTTCTCATCACAGGAGGAAATTCCCTGTATGTTAGAAGAGTGAATTTGGAAGGAACTTATAAGGCCAGCAAGTCCAACCCCCTGCTTGGTGCAGGAATACAAATCAAAGGAGATCTGCCAGGTGGTGGTCCAATTTTACCTCGAATGCCTCCCGTGTTGGAGCTCTCGCCACCTCTTGAAGTAATTGGTTCCGTTGTCATACTGCTCTAACAATTAGAAACTTTTTCTTGTTATTCAATAGAGATCAGCCTTCTGTCACTTGAACCCATGGTTGCATGTCCTGCACTCTGGGTTGATGGAGAACAGATCCTGCCCCTCCTCAGTTTTCCTGTTTCTCAGACTCTTGGTGCTACAGGCAGTTTCTGAACCTCACACCCCACCCCCCCGCCACCTGAAAAAATAACAGAGCTGGGGTGGAGTACTTTCACAGAACAAAAAGGGGAAACAAAGGAAGTCCTTTTTTTGTTGTTCCTGACCATCATCCCTCTTAGTCTGAGCAGAACCCAGGCGGAACTGAACATCCCACAGAGTTGGGAGCTCTGATAAGCGCCTAGGAGGGTCTTTAGCCAGTAGACACGGAGGATGTAGAACCGATGTTGGTCTGCGATGGGAAGGCTCTCTCTTTCTCCCTCTCCTCCTCTTTGACATGAAAAATATTCCCTTGGGTCAGACCTGGCTCCAGCCAAGTCCGCAGTTTCAGGAATTGGAGAGCACGGGTCCAGAAACCCCTTGGGGGAACAAGACCCGACATGTCAACCGAAGGGTGCCCATTTCTTCCACCTCCAGGGGGTCATCATGTCCTTTATTCCACCAGCTCTTTCCACTTCCACCTCTTTTCCTGGGACACCAGCAGTTACGGGTCAGTACTTGGTACCTGCTGTCATTTCCTGGAGATGGAGCCAAGAGGGCACCACAACGAGTGCCCTGGCCGAGGAGTCCATTTCAAAGAAGAGATGGAGGGCATCGGCGGTAGGGCTGTAGACAAACAGAACGGCCTTGGTGCACCTTTGTGCCTAGAACAGCCTTGGTGCACCTGTGTCTGGGTTGGCGTGTCCGTCCGTGTGCGTGTGGTGGTTGGCAGCTCAGAGTTCCTCCTTCTTTTCCCATGGAGGACCCTTAGGAGCATCTGCTTCAGACATCCTGCTAGTCCCCAGGTCTGAACCTCTAGGGCAGATAAACAGGTTTAGATGGTGTGCCACCTTGGTCTGAAAACAGAGTGGTAGAAAACATGCCTGGATCTGGGTGTCCGGATTGGAACACAGAACGCCTGCGTGACGGTTTCCATCAGCTACCCCTTCCTCCTGGTGGGAGCAAAGACAGATGTCCTTTCTCATCACAGGCTACGTGCAACCACCCACCCCCAGCGAGATCACCACCACCACGACTACCACCAGCACGAGCACCCCAACTCCTCCCACCTCAGGTGAGTACCCCAGGATTGAGGTCTCCCCAAGGCCTGTGTGTGCATCTCCCTTCTGAACACTTCCCTGCTCCACTGTGTAATGGGAAAGGACCTCTCTCAACCTCCCTGCCTGAGGGGAAAGAGCAGATCCCCCGTGAAGGAGCAGGGGTGGCCCCACGCTGGTCCTGTTCCCCCGTTTCCAAACGCTCCAGCCTCCTCACCCTCTTCTGACTCTCTCCCAGAGTCCTGCCTTGTGTCCGGCGACCCCCATTACTACACGTTTGACAAGCAAACCCATCACTTCATGGGCAACTGCTCCTACACCCTCTCGCAGCTGTGCGATCCGCAGGGCTCCCAGCTGGCCGCTTTCAACGTGGAAGCAACCAACGAACACCGGTGGGGCAACACGCACGTGTCCTACGTTCGGAGTGTGGACGTTGACGTGCTGGGTGTCCGGATCACCCTGGAGAAGGGGGGAGCCATGAGGGTATGTATGGATTGGCAGGGGAGCAAGGGGGACTGTGGATCGGGTACCTGGGCGCATCATCTCTCCCTCCAGCATCTGCCCTGATGTGCTGTGCCTCAACCTGTCCGTAGGTCGACGGGAAGGAAACCACGGTCCCCTCCACCCCGACGCCGGGGCTCCACCTTTCCACCAGCGGCTTCTACTCGGTGGTCTCAACGGACTTTGGGCCGAGGGTCAAGTTTGACGGGGACCATCAGGTGGAGGTGACCCTCCCAAGTCCCTACAAGGGCCGGGTGTGCGGCCTGTGTGGAAACTACAATGGAAACCCCGCAGACGACTTCCTCAACCCACGCGGGGAACTCGAGCCAGACTCCACGAGCCTGGGGAACAGCTGGCAGGTCTCCAACCTCACCAGGTTTGTGCCTGACACGCCTCACTAGCGCACCGATTTCCCACTCCGATGTGGGGGGGGGGTCACCAGGTCAAGGCCATGTTTTCCTCTCCTAGCTGTTCCTTTAAAAAAAATTTTTTTTTTAAATTTATTTATATAAATCATGACAAGACAGGAGGGCCTGGCCTGGCGTCCTCTGGTCCATGGGGTCACGAAGAGTCGGACACGACTAAACGACTAAACAACAAAAATAAATCATGACAATTCATCATGTTACAAGTAATACATACAAGGCTTACATAGTAATCTATCATCTTACTTATTATGTAATTTTACTGTTGACCACCTGCTATTCCCACATTTCATAAAGTCACATTTACACCATTCCCCATTTCATCTTAGAAAAATATCGACCAACAATCTAAATGTTCCAAATTGTTTTCTGAGCCATGTGTTTCCACATTTTTTTTATTGGCATATTTTAATAAAGGCCTCCAGCTTTTGGTGAATCGACTGTGCCTTATTTTTCCTCTATATAATCCAATTTTATTAGTCATTTTTTCCATCAGCATTGTATGCCGTATCTTATTCCTAAATGCGTGCAATGAAAGATCTCGGGCATTTTTCCAATTTCTAGCCATCTCGGATCTTGCTGTCCCTATAAGATTTGCTACTAAATCTTTATTTTCAAGTTTCTCATTTCCCCCTGTAAATATTGAGAATAACAATAATGTTTCTTTCATGTCTATTTTTTGATTAATCAGCGTCTCTATCTATCTAATTACTTCACACCAGAATGCTTCTATTTTGGGGCAAGATATCCATATGTGTTCCAAAGTTCCTTTTCGTCCACAGTTCTTCCAGCATTTATTTGATATATCTTTATTAATTCTCTGTAACTTTGTAGGATATAAATACCACCGGTGCACTACCTTCAGAACCATTTCTTTCACATTTGTTGATATTGATTTATATGGGTATTTATTCCATATTCCTATCCAGGCTTCCTCCAGTATATTAATATTTACATTTGTTTCCCACACTTAGCTCCTCCACCTTTTCCTTATTCTTTCTCAATAATACTTTTATATATTAGTGATGTTAGGCCTCTCTTTTTTATTTTTATTTTTGGATACAATATTGTTCGAATTTGGTTAATGTTCTTAGAGAGCCAGGTTTTTGTTGTAAGTAAATCGCAAAACTTCTTATTTGTTTTATTTGTAACCAATTGGTTTTTATTTGCTTTGTTTTCTCTTCTATTTGTCTAATAGAGATTGGTTCCCCTTAGTCAAAGAAGTCAATAATTCTATATATTCCAATTTGTTTCCACTCCTTAAATTGGGCATATTTCTCTTGAGATTTAAAATCTGGGTGTTCCAATAGGGGGCATAAAGGGGATATTGGCAGGGCCATAGTTTTACTGTGTTTTCACCATATCCTTAATGTTTCATAAATAAATGGTTTCTGTATTTGTTCTCCCTTTCTAATTATTTATTTACTATGTCCATTTTCCTTTCACGTTCCATTTCCATCCAATCAGGATTCTTATGGGTCTCGTCCATTTGTATAAATTTAATAATTTGATGTATTTGTAAAGCTTCATAATATTTTTGAAGCTGTGGTGTCCCTAATTCCCCTTTTAGTCCCTGTCTATATTTAACACTATTTATAAACCTTATCTTCTTTCCCTTTCCTGCAATAAATTCTTCTAACTTTCCTTGCCATAGGTTTACTTTTTCTATATCTGGCTGTAGTGGGATATTTTGGAATAGAAATTGAAATTTTGGTAATATATATGATTTAATTAGAGCAATTCTCCCCAACATTGATAGGTTCAGATTGACCCACTTTGTCATTTTTTCTTTTGCCAATTTAAATAGATTTTTATAATTTCTGTAAATTAATTGGTTTTTTGTTACCCATATTCCTAAATATTTAAAACTTGAATAGCATAACTCTAAATGAGATGCTATTTTAATTTTTTTTTATCTATAATAGGTATATTTAGGCATAATAACTTAGATTTTTGAAAATTAATTTTTAAACCTGTATACTTACTATATTCCTGTAATATTTCTTTCAAGTATTCTATTCTCTGTGATGGGTTCTCCAAAAAAAGGAGCATATCGTCTGCATATAAATTTATTTTATGTTGTCTATTTTTCACCATCAGTCCTCTAATGTTTCCACTTTCTCTTATTTTTGCTACAAGGGGTTCTATTATTAGTGCGCATAAAATTGAGACAAGGGATCACCTTTTCTTGTTCCTCTAAATAACGTAAATTTGTCAGATTCTATTCCATTAATAAGTACAGTAACACCTGCTCCTATATATAATTTCTTTAGAACTTTAATACATTTTTTACCCATATTCATCTTTTCCAACAAATCAAACATAAATTTCCATTCCACCCGATCAAAGGCCTTAAGGGCATCCAATGAGAGTATTGCTATCTTCTTTTTTCTTTATTAGCTGTATATATAATATTCAATACTCTGCGGATAGCATCTTGCATTTGTCTTCCTGGCATAAAGCCATATTGATCTATATGGACATATTTAGTAATAAAACTACTTAATCTTTGTGCCAGTATTGTTGAGAAAAAATTTTGATCTTGATTTTGCAGTGTTATAGGTCTATAAGATGAAGGAGACATTGGATCTTTTTCTGGTTTTTAATATAGTTATTATTCTGGCCATATGCCATGGCTCTGGTATTTCTTCGCAGCCCAAGATTGAACTAAATACCTTTAGAAGATGTTCTATGACATCTTCTTCCCAAACTTTATAGAAATCAGCTGTGAATCCATCACAGCCTGGTGCTTTTCCTTTCTTAATTTTTTTAATAACTGAATTTATCTCAGTTTTTGTTGTTGGGCTGTTCAAATAATCTTTATGTTTCTCTAAAATTTGGTTGATTGGTAATGTGTTTATAAATTTCTTAGTGTTTATATCTGGTGTTAATTCTGATTTATATAAATCTTTATAGTATTCCATACATGTAGAGAGTATTTGTTGCTGTGAATTTACCATTATTCCTTCCTTCGTTTTTACTGAGACAATTGTTCTTCTTGCCGCCATCTTTTTAACTGCATTTGATAACAGTTTAGTGTTTTTATTACCATGTTCATAATATTCTCTCTTTAAATAGTTCATAGCAGTCTGAACCTTTGCTGCATCCAATGCTTCTAACTCTGCTCTAGTTTTTGTTAGTTCAATAAGTATCTTCTTTGATCCTAATTGTTTATGTTGTTCTGATAGCTTTTTTATTTTATTTTGTAATTGTTCTTCGAGCTTATTTCGTTCTTTCTTTATGCTAGAGGCTTCCATAATAAATATTCCTCTTAGACAGGCTTTTAGAATATCCCATAGCAATGCTGATTTTATTTCTGCAGTATAATTTATTTCATAGAAATTTTTAATCTCTTTCTTTATTTTTCCGATAATTTCTATATTTAAACACATGTTAGAGCTCAATCTCCAAATACTAGATTTGCTCTTTACTTCATTGACCCAAGAGAGTTTTAATGGTGCATGATCAGAGGTTGTCACTGGGGCAAATTGTATTTTATCCAGATTTGAGGCCAAAGTCTCTGAAAGAAGAAAATGATCAATTCTTGAATAGGTAGAATATCGTTTAGAAAAATATGTGTATTCCCTCACTCTAGGATTTAAATATCGCCACCCATCAATTAAACCTGATCTCTCTATTAGCTTCCTAATTTTATTACCATCATTTGACACCTTTCTATTTTTTGATGTCGTATCGATTTTGTTTAAAATACAATTTGTGTCTCCGCCTAGGATAATTTCTCCCCAGGCAAATTCTTTTACCTTTCCTAAAAGGTTCTGCATAAAATTTGCTTGACCTATTATTGTTTAGTAAAATATTATTATAGACTGTACACCACAATATATATAAAAGACAGCTTACACAACGTATGAATGCAATATAGAGTCATTAAGACTATTCAAAAATTGGGAGTAGATATGTTGTTGCTACAGGAGACTCATCAAATAAGAACAAGAAAGAGATTATTAAGCATCCAAGGTTAGGAGAACAATATATTGCAAATGGAACAAATAAGGCTAGAGGTGTGGCAATAATTTTCATGAAGAATTCAAAATTTGATCAATTATATGGGAGACCCTGAAGGCAGATATATTATCGTAAAAGGAAAACTGGAGGACAGACTATTAACTATTGGTTCTTGTTATGCTCTCCTAGCTGTTCCTCAGGGAGCGATCCTGTCTGCTCAGAGGACGAACTGGAAGCAGCCCAGAGCCGGAGCCTCTGCGGATTCATCACCGATGGGACGGGACCTTTCCGACAGTGCCACGGAGCCTTAGACCCGACGGGGCACTTCACCAGCTGCGTTTACGATCAATGTGCCCTGTCTCTGGACCCCGACTCCCTCTGCCGGAGCCTGCAATCCTACGCGGATGTCTGCCAGTCCCTGGGGGTTCCCATAGAGCCCTGGAGGAATGCCACCTTCTGCCGTGAGTGTGGAGGAGGGCCCGTGGCCTCAGCTTGCCATGGGAGCGGAAAGAGGGAGGCTTGAGAGGAGTCTGGACACAGTGGGCAGGGGAAACGAAGTCCTTGGCTCAGGGCTATGGTTTTGCTAGGAATGTGCCGTGCTCCCCCCCCTCGCAACCCAACGGCTAGCCCGCCTTGTCGGAAGTGGTGCAAACCATTTCCGCTGCCAGCATTATTCTGTCTTCATGCTGATATGCTGGTGGGCCGGCCCGTCCTTCAGAGGAAGAGCGATCGTCGTTGTACAGATTGTGGTCGTAGCGAGCTCTAACAGGGACGCCCTTTCCTCCCCACAGCCGTCTCCTGTGCGCCCAACAGCCACTACGAACCGTGCGCCAACGCCTGCCCTGCGACCTGCGTGGACCCCAAGGCCCCTGCCACGTGCCATCTGCCGTGCACGGAGGCCTGCGTCTGTGACAGCGGGTTCCTCCTCCACAGCGGCAGCTGTGTGCCCAGCCACCAGTGCGGGTGCTGGCACCAAGGCCAGCACTACCCCGTGGGCTCCGAGGTGTGGACCGATGACACCTGCTCCTCCAAATGCACGTGTCCCCGCCAGGGCGGGCGGCTGGAGTGCTCCAGTGCTCAATGCCCAAAGGGTCATTTCTGCGGGGTCCAGAACGGCGTCCCAGGCTGCTACCCGTACGTGGTGGGGGTCTGCCGTGTCCATAATGACCCCCATTACAACACCTTTGACAAAGTGGTGCACCACTTCATGGGCACCTGCACGTACACGCTGGCCAAGGTGTGCGGAGACACCGCAGGGCTGACCCCCTTCAACGTCGAGGCCAAGAACGAGCATCGCAATGGGAACCCCTCCGTCTCCTACGTCCAACGGGTCCTTGTGGAGGTTTACGGACAACGGGTCGAAATCCTCAAAAGTGAGAGGGGCCAAGTGCTGGTAAGGAGCGACATGTCCTCCTCTGTATTTCAAAACCTGTCTTTCAATGGTTTTCTCTCACCCATTACACAACTATGAAGTGAAAAGAGAAACCATTTCCCACACCCCTTAGTAAACAGAAGGGAAATGTTTTCCCTAATTTTTTGTGCATCTTCTATGGGGAAGATCTTGTTCCTTTTCCTCTGCCTCCTCCGTAGGTGAACCACGTGTGGAGAACGCTTCCCGTGACCCTGCTGAACGGCTCCGTGACCGTCGGCAGGGATGGCCGGTACGTGACGCTGGAGACCGACTTCCACCTCTCCGTCTCCTACGACGTGGACCACTCGGTGGAAATCAGGGTGCCCTCCAGCTACTCGAACAAGACCTGCGGCATGTGCGGGAACTTCAACAGCCGCCCGGAGGACGACCGCACGATGCCCAACGGAGAGCAGGCCAAGGACTCCACGCAGCTGGGAAACAGCTGGCAGGTTCCCAACGCAGAGCACGACCAGCCCTCCTGTGGCCACGCCAACGAGAGTGCACCATGCCCCCCGGAGCAGGAGGCTCTCTACCAGTCTCAGGAGTTCTGCGGGCTCCTCACCAGCAGCGGGGGACCCTTTGCCGTCTGCCTGTCCGTGATCAGCCCCGGGAGCTTCTTCGAGAACTGCGTCTTTGACCTGTGTGCCCTGGGAGGCAGCCAGCAGTTCCTGTGCCCCGCCTTGGAGGCCTATGCCGATGCCTGCCAAAGGGCGGGCGTGGACCTGCCGGGATGGAGGAATGCCACTTTCTGCCGTGAGTAACGCTCTGCCACGACTCTTTTTCAGGAGAACCAGGTCCAAGGGTTCGGAAACGGCCTTTGAAAAGTGCTGCGGGTGACTAAAGCTTAGAGAAGCAGAGGGCAGGGAGAAGAGGGATCACTTGACCACTTCCTGCAGTTTTGGGGGCAGGATCCTGCTCCTTGAAAACAGGCAGGGGAGATGTGACTCCCCACCCGATTCTCATTGGTCTCCTTGGACAAAGACAGCCATGGCACCTGTTCTGGAAGGCAGGAAACTCTGCGGTGCTTCCTCTTGATAGCTCTCTTCCCCCCCCTCAGCCCCCGTTGTGAATTTGGTACTGGGACAACATGGGTAAGGAACGTGAGTGTGCGGTCCAGGTGGTTGGCTTGGGTTTAGGGCTTGACCGCAGGCTTCGTAGGGGGCATCTCCGCGATCTCAGCTAGGAAACAGGGGAAGAGCGTGCGCTGCGGTGGAGAAACCGGTGCCTCTCGGCGTCGGCCTGTCCCGGCCTGAGATCTTGATCCCGCTCCCTTTGTTTTGCAGCCCTCCCGTGCCCATCCAACAGCCATTACAACCTGTGCACCAGGCCCTGTCCGGCCACCTGTTCCAGCCCGCAGGCCCCCCGGAACTGCAGCAAGCCTTGCGTGGAAGGCTGCGAGTGCGACGCGGGGTTTGTTCTGAGTGGGGGACGATGCGTCTCGGTGGCGGAGTGTGGCTGCCTCGAGGGAGACCAATATTATGAGGTCTGTTTCCAGGCCCTGTCGAAGGGCTGGGCTCGTGACGCCGTCTTCTGGAGCCTGCCCAAAAGGCCCCCTGGCTCTGACCCGTCTTCTGTGCTCCTCTCCAACAGAAAGGGGAAGCCTTCTGGCAGCCGGATTGCGTCGGCCGATGTCGCTGCGCAGGAAACGATGTCTTAGTCTGTGAGGCCGCGACGTGTCAGGAGGGCGAAATCTGCAAGGCGCAGGGCGGGATCCTGGGATGCTACGCCGCTGCGAAGGCCACCTGCCACATCTATGGGGACCCCCACTACGTCACCTTCGACGGGAGACTCTACCATTTCCAGGGCAGCTGCAATTACACCGTGGCGGAGACCTGCTCTGGTTCTTCCGACTGGTTCTCTGTCATGACCAGGAACGAACACAGAGGAAACCCAGCCTGGACCGCGCTCAACTCCGTGGCCGTCTCCTTCAGAGACCTACACATTGCCCTGAGGAAAAACAGAGAGGTCTATGTGAGTAGGAGGCTCCCGAGCCCGGGCCATGGGACCGCTGAGGGCTCTCCTGGCTCGGAAAAGGTCTCTCTCTACCGAAAGCGAGGGTTCAGGCAAGGCGGGAACCATTTCACGCACAACAGCGGGCATGGGTTTCTGCTTTGTGTTCTACCGACGGGTCTCGGGCGCCATTGAGCTCCTGGAAGCAGAGCCTGGATACCCAGTGTCAGGATACCGGGGTGGGTGGGGAGAGGCCCCACGTGGCCTTTCGGGTGCCCTTGGACAGGAACTCCCAAGCCCTACTTCCACTGGCTGTTCTGAGTAGGGCTGATGGGATTGGAGTCCAATAAACCAGCAGGACGGGTGTAATGCCTTCCACGGGCACCAGCTCCCGCTCTTGGTCAATGTCCATATGCGCCTTTCCTCCTCTCTTCAGGTGAACGGAGCCAAAATGGCTCTTCCCGTGGATCTGCCCTTGGGAATCCGAGTGGCGGAGAGTCCTCCCTACGTGGTCGTCCAAAGTCCTTTGGGCTTCCTGGCCAAGTTTGATGGCGATCAGCAGCTGTTTGTCCAGGTGGACGAGAGATACAAAGGTCAGCTGTGTGGGCTTTGTGGCACCTACTCGGGCAACCCGTTGGATGACTTCCAGCAGCCGGACGGGACCCTGGAATACGATCCCAACGTCTTTGGCAACAGCTGGAGAGTGACCGACGACGAGTGGACGTAAGCGCTGAAGTCGCGACCCTGGCCAAAGCCCACTTCCCAGGGAAGACAGGGGGAAATCCCGTCCCTCAAAGACCGGTCTTGGCCCCCGTGCCCTGACCTTGTCCATTAGCTTCCAAGGCTGGAGGTGGTTGTGTTTGTTGACAACCCGCGTCCAACTCTGTAGGGTTCAGATTGTGCAGAGCCCGCGAAGGATCCTTCCAAACTAGGAGCCACAGCTGAGTCACCCCCAAAGTCAGGGAACCCAATTTTCCCTTCTGAATCAAGAGCCTTCCCCCAGAAAGAAAGGAAAGGTGGAGGAAGGGGAATCCTGTGTGGCCCTCAGCTTCTTGACGCCTGGGTTCCAAACTTCAGTACACCGAGTTCCACTCCTAACCTCAACCACGGCAGGCTTCTCAATGCAGTTTGTTCCTTTTTGGCCCGTAGGTGTGACCCCTCCGTTGTAGTTCCACCTGCCTGCGGCCCTGGGCAGGAAGTGGGTTTTGAAGACCGCTGCCAAGTTCTGCTTTCCTCCTCGGGGCCTTTTGCCGCCTGCCACGGGAGCATCCCTCCTCAGTTGTACTTTGAAACCTGCGTGTACGACCAGTGTGCCACGGGGGGAGACGAGGGCCAGTTCTGCCGAAGTTTGGAAGCCTATGCAGCCACGTGCAAGCAGAGTGGTGTGGACCTCGGGGACTGGAGGAAGGATACCGTTTGTGGTGAGCGGCTGTGGGGTGGGTGGGCCTCCGGACCTATCCCAATGGCCCCAAGGAAGTCAGACGGCCACGAGGGGCGTAAAGCCAGCATCATCGGGGCCGTCCTCAAGGCAGCCTTGTGCCATCTGAAGGATCTCTAGGCAGCCACAAGGATCCCCCTCCATTTCTGTGTGGCTTCTTTGGGGGAGCTTCCCAGGGGACTCAGCCTGTAACAGGTTCCAGCTTCTCTCTCTGATCCTGTGGATCCACCTCCTGCTGGTGGGGTTTTTGGGGCTGGTCAGGTCCGGCTTGTGAGAGAAGGAAGGAGGAAATTCCCTGTATGTTAGAAGAGTGAATTTGGAAGGAACTTATAAGGCCAGCAAGTCCAACCCCCTGCTTGGTGCAGGAATACAAATCAAAGGAGATCTGCCAGGTGGTGGTCCAATTTTACCTCGAATGCCTCCCGTGTTGGAGCTCTCGCCACCTCTTGAAGTAATTGGTTCCGTTGTCATACTGCTCTAACAATTAGAAACTTTTTCTTGTTATTCAATAGAGATCAGCCTTCTGTCACTTGAACCCATGGTTGCATGTCCTGCACTCTGGGTTGATGGAGAACAGATCCTGCCCCTCCTCAGTTTTCCTGTTTCTCAGACTCTTGGTGCTACAGGCAGTTTCTGAACCTCACACCCCACCCCCCCGCCACCTGAAAAAATAACAGAGCTGGGGTGGAGTACTTTCACAGAACAAAAAGGGGAAACAAAGGAAGTCCTTTTTTTGTTGTTCCTGACCATCATCCCTCTTAGTCTGAGCAGAACCCAGGCGGAACTGAACATCCCACAGAGTTGGGAGCTCTGATAAGCGCCTAGGAGGGTCTTTAGCCAGTAGACACGGAGGATGTAGAACCGATGTTGGTCTGCGATGGGAAGGCTCTCTCTTTCTCCCTCTCCTTCTCTTTGACATGAAAAATATTCCCTTGGGTCAGACCTGGCTCCAGCCAAGTCCGCAGTTTCAGGAATTGGAGAGCACGGGTCCAGAAACCCCTTGGGGGAACAAGACCCGACATGTCAACCGAAGGGTGCCCATTTCTTCCACCTCCAGGGGGTCATCATGTCCTTTATTCCACCAGCTCTTTCCACTTCCACCTCTTTTCCTGGGACACCAGCAGTTACGGGTCAGTACTTGGTACCTGCTGTCATTTCCTGGAGATGGAGCCAAGAGGGCACCACAACGAGTGCCCTGGCCGAGGAGTCCATTTCAAAGAAGAGATGGAGGGCATCGGCGGTAGGGCTGTAGACAAACAGAACGGCCTTGGTGCACCTTTGTGCCTAGAACAGCCTTGGTGCACCTGTGTCTGGGTTGGCGTGTCCGTCCGTGTGCGTGTGGTGGTTGGCAGCTCAGAGTTCCTCCTTCTTTTCCCATGGAGGACCCTTAGGAGCATCTGCTTCAGACATCCTGCTAGTCCCCAGGTCTGAACCTCTAGGGCAGATAAACAGGTTTAGATGGTGTGCCACCTTGGTCTGAAAACAGAGTGGTAGAAAACATGCCCGGATCTGGGTGTCCGTATTGGAACACAGAACGCCTGCGTGACGGTTTCCATCAGCTACCCCTTCCTCCTGGTGGGAGCAAAGACAGATGTCCTTTCTCATCACAGGCTACGTGCAACCACCCACCCCCAGCGAGATCACCACCACCACCACCACGACTACCACCAGCACGAGCACCCCAACTCCTCCCACCTCAGGTGAGTACCCCAGGATTGAGGTCTCCCCAAGGCCTGTGTGTGCATCTCCCTTCTGAACACTTCCCTGCTCCACTGTGTAATGGGAAAGGACCTCTCTCAACCTCCCTGCCTGAGGGGAAAGAGCAGATCCCCCGTGAAGGAGCAGGGGTGGCCCCACGCTGGTCCTGTTCCCCCGTTTCCAAACGCTCCAGCCTCCTCACCCTCTTCTGACTCTCTCCCAGAGTCCTGCCTTGTGTCCGGCGACCCCCATTACTACACGTTTGACAAGCAAACCCATCACTTCATGGGCAACTGCTCCTACACCCTCTCGCAGCTGTGCGATCCGCAGGGCTCCCAGCTGGCCGCTTTCAACGTGGAAGCAACCAACGAACACCGGTGGGGCAACACGCACGTGTCCTACGTTCGGAGTGTGGACGTTGACGTGCTGGGTGTCCGGATCACCCTGGAGAAGGGGGGAGCCATGAGGGTATGTATGGATTGGCAGGGGAGCAAGGGGGACTGTGGATCGGGTACCTGGGCGCATCATCTCTCCCTCCAGCATCTGCCCTGATGTGCTGTGCCTCAACCTGTCCGTAGGTCGACGGGAAGGAAACCACGGTCCCCTCCACCCCGACGCCGGGGCTCCACCTTTCCACCAGCGGCTTCTACTCGGTGGTCTCAACGGACTTTGGGCTGAGGGTCAAGTTTGACGGGGACCATCAGGTGGAGGTGACCCTCCCAAGTCCCTACAAGGGCCGGGTGTGCGGCCTGTGTGGAAACTACAATGGAAACCCCGCAGACGACTTCCTCAACCCACGCGGGGAACTCGAGCCAGACTCCACGAGCCTGGGGAACAGCTGGCAGGTCTCCAACCTCACCAGGTTTGTGCCTGACACGCCTCACTAGCGCACCGATTTCCCACTCCGATGTGGGGGGGGGGTCACCAGGTCAAGGCCATGTTTTCCTCTCCTAGCTGTTCCTTTTTTTAAAAAAAAAATTAATTTATTTATATAAATCATGACAATTCATCATGTTACAAGTAATACATACAAGGCTTACATAGTAATCTATCATCTTACTTATTATGTAATTTTACTGTTGACCACCTGCTATTCCCACATTTCATAAAGTCACATTTACACCATTCCCCATTTCATCTTAGAAAAATATCGACCAACAATCTAAATGTTCCAAATTGTTTTCTGAGCCATGTGTTTCCACATTTTTTTTATTGGCATATTTTAATAAAGGCCTCCAGCTTTTGGTGAATCGACTGTGCCTTATTTTTCCTCTATATAATCCAATTTTATTAGTCATTTTTTCCATCAGCATTGTATGCCGTATCTTATTCCTAAATGCGTGCAATGAAAGATCTCGGGCATTTTTCCAATTTCTAGCCATCTCGGATCTTGCTGTCCCTATAAGATTTGCTACTAAATCTTTATTTTCAAGTTTCTCATTTCCCCCTGTAAATATTGAGAATAACAATAATGTTTCTTTCATGTCTATTTTTTGATTAATCAGCGTCTCTATCTATCTAATTACTTCACACCAGAATGCTTCTATTTTGGGGCAAGATATCCATATGTGTTCCAAAGTTCCTTTTCGTCCACAGTTCTTCCAGCATTTATTTGATATATCTTTATTAATTCTCTGTAACTTTGTAGGATATAAATACCACCGGTGCACTACCTTCAGAACCATTTCTTTCACATTTGTTGATATTGATTTATATGGGTATTTATTCCATATTCCTATCCAGGCTTCCTCCAGTATATTAATATTTATATTTGTTTCCCACACTTAGCTCCTCCACCTTTTCCTTATTCTTTCTCAATAATACTTTTATATATTAGTGATGTTAGGCCTCTCTTTTTTATTTTTATTTTTGAATACAATATTGTTCGAATTTGGTTAATGTTCTTAGAGAGCCAGGTTTTTGTTGTAAGTAAATTGCAAAACTTCTTATTTGTTTTACTTGTAACCAATTGGTTTTTATTTGCTTTGTTTTCTCTTCTATTTGTCTAATAGTGATTGGTTCCCCTTAGTCAAAGAAGTCAATAATTCTATATATTCCAATTTGTTTCCACTCCTTAAATTGGGCATATTTCTCTTGAGATTTAAAATCTGGGTGTTCCAATAGGGGGCATAAAGGGGATATTGGCAGGGCCATAGTTTTACTGTGTTTTCACCATATCCTTAATGTTTCATAAATAAATGGTTTCTGTATTTGTTCTCCCTTTCTAATTATTTATTTACTATGTCCATTTTCCTTTCACGTTCCATTTCCATCCAATCAGGATTCTTATGGGTCTCGTCCATTTGTATAAATTTAATAATTTGATGTATTTGTAAAGCTTCATAATATTTTTGAAGCTGTGGTGTCCCTAATTCCCCTTTTAGTCCCTGTCTATATTTAACACTATTTATAAACCTTATCTTCTTTCCCTTTCCTGCAATAAATTCTTCTAACTTTCCTTGCCATAGTTTTACTTTTTCTATATCTGGCTGTAGTGGGATATTTTGGAATAGAAATTGAAATTTTGGTAATATATATGATTTAATTAGAGCAATTCTCCCCAACATTGATAGATTCAGATTGACCCACTTTGTCATTTTTTATTTTGCCAATTTAAATAGATTTTTATAATTTCTGTAAATTAATTGGTTTTTTGTTACCCATATTCCTAAATATTTAAAACTTGAATAGCATAACTCTAAATGAGATGCTATTTTAATTTTTTTTATCTATAATAGGTATATTTAGGCATAATAACTTAGATTTTTGAAAATTAATTTTTAAACCTGTATACTTACTATATTCCTGTAATATTTCTTTCAAATATTCTATTCTCTGTGATGCGACCTCCAAAAAATGGAGCATATCGTCTGCATATAGATTTATTTTATGTTGTCTATTTTTCACCATCAGTCCTCTAATGTTTCCACTTTCTCTTATTTTTGCTACAAGGGGTTCTATTATTAGTGCGCATAAAATTGAGACAAGGGATCACCTTTTCTTGTTCCTCTAAATAACGTAAATTTGTCAGATTCTATTCCATTAATAAGTACAGTAACACCTGCTCCTATATATAATTTCTTTAGAACTTTAATACATTTTTTACCCATATTCATCTTTTCCAACAAATCAAACATAAATTTCCATTCCACCCGATCAAAGGCCTTAAGGGCATCCATGAGAGTATTGCTATCTTCTTTTTTCTTTATTAGCTGTATATATAATATTCCATACTCTGCGGATAGCATCTTGCATTTGTCTTCCTGGCATAAAGCCATATTGATCTATATGGACATATTTAGTAATAAAACTACTTAATCTTTGTGCCAGTATTGTTGAGAAAAAATTTTGATCTTGATTTTGCAGTGTTATAGGTCTATAAGATGAAGGAGACATTGGATCTTTTTTCTGGTTTTTAATATAGTTATTATTCTGGCCATATGCCATGGCTCTGGTATTTTTTCGCAGCCCAAGATTGAACTAAATACCTTTAGAAGATGTTCTATGACATCTTCTTCCCAAACTTTATAGAAATCAGCTGTGAATCCATCACAGCCTGGTGCTTTTCCTTTATTAATTTTTTTAATAACTGAATTTATCTCAGTTTTTGTTGTTGGGCTGTTCAAATAATCTTTATGTTTCTCTAAAATTTGGTTGATTGGTAATGTGTTTATAAATTTCTTAGTGTTTATATCCGGTGTTAATTCTGATTTATATAAATCTTTATAGTATTCCATACATGTAGAGAGTATTATTCCTTCCTTCGTTTTTACTGAGACAATTGTTCTTCTTGCCGCCATCTTTTTAACTGCATTTGATAACAGTTTAGTGTTTTTATTACCATGTTCATAATATTCTCTCTTTAAATAGTTCATAGCATTCTGAACCTTTGCTGCATCCAATGCTTCTAACTCTGCTCTAGTTTTTGTTAGTTCACTAAGTATCTTCTTTGATCCTAATTGTTTATGTTGTTCTGATAGCTTTTTTATTTTATTTTGTAATTGTTCTTCGAGCTTATTTCGTTCTTTCTTTATGCTAGAGGCTTCCATAATAAATATTCCTCTTAGACAGGCTTGTAGAGTATCCCATAGCAATGCTGATTTTATTTCTGCAGTATCATTTATTTCATAGAAATTTTTAATCTCTTTCTTTATTTTTCCGATAATTTCTATATTTAAACACATGTTAGAGCTCAATCTCCAAATACTAGATTTGCTCTTTACTTCATTGACCCAAGAGAGTTTTAATGGTGCATGATCAGAGGTTGTCACTGGGGCAAATTGTATTTTATCCAGATTTGAGGCCAAAGTCTCTGAAATAAGAAAATGATCAATTCTTGAATAGGTAGAATATCGTTTAGAAAAATATGTGTATTCCCTCACTCTAGGATTTAAATATCTCCACCCATCAATTAAACCTGATCTCTCTATTAGCTTCCTAATTTTATTACCATCATTTGACACCTTTCTATTTTTTGATGTCGTATCGATTTTGTTTAAAATACAATTTGTGTCTCCGCCTAGGATAATTTCTCCCCAGGCAAATTCTTTTACCTTTCCTAAAAGGTTCTGCATAAAATTTGCTTGACCTATTATTGTTTAGTAAAATATTATTATAGACTGTACACCACAATATATATAAAAGACAGCTTACACAACGTATGAATGCAATATAGAGTCATTAAGACTATTCAAAAATTGGGAGTAGATATGTTGTTGCTACAGGAGACTCATCAAATAAGAACAAGAAAGAGATTATTAAGCATCCAAGGTTAGGAGAACAATATATTGCAAATGGAACAAATAAGGCTAGAGGTGTGGCAATAATTTTCATGAAGAATTCAAAATTTGATCAATTATATGGGAGACCCTGAAGGCAGATATATTATCGTAAAAGGAAAACTGGAGGACAGACTATTAACTATTGGTTCTTGTTATGCTCTCCTAGCTGTTCCTCAGGGAGCGATCCTGTCTGCTCAGAGGACGAACTGGAAGCAGCCCAGAGCCGGAGCCTCTGCGGATTCATCACCGATGGGACGGGACCTTTCCGACAGTGCCACGGAGCCTTAGACCCGACGGGGCACTTCACCAGCTGCGTTTACGATCAATGTGCCCTGTCTCTGGACCCCGACTCCCTCTGCCGGAGCCTGCAATCCTACGCGGATGCCTGCCAGTCCCTGGGGGTTCCCATAGAGCCCTGGAGGAATGCCACCTTCTGCCGTGAGTGTGGAGGAGGGCCCGTGGCCTCAGCTTGCCATGGGAGCGGAAAGAGGGAGGCTTGAGAGGAGTCTGGACACAGTGGGCAGGGGAAACGAAGTCCTTGGCTCAGGGCTATGGTTTTGCTAGGAATGTGCCGTGCTCCCCCCCCCTCGCAACCCAACGGCTAGCCCGCCTTGTCGGAAGTGGTGCAATCCATTTCCGCTGCCAGCATTATTCTGCCTTCATGCTGATATGCTGGTGGGCCGGCCCGTCCTTCAGAGGAAGAGCGATCGTCGTTGTACAGATTGTGGTCGTAGCGAGCTCTAACAGGGACGCCCCTTCCTCCCCACAGCCGTCTCCTGTGCGCCCAACAGCCACTACGAACCCTGCGCCAACGCCTGCCCTGCGACCTGCGTGGACCCCAAGGCCCCTGCCACGTGCCGTCTGCCGTGCACGGAGGCTTGCGTCTGTGACAGCGGGTTCCTCCTCCACAGCGGCAGCTGTGTGCCCAGCCACCAGTGCGGGTGCTGGCACCAAGGCCAGCACTACCCCGTGGGCTCCGAGGTGTGGACCGACGACACCTGCTCCTCCAAATGCACGTGTCCCCGCCAGGGCGGGCGGCTGGAGTGCTCCAGCGCTCAATGCCCAAAGGGTCATTTCTGCGGGGTCCAGAACGGCGTCCCAGGCTGCTACCCGTACGTGGTGGGGGTCTGCCGTGTCCATAATGACCCCCATTACAACACCTTTGACAAAGTGGTGCACCACTTCATGGGCACCTGCACGTACACGCTGGCCAAGGTGTGCGGAGACACCGCAGGGCTGACCCCCTTCAACGTCGAGGCCAAGAACGAGCATCGCAATGGGAACCCCTCCGTCTCCTACGTCCAACGGGTCCTTGTGGAGGTTTACGGACAACGGGTCGAAATCCTCAAAAGTGAGAGGGGCCAAGTGCTGGTAAGGAGCGACATGTCCTCCTCTGTATTTCAAAACCTGTCTTTCAATGGTTTTCTCTCACCCATTACACAACTATGAAGTGAAAAGAGAAACCATTCCCCACACCCCTTAGTAAACAGAAGGGAAATGTTTTCCCTAATTTTTTGTGCATCTTCTATGGGGAAGATCTTGTTCCTTTTCCTCTGCCTCCTCCGTAGGTGAACCACGTGTGGAGAACGCTTCCCGTGACCCTGCTGAACGGCTCCGTGACCGTCGGCAGGGATGGCCGGTACGTGATGCTGGAGACGGACTTCCACCTCTCCGTCTCCTACGACGTGGACCACTCGGTGGAAATCAGGGTGCCCTCCAGCTACTCGAACAAGACCTGCGGCATGTGCGGGAACTTCAACAGCCGCCCGGAGGATGACCGCACGATGCCCAACGGAGAGCAGGCCAAGGACTCCACGCAGCTGGGAAACAGCTGGCAGGTTCCCAACGCAGAGCACGACCAGCCCTCCTGTGGCCACGCCAACGAGAGTACGCCATGCCCCCCGGAGCAGGAGGCTCTCTACCAGTCTCAGGAGTTCTGCGGGCTCCTCACCAGCAGCGGGGGACCCTTTGCCGTCTGCCTGTCCGTGATCAGCCCCGGGAGCTTCTTCGAGAACTGCGTCTTTGACCTGTGTGCCCTGGGAGGCAGCCAGCAGTTCCTGTGCCCCGCCTTGGAGGCCTATGCCGATGCCTGCCAAAGGGCGGGCGTGGACCTGCCGGGATGGAGGAATGCCACTTTCTGCCGTGAGTAACGCTCTGCCACGACTCTTTTTCAGGAGAACCAGGTCCAAGGGTTCGGAAACGGCCTTTGAAGGGTCACCCTGCTGCGGGTGACTAAAGCTTAGAGAAGCAGAGGGCAGGGAGAAGAGGGATCACTTGACCACTTCCTGCAGTTTTGGGGGCAGGATCCTGCTCCTTGAAAACAGGCAGGGGAGATGTGACTCCCCACCCGATTCTCATTGGTCTCCTTGGACAAAGACAGCCATGGCACCTGTTCTGGAAGGCAGGAAACTCTGCGGTGCTTCCTCTTGATAGCTCTCTTCCCCCCCCCAGCCCCCGTTGTGAATTTGGTACTGGGACAACATGGGTAAGGAACATGAGTGTGCGGTCCAGGTGGTTGGCTTGGGTTTAGGGCTTGACCGCAGGCTTCGTAGGGGGCATCTCCGCGATCTCAGCTAGGAAACAGGGGAAGAGCGTGCGCTGCGGTGGAGAAACTGGTGCCTCTCGGCGTCGGCCTGTCCCGGCCTGAGATCTTGATCCCGCTCCCTTTGTTTTGCAGCCCTCCCGTGCCCATCCAACAGCCATTACAACCTGTGCACCAGGCCCTGTCCGGCCACCTGTTCCAGCCAGCAGGCCCCCCGGAACTGCAGCAAGCCTTGCGTGGAAGGCTGCGAGTGTGACGCGGGGTTTGTTCTGAGTGGGGGACGATGCGTCTCGGTGGCGGAGTGTGGCTGCCTCGAGGGAGACCAATATTATGAGGTCTGTTTCCAGGCCCTGTCGAAGGGCTGGGCTCGTGACGCCGTCTTCTGGAGCCTGCCCAAAAGGCCCCCTGGCTCTGACCCGTCTTCTGTGCTCCTCTCCAACAGAAAGGGGAAGCCTTCTGGCAGCCGGATTGCGTCGGCCGATGTCACTGCGCAGGAAACGATGTCTTAGTCTGTGAGGCCGCGACGTGTCAGGAGGGCGAAATCTGCAAGGCGCAGGGCGGGATCCTGGGATGCTACACCGCTGCGAAGGCCACCTGCCACATCTATGGGGACCCCCACTACGTCACCTTCGACGGGAGACTCTACCATTTCCAGGGCAGCTGCAATTACACCGTGGCGGAGACCTGCTCTGGTTCTTCCGACTGGTTCTCTGTCATGACCAGGAACGAACACAGAGGAAACCCAGCCTGGACCGCGCTCAACTCCGTGGCCGTCTCCTTCAGAGACCTACACATTGCCCTGAGGAAAAACAGAGAGGTCTATGTGAGTAGGAGGCTCCCGAGCCCGGGCCATGGGACCGCTGAGGGCTCTCCTGGCTCGGAAAAGGTCTCTCTCTACCGAAAGCGAGGGTTCAGGCAAGGCGGGAACCATTTCACGCACAACAGCGGGCATGGCTTTCTGCTTCGTGTTCTACCGACGGGTCTTGGGCGCCATTGAGCTCCTGGAAGCAGAGCCTGGTTACCCAGTGTCAGGATACCGGGGTGGGTGGGGAGAGGCCCCACGTGGCCTTTCGGGTGCCCTTGGACAGCAACTCCCGTTCCCTACTTCCACTGGCTGTTCTGAGTAGGGCTGATGGGGTTGGAGTCCAAGAAACCAGCAGGACGGGTGTAATGCCTTCCACGGGCACCAGCTCCCGCTCTTGGTCAATGTCCATATTTGCGCCTTTCCTCCTCTCTTCAGGTGAACGGAGCCAAAATGGCTCTTCCCGTGGATCTGCCCTTGGGAATCCGAGTGGCGGAGAGTCCTCCCTACGTGGTCGTCCAAAGTCCTTTGGGCTTCCTGGCCAAGTTTGATGGCGATCAGCAGCTGTTTGTCCAGGTGGACGAAAGATATAAAGGGCAGCTGTGTGGGCTTTGTGGCACCTACTCCGGCAACCCGTTGGATGACTTCCAGCAGCCGGACGGGACCCTGGAATACGATCCCAACGTCTTTGGCAACAGCTGGAGAGTGACCGACGACGAGTGGACGTAAGCGCTGAAGTCGCGACCCTGGCCAAAGCCCACTTCCCAGGGAAGACAGGGGGAAATCCCGTCCCTCAAAGACCGGTCTTGGCCCCCGTGCCCTGACCTTGTCCATTAGCTTCCAAGGCTGGAGGTGGTTGTGTTTGTTGACAACCCGCGTCCAACTCTGTAGGGTTCAGATTGTGCAGAGCCCGCAAAGGATCCTTCCAAACTAGGAGCCACAGCTGAGTCACCCCCAAAGTCAGGGAACCCAATTTTCCCTTCTGAATCAAGAGCCTTCCCCCAGAAAGAAAGGAAAGGTGGAGGAAAGGGAATCCTGCGTGGCCCTCAGCTTCTTGACGCCTGGGTTCCAAACTTCAGTCCACCGAGTTCCACTCCTAACCTCAACCACGGCAGGCTTCTCAATGCAGTTTGTTCCTTTTTGGCCCGTAGGTGTGACCCCTCCGTTGTAGTTCCACCTGCCTGCGACCCTGGGCAGGAAGTGGGTTTTGAAGACCGCTGCCAAGTCCTGCTTTCCTCCTCGGGGCCTTTTGCTGCCTGTCACGGGAGCATCCCTCCTCAGTTGTACTTTGAAACCTGCGTGTACGACCAGTGTGCCACGGGGGGAGACGAGGGCCAGTTCTGCCGAAGTTTGGAAGCCTATGCAGCCACGTGCAAGCAGAGTGGTGTGGACCTCGGGGACTGGAGGAAGGATACCGTTTGTGGTGAGCGGCTGTGGGGTGGGTGGGCCTCCGGACCTATCCCAATGGCCCCAAGGAAGTCAGACGGCCACGAGGGGCGTAAAGCCAGCCTCATCGGGGCCGTCCTCAAGGCAGCCTTGTGCCATCTGAAGGATCTCTAGGCAGCCGCAAGGATCCCCCTCCATTTCTGCGTGGCTTCTTTGGGGGAGCTTCCCAGGGGACTCAGCCTGTAACAGGTTCCAGCTTCTCTCTCTGATCCTGTGGATCCACCTCCTGCTGGTGGGGTTTTTGGGGCTTGTCAGGTCCGGCTTGTGAGAGAAGGAAGGAGGAAATTCCCTGTATGTTAGAAGAGTGAATTTGGAAGGAACGTATAAGGCCAGCAAGTCCAACCCCCTGCTTGGTGCAGGAATACAAATCAAAGGAGATCTGCCAGGTGGTGGTCCAATTTTACCTCGAATGCCTCCCGTGTTGGAGCTCTCGCCACCTCTTGAAGTAATTGGTTCCGTTGTCATACTGCTCTAAGAATTAGAAACTTTTTCTTGTTATTCAATAGAGATCAGCCTTCTGTCACTTGAACCCATGGTTGCATGTCCTGCACTCTGGGTTGATGGAGAACAGATCCTGCCCCTCCTCAGTTTTCCTGTTTCTCAGACTCTTAGTGCTACAGGCAGTTTCTGAACCTCACACCCCACCCCCCCGCCACCTGAAAAAATAACAGAGCTGGGGTGGAGTACTTTCACAGAACAAAAAGGGGAAACAAAGGAAGTCCTTTTTTTGTTGTTCCTGAGCATCATCCCTCTTAGTCTGAGCAGAACCCAGGCGGAACTGAACATCCCACAGAGTTGGGAGCTCTGATAAGCGCCTAGGAGGGTCTTTAGCCAGTAGACACGGAGGATGTAGAACCGATGTTGGTCTGCGATGGGAAGGCTCTCTCTTTCTCCCTCTCCTTCTCTTTGACATGAAAAATATTCCCTTGGGTCAGACCTGGCTCCAGCCAAGTCCGCAGTTTCAGGAATTGGAGAGCACGGGTCCCGAAACCCCTTGGGGGAACAAGACCTGACATGTCAACCGAAGGGTGCCCATTTCTTCCACCTCCAGGGGGTCATCATGTCCTTTATTCCACCAGCTCTTTCCACTTCCACCTCTTTTCCTGGGACACCAGCAGTTACGGGTCAGTACTTGGTACCTGCTGTCATTTCCTGGAGATGGAGCCAAGAGGGCACCACAACGAGTGCCCTGGCCGAGGAGTCCATTTCAAAGAAGAGATGGAGGGCATCGGCGGTAGGGCTGTAGACAAACAGAACGGCCTTGGTGCACCTTTGTGCCTAGAACAGCCTTGGTGCACCTGTGTCTGGGTTGGCGTGTCCGTCCGTGTGCGTGTGGTGGTTGGCAGCTCAGAGTTCCTCCTTCTTTTCCCATGGAGGACCCTTAGGAGCATCTGCTTCAGACATCCTGCTAGTCCCCAGGTCTGAACCTCTAGGGCAGATAAACAGGTTTAGATGGTGTGCCACCTTGGTCTGAAAACAGAGTGGTAGAAAACATGCCCGGATCTGGGTGTCCGTATTGGAACACAGAACGCCTGCGTGACGGTTTCCATCAGCTACCCCTTCCTCCTGGTGGGAGCAAAGACAGATGTCCTTTCTCATCACAGGCTACGTGCAACCACCCACCCCCAGCGAGATCACCACCACCACCACCACGACTACCACCAGCACGAGCACCCCAACTCCTCCCACCTCAGGTGAGTACCCCAGGATTGAGGTCTCCCCAAGGCCTGTGTGTGCATCTCCCTTCTGAACACTTCCCTGCTCCACTGTGTAATGGGAAAGGACCTCTCTCAACCTCCCTGCCTGAGGGGAAAGAGCAGATCCCCCGTGAAGGAGCAGGGGTGGCCCCACGCTGGTCCTGTTCCCCCGTTTCCAAACGCTCCAGCCTCCTCACCCTCTTCTGACTCTCTCCCAGAGTCCTGCCTTGTGTCCGGCGACCCCCATTACTACACGTTTGACAAGCAAACCCATCACTTCATGGGCAACTGCTCCTACACCCTCTCGCAGCTGTGCGATCCGCAGGGCTCCCAGCTGGCCGCTTTCAACGTGGAAGCAACCAACGAACACCGGTGGGGCAACACGCACGTGTCCTACGTTCGGAGTGTGGACGTTGACGTGCTGGGTGTCCGGATCACCCTGGAGAAGGGGGGAGCCATGAGGGTATGTATGGATTGGCAGGGGAGCAAGGGGGACTGTGGATCGGGTACCTGGGCGCATCATCTCTCCCTCCAGCATCTGCCCTGATGTGCTGTGCCTCAACCTGTCCGTAGGTCGACGGGAAGGAAACCACGGTCCCCTCCACCCCGACGCCGGGGCTCCACCTTTCCACCAGCGGCTTCTACTCGGTGGTCTCAACGGACTTTGGGCTGAGGGTCAAGTTTGACGGGGACCATCAGGTGGAGGTGACCCTCCCAAGTCCCTACAAGGGCCGGGTGTGCGGCCTGTGTGGAAACTACAATGGAAACCCCGCAGACGACTTCCTCAACCCACGCGGGGAACTCGAGCCAGACTCCACGAGCCTGGGGAACAGCTGGCAGGTCTCCAACCTCACCAGGTTTGTGCCTGACACGCCTCACTAGCGCACCGATTTCCCACTCCGATGTGGGGGGGGGGTCACCAGGTCAAGGCCATGTTTTCCTCTCCTAGCTGTTCCTTTAAAAAAAATTTTTTTTTTAAATTTATTTATATAAATCATGACAAGACAGGAGGGCCTGGCCTGGCGTCCTCTGGTCCATGGGGTCACGAAGAGTCGGACACGACTAAACGACTAAACAACAAAAATAAATCATGACAATTCATCATGTTACAAGTAATACATACAAGGCTTACATAGTAATCTATCATCTTACTTATTATGTAATTTTACTGTTGACCACCTGCTATTCCCACATTTCATAAAGTCACATTTACACCATTCCCCATTTCATCTTAGAAAAATATCGACCAACAATCTAAATGTTCCAAATTGTTTTCTGAGCCATGTGTTTCCACATTTTTTTTATTGGCATATTTTAATAAAGGCCTCCAGCTTTTGGTGAATCGACTGTGCCTTATTTTTCCTCTATATAATCCAATTTTATTAGTCATTTTTTCCATCAGCATTGTATGCCGTATCTTATTCCTAAATGCGTGCAATGAAAGATCTCGGGCATTTTTCCAATTTCTAGCCATCTCGGATCTTGCTGTCCCTATAAGATTTGCTACTAAATCTTTATTTTCAAGTTTCTCATTTCCCCCTGTAAATATTGAGAATAACAATAATGTTTCTTTCATGTCTATTTTTTGATTAATCAGCGTCTCTATCTATCTAATTACTTCACACCAGAATGCTTCTATTTTGGGGCAAGATATCCATATGTGTTCCAAAGTTCCTTTTCGTCCACAGTTCTTCCAGCATTTATTTGATATATCTTTATTAATTCTCTGTAACTTTGTAGGATATAAATACCACCGGTGCACTACCTTCAGAACCATTTCTTTCACATTTGTTGATATTGATTTATATGGGTATTTATTCCATATTCCTATCCAGGCTTCCTCCAGTATATTAATATTTACATTTGTTTCCCACACTTAGCTCCTCCACCTTTTCCTTATTCTTTCTCAATAATACTTTTATATATTAGTGATGTTAGGCCTCTCTTTTTTATTTTTATTTTTGGATACAATATTGTTCGAATTTGGTTAATGTTCTTAGAGAGCCAGGTTTTTGTTGTAAGTAAATCGCAAAACTTCTTATTTGTTTTATTTGTAACCAATTGGTTTTTATTTGCTTTGTTTTCTCTTCTATTTGTCTAATAGAGATTGGTTCCCCTTAGTCAAAGAAGTCTATAATTCTATATATTCCAATTTGTTTCCACTCCTTAAATTGGGCATATTTCTCTTGAGATTTAAAATCTGGGTGTTCCAATAGGGGGCATAAAGGGGATATTGGTAGGGCCAAAGTTTTACTGTGTTTTCACCATATCCTTAAATGGGTTCTGTATTTGTTCTCCCTTTCTAATTATTTTAGTGGTATAAATATATTTATTTACTATGTCCATTTTCCTTTCACCTTCCATTTCCATCCAATCCGGATTCTTATGAGTCTCGTCCATTTGTATAAATTTAATAATTTGGTTTATTTGTAAAGCTTCATAATATTTTTGAAGCTGTGGTATCCCTAATTCCCCTTATTAATTCTCTGTAACTTTGTAGGATATAAATACCACCGGTGCACTACCTTCAGAACCATTTCTTTCACATTTGTTGATATTGATTTATATGGGTATTTATTCCATATTCCTATCCAGGCTTCCTCCAGTATATTAATATTTACATTTGTTTCCCACACTTAGCTCCTCCACCTTTTCCTTATTCTTTCTCAATAATACTTTTATATATTAGTGATGTTAGGCCTCTCTTTTTTATTTTTATTTTTGGATACAATATTGTTCGAATTTGGTTAATGTTCTTAGAGAGCCAGGTTTTTGTTGTAAGTAAATTGCAAAACTTCTTATTTGTTTTACTTGTAACCAATTGGTTTTTATTTGCTTTGTTTTCTCTTCTATTTGTCTAATAGTGATTGGTTCCCCTGAGTCAAAGAAGTCAATAATTCTCTATATTCCAATTTGTTTCCACTCCTTAAATTGGGCATATTTCTCTTGAGATTTAAAATCTGGGTGTTCCAATAGGGGGCATAAAGGGGATATTGGTAGGGCCAAAGTTTTACTGTGTTTTCACCATATCCTTAATGTTTCATAAATAAATGGTTTCTGTATTTGTTCTCCCTTTCTAATTATTTATTTACTATGTCCATTTTCCTTTCACGTTTCTTTTCCATCCAATCAGGATTCTTATGGGTCTCGTCCATTTGTATAAATTTAATAATTTGATTTATTTGTAAAGCTTCATAATATTTTTGAAGCTGTGGTGTCCCTAATTCCCCTTTTAGTCCCTGTCTATATTTAATACTATTTATAAACCTTATCTTCTTTCCCTTTCCTGCAATAAATTCTTCTAACTTTCCTTGCCATAGTTTTACTTTTTCTATATCTGGCTGTAGTGGGATATTTTGGAATAGAAATTGAAATTTTGGTAATATATATGATTTAATTAGAGCAATTCTCCCCAACATTGATAGATTCAGATTGACCCACTTTGTCATTTTTTATTTTGCCAATTTAAATAGATTTTTATAATTTCTGTAAATTAATTGGTTTTTTGTTACCCATATTCCTAAATATTTAAAACTTGAATAGCATAACTCTAAATGAGATGCTATTTTAATTTTGTTTTGTTGTATAATAGGTATATTTAGGCATAATATCTTAGATTTTTGAAAATTAATTTTTAAACCTGTATACTTACTATATTCCTGTAATATTTCTTTCAAGTATTCTATTCTCTGTGATGCGTCCTCCAAAAAAAGGAGCATATCGTCTGCATAAAAATTTATTTTATGTTGTCTATTTTTCACCATCAGTCCTCTAATGTTTCCACTTTCTCTTATTTTTGCTACAAGGGGTTCTATTATTAGTGCGCATAAAATTGAGACAAGGGATCACCTTTTCTTGTTCCTCTAAATAACGTAAATTTGTCAGATTCTATTCCATTAATAAGTACAGTAACACCTGCTCCTATATATAATTTCTTTAGAACTTTAATACATTTTTTACCCATATTCATCTTTTCCAACAAATCAAACATAAATTTCCATTCCACCCGATCAAAGGCCTTAAGGGCATCCAATGAGAGTATTGCTATCTTCTTTTTTCTTTATTAGCTGTATATATAATATTCAATACTCTGCGGATAGCATCTTGCATTTGTCTTCCTGGCATAAAGCCATATTGATCTATATGGACATATTTAGTAATAAAACTACTTAATCTTTGTGCCAGTATTGTTGAGAAAAAAAAATTGATCTTGATTTTGCAGTGTTATAGGTCTATAAGATGAAGGAGACATTGGATCTTTTTCTGGTTTTAATATAGTTATTATTCTGGCTGTATGCCATGGCTCTGGTATTTCTTCACAGCCCAAGATTGAATTAAATACCTTTAGAAGATGTTCTATGACATCTTCTTCCCAAACATTATAGAAATCAGCTGTGAATCCATCACAGCCTGGTGCTTTTCCTTTCTTAATTTTTTTAATAACTGAATTTACCTCAGTTTTGTTGTTGGGCTGTTCAAATAATCTTTATGTTTCTGTAAAATTTGGTTGATTGGTAATGTGTTTATAAATTTCTTAGTGTTTATATCCGGCGTTAATTCTGATTTATAGAAATCTTTATAGTATTCCATACATGTAGAGAGTATTTGTCGCTGTGAATTTACCATTATTCCTTCCTTCGTTTTTACTGAGACAATTGTTCTTTTTGCCGCCATCTTTTTAACTGCATTTGATAACAGTTTAGTGTTTTTATTACCATGTTCATAATATTCTCTCTTTAAATAGTTCATAGCAGTCCGAACCTTTGCTGCATCCAATGCTTCTAACTCCACTCTAGTTTTTGTTAGTTCAATAAGTATCTTCTTTGATCCCAATTGTTAATGTTGTTCTGATAGCTTTTTTATTTTATTTTCTAATTGTTCTTGGAGCTTATTTCGTTCTTTCTTTATGCTAGAGGCTTCCATAATAAATATTCCTCTTAGACAGGCTTTTAGAATATCCCATAGCAATGCTGATTTTATTTATGGAGTATCATTTATTTCATAGACATTTTTAATCCCTTTCTTTATTTTTCCGATAATTTCTATATTTAAACACATGTTAGAGCTGAATCTTCAAATACTAGATTTGCTCTTTACTTCATTGACCCAAGAGAGTTTTAATGGTGCATGATCAGAGGTTGTCACTGGGGCAAATTGTATTTTATCCAGATTTGAGGCCAAAGTCTCTGAAATAAGAAAATGATCAATTCTTGAATAGGTAGAATATCGTTTAGAAAAATATGTGTATTCTCTCACTCTAGGATTTAAATATCTCCACCCAAACCTGATCTCTCTATTAGCTTCCTAATTTTATTACCATCATTTGACATCTTTCTATTTTTTGATGTCGTATCGATTTTGTTTAAAATACAATCTGTGTCTCCGCCTAGGATAATTTCTCCCCAGGCAAACTCTTTTACCTTTCTTAAAAAGTTATGCATGAAATTTGCTTGACCTATTATTGTTTAGTAAAAGGTGATTATAGACAGTACACCACTCCGCTCGACCCTTGCCCATCTTGGCTAATTGGAAGATCTGCCAGGGGGGTTCGCACCTGGGTCCAGGAGGCCGTGAACGCCTCTTTGAGAGAGGGAGTGGTCCCTACCACCTTGAAAGAGGCGGTAATTCGTCCACTCCTTAAAAAGCCTAACCTGGACCCAAGGCTGGTGGTTAACTACCGACCAGTGGCGAACCTCCCTTATTTGGGCAAAGTGTTGGAGCGGGTTGTGGCCGGGCAACTCCAGGCGCTGCTGGATGAAACGGATTTTCTGGATCCATTTCAATCGGGTTTCAGGCCGGGTTTTGGTACGGAGACTGCCTTGGTCGCCCTGTATGATGACCTTTGCCGGGAGAGAGACAGGGGGAGTGTGACCCTGTTGATACTCCTGGACCTCTCAGCGGCTTTCGACACCATCGACCATGGTGTCCTTCTGGATAGGCTGGCTGGGTTGGGAGTTGGGGGCACCGCTTTACGGTGGTTCCGCTCCTTCCTGGCTGACCGTGTCCAGAGGGTGGTGCTGGGGGACAGTTGCTCTGTCCCATGGCATTTATGTCATGGGGTTCCTCAGGGCTCAATACTGTCCCCCATGCTGTTTAACATCTACATGAAACCGCTGGGAGAGGTCATCAGGAGGTTTGGGCTGAGGAGTCAGCAATATGCTGACGATACTCAGCTCTACCTCTCGTTTTCCACCAATCCAGGTGAGGCGGTTTCTGTGCTGAACTCGTGTCTGGACCTGATAATGGACTGGATGAGGGTTAATAAATTGAAACTCAATCCAGACAAGACGGAAGTGCTGTTAGTGGGTGCTTCACCGGACAGGCTGGAGGGCCATTTCCCTGCCCTGAATGGGGTTACACTCCCCCTAAGGGACAGGGTCCGCAGCTTGGGGGTGCTCCTGGACCCCAGTCTAACACTGGAAGCCCAGGTGGACTCGGTGGCCAGAGGCGCCTTCCTTCAGCTGCGGAAATTATACCAGCTACGGCCCTACCTGGACGAGCGGAGTCTCATGACAGTTACACACGCACTGGTAACATCTCGCATAGATTACTGCAATGCGCTCTACGTGGGGCTGCCTTTGAAGACGGTCCGGCGACTGCAACTGGTCCAGAATCGAGTTGCGCGGCTGGTGAGTGGTGGGGCCGCTAGGGACCATATCAAGCCGATTCTATTTAAGTTACATTGGCTACCAGTTGCTGCCCGGGCCCAATTCAAAGTGCTTGTTTTGACATATAAAGCCCTAAACGGCTTGGGCCCTGGATACCTGAAGGACCGCCTCCTTCCATATGAACCTACCCGGCAGTTAAGATCTAGCCAGGGGGCCCTTTTGAAAGAGCCATCCCTCAAGGAGGTAAGAGGGATGGCTTGTAGACAAAGGGCCTTTTCGGCAGCTGCCCCCAGACTATGGAATGCCCTCCCGACTGAGATTCGTCTGGCGCCGACGCTGATGACATTTCGGCGCCAGGTCAAAACCTTCCTGTTCCAGAAGGCTTTTAATTGAAATGATATCAGCTGTGGGTCCGATGGCAATTTTTTAGAGTATATATTTTAATTGCATTTTAATTGTTTTGTCTTTTTATTGTATTTTAAATGTTGTAAGCCGCCCAGAGACCTCTGGGTAGTGTGGGCGGCATATAAGTTAAATAAATAAATAAAATATATATGAAATCTGTTAGACAAATACTGAGAAAGAATATATTGGCAAAGACAGCTTACACAACGTGTGACTGCAATGTTAGATCATTTCCAAATCCTCTCTTATAATGTGAATGGGCTGGGGTCTCCAGTGAAAAGATATATTGTTGCTACAGGAGAATAAGAACAAGAAACAGATTATTAAGCACCCAATGTTAGGAGAACAATATATTGCAAATGGAACAAATAAGGCTAGAGGGGTGGCAATAATTTTCATGAAGAATTCAAAATTTGATCAATTATATGGGAGACCCAGAAGGCAGATATATTATAGTAAAAGGAAAACTGGAGGACAGACTATTAACTATTGGTTCTTGTTACGCTCTCCTAGCTGTTCCTCAGGGAGCGATCCTGTCTGCTCAGAGGACGAACTGGAAGCAGCCCAGAGCCGGAGCCTCTGCGGATTCATCACCGATGGGACGGGACCTTTCCGACAGTGCCACGGAGCCTTAGACCCAACGGGGCACTTCACCAGCTGCGTTTACGATCAATGCGCCCTGTCTCTGGACCCCGACTCCCTCTGCAGGAGCCTGCAATCCTACGCGGATGCCTGCCGGTCCCTGGGGGTTCCCATAGAGCCCTGGAGGAATGCCACCTTCTGCCGTGAGTGTGGAGGAGGGCCCGTGGCCTCAGCTTGCCATGGGAGCGGAAAGAGGGAGGCTTGAGAGGAGTCTGGACACGGCGGGCAGGGGAAACGAAGTCCTTGGCTCAGGGCTATGGTTTTGCTAGGGATGTGTCATGCTCCCCCCCCCCTCGCAACCCAACGGCTAGCCTGCCTCGTCGGAAGTGGTGCAAACCATTTCCGCTGCCAGCATTATTCTGCCTTCATGCTGATATGCTGGTGGGCCGGCCCGTCCTTCAGAGGAAGAGCGATCGTTGTCCCTCCTTCACACAGTCAGCCTCGTTTGTGTGCTTGAGGTTTTGGAGATCCTTTCTGAATCGCAGCATGGGGTCGTCCCAGCAAAACGGGCAGAGGTTGTGGTCGTAGCGAGCTCTAACAGGGACACCCTTTCCTCCCCACAGCCGTCTCCTGTGCGCCCAACAGCCACTACGAACCCTGCGCCAACGCCTGCCCTGCGACCTGCGTGGACCCCAAGGCCCCTGCCACGTGCTGTCTGCCGTGCACGGAGGCTTGTGTCTGTGACAGCGGGTTCCTCCTCCACAGCGGCAGCTGTGTGCCCAGCCACCAGTGCGGGTGCTGGCACCAAGGCCAGCACTACCCCGTGGGCTCCGAGGTGTGGACCGACGACACCTGCTCCTCCAAATGCACGTGTCCCCGCCAGGGCGGGCGGCTGGAGTGCTCCAGTGCTCAATGCCCAAAGGGTCATTTCTGCGGGGTCCAGAACGGCGTCCCAGGCTGCTACCCGTACGTGGTGGGGGTCTGCCGTGTCCATAATGACCCCCATTACAACACCTTTGACAAAGTGGTGCACCACTTCATGGGCACCTGCACGTACACGCTGGCCAAGGTGTGCGGAGACACCGCAGGGCTGACCCCCTTCAACGTCGAGGCCAAGAACGAGCATCGCAATGGGAACCCCTCCGTCTCCTACGTCCAACGGGTCCTTGTGGAGGTTTACGGACAACGGGTCGAAATCCTCAAAAGTGAGAGGGGCCAAGTGCTGGTAAGGAGCGACATGTCCTCCTCTGTATTTCAAAACCTGTCTTTCAATGGTTTTCTCTCACCCATTACACAACTATGAAGTGAAAAGAGAAACCATTCCCCCCCCCCCCCCACTTATTAAACAGAAGGGAAGTGTTTTCCCTAATTTTTGTGCGTCTTCTATGGGGAAGATCTTGTTCCTTTTCCTCTGCCTCCTCCGTAGGTGAACCACGTGTGGAGAACGCTTCCCGTGACCCTGCTGAACGGCTCCGTGACCGTCGGCAGGGATGGCCGGTACGTGATGCTGGAGACCGACTTCCACCTCTCCGTCTCCTACGACGTGGACCACTCGGTGGAAATCAGGGTGCCCTCCAGCTACTCGAACAAGACCTGCGGCATGTGCGGGAACTTCAACAGCCGCCCGGAGGACGACCGCACGATGCCCAACGGAGAGCAGGCCAAGGACTCCACGCAGCTGGGAAACAGCTGGCAGGTTCCCAACGCAGAGCACGACCAGCCCTCCTGTGGCCACGCCAACGAGAGTGCACCATGCCCCCCGGAGCAGGAGGCTCTCTACCAGTCTCAGGAGTTCTGCGGGCTCCTCACCAGCAGCGGGGGACCCTTTGCCGTCTGCCTGTCCGTGATCAGCCCCGGGAGCTTCTTCGAGAACTGCGTCTTTGACCTGTGTGCCCTGGGAGGCAGCCAGCAGTTCCTGTGCCCCGCCTTGGAGGCCTATGCCGATGCCTGCCAAAGGGCGGGCGTGGACCTGCCGGGATGGAGGAATGCCACTTTCTGCCGTGAGTATCCCTGGTGCAGCCAGGCACCCCTTATTCTCTGGTAAAAGCTGCTTGCAAGACTGATTGCTCTCTTCCTAGTCTTTGGTTAGAGTTGGCAGGCATAGACATGTGGTGGTTGTGAAACCCCTGAATGTTTCTAAGGCCCCCTTTTGGCCCTTCAGATGATTTTTCCCTTTCACCTCAGGTTTTTTTATGAGTGCATCTTTATTTGGAAGTTGTAGTGCAGCCTTTTGAGTTTTCCAAGGTCTCCTTCCTTCCTTGTCTCCGTCCCTCCTAGTTTAGTCCAAGGCCTCCCCTGAGGCAGCCCGGGTACGACAGGTACGTTCACTCCTGGGGGTCAGAACCCTTTCGCAGGAGGCCTCAGGTGTGAAATAAAACTTTGCTGCAGTTTTTTTGCGGTTATGTGGATGCTCGTTTGCTGGCACTCCGAAGGCTGTCCTCTCTGGGAGGTTGAAGGTGACGCCTTCCAAGGCGTTCCTTTTGGATGTGCGATTGTGGGTTGGCTCCATGATCATTGAGTGAAGAGAGAGAGAGTGACCTCTGGGGCTTCGCACCCCTCCCAGTCTAGGGTGTCCACCCCACAGTCCTCCCTTCCAGTTTCCCCCCCCCTCCTTAAATCCAAGCCCTGGCATGGCCGCACCAGTGGTCTGAAGCCTGTCGCCCGCCACCCGCTCCCAATGCCCCCGTCTACAGGCCAGCTGCAGGGAGGGAACCCAGCCCTTGTGTCCTGGGAGGACCCTGGCCAGTCCCACAGAGAGAATTGCTCCAGTGGCTAGAACTCTTCCAGTTCTTCTGCCCCCTCCCCCCCCCCCCGGCTTTGCTTACCTTCCCAGGTGATCCCTTTGGACGTTAAGGACTTCTCGACTCTTTTCTGCAGCTCTCGCTTGTCGTCCGAACACGCACTACGACCCGTGCACCAGCGCCTGTCCTGCCACGTGCCTCCAGCCACAAGCTCCGCAGAGCTGCAGCCGCCCTTGCGTTGAAGGCTGTGCTTGCGATGCTGGACGGGTGCTCAGCGGTGGGGACTGTGTGCCTGTTTCCAAATGTGGCTGCCTCTATCTGGGCCAGTACTACCATGTGAGTAAAAATGGAGGTGGTTTCAGGAAAGAGCTGCGCCTTCCATCTCGCTTTCTCACCGCATCGCTGGGACTCTTGACTAGAAATGGTAGAGGAGACCGTAGGGCACCCCAAGGTGTCTCCTTTTTCATTTTGCTCGGAGAAACATTTTAGTCCTCTTTCTTATACCGAAATGCTTCGGACGTCTTCGCAGCATTACTTCCCCCAGTCCGTTTCTCGTGTAAATTTCATGGCCTCCTTTGGTGCAGAAACAGCGAACCCTGGGGCGAATGATGGTTTTCTCTTAGAGTGTGTGTCTTTCTCTGCAGGAAGGGGAGAAATTTGTAACCGAGGCCTGCACAAAGCACTGCGTCTGTCAGGGAAACAACAGCACCGTCTGCACGCCCTTATCCTGCAACCCTGAGGAGGTTTGCAAGGTCCAGAATGGCCTGAGGGGGTGCTACCCGGCCAAGACAGCCCTTTGCCACGTCTACGGAGATCCTCATTACTCCACGTTTGACGGGAGGCTGCACCATTTCCAGGGCAGCTGCAATTACACCCTGGTGCAAACCTGCACCAACGACACGAGCGCCCCATTTGTCATCACAGCACGGAACGAACACCGAGGCAATCCGAGCTGGACAGCCCTGAACTCGGTCGCCTTCACCCTGAAGGACCTTCACGTCGCCCTCCGGAAGGGCAAGGCAGTCTACGTAAGCATCTCTCTTGGCTAACCGTGCCGTGGCTTCGATTCCTTCCCTGCTCCCTGCTTCTCTCCCTCTCCCCCCATGATGCAGTTCTGAAGGCCTCCCAAGACACAGGAAGGTTAGACCAGACGTCTCCTAGTTTGAAGTGTAGCTGATGGAGCGAAGGGGTCCCTGGCTTCCCTAGGACAAGAGAATCGGGGAAGTTTAGGGCAGGGAAAGACGTGGAGCAGACAGAGAGAAACAGGAGCAGGCTTCAGCATCTACCCCCCGTGGTGCCTGGCCATTTAGAGCAGGACATGTCCTGGTCCAGCTGGCCCTTGGAAATTTGGCACGTGGGAGGCAATGAAGAAAAGGCATGAGAGGACCTACCTTGAGTGGATGAAACACTTGGCCCAAGAAGAATGAAACAGGGCAAACTTTCCCAATGGAAGAACACAACTCTCCGCCTCCACCAGCTGGCTCCATTTTAACCAGACCATAGCCAGATGTTGGAGGAGCTGATCAGGACAGAGAACCCTATAGCAGCTGCATCACTAACCAGCTTCATTTGGCACATGAACCACAGCAGGGCATAGAGCGCCACCGGACAGACATTTATACCGTGGCAGTGAGGAAGTGGAAGATGGAATGACCTGGAAAAGCAAGAGGTCCAGCCTGTTGGTGGCCTCTCGGGGGCTCTTAAGGGGTTATGGCCAGTCCCCAGGGGAATGAGAGATAGGGAGCTAGGTGGTGGTGGTGGTGGTGGTGAAGGGCCATGCATGGGTGGTTTAGGCCTTTATCTGTCAGCACCAAGAGCTGTCAACAAGCCTTAACGTGTCTCTGTCATCCCCATAGAAATGTCTGCCTACAGAGGCTTTACTCTGAGCCTCTGAAGACATGGGCTTAAGGGCCAAATGAAACTTGCTAGCCTTAAAGATGCCACAAGACACTTGAACATTTTTGTTGCCAGAGACCAATGTTTTCCCCACTTCTTTGGGGGGGGGGAATGAATGTGGGGGAGTTGAGCTTCTTTCTTCCCTTTCAGATTAATGGTGTTTTGGCCCAACCTTCCACGGTCCATCTCCCTGAGGCGACCATCAACTATATTGGCTCCTACGTGCAACTTAAGACCAACGTGGGGGTGTGGATTCAGTTTGATGGTGACCAGGACCTCTTGATCAGCGTAACAGAGAACTATCAAGGGAGACTTTGTGGTCTGTGTGGCACCTACACTGGTGATGCGCAGGATGACTTTTCCACCCCTGATGGAGCCATTGTGGATGATGTCAATGAATTTGGAAACAGCTGGAGGGTGCCGGACGACCAGTGGCAGTGAGTAGTGGGCCCCCGTTGTTCTTGAGCTGGTGGCTGCCGACCGAAGCATCATGTCCAAACGTGGGTTGTTCCATGGGAAGGGCAGATGCCAGTTGGTGCCACATTGGGTCAGTGGTGGGGCGGTGAAGGACCACCTGGCCCAAGCTCCCCCCCTCCTCCCGTCTGTCATGCCTGGATCACCAGGTGCCGTTTTGGGGTTCTCAGAGCTAACCTGCTTTTCCTCAAGATAGCTGCTTCTGAGGAACGTCTTCCAGTTCCCTTGGGCTTCCCTCTTCCAAGTTCTTCCCTCCGCTTCTCTTCCAGTTTGTCTTTCTCTTACAGCTGATGTTTACCCCGTTGAACGTGACTTCTTTTGCTCTGTCACAGGTGCAGCTCCACCATTCCCGATCCTCAACCTTGCCCTCCTCCTGACCACCAAGCAGCCGAGAAGCAGTGCCAGGTCCTCTTAGCTGGGGACGGTCCCTTCTCTCGGTGCCATGCTGCTGTGCCACCCCAGCCTTACTTTGAAAGCTGCACCCAGGACCTTTGTGCCACCGGAGGAAGCTCTGCACAGCTCTGCAATGTGCTCCAGTCTTATGCGGCCGCTTGCCAGGCAGCTGGAATTGGGCTTGGAGATTGGGCGGCAGAGACCATCTGTGGTTAGTCCCCGTGGCTCCTTGTAAAGTATTTCCATGCATGTCTGTAGGACGCATTGCCTTCTGGCTAAATAGAATACTGGCCAAGGAGAGGGAGGGAGAAAGGAGAGAGAGATTAAGAGAGAGAGAGAGAGCATCCTCAAATATTATCAAGAGAGTTATTTTGAGTTTCTTGCACATTTCTAAAGCATGGATAAGTCAGTGCATAAGACAGTTGTGGGTAGAGATGGGGGCATCATATAACTCGTTCTAGCCAGGAAGGGCGGCTGAGGGTCATAACGCCGAGGGAGGCCCGGAGAGAAAGAACAAGAAACTGGGCCTTCTCGGCAGTGGCCCCTCGCCTCTGGAACAATCTCCCCCCAGGGATCTGTCTGGCTCCCTCGCTGGGGCAAACGTAAGACCTGGCTCTTTAGGCAGGCTTTCCCTCCTGTCATCACTTGAATATTTTTTTTCCCATCTTGAACTATATTACTACTGTTGTTTTTTATTTTAATATATTGTTTTTATTTTATCTATTATTGTTAACCGCCCAGAGTAGACTTCGGTCTAGATGGGCGGGGTATAAATTTAATAAATAAATAAATAAATATTCATAGACAAATATGAAGCCCTCCAGCACAGGTGGCCAGTCCAATTAACCCACAGACCCCGCTGGATCGCTTGCTGTGTGCCGTGTTGCTCATGTGGCCGGCATCATCATCATCAGTGTGCCAATTGCAGCCAGTACCCTGATTGCCACAACCCTGCTTCCCTGCTCACCCAGCCACTCCACAATTGCCATGATTGGTGCGCTGATGATGATGCCAGCCACACGCACCGTGCGGCGCTCAGTAAGTGGTCCTGTGGGTTTTAGGGGCTGGTGTTAGTTGGGCTGGCCACCTGTGCCGGTGGGCTTTGTCTTTGTCTACAAATATGAAGCCTCCATCTCTAGTTGCGGGTGATTGGGGGGGGGATGTTAAAAAATTCTAGGCCTTATTTCTGAGAGAGGTTTTTGCCCTTCAAAGCAAAGCAAAGCAAAAGTGTACTGCTTATATACTGTCCCATAATGCTTAAAGTACTCTCTGGGTGGTTTACAAGTTAATTAGGCAGTCTACACATTGCCCCCTTCCTCCCCAGCAAGCTGGGGACTCAGTTCACTGACCTCAGAAGGATGGAAGGCTGAGTGAATCTTGAGCCAGCTACCTGGATTGAACCTGGATCATGACCAGAGTTTTGACTGCAATACTGCAGTTTAACCATCCTTCTGAGCTTGGCAAATTGAGTACCCAGCTCACCGGGGGGGGGGGGGGGGATGTGTAGCCTAGATAATTATGCTGTAAACCACCCGAAGAGTGTTTTCCTGTAAGTGCTATGGGGCAGTATATAAGCAGCATGTTTTGCCCTCCAGGCCCCAACAGGAAAAGGGGAGAAGCTTGTTCTCATAAGAAATTTGTGCCAGGGTGGCGGCGGCAAGGATGACGCTCTGATCATACCCCCTGGGGAAAAAGTCCCAGTTCATTGAAATACAGCACACAAGGTGCTATCAACCTGACAGGAAAAGCTAAGCTGAAAGAATAAGCCACATTCACCTACAAAATTGAGCAATATAACCCCTCAAATGTCTGAAAAAGGGGTGACATGACCCATGGGAAAGGTTCATACATCTGTCAGTCTGTTTTTCCTGCTCGTTGCACAGTTTAAAGTCGTTATTTCTGCATGTAGTCCATTTGCCATTTGAGAAACCAAGCCACCTCTCTGCACGGGATCTCCTGGGTCCTCCAAAGGACAACCTTGAGGGCTGCCTTATAGACCGAGCCGGATCCTTTCCCCACCAAACCGGGCCTGGTTGCCCTGGGCCTTCTTCTTCTTCTTATTATTATTATTATTTATTGTATTTATATCCCGCCCAATTGGTCTTGATATAAAAGTATTTATATCCCTTCTCCAGCCTTCAGGGTTCTAGGGAACCAGGAGGGATCCTGAGGACTGGCTGTGGGCTTTGCCACTGGCTGCCTGGCTACCAGCAGGGCACAGGCGGTCCTAATGTGGCTGGGGGGGTAAAAGCTCTCCTTAGGATGCAATCGGACAGCGAGAATGGATCCGGTCTAATTGTGCTGGAAAGGGTCACTTCGCTGGGACCCTTCCATCCCTACAAGAATCGCTCCAGCCTGGCCCCCCCCCCAAAAAAAACAGTAGCCCTACCCCGGACCCCAAAACTCCATGTGGGTCACGGATCAGGGTCCGGCTGGATCAGGATGTCCCGTAGGTTGTGTGGTCCCCGGAAAAAAAAGCCCCCACCAGGCTGGGCTGCCAGTGGCCCCAGATCGGGGCGATCCCTCCCCCTGACTGTACCCCAAGGGGAGGATCTTGAGTTCGCAGGCTTTCAGGTCGCTCACCCTGGCAATCAAGGTTCCTCCCCCCCCCCCCAGCCCCGAAGAGGGAGGCTCCCTCCGGAGCAGCCCCAGCCCGTGAGGGCAGCCACCTCGAAATAAGATCCAGCAGGACGGAAGGAAAGGAAAGAGAAAGACATGGGCAGGAGTCACGGACGGATGTGTGTGTGTGTGGGGTGTCTACTGCTTGGGACCAAGGATGTGTATGTGTGCGCTCGAGGGGCCTGATTCAGAGGCAGAAGAGGTCTCAACATGACTCCCCATGTCGGTGCTCTTCTTTCCTCAGGCCCACCTCCTCCAGACCACGTCACGGTCCCAACCTCTCCGGCACCTCTGATGCCAACCACGTCACTGCCTGCAGGGGTCACCTCCGGGACTCCGTCAACGGCCAGGACGCCTCCTGCACTCCTGGGTGAGTCCTGATGCCAGTGGGGGAACGCCCAGCGTTCGTGTCGCTCCCGCCCTCCCTCCACGGGCAGGTGAGCCCGTCCCCGTGGAGGCGCCCCTTGGGCCACCCTGGTCAGAACAGGAGAAATGTCCCCGTGGAAGGGGCGCACACGGGAGAGAGCCTCTGCCTGGTTTCCAGGATTGTTGGCAAGTCTTTCGGTCCAAATCCCGAGTCTTTGGTACCAGGTCTGGAGTCCCAAGTCCCACGTCCGAGTCCCTGTTAAAAACAAGCCTTTTTTCCCCCCACAAAAAAGGGAGGGGTGGGTCGGTTCCAAGCTGAGAGTCGAGACCGAGACATGGAACAAATAAATAAATAAATAAACCAAGTTGAGTCACCGGCGCTACTGAAGTGCGACTGGACAGAGAGTCCCCATCCCTGCCCGTTAGCTTGGCCAAACCCACAGCATCCTGCCTTCAGAGCCAGTGTGTGCTCTTTTGTTGGAATGGGGAATTCTGGGTTCGAATCTCAGCTCAGCTGTGATAACTCACCAGGACTGTTGCTGGTCGGGACGAAGCTTTCCTGGAACACCCCCAAAACTTCAGAAACCTGACTAGGCTCCCCACGTGTTGGATGCATCTCGACAGCGCTCAGCCACCCGTGAACAGCTCCATCTCACGCAGGGCAGAATTTCACCGGGGTTGGATGCAAAATCCTGTTTTTATTGCATTTTAAAGAATATCCGTAGCCAAGCTTCATGAGAATCAAGAACCTTTGGTACACTGTTTCTTTAGCCACCGAGGGCAGAGTCCACAGAGGCTGGAACAAGTGGGGAGAGGATTATTATGGGTATTATTATTGCCGTTGTTGTCCACCAGAGCTCCAAACCGATGTGCAAAGGAAAAAAAAAAGATTGTTTTAAAAATAGCATTGAAAATTTTAAAGTTTGGTTTAAACTACTTAAGCTATGTCACCCTTGGCACCACCTCAGATCCTGGTCTTGAGAAAAGCTGCTTTTTTACACCACAATTCTCAGAATGACACGGGCCGCATATGGCTGCCTATTGGTTCTTTCTTTTTAATAAGTACCTTTAAGCAGAAGTGACAAAACTGAGGCTCTCCTGCGTTTGGCACAATGTGGGCTGACGAGGCTCACTGGAAAAGACAGGGATGTTGAGAGAGCAGAAGGCAGCAGGAAAAGAGGAAGGTGGGGATGGATCGACTCCCTAAAGGAAGCCACAGACTTGAGGTTGCAAGGGCTGTTGAGGACAGGAGCTTTTTGAGGTCATTGCATGAGGGTCCTCGTCGGCTGGAAGCGCCTTGACCGCACCTGATAACAACTAGAATCTTTCATTTCATGTTCCATTTTAACTCTTACCTTTTTTTTACAAACGCTATGACAGATGATCGGCAAAGAGAACGGGGCGACTGTGATCTCTTGAGTATCTACTGTATAGGTTTCTTAAGAGCATATATTTACTGATTGATCTCTAGCACCTTCTTACCCTGTAGTACATTTTATACACAGCAAATATTTTTGCCCCATCCATCCTGACATGAGTATTCGGGGAGCTGTATCCCACCAAGCCACGTTCCCCTCCTCTGCAGTCGTGGGGGTCAGGAACGGACCTTCCCCCCCCCCCCGAGCTGGTGGGGCTGAGTCCTTCTTCTCTCCCTTCCAGACCGCGCCACCTGCAGCGCCTCCGGGGATCCCCACTACACCACATTTGACGGCCGAGTCCACCACTTCATGGGCAGCTGTACCTACACCTTGACCAAAGTCTGCGGCGGCAACGCCACCAGCGTGCCAGGCGCCTTTCACGTCTCCACCACCAACGAGCACCGGGGCGCCAACACAGCCGTGTCCTACGTCAACTCCGTCCACGTGGAGGCGCACGGCACCTGGGTTTCTTTGCTGAAGAACAAGAAGGTCCACGTAAGGAGCTCGTGGCCTGGGCTGGCCAGCTCATGGTCATGCATATGAAAAAGGGGGAGGGGAGGGGGGCTCCCTAGCTCAAGGAGGGCTCCCTTTCTGCATGCTCTGACTTCTTGGGAGCATGGGGCAGCTGTGGTGCGCGACAGGGCCTGCCAGAAAATTTGGCCACCTCAGTCCTGGCGGCAGCAGGGCTGAGCAGCCGAAGGAGCCAGGATTTCATGTTTCTTCTGAGGCAGAGCTTTCTGGTCCTTACGGTTGCAACAGCAAGGGCAGAAATACCGGAGGGGGGACTTAAACCCCCACCACCACCTACACACGCGCACAGAGCACTGAATGCATGCGGCATCCAGGCTCTGGGCAAGCGAGCGAGCGGGTGGCGGGTCAGTGAGTGGCGAAACGTCTCTTGGGCTTTCCTTGGGAGATGAAGCCACGCCGTCCGTGACGTGAAAGAGTCAGAAAGGCAGCAGGTTTTTCAGGAAACAGGGCCAGCTAAACTCTCCGCGTATTCTGAGGCTGATGTGTCCGGTCTTGGGTCATCGGCTCAGTGGATGCCGTTGCTGCCTACTCTGACCGGCAGCTGCTCTCAGGCAAAGAGAGGCCTTTGCTGGCCAGGAGGCCAGAGAAACCCTTGACCGGAGATGCTGCTGGGTCCTGGGAGCCTCTCTTCCTCCTCCAAGGCCAGATGCTCTAAAGACCCAGGATGTGCCGAGCTCCTGCCTTTGGTGATGGTGGGGCACCTTCCGCATCAGAGCCGTGCCTTAGCCATCTGCTACCTAAGGCAAAGGTGCCCTTTCCTTCCGGAGTCTGTCAGCCCCGCGCTTAGTAACCTCCCACCTCCACCAAGGGCAAAGGCTTGCCTGCCTGCCTCTGAGTCGAGCCGTAGAAGGGGCGTGCTTGCTGAACAGAATCGGTTATAGAAGTGTTCGATTCACATCATCCTACAGGCTTGGAGTGGGCCATGCTTTAAAACTGGCCTCTTTCCAGAGAACACCAAGCTCCTAAGAGCACCAGGGAGAATTTCCCCCTCTGCAGAGTCTTGTCCCGCCCCCCCATCCCATCCCAGGGAAATCGCCTGGCCTCCAAAGCAGATGCCTCGGCTTCTAGGAGCGGGGAGTTCCACCGGTGCAGAGCAGGGACGGAGGAGTTCTCTGGCAATCTGCTCCTAGCCACTCTGGCCGTGCGAAGCGAGCGGGCCAAGGGGGCTTCCTGGTCTCCCCTGAGAAGGGGGGGCCACAGTGGGTTGTGGGACAGGGGAGTGGAGCCTGACTCTTCTTGTCTGTTTCGCTCAGGTGAATGGCACAAAAAGCCACCTGCCGGTCTTTATTGAGGGCAACAAGATCGTGGTGCAGGCCAGCGGCAGCTACGTCCTCTTGGAGACCGACTTCGGCCTGGGCGTTCGATTCGATGGGAACCATTACGTGGAAGTCTCTGTGCCCCCGGCTTACCGGGAGCAGCTCTGCGGCTTGTGTGGTGAGCCAGGGGTGGTGGTGGGGGGTGGGACCCGGACTTTTATTCCCAGACCAGAGGAGGGATGCACTTTGAAGGCCACCTTGTTTACTTGAAGCTATCTTCCCTTGACCAACCAGACCTCTTTACTGAATCCAGTGTCCCAGTTTCAGGCATCTGGTAGAGGAGGGTCAAATAATATGTTTAATTAGAAATCAACCCCCCCCCCCATCATGTTAGTGTTCCAGGGGCCAGGTTCTGGCAGGCCCTTGTGACTGAGCCATCAGACTTGCAAATAAGGTTATGTTCCCCTCCTGATGGCTTATCCCAAGACAAAGCTACAGGAGGTGGGAAAAACACACACTACGACAATCAGATGATGTTCAGCACTTAGAGAATGTTTGCTTCTAATGACGTGTTACCTGTGTCGTCAGAGTGGTAGGCTATTTTCTGTGAAAGCTCAGGTCAGGAAAATAACAGGATTCTCCAGGGCAAGAGTCAAGCCTCTTTAAACCCGTCGCATAGTTCTTTACATTCAAAAATCATTTTCTGCTCTTATCACAGGTGTTCGTTCGTTCGTTCGTTCATTCATTCATTCATTCATTCATTCATTCATTCATTCATTCATTTATATGCCGCCTTTCTCCTAAGGCTCCAAAGCTAAATAGTAAATTATTACAACATTCAGAAAACATTAAACAGGTGCCATATTAAATATATTTTAATATTTAATATAGTTTCCCCCTGTGTTCCAAGCGGTTTGCAAAAAAGCTTGGGGATGCCATTTGTAAATCAACATCACAGTTGGTTTCATGTTAAAGGCAGAGACAAATGCTTTGCTATGTGCTCCTAATAATCCTGAGGAATTCTCATTTTCCGCATGGCATCACCAAAGACCATCGAAAACAGAATTTGTGTTTGTCAGACAGAGCACGGAAACCTCCACCGGCTTCATAACTGAGCCTCCCCATTGGGAGAAAGGGAGCCTTAGCAATGAGACTAAAATCAATTTAAAAAATGCTTTGGCTTCAAGAGGGTTAGAAAGAGTCACTTAGTGGACATACAGGAAGCCTCTTTCTATGAGAGCTCCATGCAAACATACGTGGGATGCCAGGAGCAGCAGGTCTCTCCCTGACCCCTGTCCTGCCACCCACCCACCCCCACCACCACCACCCACTGCCCTATCAGATAGCTCTGGGGTTTAGGCATCTGGCTGCAACTCCCCCTTGGTGCCTCCTTGACCAAGGCTGGACTCGATGGTCCACGGGGTCCCTTCCAGCTCTGCTGTTCTGAGGTTATTATTCTATCCCTAGTTCATGGTGTCCGGAACAGGCGAGATGTGGGGAGAGACCGGGGGAGAAAAGGAGGACCCTTCGGCCACCAAACTTAGGTAGAGACAGTTCTTTGCCGAGTTGGGGGTGAAGTCCTGTGTCTCTTCAGCTGACCAGCAGAGGGCAGCAGCCACTCATCAACCTTGCTCCCCCGCCTTCTCCCCCCCCCCCCCCCCAAGATTGAAAACCAGGAGTTAAGAGCAGACCCGGTGGAAATGCGTGGCTGGGGGCGAGCGCCTTACTTCTTGTCTTGATCCCACCTCCCCATAAAGGCAATTACAATGGCAACCCAAGAGATGACAACCTGAAGCCTGATGGACAACCTGCGGACAGTTCCACTGACCTGGGGGACAGCTGGCTCGTCCCCGAAAATGGCCAGAAGTACGTGTTATCCTCTGTTTTAATGCCCCTGGCTCACTTTGGCCAGAATGCACCAGGGAGCCCTGACCCAGGAGGGGTTAGGCGGGTGGGTGGGTGGATTTGCCCCCTGCCCTGCCCTGCCTCTTGTGACCCTGGCCAGGGCTGGCAGCAGAGAAAGGGGGATGCGTTCCCCACCACCCAACCCAACGCTGGGCAGAGAGGGGGAAGGCGCTGGCCAGCCTCCACAGCCATGGGGAGAGAGAGAGAGAGAATGGGGGGGGGGGTCGTCTACCCACAACAGGTGGCTTTGGGTTCGGCTGGCCTGCTGTGCTGCCGTTCTTCAACTTGACGTGAGCAGACCCTGCCAACTCATCACTGGCCCTGGAGCATGAGCTGTGAAACATGGTGCTGGGTTGCGGTGCAGATCGTGTCCAGAGCCCCCCCTCCCTTTGGTAAGACACTTATAAACTCCCCTGAGAGCAATGACCGAAGCGCCATCAAGGTCTCTCCTCTCTCCTCCTTGCCTCGCCCTGGGCAGTTGCGCCACGCCACCTGAAACGGTGTGCCCGCCAGAACAGGAGGACGAAATCCGGAGGGATTCGGCTTGCAGGATGATCTCCGATCCAACAGGTAGGCTTCTGAGTGCGCGCACACACACACACACACACACACACACCGACAGAGAGGACGGTTTGGCCTGGGAGCAGCCCCTCCCAGCCTGGGAAAGATCTCCACACACCGAAGAGATGGACGGCGTGGGAGCAGGCGGGAGGTCCCAGGAGCTGAGCTTCTGGGCTTTCTTTCTTGTTTGCCCGCAAACCCCTGGCAAACGAGCGGCCAGGGACCGGCAGGTCCGTGGGCTTCGCTTCCTCCCACCTTCAGGTTTTTTTCAAAATCCCAAGCTGTTTCCTCCCCTGTTGTGGAGAAATGCCCCCCCCCCCACAGAGGGAACCAGACAACATTCTCCATCACTTCAGCAAGCCCCATGATTCCCACTCCCGACGCGGAGAAGCCCACGTTGTGCCTGCTGTGAGGCTGCTAGAGATGAGGAGCCTCTCAGGGAAAAAGAGGTGGCAACCCTGACAGGGTCCAAGAGACAAGGGACAGAGCTAAGCATTCAAAGCTCTCTCTCTCTCTCTCTTTCTCTGTCTGCCTCTCTGGATGGACCTCTCCAGGTTGCCCTCTGACACATTCGTTTCTCCCACCCCACCCATCTCAAGTGGTCTCCATCAAATGTATAAAGAAATGTGGAAAGTTACCAAAAAAAAGAAGGCAAAATCAAATCCTTCCTGCGAGGGGCAGCCGGTTGCAGGGGAGCAGAGAGGTTCCCCACTCCCTGCTTTGAACGGGTCCAGGCTGCAGGGCTTGGGAGCCATCACAACCGGGACCAGGAGGAGGTCCTTGGCAGGCAGATCTTGAGAAGCGCCACCCAAGCCGAGGCGCTTGCCGGCTTCTTCTGGAAGAGCCTTGCCGGGAAAGCCCTGCTCTTTGGCTCTGCTTTTGCCACCTTCGGCCGCCTCCGCGGCTGGAGGTCCAGGGCCTCCTTGGTGGTGGTGGTGGGGGGCCGTGTGAGTGTGCCAACCTCTCTTTCTCCCTTTGCCCAGGCATCTTCAGCGACTGCCACGCAGTGGTGGATCCTGCACCTTTCTTGGAGAACTGCTTTTACGACACCTGCCTCTCGGACAGTCCGCAGAGGGCCCTCTGCAACGGGCTGCAGGCGTATGCGGAGTCGTGCGCCAGTGCCGGCGTGTGCCTGGACTGGAGGAATCCCACCCTTTGCCGTGAGTGGGGCTGCGGAGCTTCCCTGCCATGGGACAGGGCCCGTGATGAGGCAGAGGGCAGCCGGGGCAAGCTCAGGGCTGGGCAGAGAAGCCCTGGGAGGGGCAGGTGGAAGGTGAGACCCAGGAGAGCTTGCAGAGGGACCTCTTGGAATCCCAGGGGATTCCAGACGTCCGAAAAATAAGCTTTCCAGCAGTGAGGCCAAGGACCCAACTGGGAGCCTGTGTGGGCCAAAGAGAGGAGAAAGCCTTTATTTCCTTCCCTTAAAGGCAGGCCCGGCTCAAGACCGGGAAGCAGGAAATGGCCACACGTGGCATGCTTTTGAAAGCCTTCAGACCCTGCACGAAGCAGGTGTGAAAGTGCTGCTCCCAAGGCAGCCCCCGCCCCCCCGGCCGCATTCCCACCTCCCTGCCCCGGGAGGATGCTGGAGGCCAGCGACACCAGCTCTGCTTTTGCACCGCCACCTTTGGAGGGCTCCGATGTCATTGGCCGATCACCAGCAGCCCCTCCAGGAAGAAACTTCTTAAGGGCCGACGAAGGCACGTGGAGGCCAGAGCAGATGCACCTGCCGTGTGTGTGTGTGTGTGTGTGTGTGTCTGTGTCTGTGTGTGTCTGTGTGTGATTGTTCTGCAGGCCATAGCAAGCCTTTTCTCCCTCAGTGATTTATCATGCACCCAAAACTATCTCTGTCCCATGTGTTAAACTCTCATGGGGTTTCACCTGTAAGGATGGGTTTTCTGTCAGGTCAAATACGGTCTGGACAAAAGCACGGGTCTACCTCTGGAGGGCCAAACTGTGGGAAGGACCCTTAGGCAGGATCCCTCCTTGGCTGCTTCCCCTCCAGCCTGGCATGTGTGTGGGGTGGCTTACAGGGAGGACCCTTTTGCAAAAGAGGAGGTTGAAGGGTGGAGGAAACCCCCCAACTGCGCGGTGCCTCCTGCTCACCCTCCAAGGAGTCCCCAAGCAAAAGGCCCTTCTGATAAAGAGTCCTCCGCCCCCCGCCCCCAGCACACACCCTCCCTCCTGACTTAATGTGCCCTGTTTCTTCCTCCTAGCCGTCTCCTGCCCTGCAGGAAGCCACTACCAAAGTTGCGGGAACAGGTGCGCCCCCAGCTGCGTGACCTCGTCCCTGCTCCGGTCCTGCAGTGCTCTGCCCGTGGAAGGCTGCTTCTGCGACGAGGGGTTCATCCTGAGCGGAGACCGATGCGTTCCCGAGAGCAGCTGCGGCTGCGTGGATCACCACGGCCATTACTACCCGGCAAGTTCCTCCTGAATGGGTTGGCACTGGGAGGGGGCAGGGGTGGGGAAGAGAGGCCTTGGGCACCTACGCCAACACGGGTCCTATAGGAAATAGGACACCCATGGAGCCGACTGGAGTGCGAGTCTAAGAAGAGGGAAGAAGCCGCCCCGGGCGGGTGGGCGGTCAGGGGTGGGCAGGACCTGGCTGAAGCCGATCTGATCAAGTGGGGCTGGAGGGAAGGGTCCCGCTGAGTCCTTGCACCTGACGGAGCAAGTATGACTGAAACCAAGGAAGGTGCAGGGCAGGACAGCCCCCCCAGGGAGCGGGCAGCTCTTCTGCCTTGTCCCTGCTCGGTCTTCTCTGCACCTGCATCTAGGCTGCTCCTCTGAGACTCCCTCCTTCCTGCTCCTCCTCCTTCGAGATCTCTTCCTTCTTTGTGGATCTCCTAGCTGGAGAAAACCAGAGGCAGGTCGCCTCTGCGCGATGGCGTCCACCCGACCCTGCAACCGTGGAAGCCAGCTCCGGGGGCTTCTGTAAATCTATTAAAAATGTTTCTCCCCTTTGCTATCCATGGCAGCATTTTCTGGAGACTCCTGAGCAGGGTCTCCCAGCTCCCTGTTTTTTTTGCTCTACAGATTAGATATTCCTCTTTCACACTTAGCGCCAAGTCCTACCCCTCTCCCTTTCTAAAACCAAAGCATCCGAGATAAGGCAGCTTGTCAGAGGGACCTGGGTATCCAGGACTGACTGTTTCCTGGGGTCAGGAGGGCTAATCCAGGTGGGAGCTTAATCAAAACCTGGTGAATCTCTCAAAGACACGCTGAAAGGTGGAATTGCTCTCTCTTTCTCTCTCTTTCTCTCTCCCCCCCCCCCCCCACACACACACTCATTTGCTCCAGGACCGTACAGTGAGGTTGTGGCTGTTCTGGTTTCCCGACCCAGCGGCCCACATGACGGTTTAACGCCTTTCCTTTCTTTGGCAGCTCGGCGAGAGCTGGTTCCCCGACGAAACTTGCCGTGAGCGCTGCACCTGTGGACAAGGCGGCTCCATCACCTGCCGCCCCTGGGAATGTGGGGTGCTGGAGAAATGCAGTGTCGAAGAAGGCGTGCGGGGCTGCCATGCCAGCAGTGAGTTGGGGAAGGTGCTGAGGTTCCCTGGGGGGCCGACCAGCATCTGGTGGGTGGGGCGGGACTCTCTCGGGGTGGGGGGACAGGAGGGCCCGAAGGGGCAAAGCAGTCTATGGGGCCGCTGTGCATTCTGGGCCTTGACGTGGGAAACGCTGGGAACGAAATTTTCCAAGGGAACAAAGAAATGTCAGCCGGGACTTCAAGAAGTCCCGGACACCCCTTGATGTGGGGCAGATCCAAGGGCTTCCGCACTCACCAGGTTGGATGGCGTTGGCCGTAGTGCCCGGCCTAATTTAGAAAAAGGCTAGCCATGGCCCAGCCGGCCTCGCTCTGATCCTTCCGAACGAACCGTTGCCTTTCGTCCTCCTGCAGGCAAAGCCTCCTGCCACGTGGTCGGCGATCCCCACTATTACACCTTTGACAAAGTGATGCACACCTTTCTGGGCACCTGTACCTATACCCTGGTCACGGTTTGCAGCCAGAACAGCAGCGTCACCCCTGTCACCATCAGCGGCAGAAACGAGGACCGGGGTCAGAGCGGAGCCGCCTACCTCCGGGAGGTCTATGTTGACGTGTACGGCACCCGTGTCACCCTTCAGAAAAACAAGAGGATTCTGGTATGGATGGGGGCACTGGGTTTTTGGGGGAGCCCCTGGGGGTTCCTGCCGTGCTCTTAAAATCTTTCCACGTGTTGCATTTGGGGGTCATTCCCACTCCCTTCCTTCCACATACATACGTGAGCGCGTGTGCAAAAGGGAAAACCCCTAGCGTGGAAGAGCCGCCTCCTCCTGCCACTGAGAGATGCTCGTTTCCTGCAGTTCGACAGTGAGAGAGTCTATGCGCCCGTGGACAGGAGGTCCCGTGGAAACTCCGTGGCTGTGGGAAACGTGGGCATTTACATGGTGGTGGAGACTGACTTTGGACTAGTGGTGAAATACGACGGGAACCAGCACTTGGAGATCAGCCTGCCGAGCACCTACTTCTCCCAGGTGAGTCGCCCCATCCCAGAGGCCTCTTTGGCTCCTCGTGCAGGAAGTGGCCACGCACAGCTGCCCTCCTCTGCCGTGCTGGCATGAGAAAGGAAGGGGCCACTTGCCAGAAACCTAAACATGGCCCTGTTAAGTCCGACCACCGAGTTCAGCATCCTGCCCTCCCCTCACGGTGGCTGCCGTCTCCAGTAGCCCACAAGCAGCACACGCCGTCAGCATCTCTGCCCATCCCATAAACCTGTGCTGAGAAGGTAGACCACCTCTGGACATGAAGGTTCCATTCTAGCCCTCACAGACAGTTGCTGTTGATAGAACCGATTCTCCCACCCACACCCACCCCACACACCTTAAGGGTTGGTCTAGTGGCCTTTTAAGGCTAGGGACTACTAAAACCATGTCCTGTAGCAAAGAATTCCTTGAGTTCATGAAGGAGGAGGCCTCCGTTCTGTTCGTCCAGTGCTTATTGCCAATTTTCTGGAATGATTTGGAGTCTTGATGTTAAGAAAGAGAGATGAAGTTTTCCCCCTTTTCTCCCCCTGTGGCCCCCACCGTGCATCCTTCTTCACCTCGCCCCCACCCCTACCCCCTGCTGTACGTGCCTTCCTTGTGAAATAAAAAGGCCCCCTGAGCATTACTTTCCTTGTGGGAAAACCACGCGGAGCCTCCCGCATATGTGAATCCACACAGGATATCTCACGAATCCACAGCAAAAGTTGCAAATATTCCACAGCCAAAATGAAAGAGCCTAAAAGACTCCACGCGCGGCTGGACTGCACATTTGTCTGACAACGTGTTGCTGCCAAGTTCCATTTTGTTGAATTTCTTTCAGAAATGCATTTACATGTTCATGTTGAGTCTTCCGTATAGGGGCTGATTTGTACCTGATTCTGAGGACAGAGTCTCTACCCCTCAAGCTTAGTGGATGATGTATCTGTTTTGCATTTTCTTCTGAGGTTGTTCGGTGTGCATTCCTGTATGTGTGTATTTATGAGGGAATTCATGCAGGATTGATCTGAAAGTGAATGGAGAAACTTAAATAACAGCCTTTTTAAAACTTGTAAATGTAAATAACAGCATTTTTAAAAGTTGTATTTTCAATTTGTAATAATAGTTTATTAGTTAGAATCATAGAATCATAGAAAAGTGAAGTTGGAAGGGGCCTACAAGGCCATCCAGTCCAACCCCATCAAATGCCATCAAAGCATATCTGCCAGGTGATTATCTTAAGTTTTTCTTGAATGCCTCCAGTGTTGGAGCACTCACCAACTCCGGACTGTTTCCACTGTCGTACTGCTCTAACAGTTAGGAAGTTTCTCCTGATCTTCAACCGAAATCTGGTTTCCTTTAACTTGAGCCCATGGTTGCGTGTCCTGCCCTCTGGGATGTACTCTAGTTCCAGTCATTTCAGTTAATATTCCACATTTTTTAAACTGTTCATCTCTGTTCATTCTATCTATGGCCTTGTGTTAGCATATTTCCACCGCATTTGCTCAGAGGTGGTGCTGGTGGGGCAGGCGGGCAGGGAGGGAAGAGGGTGAGGTTGTCGTTCAGAGACTTGATAACCATCTTTGTATTTTTCTTGGCTCAGAGTGTCTTCAGGATGTGACCCTTATTTTCCTTCCAGGGAGGGACCTTAACATCTCTGTTCTGCTCATCTATCCAGAAACATCAAATTCCCCTTCTGGGTGTCCCCCAGACTGATCATTTGCTATGATGCCACCACTGTGGGGGGGGGGGAGGACTGTGGTCAACATGGGGGGCAGCCATGGCAGGGGGTGGACTCGTGACAACTCACTGGTGTGTTCTTCTGGCACAAGTGCATCTTTCTAACCAGAGCTTTGCCTGCAGGTGTGCGGCCTGTGTGGGAACTACAACGGCTTGCCTGGCGATGAGCTGCTCATGCCTGACGGAGGCCAGGCCGAGAACGTCACCCAGTTTGGGAACAGCTGGAAAGTGGACGGAGACAGCGATGCCAGGTAAAAGCTCCTCCGACCCTACTTTGCTGCGGCACCTCCTCCATGGACAAAACCCCTGAATTGTCGGGGGACTAGCAAGTAGGAAAGAAACTTATGTTTCAAGGGTCTGGGGGAAATCCAAAGTCCAAAGAGAAATCGCAATTTAGGGTGCCATTGGATGGCTGCAAAGGCCCACACGGATGATACCAGAAAGGGTCACTTTCATGGGAGTGATTCCCCCTTAAACAGACCCTTTGGTCTCCTGGCTTTGACTCCAAAAAGCGGTAGCCCTACAGTCAGACTGAAAAGGTCCAGCTTGAGCAGGGATCCGTGTGGGTCTGGAGCACCACTCCCCGTTCACCGTGGGATCGCCAGGAAAGAAATTGCACCAGATGGCTCCTCAAGCAGTCCAGAGTGCCATCTGTTTCCCTGTGTGATCGCACCCGAAGTTCACAAAGTGAACCCTGAAGTTGGCTTTTGTGCCGGGCCAGGGGGCAGAACTTGGGTTTGTTCCACGTGTGGGCTTCCAACTTCCCCCTGCTTTCAGCCTCCCAAAGGAGGCGAAAGGGCTTCAGCCTCCCATCCAGGGAAACTTTGGGTCCCTGACTTGATGACTGATGCCATCCCTTTGCAAGGGCGGAACATGCTCAAGGAGCAGAGACAAGGGGGCAAAGGGAGGGAGGGAGGGAGGGAGGGAGGTTCCTAATTAACTGTGGCTTGCATGAATATTCTCCCTCATTTTCAAAGGGCTGTTGCCCCTGAAGTCTGTGGAATAAGCAGCATCCCATCCCTTTTTTGTAGTGAAACAAAATATCCCCCCAGTTGCGCTCTCCAATGGCAGGCTTCGGGCAGAGGGGGGGGGCAGAAGTGTCTCTCTGCAGCAGGCACTCATTCAGAGGAGCCCTGGTGAAACTCGAAACCCCTCCGTTGCCTGACAGAGGCCTCGTTACGGCTTCGCGCAAAGGCCTCTGCCCGGCCTGAAGGTCCACCTTTGGCTTTGTTGCAGTTGCCTGCCGGACACCCGCCAGGATCTGGGCCCCCCCTGCACCCCTCAGCTGAGGCCGTCCGTGGAAGAGCAGTGCCAGGTCCTGCAGTCCCGGCCGTTTGTGCCCTGCCACCACCTGGTCAGGCCCGAGCTCTTCATCCAGAGCTGCACGTACGACATGTGCAAATTTGACGGGATGCTCTCCACGCTGTGCGCCCTCGTGCAAGCCTACGTGGATGCCTGCAAGACGGAGGGAGTCACCATCCGGTGGAGGAACAGCACCTTCTGCCGTACGTCAACACAGCTGGGGGGGAGGGAAGAGCCACAACCGAGAAACAGGAGGGGGGGGCTGTCCAGGGGAAGCCGCTCCACATGTCGCGGGGGGGGGGGGGCTGGAAAGCCTGTTTGGTGGCGAGGCCTCCACGAGGGTTCAGCACCCTGGACCTCTGCAGGATGCCAGGAAGCCGTACAAAGGGGGGTGAGGGGGGGCTATTCCCCAGGGTGCTTCCAAGTGCAGCCCCGTCCCGTCTTGCCAGGGTTGCTGTAGATGCGAGGACTTCACCACCGCAGCCGTGTGGGGTTGTGAATCATGCGCTGTTCAAAGGCTCCCCCCCCCCCCCCCCCGCATGTGGCATGGGCTGGTGCTTGCCTCGTGGAATCAAAAGAGTTAGCCTTTCAGCTTCCGCCACAGGTCGGGGGCCACTCACCCCCCAGCACCGAAGATGCCCCCAAAGGAGATGGGATTCCTCATGCAAAACCCATCAGGATGAAAGAAATAAAATAAAATACCAGGTGGTACCGGAAAGGGGGCCCTTCTTTGCCTGGCCCAGCCATGGGCAGAGGAGGAGGGGATCCAGAGGCTCAGGAAATGGGGCGGAATGGGAAGGGGGGGTCCCACACACACCGGCACAGCCCAGAAGCCGAGCCCCTCACTCTCTCTCTCACTCTCTCTCTCCCCCTTCCAGCCCTGCCCTGCCCTTCCAACAGCTTCTACACGGACTGCGTCCCCCCGTGCCCCCCCACCTGCAGCAACATTTACGCCCACGACCTCTGCGAGAAGCCCCCCGGGGAGTGCGTGGAGGGGTGCGTGTGCAGCGAGGGCTATGTCCTCAGCGATGACCAGTGTGTGCCGCTAAGCGAGTGCGGCTGCCGGGACAAAGACGACAACTATTACAAAGTGAGCCCTTGGTGGGAGGAGGACCCTCCCTTCCTTTTGGCCGACGGGCTCGTCCCGAGGGGGCCCCTGGGTGTGTGTGGGTGTGCCCGGGCCCCTGCGCGGCGGGAGGGCCTCGATCCCCTCCTCCGGTGACAAGGCAAGGTCACCTTCCACACCCCAGCCCTGTCGCCCCCCTCCCTCCCTCCCCCCTGCCACCCGTGGGGGCCCCCGTCCGCCTGTGCCACCTTCGCTCCAAGGAGAAGGAGCCGGCGCGTGGCGAACAAGCTCCCTCTCCCAGGGAGGAAGAAAAGGCAAGTCCACGGGGCCAGCGGGCAAGCGGCTCCACAGGCTCGTGGTCTGGCCGCTCGGTCTGGCCCCATCCTGGGACACTAACCGGGGGGGCCTCTTCTGCCAGGTGGGAGAGAGCTGGGTCACTCGGCACTGCAGCCAGAAATGCCGGTGCCGCTCCGGGGGTGTCATCCAATGCCAGAGCTTTGGCTGTGAGGTCGGGGAGATCTGTCAGCTCAAGAAGGACGGGAAGTACGGCTGCAAGCCAACAGGTACGGGAGCGCCCTGTGAGAGAGCGAACACACACACACACACAAACACGGACCATGTTTCCGAGGGGAGGGCAAGAGGGGGGGCACGAGTCCCCAGGCCTCCCACCCGGGCACACATTTCCTACTGGTTTAAGCCAGAGGCTCTGTCCCATTCAGGAAGAAGTGATGATACCTGGCTGCCCAGCAGCCGGTGGGCCAAGCAGCCAGGGGGTGGGTGGGTGGGTGGGTCATCCTGTTCACATCAGAGAAGACCGTGGGCCCTCTCACTCCCCAGAAGGGATTCACGTTGGTGCACTTCGGTCCTGTGGGCAGATCTAGCATTCACAAGAGCACAAGGGCCACGGGAGAATCGCCAGGGGCCCCTTCCTGTGTGTGAAAACTACCTTCCAAAAAGGTACTTCCCCCTTCCTCTTGGCACATCGTCTGAGGGATGCGGTGGTCACCGATTCCCACTCTTCCTGCAGGCTTCGGGAAGTGCTTGATCACCGGAGACCCCCACTACCTCACTTTCGATGGCCTGCTGCATCACTTCCAAGGGGCGCACACCTACGTGGTGTCCCAGAGCCAACCGGACGCTCCCGAGCGCCTGGAGCCCTTCAGCATCGAGGGGCAGAACAAGGCTCAGGCGGGCTCCCCCGGGATCACCCTCCTGAAGGAGCTGCTGGTCACCGTCTACAACCACACGGTGCTCTTCAAGCAGGGAAAGAAGCTTGTGGTAAGGGCGGGGGTCCCCTGGGGCTGGACTCTGGCCCCATGAGTAGCCCACGGAGCTCTTCGGCAGCCTGAACGGGCAAGGCCAAGGGTCTCCGAGTGCTTGTGAGGCGGCTAAACGGCACGCTGCTCTTTGGAGGGCACCCTCCCTGCCTCCTGTTCCCTTGGGCTTGCCTGAGCTTGGTTAGCCCAAGGCCCACGTGAGGCAGCTGGAGACCCCCACTGATGAGGGGAGGTCAAGCTGAAGGGGCAAATCAGCCCGTTGGACCCCAAGCCTCCTTCCCTAAGCCAGCGTCCAGCGGCAGCAGCTGGTAGGGCTGTGTGGCACAGATGGGTGCCTCCACCTGGCACTCTGACCTGCTCGTGGCCTGAGGTCCCAATGGAGGCAGGTCTCATCCTGCAGCAGCTACAGATGTCCAGCCCTCAGAAGCCGTTCTCCTTCACTACGGCCTGCAGGTCCCAGTGCATCTCTGCTTGCTTCACCCTCGTGAGAAGAAGGCCTGCCTCTCTGGGGTCCACTTGTGAGATCAAGGGGAGAAGGAGCTGCCCCACGCCAAGAGGGAGCAAGCCCTCAAGAGCTGGGCTGCCTGTCTTCAAGAGGCCTCAGACCCACTCCTTAGGGGGCTGAAGGCACAGTTCCTTCATTTAGCACCCTCTAGTAAAATAAATCCCTGATGTTGGGAAAGTGTGAGGGCAAGAGGAGAAGGGGACGACAGAGGACGAGATGGTTGGACAGGGTCATCGAAGCGACCAACAGGAATTTGACCCAACTCCGGGAGGCAGTGGAAGACAGGAGGGCCTGGCGTGCTCTGGTCCGTGGGGTCACGAAGAGTCGGACACGACTTAACGACTCAACAACAACAACAAAGTAAAATAAATGGTTCCTGGTGCTTTATAGAGGACCAGAGGGGCAGGTCCATGCCTCTTACAATCGGAGAACAGGGCTGAGCCACAGAAGAGATGCGGGAGGATGTATTCGGAACTAGATTTCAGACCAGCCGCTTCACGTGCCTGAATCACTGGCTCAGTGGATTTATGTCCTGTGATGCTTCCCCATGGATGTCCAAATGGTGGGAGAAAAAGTGGATGGTCAGTCCAACTTGTGTTCAGATACCCAAAGTCATTCTTTGGGCCCTGGGCCCAGGTTTGCTTCTTGCCCGAGTTGCAAAACCCGTCTCCTTTTCCACCTTCCGCCCCCCCCCCCCCAGCGTCCTTCCAAAGCGGTGGGATCTGCTTATTATTTCAGGCTGCATGGGGTTGGGGGGGGGGGGGGAGAGGCTGGACACTGGCGTTTGGACCAGCCTGATTTTCCAGAATGTTTTTCTACAGAACCATAGTGTGTAGCGAAGCTTACGGGAGCAGGATTTTGAACTCTGCCTTTTGAGGGAAGGTTGTTGACCTTTATCTCTCCTGTACAGGTGGACGGGGTGAAAACAGTGCCTCCCGCACAGCCTCACGAGGGCCTTCGGGTTCAGCAGAGAACCACAAGAATTTACCTGGAGACAGATTTCGGCCTGTCTGTCAGCTTTGACGGTGCTGAGAACGCAGGTTAATGGAAGCTCTGTGTCGTTGAGAAGCGGGCTGGGAGGGGTGCCTTTGAGGAAGATGGTGTTTCTTCAGGGGGTCCCTCTTGGGTTTTTCACCTATACCATCATCCTAAAGGATGGGGCATGCTGCAGCCCTTTAAAGGCAGCTGATTGAGACAAGCACAGGAGCGAGCACAGGAGAACATTGGACCTAGTGGGACCCTCTGTGGGTCACACTCCGTCCACGCAGGAGCCACTGAGGCGAAACCCTCCGGTTCATCCAGAGGTGGGCAGAGTTCCTATGGACAGGCGCAGCCCAATACATTGCCCCGCCTGAGGCAAAGCCACACAGGCCCTCTCCCGACACCACCATGGTGTGACCGAGGGAATACAGTAGGGAAAGCCGGTCCCTTTGTTTTGACTTGCAAGGCAGAAAACCCCACAAGCACCTTTTCTTAAATCATCTGCCTCCAATGGTTGCCTCTCTCTCTGCCTAACAGCAGAGCCGGCTCTTCTTAGGGGACAGAGGGTAAACATAAAATTGTTGTGGGGTCAATGCAACACAGAAGGACCGAATCCTTTCAAGGGCTTTACCAAGTGGAAAATGCAGGACAGCCTATAGGTCGGTGTGTGTGTGTGTGTGTGTGTGTGTGTGTGTGACTCGGACAGGGGGCATGGGAGCCCCTCCGCGCCTTCCCTCTCACACCGTAACCCCGTTCTCGGCCTTTCTGCCCCCAGACCTAACTCTGCCCAACACTTACAAAAAGAAGATCGAGGGGTTGTGTGGCAATTTTGACGGCAAGTACAAGAACGACTTCACCACGCCTGACGGCACGCGGGTCAAGGATGTGGACGTCTTTGGGGAGAGCTGGCGGGTCCCAGTCCAAAGAGGAAACACACGGCTCAGGTACTGCCCGGAGAAGGCCGGGAGCTGGACAGGGGCCTCTTCGGAAGGATGACCCCAAGACCTCTTGGCTCCTGGGCCGGAGTGGCCGCGTGCATAGGAGGTGTGCATGGGGAGAGACAGGGCTCGGCTTCGGGCCAACTTTATAGCCTGAAGGCGATAAAGTGAGTGGTGCCAGGTGTTGCAGGGTGGGCAGAGACGCTGCTCCATCTGCAGCAGAGCGCCAAGCCGTACGGGTCAACTAGACGGACGCTGGAGGAGGGAACCCCCCTAGGCGCTGAGGGCAGCCGGTTGTCGCATGACGCCTCCTGTGGTTTGCCTTGAAGGTTGCCATGTTTGGGGATTGAACATCAGGAGGCGAGCAGAGGCTTCCTTTGCAGGCAGGGTTAATTCCCCAAAGTCTGCTGAACTCGCCTCTCTCAAACATGAAAAGATTTCAGCTTCTAATGGCAGGATATTTGTCGTGTATCATTTGACCCTGAGTCAGCTTCGCTCAGAGGGACCTTTCCAAGAAGTCGGTAGCAGGAACTGGATGGCAGCTGGCATCCCATCATCCCTTCAGAGGGGAGGGGGGCAGGTGCCTGCCATCTCACCCCGTAGCTCCCAAGGAATTGGTGATACAGTAGAGAATGGAGGGCAGGCCATAAGCTCCCTCCACTTCAGGGCGGCCATCAGGGTGCAAGGTGGAATTGGCCTGGACCCTCCCGACAAAGTGCTGGCTCAACTCCGCTGGTTCTCCTGAGCAGCAGTGCCCATGGGTGGCCGAGAGCAGAAGGGCCTCCCCAGAAACTAAGCTGGGGCGTCTCACAAACAAGCCGCTGTGGAATAAGAGCAGCTGTCCTGGAGAGGGTGTGGAGAGAGAGGCAGAGGGCCCATAAAAGGGCCAGATCATCGCCCATGATCCCGGCCTTTGGATGGGGCCAAGGAGGGAGGCACAGCGCATCGCCTGCTGTGAACGCCACGGCATGGTGGGCTCCAATGAGACGTCCTGATTCAGCAGCATGCAGAAGGAGGACCGCATCTGACTGCATGCGTTAGAAGCCGTGCCTGCCCTGATCAGACTCCTCCTCTCCTCAAGATGGATGGATGGAGGACAGTCCTCCACAGAGGTTCACCGCTGGCTCCAGAGAGACTTCGGGGGCCTCTGTAGTGCTCACCAGGGTCCACTCCCATGGGTGCTTGGCATCCTGGTTTACACCAGTGCCGATAGCTCTGGAATGACCTGGTTGTAATCTCATGGGCAGGAAAGACGGCTGATGTCGGTCGTGTGTGTCTGCATAGTCCCTTGTAGTTCTTCAATAAGAGATTGGACTGCAGTGGTATTTTCGGGGGGGGGGGGGGGCGATAGAGGCCATGCAGGCTGGAGGGCTCAACTGGACGTGTTCAGTTCAAAGCCCCTTCCATGTTTCATGAGCTTGAATCTAAGAGCACCAGCTTTTGCAACAGCCAAGACCTCCCCCAAGGGACCCCGGGTTCTGCTCCGCCGTCACGGAATGCCTTCGCTAAGACCGTCTTCTCTGTTCCAGGCGAGAGGCCGTTCCAGAAGAAGAAGACGATGAGGGGCCTGAGCTGGAGACAGGGTTTGCCCTCCGTTGCTCCCCCGGGCAGCTGAGCCAGGTCAACGGCAGCTCCAGCTGTGGGATTCTGGCAGACCCGAGCGGACCCTTTAAACCATGCTTTGATGTGGTCCCTCCAAGCACCTTCCTGAGGTGAGCATGTCAAGAAGGCAGCCAGATGGAGAGGCCAGCCGTCACCCTCCCACAGTCATCGATGGCCAGAGCTCCATTTTTAGCCTCAGTGGGCATTTTCTGCAAAGCCCCTTTGGCCAGCTTTGGACAAGGCCAAACACATGGTGTGTGTGTGTGTGTGTGTGTATTGAGTTGGTTCAAGAATGGGGCAATGGATGAAGCCCTTCCTTTCCTTCTGCCGCTCATCCAGGTAGCTTTAGAACCATCTTCCCGCTAGCACCAAGGGGCACCCGGGTCCCTGGGGAACTAGTTCAGGGCTTCATCCAGGGGCAACCCTTCCATTGAGCAACTGAGGCCTGGTTCACATTTCCCACGTCCTGCCAGGGCGGTCAACCCTTTGGCCTTCGAGATGTGTGGGCCTACAATCCAAACTGGCGTGGCCAGTGGAAGAGGGTGGTTAGAGTCCCTGGGAGGGGGAGCCAAGGCTCCGCACTTCTTGGCCTGCTACAGTCTGCGACATCTGACATCTCAGGACCCTCCAGTGCCTTTTCTGTCTCCCTGAAGCTCCTTGCTTTTATGAAAGGCCCCCAGAATTTCTTGCGTCAGCCAGGAAGTCCTGAGGTCCTACCACAGAGCAAGGTGATTGGGGCCCTAGAAGGAAGTTTGAGCAGAAAACACGGGCAGAAGGGAGTTATCCTCGTAGGACCAGAAAATCGGGTGGCCTGTTTTTCACCTACACAATTTCCACTTAAGGGGGATGAAGAACATTCAGCAGGCTGGACAACAACAGACAGAGAGGCCCCTTTGGCCAGCTTTCAAAGAGGCCCTCATCCGTGATAGAGGAGACCCCCCCCACCCAATGTGCAATGGGTTTCCTTTCACCTGCTCTTCCTTTGTGACCCAAGAGTCCTGCAGCTTGCATGAGGGTCAACCGTGGAGGAGGAGGAAAGGAAGACAGGCTGTCCCTTTGCAGCCCAGGGAAGGAGCTCTCCCTGCCCTGTAGGTAACCAATAATCAACACAACCACTTATTTGAGAAGTAGACCAATGAATTCACAATAGCAGCAGCTTTGACTGAACAGGGGTTTATAAGCAGAAAACCTTGACTGAAGCCAGGGGGAGGTTCCGTTGGTCCATCTGACCAAGAAGGTGAGTCCAGCCTGTTCTGGATGGGATCGCTCTCCCTCTTCTGGATCGGTGCTTCATTTCGGAAGTAAGGTCAGGTGGGTGCTGCCCGTGACTCGTGTCAAGCACTTTCTGCTAGATAGGCCAACGACAGCTCCAGCCCTCGCACACACCCACAACTGGCCGTGGGTACGCAGGGCTTAATAACCTCCCTCTGGCATGGAGGAAGATGTGGAAGGCAGAGCTATTCTGTCTGAAATTCTGTGGTTCAAAATGTGCCAGCTTGGCTGCTGACTGGCATGGGTACGCGTATTGTCCCTCATCCGATCTGGAACCAGGTTCACTGATTTCCCAGGTGTTTCTCAGACCAATTTAAGTTGTGTGAACCCCCAAACCCCTGCAACTGTGAGTGGGGAACCTCAAGGATGTCCTGTGTGAAGTGCTTAGTGGCTTCCCTTCTTCTGCTCTAGGGCAAGGGTGAGGGGCTTCCCTGTGTGCCCCACCACCAACACTGGAAAAAAATTGTTGCCTTAGCACTGACCTGCCTCCCTTCCAAAAAAAAACACAAAAAAAAGATTGAGCTGAGTGGAAGAGATTGGCAGAAGAGATCAGAGAACTATCTCATCTCGGTGTTGGGTGCTTGATTCCCCACTCACACCTTGCTTGCCCCTTGAATCCCACGCCACACAGGTTGCAAGCATGAATCCCACACCACACAGGAGAGCAGAGGCCGTCAGCATGTTGGATATGTGCTGAGCCTCTCCATTTCCAACTTCCACTCCACTTTCCGATGCCCTCGCCTATTCCGTTGCTGTCCACACCATGGATTTCTCTGAAGATCTGATCATCAGTTCCAGATGGCATGTTATCAGAAGTTGAAACCACTCCATTGTTCCAGAGACATGACTCCAGCACACTTTCCTTCCCGATTAATTCTGCCTCCGACCGTAGAGTTTACCTCCAGATAACCAATCACAAAAGAAAGTGGGGTGATTTGCAAAACTGTGGGATTTGTGAAAAGGTCCTGCTGTGACAAGCAGATGTCTCTCAACCTATAAGGAATTTCCTCTTCCAACGATAGGCAATCTATAATGTACGCTTGGACCCTCGGTTTATCCATCTGATTCCTTCCATTGCCTTGTCATTCCCGGCAGCTTTCCTTGACTCCCCCTGCACTGGCATTCCTCGGCTCAGAGCCCTTCTGCAAGTGAAGCCATCCCAGATCTCAGGGCAAACCTGTGTGCGTGCGCGTAAGGCCATCCCGGCTCTCATTGTCCGTCCTGTCCTCTCGCAGGGTCTGCCTTTTCGACATGTGCATCGAAGCCAACAGGACCACCCGGTTGTGCCCCACCTTGGAGCAATACGCCCTGGCCTGCCAGGTGGAGGGGGTCACCCTCGGGGACTGGAGAACGACGACCGCGTGCAGTGAGTACTCCGTTTCCTTCAGAGCTTACGGAGCCAGAACATGGCTCAGGGCTGGCGGGTCTCTCCTTCTCTGGGGTGAGAGGGATGGGGGAGGAGAGCCCCCTCCTCGGATGTCCGTATCCTTTCCCGGTGGCTCTGCCTTGGCCCTCCGTGACCTTGGAGTCTCGGCCATCGCCTTCTGAATCAGGGGACCCGGGCTAGTGATGAGAGAGCCTGGCGTTGTGTGCGTGCGTGCATGTCATTCAGGGGAGCCGCCAGGACACTCAGAGGCTCCGGCGGTGTTCTCTTCGCAGCTCCGCAGTGCCCCCCCAACAGCAAATACAGCCCCTGCACGTCCGCCTGCCCAGCCTCGTGTGCGGATCTGGCTGCCCCTGCAGAGTGCGAGGCCCCTTGCCTGGAAGGGTGCGAGTGCCTCCCTGGACACGTCCTCAGCGGCTTTGACTGCGTGCCCTTCCGACAGTGTGGCTGCACCTTCTTGGGAAGATATTACCAGGTACAGTGGGATGATGCCCCCTCTGCCTTCCATCAGCCACCGCCCAGTCCAGAGCGCCAGCGCCTCCTCTCTCAAAGTCCTCCCATCCTTTCTGGAGCAGGAGAAGTCGTTCACAGGCACATACACACACACACAGAGAGACCCTGCCGGGAAGCGGGGGGCTGTCCGCTGGAATTCCCTTCTGGGACCTGTTCAGAAACCACTGGCCCTTGGGAAGGGGACTCAGAATATTCAGGTTTACCAGGCCAACAACCTAGTGGGTGTAGAGACGAGCTGAATCCTCTCCGGTGTCTGCATATCTGAACCTGGACAGAGGCGTCTCCTTCCCGTCCCTTCCTCCCCATGGATTCAGCCGCAGCTGGGAGGTGGGGCTGGGGTGCAGAATCTGAACATCCTTCCGGTACCTTTAGAAGATGCTCAGGAAGGCCAGCCGCTGGTTAACCAGCTGCCCCTGAGTGCTGATGGTGAAGGACTTCCAGCAGCAGCTGTCGGGGAAGGAGGCCTGAAGCTGAAAGAACTGGGCATGTCTAGCCCTGAGCAAAGAAGACTTGAGATAGCACTCTTCTTCAAATACTTGAAAGGTTGTCCTACAGAGGAGGGACAAGATCGGTTCCCGATCCTCCCAGAGTGCAGGACACGCAACCATGGGCTCAAGTGACAGGAAGCCAGATTTTGAATATTAGGAAAAACTTCCTAACTGTTAGAGCAGTACGACAATGGAACCCATGACCTCGGGAGGTGGTGGTGAGCGCTCCAACGCAGAAGGCCTTGAAGAGAAAACGGGACAACCCTCTGAAAGAGTCTGCCTAAATTTGTGTTCCTGCCTTGAGTAGGGGGGTTGGACTCGATGCCCTTAGGGGCCCCTTCCAGCTCCACGATTCTACGTTTCTAAGCTGGGGAGATGAAGGGGCAGGAGGAGTCTTGGTTCTGGTTCCCCTGTGCAAGTTTGATTCTCTGCCCTTCTGTTCCAGGTGGGGGAGAGCTTTATGACCGACGACTGCAGCCAGTCTTGTGTGTGCACAAGCAGCTCCAGTCTTTCCTGCTCCAGGACTGCCTGTGTCGACACGGAACTCTGCACCGTGGCCAACTTCACCCGGGGCTGCTATCGCTGTGAGTAGTTGCCGAGCCTTTGTTCTCCCACCAAGGGGGGTGGGGGGTGGGGGCATCCTCAAAGGTGGAGCCACCTGCTTGGTTGGAGTAAAGGGCTCTGCCTGTCCCAGACTGGACGTAGAGGAGGGTCAGGCTGGGCACATCCCTGTGGCCCTCTTTACTAAGTCCCTCGCTCACGGCTCTCTCCTCCTTCTCGTCCCTAGCTGGCCCCTGCCTATCCGGTCCTTGCTTGAATGATGGCGTTTGCACAGAAGCTGATCCCCCCAAAGGCTTTTACTGCCAGTGCCCTGAAAGGTACCAGGGATACCTCTGTGAGGATGAAATTCAGCCAACAGGTAAAGCTCCTTTCCTCTGCCTTCGCCTTGATTGACCTACCCGTAGGCTGCTCCACAGACGTTGCCCCCTCGCCGGAGCCTCTTTCTCTTCTGCCAGGGAATCGCCCCGTCCTTTTCTCGTGAGAAGACGCCCGTTCCTTTTTAAAGGCTCTGGCCCAGCCAACCAGGCAGGTTGCCGTAGGTTTTCATGCTGCACCCCGGAAGCCTCCGCTCTCTCCTCTCCGCTTGTGTCAAAGCCTTCCACTCGGCTAAGTCTCTGGGCATGCACAGAGGCCTAGAGGGAGCATCTGGGATTACTCTCACTTGCACTGGGATACACGGAAGGGGAAAAAACTGCTCATCCATCTCTTTTAAAAAACAAAAACGGAGCGCCTGGCTACCTCCTCCTTTCTTCCAGCTAAGCAGGTCCTTCATGAACTTCCCGAGAACCAGTAAGGCCATTCCTGGGTCACCCCGAAGGCCAGGGAGGAGGCCTTTCCCCCCAAGCTTGGGCACAGAAGCTCCGGAGTTTTTCCTCATCTCTTTTTTCCTTCTTTTTCCTCCCTAGTTCCCCCAGAGAAGGACTCCTACACCGTCCTTTACATTGTTCTGGGCGTTGCAGGCACCACCATCGTCCTTGTCTTGATCATTGCCATCGTGCTCTGCTTATGCCTTCCCAGGTAAGCCTCCCTCAGTCCCGGTGGGAGGAGGGCAGCATGACAGCGGGGGGGGGGGGGGAGATGACCGTCTACAAGGCAGGTGGCGATCCTGAGAACATCCAGCCACAGCGAAGCTGAAGAGACAGAAAGGGGTGGCTTTCCCACACCGTGGGATCACAAGCAACAGGGCCCCAGGGTGGTTTCCAGAGGGAAAGACACGGCCTCGGGCTTCTGATTTTTATCTTTTATTCAGTTTATCTATGTGCTGCCTTTCGCCCCCTCACTGGGATCCAGGTGGCCTTAGGATGTAACAGGGAGTTCCACCTTTGGATCTTGAGCATCAGACCTTCCGTCAGGATCGTAAAGGAGATCTGAGACAGACCTCTGGACTTGTGGGCACGAAGGGAGTGGGGAACACAGGATGCCTGTGGGACTCGGCGCTGAGCCCTAAAAGAACAGGGGATGGCGAGCAGGTCAAGGAGGGGGTGATGAGGAGCACCGTCACACAGTAGTGTGTGGCCAGAGAAGTGGTAGCCCACACCACCCGTGGAACCCCCTCTCCCCCCCAAAAAAAAACCCACACACACATCCCCTTGCCCAAAGAGCAGAGAACCAGCCGAGAAAGCAGTTTTGTGAACCAAGGGCAGCCACGGAGACGCCGGAGGGGCAGAGGGTGGCAGCTTTGGCACAACAGCCTTTTTAATGGGCACAATCTCTTTTTTTCCCCGCACAGAAAACGTGCACAGGCTCCTGCCATGAGAGACACCATCCAAATCTCCAACCCTGCCTTCGAAATGGACTAAAATCCACAGTCAATCTTGCCTGCCTCCGGCACAGGGTTTTCTCTCGCCTCCGACAAGGAATAAACCAGAGCTATTTTTTCTGAAGTCCTCGTGATGGGATCTCTGTGCCCTGGACTGGACGGCCTTTCTTTCTTTCTTTCTTTCTTTCTTTCTTTCTTTCTTTCTTTCTTTCTTTCTTTCTTTCTTTCTTTCTTTCTTTCTTCCTTTCTTTTTTGCTTTGGCAGTAAATGTGCCCTGTTTAAAAGGCTGGTGCTCTCCTCATCGCTCAGCACCCTTTTCCCTTGCCCACCCACCCCCCGGTCTCCCCCCATCTGCCCCGCCCCACCCCACCCCACCCCACCTGCAAAGGTCACGAGAGAAACCCATTTCGTTTTCTTTGTGCAAAAAACCACGGTTGCCCTGGTTGCCACCGCCAGCCCTCTCTGGAGGGTGTTTCTGCCCTGCAGAAGCCTTCTTCTTCCCGCTCCCTGTGGAAATGTCCTCGAGGAGTTGGCCACGGAGCAGAGAGAGGAACCAAGACCCCTTTGGGCGGGGGCTCAGCTTGGGCCGCCCGGTTCCGAAAGCCATCCGCGCACCAAAAGGGCCGCGTGTCCAGATGGCCCGAGGGTCTCCTGCGCCGCAGTGTTTCCCGTGGGAATCGTGGCTCGTCTCTTTGAAAAAGGAGTTCGGTGTGTGCGGACGAGGGGCCCAGTCCTCGGTGCTTCCCGCCGGGCGCCTACTTCTCTTCCCGGTCATCGAAGGCGGGGTTGATGTAGGCCTCGCTTCTCCCCTCGGTCGCCCAATCCCTTCCGTTCACGGGAGGCCACGAGGCGTCCGCTTCCAGCTGCCGCTGCAGCTTCCGGTACTGGCTGGATGAACGGACTCGGAAGAGAGCCTTGATCCAGAGCCAGAATCGGTGGTTGTGCAGGAGGGCATCCTGGGGAAAAAGAGAGAGAAAGAGAGAGACTGAGCCGGTCTGCTTCTCTCCATAAGAAGGGGGAAAGGGGAGGCTCCCTGGCAGTCCGGGAGATCTCAGGGAGTCTTCTGGGACCCGTCTCCCGGGCATGGCTCAGGAAGGGAGGTGTCCCCTGCTTTCAGGTCCGGGAGGCGATGAGAGTGGCAAGCAACACCTTGCCTTGCCCAGGAGCTTGGCTGCCCACCGTGGGATGGCATTCCCCTCCCATGAGCCCCCCCCCCCTTCACAGGCTGCCTCATTCTTTCTTTGCCAGGGCTGTGTCCCTTTTTAAAAAGGCAGGAGCTCCCCACTGGGCCAAAACAGTTCCTAGGCCTCAGAGGAAAGGGCAATAACCTCCCTCTGCCATGATTCACCCGTTCGACCTTGAGATAAGGAGACCTCTTCCCACCCAACTCAAAAGGAAACAGCAGCGCGTCGCTCTCGGAGTTAATAAGAGAAACCGCCACGGCCTTTGCCTTGTTTTTTTGTCTTGGTTCTGCTGGGTGAAACAAACACTCAGGACTCAGGTGAGATTTTGGAAACTTAGGGTGTAATCACACAGAGAGACAGGTTGCAATTTGGATCATTGCTGGAGCCGTCAGGTGCGATCTATTTCCTGACCTACAGCACAACCAACGGGGAAACGTGCTCCAGCCAGACCCCGATCCCTGCCCAAGCAGGACCTTTTTGGTCCAGCTGTAGGGCTTTTACTTTTGGGGGTCCGGCTGGAGCGATTCCCCAGCAGAAAGAAGAGTTGCTTTAAGGGAAATTGTGTCTCTTGACGTGAACTTTTCCAGTGCGGTCAGGGACACACCTTTGCAGCTGTTTGATCATACCCTGAGTTCTCAGGAGCCAGGAGATGACAAGAAGTGTACATTAAGTCAAACTATAAACCTTAACTCTTCCTTCCTTCCTTCCTTCCTTCCTTCGTCTCTTTCTTTCTTACATAGTTCGTCTCTTTCTTTCTTTCTTACATAGTTCCTCTTTCTTTCTTTCTTTCTTTCTTTCTTTCTTTCTTTCTTTCTTTCTTTCTTTCTCTTTCTTTCTTTCTTTCTTTCTTTTTCTCTTGCCCTGTGTGGGTTCTGCAACCAAATGCAAGCGAGAGGGATGTCCTGTCCTGTCCTGTCGTGGTGCAGGAGTTCTCTGTGGTACCAGCCCCCACCTCTCCTGCTTGTGAGCCTGGGAGGCCTGGGGGGGGGGGGCACACAGTGGACAGCCGTGCAGATCCTGAGATGCATAGACTCCTTTTCCAACCATTCATAATCCTCCCGCCCTCCTTGCACCCAGCACCCAGGAACCCCCTCTGCTCAAAAGGAAGGAGGTGGGTGCACTTCCCAGGAAAGAAAGGGGGAAAAAATAGTTTGCTCACCTCCACAAAATAGGAGACCAAAAACTTGACCACCAGCATGATCAGGACGTAAACCCTCCAGAGGACTGGGGTGCAGAGAAGCTGTGAGGAAAGAGAGGGGACCCGGGCAGTTAGACCCTTCCTCCTCCCTCAGCTCAGCTCAATGGACCTGGCACGGCAGGTCTTCTGCTGCCTCCGTCCCGTCCCCCCGTCCCCGTCCCTGTCCCAGCTCAGCCTGAGCAAGGACCCTTCACAGGCCAGCCGGCTAAGGTTGTGCGCGTTGTTCCCAGCAGAAAGCATGCTTTTCAGTCTCCCGCTGGTGGCCCAAATCCCGAAGCCGGAAGGATGCTCTGGACGGCTTGCTTACAGAACAAGTGGAAGAAAGATCCTTCCTGTGCATGTCTTGCCACACTCACCTCCAACCCCCTGTACACAGAATCGATGTCCGCAAAGAGAAGGAAGAAGCAAACCCCGAGCTGGAGGCACAGCAGGACGGAGAAAAGATCTGGATAATTGGAAGAAGGGGCCCCAGTTAACCCCCAGGGTGATTTCTGACAGGACCTCTCATCTTGCAGAGAGAGGGTGGGAGCCGGGACCTAACAAGCCGGCCGGTTCTCATGTTGCCCTAGAGAACAGGGAGGGTGCCTGGCAAGGGGAGATGCTGAGGAGGAGGAGGAGGAGGAGGAGAGTGGTGGTTCTCTGCCCCAGGAAGGCCTCCAAAGGGGAAGGTGGGAATCTCACAGGCAAGGCTATTCCGAGGGCTGATGTGGCAATGGTTTGGAAGCTCCATAAGAAAACCTGACCCACCCTATGACATGACAAGAAGTGTAACCTCATCTCTTCGGGTCTCCTCCTCCTTCGGCGTGTGGGCTCAGCCGCCAAGGGTGCTTTGCCTCCAACATGACTGGGAGGTGGTGGGAAGAGTTTTTTTTTTTCCATTTAGCCACAAACGAGGAGGGCTGACTCACACAGGGCCACTTACAGTTGGTGTAGATGGGCTTCCGGAAGGGCTTCCCTTTGCAGAAGACAAAGGCCACGATCACGCCATCAAAGATAATCAGGTAGAAAAGGGTGGTGTCCTCATAGCCCAGCACTCGGTGCTCCTCGACCGTGGAGTTGGCTGTCCCGTTGCCCAGGAAGGAAGGCTGGTTTCCAGAAGGACACTCCCTGGAAGGAGAAGGATTCCTGAGACGCTCCATCCCGGGTCCACCTGGCTTCACCCTGGGCTTTGCCCCTTCCCCCCCTTCCAGCCACCTCTCGGCGAGGCCAAGCCCCAGAAGGTCCATATTTTGTCAGGGCTGAGCCCTGGAGAAATGCCAAGGCTCCGTAAAGAGGAAGGTTCCCTGATCATAAGTGACAAGTCTTGGCCCTCTGGTCGTGAGGGAAAGAACCCTATGGGCCAGAGGACCACCCAGGGCAGGGTTTGCCACTCACACTTGTGGGCGAAAGGGGAAGAATTTTGCACATTAGAAGGTGACGCCCAGCTCTGCGTCTTAGGAATTAGTCCTTCCAGCCTCTCCTTGGGAGCCCTCTGAGGATGGGTGGGGGGGCTCACCTATAGCTGCGCGCCTCCGAGAACCAAGGCTGCTGCTTCACAAACAGGAAGCCGAAGGTCTGGATGGTGAGGGTGAAGCCAACGCTGAGGATGACGGAGAGCATCAGAGGCGGAGAGAGGAGGCGTCCGGACGGGCGGTAGGGAGCCAGCTTCGGATAGGCGTGGGACAAGCTCACTGTCAGAAGAGAAAGGAGCCTTTGAGGGAAGCTGCCCACTGCCCCGGCCATCAGCACCAGGCCTGCCGAGCCGTGGTCCTACGTCCAGGTGGACGGAGAGAGGGCAGGCCGGCCAGCCTCCGGCAGAAACCAGGCCACATCGCCTGCCACGGTGGGTGGGTGAGACGGCGTTGTTTCCAAAGAGTCGTAACCACATCATGGCACCCTGGAGTGGCCTGAACCCGAACAGACCCAGGACGTCTGGGCCGTCCGGAGAGGTGGCTTTAGGGGGCATCACTGCCACAGGAAGGGAGCAGGGAGGTGGGAAAGGCAGACTGAGCCCTCAAACCGCACACATTTCCATCTCTCACATCGGAAGAGGGTGGTTTTTGCATCGTGGGATGCAATGGTACCTGTTTCGGTGCAAGACAAGGTGAGACAGACCATTCCCCATTTGACAGAGAACAGAGTAAGTCACTTACTTGTTAGGACAGCTGCAAGGGAAATGCCATCTTGCACCAGGTACTGGAAATTCCCCAAGATCTGTATTTGCTGAAAGAACAAAATTACCATTTATTGTATTCGCGAAGGCTTTCACGGCCGGGATCTGATGGTGGTTGTGGGTTTTTCGGGCTCTTTGGCCATGTTCTGAACACGGCCAAAGAGCCCGAAAAGCCCACAACAACCATTACCATTTATTGTTCATTTCTTTGTTTTATGTCCATACTGCCTTTTCCCAATGAGGGGACCCGAGGTGGCTCACAAGGTGGACTTTAAACAAGGCAGGTTTTGAGCTGTCGCCAAAAGGGAAGGGGCCCAATGAAGGCTTTGAGGGTAGAGATGCCTTTAAACGAGTATTTTATTGTCGGGCGCGAGGCAAAGAACTTCACAGAAGTACCCCCAAAATAACACACTCTCAGCCCAGGACTCTGCAGGACCCTGGAGGTGGAGCACGGCCATGACGGCGTGTGTGTGTTCCCAAGGGAAAACGGTGGTGGAGACAAAAGGCGAGGCTCAGACGGGTCTTCCCGGCCGTGTCTTCTCCTTGCCCAGCCTAAGACGCTACGGGTAGCCTTGCTCTCTCTTGCTCTCAGACCAAACTCTCCGGCTCCCCTTGATCAGCAAGGACGCTCCATCTTCCCAGCACTTCCAGGACATGCCGTCTGAGACCCACCCTCTGTCGGTGGTGCCAACTCACTAGGCAAATACATACCCAATAAAGCAGGGAAGTAGCAATGAAGGCCTGAAGCGCATAGAGGGTGATGTACTTAAAGACGGCAAAGGAGGAGACGAGGGCGGCCCGGCCTTCCCTGGGATGGAGAGAGGAACGGAGAGGTTAAGAGGACGGAGGGATCTGCCCGGAGCAGCTCAGGGATGAGGAGGCGGTGCAGGGCTTGGAAGGAAAGGTTCAGCCCTCCGGAAAGGAAGGGCTGTGGTGAGCGCAAGCAGCCATGCACGTGCCAGCCTGGAAGCCGGGCCAGGCTCGGGGTGCGTTCATTCTGGAAAGACCTAATGGGAAGGGAAAGGGCATCTGTCCCCACAGGCCACCTTCGGGGGGACGGGGACCGGCACCAGCATCACAACCGCTGACTGGGGTGAAACAGGACCCACCGTATCAGCTCTGGCACGCACTCGATGTTGGGGGTTTGGGAGGTGAAGGGCGAAGCCACCGAGGCCTCTTGCTCGGAAAGGGAGATCCCAGCGTGCGCCGTTTTCAAAGCCTGAGGAACAAAGAAACAAAGCCCGTCTGGCTGAGCAGGAAGGCCTTCTCATGTGTCTGAGCAAAATGGAGGTGGATTTTTTTTGGGGGGGGAGATCTGGTCTGCCATGTTCCAGACACTGCAGCCCTGATCCAGTGTTCAAAAGGATTAACATGAAAGCATGAGCAGGGTGTGTGTGTGTGAGAGAATCCTAGCCCCACAGGTGCCCTGTCGTCATCTCCACCTGAAGAAGCCCTGCCTGAAGAGTGGGCAGCCTTCACCAGGTGCAGCCTCTCCGAGCCACCAGGGATCCTGAGAAATGATTTGGGGCAGCCGCTGGCTGGGCTGGGCTGGGGCTGAAGCTCTCTCCCGGTTCAGGCTTTGCAATGGCCTGAGGAGGGCTTCTGAGTCTCAGGGGGAGAGGAGACAATCCTTTACTGGGAAACTTATTTTAAAAATGGGAAATGCTGGGGGGGGGGGGGGGGGAGAAACCCAAACCTCTCTTGGTGGACTAAAGATGGCCTTGTTCACAGCTTTTCGGTGCCACTAGGGCAGATTGTTGGCTCAGAGGGACAACACCCGGCTATCTCTGGAGCTGCCAGCAGAGGCTGATAGAGGGTTGTGCCCGGCCATAACATTATCTCACCTGAATCTTTAAGAGACTTTCTGTCTCCTCTTATTCACTTAGTCAACTTCAACAAGAACAGAATGGCAGCCTATTTTGCAAGGCACAACCTTGGCATGTAATAATCGGTATGCAGAACAACTTTTAGAAAAAAGCACGACAGGGAACAATGAGGGTGGCCTACCCCGCAGTCGTTGGCGCCATCTCCGCACATCCCCACGCAGTAACTGGAAAACAGAAGAGGCCGCTCGTGAAGCTCTTAAAAAGACAAGAGTCGTTCGTACCACTTGGGCATTCAGACAGGGAAACATGTTGCGTCTCTCTCTGCATGCACAGAATATGATGTAGGGATACGAAACTGCAGATCCTGAGCACAAACTGGACTGATGTATCAGCCCACTAAAGTTATTTGCCTAAAGAAACATTTACTGTCAACTCATTTTTTGCACCGGGGTTCCATCTAACCCATGGGACGGGATGTTTGGGGGCCGCTCCCCAACTTTTGAGGCAGAAAGCAGCATGCATCCTCCTTGCGCCTTGCCACATACGATCAGGTCATCATGTTAGCCTAGATTTTGAGGCCACAAGGAAATTTGAGCAAATCTCTGGCAGAGGATCGGACACAGACGAGCCAGCTGTGACGCAACACGTTTTATACTCGTAATCCACCCCATGCTTATGTACAGAGCAGTGTGGGGGCACTCCCAGCCTCCCAGCAAACACACACTCAGTAAAAGAGAGACAAGCGTGTGTGGTCACTTCACACGGTTGGTTACACACACACACTTATGCATGGTCCTGTGAACTGGGGAATGGTGTTCAGGTGGGAAAGCAGCCCTGAGTCGTGTTGTGTGAGAGAAAAGATGTCTTGTCTTCCCTGACTTGCAAAGAAAGACCGTTTCGGCCCCCATCATAGCCGAAAGTGGATGGGAAGAGAAGCTGCATCTGTGTCTCAATGGAAGCCACCTAAGGGAACAGAGCCCTCCTGCCCACCCTCCAGTCACTTCTTACCACCCTCCCCCTCCCATTCCCTCCTAGGTGAACCACAAACACATCCTGGGGCTTCGGTGTGTGTGTGTATGTGTGAAAGCCCCACTTTCTCCCTCCCTCCCTGCCTTGTGCCAAGCCACCTACTCCAGTTTCTGAAATTCTTCCACAAGGCTGGACTTCTGGCCTGGAGACATCCTTGCAAATACCGTGGCATTCATAAGGATCTGGAGGAAGGAAAATGGGAAAACTCAGCAACCACCACCATTCATTCGACGAAAGTAAAGAGTTTTAAGCAAGGCATTTTTGTTTGTTTGTCCCATGGACACCCATCCGTCCCCGAAGACTAAGGGCTCCAGTTGGGTAACAGACATCATTAAGCCAGGTTAAAGACAAATTGCAAATAGATGAAGAACAGATTAATCAACAAAAACATCAATATCACAACAATCAAAGCAACTGCTGACTTTTTCCAAAGAACACAGAATTGTGCACACCATCATATTCTAAGGTAAAGCCCCCCCCCCCCAACACTGTAACCTCTAAGATATAATCTCCTTTACAATGATCATAACAACAAACTGGCTTTCAGCTGGGCTGGCAACATCAAAGCCCTGCTCCGGAATAGCTCCAGTGGAACTACAGGTGTGCCTACGTTGCGATTTGATTTGCAGCCTGTATTATGTTAGAGAGTTCATTGTTCATACTGGATGCAATGCAATTCACATTCTAGCCCATATCCATCCATCCTTCCTTCCTTCCTTCCTTCCTTCCTTCCTTCCTTCCTTCCTTCCTTCCTTCCTTCCTTCCTTCCTTCCTTCCTTCCTTCCTTCCTTCCTTCCTTCCTCCCTCTTGTCCCACCTCTGCTGATCCTTTTATGGTTTTCCATGAAGCTGTTTTCTCAATCATTCCAGCTTGAAAAAGCAGCAGAGAAACAAAACTGCTTTGGGAGCAAAAATGCTAAACCAATTCAAATCAGCCTTTGCTCAATGTGGTCAGTAAAAAGTATGTCAAATTCACCTGTTTTACAAGTGGAGTAAATCCCACAGTACATGACCATGTAGTCACAGGCAAGGCAAGGCTTGGTGTGTGTGTGTGTGTGTGTGTGTGTACACGCTTAGCCTTTTTGTGTCACCCTAGCCATGATTAAGCATCTTTCCTGTCCCATTTGTTTAGGATCTGACCCAGCCAGAAAGGGGATCACATTCCCAACCAGCCCCAGCTGCACAGAGCTGCCCAACCATTTCCCCACAAGTTACCTTGGGTAGGAAACTGCTGAAGTATTTCTTGATGACCTGATAGGACTTCCCACTCAAGGCAAAATGGAAGTTGCTGCTGCTGCTGCTGTTGGTCTCAACGGTAATGTAGTGAGTCTGAAAGTCAGGAGAAAATTATTCTCAGGGTTGATCTCCGTGGTCTCCTTCCAACTCTTTTGGAAGGCATGGAAGTGAATACAAACAAAAGGGACAGAAGTGGGATGGTCCCAGGCAAAGTGTCTCTGTCTTCCCCTGGGGTAAGAATCCCACCTGACCTCTTTCTGCTTCAGATGGGGAGACATGAGAAGTTGACCTGTTGGACCTGGACCTGCTCTCTCCCCCCCCCCCGTGTGTGTGTGTGTGTGTATGTGTGGGTGTGTGGGTGGGTGGGTGTGGGTGTGTGTGGGTGGGTGGGTGTGGGTGTGTGTGAGAGAGAGAGAGAGAATTTTGGAACTGGAACTGCAGCTTTACCTGGATTTCCCCCTTGCACGGCTGCGTCTCCTCCACCAGCTGCCAGGTGACGGAGGCCGGCTGCGTCTCCTCCGGCTCGCTGGCCTCCACGAGGATCACTTTGCTGCTGCCGGAGACCATCCCAGAGTGCTTGGCGACGGTGACGGCGGTCTGAAGATTGTCCCCTGGAAAAAAGCGCCCCGTATCAGGATGGAGGTTCAGCCACGCTGGGCCTCACCCACCGGCCTCGGCCCCACAACCAGGACCATCTTGGTCTTCAAAGTTCTTCCAGCTATGCCAACCCAGATTACTAGACCTGGAATCAGCCCCAGAAGACATGGAGGTGAAGGAAGCGAGACTCTCTCATTGCTCAAAGCAAAACAGGTGTGGTGAGTGTGAGGGAGGAGGAAGCTGTTCTAGAACCCTGTCTCTTATCCGTTCTGGACCAAGATCCCAAAAACTACACCAGTGCACTTCCACATCCAAAAGGGTTTGGGGGGTTCTGTGTTCTCCGTGTCCCCTTTACTGCACGGCAGGCTCCCCGGTAGAATAAAGTCTACCAGTGACAGCTCCAAGCTCTACAGTTATCAGGAAAATGTGTCCCTCAGCCTTGCTTTTATCCTTTCAACTCAGAATGACAAGATTAGGATGGTCCAATTTATTAGGAGCACTGGAGAAAGGCCCCCAGATGTCCAGCCTCCCCAAAATGTAGTCAGGAGGACGTCTCTCTGGTGATCCCAAGACCTCACGTCCAGCTTCTCATTTAGAAAGAAGGCAAGCTTGTTTGTAAGGGTAGTGAGAAAAAATATTGTAAGTGTCATTACATTTCTGAAACGAGTTCACAGTAGCCCAAGGTGCAGGCGGTGGAGGGGGTGGAATTCCTTCGGACACGGGAGATACAATGGGGTGAAGGGAGAAAAGGGGAGGCAGAGGCTACTTGGAGGTAGAAGATGCAAGTGGGCAGTTTGGCCTGAGGGAACTCCGTACAAGGCATAAAATGAGGGCAGGACAGGCATTCATGAGTTTTCCATGAGGCTCTCTGGAGGTGATGAGGTTTTCTATGAAAGAACAAAGGGACCTGCATCGTCCTTCGTGTTACTCCAGTCCTATTCTGAAGGCACCTATACGTCAGGAACAGGGGGCTCAAAAGTTGGACAAGCTGAAAGAAAGGGCAAAAAGATGGCTCAGGTGCAGGTCTGGCTCCCATATAGGGCAGGAAATGCAGGCGGCCTGGAAAATGGGATGCTGGGAACAACTTTGTGGTGCTGACACAGCTTCTTGGAGCCCTAAACCATGGGCCAGTGTGGAGATGGGTCCATGAGGTTGAGGCCCCTGGAAAAGTTGTTACCCCATGAGCCTTGGATGTTCCTTATAAAGAGACAGGGTGGCTAGGGTTATGTCACCCCATGAAAACAACAGAGAACTGTTTCCACAGGTTTTGGCCCCACCATGTTATTCACCAATGAAGAACCATCTTGGGGGTTAGCAATGGGGGAAGAAGGTAAAGAAATCCATCAGAATGCAGGAAACGTAGGGGTATCTATGGAACAAAAAAACACTGGACCCCGAGATAAGGGGCTTTTTCCTCCCCCTACTTTTTGCTCTAGAATCTTGGTTTCTGATCCCCTCTCCTGAGAAAGAGAGGAAGACTTTTGCTCTTGTTAATTCTTTCTTCTCTTAACCCTAACCTCCCCGCTGAGCCTCTCCAGGGCCCCCCATCTGGGATCCAGGAGGAGGCTTTGCTGACCTCACCTGTCTGGACCTACAGGACCAAGCTGTTCACGCCTCTACATTGGATTAGGTTGATATAATATTTCAATATTTTTTTCTAATCATATTTGATTTGACAGCTTTGCTGCTAGGCAATTGGAACTTTTAGGTCTTTAGTTAATTTGATGCATGCTGTGGGTTTTCCGGGTTGTTTGGCCATGTTCTTAAGGTTTTTCTTCCTAACGTTTCGCCAGTCTCTGTGGCTGGCATCTTCAGAGGACAGGAGTCAGAACTCTGTCTGTGCTCTGTTGCAGTTTGTTGGATAGTTGAGTGTTTATAGCTGTGGGATCAGCTTTTGTCCTTTTCAGGAAATTGGGTGATTGTGGTGATCAGCGTGTTTTTTGTTGTTTGTGTATTGTTGTGATAAGGGGGAGAGATTATCTGTCACTGTGATTGATGGGTGTCGTTAGGTGGTCTTTTGTGTACAGTGATCACCGGTCCTTGTGGCTGGGTAGAGTTCGTTGACCTTTTGCAGGCTGTATTTTTCAGTGCTGGGAGCCAGGCTTTGTTGAGTTTTAAACTTTCTTCTTTTTTGTTGAAGCTCTGCTGGTGTTCGTGGATTTCAATGGCTTCCTTGTGCAGGTTAACATAATGATTGCTGGTGTTGTCCAGTACTTCTGTGTTTTGAAATAGAATTTCATGTCCAGCTTGTTTTAGGGCATGTTCAGCAACTGCCGATTTTTCCGGTTGTTTTAGTCTGCAGTGTCTCTCATGTTCTTTGATTCTGGTGTGGATGCTGCGTTTTGTGGTTCCAATATATATCTGGCCACAACTGCAAGGTATCCGGTATACTCCTGCAGTGGTGTAGTTAATTTACCGTATTTTTCTGTGTATAAGATGCCCCGATGTATAAGACTACCCCCACTTTTCCAACCCCAAATAAGAAAAGTGGGGGTCATCTACTTCGGGTAAAGCAGCGATGAAAGGGCTGCATGATCGCAGCCCTTTGATTCTGCAGCCCTTTCATGGCTGCTTTACCCACTTCCTAAGCCCCACAAAGAAGAGAAGGGAAACAAAATGCCTTTCATGGCTGCTTTACCCACTGCCTAAGCCCTGCAGAGAAGAGAAGGGAAACAAAATGCAAGGGAGATAGGGAAAGTTACAGAAAATTGAATGCAGACTTCCAAAGAATAGCAAGGAGAAACAAGAGGGCCTTCTTAAATGAATAGTGAAAATAAATAGAAGAAAATAATAGAAAGGGAAAAAACAGAGATCTCTTCAAGAAAATTGGAGATGTTAAAGGAACATTTCGTGCAAAGATGGACATGATAAAGGACAAAAATGGTAGGGACCTTGCAGAAGACATCAAAAAGAGGTGGCAAGAATACACAGAGGAATTATACCAGAAAGATCTGGATGTCCCGGACAACCCAGATAGTGTGATTGCTGACCTTGAGCCAGACATCCTGGAGAGTGAAGTCAAGTGGGCCTTAGAAAGCATGGCTTACAACAAGGCCAGTGGAGGTGATGGCATTCTAGTTGAACTATTTAAAATCTTAAAAGATGACGCTGTTAAGGTGCTACACTCAATATGCCAGCAAGTTTGGAAAACTCAGCAGTGGCCAGAGGATTGGAAAAGATCAGTCTACATCCCAATCCCAAAGAAGGGCAGTGCCAAAGAATGCTCCAACTACCCTACAATTGCACTCATTTCACATGCTAGCAAGGTTATGCTCCAAATCCTACAAGGTAGGCTTCAGCAGTATGTGGACCGAGAACTCCCAGAAGTACAAGCTGGATTTCGAAGGGGCAGAGGAACTAGAGACCAAATTGCCAACATGCGCTGGATTATGGAGAAAGCCAGAGAATTCCAGAAAAACATCTACTTCTGCTTCATTGACTACGCAAAAGCCTTTGACTGTGTGGACCACAGCAAACTATGGCAAGTCCTTAAAGAAATGGGAGTGCCTGACCACCTTATCTACCTCCTGAGAAATCTGTATGTGGGACAGGCTGAATATGGAACAACTGATTGGTTCCAAATTGGGAAAGGAGTACGACAAGGCTGTATATTGTCTCCCTGCTTATCTAACTTATATGCAGAATACATCATGTGAAAGGCTGGACTGGATGAATCCCAAGATGGAATTAAGATTGCTGGAAGAAATATCAATAACTTCAGATATGCAGACGATACCACTCTGATAGCAGAAAGTGAGGAGGAATTAAAGAACCTCGTAATGAGGGTGAAAGAGGAGAGCACAAAAAATGGTCTGAAGTTCAACATCAAAAAAAACTAAGATCATGGCCACTGGTCCCATCACCTCCTGGCAAATAGAAAGGGAAAATATGGAGGTAGTGACAGATTTTACTTTCTTGGGCTCCATGATCACTGCAGATGGTGACAGCAGCCATGAAATTAAAAGACTCCTGCTTCTTGGGAGGAAAGCGATGAGAAACCTAGACAGCATCTTAAAAAGCAGAGACATCACCTTGCCAACAAAGGTCCGCATAGTCAAAGCTATGGTTTTTCCAGTAGCGATGTATGGAAGTGAGAGCTGGACCATAAAGAAGGCTGACCACCGAAGAATTGATGCTTTTGAATTGTGGTGCTGGAGGAGACTCTTGAGAGGCCCCTGGACTGCAAGGAGAACAAACCTATCCATTCTGAAGGAAATCAACCCTGAGTGCTCACTGGAAGGACAGATCCTGAAGCTGCGGCTCCAATACTTTGGCCATCTCATGAGAAGAGAAGACTCCCTGGAAAAGACCCTGATGTTGGGAAAGTGTGAAGGCAAGAGGAGAAGGGGACGACAGAGGATGAGATGGTTGGACAGTGTCACCAAAGCGACCAACATGAACTTGACCCAACTCTGGGAGGCAGTGGAAGACAGGAGGGCCTGGCGTGCTCTGGTCCATGGGGTCACGAAGAGTCGGACATGACTTAACGACTAAACAACAACAAGCCCCGCAGGGCTTAGGAAGTGGGTAAAGCAGCCATGAAATGGCTGCACGATCAAAGGGCTGCGATCTTGCAGCCCTTTGATCCCCCCCTTACTTCCATGTAGAAGACGACCCTCAATTTTTACTCTAACTATTTTAGGAAAAAGTATCATCTTATACATGGAAAAATACGGTAGTTTGCTCAGGACTGTATTATTCAAACGGCTTTAGAGAAAATAGAATCATAGTTTCCTTTGCATGGGAAAATTCCTGTATGGAACATCAGGTTTGATTCTGTGCCTGTTATCATTTTCTTCATGAACGGTTGTGCCTTAAAAATGTTCCATCCTTTCTGAATTAACAAAATACATTATTTTTTCTCTGTTCTCAGTGTTAAACCTAAATACATCTTCCCATTAATTATACCTGCGAGTGCCCTAGTATCATTTCTGGTTATGCCCCCCTACCCACTGGGGTAACAAGAACCTCATTTTCATCTAGGGGTTCTTCCGCCTGCCAGTCAACAGGAAACGGCACCACCAGCCACTGGAGATGTTCTGGTGAGAACCAGGGTTGTTGCCAGTGTCACGAAAGCTAACCTGTCCCTGAAGACCAGCTTCAGTCCCTGCAGATGTGAAGTGACACCAGGCTTACTATTCCTTCCCCAGCACCAGACAAGGAGACCTCTCCCCACCCCCCACCCCGGGTGTACCTGTGACCATCACGCTCCGGATGCGGGCATTGCTGAGCTCCTCCAGGACCGGGTTCGTCTCACTCTTCAGCCGATTCTCCATGACCAGCAGGCCCAGGAAGGTCAGGTCCGACTCCACCTCATCCCTTGTGAGGGCGGGGGGGAGAAGAGAACAGGTAAGAGTTAGTCCCCCAAGGGGAAAAGAAGAGACTCTGCCTTGGGCGCTAGGATGACACAAAAAGGCCGAGATGCTCCCCATCCACAGTGAAGGAATCGCTCAAGAGGAAGGCTATAACGTTGCTGGCCCTGCCAAAAGCCGACCTGCCCTGATGATCATGATAAAGGTGATCAGATCTCGAAGGGGACCTGCCGCGCTGGGGGCTCTTGAGGTCAGAAAATGTGAGAGCAGCTGCAAGCATGTGCTCCACAGAGAAAGCAGACCAGCAGCTCCGTCCGTCTGACATGGGGGTCAGACGGGGAACCTTTGTGCTCTGAGCATCTGAAGAAGTGGGCCAGATTCATGAACCCTGCTGCCACATAAAGCTTGTTAGTCTTAAACGCCACAACACTCTCGGCTGTTTTTTTCTCTTTTTCTTTTCTATGGCATTTGCTTTTGCCACCGTGGATAGAGAAAGTCAAAAATAAATACATAACTAAATAACCCTAATGGGTGGCACGGAAGTGGGCAAGTCTTTGGGTTCGAGTCCCAAGTCCAAGTCTGATTCCTTGGTACCCAGTCCTGAGCCCCAAGCCCCCAAGACCAGGTCCCTGTTAAAAACAAGCCTTCCCCCCCCCCCCCCCCAGAAGACAAGGGGTGGTTTGGTTCTAAGTCGCAAATCAAGTCCAAGTCATTGAGAAAACCACAACCCCGAGTCGAGTCTCCGGGGTGACTTAAGTCTGACTGGACAGCGAGTCCCATGACTCAAGTCCCCATCCCTGCTAATGGGAGAAGCTTTCCTTCTTCTCTCACAGTCCCGGAACCCATCGTGGGGTTATTTCGGAGCTCAACGGCAGGTGATTCAGGAGAGGCAAAAGGAAGCAGCACTTAGCCCTCGGCACCCAGTCCCGCCACGGCCTTTGCTTCCACAACATGGATGGATTTCTGCCCAGCGGCATCACCCTAAAAAGACGACCGGAGAAGGCCATGGAAGATAAATGCTATCGGATCTCTCTTCAGGAGGGAAGAGAGACACAAGAGCACCTCGGGAAGCCCAAAAGCCTTTTCTCCCACCCTTCTGTATTCAGGAGCCCCTGAGAAGGGTCGCCATCGGTCGGAATTGACTTGACGGCACACCCTCCTCCTCATTATTATTATGGCAGAATGGGACTCACCTCTGGGCGCACCCCCTACGCCAGCCTATTTCTCTCAGGAGATTTTTTTTTAAAAGCCCTTCATGAGAAAAACCCCAAATAACCCTTGGTGGTTTCAGGAGAGGACCGCTCCGTGGTCATGCGCCTCCCTCCTCCCTTCCAGAGACCCTGGCCAATTCCGAGGACGGGTGCTCCCACTTCATGGGAGTTTCCACGGGCATGAAAGAGCCCCTTAAGCTGAGGTGGGAAACATGCTCGTGGGCCAACGTGGTGTAGGGAAAGGGTTCCCTTCCCTCACCAGTGGCAAAACCCTCGTTTGGAGTTCTTTCTTTAGGAGACGTGCCAGATGAAGACAACAGGCCTGGAGAAGGGGCTGGGAAAAGGGGTTTGGTACCCCCGGAGACGGGCGATCGCTGCCTTCTCCTGGCAGCAAGGAATCAAAGAGCCCACGTTCAAATCCAGCAAGAGAGAAAGCGGAGAATTTCCCCCTGCTCCATTCTCATTGGTCACAGCAGTCTACCCGAGGACATCTCTATCCACTGGACAAAAGGTCGTGCAATCTCTTTGCAGCTGAACACGACATTAAATGGCTGGAATAAGTAAATAAATTCCTTCCCAGAGCAGCCCCACAGCCCAGCAGATTAGGATCTGAAATCAATCCATGCAGAAGGATTCGACACACATTTGATCAGATACACATGGAAGCCACTTGGGGAGAAACCCCCCCCACACACACACACACACAAACAGTTGACAACCTTGTCTGGAGGCACCTCAAGGGGTCACAGAAAACAGGGATCACTTGGGGGTTCAAAATACCTATAACTAAATGTGCCAGGCATTGGGTTTTATGCCATTAAAGCTAAACTGCTGGACTGCTGTGGAGTTTTCAGAGGACAGCTGGCTGAGCCAGGTCGGCATGAAGTTGGGCTCGCCTCCTGCAGGCCTCACCTTTCCAGGTCATCCACGTCCACCCCTCCCTGCAAGGAGAGCTCCTTGTGCGCCAGGGCAAGGACTCGGAAGCCTTGCATCGTGAAGTGTTTGAGCTCCGACTGGAAGTCTGCTGGAACTGGGGGAGGAGGAGAAGAAGACATTCCCGTTTGAGGCACAGAATCCGGAGCCACGGGGAAAGCGCTCACCCTAGCGCAGCCTCGGGGGCTTCCGGTGTGCTCAGATGGTCCTGGCGCAGCATGGAAGGCAGGGGGAGGTGCCTTGGGAAGAGAGGAAGGGCCCCTGCCGTCCATCTGTAGACCACTGACTCCAGGGAAGGAAGCCTCTCACCCTCTGGGTTAATAGCCAGCTTCCTTTTGACCTCCCTCTTCCTGTGCGGCCTGAATGGGCCCCGGCAAAGCTGCCACCCGGACCTTCTCCTCCTCTGCCATTCTCTTAGCGAGTCAGGAAAAACAGGGCCAGGGTCCTGTTCAGGGAAGAGTTAAACCGGGACTTTTCAGCACCATGGATAGGAGTCTCTCATGCACTTCTCTATGCTCAGAAAGGTGTGCTGAAGCAACAAGATAACGGGTAAAGGGATGTCACAGGTATGTGATTAAACACGAGCGTACATGCATCTCGTAAAACCTGACTGGGTCAGAGGCCTCTACGCAGCTGCTTCTTGGGGTACAACATTTGAATGCTCTCATCTCTCATGGAGCTCTCGGACATGGATGGAGGTGGATGTCTCAGTGCAGGATTAGCTCCCTCCCTGCCTGTGGTCATGGTCATCCCCACCCCACCCCATGCCAGGCATGGGGAGTCTGTCCTCCCTACCTGTCGCTGGGTTGCAAAAGCTGGCCACCATCTCCGGGGCCCCCTTCATGTAGAGCTCGTAGGCCTCCTTGCCGAGTTCTTGGGTGAGGACGGACATCCTCTGCAGAGCAGAGGAGAAGGGGAACTGGCGCAGGATCGCGATCCCTTCCACTGGGGCCTGTGAGGGGCAAAAACAGACAGGGCCCAGCTGGCCATCTCCGTGCAAGCTGGCACTGAGGCTGCCCTGAGGAGCCACCAGGGGACTCTAGCCGGGGGACAGGGTGAGGAAGCCACTTCACTTCAGGCAAGACGGAGCAGCCAGGTCATTTCCAAAAGCCCGTTGGCCCTTGGGGTTTCGCTCCGCCCTGGAAGAGAAGCCCCCAACCCAGGCTGACCTGCACCCGTGGATTCACCCTTCTTTCCAGCGGCTGCCTGGACTCTCGTCCCCCTGCACTTCCCCGTTCAGAACAATTTCACAGGACGGTTGTTCTGGACGGGCAGAGGTCCCTGTGGACGCCTCCTCCCGGCTCTCCTCTTCCTCGCCTCCTGTGCTCAGGAGGGCAGCTGAGGCTCACTCACTCAGCATCCTCCTTCCCGTGTGGGTCTTCCTTTGTTTTTCCCGCCAGCTTGTTCACTTAGCCCACATCCTCATTCCAAGGGATGATGTGAATCCAGCATCATCTTTCCCTGGCAGGTGGTCCCTTTGCAGAGTAAGAAGGCTTTCAAAGTCTTGCAGGGGGTAGGGGGGCAACATCCTTTCGCGGTGAGATGCGGTGCTTACCTGGGAAGCAGCAGGTCCTGGTTTAACGATGGTTAACAGTGTCTCTGATGCGCAGCCTGTGTCTCCCTTTCGAGTGGACTCTTCCATCTCCTGCAAGAAGGGGCAGGGGGAAAGACACGCAGCATCACTGGAAGGCATTCCAGGGGGTTCCTGGAAACTCAGCCTAAGGCCAATGCAATGTTTCTGACGTGAAAAAGGACAAAATGCAGCTCTCTGGCATTTGTGCTTGCTGAGTTTGTCCAGACAACTGCCAGCTAAGCTCTCAGGAGGAGAAATCATTGTTCTTATGGGTGATTTCAATTATCCTCACAAAAAAGAGTGAGAAAATGTGTGTCTCAGTCACAAGACGCATGTAGCATTTCTGGATACACAAAGCACTTATGCCTTAAAACAATCAAGAACTAGTTAGAGTGGAGGTCATCCTGTGCTTTATCCTAAAAGCCAAAAGGAACTTGTTTAAGGTCACAGACGTATCAAGCTGGAAGGGACTTGAAGCTCAATCCACTCCCAGGGGGTGGGGTGGGGGGTTGATGGGTTTTTTGAACCACTTGGGAATAGTGACCAAAAGTGGAAAATTACCAAGGAAGGTCATTAGAGAAAAGGTGCTCCCTTAAAACCTGGAAATCTGGTCCAAAGAAGTTTTTTTAAAAACACAATGTATTACACAAGACGAAATGTATGTAGCTAATAAGTAACAGCAAAAGGGGAGGAAGAGAAGACCAACTGGAAAAGCGCATTGCTAGTAATATTAATGTCAACAAGGGGGGATAAATAAATAAATAAATAAATTACTGATTTATGCATTTATTTTATAAATGCAGATGGTTTTTGTTTTCTTTTTTGCTACCCTCTAGAACTGGAGTTCTTCAAAAACCTGGGGGGAAATTTGTAAGCTCAGCTGGTTGGCAGCCCCCTTTCTGTTTTCTATTTACTCCTTTCTCTCTTTTTTGAACCCTGATAAGTTGTTTCAAGGAAGCAGATAACAAATGAACGAACACAACTAAACTTCTTAGCCGATACTTTCTCAACGGTAATATTTATAATTGGAAAGACTCTGCCTAATTGACCATCAACTCCTTAATATTTACAACTGGAAAATACAACTATTAACCAGCTTGACACTCCGTGCTGTTACTGACTAAATACGCGGAGAACCCTGAAAAATGGTTGTCATTGTTGTGATTGTTGGGCGACAAATATTATTGGAGAATAAAAGTACGCCGAATAGGGACACAAGTCTGTTCAGATTTGTTTTGTTTTTGGAAAACAATCTCAGACAGAGGACCAATATCTCTAGCTGCTGTGAAAAACTAAGAGATTGTTGTTAATTACTGGACCTTTTATATCATTGCTTTGTTGGAGTTTATCTTGAAGACCTGGTCTGAGGCCTGAGTGACTGAAGGAAAGATTTGAATAGTCTGACCAGGGCTGCATTGGGAAACCAAGGCTCACTATCAGTTGAGATCCTCAAAGGGGAAAAGGAGAGAAGAAGAGGAAGAAAAAGGAGGAAGAAGAGAGGAAGGAAGGAAGAAAAAAAGTTTAAAGATTAACATTAACTAACAGGGTCGTCTGGGCTGATTTGCATTTTCTTTTCCTTTTCTTCTCCCAAACTAACAATATTAACAACTAACTAGTAACATATACCGTTTCCCCGAAAATAAGACCTACCCCAAAAATAAGCCCTAGTTAAGTGAAACCCCGCCCTCCACCCTTGTGCAGCAACCAGAAGAAGATGACATGACTTTATTTGAGTAAATGTAGATTGTTGTACATGAAAACAATAAAACATCCCCTGAAAATAAGCCCTACTGTGTTTTTTGGAGCAAAAATTAATATAAAACCCTGTCTTGTTTTCGGGGAAACACAGTAGAAACTTAGAAAAAGCTGAAATCCTACCAAAAACCATGGGAGATCATTCATAATCCTGTAAAGATGACGGAGGGAGGAAGGAACTATGAGGAGAAGATGGAGACTAAATGATAACTTATTTAATTTATTTATTTATTTATTAGATTTCCATCCCGCCCATCTAGACCAAAGGTCTACTTACAGATGTAAGAGGATATTGTTAAAATGGGCAAAAAAGACCTGGAAGAATTTTTCAAAATAAATATGAGAGGTGAATTCCCGATCACAACTATTTGGGACACGAGCAAAGCATCTATGAAAGGAAACCTGATCTCCATTGCGGTAAAAAAAGAAGAGAGAAAAAGTAGAACAAATACGAAAATTAATAGATAAAACTGACCTATTAGAAAGACAACATAAAAAGAGTGATGTCAAACAAAGAATGAGATAAATCAAGAAATTTAGAGCTCAGCTGGATCTTTTACAAACTGAAGAGATGCAAAAGAAACTCTTAATTCTCAAGCAGAAATATCTTGAACATGCAAATAATCCAGGTTGATTTTTGGCACAATGTTTAAGAAAGGAAGTGGAGGGGAAAAAAAACGCTATCAGGTGTGAGAATAGCAAAGGGGATCACATATATGGAGAAATAAATTCAAGAACAATTTGTCTCTCATTTTATACCGTTATATAAGAAAGAAAATTTGTCAGAAGAAAGAATGGAAGAATACATAAAGAATGTAAATATTCCAAAATTTTCACCTCAAAACAGAGAATTGAATCAAAAGATAACAATCCAAGAGAACTTGAGGTCTAGAAAAAGGGGAAGACTGGAAAAATAGATTAAAGATAAAATGACCAAGGTGATACAAGTCCATGTCCTGCTGGACAAGATTCAACGTGACTTCTACAAAACTAAACCTTGTCTCACTATCAGTGTTTTTGGTGAGTGGGGGTCAGGATGCAAGCAGGATGGTCCAGACGGCCAGTTTTGTTTTGGCTTTGAAAGAGCTTCTGACCACGTCCCTCATGAAAGACTCCCGAACAAGCCTAACCATCGAGGGATAAGGGCAGAGGCCATCCGAAAACGATTTAAAAAAAGAAATGGCAGAGCAGGAATGAATAGGCAGAGGAGATGCTGCTCACCCAGTCGGTGCCCTGAAACATCTCCAGGTCCATCGGGTCTCCTTGGATCTTCCCGTCCAAGAGCAACAGGGAGTGGCAGGTTGCCATGGCTCTGCACAGGGGGCCCCAGGGCAAAGGGGAGCCGGAGGAGAAGGTGTGGACGTCCTGGAAACTGGCCCAAAAGTGAGAATTAGCCTTCAGCCGCCCCTCTTGGGAAAGACATCAGGGACTTGGGGAGGTATCCATTTGCAGCTCAATCTCAGATCAATGGGTAGATGGCCACCACACACCTCTACAGCCTTCTTCCTTGCACCTCCGTCGTTACTCCAAAATGTGGCCACCAAGATGCCACACAAACACTTTCTCCGCGGGCCATGGGTTCCCTAGAGCTGCTCCTGCCCTGGGCAAAACCAGGGCAGGCCAAGAAGAACCACAGAGGGAAGCCCTTCTGGCCGCAAACTAAAAGCTACACTGTGGATGATGTCCATGAGTAAAACAAGCGACCCCCACTGTGCCTCAGCACCCTTTAGGGCATAACGCCAAACCAGCGTGCCCATCTCTAGGACCCAACTAGGAAGAACTGCTTCTGCTTTGCACACTGTCCTGATCTCCGGAAATTAAGGAAATCATGAGATTCCCTGAACCCAAGGCCAGGGGGGTGGCCAAGAAAGACGCCTTACCTCCTCCTCTGGCAAGGGATGACGCCCCAGAGATTGAGCCCGTCCTCGGTCAGGGTGCCAGTCTACGTTCGGGGAAAGAGGGAGAGGACGTCAGTGCAACAGAGAGCGGCCCTGATCCTCCCCTCGGTCTCAGCCGAAGGGGTCCAGCCCAAGACCTCCTGTCAGGGAGGGGCCACCAGCCGAGAGTGGGGGGGGGGAGAGGGTGGGAGCCTGGAAGGCAGGGCAAAATGGGGAGCGCTGTGGGGTGCAAAGCTTCTTACCCCCACAGCCCATGGAAGCTGAACCCCCGACGGCTCAGTCCTTAGAAAACGGAGTCATCCTGAAGACCAGAAAGAAAGGTCTTCAAAACCTCTCTCCCTCTCTGCTCCACAACGGCTCCAACCCCCCCCCCCAAAAGAGGTCCTCCTTGGGCCGCACCTTGTCAAAGCACACCAGGTTGATCTGCCCGCAGATGTTGATCCTCTGGGGACTGATGCAGAAGATCTTCTTCTTCTTCAGCCTCCTCTGGGCGTAAACGATGCCGGTGGTCAAGGCGACCGGGAGCGCTGGGGGCACAGCACACGTCAGCAGGAGGATGGCCATGATCGCGGTGTCTGACACCGGTTGCTGGAAAATGGACAAACCCAACAGAACACGGAGCGTAAGTGGGACTGAAGGAGGGGGAAGGATGGTGACTCATCCCCAGAAGTGGCAGAAGGATACGGATGGTGCCTGCCACGGAGAGGCAGGGCTGAGGGAGACTCCTGGGAGGACCGGGAGAACACGGGAGATGGACAACCAAAGCAACGACAAAGGGGTGCAAGTTTTCTGCAAAGCAGGGATAAGGAAAGGTTCACGCCTTGGTTTCTAACCCACCACAAGGCCACAGAGTCTTCATCTACGGTGAGGAAGCATTGCTACCCTGCTGTCACTCAGCTCGGGCCCCCATAGATCAGTCTCCCCCCAAAAGATCACAGCAGGCAGGTACCCTGCCAAAATTAACTATTCAGATCAATGCATTCAGCCCAGTCAGAACGAAAGCAAGGCACTCCGTTCTGACATGAGGGTGAATCCCATGCCCCCCCCCCCCAGCTTCCTAGACTGTTGGCAGTGCTCAGACACACCACCCTTCTGGCCCCATGGGAGTGTCACTCTCAACTCCGAAAAGTGAACGGCTCTCAGGAAACTGAGCAGAGGACAAAGACCAGAGAGTTCCTTGGAGCGGAAAAAACGATTTATTTTGAGCTTAGAAATCACAAATGCAATTGTGGGTGCCCAAAAATCAGGGGACCCAGAACACAAAGGATGACCAGCTGTCTTATACCTTTGGCTGGCATGATATTCACTCCTCTATCTACTTAAGGCCAAAAACTCTTTTCTATTCCTTGAGAGGCTTTTTACTATGCATTAAGGGGTCTGCACTATGTTAGCTTGATACATGACATTAAGATTTTTCTTCCAATGAGCACAGTGGGCTATCAGAAAGAGATACCTCATCTTCTAAGATCTAGAAGCAATTAAAACCAGTTTCAGCCGGACTCTGAAGGGGGTGGGGGTGGCTCAGGAATGCCAAAAAGCCAACTAGGTGAGGACTCAAAGCATACGTGTTTCACTCGCTTAGAGCTAATGGCAACCTGTTAATATATTTTGTGGGTCGTATTCACTTCACAGCTGTGTTGCCAAAACGTACCTGGTGCTTCGTGTAGACACAGGCTGTATATACCAGCCCCACAATGCCAATCAGGACCAGGAACATAATGAATTTGAAGGCCTCTCTGTGGAGCGTGAAGTTCAGTGGTTTTGGGTAGAGGATGGACCTCACCAGGTCTCCCTTGGCGGTGTTGAAACCTGCAGCAAAGCGTTGAGTGGGGTCAGTGAATAGAGCTGGCCTGCATGCAGTTGGCTGAGGAGAAAACCCCCAGAAGGCAGCAGGATCACCTCCTGGCCTGGGATTGCCTCGCACTACAAAGGGACTCCGACCTCGTGGGCACCAGCAGAAGACACCCTATATTACTGGCATGGCTTCTTCTTAAACAAAGGACAAGGCCCAGCCATATCGCATCAGCTTCTTTATTATATTTGCAGGAGGAGGAGGAGGAGAAGGAGAAAGAGGGAGAAGTGGAGGCAAATCCCAGACTGCTCTGCTCCTAGTTGCTAATTTTATCCTCTGCTGGATCCAATAAGACATGTGGCAAAGGGATCGCCTGATCCATCCCAAACTGGCACCCACAGCTGATGGAAACCTCCCATTAATGTCTCTTGTCCAAACTGGTGTCTCCCATTCCTTTGTGGCCAACCATTCCTCACACTGAGCCAGTGGTTCCCAACCTGGGGTCCCCAGATGTTCTTGGACCGCAGCTTCCAGAAATCCTGGCCAGCACTGGTGGTGAAGGCTTGTGGGAGTTTTGGTTCAAGAACATCTGGGCACCCAAGACTGGGAAGCTTTGCATTGCCAGGGCATTGAACTCAATGACCCTGAGGGAGCCCTACCAGTTCTGAAGCTCTGTACTTCTGGGATCAGCCTCGTGCTTCCACCTACACTGGCAACTTTACGGTCTTCCCGACGCCCCCTTTTTCATGTATGAAGGAGCTCCTGGCCTCACGGTGAAAAGGAGCAAACCCATGGATCCGTTCAACTCACCCGTCTGCAGCACAACCGCTCTGGCCGGCCCTTTGCTGGCCCTCCTGGTCTGGATGATCTCCGTGCCACAGAAGAGGATGTGGCGCCGGTAATCCTCCGTGCTGTGCTTCTTCCAGGGCAGGGTCTGGTCAGCGTGGGGCAAGGAGGTCTTGGTCACCGGGACACTTTCGCCTGCAAAGGCCGTACAGATCACACCAGGCTCAGGGCAACGCAGCCTCATTGACAACCAGACCAGCGACCCCCATCAGGAACCGCCCCGGTCCTTTCCGTAGCAGATCAGGATCAGACCCTGTGGCTCGGCCAGCTCTTCTTTCTCTGAGCCAGAGGCGACCTCGGCCCATGGCAGTGAAAGCAGCGGGTCAGGGAAAGGAAGAGCCAAGCTGGACGGGTGGGGGCGAGGGGGCGAGGGGGAGAGGGAGGCTGGGCCTCCGTACCTGTCAGCATCCCCTCGTTGACCACGCAGCCTCCCTCCAGCAGGATGGCGTCGCAGGGCAGAGAAAACTTCTGCCCTTCCAGGAGAAGGATGTCCCCGGGGACTAAGTGGCAGGACTCCATCTTCTGGGCACCTACAGAGAAAAGGACGACGGGAGCAGGAGGGGACACGTTAGAAATGAGTCGTGGGGGCCTTTTGGGGGGCTTCTTGGCTGACTTCCACCGAGAGGTGGTCTAAAAGCGGAGGAACAGCCGTTGGGAGGACCCTTTTTCATGGGCGTCTGCAGTTCCTCCCCGTATACGTGGGCAGTGGACCTTCAGGAAGGGGGTGTCCACGCAGTCCCAGGCTCAGTCAGGGCTCAGTCAGGGCTGCGTTGAGAGATGCTTGGACGGGAAGAGGCTGGTGTGGAGGGAAAAACCCAGAACCCCCCCCCCCCTCTGTCCCCAGCCAGGGTCCCGCCACGTACCTTCATGCTTAGTCCAGGCTGTGACCTCGACCCTGTTGTGCTCCTCCACCAGGTTGTGCAGTTTGACGGATTGCTGGGGGAAAGAGGAGGAGAAGGGCTGAAATGGGCGGGGGGGGGGGGGGCGGCTGGACGGTCCTCTCAGCCTCAGGGCAGGATGGAGGCCGGGCAGAGAAATTCAGAGTCCACCACCGCTTGGGATCTGGTCCCCTGGCAAACCTAAGGAGCAGTTAATCTCCCTCCCTCCCTCCTTCCCTCCCTCTCTCTCTCTTTCTCTCCCCCCCCCCCCCACCACGCCTAAGTTACTTAACACAGGGAAATGAAATTTAGGATTCCAGGATGGAAGCAGGCAGGGGAAATTCAGCACAACTTGTTTTGTGGCAACTCTTGGGCAAGAAACACCAAAGACACGGGGGAAGGTGTGCCCATCCCTCCTTGATCGTTCCCAAGGAATGTTACTTCAATGCCAGATAAAGGTAAACAACCACAACCACTGCAGCAGCCGCATGCCAATTCCAGCTGCTAAGCGTCTCTAGCCACAGAACTCAGGAACGGTCTATCCGTCCCTCCTTCCGCTGGAGCCCAGAGGCCCGGCGTCTTGCCCAAGGCTACACCGGTGGCAGGAGACAAAAGCCTCACCAGCCACACAGATCCGCTTGACAGCACACCTTAACATACTTAATAAACCGTTAAACCTGGCGCCGGGCTCTCCCGGGTGGCCTACCCCCCTCCAATGTTGTGGTGCAAATTATGACGCATTTACCCTCCCAGAGAGGAAAACCGAGGTTACGAGCAGGCTGTGCTCATTTTCATCTCTGGTCCTGGATCAGAAGCGAGGAGCAGTGGCTGGGACTCTCACCCCTTCCTCAGAGGCCTGGATCATCCTTGGCCTTTTTAGTTCAGCCTTATTTTCTTAAGTTAGATGTTGCTCTGTGTTCCAGGGCATTTCATCACAGACTGTTGGCCAAGACCTCTGAGTCTGGTGTTAGTGGTTGAATTGAAGACCTCCAGCCATTCACACATTTAGCCCAGCATGGCCAACTCAGATGGACAGGGCTCATGATCTCAGGAAGACATCGCCCATGCCCTGATCATTTCTGAAGTGGAGGGGGCATGTGGAGAATGAACTGAGAGCTTCCTGCACACAAAGCAAATGCTCTGCTTCTCAGCTGCTATGGGTTCTCCCCTCCCTTTCTTGAATTCTTGCTTCTTTGTTGAAGCTCAGCCATTTTCTTGGAAAGTGGCAGACACAGAAGATTGTGAGCAGGTTTCGCCACTTACCTGCAAAGGTCCAGGAACCATCTGCATGGATCCTGACTCGCTCCGTGTGTGCTGTGCCCTAAGATGACCCAGCTGGCTCTCTCAGGAACCCAGCTGGTTCAGCCAGCTGCAGAGACACCCCCAAGTGGCCTCAAGCACTGGCATTCTTCCCAGCCAGAATTTGAGGAATCTCTTCTCCTCCCCCAAACACACTAAACAAAGGGTGCCACGTTCATGCATTTGTGGTGCGCTGGAAAGGAATGCTGGTTGGCAGCACCTTTCAAAGCTCTTTGGAGCAGGAGAAGAGCCGGTTGAAGAACAAGATGGCCATGACCAGGAGTTTCCACCCCCCATCCTCTCAGAGAGAAAGCGGGTGCCCTTAGCCTTAGGCATCACCAGAGGAGGCCCTTTCCACAGACCCAGGAGCCATCTAAGAATTAAGGAAAGGACAACGTGGAACCTTGTGTGATAAAGAGCCCCCTCACCACAATCCGTTCCCCTGAGAGGCTGAACCATCCGCGCCTTCTCACACGCAGTGGTGCTGAATTCCATCTCAGCACAAGAGGTGGGGAGGGGGGATGGATTGAGGGCCAGGGCAGTTTCTTCTCTGGGCATCGCAGAGGAAGAGCGGGGGTCAAATCACATCCAAGAGGGAGACTCACCTGTCGAAGGTCATAGACGGTGACCACAATGGAGATGATGGTCAGGATTAAGATCGCACTGGCATACTCGTAGTATCCCTGGGACAGCCAGAGAGTCAAGGTGAAGGCTTGGAACAGGTAAAAAGGGTTCAGAACCTAATGAGAGAGCACAGGGCCAGACAGCACCAGTTCAATGCACCAGGCTACTTCTGGATTAACCACCCCTCCGCCAAATGAAGGCTGCGACACGTCAGAGGCACGGGTCCATCGCATGCTCCTCACTTCTCATGCCTCTGACTGGCTGGGGCTTCCCAGCTCCGAGGCAGAAAGCCTCCCCCCAAAGCGGGTCAGCTTCCGCAGGCCAAGCCTCCATGCCTTCATGGGTCTCTGGCCTCTCCCCGGGCTCCTCGAACCGTGGAGCCAGGAAGAGGGGAGCTCGGCTCACTCTGCAGCCTCAGGACATCCTGGCACCAGATCTCTTTAAGTACATCTGGGTTTGGCCAAGTCGCATCTTACTTGAATCTTTCCCCCTTGGGTCCCTGGCAGAGAGAGAGACGCCGACTGTAAGCGGACGGTCACAAACTTAGGGAAAGGAAAGTGGTGTGGCTGCTAGGAAAGCCCTCGGTTTTGCCCTGACTGATCCCACCTTCTTCCCCGCTGAAATGAAAGAAATCTAAGAGTGCTTCAGTGAGATTCGACAATGCCCATGCAACACTTCAAGAAAAGACAAGAAAGAGGGTCTCATCTGGAGACAGTCACCCGTCTTTTGCTGATTCAACAAAACGGTATGTGCAATAGTGGCAGCTGAAGAATTTAAGATCGCCGTTATATTTTTTTTATGCATTTTGCTCCAGTAACCCAAGGAATTCCATTCACAGCCCTCTTAGTGCTGCTGCTCACATCACTCCTCCCTCCCTCCACTGTCTTGGTGGCAGGGCCTGCTTCTGGTTACTTATTCTGTGAAGCAACACATATGGGAATAGGGCTGCTTAAAAATGCAAACCAGTTATGATAACCTGACTCCTCCCAAAGGCTCCTGCTGTCCCAGGCGAGAAAAGAGCCTCCCTCAAGCCGGTGCCCTCCAGATGCCCTGGGCTGCAATGCCCATCCATTAGCCAACTGGTTGAGCCTGGCTCTGGGGGTTGTAGCGAGGGAGATGGGGCAGGACTCCATCGGTGGGGATTCTGACCTAAAGGCATTTGCACCTTCTGTTAAAAGACAGTCAAGCTCCACCTCGTTGCAAAAGCCCTTTTGCTGCTCTCTCAAAGCCTGCCAAGCTAGAGAAGCCTGTCAGAAGTTGTTAAAAGTCCCTGGGGAAAAAGGAATCAGGGGGTTTCTAGGAAACCACTCGGTTACCTCTTTAAAAAGCAGATTCCAGACGGGGCGGATTTCTATTTCAATGGTGTTTGACCCACACACCAGCCTCCTGAAAAAAAGAGAAACAGGTGAAAAGGACAGCTTGCTTACCTGTAACTTGGATTTCTTCGGGTGGCCATCTGTCTGCGCGGGCATCGTGGAGAGAGCACGTCTTCCCACTTCTTCCCTTAGGCTCTAGAAGAGCCCACCAAAACATTGTCTTTAAGGTGTCACAATATTTTTGTCTCTTGTTTTTTTAAAATTTGTCTGATATACTGATGTGTGACAAAGTTATAACCAATTGGATTGTATTATCTAAATAGATCATAAAACCAGCTCAGAAGAAGGGTAACCTTCATTCATTCTCAATTAATAAGGACTTGGGCCAGTTTGTGACTTTTCCCTTGAAAACTCTCCAAGGGGACACACTTTCACTTTCCCAGTGTCTCCCAGCTCAGGGTATGATCAGATGGCTGGAAAGGTGTATGTCTGGTCCCACTGGAAAGGTTCGCTTTAATGGGCGCAATCTCCTTTAAACAGACCCTTTTGTCTGCTGGAGAATCGCTCCAGCCCAGCCCTCAAAAATAAAAAGCCCTACAGCTAGACCAAAAAAAATCCAGCTTGAGCAGGGATGGAGCTCAGGCTGAAGTATGTATCCCCCATGCATTGTTTGATCACCAGGAAATACTAGATCACACAGAACTGCTCCATAAGCAGTTCTAATTGTGACCTATTTCCTCATATAGTCACACTCTCAGTCATAGTCAGTAATCAAAGTTGGGGAAATGGAAAAATAGTCTTGAGAGCCAACATCATTCCAGAGATTCTTACAGACACCAGGTTTTCCTGCTAAGTTTGTTCCTAGGGACAGACTTGAATGGGGTATCCCACAATCTTGCCCACTTCCAGAACTCCAGGGAAGCAAAGGAAGGTTGAAAAGGGAAGGGAAGGAAAGAGACCCTGCGGGGACTTCCCTAGACTCAGGCACTGACCAGCGGGTGCTGCTCTCCCCTACGGACCCTACCTGAGGTCCTTCTCTTTCCTCGTCAGCCCATCTCCAAATTTGCGGTGAATATCTGAACAGGTGTTGCTGTCCTCAAGCGACCTAGAAAGGGGGGAACGCAGAGAAGTGGACAAACGCCCCGGAAGGGGAACCTTGGGTCCTTCAGAGTCTCCTGATCATAAATGAGACACTCACCCAACTCTGACAAACTCTTTTCCAAGGACGTCCCAGACGTAGCGGATTTTCTGTGCCTGGATGTACCTCACCTACAGGAGCAGCGCATGGACAAGACAAAGGTGGGATTAGGAGAAGCCTGGACATTTCCAGAGGTGCCACCCACTCCATTTGGCCCACCTCCAGCCTCAGGAGGATGCAGGATCTGGTCTACTCTTCTCCCATATGGGGCAGAGGAGAAAAAGCTTAGAGGCCCCTCTGGGTGCTCCTTCTTCACCCCTTGAGGGCCAGAGAAGGCTTACTTTCAAGTCAGGCTTCCTGATGGCTCTGGTGATGACGGATTCATGGTCTGCACTGAAGATGTGGTCCAGTTTTTCACTCTCCAAGACCTTCGATAGGTCGAGCAAGATCACCTTCTTCCTGGTGCATTTCTGAAATTCATCCTAAGGAAGGGGAACACAGACACCTGCTCAGGCAAGAGGGGGACTTCCTGTGTTCCAGCACAGAGGAGAGGATGGGAAAAACGCAAGCCACCTACCGTTGTTCGTAGCAGGACGGTGTCGGCTTCCTCCAGGTCGCACGGCCGGCAGGTCGCCCAGACGCCCCACTCCGGCTTCCAGTAGAACACCAGCCAGAGGGCTCCGCAGGAGAAGACGTACCCAGCAATGCACAGGGCCTTCCAGAAGCCCTGGGTTCTGTAGCCGAATATCTCCTGTGAAGAAGATCAGTGTCAAGTGCCTATACCTCCAGGTTTCCTGTTCAGAGGGGTAGCAAACCAGAGAAATGCTTGACCACTGTGGCCCAGCGGGTTCCTGGAGGTCTCCTGAACCCCCTGCCCTACATGGCAGCTTCCCTGGATCTTCAACCTAGTCTGCTTTCCCTCTCCACCACAGTCGATCCCTTTTCTGCACCAGCCTGAAAACCTCACCTTCCTGATGGCAGGGACTGACAGGGAAAGAAAGTGGTTTTCTGCCTGTGGCCCAGAAACCCTTGCTCAGTCTTGCTTTCCCCTGAACCTTGGAAGGCCCTTCAAGATGGGTCATCCTGTCCAGTGGCTCCAGCGCCTCCTGCTCAACCAGCCTTGGAGAAGGGACCTCAGTTGGCCCTGGGACCCACAGGTCTTCCTTCCTCCGCAGTGCCTTGAGCCAGAGACCCCACACACACACACACAGAGAGAGACACACACTGGAAAAGGACCAAGTCTGTGATAATGTAGGTCCCAGGGAGAGATTTGGGACCCTTCCAGTCTGTGTTCAGAAGAAGCAATTGTGTTTGTGAACACTCAAAGAGAAACGATGGCAGCCCAAGTAAACAACAATCATTCAGGTCGCATGGGAGTCTATATGACATTTGTGACAAAGCAACCCAGAAGTCCAGGGCTCCGCCCAGCGATGCAACGTCTCCGGGGACTTAGACTCAGTCTTTCTAGCTCTCCCTTCTGAGAAGGATAAGGGTCAGGTCTGGCTCTCTGCTCTGCTTCGTGCAGCTCAAGAGGAAAACTGGTGTCACCTCTGTTAGGTCTTTAAGAAGAAGAAATGTAATTAACAATTGGTTAGTTAATTGGTTAACAACCTCAGCTTTCCATTCGTTTGCAATGCTGTGGTTCTTTGTGGTTCATCATGTGTTGATGAACATCATGTGTTCATCAACACATGATGACAGAGTTCAAGTGAGTAAACGCCCACGACATCGCTCTCTGTGTCCATTTCCAGCAAATCAGAAAAACTCCCACTACCCCCAAAGACTTTTCTCCTTCTCGTCCTCCTTCCTCTGACTTTCTCTTGCTCAGCTCAGCTGACTTGTATTTCTGAGCCCCACTCCTGCCCTTCTCCTTCTCTCAGCCAGTCCCTCTTCCCCTGAAAACCCACAGGCTTGGCCAAATCTCCCCACACACACCCAGGAGCCCTGCTTATGTTTGCTTCGTTAGCACAAGTTCCATAATCACACCAGCCCCACTGTAGACCACAGCCAGCTGTGTGGCTGTCCTTAAAAGGGGGTTGGACCTGCTCCCGGAGGGCGAGGAGGCTCTCCGGGGCTACTAGAGAGCAGCGGCTGCCTGTTATCCCCAGCACCATCCGACGTGGCATGAGGCCAGGACCTTGACCATGCCTGGGAACAGGAGCAGTGAGAACTGAGGCAGCCACATCCTGCTGTGGGAATATAAGCTTGGGTTAGGGAGGCCTTGGGCTCTTCTTAGGTACCTGCACACCTTCAGGTCCTCCCAGGGGAATGTCTAGGAAGGGCATGGTACCCACATTTGCAGCATCCCATGGACAAAAACAGGGATGTTTGGACAGGCTAAGAATGACTTCTCATTTCCCATCTATCGCCTTGCTTCACCTTGGCTGTTCAAGTGGCCAACACCTGGGGGAAAAACCTCTTGGAGGCCTGTGTTAGGAGGAGTTCTGCGAAGGGAGGCTATGCCAAACAGAACCTTGTGGGTAACGGGGTCATCCTATGCAGACCCACTCAGAACCAGGTCCCACAGAGTTTAATGGGACATAGACATCCTTCAGTCTCAAGAGACGGTGGGAACGTGCTCTGAAGAGAGGTCTTGGAACAGCGTCTAGTGTGGCTGAGAAAGCCAATTCGAGAGTGACCATCCCTTCCACACTGAAGACAAATACCGTCTGTCCCCTGTCCAGCTCCCTGATTTTGCTGGTTTCGGGATGGCCTCTTTGCCTCGGCCTGCTGGACAAGTGTCTCTTCAAAAGGGGAGAGGCCATGCTGCACCGCCTGCCTCCAGGCTGAACGCTCAGAGGTCAAGGTTTCCCATCTGTTGAGGTCCATTCCTAAGGCCTTCAGATCCCACTTGCAGATCTCCTAGTATTGCAGCTGTGGTCTCCCTCTGGGGCGCTTTCCCTGCACTAATTCTCCATACAGGAGATCTTTTGGAATCCGGCCATCAGCCATTGTCACGACATGCCCGAGCCAACGTAGACGTCGCTGTTTCAGTAATGTATACATGCTAAAAATTCCAGCTCGTTCTAGGACTACTCTATTTGGAACTTCATCCTGCCAGGTGATGCCAAAAATGCACCGGAGACAACACATATGAAATGTTTTCAGCTTCCTCTCCTGCCGTGCACAAAGGGTCCAGGACTCACTGCAGTACAGGAGTGTGCTCAGGACACAGGCTCTATAGACCTGGATCTTGGTATATGGAACATAACGTCCAAGTGAATATAGGTCAGCAGCTAGGGTTGCTGTATTCCAGTTCTCCAGGTCTGCCTAGATTACTTTCCACATTATGCTAAGTAGCTAATGTTACTGTTTGTTCATTATGTAGACAGAGCAGTTTACTTATTGCATTGTTTCTAACTCACCCCTTTTCAGCACCTTGGCATCCTTTCTGTCGTAAGCACTGATCAGAGCGTGCCAGCAACTTGGAAGGGTTAAAGTGCTGGATTTGGAGTAGTAAGACCCCCATTTACATTCCTGCCATTCTCTCTCAGCCAAATCTACCTTACAGGTTGTTTCTGGGAGAATATAGGCAGAAAGAGTCATGTAAAGCAGCCCTTTACCTAAACCAGTGGTTCCCAACCTTGGATCTTCAGATGTTTTTGGACTACAATTCCCAAAAATCCTGGCCAGCACTGCTAGGGGTGAAGGCTTCCAGGGGTTTTAGTCCAAGAACATCTGGAGACCCAAGGTTGGGGAAAACTGGCCTAAGGTATCTAAATTGCATGTCTCCCAGTGGGGTAGGGAGAAGAGGAAGCAAGAAAACTGGCAGGAGCTTAGCCTGCGTACTGGAGACCAAGCAGTAGTTGATGGCACTGAGTTTCACCCTTCCTTCCCATCTCAGGTCACAGCCCTTTATTCCCCCTATTTTTATATGTTTTCACTAATCATAAATAGACAAATATAAACAAGTACTTGGAAGCATTCTGATACAAATCAAAGCAGGCAGTCTTCAAATCAGGCTTGAGGCAAATTGGTTGCAAATTGTAAGGCAAACAATTCTGATCTACGCAAAGCAGATGGTATTCAGCCGCCCCTCAGAAGGAATCTCCCACAAGGAACCAATGGCTCTGCACAAGAATAGTAACTGTTCATGTTAGTTGTGGGCATCTAGGAGTAGCAGCCCAGGAGATAAATGTGGCCAGTCTCTGCCTTCCAGTAGCTCCACATATATCAATTGCCTATGCACATTCACCAAGTGTAAGATGTGTTTAATATACTGGGATACATGTCAGAGTAAGTAGCTCAAAGAGCTACTGCCAAGACCATTAAATGCAGGATTAGCCCTTCCAAAAAGGATGTTATCAGTTCCTCATTATCTAAAACCTCTTCCCACAAACTTCACATTTACAGCGACCACCAAGACAATAATCTGAAGGATAACAGCACCAGCAACGACAAACTTTCCAGGGTTTCCTCCTCCTCCTCTTGCTTTTTCCAGTAGTTCCCCTACTCAGGCTAGCATCCAACTCAGCTGCCAGCTAACATCCCAGAGCCATGCAACAATTAAAAAAGGTAAAAACAAGTAAAAACAAAAGGTAGAATTTTTTTTTCTCCATGGCAGGACTAGCCTAATGTTTAAATATCAAAGTGTGGCCTCAGCTTGATCTTTCTTTCACTCTGTATCCATCATGATTTGAGAAGCCATGAGAAGTTTGGCGTTTGAAAGGGTATCGCCCGGTGAAGAAGCCAGAAAGCTGTTTCGGCAGGAACCCTTCTTAGACCTTGGTGGCAGAGTGCTTGACTCTGCACACGGGATGTGCCTGAGGTCCACCTGTTGGTCCTTCTGGATGGCTCTGTGTTGACAATAGGCAAATAGCCATCCTGACTGGGCAGCCACAGGCAACCTGATCCTCCTTGAATCTGCCCAAACTCCTTTTAGTAGAGGGCCATTCCCCACCAAATTCGGCAGCTGCTTTGTTTGCCCTGAGAAGAACTGATTCTTTTTATCTGTTAGTTTCACTTCAGGAGCCCAGTGGGTTCTGGTTGTATTAGAGAAGGGGGAATAACAGAATAATGTTTTGCAAAGACCAAGCAGCCCAGGGCAGTTGTGTCTGCTTTTGGAGGATGACGGAGGCCAGCCCAAAGAGCACTTGATCTTCTCTGAGTCAGTGGGACCTGAGGCAGACCTCTGTGCTCCAGCCCTGTCTCTATTACAGATAAAGCCCCGCCACCTGAAGGATAGTCTTAGTTCCAGCACTACCGGCAAGGACTTCTTTGCAAGAAGCCCCCCCCCCCCCCATGCAGCATCTCTCCCTCCCAGAGAAAGCTGGGGGAACCAACCGAGTCTGCCCTCTTTCCTGCCATCCTCTTAAAGCCATCCCAAACTGCACAGTCATCCCAGGGAGAGTCCAGAAGGAATGGGAAGGGTGAACTTCTTCTGATTATTCTCTGCCCGGAAAACCCTGGGAAGGGTTGCCCTAAGTCAGAACTGACTTGACGACACACTGCTATTATTAGATTCCTGGCAGCTCCTCGAATGGCCCGAGGAGAAAGCAAGAGGTTGCCAAGCGAGCAGCCCATCTCCTTCCTCTCGTGTGCCAGTTCTGGCAGACACTTGCCACCTGGGCCGCCAAGCACCTGGAAGGGAGACCGGGGTGGGGGGAGCTTCGGATCAGGAGCCAAGATGCTCCTGGAGCCCAGCCGTTCTCCGTGGGGGCCAGGGTGGCCTCTCTGGAGAGTTGCCTGGAAAGGACTCCCATTTGGAAAGAGGGAATCCATTTGGGGGAAGGCTTCCCTGCTGGCCCTTACCATCTCGTCCTCCTTCCCCTGGCTGAGGAGGGCATGGTGGCCGTCTCCCGGAGGCTTCGCTGCCATCTGGCTCGGCCGCCGTCACTCCCTGACAGGTCCTCTTCCTCGGAGGTGCAGGGACCGTTGTGGCTCCGGCTGCAGCTGACCTGAACCCAGGGCAGGAAGCACCTTCCCCATGGGGCTGCCAGCTGCCTTTAAGCCTCCCAGAGCACACACCCTTTCTGGGGTTAACCCTGTAGCTGAGAAAACCTGTTCCATTTAATGAGCCTCTCGGGCGTTCAGCCTTACGCAAGTCCTTGCTTTGTACTTTTTCCCCATGGGGGCGGCTGCTGGAAACACTGCCCATCAGGTTCTGGTCAGTGCACTCCCTCCTTCCCTGTGGTATTACAGCAGAGATGGCGAAGGTGCACATAAATATAAACAAAAGCAACACTCAAAAGCAACCCCAGAAAACCAAGGCAAGGCAAGGGAAAGGGGGATCAGAAAAGGAACCAAGCAAACCATCACTGCCTTCACCCTCGGTTATCTTGCCTGTGACTTGAGATCTGTAGGGGAGGACCTTCAGGCTGGCTGGCTGGCTGGCTGGCTGGCTGGTTGGTTGGTTGGTTGGTTGGTTGGTTTGGTTGGTTGGTTGGTTGGTTGGCTGCTCATTTCCCTAGACAAAGGTTTTGCCTCTCAAAGGAAGGATAGTAAGGCGAGGGCCAAAGAAGCTTTCCGAGGAAGACTGATCCAGAGTTGGGAAGCAGCCACTGAAAAGGCCCGCTCTCGTGCCTGCACCAAATGATGTCCAGAGACGTCCAGCACTCCACCTTGCCCGATGAGATGTAATATCTTTCAGCCTGTGATATCAGATATGGTGGACAAAGCACTTGACCACTGTCGTGCCACCACCTCCTCCCTTGACCCTTGCCCGGCCTGGCTAATCAAAGTAGCCAGGCCTATAACAACAGAATGGGCCACTGCAATGATTAATGGGTCTCTCCAGGAGGGCAAGGTCCCTCTCGCCCTCAAGGAGACACTCATTAGCCCCATTAGGAAGAAACCAAGTTTGGCGGCGGATGATATTGGCAATTATAGGCCCATCGCCAATGTTTCTTTCCTCAGCAAAGTGGTAGAGAGGGTGGTGGCTGACCAGCTCCAGGCCCTTTTGGATGAAACCAATGCCCTGGATCCGTTCCACTCGGACTTCAGGCCGCGCCACGGCACGGAAACGGCATTGGTCGCCCTGTTTGATGACCTGCTGAGGGAGGCCGACAGGGGCAAAATGTCTCTGTTGGTCCTCCTCGATATCTCAGCCGCCTTTGATACCGTCGACCACGGTATCCTCCTGGGGAGGCTCTCCGAGCTGGGAATCGGTGGCCTGGCGCTTGCCTGGCTCCGATCCTTCTTGGAGCACCGTCCTCAGAGAGTACAGCTTGGGGAGAGTGTTTTGGCCCCATGGAGCCTCAATTGTGGGGTTCCGCAGGGCTCGATGATCTCCCCAATGCTGTTTAATATCTACATGAGGCCACTGGGTGGGGTCATCAGGGGGTGTGGGGCTTCGTGCCATCAGTACGCTGATGACACCCAGCTCTACATCTCCTTTTCTCCAACCACAGTGGATGCCGTTCTGTCCCTTCAGCGCTGCCTGGAGGCTGTACTGCAATGGATGCAGGAGAATGGACTGAGGCTGAACCCAGAGAAAACGGAGCTCCTGAGGGTGGGTGGCCCCTCCATCGGTGATTTGGGAAACTCCCTCTCTTTTGGGGGGGTGACTCTCACCACGAAGAGTGAGGTTCGCAGCTTGGGGGTCCATCTGGATCCGGCGCTCACCATGGAAACCCAGGTGGCGTCAGTGGTCCGCTGCGCCTATTTCCATCTGTGGCGGATCGCCCAGCTGCGCCCCTATCTTGATGTTGGGGCGCTCACCACTCTGGTCCATGTGCTTGTAGTCTCGAGATTAGACTACTGTAATGCGTTCTACGTGGGGCTGCCTTTGAGATTGATGCGGAAGCTTCAAATGGTGCAGAATGCGGCGGCCAGACTTCTTACTGGGGTGAGAAAACATCAACATATCTCCCCCACTCTGGCTGCCCTGCATTGGCTGCCCGTTCATTTCCGCATTGATTTCAAAGTGTTAATGATGACATATAAAGCCCTAAATGGTTTAGGACCTCGATATCTGGCGGAATGCCTCCTCCCACCTAGATCTACCCGAATCACTCGCTCTAGCCAAGAGGGGCGGCTGAGGGGCCTCATGCCGAGGGAGGCCCGGAGAGAAAGAACAAGAAAGCGGGCCTTCTCGGCAGTTGCCCCTCGTCTCTGGAACAGTCTGCCCCCCCAAAATTTGTCTGGCTCCCTCGCTGGGTGTTTTTAAGAGCCAACTCAAGACCTGGATCTTTAGGCAGGCCTTCCCTCCTGTCAATACCTAATTTATTTGTTATTTCAATTGTATTAATGTTGTTGTTTTATTTTTTATTATTCTTGAGTGCTGTTAGCCGCCTAGAGTAGACTTCGGTCTAGATGGGCGGGATATAAAATAAATAAATAAATAAATGAATGAATGAACCTGTGAGGGTGCCGGGCTGGGAGAAGGGCCTCCCTTGATGATCTGAACAGTCACGGGGCTCCTATGGATTTCCAGAACTCACAATAAGCTCTCAGTGGTGGGGTTGCCTTCAGGCAATGGAACACCCCACCCACCATAGCTGGCCTGGCCCAGAGATGCTGGAGTCCAAAAAAAAACCCTCACACCTCCCATCACATGGAAGTTAGATCAGAATCAAGAGTGTGTAATGCTTTGGAAGCTAGTGAAGACTGAACTTCTCTGCCAGGCCTTTTGACCAACAGCTCGGTCAGTGCGTCAGAATGGAGAAAAGGCAAAGGTGAGGAGGCCTCCTACATTTGGGCAAGGAGAGAACATTGTGTTTTATTGGGTTTCATAATGAGGGTGAACTGTATATTATGACCTCCCTCCACCAGCAATTTGCTTTAAGATGAAGAGCAGCATGTTTTAACAATTGTAAGCAAATGCTTAACCTATGGAATTCATGACCACCCAAGGCCAGATTCAAACCCCAACCCAGATAGCTAGAAAGGAGGAGAAGCCAGATTGATGGAAAACTCGTCCTTGTGAACATCAGTGGAAGGCAGAGATGGGCAGAAAGGTGCTGCTGTTCCATTCTTGCCCTACTTGTGGGTTTCCCCAAGGCCAGGGGTGGGAATGTGTTGCCCTTCCAGATTTTGTTGGCCCACAACAACCCCTCCCTTCAGTTGTAGTTGCTGCTGCAGAGGAACAGTGGGAGGGGAGGGGTGGCCCAACAGCATCTGGAGGCCGACATGTCCGTCACTCCCACAACAGCTGTCTGGTTGGCCATTGAGGGAAGATTGGTTGGTTGGTTGGTTGGTTGGTTGGTTGGTTGGTTGGTTGGTTGGTTGGTTGGTTTGATTTGATTTGATTTGATTTGATTTGATTTGATTTATAAACACTCCCATTCATGCACACATTACTCTGGGTGGTTTACAAGTTAAAGCTTAAACTGGAGGACAAGGTTGGATGTTGTTCTGATCCATCAGGGCACCTCTTCGGTTCTGGAGAAGGCATAGGTGAGAGGGTGCAATTGCATAACCATTATCTTCTGCTGGTTGGCCAAGATCCCACGCTCTCTGTCAGGCCATCCAGAGAGAGGGGGGCTCTGCACTACATGGAGGGAAAACAACACAGAGACTCTGTGATGTTATTTATTACCAGAATACTATTCTGGTATTCACAATGGCAAAAATAGCTCCTGCAGCTGCTAATCCTTTCGGGTAGTTATGATTTGATCTCCCATCGGTGGTGAAATGAGTCTCTGTTTCTTTTCCGTGTGTGCCAAGCACAGAGCTGCCGAAAGGCAACTCCCTGAAACCAAGTATAACTGACCCGCCACCCTCCTGTTCCTGGGAATGCAGGCTTGCCAGGCTAAGTACTGGGAAGGAGGAAATGATTGCACAGTTGGGAATGCCCACTGCGAGAAAACAGGCTAGGTGGGGGCTGGCCTCCAGTCTTGGCAGCAGGGCATGGACTGAGGGCAGGAAAGGGTGGTGGTGATGTTGACGTGAAACCTCAAACAAACTCCACCCGGCCCCGTCCAGCCTCCCTAGGATGCCCTGAAGGAGTTTTTTTGGCTGGCAGGGACCTTTCGGGACTGGGGTGGCTGTCAGTCCGCTCAGGAGCAGCCCATGGCTCCCTCTCTGCCTCAGATTCTTCCCCTCACCTTTTTCCAGTCAAAAGGGTTCTGTCTGTGTCAGCAATGGACTCTGTCAGAAGTGGACAGTTAGAGGGACGTGTTGTGTCAGGCATGTAAGCAGTCAGTTAGTTAATGTTATTTATTAAATTTATTTAAAGTATTTATATGTCACCTTTCTCCTGTAGGATCCTAGGCAGCTTACAAAGAAACAAAATTAAAAGCCAAACAATAAACTATTACAATATTTAAAAAGCATTATACAAATATCATATTATCATTATCAGTTAATAATGAAGCAGATTAACCAGTTAAGCTCAATGGTATAACATGTTAACAATTTTACTCAATATGTTTGTTTTTATATAAGAAGAACTGTGAGTAAATGGAAACATTTTTTTCTTTCTCATTAACAGAGTCTCTGCATGAATGATGGAGACAATAAGTACGAGTTGAAGTAAACTAACAAATCAGGGGTGGTCTCCTGAAGGGGACTGCACCTCAATCTGCTTGGTAGGTTCCTGCCTGAACTATTTTACCTGCTGCGTTATAAGAGGAAGGTTTTTTTTAAAACCACAATTTCCTCACAGCCACTCTGCCACCTAAAATGACCCACCGAGGGGGCTCTCCAGGGTCTTTCCCATCACTTGATAGAGGAGCAGTTGCCCAGTCCTGGCACGACCCTTGGGCTGGGTGAGTCATTTGCCTCCGATGACCAGACGATGGAGGTGGGACCATGTACCATATACCTGGTTCTATAGGCTTGCACGCTTATTTGCCCACTTCACAAGGGCCACATACGGACTTGATAACATCCGTCACCCACTGTACATGTGTCGGGGAAAGGGGATGTCTAATTGACAGGCATTCCAGCCAAGGCCCTCCCTCGGAGAGTGGCCGCCCTCCTGAGCCAGGTGTGCTGCTCCCAGGCTAATGGAGGGGGTGGCCTCCCTGGAAAGGGATCCGGTGCCGTTCCGTCGTGGATCAGGCAAGGAAGAAAGGGGCAGGGGCCGCGATGGAGGATTAAGCAACCGGGTGAACAACCACCAAGCCAGCCCACCAGCCACCCTGGAGAAAGGCTGGAGGGAGAGCCGGGGTGAGGAGGCGGCGACGTCTCAGGCAGGGGCCGCTCTACCTCCACCTGGCGTGTCTTGCAGTCTAATCGGATTCCTCCCCTCTCCACCACGGAAGGCCTCCGGGGCACCCGGTTGAGGCTATTCGATAAGAATTTAGAGAAACACTCAGAAGGGCGGCCAACGGAAGACAGGAATGCCTCGGCCTCCGGTCCAAGGGTGTGAATGAGGCACTTGCCTGGGGAAAGCCTCCCCTGGAAGGACACCGTTCGTTCTTCCCCTGAACGATAACGCTCCCCTCCTGGCCTTGTGGTTGCTTTTAGTGGTGCAGCTGTTGTTGTTGTTGTTGTTGTTGTTGTTGTTAGAGGTTGTCAAGTCACCCCTGACTTAAGGCAACCGTAGGAATGAGCAGTCTCCAGAATGTCTTGTCTTCAGCTGCCCTGCTCAACTCTTGCAGACTGAAACCCATGTCTCTCTTAGGGAGTCCGTCCGTCTCATATTGGGGCTTCCTCTTTTCCTGCTGCCTTCCACCTTTCCTAGCCTTATTGTCTTTTCCAGAGAATCCTGCCTTCTCATGATGTGCCCAAAGCAGGACAGCCTCAGCTTCAACATTGCTGCCTCCAGAGAGAGGTCAGGCTTGATTTGATCTAGGGCTCACTTGTTTGTTTGTTTGTTTGTTTGTTGATTGATTGATTGATTGATTGATTGATTGATTGATTGATTGATTGATTGATTGATTGATTGATTGATTGATTGATTGGATTTCTATCCCGCCCATCTAGACCAAAGGTCTACTCTTGTTTGCCTTTCTGGCAGTCCAGAGTATCGGCAAAGCTCTCCTCCAGCACCACATTTCAAACAAATCAATTTTTTCACGTCAGCTTTCTTTACTGTTCAGCTTTCACACCCATATATGGTGTGAAATCCTCTTGATCTTTGTCTCATTATTCTCAGCTGACTTTAATCAGTACTCACTTAGCAATTCATTCAGCCAAACAGGCGTAATTTTTTTAAAAAAAAACATTTACGAGACAACAGAGAATTTAGACTAGCAACCAGCCATCAAGAAACCAGAAGGACTGCCCCTGTTTTAACTAATTTATTAAAAAAAGGAGAGGGAAGGGCCCTGTTGAACCTCTCTTGGAAGTGAGTTCCAGAGCTATGGGGCCACAACCCAAAAAGCCCAGTTCCTGATATTCACTCCTTTGGCCTCCTTACGTGTTACCATTTTTAACATTGTGAACTGCCCAGAGCAAGAGGGACGAGTAGCTGTTTTGTAGGTGAGACATTTGGACAAGTATTTAGTTTCTAAATGGCTAAGGGTGATGACCAGCACCTTAAATTGAGCACGGAAACTAACAAGAAGCCCATGGAGACGTGCCAAGATGGGAGATATGTATTCGTATCTGTTGGTACCTGTGATCAGTCTGACTGCTGCATTCTGGACCTCCTGACGTTCCTGTACTGACTTCAAGGGCAGCCCTAGGTAGGGAGTGTTACAGTAGTCTATCTTGGAGCTTAGCAAATGCATGAACCACTGTTGTGAAGCATTTCTTCTCTGGGCAGGGGCACAGCCAGGCCATCAACCAGAGCTGATAAAAAGCACACTTGGCCACAGCAGATCCCGTATATGCACCTCCACAGAGAGGGCTGGGTGTAAGAGTACATTCAGACTGTGAACCCAATCCTTCGGGCGGAGTGGGGGGGGTGCAACCCTACTGGGACTGGGTAAACGACCCTATTAATTGGTCTAATGATCCTCCCAACAATAGGGTCTCCGTCTTATCTGGATTCAGGTCCAGATAGTGATCTATATAGCTCTTTGGTCAAGCTCTAATTCAGACAGGTAGATAGCGTGCTATTTGGACTGCCTGCGGCATTGTTTTGTTTGAATCAAAGTATGGCATCCGCAGGTGTTTTGACTTCGAGCCCTGGTCCAAGCACGCATCTGGAAGGAGCCCCTATCTCTTGGAACGGCATCTTAAGCAAGTCAGAGAGATTAGGCACCCTTTTAAACCACAGTAAGGCTTGTTACTGTGGTTACTGACATCACCTTGCCGACATAGTCAAAGCTATGGTTTTTCCAGTAGTGTTGTATGGAAGTGAGAGCTGGACCATAAAGAAGGCTGACCGCCGAAGAATTGATGCTTTTGAATTGTGGTGCTGGGGGAGACTCTTGAGAAGTCCCCTGGACTGCAAGGAGAACAAACCTATCCACTTTGAAGGAAATCAGCCCTGAGTGCTCACTGGAAGGACAGATCCTGAAGCTGAGGCTCCAATACTTTGGCCATCTCATGAGAAGAGAAGACTCCCTGGAAAAGACCCTGATGTTGGGAAAGTGTGAGGGCAAGAGGAGAAGGGGACGACAGAGGACGAGATGGTTGGACAGTGTCATTGAAGCTACCAACATGACTTTGACCCAACTCCAGGAGGCAGTGGAAGACGGGAGGGCCTGGCGCGCTCTGGTCCATGGGGTCACGAAGAGTCGGACACAACTTAACGACTAAACAACAACAAGGCTTGTGTCGCTTCACATTCCACCCTTTGTTTTCAACAGGTTACAGTTGCACCCTGCGTGTCCAAAGGGAGGGCTGGTGAGACCAGGCTAAATCTTGTCTCCTTTTGGGGGTCCGTCCTGCCTTGTGCTCTGCTAACATGAGGAACAACCAAACTCCTAATGCAATTTAAAAAGAAAAAAGTCCAATAAAAAGGAGACCCTTCTCTTACCCTCACTATTTTCTGAAGGCAGTCTTGCGAGGGTGGTCAGAAAGGGCCCTCTCTCTGCCGGACGTCTGGTGGCAGAGAAAGACCACTCGGTTCAGGCAGGCCTCCTGGAACTGACCGCCTGCTGAGGACACAACTTTCATGAGGTGGGCTGGTTTTCTGTTATTTCTCATCTCTTCGAGGTAAAGGATGGTTAGTACTTCAGCTGGGATGTTTCCAAGTGTTTTGACTTTAACCACCTTTGAATTCTTTGAAAGCTTTAATTGCACTTGAATATTTGCAACTTTGTCTGGTGGCACAAAGAGCACGACTGGCATGCCAAGGGGTGTGTGTGTGTGTGTGTGAATGGACGTGGAATTCCACAGGCAGGGCGGAGGAGCGCCTCTGCTCCTTGGCCAAATCCTGTTGCGTGTTGTGTTGCTTTGGAGAGATTTTTCCTTGGTCCTCCGCCTGGGGGAAGCAGAGTTCTCTCCAAACAGGGGAAGGCCTGTAAGGGAAGCGATGTTCCTGCAGACTTGCTTGCCTTTAGGGTTTTTAGGGCTCTAGAGGTTAACGCCAGAAGACTGAATGTGGAAACAGATGGGCACCTGGCACAGGTGATAAGAACACTGACGCAGCATGATTATATCAGGCAAACTCCAGTCGTTATCTTGCCACCCTATTTTGGACTACAGTTATGGAAATGTCTGGGTTGTTTTCAAAGGCGGCCCATGCGTCATCTCTTTCTGCAATCCAAAGAGCAGCTTGCCGGAGGCAGGTGGCAAGAATATTTTGGCCCAGTTAGGGCAGGAGCTGATAAAAACCACTCTGACTAGTGATCAGTCCTCTTCTGCCTGCGTGGTAACTACCTGGCAGGAGGAGTGAACTTAGAAGAACTTAGGAGCCATGCTGAACAAGCCCCCTCCCCACCTTCTTTTTCCAGCATAGCCAGAGAAAGGAAGAAGCTTGATAGGACATTTAGTAGAAAATAGCATGCCAGTGCCAGGGGATGAAGGAGGAGGAGAGGAAGTCAGTCGCCATTTGGGTGGGTCTGGTTGTCTCCTTCTCCATTTCTCCAGCATGGACCTTCTCGAAGGTAAGCCAATGTTCCATCATTCTTGGCCTGTGGGAAAGCGCTATCCAGGGATGGGGGCCACCCATGGAAGTCCCAGGTCTTTTGGGAGAGAAGTGGCCGACTTTCCTAAGACCACTTGTGGAAGGACATGGCCACCAAGAGCAAACACTGCCAAAGCCTAGTTGTCCACATTGCCATCTCTCGCGAATGTGGAAGTTTGGGCCCTAGTAGCCACTCTGCAAATCTCTTCCAGAGGAGCATCCGCTGAGAAGGCTGCAGAAGTAGCAGCTGCCCTTGTGGAACGGGTGGTGAAACGGCCAGGCTTAGGGAGGTGGGAGACCTCGTATGCCAGAAATATGCAAGCCTATATCCTCTTGGCAAAAACAGAAGGGGAGACCTTTTTAAACCAGAGAGGTAGAGAGCAAGGAGAGGAAGCGAGAGAGCTGCGTTTCCTGAACGATAGGGTTCTTTTGATATAAATCTCGACCACCCTTCTAAGGTCAACTCGGTTCCACTTCTTTTCCAAGGAGTGACCAGAATTGGGACAGAACAATCTCCTGAGACCTACGGAAGGCAGTGTTGGATTTAGGAAGGAAGGAAGGAAGGAAGGAAGGAAGGAAGAAGGAAGGAAGGAAGGAATCTCAACAAGTAAAGCCACCTTGATGGGAAGGAGGCAAAGAGAGAAAGAGAGAACGTAAGGGTTCAAACAGAGGATCGTTCAGGTAGCTCTGCACTGGGTTCAGGTTCTTGAAGAAGGGCCTCCCTTCCATTGGGAACTAACCCCCCCCCCCCCCAAGCACAGAGCTGCCACAGGAGAGTGTGTGTACCACAGGGACTTTTAAATTCTCCATTGCCTGAAGAGCAAGGAGGTCAAACATTGGGCGAGAGTGGTGCTCTCTTTGCTGTGAAGTGGTGTCTGCCATTCCATCTTTACCAGTCTGTCAAAAGACATTGCGAAAGATTAGCCTCAGGAATCATGGATGCACCACAAGCCAAGTCCTCTGGCACCGGGTCTGTGGGGACTTGATCGGAGGTCCTGGAGCGTCGCAACCCCAATGTCATCAGCGCCTTTGGATAACAAATGGAGAGAATCTTCGGAATTGAACAATCTCAGGCCAGTTTTTCCTGCTGAGCAGAATCTGGTCATTCTTCTGGACTCCCATCTGATCGCTCGGATTGGGCAGAGGAGTGAACCACATCGGTATCTGGTGACCCATCCTCAGGGCAAAGGCAAGGGAATCAAAAACCAGGAGGCGCTTGTGGAAAAATCCTGTGGAGATCAGCAAAACACACACACACACACATATAGAGGTTATTCTTAGAATTGGCAAATCTTCAACCATCAAAGCTGATTTGATTGTCACCAGGCAGGCTCTTCTGATCTTCAGTAGCTTGCTGCTTCTATACATTGAAACAGCGGTTCTGTGGGCTCACTTGGCTCTCAGTCATACTACAAGTGAGAAGGATCTTGGAATTGTCGTAGATCACAAGCTGAATATGAGACAACAGTGTGATGTGGCTGCAGAAAAAGCAAATGTTATTTTAAGCTGCATTACCAGAAGTATAGTTTCCAAATCCCGTGAGGTGCTAGTCCCCCTCTATTCGGCACTGGTTAGGTCTCATCTTGACTCCTGTGTCCAGTTCTGGACACCACACTTCAAGAAGGATGCTGACAAATTGGAACAAGTTCAGAGGAGGGCAACAAGGAGGATCAGGGGGCTGGAAACCAAGCCCTAGGAGGAAAAACTATAGCCATAGACATGTGTCCTGTGTGGGAGAGGATTCCTTCTCGGCCCAGAAGGCACCTTCTTAGCGAGTACGAAATGTTCCATTCAGAACGAGGAGAGGATGTCCAAAGGTTGACATTTCCTGCCTTTCCCCCTCGCAGGCATGCACGGGGGCCCCTTTGTTCCCTGAGGAAGTGGGACGTGGCCCACTCTTGTCCTGGGCAGCCCCTGTTCCAGCCCCTTGATTGGCCCCATCTAATAACAAAGGGTTTCAGATGCAGAGACCTGAGCGGAGAGAGAGGATGGGTGGGGTGAAGAGACCCCCCCCCCAAAGCCTCCACCATAGTCTCTGCCGCCCCAACCTTGGGGGCTCCTTCTTGGCTGCACAGGGTGGATTGGCCTGTGCCCAGGCGACATGGTGGCGTATTGGCGTATCTTCTGGAAATTGCCCAGGTTCTCAAAGAACAAGGAAAGAGGGCCCTTGGACCCTGGCCGGTGGGCAACACACCCCTTCTGAACAGGGATCAGTGGATGTTGTGGATCAGGGCCACCCCTGTCAGGGCTTTCCCTCCCTGTCCACAGGGAAGGAGGGATGGTCTTCTGCTCCTTGCTCAGAGGAGAGCCGGCAGCCTCCTTGAGGAGCCCTTGGGTGATATAACGGGGCTCCGGTCTTACGGTCCTGGTAGGAAGAGGGTGGCTTTTGATGGCAGTGTGTGAGAGGAAGAGGAAGAGAGTGCCAGCCAGCTCCAGTGAGGAGAGAGGGGTGGAGAAGGTGGCAGGGGCCATTTTGAAGCAGGAGGAAAGGGCCGATGTCGTGGTGCTCTGAATCCCCAAAGAGAAACAGAAGTCCGGCAGTTGCAGACGAGAAACGATCACCCTCAGACTGGGGACTTCTAGAAGAGCTTTCAAAAGGGCAGGCGCCTGAGGCAACCAAGGCTTCCACACACCCACGGCAACCCCGTCTCTGAGCCTGGATGCCCAGATTGGCCAGGAGAGCCTTTGCACAATCCAGCTGTAGTGCGCCAGCTGCCTCCGTTCCTGGAGAGGTCCCGTCTGGCCACCGTGACACAGGCCCTGGTGACATCCCAACCAGATTGACTGTAATGCTGTCTATGTGGGGCTGCCTATGGAAAGTGTCCAGAAACTTCAGTGGGTTCAAAATGCAGCAGCCAGATGGCTAACTGGGGCTGGGCATGGGGAGCACAATAACCCTCCTGTTGCAGCAGCTCCACCGGCTGCCGATCCATTTCTGCGCACAATTCAAAGCAAAATATGCTGGGTTTAATGGCTTGGCTCCAAGCTATCTCGAAGACCGTGTCTCCCATTATGAACCTGCCCGGGCATTAAGATCACCGCCTTTTTCTCAGTCTCGCTGCCTTCACAAGTGGGGACATGGGAGAGTCTTCTCAGTGGCTGCTCCCAGACTCTGGAACTCCCTGCCACTGGAGGCCAGACAGTCCCCATCTTTGCTATCTTTCTCCAAGGAGGCAAAGACCTTTGTCTTCAGGCAAGCTTTCCCGGAGTGACTGGGCTGCCTGGGTGGGTTTTTCTTTTAAATGGATGGTTGTGCTTTCCTGCCCTGAATATGTTTTTGGTGTTGCTTTTGTTTACTGTCTTTTGAGGTGGGGGCATCCTCTCCGTCACCATCACTGCCCTGGTCTGCCACTTCCCCCAGGACCCAGGAGATAAGGGGTGCGCTGGAGTGATCCCGTACGCAGTCCCGGAAAAGGGCACCGGCCGACGTCGCCCTTTGGCAGGCTGTGGGCTGAGCCAAGCGCCTGGGAGTGGGGGCCTTGGGAGCTGTTGGACAGGAGGCAGCCTCTCCAAGTGCCTGCGAGCCCGGCTGAACCGTCGGACCCTGTGGTCCGTGACCATCACTCCACTGCCTTCAGCCACTTTTCTGCAGCTGAAGGAGAGTTTTCCCCCTTTTCCTTCTTCTGTGTCAGCCTTAAGTCCCACCGGATCCCAGTGAAGGGCAGCCGGGGGGCGGGGGGGGGGGGGGAGAAAGAAGGAAGCAAGCCAGCTTTGTTCCTTGTTGAACAGGCAGAACCTTTGAAGGCACCAAAATCTGAGAAGAAATTGAAAAGGAAAAAACAACAACACCCTGACACGGAGTGGGGGGGAGATGGAAAGAACGAAGCAAAGATGCTGTCCACACCAGCATATAGTTAGGGTGCATGGATGACTAATGGCATTGTTTGGCGCCGCCAGGGGGGGGGGGGCTCGTCTGCTTGTGTTTCGACTTAGAACGACCCGTCCTTGTGGTAACACGCTTTCCTGACACAGGGCTAGGACATGCATTTCGGGGGCACGATTCCGTGGGAGCCTCAGCTGCGCAGCGGTGAGCCATTCTTGTCGCTGGGGCCAGGCTCCCGCCTCCGCTGATCAGCTGTGGCGTGGAGAGCCGTGGGGAGCGAAGAGGAGCAGCGGCGGCCCACGGCCCTGGTCGGTTGGCTGGGAAGCAGAAGCCGGCTGCATTATCAGTGCAAAGTGTTTAATCAACAGCCGATGGGCATCGGAGGGCCCATCGCTTCCTACACACACACACACACACACACACCCCTCCACAGACCCTTTGTAGCTGATCCTCCCCTCTCTGGAAATGACCCGTCTGGAGATGCCCTGGAGGTGACTGGCTGTGCCCAGGGCAAAACGGGAAGGAGGGTCCAGACGGGTCGGCACCTCAGCAGGGCCTGATCCCATGGGATTCCCTCTGCTCTCTCTCTCTCTCTCTCTCTCCAGGCACCAAAGGGTGGAACCCTTTTGGTGTCTCTCCCTCGCAGTGTCAGAGAAAGGGACTTGTACCAGAGGAGGAAGGGGGAAGGAGCAACACGAGAAGCCTCTTCAGGGAGGACAGAGCGGAGGGGTGGGGGGTGGGGGGGCTGCGGTCTGCACATAAGGGTTCCAGCTGCAGTGAAGGGCCACCAAAGCCATGCAAGGTGGTCTGTCCTCCCTGCTGGGGGGCTAGAGCAGAGCAAGGCTTTTATTAACTTGGACTGCCATTCCCTGGAACCAGGGAGGCCATTCCCGTGCACCCCAGAGGCCAGGGGACGGGGTCCCCTGCCTCCTCCTGCCTCTCCTTCTTGCTTAGAGGGTCACCCCAGAAGGGAATGCCAACGTTGTCATTTACAGCGTTGGGAGCATTGCAGCTCTCCCCATCACACTCCTCCGGATGACGTGTGTGTTCTGCCGACAGAACACCATCTATTCCCGGGTCAGCCTCTCTCTCTGCCCAGGCAGAAGGCACGGAGGGGGCACGGAGGGAGCAAATCAGAGGGATGAATATGGAGGGGCTCCGGGCAGGCAGCCTGGGGACAAGGAGAGACAGAGGGGAAACCACTAGTTTCTACGAGGTACCAGAGGGAGTAGAAGGGCCAAACCTCCTCCCCAAAGGGCATCGGACGAGAAGATGCCACCGCCAGCTTCGATGTCCAGCAACAGGCACATCGAACGGCAGCACGTAGCCTTCAGCAAGACTGTTGGCGCTCGTGATCTTGAAACAGAGGTCTTACCCAGGCCTCTGCAGTTGTGGGCAGGAAGGGAGATGCCAGTGGGATCAGGCATGGGATTCAGTGCTGCATCCCAAGAACAGGAGATAGGAAGCAGGTCAAGGAGGGGGTGCTCAGGAACCCCGTGACGGAGTTGGGGGGCCAAGGAAGTGCTTGTCCAAGCAACAAATCCCCACACCCAAACTCATGAACCAAGGGCAGCCACGGAGACACCTGAGGGGCAGAGGGTGGCAGCTTTGGCACAACAGCCTTTTTAATGGGCACAATTTACACACACACACACACACAGAAAACGTGCACAGACTCCTGCCATGAGAGACACCATCCAAGTCTCCAACCCTGCCTTTGAAATGGACTAAAATCCACAGTCAATCTTGCCTGCCTCCGGCACAGGGTTTTCTCTCGCCTCCGACAGGGAATAAACCAGAGCTATTTTTTCTGAATTCCTCATGACGGGATCTCTGTGCCCTGGACTGGACGGCCTTTCTTTCTTTCTTTCTTTCTTTCTTTCTTTCTTTCTTTCTTTCTTTCTTTGCCTTGGCAGTAAATGTGCCCTGTTTGAAATGCTGGTGCTCTCCTCATCGCTCAGCACCCTTTTCCCTTGTTCTCCCCACCCACCCCCCGGTCTCCCCCCATCCGCCCCACCCCACCCCACCCCACCTGCAAAGGTCACGAGAGAAACCCATTTCGTTTTCTTTGTGCAAAAAACCACGGTTGCCCTGGTTGCCACCACCAGCCTCTCTGGAGGGTGTTTCCGCCCTGCAGAAGCCTTCTTCTTCCCGCTCCCTGTGGAAATGTCCTCGAGGAGTTGGCCACGGAGCAGAGAGAGGAACCAAGACCCCTTTGGGCGGGGGCTCAGCTTGGGCCGCCCGGTTCCGAAAGCCATCCGCGCACCAAAAGGGCCGCGCGTCCAGATGGCCCGAGGGTCTCCTGCGCCACAGCGTTTCCTGTGGGAATCGTGGCTCGTCTCTTTGAAAAAGGAGTTCGGTGGGTGCAGACGAGGGGCCCAGTCCTCGGATGTTTCCCACTGGGCGCCTACTTCTCTTCCCGGTCATCGAAGGCGGGGTTGATGTAGGCCTCGCTTCTCCCCTCGGTCGCCCAATCCCTTCCGTTCACGGGAGGCCACGAGGCGTCCGCTTCCAGCTGCCGCTGCAGCTTCCGGTACCGGCTGGATGAATGGAACCGGAAGAGAGCCTTGATCCAGAGCCAGAGGCCGTAGTTCTGCAGGAGGGCGTCCTGGGGAGAAAGAAAGAGACAAGGTTGTGGTTTGGTTGGAACAGGAGGCTGCTCGGCTGCTGGGGGTCCCTCCGTGGGCCTCTCAGCCGAGGACAGACGGACGCGGCTCAGGCAGGAAGGACACCCCTGCTTTCAGGCCCTAAACCTTCTTTGCTTGCCCTCTTCCTCTTCCTTCTGCTCTTATCAAGACTCTGTCTCTTCCGGATGGTTGAGCAAAAGGGCCGCTTGCTGGCTGACCACAGGATTTAGGATCTCAAGAACAGGAGAGTCCTCCCACCCCAAAAAGAAGCACCCAGTCGCTCTCAGAGTTGGCAGGGGAAACTGCCGCTGGGTCCCTTCGGCCTTGGCTCTTGCTGGTGTCCCGTTCCATTCACCCCCAGATACTGGGTTACAAAAGACGGGAGCTGCAAAGCAGGCGCAGAGCAAAGCCTGCCTCTGCCTTGTCCATCAGCCCACCCTTCCGGAGACGAGACAGGTGTGCTCCCTACGAGCCCCCAGAGCACACCTGGCAGGCGCAGCAGAGTCTTACAGAAGGGAAGGACGTCTGTATCACCCCCAGGGACAGGACACCGCAGATGCTTTAGCAAAGCTCATCCCAACCTCCATTTTACAAAAAGGGGAGGCCTGGAAAGAGCAGGTTCTTGACCTGCAATGGTGGTCGTCTTCAAGGGGTCATCTGTGACCTCATGGGCAGAATAGGGGTCTTGTCCTTGGGAACAGGCACGTCTGAACTGTTCTGCCACTGGGCAGCTTTGGGCGGGAGCTCTGCCTCGTCACCTCCACCCCACAAGCCCACCTGGACCTCAGCTAAATTCCTTCCATTCTGAGCTGTCTTGGAGGAGACAGAGAGGAGGCTGTAGAGGTCATTCTCTGGTCATGATGCTTAGTAGTTAGAGAGCAAGTCCAGGATGAAGCATAGCGAAAAGCTCTTGGCCCTTCCCAAATGATCTGGGGGAACGCTGGCCCTCATGCCATGGGAACCCACAGTCTCAATGCAAGGACAGCCTAGAATAACTTATGGTGGAATATTTCTCCACACCAGCTCCCAGGCATGGCTTTCAAAGCGTCCAGAGGGATCTGACCCAGCAGAGTCGTCTTGCCTAGATGGCAGCTTATAATGCTGGTGGATCTCATGCTCAGGGTTGGTGTCTTATCCCATGGTTCTCCTGCAGAGTAGGGCCCCCTGTAGACTAACTCAGCTGAAGAATGAGGAGAGGCATCTGGCTGCAATGGGAGTCAACGGTGCGAACCGTGGTGGGAGTCCACCACGGATGCTGGCAGTCCACTCACCACTGAAGTCCACTGAGGGCACCGCTGTGGGCAGAAGGGCTTCTGGCCCAGGAGGCTAAGCAAGAGGAGCGAAGCAGCCTTGGTCAGGCGTTGTTCTCTTGGGTTCTTTTTAGCCTTTATCCCCTTAGGTACAGAAGGCGTAGGGCATACGGATGCCAATTTCTCCCAACCTTCGTCTGGATACTCCTCGACACTGGAGGGGGAGACCACCGGGTCAATGAGACTTTCAGAGTGGTCACTGCCAGCACAGGCCATCCTTTGGCATGCCAGCATGGTCAAAGCTGAAATCTTTGATCTTGATGCTTTTGAGGTCAAGGAAAGAGATGTTGTGCCCACCGAAGCTGACATGGGAGAAGGCCTTGGCATGGACTCAAGAGACGTCAGAAAGGGAACAGTCTTGCCGTTAGCAGTGGGCAGCAGACCTGGAGGCCAGCTGGTCAGCCACCATGAGGGAATCTTCTCACAGAAGGCAAAGCTGAGGTGGACAGTTTATAACCCTGGTTTAGTAAATCCATGGCAACCTGAGCCCAGTCAAGAGCCATGGACCTTGCCAAGACAGGACTGGCTTTTACGAGGACCATCTGAAGGGGGGATTTTATCCCACAGCTGGTGCACAGAAAGGATTTACACCGAGGCATGCTTAGGTGGGCACCATGGAGGGGTGGGGGGGGCGTTCCCCTCTTAAAGCGGCTTTGCTCTAGAATGTTTTAGACATGGCTGTGCGAAGACACTGTGTAAGACTCGTCTGTGTGAGTTGCAGAGACCGTGGAGAAGAAAAGGGGGCTCCTCTCCTTCCGCTCGCAAGCGGTTTCCTCGGATGACCGGGCTTGCACCTTATGCTCCGTCCAAAAGTACATAAAGATGGATGTCCAGAAGAAGGTGCCGGACACAGCAAGAGGGCAGGGTTGTTATTCCCGTTGTGTTTGGTGAGCCTCAAGGCTGGTCAGAGTTGCTGGGCAGGAGGCAGCTGAGCTAGGCAGACCTTCTTCTGAGGGGTCTTAATCCGCCACCCCGCTCCCTCCCTCAGCTCGCACTCTCCAAAGCACTGAACACAGCAGGTGCCCCTCTGTCAGAGGGGGAACCTGGAGCCACTTTCGACAGAAGCAAGACATGACCCCCTACTCACCTCCACAAAGAAGGAGACCAAAAACTTGATGATCAGCGTGATCAGGATGTAAACCCTCCAGAGGACTGGGGTGCAGAGAAGCTGTGAGGAAAGAGAAGGGACCCGGGCAGTTAGACCCTTCCTCCTCCCTCAGCTCAGCTCAACGGACCTGGAACAGCAGGTCTTCTGCTGCCTCCGTCCCGTCCCCCCCGTCCCCCCCGTCCCCGTCCCAGCTCAGCCTGAGCAAGGACCCTTCACAGGCCAGCCGGCTAAGGTTTTGCACGTTGTTCCCAGCAGAAAGCATGCTTTTCAGTCTCCCGCTGGTGGCCCAAATCCCAAAACCGGCAGGATCCTCTGGACACTCGACTCTATGATTCTACAAAAGATCCTTCCTGTGCGTGTCTTGCCACACTCACCATCATCCCCCTGTACACAGAATCGATGTCCGCAAAGAGAAGGAAGAGGCAAACCCCGAGCTGGATGCACAGCAGGCTGGAGAAAAGATCTGGAGAATCGGAAGAAGGGGCCCCAGTTAACCCCCGGGTGAAAGCGGACAGGACCTCTCATCTTGCAGAGGGAGGGTGCCTGGCCAGTGGAGGTGAGGAGGAGGAGGAAGAGAGCGGCGGTTCTCTGCCCCAGGAAGGCCTCCAAAGGGGAAGGTGGGAATCCTGCCAGCCAGGCTATTTCGGGGGCTGATTTAGTAATGGATACAAAGCTCCGTAAGGGACGTGGTGGCGCTGTGGGTTAAACCACAGAAGCCTCTGTGCTGCAGGGTCAGAAGACCAGCCATCGTAAGATCGAATCCACGCGACGGAGTGAGCTCCCGTCGCTTGTCCCAGCTCCTGCCAACCTAGCAGTTCGAAAGCATGTAAAAATGCGAGTAGATAAATAGGTACCACCACAGTGGGAAGGTCACGGCGTTCCGTGTCTAATCGCGCTGGCCACGTGACCACGGAAACTGTCTACAGACAAACGCTGGCTCTACGGCTTGGAGACGGGGATGAGCACCGCGCCCTAGAGTCGGACACGACTGGACTCAATGTCAAGGGGAACCTTTACCTTTACCTTACAAAGCTCCGTAAGAAAACCCTGCCCAATACCACGACAAGAAGCGCTGCCTTCTCTTCTGGCTGCCTCCTTCTGTCTGTGGGCGCAGCAGCCAAGGGTGCCTCGCCTCCAACTCAGTGGTCCAGGCGAGGAAGGCATAACTGGGTGGGACTGTGAGGAGGGGCTCGTGCTAAGTAAGACCCATGCACGGAAAGGGCCGACTCAGACAGGCTCTCCTGGGGTCACTTACAGTTGGAGTAGATGGGCTTCCGGAAGGGCTTCCCCTTGGAGAAGACAAAGGCCACGATAATGCAGTCAATGGTGACAAGGGGCCACAGGGTGGTGTCCTCATAGCTCAACACACTGTGGTCTTCCATCGTGGAGTTGGCAGTCCCATTGCCTGGGAAGAGGGGCCAGTTCCCGGAGGGGCATCCCCTGAAAGGAAGAGATCAGACGTGAGCTTGCTTGTCACTTCCATTCTTTCAGGAGTCCTCTGTCAGGCATCCCTTTGATACGAGGGAAGCAGACGCGCAGAACCACTGTCCATACACCATAGGGCCACCCTCCTTCCTCACACTGCGGTGCAGGCTCATCTCCCCACTTTAGCTCCGAGGACCTGGTGGGAAAAGCCTCCAGGAGCTTTCCTGAGCCCCAACTGGGAAGTCTCTTCTCCGGGGTGGTTTGGTGTCCATGGCCTCCTTGCAGAGTCCTTTTCTAATGCACCCAACCCTCTCAAAGAGCCACATGGGGTAGGAAGTCGCATTGACCAGAAGGCAAAGTTAAATCCATCTGAGCAAAGTCCAGAATGCCTGGGAACCACGTCCCCCTGAACCAGAGCAGAGGGGTTCAGAGAACCTGACATCTCCTGGATTCATCCTCTGAAGAAGCTTCCCTAGCAGAGCGGCTAGACTTGGGGTCTCGGGGAAAAGCTTTTTTCTATCTATCCATTGAGGTCCACTATAGTTCGTGATGTCCCAAGACTTGGAAGCCAGGACGGAGGAATGCAAGAAGGCCCATACTTGTTTGCTTATTTGTTGTTTTGACTTACATCCTCCCCCATAGTGCTTAAAGCACTCTTGGGGTGGGTGGGTTGCAACCTAATAATGCAAATGACACTCCCCCCCCCCCACGAGCTGGGTACTCATTTCACTGACCTTAGAAGGATGGAAGGCTGAGTCAACCTTGAGCCGGCGACCTGAGCCCATCGGGTTCAAACTCAGGTCATGAGCAGAGTCTTCACTACAGTACTGCAATTGAACCCCCATGCCACGGGGCTTGCTACTTGTTGGGTTTTTGCTCATCCTGGGGCCTGATTCAAGTCGTCCCGCCTACCAGAGCAAGTGGGACAACCCAAGTAAAGGAGGCCATCTTCCACGGTAGGAGAAGGCTGGGTGATGGCCCTTACGTTCATGTGAAAGCAGTCCGTGTTCGCTACATCCCTGGTGAGATGACATGACTTCCTCGGTGTTGTCCCGGTCTTGCCCTGGATACATGGTCTCAGGTACCTCGACCACGTGTGCCGCAACCCGTCCCCCACGCCTCCCGATGTCAAGGGCCACCCTCTGTGGCGTAGAAGGTGGTTTCTCAGGGGGGTGGGAGGGACAGTGTTGGCCCCGAGACAGGAACCTCTCCTTGCAGCTAAAGCCAGGTGGCCGTGGCCCTCCTCCTGCCCTGCAGGAGAGGGGGGGCGCCCTCGGGATCGGAATCTCACCTGTGGCTCCGCAGCTCCGAATACCAGGGCTGCTGCTTCACGAAGAGGAAGCCTAAGACCTGCACGGCGAGGGCAAAGCCGACGTTGAGGATGACGGAGAGCAGCAGGGAAGGAGAGAGGAGACGTCCGGGGGGCCGGTAAGGAGCGAGCTTGGGATAAGCCTGGGTCAGGCTCACTGTGGGGAAGGGAGAGGAGGGCGGTTTTAGGAAAACTGCCAGCTGCGAGAAAGGAGTCCCCCTTCACTTTCCTCCACCCCACATGCCATCCGGATGGGGTCTGCAGATCGGCCACCTGCCGGAGGGCTCTCGGGGGCACCCCAGAGCATGGCTGAGGGGCAGGGCGGAGGCACCTCCTTCCCCCACAAGGCAAGAACAGCAGGGCCCCCAGAAGGGCTGCAGAAACTTTGGAGGGGTGTACGTGGGCTGCAGGTTTAGACCACGTGCCATGGCAGAGGTCAGGAAGAGAAGGTCTTGGTGGTGGGCCCCCAGGAGTGGGAAGCACCCACCTTAGAGACTAACCCCCCCCCCCCAAAAAAACACCCCAGAATCTGCACATTGTTGGTTCAGGCAAGAAAATATGAATAGTTGCTAAGGGCGAATTTTGATTTAATTCGGTCCCTTTTGCAAGTGTGATTTCTGCCTCCCTGGCCTTACGGATACCCGCTGGAAGCCCTTGGCTCACTCAGGATACCTCAGGGAGCTGAGCAGTTCATGGTCTGACAGAGATCTACTTACTTGTCAGGCAGACGACCAGGGTGATGCAAACGTCCTGCATAAGGTATTGGTAATTCCCAAAGATCTGTGTTTGCTAAAAGGAGAAATTTTGTTCCAGGGGGGCTTTGTTGTTGTTGTTGTTATTTTGGCTACAGAGACACGCTGGCTACAATTTCGTTAAAGCAGACACGGGCGCAAGGCCGAAGGAGGTGGCAAAACTACTCCGAAATCGCACACAGAGCCTTCTCTGGTCGGCCTCCCCCCTCCCTCTGCGGATCGCCCACCCACACCTGTTTGGTTGGCCACGGCTTCTTGCCACCCCACTGTGCCTCCTGAAACAACATCATGGGCGGCACCCTGCTAGGCTTCCTCATGAAGGCGATGCCCTTCTTCCCCCCCCCCCCCCCAATCATAAATTCATGAACATGAAGGGACTTCATTACAGAGAAGCACAGGGGAAAGTGAGCCGTGGCTGATCCTCTTCTCGGGATCTGGCCCTAAGCCGAGCTCTTCAAGATTCCTCTACTGCGGGAGAACTGCAGAATTAAACCACTGGAAGGTAAAGCCAGTGTCCTTTGTCCCCCACTGCAAGGGGCAGTGGCTGCAAGGGAGAAGAAGCTGACCCCCCTCCTGCCCCCCCCTCCTGTGCCCCCCCCCCCCCAAGGGATAGTGCCTTTTCTCCCCCAGGCCGTGCAGACTTTCAAGGGGCAGCAGCTGGACAGAGAGCCCTTTGAGAGAGAATCCGCTGCCTTGGAAGGGAAGCATCCCTGAGGAGGAAGGGCATCCTTTGAGATCTGGCATCAGCACCGTAAGCAAGGCGTCTGTCATCCTGCAACGCAGTCGTCCTAAAATGAATTCTCTCCCTTCCGCCTATGAACAACTGCAGTCGGTCATCTAGGCCTTAGCAGACATCGGCCAAAATCCAGTGGTGCTCTTATGCAAAAGGCGTAACTCTTAGCAAAGAACCGCTGTAAGTTAAGAGATCTCCGTAGGCATTATCTCCTACCCATTGAGTCAGGTCACATCAACTGTTTACATCAATTCAGTATTGAAATACATACCCAATAAAGCAGAGCAGTGCCAATGAACTGCACCAAGCCATAGAGGGTCAAGTATTTAAACACGGCAAAGGAGGAGACGAGGGCGGCCCGGCCTTCCCTGGGATGGAGAGAGGAACGGAGAGGTTAAGAGGATGGAGGGATCTGCCCGGAGCAGCTCAGGGGCAGGGAAATGGTGCCGAGCTTGGAAGGAAAGGTTCAGCCCTCCGGAAAGGAAAGGCTGTGGTGAGTGCAAGCAGCCAAGCACGTGCCAGCCTGGAAGCCGGGCCAGGCTCGGGGTGTGTTCATTCTGGAAAGACCTAATGGGAAGGGAAGGAGCAGGAGAGCCGCCAGGCCTTATCTGTCCCCACAGGCCACCTTTGGGGGGGGGGGGTTGGGAACGGGGACCGGCACCAGCATCACAACCATTGACTGGGGTGAAACAGGACCCACCGTATCAGCTCTGGCACGCACTCGATGTTGGGGGTTTGGGAGGTGAAGGGCGAAGCCACCGAGGCCTCTTGCTCGGAAAGGGAGATCCCAGCGTGTGCCGTTTTCAAAGCCTGCAGAGAAAAAGAATCCCAAATATCATCCATTTGAGAAGAGGACAGAGGAATGAGACCAGCAAAGGGGATCCCTCCATTCTAAAGACCGATGAGTTTTGTTCAACATAAACTACACAAACCCTTGTGGATCCTTTGTTAGATGCAAAGAGGGAGGCTTCTGATGTTTTCATGCATGTAGAGATTCATTCTATGCCTCTGAGGAAGCCGTTTGCCATCCACAAACACTTTTTATGCCCAGTACAATTTGTGACTCTTTAAGGTGTGAGTAGATTCTTCGTTACATTGGGTGCAAAGGCTCATTTTCTCCTGGAAATTTCTGCAGTGTATCTCCCTGAATATGCAATGGAAAATATACTGTATGGCTAGGGGCCAGAATTGCATCAGACACATGTTTGCCTCCTAAACCCATTAGAATAAATATGCACAATGGCTCAAAATGCAGGTTTCTTGGTCACAGAATCTGGAATTCAACCAGAAAATGGTCAATTCTAGAACTGATTCTCTTCCACCCAGGAGCATGCCAAAAAGATGAGCATGATTTCATATGCAAGTCTACGTAGCCCAATCAGCTGTCTCTGGGTGTGTATTTATCAACTATGTTCGTCCTGGTTTGCTGAAGACATGAGAGTCAGGGGTTCTCTTGGGAAGTTCAGATTCTGTGGAAGGCCACCAAAGAATCGGGTGCTTTCCCTCTGGTCTCGTGATGCCTGCGTGACTCTGTGACTTGTTAAACCCACCACCTGCCAACTGATAAATAGCTAACTCAAAGTGATGCATGGTGTTGTACAACACATGGTCTTGATTTTTACCAAATCTAAATACCACCCTGAGTTCATCCACAAGGGAGCGCGGGTTACTTGGGGAATCTTATTTCCATCTCTAAGCTACCCTGTTTACGAGGTCAGAGCAAAGAGAGCTAGCAACCATTAGAAGCAGAAGAAGAACAAGACGCCATCATAATAGCTTACCCCGCAGTCGTTGGCACCATCTCCGCACATCCCCACGTAATAACTGGAAGACAGAAGGGGACACTGTCTATCAGCTCACTTTTTAGAAACAGCCGTGGCATTTGCACACGCGAAGGTACGCAAAGCAGCTTCGTCAACCCTGGCAGATCACTTTCCGCACGAGTGCTCGCCTTCCTGCTAAAATTAACCTGTCCCGTCTTAAAGGTGCTGCCCTTTACTTGGTGGAGAAGACTAAGGTGGCCGACTCCTTTCGGAAGGACACAAACCCAGCCCCTCATCATCATCCTACAGGTGGAGACTTCCCTGCTGGGCCGCCTCGGATACCCGCCCACTTGCCTGCCAGGCAGAAATTGGGGGTTAGTTAAAAGCCAGAACGGAAGAGGGATGTCTTAATAAAAATTGGTGCCCAGGCACAAAACACCCCCCAGAACAACATTCCAAGTACCCATTCTGGACAGAAAATTAACATCCCAAAAAACCAGCCCAGAACAGTGACTTTGGAGTAGGGCAGCCCCACCAAATTGACCCTAACCCTGCCCAGCTGTTGGGGGGAAGAGCAGGAAGCAGCCCTAAAGGGACAGAGCCCTCCCTCCCGCCTTCCGGTCGCTTCTTACTGCCCCCCTCCCCATTCCCTCCTAGGTGAACCACAAACACATCCTGGGGCTTTGGTGTGTGTGTGTATGTGTGAAAGCCCCACTTTCTCCCTCCCTCCCTGCCTTGTGCCAAGCCACCTACTCCAGTTTCTGAAATTCTTCCACAAGGCTGGACTTCTGGCCTGGAGACATTCTTGCAAATACCGTGGCATTCATAAGGATCTGGAGGAAGGAAAACAGGATGCTCAGCAACCACCACCGAACGTTTTTCACCTCTCCTGCCATAAGGAAGGCTTGGTCGTAAGGGCGCTGCTTTTAAGGGAGCCAGACTGGTTTTAGCGAGACCTCCTTGTTCATGACAGCAATGCCATATAAAAGGAAGCACGCTCCTAACTCAGCCATGGCAGGGGTGTGTGTGTGTGTGTCCACAATTTACCTTTGGTAGCAAACTGTGGAAGTATTTCTGGAGGACCTGATAGGATCTCCCGTTCAGGACAAAATCGAAACTGCCCCTGCTTTTGCTGCCGCCGCCAGGCTCCATAGTAATGCAGGGATCCTGAAAGTTAAGGGAAGGTTATTCAAAGCGGTCCCCTCCATGCCCAGGGGTTAGAAGCATTCATGCCCATGACAGAGAGACAGACAAAGAGAGACGCAACAGGGTCAAGGTCCCGTCAAAAAGACATTCTGTTCTCTGTGTGGGATCAGAATCGCAGATCTTGTTGCTTACTGCCTTTGGCTCTGTCCACACTGTGAAATTGGGGACAACCCCGGCTGGTGCCTCAAAGGTCTCTGTCTTCAGTGCAAGCTGTTTTCACTCAAGTACCCATCCAGAACAATGAACTGTGGCAAAAAAAGAATTGCATGGCCTCGCCCTGGGCCAGAAAGAGACGGGCCAGCTCTGAAAGGGGAAGGATGGACTGTTTTAAGTAGGAAGGTCTTATTTTCTGTGCCAAAGGGTGCTAGCAGGGAACCATAGATCGTCGCTATAGGCCAGTGTGGCCAGGCTCTCTGGCAGAGCAGACGTCACGCTCGGGTTTCCCAGGGGCCAGTTCTGCCGACTTGGGTCGGCCCATAGCCTCGCCCAGACTCTCCTACGGCGACATCACCCTCAGACTTGGCTGTGAGGGGATCCGCGGAGGAGGACCGATCTTTGCTAGTGTGGATTTGAAGCATCTTGTTCTGGTCAGAGAGGGAGGGGGACGACACAGATCTTGGCTTCCTCCTCACTTCCTCATCCCTTATTCTCGCTGGACGGTGGTGACAATAAGTTCAGCGACCTTGTAGCTAAAGTAACCGGTGGAGCAAGACGGGGTGTGTGTGTATGTGGGGGGGGGGGGGATAGACTGAGGGCAGCCCGGTGGCCCCCGCAATGCCTTGTCCACTCTGATCTTTGCACGTCACTGCTCCTGGAGCTCTTCCTCCTTCGGTCACCCCCCTTTGTCAAGGAAAGCATTTTGGGTTTTTTTCCCTCCTCCTCCTCCTCCGCCGCCTCCTCCTCCTTCTGCAGGGGAAGGCCAGCTGGGAGGCGGCCTGCCTGTCCACCTTCAACACACTTGTGCACATGAGAACCAGCTCTAGGGGCTTCTGCCTACAGGTTTGGGTTCAACCCTGCTTAGTTCTGGGTGGATCTCGTGGAATGATAAAGGCAGGTCTTTTCCTTTTACCCCACGTTGAGCATCCGGAGCGATTCTTCCTCGTTCATAGCCATAAACTGACGTGGTCCACCTTGGCACTCTGCCAATAGAATTATTCCCAAAGTCCTCGAGCCCGGCCCCATGGAGGCTCATTTGGGGGTGGGGGGGCTGTTCCCTTACGTGCACACCTACTACTATTCCAGAAAAGGCTTCTTGACATAATGTGTAATAAACCTGCAGAATTTATTCCCTTGAGATGTGGCACCAGCAGGAACTGAAGCTGTGGACTCCTTAAAAAAGATCTGGGAGGAAAAAGGTGTAAAGGAAGAGAGTCGGCTGCCAGCCATGAGCCAGCCAGGGCAGCCAAGCCTGGGGCTTCGGCCCTTCGGGAGCCGTTTTGCTCTCAGGGAGAAAAAGACGTCCAGCTGGATGGATAAAGTTGACTCTGCATCCTGGAGCTCAAAGGAAGGCCTGACCCACTCTGGACCGACCTTTCTCAACTTTTTTTTGGCCATAGCAATAAGCACAATATGAACGAAATATAGGCCCAATGCAAATTCTTCACCCCCCCCCCCCCAAATTCTGCAATTGTTTTTGCAAAAAAAAAAAAAGGAGGGAGGTCAAAATGCAAAAAAAAAATGGGGGGGGGCAAAATTTCTTGTAAGGAGGAGCAAACTCTTGATCTTTGTTCTCACTGGGGCCAAGAAAAGAACTGAAGTGTAGCCTTACCTGGATATCCGCCTTGCATGGCTGCATCTCCTCCACCCGCTGCCAGGTGACGGAGGCCAGTTGCGTCTCCCATCTTACTTCCACATGCCTGCCCTTTTCACTCAGACTGAATGCCCGTAAAGGCTCTGGAGGTGCAGCCTTACCTGGATTTCTCCCTTGCATGGCTGCGTCTCCTCCACCAGCTGCCAGGTGACGGAGGCCGGCTGCGTCTCCTCCGGCTCGCTGGCCTCCACGAGGATCACTTTGCTGCTGCCGGAGACCATCCCAGAGTGCTTGGCGACGGTGACGGCGGTCTGAAGATTGTCCCCTGGAAAAAAGCGCCCCGTATCAGGATGGAGGTTCAGCCACGCTGGGCCTCACCCACCGGCCTCGGCCCCACAACCAGGACCATCTTGGTCTTTAACTCGTGGCATAAAATGAATCGTCTTTCTCTCTATTTTGGCCCAGATCTGGGATCAGGGGCAAGACATCTCCGGAAAACCTCTAAGACACAATACAGGCAAAGGGTCTTCTCTTTTTAAAAATACAACAGTAACAAGACTGGTCGACGGAGCAGGAAGAAAAGAATGTAATTCTGGACTGGGGTTGCGGCACGACATGACAAAAATCCAAAAGAGTCCTGCAGTGACAGAAAGAGTCATGCCCTGAAGGCTAACTGATTTATTTCATCCTGATCCTCTGAGGGTCTCAATCCACTCCTTCAGGGCACATCCTGCACCTGAAGAAGTGGGTCATCATAATTCACAGCACCTCCCTCTGAAAGGAAATGCGTTGGGCTTAAAACATTACTTTTGCTTTTGCTTCCATTTTCAATGTTCTGTGGCCAAGTGGAACTGGCTCTGAAAAAAGTCCTGTGGAGCTTTAAAGGCAAACATCGGCTTCCGTGGATTCCAGCTCCTGTCTTCCGAGGCAAGGAACGAGAGTCCAGGGAAGGCTATGCCACACGAAGCCGGCGCCGGTCTCCCGGGGTGCCAGATCTCCTGGTTCTGGCTGCGGTGATAGGTTACCGACTGACCTGGCTCCCCCTCCGGAAAGGACTAGGGACGTCCCTCAGCACAGCCAAAGGGACCGGGGGCTTTCGCCTCTCCCGCACACACCCCTCTCCACCTGGCAAACTGCCTGTCGGCCAAAAGGATGCTACGGAGAGCCAGATGGTCGATCGCTCTCAGTGGGTTGCCTCCCCAAGCCGAGCCGAGCCATTTCTCTTTCTCACTCATTCAAAGGCCATGAAAAAGATCTGCCTAATATTTCAGGAGCAGTTGAGGAATCGCACGGAAAGGTCCAATCTACAAGATTTGGGGTTGGTGTCACCCCATGGCATCTCTTTTCCCAAAGATTCAGGGCCAAGCACCCTGTACATTGGCAGGATACATCTGTTGGTACCAAGAGCTATGGGTTGTTTTTAAAAGCCCAGAGCCAGACAGGGAGACCTCTTCCCCCCCCCCCCACACACACACACCACCCCGGATGTACCTGTGACCATCACGCTCCGGATGCGGGCGTTGCTCAGCTCCTCCAGGACCGGCTTCGTCTCGCTCTTCAGCCGATTCTCCATGACCAGCAGGCCCAGGAAGGTCAGGTCTGACTCCACCTCATCCCTTGTGAGGAGGGGAGGGAGGGGGGGAGAAGGGGACAGACAAGAGTTAGTCCCCCAAGGGAAAAGAAGAGACTCTGCCTTGGGCGCTAGGATGACACAAAAAGGCCGAGATGCTCCCCACCCACAGCGAGGGAATCGCTCAGGAGGAAGGTTGCTGGCCCAGCCGAAAGCCGACCTGCCCTGAAGATCATGATAAAGGCAATCAGATGTCAAAGGGGACCTGCAGCGCTGGGGGCTCTTGAGCTCGGAAAACGTGAGAGCAGCTGCAAGCATGCACTCCACGGAGAAAGCAGACCGGCAGCTCCGTCCGTCCGACACGGGGGTCAGACTGGGAACCTTTGTGCTCCATCCGTGGAGGAGGGCTTTGATGTTGCCAGCCCAGCAGACTGTCAATGCATTGCTAGGATGATTGTAAGGGAGACTGCATTTGGGAGGTTAATGTTAGGGACTTCTGTTACAAGAAGTAAATACGAGTGAAGAGGACTGTGATAAAGATGCACAGAAATATGTGGTGGGACTGGTTTGATAGGGTGAGCCTGCAAACTTTAATCTGATTTTGTGATGTTCATTTCTTTAACTTTTTAAAAAAATTTTAAAAAAACAACATACAATTTAAAGAAAGTCGATTTGTAAGCCAGGTAGAGGTGTGTGTGTGTGTGTGTGTGTGTGTGTGTGTGTGAGAGAGAGAGAGAGAGAGAGAGAGAGAGAGACATAAAGAAACCAAGGAAGTACGTATATGTAAGCAAAAATCACTTGTCCCAAGGAACTCCAAATATAAATGGACTCACCTGGGTCAAGTGATTTCTGTTTGCATTGATGGGGTTTCTTGGTTTCTCTCTCTCTGTGTGTGAGCCAGATGGGGAAGCACTAAATCCCTCTCTTGTTGTACTAGACGTTGAAGCCATTCAGCAAAGCTGAACGGTGAGAGTTTCAGGGCAGACAGGATGAGGGCCTTCTTCACAGAGTGAAGCTGCAGAATTTATCACCAGGAAACATGCGGAGGCTCTGCTGGCTTGGAGAGGTTGAAAAGAGCAACCGGAGCCCTGCTGGACCAAACCACAGGCCCTCTGGCCCAGCCTTCTGCCTGCCCAGTGGCCGGGCAGATTCACCTACGGGAAGCCAGAAAGTGGATCGCAAGGGCAAGAGCCATCGGCCGCCCAGCTGGGCTCCCCAGCAGCTCATCTATGGAAGCCTCATACCGCTGCCGCTGGAGGGAGGCCACAGCGGCCACAGCTGGCCGACGAGCAGATAAAGAAAAAGGTGGGTGCGGCTGGTGGACTCTACGGCTCCGTGGCATCTCCCGGTCTAGAGCCACCATCTCTAATGGGTGGTTTGACAGCCAAGCCACCTTGATGAAATCGTGGGGGTGGGTGAACTCTCACCAGCAGCGCTGGGCACCAGCAGACCCTCTGGGGGCTCAGCTGGGTGCTGGTGGGAGAGATCAGCTGGGAAACAAAAAGGCAGTCCCAGGGGGGCTGGGCCGTGCTGGGCCCTCACTCAGCTCTCTCTACCTCTCTCGAAGGCATGCAGCCGCCAGGCCAGCCTGAGCAAAGGTGGCATTTGGACCACTGGTTTTACTTCTGTAGGCATGGACCTGGGCAAACGTAACCGGAGCAGCCGGGCAAGTGTAAGAGCCCCCACCCTCCCTGCCTTTGGGCTGGAAAGAGCGGATCTCCTCTCCCAGATCAGGGCGATGGGAACACATTCATCTCATGTACACTTCACTGACTGGCTGGTATTTCTGACTGTCAGGAACCACCTCTCCTGCCCTTCCCTCTTGCAGCAGTTTGACAGGTGTTTCCTTTAAAAACAAACAACCACAATGAATTCACATGTCTGAGTGCTGGATGTGCCCTTTGTTGCCTCGGGCATGGGGACAAGAGGGAGATTAATGTACCTCTAAAGGAGCACTACTAGCCTATTTGTCAGGGTGCTGAACGGCCGGTTCTTAGCCCTGGAATCTGCCCGGCGGAGGCAAGCGAGCACTGGCTCCAGATAAACACCTGCGAGTCTTACCTTTCCAAGTCCGCCAGGTCCACCCCTCCCTGCAAGGGTTGCTCCTTGTGCGCCAGAGCAATGACTCGGAAGCCTTGTGATGTGCAGTGTTCCAGCTCCACTTGGAAGTTTGCAGGAACTGGGGGAGGAAGGCATCCTGGTTAGAGAAACGGACGGGAAAGCACGTCCTTTACGGCAGCCTCAGGGGCTTCCCGTTTGCTTAGACAATATTGGGGCAAGATGGAAGATGGGCACAGATGTGGCAGGAGCCCCCCCCCCCGCAACAGGTAGAAGGTGCCAGTGACCACACCACCAGACCTCTTTGCTGGCAGCCACCTTTCTTTGGAGTGACCCCCTAGGTTGACACATCCATCCACAGGAGAGTTGCCAGCAGAACTTTCTCGTAGTCTTCTGCTCCTTTGGGCAAGCTGGCAAAACAACCTTTCCAGCGGTGTGCTCCCTTGACCCCCAGAGGTGGCACATCTGCATGCCAGCTGTTGAGGAGCATGAATGCTGTTGCCCTTGTGCCCTGCCTGAGGGCTTCCTACAAGCATCTGGTGGGTCACCCTGTAGACAGAATGCTGGACTCTCAACGGGGGTTTGGGCATTGGCCATCTCTCTCCGCCCCTCTCCTGACTCCTACCCGAGGGGAGGGGAGCAGGGGATGGTGTGTGAAAAGGCAAAAGACAAGCCGTTGAAGGGGCACATTTTCAGGCTCTGGGGGTCCTCCCAGAGCTCTGTCCTGGGAGGGAGGGGCATATGTTTTGGACTATCAATTCGAGCTTGACCAATGTCAGTAAGCCACCAGGGACATCCTGGTGAGGTCCTGCACTCCTGAACTTGCCATCGTTCAGAGGAATGGATCGCACCCTCCCTGCCTGTGGTCATGGTCATCCCCCCCCACCCCACGCCAGGCATGGGGAGTCGGTGCTCCCTACCCGTCGCTGGGTTGCAAAAGCTGGCCACCATCTCTGGGGCCCCCTTCATGTAGAGCTCGTAGGCCTCCTTGCCGAGTTCTTGGGTGAGGACGGACATCCTCTGCAGAGTGGAGGAGAAGGGGAACTGGCGCAGGATCGCGATCCCTTCCACCGGGGCCTGTGAGGGGCAAAAACAGACAGGGCCCAGCTGGGCATCTCCGTGCAAGCTGGCACTGAGGCTGCCCTGAGGAGCCACCGAGGGATTCTAGCTGGGGGACAAGGTGGGGAAGCCCCTTCACGAGGCAAGACGGAGCAGCTGGGTCATTTCCAAAAGCCCGTTGGCCCTTGGGGTTTCGCTTTGCCCTGGAAGAGAAGCCCCCGACGCAGCCTGACCTGCACCCGTGGATTCGCCCCTCTTTCCACTGGCTGCTTGGACTCGCGTCCCCCGGCACGTCCCCATTCAGAACAATTTCACAGGATGGTTTTTTCTGGACGGGCAGAGGTCCCTGTGGATGCCTCCTCCCGGCTCTCCTCTTCCTCGCCTCCTGTGCTCAGGAGGGCAGCTGAGGCTCACTCACTCAGCATCCTCCTTCCCGTGTGGGTCTTCCTTTGTTTTTCCGGCCAGATTGTTCACTTAGCCCACATCCTCATCCCAAGGGATGATGTGAATCCAGCATCATCTTTCCCTGGCAGGTGGTCCCTTTGCAGAGTGAGAGACCTTTCAAAGTCCTGCAGGGGGTGGGGGGGCAACGTCCTTTCGCGGGGAGATGCGGTGCTTACCTGGGAAGCAGCAGGTCCTGGTTTAACGATGGTTAACAGTGTCTCTGATGTGCAGCCTGTGTCTCCCTTTCGAGTGGACTCTTCCATCTCCTGTGAGGGGCAGGGGGAAGGACACACAGCATCACTGGAAGGCGTTCCAGGGGGTTCCTGGAAACTCAGCCTAAGGCCTGAAACCCCTTTTCTTTTTCACTTTTTGAAAAGAAAGCTTCCTGCTTTGTGGCCAGGAAAAAAGTGCTAAGGAGTCACTGAAAGGGGCTGGACCTGCAGCAACTTTTCTGCAAGGAAACATTGCAACGCTCAATCAAAAAAACAAGGCAGCTGTAAAACAGGAAAGCTGAACAGGAGGTGCAGAGGGAAGAAAAGGGCAATGACCGTGGGTGGAAGATGGACAAAGGAAACACCTGTGGAAGGGATCCTGAACGGGCAGGAGGCTGCTCTGAGAAAGAACTGGCTGTCTTGGAGCGGGGCCTTTCCTTGAAAGAACAGCAGGAGACCTCCTGCAGTGGGTTGGAGAACTGCCTCTCTCGAAATAAGACAAAATCCACCTTTAAAACACTCAAACATTGCATGGGAGCAGGGAAGGGAGGGAGTAGGCGATTCTACCCTAATGCCAACAGTGTTGTAGGGACAGCTAGCTTAGCTCTGCGTGGGCACCCCTCCCGTTGCGTCGTGCCTGAAACTGCCGGAAAAGGAAAACAGGAACAGGAGGGAATGGTTGAAGGAAGATGGTGTGGAGCAGGGACACGAAACCTCTTCCTGCGCCCCAAGAGTCTAGTCGAGGCTGGCCGTCCTGGTATTGCAAGAAAGACCTGGGAGGGTTTTCCAACCCCCTTGTAAGAGCTTGGCTCTAGTGTGAGTCTGAGATCAGCAAGAAGAGCGGGGGGGGGGGGGGTTTCTCTCTCTTGTCATGGCATTATTTGGAACTGCAGGAAATTGTGACTTCTGTAACTCTCCTGTTTCTGAGTAAAACCACTCTCTTTCCTTTGTCCAGATGAGCAGAAAGACACAAAACAGGCATAGCAGGGCAGGTTGATGGATCAGGAAGACCCATGGAGCTGGGGACTAATGCATTTCCTAGGCCATGCCATGAGGCAACAGGGGCCATATCTTTCATAGAATCATAGAAATCATAGAAATGTGAAGTTGGAAGGGGGCCTGTAAGGCCATCCAGTCCAACCCCCTGCTCAAGGCAGGAACACAAGTTAAAGGAGATCTGCCAGGTGGTGGTCTAAGTTTCTCTTGAAGGCCTCCAGGGTTGGAGCACTCACCCACTCCCCTTGAGGTCGCGGGTTCCACGGTCGTACTGCTTTAACAGTTAGGGTTCAGTACCATGCATTTTGCAGAAATGGGCAATAACCACTTCCATGTTTTTTTCCTGAGTAGAACAACGACAGTGGCAACAAAACCCACTGGTCATAACAGCTGGTGCTGAGCAGAAAAATGCTGAAGATCCATTTTTATCTTGTGAGAATGAATGAAGTCCATATTTCAGCCCTAGCATGGAGATATTTCTGGACCACTTTCAAAGCCAATAATAAGGGTGGGAACCTGGTTTATTTTTACGCAAAGCCAAGGTGTCCAGAGATGCTAAATTCTGCACCAGCGGATTCCAAAAGCATCAGCTCAGTGCTGGAAAAGCCATGTAGCTCTCTAGGCAGTTCCCTCCCTCCAAGGCCAAGCTCTTGTCTCCTAGGGGAGCCTTACAAGGAAGGAAAGAGGGCTCACCCAGTCGGTGCCCTGAAACATCTCCAGGTCCAGAGGGTCTCCTTGGATCTTCCCGTCCAAGAGCAACAGGGAGTGGCAGGTTGCCATGGCTCTGCACAGGGGGCCCCAGGGCAAAGGGGAGCCGGAGGAGAAGGTGTGGATATCCTGGAAACTGGCCCAAAAGTGAGAATTAGCCTTCAGCCGCCCCTCTTGGGAAAGACGGCAGGGGCTTGGGGAGGTATCCATTTGCAGCTCAGTCTCAGATCAATGGGTAAATGGCCACCACACACCTCTACAGCCTTCTTCCTTGCCCCGCTGTCGTTCCTCCAAAACGTGGCCACCAAGATGCCACACAAACACTTTCTCCACGGGCCATGGGTTCCCTAGAGCTGCTCCTGCCCTGGGCAAAACCAGGGCAGGCCAAGAAGAACCACAGAGGGAAGCCCTTCTGGCCGCAAACTAAAAGCTACACTGTGGATGATGTCCGTGAGTAAAACAAGCAACCCACACAGCCTGACATCTGTGCCTCCAAACTGTCAAGGCCTGATACAGAATTACACGTACACACATGCAATTCACTTGAGCATGTCTGTGGGGAGCTGCTTCTGCTTTGCAGACTCTCCTAATCTCAGGAAGTCAAGGTCGTCGTAAGCAGAATGGCCCAGTCTTCCTCCTGCGCTAGAACGGAATACCCTTCCTCCTAGCTGCAACCCTCAGGAGCCTTTCTCTTCCCCCTCCACTCCCTCTTCCCTTCTGATGAACAGTTTTTCCACTTCGAAGGAAGTCTCTCCTAACTTTTACATTTGCCCTCCAGTCGTTTAAAATTGCTGCTTCTTATTCTGTCCTCGCAGAGCCAGGGGAACCAGCCTTTCTGGTTTGAAAAGTTGTATCAGCTCAACCCAGATTTGTCTAGAGCAGGGGTCCCCAACCTTGGGCCTCCAGATGTTCTTGGACTTCAGCTCCCAGAAATCCTGGCCAGCAGAGGTGGTGGTGAAGGCTTCTGGGAGTTGCAGTCCAAGAACATCTGGAGGCCCAAGGTTGGGGACCCCTGGTAGAGTTTCCATAGCCCAGAGAGACCTCATCCCTTCCACCGAGGAGTTGTTGCCTTCTAGATTCCTTGTAACTCTTGTCTGCTCAGGGCTGAGCTAAGTACACAGGATGCAGTTTGGGGCCACCTGCTGTCCCCCAAGCCAAGACCACGGACGGTGCTCCGGTCTGGATGGGGACTCCCCCATCATGTGACCGTTCCCTGTGGAAACCCCTCTGCTGTGAGAAAAGGCTTTGGAACAGCACCCAAGACTGCTCAGGGAACTGCCCGGATACACGTCTCTTGCTCTGAAGCTCAGCAGCAGCAGGAGAGGCAGGAAATCCTCCTGCACAACCCAGAGGCCACATCTGCACTGGAGGCTTGGCTACCTCACAGACTCCCTTGTCCCTTCATGCCTCTTTCTCATCAAGGGGGAATAGTCTTCCCTGCCCTCTTTGCTCAGTTGAAATACTTGACTTGTCCCTCAGCCAAGGATGAAATGGGAGCAATTCAGACAATGACTGCCATGTCTGGTTGCAGCAGAGATTAGACTGAGGAGGCAGAAGGCTTCATCCCTTCAAGATCCATAGAATTCTAGAATGGTGAAGTTGGAAGGAGCCTACAAGGGGCCGTCAAGTCCAACCCCCGGCTCGATGCAGGAATCCAAAGAAAAAGGATTTCTGCCAGTTGGCGGTCATCATGGCAGTTAGGACATTTTTCCTGATATTCGGCTGAAATCTGGCTTCGTTTAACTTGAGCCCATGGTTGCGTGTCCTGCACTCTGGGATGATCGAGAACAGATCCTGCCCCTCCTCTGTAGGACAGCCTTTCCAGGATTGCCATCTGGGCACTTCCTTGCTGCTCCTCTGTCCTCTTCCTTGGTGACCTGGCTTTTTTCCCACTTCCTAGACATGCCTTTTGTTTTGTTTTGTTTTCAGGTCTTCCCTGAGCTTTTTGTGAAGCCAGGCTGGCCTCTTTTTTTGCTGCCTCCCCCTTTTTTTTCTTGTTGGAATTGTTTGTACTTGTGCTTTTAGAATTTCCCATTTAAGAAACTCCCGCCCTTCTTGGACACCTTTTCTTGTTAGGGCCTCCTGCCATGGGGCCTTACTCCTCCTTGTTCTGAGATGATTAAAACTGGCTTTTTAAAAATCCAGCCTAGGTGTGTGGCTACAATTCTGCTTTGGTTTCCTGTGAAATCAAGCATTCTAGTAGAACAATAGGAAGGTCTTGAGCATCACCTCTTTCCTTCACAGGCTAAACAAACACAACAGCTGCTGGTTTTTGCCTTCGGGGCAAATTAGCTCAAAGAACCAGTTCAAAAGTCTCTTTGAAATACCTTTTGGTGAGAATTCCCACAAACCAAGAGGGAGCTTAAATAGGAGAGTAGGCAGACTGAGTGAAGAGACTGATCCTCAGGAGAGGGAATCAGAATCGACATCAAAGTCAGTCGGGGCTGTTGAGTTTGGCCAATCCATGACTGACAGGAATCTGAGCTACTTTAGGATTGCTGAGTTTGTCTGGGCTAGTTTACGCCTTGCTTGGGGAGTTATGAAAAGCAGCCTTTGCCGCCTGAACGCTTTGGCTCCTTTTGTCCGCGTTTTCACCCGTTTCTTATAAATAAAGTTCATCTTTTCGAACCTGCCCACTTTGGGCATGGAGGTTTCTAGATCTGGCCGTGCTGCTTTTGCTTACACAGATCTAGAAGTCAAGCTGCTCAAGTCACGTTCTCAGAGTAGACTGACTTCATAGAACATGTGCAGAGTGTAAAGTGAAGAGAAGGCTGGGGGCAGCTTTTACCAGGAATTAAGAGGAAATGGAGATTTTGCTCTGAGGGAGAAAGAGTTTGGCTGAGTTTGCCTTCTCCTCAGCTACACATAGGGCCCAGATCCCAGACCAAAACTCTTTACAGTTGCTCTCAAGTTCCAAGTCTGGCGGAAAGGGCTGTACAAATGAAAACGTTCTCTCGTGCATTTCCAAGCCCCGAAGGTTGCTCCAGGCACTGCTCAAAGGAGGCGTCCTGCATCTCTTCCCCAGTCCTTTCTCTGCCATAAAGGAGGGGCCCTGAACCCAAGGCCAGGGTGGTGGCCAAGAAAGATGCCTTACCTCCTCCTCTGGCAAGGGATGACGCCCCAGAGATTGAGCCCATCCTCGGTCAGGGTGCCAGTCTACGTTCGAGGAAAGAGGGAGAGGACGTCAGTGCGACAGAGAGCGGCCCTGATCCTCCCCTCGGTCTCAGCCAAAGGGGTCCAGCCCAGGACCTCCTGTCAGGGAGGGGCCACCAGCCGAGAGTGGGGAGGCAGAGGGTGGGAGTCTGGAAGGCAGGGCAAAATGGGGAGCGCCGTGGGGTGCAAAGCTTCTTACCCCCACAGCCCATGGAAGCTGAACCCCCGACGGCTCAGTCCTTAGAAAACGGAGTCATCCTGAAGACCAGAAAGGTCTTCAAAACCTCTCTCCCTCTCTGCTCCACAACGGCTCCAACCTCCCCAACCCCCCTCCCAGAGGTCCTCCTTGGGCCACACCTTGTCAAAGCACACCAGGTTGATCTGCCCGCAGATGTTGATCCTCTGGGGGCTGATGCAGAAGATCTTCTTCTTCTTCAGCCTCCTCTGGGCGTAAACGATGCCGGTGGTCAAGGCCGCCGGGATGGCGGGAGGGACGGCGACCGTCAGCAGGAGGAGGGCCATGGCCACGGTGTCGGACGCTGGTTTCTGAGGAAGGAGAGAAGCACATGGCCGGCAGCTGAATGAAGAGTGGTGCTGAACCTTCCTGGGGAGGAGCACTGCCTTCTTCCCAGGGGTGGCAAAAGGATACGGAGCCTGCTCCCCGGGGCACCCACTGAGGGCGCTGGGACGGTCCTCGGCCGATCAGGAGTAGGAGACCCTCGGCTTGTCCAGGACCAGGGATTTGTGACAGACATGTGACAGAGGCGGAAAGGTCTGTCAAACGGCGGTGCTTTCCCCACTGGCACAAGGTGGGCCGGGGCTGCATCGTGGCCTTCAGGCACGATGAGGGAGCCGTACGGCCCTGCTGCCGGAAGCGGCCAGCCATGGCCCAGCCCGGACTCCCACAAGCCATCTTGATGCCTTGCCAGATGTTCCCTGCACCTCTTGCCAGATGTGGCCTGCACACACAGGGTCCCCGCCTTGCCCTGCCAGAAATGATGGAAAGCAAAACAAGCTGCCAAGCCTCCCATTCCAAGGGAAGCCAAGGGAGGAGGTGTCACAGGGGAGAGACACCCCCTCTTGCCTACACTTGGAGGCATGACTTCCGTCTGCCTTTTATTTAGCTAAATAAAACAGCAACCATTTGAACTCTCTCTCTCGTGTCAAGGTTATTGGCGTTAAGACTTTGACTTGCTATTCCAGGAGACTAGCTCCTGGTTTCAACAATCTGAGGGGGAATTCCTCAGCACTGCCTCAAACAGGGAGGAAGGGGGAAACAAAAGCTGTATCGAAAGATATCGAAAGAGGAGCCATGGCAGGCTGGCAGGCTGGCTGGCGCGCAGAGCAAAAGCACACCACGCTGAAACACCCCTCGGTGTAAAGGCCATCATGAAAAGAAGCCCCCAATCGCTTTCTCTTCAGGCAAGCTTTGTCTTAATTGACTGGCTGCCTGAGTGGCTTGTGTTTTCCTTTTCTTTTTGAATGGACTGTTGTGCCTTCCTGCTTCCAATGTGTTTTCGGTGTTGCTTTCGTTTACTATCTATTAGTGTGGTATCTGTTTGATCTTTTTTAATATTTGTATCCTTTTAGCTTTAAATACTGTCTTTTAATGAGGTATGCTGCCTTGGGTCTTTTTTAAGGAGAAAGGTGGTGTAAACATTGTTTAAACAAACAAACAAACAAACCAACCCTCACCTTGCGGGTCACGTATATGCAAATGGTGTAGACCAGCCCCAGGATGCCAATCAAGGCCAGGCACACGATGAATCGGAAGGCCTCTCGGTAGAGTCGGAAGTTCGCCGGCTTGGGATAAAGGATGGACCGCATCAGGTCCCCTTTGGCGGTGTTGAAACCTGCAGGGGAAATGTTCCGAGGAAGTTGGCATCTTTCAGGGGAGAGCAAACACAGTTGGTGGGCTAGGGAGGGCTTGGCGGGGAGAAACCTAGACAGGCAGTGTGTGTGTGTGTGTGTGTGTGTGTGTGTGTGTGTGTGTGTGTGTGTGTGTGTGTGTGTGTGTGTGTGTGTGTGTGTGTGTGTGTGTGTGTGTGTGTGTGTGGCAAGCAAATCCCCTGCCAGAGTGTGCAGGAAGAGCCTGTGAAGGATAGGACCCCCTGGAGATCATTTGTGGTTACCGTGGCCATGAATCAGAAACAACCTGATGGCACGGCAGCAACGGCCAACCTGTGTCTGGCTAAGCTTCAGGTGAACCAAGACTCCCGGAGGGAATACGTGGCTCCAGGGAATCAGTCCAGTGAAGAACCTGGGCACTTCTCTCTGTCTTTCCTGCTATACCCTTTCATATATTGTCAATGATGTTGATGTTTCAGAGTGGGGGGAAATTACGGGTGATCCCAGGCCCCTTGTTCTTCTTATGCATTTTCCATATACATTGTTCATTGATCAGTCCCACCAGAATCCTGGAGATGAAACTGCTCATGCAGTTCCTGCAGCCCAACGCACTGCCTAGTGCAACAGTCAGAACATGGTTTGTTTTGATTATATGCCATGATGAGTTTAACTGTATTTTGACTACTGTAATGCATTTGTCTTCAGTGTGGAAGGGATGGTCACTCTCGGATTGGCCTTCTCAGCCACACTAGACGCTGTTCCAAGACACGTGACCATAGTCTCTCAAGACTGAAGGATGCCTACACAATGCACTGTAGCTGGGGCTACCCTTGGCCGGGACCTTCAGTTGGTGCAATGTGTTGAAACTAAGTTACTAGCTGGTAGACCATATCAGGATCATGCCCCCACCCAGCACGGAAGGATAGGTATTAGTTGCCAGTGGCTACCTTTTTAGGCCCCTTTTAGGTGTTGGTTTCCACCTTGAAGGCCAGGAGGCCTTTCCCATTATGTGCTGGGCATAAATTGAGCTCTTCTGGAGTCATCAAAGAGTCGCCGCTGCTAGAAGCTGGTGGATACGCATGTTGTTCTGAGAGAGTGACATATATTCCCATCCCAGGTGTGGGCAATAGCCATTTGCCCATCTTTTCTGAATATGTATGTCAGCATGCATCTCTTCAGAATGGCCTTTGACCTGTTTGGCTGAATGTTGCGGTTATTTCAACTGAATATTGTAATTTCAATACTTTCCTTGTTTAGATTGTTTTTAATCTGTTCTTATTTCTATAATTTATTTTCAGTCTGTTGTAATGAAGTTGCTCCAAGCAACTTCAATATTATTGAGAATGTGTGGAAAGGCAGGGAATAATGAGTTAATCATGTCTCCTCCATGCCTCTACCTGAAATACCATCTTCACTCTGATCCCTCAAGTCTCTCTCTCGGTCTCTCTTTCCCTCCATCTCTCACACACACATAAGCCCACAGACACACAGGGTGGGCCACTGTGTTGCTGTAAAGAAGAGGAAAGCCACGGATCTGCCAAACTCAACCATCTGCAGCACAATGACCCTTAGGGAGCCCTGCCAGTTCTGCAGCCCTGTACTTCTGGGATCAGCCTCGTGCTTCCACCTACACTGGCAACTTTACGGTCTTCCCGACGCCCCCTTTTTCATGTATGAAGGAGCTCCTGGCCTCACGGTGAAAAGGAGCAAACCCATGGATCCGTTCAACTCACCCGTCTGCAGCACAACCGCTCTGGCCGGCCCTTTGCTGGCCCTCCTGGTCTGGATGATCTCCGTGCCACAGAAGAGGATGTGGCGCCGGTAATCCTCCGTGCTGTGCTTCTTCCAGGGCAGGGTCTGGTCAGCGTGGGGCAAGGAGGTCTTGGTCACTGGGACACTTTCGCCTGCAAAGGCCGTACAGAGCACACCAGGCTCAGGGCAACTCAGCCTCATTGACAACCAGACCAGCGACCCCCATCAGGAACTGCCCCGGTCCTTTCCGTAGCAGATCAGGGTCAGACCCTGGGGCTTGGCCAGGTCTTCTTTCTCTGAGCCAGAGGCGACCTCGGCCTGTTAATAACCTGTTAATGCCTCGGCAGTGGAAGCAGCGGGTCAGGGAAAGGAAGGGCCAAGCTGGACGGGCGGGCGGGGGCGAGGGGGAGAGGGAAGCTGGTCCTCCGTACCTGTCAGCATCCCCTCGTTGACCACGCAGCCTCCCTCCAGCAGGATGGCGTCGCAGGGCAGAGAAAACTTCTGCCCTTCCAGGAGAAGGATGTCCCCGGGGACTAAGTGGCAGGACTCCATCTTCTGGGCACCTACAGAGAAAAGGACGATGGGAGCGGGAGGGGACACATGAGAAATGAGTTGTGGGGGCCTTTTGGGGGGCTTCTTGGCTGACCTCCACCGAGAGGTGGTCTAAAAGCAGAGGAACAGCCGTTGGGAGGACCCTTTTTCGTGGGCGTCTGCAGTTCCTCCTCATATATGTGGGCAGTGGACCTTCAGGAAGGGGGTGTCCACGCCGTCCCAGCCACAGAGGGCTCAGTCAGGGCTGCGTTGAGAGGTGCTCGGACGGGAAGAGGCTGGTGTGGAGGGAAAAACCCAGAACCCCCCCCTCTGTCCCCAGCCAGGGTCCCGCCACGTACCTTCATGCTTAGTCCAGGCTGTGACCTCGACCCTGTTGTGCTCCTCCACCAGGTTGTGCAGTTTGACGGATTGCTGGGGGAAAGAGGAGAGGAAGCGCTGAAATGGGCGGGGGGGGGTGGACTGTCCTCTCAGCCTCAGGGTGGGGCAGAGAAATTCAGAGTCCACCACCGCTTGGGATCTGGTCCCCTGGCAAACTTAAGGAGCAGTTAATCTCCCCCCTTCCCTCTTTCCCTCCCTCTCTCCCCCCCCCCCCCCATGCCTCAGTTACTTAGCACAGGGAAATGAAATTTAATAGGATTCCAGGGTGGAAGCAGGCAGGAGAAATTCAGCACAACTTGCTTGGCAGCAACCCTCGCCCACCAAACAACCAAGGCAGAAGAGAGGTTTTGCCGCCCTGCTTGACTCTCAGGGAAAGTGGCAGGAGTCCCACAGAACAGAGTCCCGGGTAAAGGTGGTCCTTCTGTGGGGGAATTCGATCTCATCTCAACACAACAGAGACCTTTAGGACCAGAATAAATCCTTCTTGGGGCCTCAGAAGGAGGAGTGTGCCAAGAGCATCGCCAACAGGAAGACTCACCTGCCGAAGGTCATAGATGGTGAGGGCAATGGAGATGATGGACAGGATGATGATGGCAATGGAATACTCAATATATCCTTGAACCAGCCAGAGGATAAGGGTGAAGGCTTGGAACACGTAAAAAGGGTTCAGAATCTATCGAGACAGCACAGACCAGCCAACGTTAGTATCACGCACGAGACTGCTTCTGGGGCATAAAAACTGCCCGCCAGGGCCGCTCACCAGGTCTATTAAAGCCAGATTCACAAAACAAGGGTACCACCTCCCCTTTCCTGCACGCCTCACAAGCCACAGGCAAAAGTTCAAGCTTTTTCGATCAGGAGGGCTGCTCTCTTTGTGTTCTCCCAGGGTAGTACAGAAGGCTCATATTAGCAGAAAAAACAGACATCATCAAGACATGTCTGTTGTGTAAAGCAACATGTACAGGGATTGCTCTGCTTAAATACATGAGTCCATAGCCAGAGTGACAGCTTGATTCATCCCAAAAGCTCCAGCCGGCAAATAACATTGAACAGCACCCCTCCACCGCCTGGTGCTCTTCCGATCTGTGGGGCTATAAGGCCTATGGCCCTGTCCTCTCTGGCTAGGGATGCTGGAACTGGGAGCTGTGGCCTGACTCCAGTTTCAGGAGATCTGACTTAACAACATAACCAAAAACTAATAATATCCTGGTATGAATCATTTTGAGGACAAAAGTCAGGATGTTGCCAAGAAGGACTCAGTTACCTCCTTGAAAAGCAATTTCCAGATTGGGCGGACCTCGATTTCAATGGTGTTTGGTCCACACACCAGCTTCCTGCAGAACAAAGACCTGTTAATGCTTCTGCAGCAGCAGAAGAAGCAGCAGCCTAAGGCAAGAATGTGGCTGGGAGGCGGAGTGGGGCAGAAAAGCCAGGGGAAGATGAGGAGCAACCTGTTTCTTCCTCATAACTTGCTCACAGCCAATCGGAGGTAACCCTGTGTGTGTGATGATGCCATACTCAGTGGGATTTCACTACTTGTGGTATCACAAAGCCCATTAAAAATAAGGCTAATCCTTCCTTCACTCTGGATTGAGCAGAGCTTCGTCTTCATAATTTAGTCACCTCATGTTGAGGAGCTGCATCAGGTCTGCCTAAGAGTACACATTAAGTTTGGAACCAGAGTTCCCCTGGGGTATCCCACAATCTTTCCTACTTCCAGAACTCCAGGGAAGCAAAGGAAGGTTGAAAAGGGAAGGGAAGGAAAGAGACCCTGCGGGGACCTCCCTAGACTCAGGCACTGGCCAGCGGGGGCTGCTCTCCCCTACGGACCCTACCTGAGGTCCTTCTCTTTCCTCGTCAGCCCATCTCCGAATTTGCGGTGAATGTCCGAACAGGTGTTGCTGTCCTCAAGTGACCTAGAAAGGGGGGGAAGGCAGAGAAGTGGACAAACTCCCCGGAAGGGGAACCTTTGGTCCTTCAGAGTCTCCTGATCATAAACGAGACACTCACCCGACTCTGACAAACTCTTTTCCAAGGACGTCCCAGACGTAGCGGATTTTCTGTGCCTGGATGTACCTCACCTACAGGAGCAGCGCATGGACAAGACAAAGGTGGGATTAGGAGAAGCCTGGACATTTCCAGAGGTGCCACCCACTCCATTTGGCCCACCTCCAGCCTCAGGAGGATGCAGGATCTGGTCTACTCTTCTCCCATATGGGGCAGAGGAGAAAAAGCTTAGAGGCCCCTCTGGGTGCTCCTTCTTCACCCCTTGAGGGCCAGAGAAGGCTTACTTTCAAGTCAGGCTTCCTGATGGCTCTGGTGATGACGGATTCGTGGTCGGCACTGAAGATGTGGTCCAGTTTTTCACTCTCCAAGACCTTCGACAGGTCGAGCAAGATCACCTTCTTCCTGGTGCATTTCTTAAATTCATCCTAAGGAAGGGGAACACAGACACCTGCTCAGGCAAGAGGGGGACTTCCTGTGTTCCAGCACAGAGGAGAGGATGGGAAAAACACAAGCCACCTACAGTTGTTCGTAACAGGATGGTGTCGGCTTCCTCCAGGTCGCACGGCCGGCAGGATGCCCAGACGCCCCACTCCGGCTTCCAGTAGAACACCAGCCATAGGGCTCCACAGGAGAAGACGTACCCAGTAATGCACAGGGCCTTCCAGAAGCCCTGGGTTTTGTAGCCGAATATCTCCTGTGAAGGAGATCAGTGTCAAGTGCCTATATCTCCAGGTTTCCTGTTCAGAGGGGTAGGCTGACTGGGGCTGGTTTTAGGGCGCATGCAACTCCCTTATTACAACAACTTCACTGGCTGCCAGTGTGTTTCTGTGCCCAATTCAAAGCGCTGGTTATTACCTATAAAGCCTTATATGGCTTGAATCCAGGCTATTGGAAGGATCCTATCACCTCATACAAGTCTTCTTGGCTTTTAAAGATCTTCTGGGGAGGCCCTTCTCTTGGTTCCACCACCGTCCCAAGCTCGCTTGGTGAGGACAAGAGACAGGGCCTTCTCGGTGGTGACTCCCGGGCTTTGGAATGAGCTGCTTCCCTGAAGCCAGGCTGGCCCCCTCCCTCTTGTCCTTCCCTTGTCAGGCAGAGACCTTCCTCTTCAGTTTTAATAGTTGTGAGAAGATGGACATATAAATAGCATACAGACAGACAAACCGACAGACAGACATGGTTGAAGGCTTGTCTTCCTTCAGCTACAACACACTGTGTTCTGGCTTAACTCTGCTGTGTTCTTATCATCCATCCTGCAGAGAGAATCTCTCCCTCTCCAGGGGAAAAAAAAATAAGGTATTCACACATGCTTCTTGTACAACACCTGGCGCGCAGTCACACCTGTCCACATTTCCAACCTGGGCAGGCAGGAAGCCCTTGTGGCGGGAGCCCAGCGTCCAGACACACACGATGGGCATTTCTAAAGCAGCTCACACAGATTTCCTGTAAAGCATTTGGAATTAGGGGCATCGGGGGAGCAACTTCATCCTCCCCTGTCCCCCGCCAACAAGCAGCTCAACCCTTCCCCTACCACCCCACTCTTCCCAGTGGGCCCTGTGCGGTGGCCTGAAGGGAAGGCATGTTTCGCACTCAGTTGTAAGAATGGAATTACAAAGGCAAGGGGTGGTGATGCATGAGAAACGGAAGCGCAACGAGAAGTGTTGTGGAGAAATTAACCCAGAGGTTCTCTCCCAGGTGAAGATTTGGAAGCCGCAGCAAAGAGTAGAGCGCATGGTTCCAACGCAAGCCTTTGAACCTCTGTGAAAAGGCACAGAGAGAGCCAGAGGAGTCTTCAAGAGTCTTCAGGAGGCTCACCCTCACCGCGTAGCCAACGAGCTTTTATACTCTGCCTTTATCAGTCACAATCGAAATTTCTTAGGACCACCAGTTAGAATGGGGATCCTAAAAACTACCAAATCCTAAGAAAACATGTTCCTCTTAGTCACCAGCTGCACAAGCTATTGGAGGTTCTTGCCCAATAGACGCCGTCAGAAAAAGCATCCGTGGTATGAAAGCAGGTGCTTTATCTGTACAATGCGTTTAAGGGGCAACCTGTTCGTCTCCAAACGTGGAGTCTGCTTATCTAGGTATGTCCTTGCGTTTTACGAGGCTTGGCGTTTACTCGACCCCAGCTATATTTGCTCCTCTTGCTAAGAGCAAAGGCAACAGGGTGCTCAGCAATTAGTCCTGGAGCAACACTAGGTGGAAACTGAAAAAGGTTCTCTGTCAAGAAAGGGAGTGGGAGATGGGGCAGTTGTGCCTCCCCCGCCACACCTCAGCAGCAACCAAGGCCTGGCACCCCGATTCTTTCCAGGCCTGGCCGTCTCTTCTCCCCAAAAAGCCGACAGCCAGGCTCTTTCTCCAGCATCCGCATCCCCAGCTCCTCCTCAGCCTTGGAAGGCCTATCCCCCCCCCCCCAGGCATCCCATAACAAGGGACCCTTTTCCTAACAAGGGGGGCTCCTGCTCTGGGTTGGTAGGAGCCGAGCTGTCCTGGACACAGGGTGCACTCAGGATCCGGCTACAGGTTGCCACGTTGCAGCCCACCGACTCCAAGAGTTTCCTCTGCAGCCCTTTTTCTCCAGGTCCCCAGCCCAGTTGGGAGGCAGGCGCATGCACAGAGGGGGTGACGGGCTTCCCAGCAAGGAGCCCGGGCGATGCCTCTCAACATGGCACCCGTGCACCCCAGGAGGCAGCAGCAGTGTGACGACGACAGTGCCGCTATAGGAGCAGGGAGCACACCCACTCACCCCGGCATGAACTGAAAACCGAACCGCAAACCGGTTTGGTTTCCCGGTTGGTTCGCGATGGGTCATGGGTAGAGATAGGCACGAATCGGGGGGGAAATGGTGATTTGTTTTGATTTGTGATTCATCAAGATCGACGAATCGCAAATTATGAATTTACGATTTTTTCTGGCAATCAATGTACCAATTTGCCAATTCATTTTTTTGAATTGAAAACCTTCTAAAACACGGGCCCCCAGGCACCTGGAGACACCAAAATGGCAGGGAAGCTTCCCCCGACTCTCCTCTACAAGCCCTGAAAGTTTGGTGAAGTCCGAGTTATACACCCACAAGGAGGCCCACCCCAGGAAAGTTCATTTTTGAATTTAAAACCTTATAAAACAGCTTCCCCCCCCCCCAGGCACATAGAGACACCAATATTACAGAGAAGCTTCTACTAACTCTCCTCTACAATCCCTCCAAGTTGGGTGAAGATTCAGTTTCAGACATCCAGGTTATACACCCACAAAGTGAGTTCCCTCCCCCCCCCAAGGAAATTGAGCTGCACAGCTTCTAAGCAGATTTATTTAGGAGTAAGCCCCACTGAACTGTGGGACTTACTTCTGAGTAAAACTACTTAGGTGCCGGATTCATAGAGGCCTCAATTTGCTTTTCTTTGGCAGAATCATAATTAATCATAGAGTCAGCCGTTGAGAGAATCCGTGTTCCAACAGACATTTACAGATACAGAAACAATGAAGTCAGCAGTAGCCTCTCTCGCAGAAGGAGCAGCCGAAGCGCTGTTTCCCTGGCCTCACTCTTTAGGATGCTTAGTTGCTCACACGAGAAGCGCCCGGGGCGCCAAGGCTTCCTCGGAAAATGGGATGGTGCCCTCCGAGTTACGCAAGAAGGAAGTGGCATCAAGGGAAGCAAACATTGGCACTGAACAAGTAAATACCCCGTTGTTCGTTAATAGAGGAGGCCAAGGTGTGAATGAGGTCAGCTTGCCCTCAGCTGAGGTGTGCCTTCATTTGCCTCCCTGGTGTTGCTTCACAAGGAAAACGCTGTCTCCCATTCCTTATCACATTAAAGCAACAGCTGGCTTAAAAAACAATGCGCCCTGGTTCTTCTTCTGTTTAAAATATTGTAATATGGTAATATTTTTCTCATAGGGGGACAGATCCAGGCTGCTGATGATTTTGGTTCTCCTTCTCTGTGGCTCTTGCAAGCTCTGCAGCTTCAAGGGAGATGAACGGGAACTTGCCTGAGAATTCACCGTAGAGGTACTGAAGATCATTTTCATCTTTGAACTGTTTGCAGGGTGGGGTTGCGGGGTTAGCCAGAGTAGGCTTCTGCCATGGAAATATCACTATTCTTAACTGAGCTGCTCCCAGTGAAGCAACTGAATTAAGGATGGAAAGACATCTCCTAGCTGGGGTTCAGCAAGAGAAAAATCTAGACTAACTCCAGCAAGGACAGACTATAATAATCCTTGCAAAGAAAGAGAGGAAGACAGTAAGAAAAGGAAAAACAAGAGATTTCTTCCAAGATCCAAGAAATGCAAGGAAAAGCTTCTATAGTCTTAAACCAAGATTGAAGAAGCTGAATGACCAACAGGGGCATACCTCATCCGATGAAGATAAAATAGAAGCGATGGGAATGACATACTGAATAACTACGCAGAAGAGATTCCAGGATAAAAGATACCGTCAAAGAAGAACTTGTTCATAAAGAACCTGCAGTTTTAGAAAGTGAAGTGAAAGCTGCTCTCAAAGTAATTGGAAGAAAGAAGTTACCAGGAGTAGATAGGCTACTGATGGGGCTATTTCAAGCTACAGAAACTGAGGTCAGTGTCCAATTACTATTATTCAATTAGGAAGTAGACCAACAGAATCAATGGCTGAATGGCATGCCAACATTGATATAAATCCCATTGTGTCAGTGGGGCTACACTTCTGGGGTCCGGCAATGGAATACTGACCTGAACTGATCCTAACAACAATGTGCCAACGAATGTGTAAAATGCAGAAAACAAAACAATGGAAATGTTCAATACAAACACCAATCCCAAACAAAAGAGATACTAAATAATGCAGTAATAAAGTGATGCTCGAGATTTTACAATATATATTTATATGATATAAGGAGTAAGAAGTGTCAGTTGTTCAAGAAATACTCAGGGGGGAAGAGAGGCACTAGAGATCATATCACAAATGCATGTTCACTCCTGGAGCACACCAGAGTCTCAGAAGAAAATAAGTTTGTGCGTTATAGATTAGCAAAGCCTTTGATTGTGTGGATCATCAGGAGCCATAGATCATTCGAAAAGAAATGTGTGTGCCCCCAACAGTGCCTTGTCCAGATATGGAACGTCCACTCTGGACAAGAAGCTACTGTTAGGAAAGGATACGGAGAAACAGAAGGATTTTCTATTGACAAAGATGTCAGACGTACAAGTACCTTTTCAATTTATATACAAAATAAATCATACAGGAAGTTGAACTTCATTTACATAAAAGAGAAGTGAAAACAGGTGGAAGTAGCATCAGTCCTTTAAGATATGCAGACGACATCACATTGCTGTCAAAACTTAGCAGTGTCTTCAAACCATTTCCGAGGAAGGTTATTGCAGAAAGTGCCAAAGCGGGACAGCCGCTGAATGATAGGCAGGGGGGAAAAGCACTTCTGCAGAAGAATTTTATAACAGTGTAATGCTGAGAATGAAAAATAAAATAAAATTGTTAAATATTTTCTGTATCTTGGTTCAATAATCCATCTGGATGCAGAGCACAGATAAGAAATCAACAGAAGATTTGGGAGGGTACCGTGAAGGAACTAGAAAAGATGGTATTCCAGATTTCGAAGTGCAGAGGTGAAAACTGGACAACGGAGAGGGATCTGATGGAGGAAGCCTTAGCTCACAAAAACTTGTTCTTTCAGTGTTTGACATTTGAGCTCCGAAGGCCACTGACAACAGTCTCAATGACGCCCTTCTCTGATCAGATGAGCAAAGGAATATGTTGCTGGAAGGCACAGAGATGGCCACATGTCCCTCGAGCCCTGATTCTCTACTGCAGGAGCTTATCTTGATATGAACACACCAGGAGACGCAAGAGGACAGAATACTCCCAACCCCTGAGGGAAGAGTCCTGCAGGGCAAAAACGTGGATCCAGCAATAACTGCTGGGACTTCTCTGCAAGACAGGTGGGGAACACCTGAGATTCAGCAGCCTCCCTCCCTCCCTCCTTGCCAGGCTGAGCAAGGGGTCCAGGGCCATGTCCATCTGGTAGGCCCTGAAGGCAACCGAGAGAACCAACCGAGTCTGCCCTCTTTCCTGCCATCCTCTTAAAGCCATCCCTAGATTCCATCCTGGCCAAACTGCACAGTCATCCCAGGGAGAGCCGAGAAGGAATGGGAAGGGTGAACTTCTTCTGATTATTCTCTGCCCGGAAAACCCTGGGAAGGGTTGCCCTAAGTCAGAACTGACTTGACGACACACTGCTATTATTAGATTCCTGGCAACTCCTCGAATGGCCCGAGGAGAAAGCAAGAGGTTGCCAAGCGAGCAGCCCATCTCCTTCCTCTCGTGTGCCAGTTCTGGCAGACACTTGCCACCTGGGCCGCCAAGCGCCTGGAAGGGAGACGGGGGCGGGGGGGGAGCTTCGGATCAGGAGCCAAGATGGTCCTGGAGCCCAGCTGTTCTCCGTGGGGGCCAGGGTGGCCTCTCTGGAGAGTTGCCTGGAAAGGACTCCCATTTGGAAAGAGGGAATCCATTTGGGGGAAGGCTTCCCTGCTGGCCCTTACCATCTCGTCCTCCTTCCCCTGGCTGAGGAGGGCATGGTGGCCGTCTCCCGGAGGCTTCGCTGCCATCTGGCTCGGCTGCCGTCACTCCCTGACAGGTCCTCTTCCTCGGAGGTGCAGGGACCGTTGTGGCTCCGGCTGCAGCTGACCTGAACCCAGGGCAGGAAGCACCTTCCCCATGGGGCTGCCGGCTGCCTTTAAGCCTCCCAGAGCACACACCCTTTCTGGGGTTAACCCTGTAGCTGAGAAAACCTGTTCCATTTAATGAGCCTCTCGGGCGTTCAGCCTTACGCAAGTCCCCGCTTTGTCCTGTTTGTCAGATGGGCTGGTTGACAAAAGCATAACCACAGAAAGATGTGGAAGGAAGAGTGACGAAGATGGCGCAAATGCTGGGAGAAGCGTATTCACACAAGACAGGCTGAAAGCCAGGATACAAAAAGAACGGCGGTGACTGACGACCAGGGTGGTGCTGAGGACTGAGTGCTGGAGGAGGGCTCAGAAGACTGGGGCTGAAATCCCATCTCGGATTTGTGGACACTCAGGGGGAAGCAGCAACAGGAACATCTCACACACCTCAAGACCTCAATTAGGGTCTCCATAAGCTGGAAGTGACTCGATGGCACAAGGTGAGAACAACACTTCCCCCAGCGTGATCCTTCCCGTAACCAGGAGGCATGCCTTTCGGCTAGTCCACCACCAGACAAAACCCAAACCTGTGGAAGTCCCAGTAAAGCCCTTTTGAGGGTGGCACCCTGGCTGTGGAATAACACCGGCTCCTCGTGGAAATGACATGGAAGGCAACCTCGGTTAGCTTCCAGTGTGAGATGGGAAAGAGGTGTTTCCCCACTGGGCCTGTGAGGGGTCGTGGGTCTCCAGATAGGGGCTGGAGTCAGCGCTTCTTCTTAACAAAGCAGCACCGGTTTTGCACAAGTGTTTGTGTGTTTGTCAAGAAAAAGCTCAGCAAGATTTGGCCACTGGAGGGTAACGGGGCAATGCCAGGCAGAGTGATGGGTTATGTGACTACTGGCAAAGGAAAGCTAGGTTAACAAAGAAATTTAAATTGTGAGGAGATTTTGTATACCTCGGTTCTATTATTAGTCCCAATGGAAACAGCAGCCATGAAATCTGAAGAAGGTTGAGACTCGGAAGGGCAGCACAGAAAGAATTAGAAAAGATCATCAAGTGTAAGGATGTGTCCCTGGAGATGAAGATCATCCATACCCTTGTATTTGCCATCACCATCGCTGAATGTGAAAGCTGGACAGTAAAGAAAGCTGATGAGGGAAAAAAATGATTTGTTTGAAATGGGGTGCTGGGGAAGAGCTTGGCGGATAGCTTGGACTGCCAGAAAGACAAGCAGGTGGGTCCTAGATCAATCAAGCTTGAACTCCTGGAAGATAAAGCTTGGGATGGCTCTTCATCATGAGGGCCACATTTCACCTCTCCAAACTCCTGTGAACTTTGGATTTTGGGGGAGAGGAAACCTGAGCAGGAAGGTGGCTCTGGAAAGCGCCCCCAACTATAGGTCTAGGAATGATGTTGCCCCTTCGAGATGTTGTTGGCCTGCAACAACCCCTCCCTTCAGTTGGAGTTGCTGCTGCAGAGGAACAGTGGGAGGGGAGGGGTGGCCCAACAGCATCTGGAGGCCGACATGTCCGTCACTCCCACGAAAGGCGTCTGGTTGGCCATTGAGGGAAGATTTATTGATTGACTAGTTGGTTGGTTGGTTGGTTGGTTGGTTGGTTGGTTGGTTGGTTGGTTGGATGGATGGATGGATGGATGGATGGATGGATGGATGGATGGATGGATGGATGGATGGATGGATGGATGGATGGATGGATGGATGGATGGGATGGGATGGGATGGGATGGGATGGGATGGGATTGGACTGGACTGGATTTATAAACACCCCCATTCATACACACACTACTCTGGGTGGTTTACAAGTTAAAGCTTACACTGGAGGACAAGGTTAGATGTTGTTCTGATCCATCAGGGCACGTCTCTGGTTCTGGAGAAGGCATATGTGAGAGGGTGCAGTTGCATGACCGTTATCTTCTGCTGGTCGGCCAAGATCCCGCACTCTCTGTCGGGCCATTGGGGGGGAGGGGGGGTTCTGCACGACACAGAAGGAAAACAGCACAGGGACTCTGTGAGGCAGGGTTACTCCCCTGGTGATTTTATTATTTATATCTACTCATGTATTACATTTAAAACCCACCCTTCCGCCAAAGGCAGTTCCCAGAATGGCTGACAGCAAAGGACAAAATAAAGCAGTCCCTGCCCTCCGGCTGATGATGGGGCACAGAAGGCAGAGATGGGCAGGGTGGAGTGGAGTGGAGTGGAGGTCTCCCCCACTGCTCTCCCCCTTCCTCTGTGGCCAGAGCAAAGGCTGTCAGGCTGTTTGAGCATCCACCGGACTTCCTTGCCCAGTGCCCACCATCTCCACCTCAAAGGTCTTAAAGACAGAGCGTGAAAGACGCTGACCCTTGGAAGTGACTCTAGATGGATGGAACTGCCTGGTCAAGCGGGAGGCGCTTCCTCGGTTTGGCTTTGACCATCCAAGGTGAATGCTTGCAAGAGACGGCCAGGCAAAGGGGAAACTGGTAAGTGCCCAGTCCCTGCGGCCAGAGGAGAGAGAGCCTGTCGCCGGAGGCCCACATCTGCTTTGCCCAGGACTGCCGTGTAGGGTGTGGTGAGATGCAGTCTTGCCCTCCAAGTGCCACTTCGATGTAGGTTCTGGGCGCTTATGCATGGGGGAGGGGAGAAAACGGAACAGCAGGTACAGAGGGAGAGAGGAGCGATATAAAGAAGTAATTTCACACACCCCAGGTGATCAGGGGAAGCCCCCTAACAGATAACTAATGGGCTATAAGGGATAATCAGCTGTTGGGAGGGGAGGAGCCGGCCAAATGGCACACCGCTTCTCCCCCGCCCCAGCAGACCCTCTGCCGCCCAATCCACCCTGCACCCAAAAGGGCAGTCTGGAGGGGGTCACTTTCTATGGGAAACAGAGCCCTTGTTTCTCCTAATCCGCCTTGGTCTTTGCAATGGGATCTCCATTGGGGATTGCGAAAGGAACATGACTTGAGTAGCTGATGATATGAGATGCTCATATCATGCTGATGTAATGAGATACTCATAGATGATGATATCAGATACCCAGAGTCATGTGAGGCAGGGATTTTCCCGACCTCAGTGCCCATCCCTGTGAGTCACTTGGGCTTCGTGAGGAGCATGGGAAAGCAGGTTGGTGCCAAAAGCGGCTTTTTCCAGAGCCCGTCTAGCCTCGCGCTGCCTCCTTCCGACTGGCATCCTGGTGGGTCTCACACACTCACAGGTGCTGCTTCGCTGGCTGGCCCTGCTGCATTTCCCTCCTCGTTTTTCCGAGCAGTGAGCCAGCCAAGGGAAAGTGAGGCCTCCCTGTGGGTACCGCATCCGATCCATGGTGCCCCAAGGTAGACTCCTGACCTCAGATGTGGAGCAGGAAACTCTCCCACGGAGGAAAGGTTCAGCTGCCAGCCTGAGGGGTGGGGGCAGAGGGTCCACCAAAGTCCTTTGCCCCATTGAACAGAGATCTCCCATCTCACCGCTGAGCTGCAGCCCCTTTCCAAAGCAGAAGCATGGGAAGCTGCATTCACACAAGCCCCTTCCTGTTTGGGTGAAGGCTTCTCATTTTACCCCAGTGGTGTGTTAGGGAGATTCAAAAGAGCATTCACACAGGGAATGACTTTCCACCTGCAAAGCCCACACCCAGATCTACCCCTTCCTCTGCTGTTCGTGAGGAGCAGTTTGTGGCTTGGCTCAGCCTAAGGCAGGCCTTCTCGTTTTTAAGGGTGTTTAGCTAAAAAGGCAGCAGCATCTGCCTTCACCACCTTAAGTGCCTCCTTCTCACACCACCTACACAGTTTTCAAGGATCTGAGCCCATGGGCTATTCCTTGAAAGGGCATTTCATGCTGGATCCTTTCCACCCAGTGCGTTTGAGGCCATTCATACCAAGGCAGTCAAGCAGAGCATCAGTGCTGACAGTGGCATGCAGACCCAGCCGGTCCATGGTGCTAAAAATAAGCCTTTGGCCACATGCCACAGTGTTTATAAGATCCATGCTAGACAAGATGAGTGCGAGATCAGGGGCTGGACCTCACCTAGTCCTGTTCTTGCCCTCCTTCTGTGATAACCCTCAGAGTGACGGTCAAGAAAAATGTTTAGGGAGTGCTACCGACTATTTGCCCTCCTCATTAGGGGAAGAGGCAGACTAGTTCAGGTTCATGACCCCCATCACAACTGGGCACAGTGGCACGTCTGATTCCTCCACTTCTCTGCCCCCCCCTTTTTCCTCACCTTTAAAAGCTAAGAGGAGAAGCACTCCTTCTCTGTAGCCGGCTGATGTGCAGGTCCTTTTCTCTCACAGAAACCACACCAGCTCCATGTCCCTCTCCTCCTTCTCCTTCTCCTCCTTCTTCTCCTCCTCCTCCTTCTCCTCCTCCTCCTTCTCCTTCTCCTTCTCCTCCTTCTTCTCCTCCTCCTCCTTCTCCTTCTCCTCCTCCTTCTCCTCCTCCTCCTTCTCCTCCTCCTTCTCCTCCTTCTTCTTCTCCTCCTTCTTCTCCTCCTCCTTCTTCTCCTCCTTCTTCTTCTCCTCCTTCTCCTTCTCCTCCTTCTTCTCCTCCTCCTCCTTCTTCTCCTCCTCCTCCTTCTGCTCCTTCTTCTCTTCCTCCTTCTTCTCCTTCTCCTCCTCCTCCTCCTCCTTCCCCTCCTCCTTCTCCTTCTCCTCCTCCTCCTCCTCCTTTTCCTTCTTCTCCTTCTCCTTCTTCTCCTCCTCCTTCTTCTCCGTCTTCTTCTTCCTCCCAAGTGTATCTGCAGCAGAGGGACCCAGTCCTCTCCTGCAGGCACCTGCTTCCTTTATCTCTCTCTTTAAAGACCAGCCATGCACCTCCGGTCCCTCTGGCTGCATTCTCAAGATTGGTGGTAAACTGTGGTGGGCAGGAGACCAAGAAGCAGTTGGTCATCGGTGGTTAAACCAAGGTGGTTTAAACCAAATCACGATTCCAGGATACCATGAGAGGGATTCCAGCTGATCTGTCTGGCGCTCCTGTCGAGGCTCTGGTTGATGGCTGGCTTGCTGCCGCCACTAGGGCTATAGACACGATCGCTCCTAAATGCCCTCTCTGGCGCAGAGCTCGGCCAGGGCCCTGGTTTAATCAGGAACTGCGAGCTATGAAGCAAAACAGGAGACGGCTAGAGTGCAATTGGAGACAGGAACCAATGGATTATAATAGGAAAGCTGTCAGGATCGCGACTAACCTCTACCTTGCTAAGGTGAGGGCTGCCAGTCGAGCGCACTTCGCTAACCTGATAAGCGAAGCTTCAAACCAGCAGGCGGAACTTTTCCGTATAGTTCGCGATCTATCTGGAATTGGTCTAGGTGATGGGCCTCCTACTAACATCTCACCTGACCAATTTGCAGCATTTTTTAAATTTAAAGTGGAGGCCATCCGCCGGGACCTCTCTCCTTTTTAAAATAAAGTGGATCTAGCAGAGATGTCCAGCGCGCCGCCTTGCCCGGTGAGACTTGAAGTCTTTCAGCCTGTGACGCCAGATATGGTGGACAAAGCGCTTGATTGCTGTTGGGCCACAACTTCCTCTCTTGACCCTTGTCCAGCCTGGCTAATCAAAGCAGCCAGGCCTATAACAACTGAATGGGCCACAGCAATAATTAATAGGTCTTTCCTGGAAGGCAGGTTTCCTCTTGCCCTCAAGGAGACACTCATTAGGCCCATTAGGAAGAAACCAAATTTGGCGGCGGACGATATTGGCAATTATAGGCCTGTCGCCAATGTTTCCTTCCTCAGTAAAGTGGTGGAGAGGGTGGTGGCTGATCAGCTTCAGGCTCTTTTGGATGAAACCAATGCCCTGGATCCGTTCCAGTCGGGCTTCAGGCCGCGCCACGGCACAGAAATGGCACTGGTCGCACTGTTGGATGACCTGTTGAGGGAGGCTGACGGGGGCAAAATGTCCTTGTTGGTCCTCCTTGATATCTCAGCCGCCTTTGATACCATCAACCACGGTATCCTCCTGGGGAGGCTCTCTGAGCTGGGAATCGGTGGCCTGGCGCTTGCCTGGCTCCGATCCTTCTTGGAGAACCGTCCTCAGAGAGTATAGCTTGGGGAGAGCGTTTCGGCCCCGTGGAGTCTCAACTGTGGGGTTCTGCAGGGCTCGATGATCTCCCCAATGCTGTTTAACATCTATATGAGGCCGCTGGGTGGGGTCATCAGGGGGTGTGGGGCCTCGTGCCATCAGTATGCTGATGACACTCAGCTCTACATCTCCTTTTCACCTTCCTCAGTGGATGCCGTTCTGTCCCTTCAGCGCTGTCTGGAGGCTGTATTGCGATGGATGCAGGAGAATGGGTTGAGGCTGAACCCGGACAAGATGGAGGTCCTGAGTGTCGGTGGCCCCTCCATCGGCGGCTTGGGAAACTCCCTCTCTTTTGGGGGGGTGACTCTCACCACAAAGAGTGAGGTTCGCAGCTTGGGGGTCCATCTGGATCTGGCGCTCACCATGAAAACCCAGGTGGCGTCAGTGGTCCGCTCCGCCTATTTCCATCTGTGGCGGATAGCCCAGCTGCATCCCTATCTTGATGGCGGGGCCCTCACCACTCTCGTCCATGCGCTTGTAATCTCGAGATTAGACCACTGTAATGCGCTCTACGTGGGGCTACCTTTGAGATTGATGCGGAAGCTCCAGATGGTGCAGAATGTGGCGGCCAGACTTCTTAGTGGGATGAGAAGACATCGGCATATTTCTCCCACTCTGGCTGCCTTGCATTGGCTGCCCATTCATTTCCGCATTGATTTCAAAGTGTTAATGTTGACATATAAAGCCCTAAACGGTTTAGGACCTCGATACCTAGCGGAACGCCTTCTCCCACCTAGATCTACTCGAATCACTTGCTCTAGCCAGGTGGGGCTGTTGAGGGGCCTAACGCCGAGGGAGGCCCAGAGGGAAAGAACAAGAAACCGGGCCTTCTCGGCAGTGGCCCCTCGACTTTGGAATAAACTTCCGTCAGAAATTCGGCTGGTACCCTCGCTGGGTGTTTTTAAGAGCCAACTTAAGACCTGGCTCTTTAGGCAGGCCTTCCCTCCGGTCATTACTTGATTTTCTTTTCTATCCTAACTCCCATTTTGCTTTTCCATCTTGAATGCTATTAATATTATTGATTTAAATTGTTGTTTTAATTGTTTATATGTTGTTTTTCATGTTTTGCTGTAAGCCGCCCAGAGTAGACGTAGTCTAGATGGGCGGGATACAAATCTAATAAATAAATAAATAAGGTGGCAGCACAGCTGTGAGCGGCAGTGGGAGAAAACTGGGGTGGGGGTGATGGGATTTGCCTTTTCCGCCTCCACCAAGGATCCTGAAAGGAAAAGGTGCCAGCAGTTGCTATGAGCCTCAAAGGCCTTCCTTTGCACCCTGGACTCTGTGTCCTTCCAGTGCCATTTGTAGCCAAGATGGGCCGTCTCTCTGTACACAACAGGAGCTCAAGTCCAACTCCAGGAAGCTCCTCTTGGGGAGGGGGGCAGGAAAGACCACTCTCTGAGTCCCCGGAGACACCAGGGTCCGTCCCAGGCAACACACAGCAGCAGAAGGCATGTCACAGGTCTGACTCGGAGGGAGGCACTTTTCCTGTAGGCAGATGCAGGAGATGCTGGACACACAGACCCATCACGGTGTTGCCTGCAGCCCGTTGCCATCCTGATGCTGCTGCTGGAAGAGCAAAGGCTTTAAAGAGCAAAGGCTTTGGCTGTTATGTCTGGAAGAGACCTGGTGCCCGGAAGAGGCAAGGGAGGGAGGGGGAAGGACTGTGACCTTCCTGGGGCTGAGGTGTGTCCTCGGCCCGGCAGGCAAAGGCAGAGTTGACCAACAGACCAACAAGGAAGCATGGGAGAGATGGAAAGACACCAACAAAGCCAAGCAGTCCCATGAGTCTTGGGGCAGGATAGGGCTTAGAGTGCTATGAGCTTGGGGCTTCACCTGAGACAAAGGCAGGCCGAGACGTTTCTAGCTGTACCATTGGAATGCCCCTTCCCACAACATGCAGAACACGAGACAACCCCCCCCCCAAGGTTTGCGAACGGAGGACAGCGCCACCTCCAAGACCACTGGATCGCTCATCAAATTCCTCCAAGGAGGCAGTTAGGCCATAAAACCCTCATCGGAATTTAATCCGGGAGATAACAGCCACTCCTACTATTCTGCAGTACATTGGGGTCTTTTCTCGGTTAGATACAATTTTAGTCACAAAAGGTTTGTTGCATGACATAATGGAAACTAAAATAGGAATGATCAAAGTGACAGATCATGCACCTTTAAAAATGACTTTGAATCTAAGTAAACAACAAAGGGAAGACAGAATATGGAGATTCAATTCATCATTTTTAACATCTCCAACACATGAGTATAATATCCGTGAAGGCTTGGAATTTTATTTTAAAGATAATGCAGATCCCTCAATCTCCAGTATCACCAGATGGGAAGCTATGAAGGCTGTACTCCGTGGCATCTGTATAAAAGAATTGTCAAAGATGAAAAGAAGGAGAAATGAAAAAATAAGCCATTTAGGATCAGAGATAACTTCCTTAATGGTAAAATATAAGGAGAGTGGTTCACAACGACTGAAGTTAATCCTAGATAGGAAAAGGGCAGAATTAAAAGCAATAGTTATTAACAGAACTATGATAGGGATGTTGCACCTTCAACAAAAGTATTATGAATTTGATGGAAAAGGATAAAAGCTTTTGGCAAATAAGTTAAAAACAAGGAAGAAAAAAACTAGAATTACTGGTATAATAGATAAGAATGGAGAAAGGTGTCCATTTGCAGATCTGCAAAAGATTCTGGAAGCTTTTACAGACTTTGATGAACGCCTCTATTCTGATCCATCTTCTAACTCTAATGACGTTAATCAGTACCAGGTTTTTCCAAAGTTGAAACCCCTAGATGAAGAAAGTAGGAAAATTTTGGAAAATCAAATCACTCTAGAAGAGGTGACGGAAGCTATTAAAAACATTAAACCCAACAAGGCCCCAGGACCTGATGGATAGATTGGTTCCTTCTATAAACATTTTAGTGAACTTCTGGCACCTCATCTGCAAAGGGTTTTCAAGGCCATCCTGGAGGGGGCACAACTTCCACACACTTGGACCCAATCCAGAGTGGCAGTATTACTAAAGCCACAAAAGGGCCCCATGTTGATGGAGTCTTACAGGTCAATTTCACTTCTCAACACAGACTATAAACTATTTCCGTCAAAACGTCTTAAGGGATATCTTGGACAAATGATGCACGAAGATCAATTCGGCTTTATTCCAAAAAGATATATTGCAGACCCGATTAGAAGATTATTTGGAGTAATAAATTACAGCCAAAAAAAAAAAAAAAAAGCAGTCTCCATTAGCATTATTAGCTTTGGATTTCTATATGTCTTGCCTTTAAAAATTCAAGATGCCACATTCAAGATGTGGCAGAAAGGAATTGAAACATTTATCTTTAATAGGAAAAACCCCAGGACAGCAAAAATCCCTTCGTTACCGTCCAATTACTAAAGGAGGTTGGGGTATACCATTACTCCATATTATGAAGCCTATCAGCTTCGTATTATGATACAGCTAGACATAGGATCGGGCCAACCCCCTTGGCTTCAAATAGAAATGGAATTACTGGGTACATCCGAGCTGGGAAAAATACTTTATGTGAAAAAGGATTTGAAACATCAGCTCCAAAATGCTCATAGTACTCTATACCCTGCAATGCAATTGTGGAAGAAAAGAAAGGAGAAGTTCCTAGCAGATATCTCCCCTTTAATACCAATATATTGTCACCCAGGTCTCTCACAGGTGATGAGGTATTTAACTCCCAGAGTTTTTGAAAAGATTGGTCTTATTAGGTTAATGGAGTTTTATACCAATCAACAAGCTCTTTCTAGGGATTTTTGGAGGGACCATTTCAGAGAGTGGGGTAAATCATGGCTAACCTGGTATCAAATAAGTAATTTTATTAGACGGGCCAACACCGTGGAACAGGCCAGAAGGTGCCTCACTTCTTTTGAAAATCTTCTCCTCTCCCTAGCTGAAACAAATAAAGGAGCAGTGTCAACACTTTATTCGTTGCTGATTGAGGTAGATCTAGGATCAATGGGGTTGCGGGAGATATGGGAACATGATTGGACTATTAAAATTGATGAAGAGAAATGGTCAGGAATGTTTACAAAATTCCCATATAAAGGCATCTCTATCACAGCCAGGGAGATTGCATTGAAAATACTCCAAAAATTGTATTTGACCCCACTTTGGCTCTCGCATATTAACCCTGCAATGTCACCAATGTGTTGGAGAGGCTGTACGTTTAAGGGATCTTTTCAACACCTTTGGTGGTATTGCAAAAAGGTAGACCAATTTTGGGAAGATTAGATTAGGCATCCTTCAGTCTCGAGAGACTATGGTATCGTGCTCTGTATGGAGGACTTGGAACAGCGTCTAGTGTGGCTGAGAAGGCCAATTCGAGAGTGACCATCCCTTCCACACTGAAGACAAATACAATCTGTCCCCTGTCCAGCTCCCTGGTTTGGCTGCTTTCGGGACTGCCTCTTTGCCTTGGCCTGCTGGACAAGTGCCTCTTCTCTTTGGGAAGATGTGTTTAATGAAATAAATAAAATTACAAACCAGTTGATTATTAAATCTCCAGAATTAGCACTTCTTACTCTTTTTCTGAGTAAGATGAAAATGAATCCATTTTATACAAAACCTTAATAGGCCATATTTTGACTGCAGCAAGACAGACCATAGCAAAAGGGTGGAAAAACATGCAGGGAGTCTCCATTGCAGCAGGGTACTCAAGAGTATGTCAGGGAACACTGCAAGAAAAATTAACCACCAAATTGCATATAGTTTAAGGGATAAAACACTTTGACTCTTTTGCAACTGACTGGCATCCTTTTAGTGTTTATATGAATAGAATGGATAATAAGGGTCTCCCTGATGTATACAGAAATTATTGGTCATTGTAATATACTTGGAAGATATTTATAATTTTCCCTGAAAAGACTTATAAGAATTTTGATATGACTTTGCCATGGGAATGGGAGGGTGGGAGGGAAGAAGGGTACAAAAAATAAGAATGTATATGTGAATGTATATATTAATAAAAAAGAAAAAAAGAAAGAAAATAAATAAAAAAGAAAATAACAATAATAAAACCCTCATCTGGGAGCACCCTGCGTCTTGCTCAGCTGTGGGGTGATGCTCCCTTCCATTCCGCCATCGGATAAAGGAGGAATTCTTCCCTCCAGTCCAAGGTTTGGTGTTGCAACGAGGTCACACATCGCAGGAGAAATATTTTTTTTGGTGGGGGGGGAGGGAGGCAGCAGAAAAGCCATGTTGACCGAGGGCTGCTGCAGCTGAGAGGGAAACTGCTCTCGATGTCAAGGGAAACCGGCCTCCGTCTCGCTCAGGAGAAATCAGCCATAGGCAGCCCCTCCACTGCCTGGGATGAGGCCCCTGGAAATGGCTGCTTATGGCAGGAAGGACTCACTTTTAATTAAAGAACACAGGATACTCAGCTCAAAATGGGACGAGACCTCCTCAAGGCAAAGAGACGATGCAGCAGAGAGGGGGACTCTCGAGTCGCCGGAGACTCGACTTGGACTCAACTCAGGGGTTTTTTTCCTAGTGACTCAGACTTGACTCGTGACTCAGTCAAACCCCCCCCCCCGCTCCCTTTTTTCTGGGGAAAAAGCTTGTTTGTGCAGACTCAGATTTGCTATGCAGACTCCCGTGTGAGGCAGTGACACCCCCCCCCCCCCCGGTGTCCCTGCATGTGCCGTGAGACCAGGAGCCAGCAGCCCTGCACACAGAGGAGAGGGCGAGAGTGTGCTGGGCTACGAAGCCTCACAGCTGACCCTTGCATGGGCTTCATACGTCTGATGATTGTTTGGCAAAAACACAGTGGCTGGGATCCTGTTCACAACTGCACAGCACAACCGTATGCAGGCAAAGTTATGGGAGGTCAAGGCAGCGTGCGACGCAATTGCACCGTTTGAAGGAACCAGCCGCTGACATCTGACGCACAATGCCACACGTGGAACGGTCAGGAGGAAACAGGCTTACGTGGCTCCTCTCAGACCAGAGCCACTTGTGCGGCCGGCTCATTGCAACCACAGATGCCACCGAGAGACTTCTTGGCTAATGGGAATTGGGAGCCCACTGGTTCTCAGGGCAGTCGCCTGGAACCATGAACGGTCCTGACAAAGGGTGTGTGCTCCACAGCAAAGCACCACACTTCTGCCAGAAACTTCCAGAAGGAACCAGCGGGTCTCCTCTGCTGTTTCGCTTCAGAAGTGAACTCCTTTTGCTCTAAACAGCCTTCTCAAAGGGCTAGATGTTTTTACCGCCTCCGCTGAAAAAAGGAACGCTCCAGGCCCGACTGCTTTTCTGCCTCTTCTTCTCACACAAGCTCACTCCTGTTTGCCAACTCTTGTTTGCTGCTCTAGGTGTGGAATCTGTAAGCCGATTAAGTTGGCCCGGTGTCTGCGTTGGGGAGGGGGGATGTTCTCCAGTGAGCATTTTGACAGGGAGAGGCTGAGTGGCATCGCACATGGGTTTGTACACCGACACACCCAGATTCAATTCTCCTTGGCAGCATTTCCAGGCGGGGCTGGCCAAGAGTCCTGCCCGATGTCCTGGGAAGCTCTTGATGCCAGTCTACCCAAACCCGGCCTTGCCAGATGGGAAAGGGCTGGGCTCAGAAGGAGGCAGCTCCCGAGGTTCATGAAGGTTCCAGGTGACCACCTTGAAAGCTTTCCTTCTTCCGTACTTCCACCCACGTTTGGCTGCCCAAACATTTTTCCTTGTGCACCCCTGCACCGAACGGGGTGCCCTCTCCTCTCCCAGGCTGGCTGCTCCAGCTGGAATCCTGCCGACCATGGCACTCACTTGGCAGAGCAATTTCTCTCACGTCATGGGGCCCGGAAGAGCCTGAGTCTATTCCTTTGCAGAAGCTGGGTTTCCGTCAGCCTACAGGGGTTACTCAGCAAAACCACAGGTGATTGTTTTGCACCTGTGTGCATAGGCTGGAAAGATCTTGCCTCTCGATCTGGCATGGCCTCCGTTTTTATGGCCAGCTGATTAGGCTGCTCTGGAAACAAGCTGCTGGCCGGCCTTTGGGCGGTGCTGGTGGAGGCGACACAGAATGACTGAGATTTAGAAAGCAGGGTGTTGATGGGTTGGTTTGTTTGCTTATCAGATTTTAAAAATCCATGGCTGCGTTCATTCAAATGGAAGCTGACTTAAGCAGCTTTCATGCGTTACAAATCATGGCCGTCTTTCTTCCTGATGCCTGCAGAATCAAGGGCACAGGTATGTTCAACAGGAAGCAGATTACCCCCGGGAGAAGCCGAGGGAAACCCTTAACTTACCAAAGCATCCCGAAAGTCAGTGCCGGGCTCTTTCTCTTCCAAGAACGGGCCACCTGTTTTTCTTTGTTTGGGGACTGCCTGCCTTCAGGAAATTAAGTGTGGGATTCCTTCTGAGTCTCATTGCGCAAGCCAGGAAAGACCACCTCTGCCTCCTCTCGGGCCTGCAACAGCCCCCTGCTTTCAGCTCTAATTCTGTCTCAGATTGCCTTCAAGATGGGAGATGGAGGTACCGTCGTCTTAACATTGATCTTCCCACCCAGAACAGGGCAAGAAAGCTGCTTGCTTGAGAACTCCTGGGAAGGAGGCCGATAAAAACGAGAGACTCGTGTCTGAACTCAAACTGAGGGAAGCATTTTGTGTTCACAGCTCTTGTGCGTTGGAGTAATAATGGGGTTCATTCGGCAGTTCATTTAATGTTGTTTTTATTCTATTTTCAATGGGAACATTGGCCTATTTTTGTAGTGAAGTGCACATCTGAAAGAACAGAACCCTGTTTATCAATTTAAATATTTACTTTCATTTAAAGGAGCTTTGTTCTCACAGGGAGAGAAAAAAATCTAACAATTATAGGTTACCTGAAGCTTCATTTTTAAAAAAGTTTGGATGCTGGGGAGGCAAAAATTTCTCTGCTTCTCAATGTCTGTCAGGTGGCACTTCAGTGAAGCAGCTCAGGAAGGGGACACCAACTCTCAGCCCCTGCTGTGTTCTGACAACATCCCTGTGAGGTGGGCTCGGCTGAGTAGCAATAAGATCACCCAGAGAGCTTCAGAATTTCTCGACAGTGTCAGGGCACTGGGTAAGCCATATCCAGAACCTTGCCTTTGTAAAACCTTGAAAAAAATAGCCGGAGGGAAGACATTCTTTCCTTTTGCATCCCAACACGAACTTGTACGATTTGCACTTTTAAAATAAATATACCTCTGAAACAGTCACACACGGGTGCTCAGACTTGTCCTAATGCTGCCATGTAGTTTACCAAATCGAATCAAATACAGAATTGTGTAATAGGATAAAGCTTTTGCAGTAAAATGCACATGAATCGGAACCCAGCGATGCTGGTTCTGATCAGGCACGCAACCCACAGGGTTCTTGAAAGCTGCAGCTTTGCACGACCCACTGGACTTTCTGAGCCCCACATTTGGAACCAGAGGCCACTTTCTAATGGGCCACAGAAAGAAACTAGAAAGGTTAAAGGTCGAGATTTTTAAAAAGGAAAAGAAGAGTGGTGGTCCTAAACACATTTGCTAGAGAGGAAGCCTCTGGAATGGGGACCGCCTGACGTGGGTCCTAGCTCAGTGGGTTGGAGCACCTGGCTGATGAGCTAGGGGCCAGGAGTTCACATCCCCCTGGCCAGCGGAGGTCACCCACATCGTGGGGCTGAGCAGCTTTCAAGAGCTCAGCTGTAAGCTGTGGGCATGGGATGGAAGCTATAAGGAGACCACAATCGGCGTCAACCTGACCTTACACTTGGCCTGTGCGCTCCCCCTTCAGCAACGAACAATGTCCATTGAGTTCAGACCATCTTTGCTCGCTTGCTGCCTCACGTCCCCCTGGGCTTTGGGATTGGTCTCGGAAAGGAAACATGGGTTGAGTTTGCACTTCTGAGTGCCAGTGTCTGAGAAAGTTGTATCGCAGAGGGGAAAGTGGATTAAATCGTAGAGAATATGCATGTCTTTTCCTCCCAGTGTTTGGATCTTTGGTGCTCTTTGTTTATGGCTTGAGATGAATCAGGCCCTCCGGCTCCTTAAACTGCCGCCCCGCCATGCCAGGTGGCCCGAAGACATGGGGGGAAGAGTGCCCCCTTCAGGCCAAAGCCGGATATGCACAGCAGAACACGGGCAACTCTGTCCCCTCCTGGCCTGGCTCGCAGCCATCCTGCATGAGTCTAGGCACTCCTTCTGCAGGCCCAGTGGGTTGGAAGCCCCCAGCCCAGGGCAAAAGAGGGGCCTGTGGGTTTTGTGACCCTCCTCTGCTTCCATGCCTCTTGGGAGCCTGCAATGTTCATCCTTGTGTCCTTTTGGCTCTTCATCTCTGTGGTTTTTTCGTCATCCACTTGGTCCCTGAGCAGGTGGAACTGGGGTCCTCCCCAACTGTGTCATGCCCCCCACCACCCTTGATGTCCCCAGGCTGCCTTTGGCATCCAGACAATCTCTACTCCCCCCCCCGCCCCTTTTGCCTTTGGACTCGCATTGCAAACCACCAGCTCAGAAACGGTGCTTCTTCTCATAATTCCATACTTGGGCTTTGCTGCCCAATTAACTTCATCACCTCTTGACTGATGGATCCCCGGAGCAGATTCAAAATGGCGGCAGCTGCTGTCTTGCCCCCTGCTCCCACCCTGCCCTGAGAGGTGCCTCTCCAAAGTGTCCTTCTGTGCTTTGCCCCCAGGGTCCAGCCCTGGGGGCAAAGCTTCAGCCCTGGTGGTCCTTCTGGATTTGGACTACAACGCTGGCTCCTCCTGGTTCTCAAATGCTGGGTTGCTGTAGGTCCCCCCAAAACCATCCACATGGATTGCCACAGACCCCGAGAAGTCAGTTTTGTTTAAGGGTGGCCAAGAGGCATCCCTCTCCAGGGCCCGCTGCAGCTTCTTGTAACGGCTGGTAGACTGGAACCCAAAGGCTTTCTTCAGCATCGACCAGAGGGCTCTGTTCTCCACGATGGCTTCCTGCAAAAGGAGAGGGCAAGAGAAGGACAGGCACAGTTTTTCTGGATATAGAGTACTCAGAAGTGTTTTATAAATTCCTTTTATTTGCAGGCACTCTGGGACCACCATGAAGCTTGCCCAAGGCCACACCGGCTGGTTGTTCTCTGGGGACACACGCTGGTGAACTGAATTCCCAACCTCTGGCTCTGCAGCCAGGTGCACAGCTCTGCCAGCTTAAGCACTGACAGGGTCCCAAAGAAGAGGAGAAGAAATCCCGTCCATTTAAAGCAAAGGGTTGTGTTGGAAGTGGTAGTCTTGGAAATGAAATGCAGATTTCAAATCATTCCCCACAACCATTCCAATCATTGGCCCACTGACACAACTTTCTTGCATCTTAAACACTGCGGCATCATCCCACTGGCCACCCCAGTCCCTATACAATTTCACACATAGTGTGGAAGACCTAAAATGAAACATGGGCCTTGATAAGGCCCATGTCAAAAACAAGAGATCTCCAGTGCAGCCCCATCTCAGCGTCCCTTGCAGCTGAACCGTTCTGTGATTCTGTGGCCTTCTGTTCCATAACCTTTATTCATCAAGTCCAGCTGTTCTGTACTTGCAGGAAGGGCATCTCATTATTTAACAGGTCCTAGATCCTTAATGAAATCAGAGCTCACTTCTTATGTTCACTAGGAGAGGAAATTAAGGTAGCAGAAGACTGCACCAGTGTGTCCATGTTTTGAGTGATGCGGGTCATTTGTAGTTTGAATTTCCTTCCTTTTTAAGGGTACAAGTTCAGCCATTACTCTTTGCTTTAGCCTCAATAGTTTTCTTTTTTTCTTTTGAGAATTTCCCTGCAGCAATATATAGACATCCATGTTGGGCAAAGAAAGCCTGTTTCACTGAACAACTTAAGATAGGATAGCATTTTAAGAAGAATCTGTATAAATTGGCAAACAGTCAACAGCAGTACTCACTGTACAAGCTGACCAACTTCACCCCACTTGGGAGCTGGATTTATAAGTAAACGACACCCATCCACAAGGAAACCACCCCAGCCGCAATTTAAGCCTGTCTAAGGCTTAAGCAAGTAGTGTTTGCTACATGGCGCAACTTGTACACCTACTTCCTCCAGGCTGTCAGTGGTCTGTTCAAAGTGTTCCCTGGGAAACACATTCCAGGGTCAGACATATTCCACCTGAAATTGATCCTACCCAAGGAAGGGGTTGAGAATACAAAATCTTCACCCAATAATTGCCATTTCGCGTTATCCATTTGGATGAAAGACACAAGCAGGGATGTTCAGAAGTTGGTAGGACTGAAAGGCAGAATGGCAACATTGGGAAACAGCTAATTTTTTAAAAAAAAAATGCTATGTAGTCCCACTCTTATATCTGAGGAAGTGGACTTGTCCACGAAAGCTCACATTAAAATGTAGCAATTAGTCTCTAAGGTGACACAATGTTTTTGTCCTCTTTATTTTTTATTTTTCTTTTGTTTTTGCCCTGATAGGCTCACAGAGACTAACATAGAATCACAGAATCATGGAATGGCGACGTTGGAAGGGGCCTCTAAGGCCATCAGGTCCAACCCCCTGCTTGATGCAGGAATCCAAATCCAAGCAGATCTGCCAGGTCTTAGTTTTGCTTGAATGCCTCCAGTGTTGGAGCACTCACCAACTCCCTAGGTCGTAGGTTCCACTGTCGTACTGCTGTAACAGTCAGGAGGTTTTTCCTGATATTCAATCAAAATTTGGCTTCCCATAACTTGAGCCCATTGTTGCATGACCTGCACTCTGAGATGACTGAGAACAGATCCTGCCCCTCTTCTGTATGCCAGCTGTTCAAGTATTTGAAAAGCGTTATCCTATCATGGCTACTTCTTTGAAAATAAAAGTTGCCAAAATAGGTTCAAGGGGAATGTCTGCAGTGTTCACCATTGGCTCCTGCTGAGCAGAGAACACGGAGCGATTCCATCCGCCCTCACGAGGCTTGGCAGCATCTCTGAGGAGAACGCTGGAGCGCCCTCTTACCTCTGAGCCACCCCTGTGCTTGCAGGCGGCAAGAGTCCCCCCCCCCTTCAGTCCAAGGTGTGAAAGCCAAAGAGAGGAAGGCAACTCTCTCAGTGACCCACTCACCTCAGCCACAAAGGAGGCGACAAAGTTGATGAACAGCATGAGAAGCAGGGAGGCCCTCCAGACGGTCGGGATACACACGAGCTGAAGCAGGAGAGAAGGAGGGGCGGAAGCCTGTCGGAGATGTCCTCGGAGGAGAAGCAGGCATGTCCCCCCCCCCCAAGGGCCCTTCAGACCATAAGGCGAAGCGCGAGCCTCCCCCTCTGGCCTCCAACCACGGTTTTCTCAGGGCTGCCCTGCTGCTCCCAAGAGGGCTGGTGATCTCTGGTTCTCTTCCGCCTGCAGCTGCCCAGTGGCCCTGAAGGGTGCAGTGGCTTCCCCTGGGGAGCCATCCCAGGGCTCTCGCCGCTGGCTGCAGGGGCCAGCTGGTGCAAGGAAATCTCTGACTGGGAGAGCTCGACCCCCTTTCCCCACCAGCGGTGCTGGCCAGAGGATTTCTGGGGGTTGCAGTCCAAGAACCTCTGGGGACCCAGGCTTGGGAGCCCACTGATCTAGGGGGCGAGTGGGAAAGGACTATGCTCGGCAAGACTTTAACACCGAGATGGGTTGGGATGGGTTGCTTTGGGGGAGAGCCTGTGGGTGGTGGGTGGGGCTTGAGTCAGAGGGGGCGGGGCTACAGCCTGCCGAGGGCAGAGACAGGAGGAGGACAGTCCCCTCTTGCCAAAGGTCAGAATGGGTGGCTTGCACAATTTGTTCGTTTTTTAAGGTGCCCCAACATTTTAAAAATGTTTATTCCAACAAAAGAATATTTGCCATGCCTGATGAAACAGACCAACAGAGCTGCTGTCTGACAACAGCTACGCTGGAGAGGTGCCGTTGCTCTTCTTTCAATCCACGCCAGGCTCTTTCGGGAAGGGTCTTTCGGGCACACCTGGTGCAAGCAAGCCCACCGAGGGTCCTGAGCTGCAGAGCTGCTTTTGAGCAAGGATGGTGCTACTTACGTCCATCCGGGCATAGAGACCATCGACGTGGGCAAAGAGGAAGAAGAGACAGACTCCCAGCTGCACCATCAGGACCAGGACGAAGATGTCTGGAGCAAAGGAAGAAGGACCGCTTGGGGTGAGAAGGGCAGGACTGGAGACACACACACAACCCTGCCCTGGTCAGGCTGAAGAGAGCAGAGGGAAGAAGGGCTCCATCAGGGGGCTGGGGAGCGAAGGGAGCCATCGTCTGACTCCTCCAAAGCTTCTCCATCCATGTCCTCAGAAAGCCCTCTTGTAAAGAAATGGGAGGCTGTTCGGTGAGGGGGGGGGCTGGACTCCACCCTGGCCCAATAAAAGCTTTGGGGCAGCTTTGGGGCCGGAGGGGGAACTGTGTGAGATGCCCTCATGATACCCATTTCAGGCTTCAGAGTGCCAAAGCTAAGCCTTAGGAGAGGGGTCTGGCTCTCTCTCAGTCTCCAGGAGACCAACTCCAAAGCCCAGGCCAGCTCCCCTCAGAGCTCTTACAGTTTTTGTACACGGGTTGCCTGAACGGCTTCCCCTTGGAGAAGACCAGGGCCACCACGAGGCAGTTGATGGTGGAGAGGAGCCAGACGGTGGTGTTCTCATAGCTCTTGTAGCTGTCTTCGCCTTCCTCCCCAGGGCTGCCCTCCAGGGTGGCATTGGCAAGGGAGGAGAGTTCCAGCTGGCTGGTGTTCCCGAGGCTGCAAGCACTGAAAAGAAACCAAGGCCAGCGCTGGATTCCACCAGACCACAAAGCCCATCTCACTCCAAGCATCAAGGAATTAGAATTGGAGACGCTGGAGGAGCAAGACACAGGTGGACGAATGCACCCCAGGGAGAGGCTGCACAACCTTGACCTTGAAGATTCCCAAGGATAGAGGGAAGGCAGAAGAGGAGCCCAGTTGCTGGATCTGACCTCAGACCTTTTCCTTCATCGGCTTCTTTCCAATATTGGCTGGAGAGGTATTTCAAGGCATGTTCACAACCAGGAAGATGACAGACCCGCCCCCTCCCCTGATGCTGGAATTGTTGTCCAGAGGTACACATGGGTGTTCCATTGAGCTAACACCGGTCACTGCGTACTTTGGGGGGAATGGATCTAGGCCCTTTTTAGAAACCATCTACACCAGAAGGCATGGAAGCATCTTCCACAACTTTTCTAGACAGCTACTTTCCTGGCCTTCACGATCTAGCCATGATCATGCTCTTTCCAATCTTCCACTTAAATCCACACCCGGAAAACTTTGTGGGTCTTTGTCCCATCATCACAGGACAGAGAGATCCAAGCACAGATTCACATGGGGGTGGGGGGGGGAAGGGGGTGGGTTCTGCCAGCCCAGGCTTCTTCATTAGCAGGACCTTTCTCTCTCTTGTCCAGGGAGCTCTTCCAACGTGAGCCACAAGCAAGAACAGGGGATGGGTTGCAGCAAAAGTACCGAGGTGCAGAAAGGAGGGGAGACTGCATTTGGAGAAACCGTGGGGTGGGTCTTTCCAAGCAGCAAAGACCTGGGGACAAACGTTTCCAAAGCATGCTCGAAGGAGGAAAGGCAAAAGAAAATCACTTCTCCCACCCACCACACCTCTGCGTGTGGCCGAAGGCTCCCCACCAGCAGCACCAGCAGCACTACCGTCGGTCAGGCCAGGGGGGGGCAGCCCACCAGGGAGGGCCTTCCTACCTGAGGAGGTCTTTGGGGTTGTACCACAGCTGCCTTTGCACCAGCAGGAAGCCACAGATCTGCATGGCCAGGCTGAAGAGGAGGTTCAGCACCACGGAGAGCAGCAGAGGGGGCGAGGTGAGCCGGGCTGGAGGCCGGTAGGGGACGAGCTTGGGGAAGGCGCTGTTCAGGCTCACTGCAAAAGGAAAGAAGGGCAGGCAGGGTCTCCTGGGGCTCTCCTTGAATACATCCGGATGGCCCCCAAGCACCCAGAGCACACACCAATGGTGTTGTTGGCAGGGGGAGAGGGGGCACTTCTCCTTAAGAGCCCCATGGGCCATTTATGGGAGACATGGCAGTGTTCAGCCATGCCAAATGGAATGCGCAGTTGTACACGACAAGTACAAAACAGTCCTCTCCCCATAGAAAAATAGTATGGGGGGGTGGCGTTCTGCTCAAGACACACCAGGTTTCTATGTGAAGGGCCTTTGAACCTCCCTACATAAAAAATGAAGTGATAAGCAAATCCTTTTCTGTAGGAAAACAGACAGGGGGAAGGTGTCCTGCCGGGCACTCCTCCTGATATGCCCTTTGGATACAGCGTGATATCGTAGCAGGGGAGCCTCCACTGGTGTAACAACCAGCTCAGCCAAGGCACAGGTTAACCCTAACCCCAACCCCAGAATCCCCTCAGAGACTGATTTGCCCCAACCTGTGGTTTTGCCTTCTTCTTAACACTTACCTCCTCTTCCGAGAGGAGCTGGTCTACTGAGCCTTTTGCCCTTTGGGGCTTGGTGATTGTTGCCTGGCAGGGTGGCTCGTTCCCTTTTTTATCTGCCAGAATCTCCCACTGAGCCAGAAGAGGCCTCTTCTCTGCTGGCAAGTGGGTTGGGTTAGGGCCGGGCTTCCCCACTCTTGGTTTTAGTTTGAGCTCTGTGGGAGCTACCCAAGAGGCTGGAGGTGATGGCCCCAGTTCCCCCAGATGGTTTGCAACCTTGAATAGCTTCTGTAAAGCTTGGGCCAAAATCTGAAAGGGATTTGTGACCCACGGGAAACACAGCTCACCAGCCACCCTTGGGAGACGGGGGGGGGGGGGGACGCTGACCAGCTCCTCCTGCACAGCCCCAGATGCTCTTGGCAGACAAACGAGAAAGGGAGTGCTTACTTGTCATTCCGATCAGAGTGGTGATGGCCAAGTCTTGAAACAAAAACTGGTAATTCCCAAAGGAGTGTAATTGCTGAAAGAGCAGGAAAAGGGACCCAGTCAAGGCATTTGAGCCAACCATCCCCACCCTCACTTCACCCTTCCCGTGGCTAATTCCCACCGGTCCTTTCCTACCTGGCATACCTCCCCATGCCAGAGTCTCTTACGTTCCTCCCGCCTCTCCCAAGCCCCAGCTAGATGGGTCCCTGCTCTGATGGGCATAACCCTGGCTTTAACCCCAGATGCTGCCACCATCCTCGACTGCTCCCCTTTCCTCTTACTGAAGTCAAATGTCTCCTTCCAGCTCCCACATCCACCTGCCAGCCGAAGGTTGCAAAGAGGGCATGCATGCCCATGGGCAGCATTGTTCAGAAAGATGCCCGAATTAACGGGGTGGTGGTGGTGCGCAGAGGTAGTCGCTTGAGTGGTCATTTGCAGGGAGATGAGAAGAAGACCACCCTGAGTCCCTCCACTGGGAGAAAGGTGGGATAGAAATGAAGGAAGGAAGGAAGGAAGGAAGGAAGGAAGGAAGGAAGGAAGGAAGGAAGGAAGGAAGGAAGGAAGGAAGGAAGGAAGGAAGGAAGGAAGGAAGGAAGGAAGGAAGGAAGGAAGGAAGGAAGGAAGGAGCTGTTGACAGATAAAAGGAAGGAAGGAAGGAAGGAAGGAAGGAAGGAAGGAAGGAAGGAAGGAAGGAAGGAAGGAAGGAAGGAAGGAAGGAAGGAAGGAAGGAAGGAAGGAAGGAAGGAAGGAAGGAAGGAAGGAAGGAAGGAAGGAAGGAAGGAAGGAAATTTGCCAAACCTTGTGCCTGCGGCTGACCACTTCACTGCTGGGTGCCAACAGAGTGTCTGATGCTACCAGAGTTCAGAGTGGGCCCCCTCCCTTATGCAAAGAGACAAGTTGGAAGGAGGGGGCCCTCTCTACCTGACGGATGGGTCACAGCCCCTGTCACCTGCCCCCTGCAGCTCAAGCTGCCACAGGAGAAAGCGCCCCGGTCCATCTCCGTGGCCGTACCCAGTAGAGCAGCAGGACTCCCACGTACTGGATGATGCTGTAGAGCACCATGTACTTGAAGGTGCAGAAGGAGGTGACGAGAGCAGCTCGGCCTTGCCTGGGGGGTGGGGGGGTGGGAGAAGCACAAGGACAAGTATGTCTAGGAGGGCTGGCAGTAAAAACGGTGCCCGGCCAGGGCAGAGCAGCCGGGGGGCCAAGGGGGAGAGCTGGGGAGGTCGAGCCCTTCACGTTGGATGACATGATCGACTGAGGAGGAGGAGATACAAAGGAAGGGCTCGGCTGTGAAGCATCCCGGTTGCTGAGAAGGTCAACCCTCCATGCCCACGCCCCCCAACCCCCCCCCCCCAAGCCAGCCAGGCTCCAGAGAAGCTGCCGGAGACTCACTTGATCAGTTCGGGGACACATTCTATGGTGGGGGTCTTGGAGGTGAAGGGCGAAGCCACCGAGGCCTCCTGCTCTGAGAGCGACATCCCGGCATGGGCCACTTTCAACGCCTGGAAGGAAGACTCAGAAGGTGAGGCGAGCAGAGCCACCCATGACGCCCAGGAACCCCGATCCCCCTCCACACCCATCCCTGTTGCATTTGCTCCTGCAGGCCATCCCCTCCTGCCGTGAGATCGGGGACGTTCCTGGAAGACAAGGGTTTGGGCAGCTACTCAACCTGGCATCCATCGGACGTCCGATTTGGGGGGGGCAAGAAGCCTCCGAGCACCCACTGCAGGGAAAGCGGAGGGGGGAGGTGTTTGTGCCCTCGGGCCCCACTGGTGGGACTCACTTTGGGCCCGATCCAGCTTCACGCCCTAGGCTGCCCAAGGGGATGGCTCCATGGAGCCACCCGCCATCTGGCCAACGAGGGCCGGAGGTCTGCTCGTGTCATCAGGAAGGGGGTCGAGAGGACCCTGTCCCCCCCTCCCCAGAATGGACCTGCCAGGGGCAAGAGGACTCCCAAGCCTGTTCTCGGGGACCGACCATCCTGGCACAGAAGACTCGACTCTCATGAGCTCCACTGAACAAGACTTTCACACTCACCCCACAGTCATTGGCGCCGTCTCCGCACATGCCCACGAAGTAGCTGGAAGGCAAAAGAGAAAGAGCCGCCGCTGTGAATCCGGGTGTGGCGGGGGCCGCCCTCGACCGGTGGCGGCAGCAGCAGCACCACCTGGGGCTTCTGGCTCCCATCCCCTGAGCGGAGAGGGGGAAGGAGCAACCGACGGACATGAACGTGTCCTGGGCTGGCCCCGTCCCTCTTCCTAAGGGCCTCCGGTTCTCCGGACAGTGCAGGAGGAGGCAGAAGGAAACAAGACCTCCATTTGGGCCAGGTAGAAAAAGCGGAAAGAGAATCAGGAAAGCAAGCCTATCCTGGCACTCTGTCCTGTGGGTGGCTACAGAAGGGCTTGGCAGCCCCGTAGAACAGGCACAGAGGAAGGCCAGTCTGGGAGGAGTCGGTGGTCCAAACGGCAGCAAGTCCCAAAGGGGTCAAACGAGGGGGCTCCACGGGACTTCCTCCTCTCCCTCTCTCCCTCCCCTGTGTCTGGTGTGTGTGGGAGGGATTTAGGACCATGGCCTGGTGTTTTTCCTTGTGCGAGATGCTCCATTGTGCAAGCAGGTGGAGAGTAATGGAGGCTGCGCAAGGTGGTAACTGGTTCCACCCTAGGCGAGCAGGCAGCCTGTTTGCATGCAGGGGTGCTCATCACAATCTCTGCTCGTCACAATCTCTGCTTTTGCTCAGGTGCAAAAAAGGACGCCAGTCAATAAGTTCGACATTGGTGCCCACAGGAGCCCCCTGACCCTCCTGCACAGCTTTACAAAAAGAATCAACCCGGGGGCAGCTCGCCCTGCAGAAGGAAGCCCAGGCTGTCTCGGGCACCCTCTTGACTTCTCTGGTGTGCCTGTGGGCCCCCTGTGGACCCACAGCCATCCTTAGAGGGAGGGTCCTCTGCTGCCTCGGAAAGGACAGGATCCGGCTGACTGGGAAGCCTCCGAGGGGACAGGGAAGGGGGAGAAGGGAGCCAGGGTGAGGAGCAACCATGGGGGAGGTTGGCGAGGAGGAGAATGTCCCTGGTGAAGTTCTGGCAGCCCCAAATATCTCCTTCCTCAAACACACACACACACCCGAGGTGCATCTCTTTTCTCAGGCAGGTGTCAGGGTTACTCACTCCAGCTTCTGGAATTCTTGCACCAGGCTTGCCTTCTGAGCAGGAGACATCCTGGCAAACACTGTCCCATGGAGGAGAACCTGCAGGGAGAGGCAGGGGAGAGAAGGAGAACCCTGGCTGCCCAGGGGAACTCAGCGGCCTGAGAATGGACAGACACCTGGCCAAGGGGCTGTCGAAGGAAGGGCAGAGGGCAGAGCCAGGCAGGGCCCCGTGAAGCACAGCATCCGTTGCAAGAACAGGCTAGACAGGACCAGAGATTTGGAAGCGCGTCACGGCTCCCTTGAGAACAGGCCAGCGGGCTCCTCTGGCACAGGCGGCACCTCCAGGAGGGCCAGCCCCAGCCCTCGACTCACCTTTGGGACCAAGTGAGGGAAGTGCTGACCAAGGACATCGTACGACCTCCCACTCAGGCAGAAATGGTACATGCCACTGCTCCCAGGGTCGGGGGAAGGCCCACCTTCAGCCTTGGGGTAGCCCTCCTGCCGAAGGGGAAAGGGGGGAGGTCATCTCCTGCTTGGTTGGGGACCCTTCTCTCCCCCCCCCCCCGGCCTTTCGAAAGGCTGGAGAGGAAGAGCCGGACCCCCTTCCTGGCAAATGCTAGCCCCCTCCTGCCCGTTCGCCAGCCCCTCGACACACAATCTGGACCCTAAGAAGAAAGGGATCGCTGGAGTGAGCAAGGAGAGGGAGGGAAAACCTAAACCCAGGACAAACCAACTGTCGGCTGTCAAGGGCCCGACTGGAAGCAGGATGGACCCACCGAGTCTTGAGCCTTTCCAGGGGCAACTACACATCACTTTCTCTGTGTGTGTCTCTGACCTTCTCTCTCTCTCTCCCTCTCCCTCTCCCGCTGGATAGACATTGGGCAACTAAATGGACTTGAGACAGGAGCTGTCGTTGGGGCAGCTGCACATTTCCCTGGTTTCTCCCGCCTTTCCAAAGTGCTTGAAATGAACAGTGCTTTCATGTTATTGTTTATCTAACACCATTTTGATATTATAGTTCATTGTGTTTTTTTACTATTATCTGGGTTGTTGTTTTTTTACTTTAATTTTAATTTTTAACTTTAACATGTTTGGTTAAGCCACCGTAGGTCCCTGCCTTGGGAGAAAGGCAGATAGAAAGGAAAGGAAATAAATAAGTGAATAAAACAAACATGAACAAATCCATAAATAAGCAAGCCAGCGGGGGAGGGGGATGCACTAGCTGATCTCCAGGAGCCCCGTCCGATTCTGATTCTGTGAGTCACCCTGAGACCCTGCGCCCGTCTCTCTAGCCCCCTGACCAGAAGAGGAGGCGGCAGGGCAGCCGCAGCCGCCCCTGGCAGAGAGAGGCAGGTGAGGCCTCTGAGCAGCCAGGCGCCAGTGCCCGCTGGGTGCCTCTGGCAGCTCTGACGTTTCCTGGCTTCCACTCTTCGCAGAAAAAGTCCCCACCCAGAGCAGAGCCGGAAGGGCAATTATGGGAGGGGGGGCAGGAGGCCGAGGGGGGGCAGCTGCTCAGAGGGTTTCTGCCTCCTCCTCCTCCTCCTGGTGGTGGTGGTGGTGCTTGGGCGCCCCTGCTCTCCTGCCTGCCCAGTAGCCTGGACCGCTCACCTCCGCCCCAGTGAAGCCGCGCCCTTCCCTCTCCTCCAGGAGGTTCCAGGCAATGGAGGCAGAGGGATCGCCCTCTGCCTGGGCACCAGCCTCAACAAGGATCACTTTGCTCGCCCGTGGAATCATGCCAGCCTTTCGGGCGACTGTAATGGCGGTCTGGATGTTGTCCCCTGGAAGATCAAGCGGGAGAGAGAGACTGAGAGAGAGAGAGAGAGAGAGAGAGAGAGAGGTGTGGTCCTGGACCACCAGGAGTAAGACTGCAGGACCCCCCCCGGGCGATGCCAAGAAGGCTGGAAAGAGGGCAGAGTCTGGGGAGGTGAGCGAGCAGGTGGGAACACATCCCGAATGAGGCTGGGCAGCTGCCTTTCCTTGCCGGCCAGACCCAGCCCAGGACATTTGGCTGCCTGAGCCCCCCCCCCTTATTCTGTGCACAGGAGCCAATGGTCCCAGGGTGGGGGGGATAAGCCCTTCCTTCAGCTGGGTGGGATCTTCTAAGGCTCCTGAGGAGAGAGGGGTAGCTCAGTGGGCACAGAGGGCCGGCCAGCGGGCGAGAGCCGTGCCAGCCCTTCGCCACGGAATCGCTCAGCACCGTCCTGCCCACCAACCGTGGCCGCTTCCCCTGAGCCCCCAAGGGCGCTCCCTTGCTGTGTTGGCCTTCGTCAGCCAGGCAGGAAAAGCCCTCCATGCGGGGGGGTGGGGGTGGGGACAGCAGCCCACCTGTGACCATCACGCTCCGGATGCGGGCGGTTGCTCAGCTCCTCCAGGGACCGGCGTCGTCTCGGTCTTCAGCCGGTTCTCCATGACCAGCAGGCCCAGGAAGGTCAGGTCCGACTCTGCCTCCTCTCTGGGGCAGAAGGGTCAAACAGTCACACACACCCTTGTAGAACAAAGCCACCCTGGCCTTCCCCACGGACACGCCAGCTCTCCAAAGGCATGGAGAGGCCCGGGCGGCCCCATTGAGCTAAGCATCCCGTCTCCTGCTCGGTGCAGCCGGTTGGTTCAGAAGCTGCCCACGAAGGGGGCCAGCGGAAGGGAGGCCTTTGGCTTGTCGTGGCTTGCTGGTGGGGCTTCCCAAATGCCACCAGGTCGGGGGGTCCATTTTTGCACCTCTGCCTCCCATGGAGCCACCCACATTTACGCCCTTGGCTTCAGAGCTCTGGCGGCCACATGTCGCTACCCAAAGCTCCCAGTCCAAGGCAAAGGAGAAAGACCCGTGTTCCCCCTCCCCAGGAAACCGCTTAGCATTGCTCCTGCTTCCCGAGGGGGGGCTTGGACTTTGCTGCCAGGAGCCACGGCGCGGGTGGGCAGGTTGGCTTGTCTCCCGCCTGCACTGGCAAGCCTTCGCTCTGCTTTCTGGTGGCCTGAGGACCCCCTTTTTTTTCTTACAAGAAGGGGTCTTCGTGAAGGAAGGGGGTGCCCATGCCTCTTCCCAAGGCCACCCACGGCAGGTCTCGATCCCCACCTTCCGGCTTCGCACAGGAGCTGGACAGGGCCCCTCTTCTCCCCCCCCCCCCCCCGTCGCCGCAGGTGAAAACTCTTTCCGCTTTTACCTTGACAGGGAAGCCGCTTCCACCCCTGTGGCCAACGCTTTGTGTCCCAGACCAATGACTCGGAAGCCTTGCGATGTGTAGAGCTGGAGTTCACTGGTGAAACTGGTGGGCACTGGGCAGAGTGGGGTGGGGGGGAGAGAAGAGACCATCAGGCTCCCACGGAGGGAGGGGGGCTGCCCCAAAGCAAATGTGGCAGAGGGTCCTCGTGAGCTGTGGCCCCACAGAAAGATGGGAGAAGCACCACGCCGTGGCTTCAGAGCCTGGAGCAGGGCATTCTTTGGGGGCCCCCCCAGCTCCACTCCCACCCTGGCCGCAAGCAGGATCAGAGGGGAGTGAGAGACAACAGGGCAGAGCAGCCGGACAAAGGCGGGTGGCCTGGTTGTGCCTCTGCCCTTCCAAGAACGGTTTGGGAGAGACGGGAAGCCCCTGAGCTGGCCGGGCTGGTGGAGAGGTCACAAGGGCTGGCAAAAGGCCACCAGAAGGAAGGGTGGCCTAGGTGGGGTGGGGGTCTCTCCTCTGGGCATTCACACAAAAGGGAAACCCAAAGGCCAGTCCCTCAAGGCAGGGCCTTGCCCGTGGTGGCTCCCGGGATACGGGATGCTCTCCCTCAGGAGGTCAGGCTGGCCCCCTCCTTTGCACCCCTCTGCCGACAGCCAAAGACCCACCTTTGAACAGCAGGCTTTTAACCATCACGACTGAATCCCTGAATGCCATTTCTTAGTTAAGGTCATTTTTTGATTCTTTCATTATTCAATTATGTTTTAATCAGTTTTATAGCTTCATTGGTTTTTCATGTGTGATTCATTGCGCTTTTAATTCTGTCCTTTTAAATACTGTGAGCTGCCTTGAGCCCCCTTAACGGGAGAAAGGTAGCCTCTAAATAAGACAAGTACATGAACAGAGCGTCAGGACGGCTCTGTGCTGAGGCCAACGAAAGGAGCAGAAGTGGAAAAAGGAGAGGCAGTCACCTGTTTCTGGCCTGCAGAAATGGACCACCCTTTCCGGGGCCCCTTTCAGGAAAACGTGGCGGCCCCCGCTGAACTCCTGCACAACGGTGGACATCCTTTGCAAGGCTGAAGAGAACGGGAACTGGCGCAAGATGGCCATTCCTCCCCCGGCCACCTAGGGCAGAGAAGCAGGCGCTGGGCTCCGGCTGAAGGGGTCCAGGCCCTACGGACCCCAAAGGGCCAGCCTTTACCCAGTGTGTGGTTACTCTGTGGAACTCCTTGCCCCAGGATGGGGTGAGGGCCTCTGGCCTCTAGAGGCCTTGAAAAAGGGGACGGGACAGATTCCTGGAGGAAAAGTCCCATCGCAGGTGACCAGCCACGATGGGGATGTAGTATCATCTCCAGGCTTCGAAGGAAGGGACCTCCAAAGGCCAGATGCAGGGGAGGAAGGGGAATCAGGAGACCGGTCTCTCGTGGTCTCGTGTGATCCCAGAGGCATCTGGTTGGGGCCACGGTGAGAGACAAGAAGCTGGACTAAGAGGGACCCTTGGCCTGATCCAGCAGGGCTCTTCTTCTGAGGTTCTTAGGTTCTTATCCTGGCGTTGCTTCTGCCACCAGCATTCCTACCGTCCCCCCCACCCCCACCCACCAAGCTTGGAGCACAGTTGGTGGGCTCCCTTTCCCCTGCTCAGTTGAGGAGAGGGTCTGCTTAGCTTTCCGGATGCAACTACGACAGCAACCGCCCTCCCGCCTTTCTTTAAGGGGGAGGCAGCCGCTCCCACCGCAGGCAGGCAGGCAGACGGGGCCATTCCTGGTACTTTCTCGAGGGGCTAGAGGAATGTGGGCATTCCAGGACGGATGGACTTTTTGGACGGGTGGGCTAACTGGGACCCTTTTTTAAATCCCTGGATATTCTGCTGCAGTTTTTCATCCAAAACCGTATCCCCAGGTGTTGAGAAAAACTATGCCTTCAATGTCAAGTGAGGGATTTAAATATATCTTTTGAAAGCACCGCAGTTTAAGCATGCAACGGGAGGGAACCCAGCGCCGGCGCAACCGCGTGGCCTGGTTCAGCCACCCCTCCAGTTCCACGGCTCAGCGGGAGGCAGCAGGGCTCACCTGCTCTGCTTTGGCTCCCGGGGTGATCACCACTGCGTGTGCCCAGTCTCCACCTTTGCCCTCCTCCTCCTCCTCTTCGGGATCCTCCATTTCCTGTTGGTTTCAATGGGGGAAAAAATATTCTTCTGTCCTGATAGGATTCCTGTCCTCTGGGTGTGTTTCAGTGTGAGTCAACGTGGAGATTGCATGAGAACTGAAAGAAGTCCACAGGCTGACAGGATTGGTGTGGGAACCGCGCAGCCCCTCCGTCGTTGGAGAGCTGCAACTTCCAGCATGCCTTATGTCTGGCTGGGGCCGATGGGAGTTGTGGTCTCAAAACATTATGCCTTCATCTATTTATTACGCTTGTCAACCACACCGATTAGTGCTGGGTGCTACTCTGGGCGGTTTTACTTCAAAGGAACCTAGACATAACATAACACAGACCGCTCCTGATTTAAAGCTTTGGGAAGGGCCGAGGCCCATGGAAGCCAACCCAGGAGGAAGGCAAAGGCTGTCAGCGCGAGGATCAGAGAGGATCACAGCCCAAATTAATTCAGGAGAAAGCTGCCTTTGTACTTGACCGTACGCAAATGTTACCTTGAGTAGGCGATAGGGACCCCTGTGGCCCTGAAGGACAGGAGATGCCAACCAGATAAAGCAATACCGTAGATTCGGCTGAATCAAATGGGTGGAGGAGGAGGGGGAAGGCTTCCCATCTTCTCAGTCAAGCACGTGGCCCAGAAGAACTGCTCTCCTGGATTAGACCAAGGCCCAACCAGCCACCTGTGGGTTGCCCACCCACATCTGGAGACTCCAACCCCCAAACCCTGTGCCTCACCCTTTGCCGGGCCAAGAAAAGTGAAAGCTTGGTCTGCTTCATATTGTCTCGGCAAACACAGCTTTGGGAAAAAGCCGGGGTTAGGAAACAGGCAGGAGGGGGCGGTGGGCTCAGGGGAGAGGGGCTCTCTGGGGCAGAGGTTGGGGGGTGCCAGATGCTGCCACCCCAAAGGGCTTCCGTGTGCTCTGTGTAGGTTCCGTACACAGGCTGGTTGCTTCTTCCCCACCGCCAGACCTTGGAAATGCTGCTTCCTGGAGATTACAGGGATTACAGCACACACACACACACCTTGGCTGGGGTATTTCTGGGAACTGTCGTCCCTAAAAGTAGGATTCTCAAGGTCCGCCCACCCCCGGGCACACACTTCATGCCAATCCCAATCCAAGGGGCCGTGAAAGGCAGGAAGGCTGGAGCTTCCCAGCAACCGACGTGGAGCTTTACCCAGTGAGTCGCCTCAAACATCTTCAGGTCCAGCGGATCTCCCTGGATCTTCCCGTCCACCACCACCAAGGAGTGGCAGCTGACCATGGCTGCCCACGCCGGGCCCCAGGGCAAAGGGCGGCCAGAGGAGAAGCGGTGGGCAGCCAGAAAGCTGGCGGTGGAGAAAGCAAGTATTACCACCCCTTGCCAAAGGGCGAATGGGGCCCCGCCGTGATTTGATCCAAGGGAGCAGAGAGAGCCCGAGGATTTGGGGGGAGCCTGCCAAGCTGTTTGGGAGAGACTTTCCCCCCCCCCCCGAATTAAAGGGCAGACTTTGCCGCGTCTTTTGGGGTGAGTGAGGGCCCCCATTCGCCTTCCAGACAAGGCCCCCTCTCGAAACATCTGGTGCCCGAGGGAGCTGAGGGGGGTTCACACAGATGTGGGCATGGGGGAAGGGAACCAGACCCCCAGCCAGCCATTCCACTCCCTCGACGGGACGACGGGTGGATTCACCGGCTCTTTGCTGGCCTGCCTCCCTTGCGGGATCAAGGGCAGGCTTCACCACAAGAATTTAGAAACAGTGACAATTCACTTCCGCTGCTAAAGCACAAAGCGACACAATTTAAGCCCCCTTAAAATAATAATAAAAATAAAACAAGCCAACAAGAAGAAGAAGAAGAAAAAGCAAGAGGCCACCTGCCCACCCTGCAAAGGTTCCCCCCCCCCCCCGTCATTCCCCATTGCCCCCTTGGCCTTGGCCTGCTGGAGCAACGAAGGCAGGGAAGAGGCAGCCGGCAGGCTTCCCTGTCGGAGCCATGGAAGATTTGGTGGCATTTGGTTTTCTTTCTTAAATGGCTTAAGACTGCCGCTGGAAACACACAGGAAGCACTGAGCCTACGACCGCTCATGGGCTTTGGAGTCACGAGCTCCCACGGGAAGCTGCTGCTGGAGGCTTCCTGCAGAAGGGCTGGGAGACCCGCCAGGTTTACCTCCGGGTCTCCAGAAGCAGGACTTCAAACTGGGGGGGGGGGGGGGGGGTTTGAACACTCAGCGTGATTGGGTGGGTGGATGTCTCAAGGCGAGCAAGACTTGGAAAGAGAAGCCCCCTCCCTGCCAGGGTTTAAGAAGAGAGATCGAGCTACAGATGTCCGTCCATCCAGGCTAGCCTGCACCCGTGCGCTTGTGCACCACGGATCCTGGAGTTCATTCAGACAAGAGCGGAGGACCAGCCGTCGCGAAAGGCAGGCAGACAGGGCGGGAGGCAGACAGGTAAAGAATGCTCTACCTCTTTCCTTGAGCCAGGACAATCCCCCAGAGGTCCAGCCCGTCTTCTGTCAGGGTGCCAGTCTGTTTGCGGGCCCACAGACGGATCAGCCGATGCCAGAGCAGAGGGAAGAATAACACCGAGAGGGAACTTAGGAGGAGATCTTCCACAGGAGAAGGGAGAGGGGTCTGCTGGGTCGTGCAGAGGCTGTGGGAGGAGAGAAGCCCCTTCCAGGGGTCGTCTTGCCTCCAGGGTGGGAGCAGGGATGAGCTCGGCTTCAGGCAGGGCTCCGGAGAGTGTGCAGGGCCCCTTGGATCCTGGCCCCGTTGCCATGGATGTGCTGTCCTCAGCATACCCTGGTTTCCCCCCCCCCCCCACCATCCAAGCCGGAGGGCCAGTGTGGGGCAGGTCTACCCCACATCATGCCTCCTTCTCGTAGCCTCTGCAATGGGTACGGAAGCCCAGGTGGTCCTTCCACATGCCACCTTCCTTCTCAGGGAGCGTTAAGTTAAGAGCAGGCGCCGTGAACTGCATATGGGAGCTCAAATCTCAGCACCTCCAGTGGATATCTGGGTGGTGCCCTCAGCCGATCTCTCCTGCCCCCTTGGCATCTCCTTGGATCAGACCCTCTTTGGCCCTCAACCTTTGGTCCAAAAGAAGGTTCACACACATACACACACACACATCCTCCCGAGTGAAACTGCCTTCCCACTGCCCTCACAGGGACCTCCGCACCTGCCTCGGACGAGGGGAAAAGGCTCAAGACACACAGGGTTCAGCCTGGCGCTTTGGAGCAAAGATGGCATTGGAGGGGCCGGGTGGAGGTTTCTAAAAGCTGCAAGTGATGGAGGGAAAGGGGCCCCAAAGGCGTTGCCTCCCCATGAGAAGAATGCCAGGACTTGGGGGTTTCATCCTTCAACCCTCGAGTGGCAGGAGATTCAGAATGGACCAAAGGGGCTCCCTTCTTCACACACCACATTGCTAGCCCCTGGAGTCGCTTCCCCTTGGCTTGGGGACTGCCCTCCATCCAGACAGCTTCGTGGCACAACGAAGCAAGTCCACGTGTGGAGCAGCGGGGGGGGGGGGGGGGAGATGAGCAAGGGCTAGACTTTGTGATTCTGCCTCCGGGATCCGAGGCCCCAGGTTTCCAAAAGACAGCTGTGGGGTTCCCAGAAGTCCCTGACTGACTGACCGCTGTAAGAAATGGGACGCTGGACCAAAAAAAGGCCCTGGGCCCGATCCAGCAGGGCTCTTTTCATGCTCAAGGTGCCCAAGCAGTCCCTCAGTCCACCCAGCAGTTGGAATGTCTGTGAACATCCTGTGGCATTGCAGCGGCCAGACAGAAAAGAAGGCAGGCAGTCCCATGAGATCCAATGTCCAGCCGGCCTCTGCCCCTCCTGAAGCAACTGAAGTGGCCAGACACCCCCACCCACCCCTCCCACTACCTCACCCCACCTCCCCACCTGAGAGAGAGAGAGAGAGCGAGCGAGAGAGAGAGAGAGAGAGAGAGAGAGAGAGCGCACATGGGACCTTGTCAAAGCAGAAGAGGTTTAACTGGCCGCACACGTTGATCCTTTGGGGGCTGATGCAGAAGATGCCTTTTCTCTGCAACCGCCTTTGGGCATAAATGATCCCAGTGGTCAGTGCAGCCGGCAAAGCCGGGGGTATGGCAATCGTGATCACATCCAGGGCTTTCTTCACCACCTCCCCAGCCTCTTCCTGGTGGACAGAGAAGGGGAAGAGGGAAGAGGTGGGTTACTGGCTGTGGTGCGAGAAGGGTGGGTGTCCCCATGGCAAGGCTCTGTGGGTTGGGAATTTGGCATTCCTTCCTTACACCCGAGGAGCATCCCTGCTAGAAAGTTCTCCAGCCAGACTCGGTGCTGTCCACAGGGCAATGACGGAATCCCATCAGGCGAGGGCCAGGGGGACGTCTCTCTACTGGAACCCCTCCATGGGGCTTATCTGCGGCTTTCCTCTGGAAGTTTAGACTCAAGGGAGCTCCAGGCCCTACACCTCCCTTCTGCCCCCCTGCCCTTGGCATCGCATCCAGGCCAAACTCCAAAATGCCTGTGAAAATACGGCAAGACTTCAGATTTGGACACTTGCCGTGCACTTTAGATCTGTTGGACGTGGAGTGGAAGCTTCCAGGAATTATGCTTTTCCTCTGCTGGGGGACTTGGTGGGCCTTCTGCCACTGGCTGCCCACACAGGCCACCCCCATCCCACCCCACAGGCCCCTGCAACCACTCACCCCATTGAGCGCAAAAACGCAGACGGTGTAGACCATTCCGACAGCCGCGATTCCTATGAGGCACATGACAAACCGCATGGCATCTCGGTAGAGCCGGAAGTTCATAGGCTTCGGGTAGAGAATGGATCTCACCAGATTCCCCTTGGCTGTGTTGAAACCTAGAAAGGCAAAACAAAGTCTTAGCGGGCAATGGGAACCCCAAAGGTCAGCTAGCAGAGTACGAGTCTCAGCAGACACAAGAAGCAGGGAAGGGCTGAGGGGGTGTCAAGGTTTGAAACCTTGTCAGTCTAAGAGATTAGAAATGATTCAGGAAAATGCAGGAAAGAAGTTTTAGAAGAGGTAGCCGTGTGAGTCTGTGCTAGCATATCAAGCCAAAACCAAAAGAAAAATAAAATAAAAAATAAAGAAGACAAAGACGTTGTGGCACCTTGAAGACTAACTGCTATGTTTTAAATGTGAGCTTTCCTGGATCAAGTCCACTTCCTCTTATGTCTGCAGGAAAGAAGTAATTTTAAAGTGCCTAAAAGTGAAAGTAAGGCAAAAGTGCGGCTTGATTTCATGGTTTTCAAAGCAACCCACCGCTTTCCAAAACAACCAGCTTGTTTGGGAACACGTTTAGTGATAAGATAGCATGTCAGAAGTATTTCATTCATAGCGTGCCTGTTTTTACGACAAAGCATAAACAATGAAGTAATGTTCTGAAACGTTGAAAGGGAAAAAATGAGTGCAAGTTTAAAATTCTGCTTCTCTTGTGCTTAAACGTCTTGTCTTGTGCTTTAAAGGAGGAGCACATCATGTGTGTATGTTACACAAGACTGCCATCAATTGATATTAACAAGAATGGCAGCCATCGGCAGGTCTAACCATTCGCCAACCCTGCCATCCACCGACCCTGGCATCCGCCCCCTTGCCACTCAAAGACAAAACAGATTAGATCAGAAAAACATGTATCTGCGCCAAGATGGAGCTGACGCCATCACTTCAATGAAGATCTGGAGGGGAGCAGCAGCCCTAGCTATCCGCCACCCCTGCAGAAAACCAGAGAAGCTGAGCCATTGTTTACGCTACAGATTAAAACACATAAGGTATTAATACTGTGGAGATGAGCCAGCCAAGCGTCCCAGCGATTCAGGCATCATCACAAGTCCATGGCACTTTGGGCAACAGATATCAAAGACGATTCTGAAATGATTTTGTGGCATATGGAACATAGAAGCAATGTCGAGACTTAAAAGCTTGTAGTAAGAAACAAGCGGACGTTGCCTGGAATTGCGGCTACAAAGAAAAGACTAAGATGCCCAGACGGACTTGGAAATGCTTGTCTGTCCTCGTCTGATTTCGTTCCAGGATTAACTCTTCATTGGGATCAATGCCAGTGGTGACGAACACAGGCCTCTGCTCTTGGCCCAGGAGGCCTGGATTTCTCTGGAGGCCTCCTGGGAGAGCCACACATCCTTTTCAGGATCTGGCAGGGGAGGCATTGGGGTTTTGCCGTTGAGGGTTCAGAACCTGACACAGCCTGGAATGGAGGGCTGGTGGGAGGAGGAGGAAGAGGAAGCAGAAGAGAAGCTCCTTCCTCCGTGGGAGGGGGCAGGAGCCCCTGGGGAGTCCCTCCTTGGGCTCCTGCCTGTCTTCACCTTCAGGGATCCAGACCCTTCTCCCTTTTTGCCTCCCAGGGGTCTCTCTTTCTCTCTGCCATCTGCCTTGCTTTCAAGGGATGGGTGGGCTTCAAAAGCATTTCTAGATTACAGCTAGTCTTGCCTGGAAAGAAGGCTCAGACGCAAGAAAGAAGTGGCCCCATCCCCTCTGGTTTGTTGTTGTTGTTTAGTCGTTGAGTCGTGTCCGACTCTTTGTGACCCCATGGACCAGAGCACGCCAGGGCCTCCTGTCTTCCACTGCCTCCCGGAGTTGGGTCAAATTCATGTTGGTCGCTTCGATGACACTGTCCAACCATCTCATCCTCTGCCGTCCCCTTCTCCTCTTGCCTTCACACTTTCCCAACATCAGGGTCTTTTTCCAGGGAGTCTTCTCTTCTCATGAGATGGCCAAAGTATTGGAGCCTCAGCTTCAGGATCTGTCCTTCCAGTGAACACTCAGGGTTGATTTCCTTCAAAATGGATAGGTTTGTTCTCCTTGTAGTCCAGGGGACTCTCAAGAGTCTCCTCCAGCACCACAATTCAAAAGCATCAATTCTTCGGCGGTCAGCCTTCTTTATGGTCCAGCTCTCACTTCCATACATCGCTACTGGAAAAACCATAGCTTTGACTATGCGGACCTTTGTCAGCAAGGTGATGTGTCTGCTTTTTAAGATGCTGTCTAGGTTTGTCATCACTTTCCTCCCAAGAAGCAGGCGTCTTTTAATTTCGTGGCTGCTGTCACCACCTGCAGTGATCATGGAGCCCAAGAAAGTAAAATCTGTCACTGCCTCCATATCTTCCCCTTCTATTTGCCAGGAGGTGATGGGACCAGTGGCCATGATCTTAGTTTTTTTGATGTTGAACTTCAGACCGTTTTTTGCACTCTCCTCTTTCACCCTCATTAAGAGGTTCTTTAATTCCTCATCACTTTCTGCCATCAGAGTGGTATCATCTGCATATCGGAGGTTGTTGATATTTCTTCCAGCAATCTTAATTCCGGCTTGGGATTCCTCCAGTCTGGCCTTCCGCATGATGTATTCTGCATATAAGTTAAATAAGCAGAGGGACAATATACAGCCTTGTCGTAATCCTTTCCCAATTTTGAACCAATCAGTTGTTCCATATCCAGTTCTAACTGTTGCTTCCTGTCCCACATATAGATTTCTCAGGAGATAGATAAGGTGGTCAGGCACTCCCATTTATTTAGGAACTTGCCATAGTTTGCTGTGGTCCACACAGTCAAAGGCTTTTGCGTAGTCAATGAAGAAGAAGTAGATGTTTTTCTGGAACTCTCTGGCTTTCTCCATAATCCAGCGCATGTTAGCAATTTGGTCTCTAGTTCCTCTGCCCCTTCGAAATCCAGCTTGTACTTCTGGGAGTTCTCGGTCCACATACTGCTGAAGCCTACCTTGGAGGATTTTGAGCATAACCTTGCTAGCTTGTGAAATGAGTGTAATTGTACGGTAGTTGGAGCATTCTTTGGTGCTGCCCTTCTTTGGGATTGGGATGTAGACTGATCTTTTCCAATCCTCTGGCCACTGCTGAGTTTTCCTCTCATTACTCTCCTTCTAAAGATGTGCCTTCTACGTAGGCACCCTCCCAGCTCAAACCCAGCACCCAGAGAGTGCCCTGGGGAGGCCGCCTCAGCTCACAGGAGGAGCAAAGAACCAGCCTGGGTTACCTACTCGAAACTGAGCCCTGGCAGTTTTAGCCAGCAACAGGAACACAGTCGGTTGCAGGGTGTGTGTGTGTGTGTGCCTCTTCTCCGTAATGACATTTAGCTTGCTCTTCTCAGGCTTCCTTCTTTCCCCTTCCTCCTCCAAAATCTAGTACATTCTTAGAGAGAGAGAGCCTGATAGGGTGTCTTTCTCTGTAGGCTGCCAGCAAATGCACATTCCTAGAAGGCAGATCTGGAAGCTTTTGGAACCCAGTCGGAGATCTGTTCTCCTGCTGTGTCCCTTAATGGAATTCCTCTTATATTGCTTCTTTGGGGTTTGGGGGGGGGAGGAATTACCAGCCCCTGCTATTTTTACTTATCTGAGCAGTGGCATGCTAAGCACTGAGCCACGGCACTTCACCTCTATTAATTATTGTGACCTGCATTGAATCCCTTTACGAGAGAAAGGCAGCACAGAAACAAAACAAAACAAAACAAAAAGTCAGAGGTTCTTGTCTCCTCGACCACCACCAACTCTTGCCCTCCTCTCGCCCCTCCGTGCCCTGGTCAACAGGTCGTCCACCCACCGGTCCGGAGAACCACTGCCTTGGCGGGCCCGTCGCCGTCTCCCCTGGCCTGGACGATCTCAGTCCCACAGAAAAGGAGGTGCCTCTTCCAGTCCTCAGCGCGGCTCGTCTGCCAGGGCTGAGCGTCCTTGTGCCCTCGGGGCAAGGGGGTCTTGGTGACAGGGACGCTTTCACCTAGAGGAGACCAGGCTGCGTCATAGGAGCCTCCGAGCCAGTCTCCACCCCATCGGCTCCTGGGCACCGCCTAGCCAAGGAAGGAGAAGGAAACGCCAACGGGCCAGCATTTTGGAGGGTCTCTTTTATTAAAAATTAAAAAATGGTTTGGGGACTTTTCTGTTTCTCAGCCCACCCAGACCTGCCCTCCCCAATCTCTTCTAAGGCCAGCCTGATCAGGCACCTTGCAGGCCTTGAAATCTTGCCTGGTTTTGATTCTTTTCTTTCCTTTTTCCAGTCTAAGGACAGACTTCCTGACCCTCGTTTGGGGATTTTGTTCAAGGACTGCACAGTGTTTCCTTCGTCCTCATTGACTGTCCACGGATGCTTCAGCCCCTCCTCAATCCTGCTTCTAGATCTGGGATTCTTCCAGGAAAGCAAGGATGGGCAGGGGGTCTTGCTGGCCGTTATAGCAACAAGTCCCACGTGTGAAGGTCACGTGGGCAAGAAGCTCCAGGACTCGAGAAGCAGCATTCCTGGGTGGTGTGGGTGTGACTCCCACAACGCTTCTGCTCGCCCTTCTTCCACATTAACTCCCAATCAGAATGTGCCCACAAGGGCAAGGGCAAAAGCAGACTCCCGGGGGAGGGAGGGAGGGGGCATCTGGCTGGTTGCCCTGGCGGACAAGGAAGGCTGGACTAGAGAAGGGGGAGTTGGTCGGATCCAGCGGCCGCCCCCTTCTGAGGGTCACCCTCTTGGGGAAGGGCGGCAGGTGGCTGTGGGACCGAGCGCCTTACCTGTCAGCATGCCTTCGTTCACCGTGCACTGGCCGCCAATCAGGAGGGCGTCACAAGGCAGGAGGCTTCGGCCGCCCCCCAGGACCAGCAGGTCTCCGGGCACCAAATGGCAGGACTCCACCGCCTGGACCCCTGGCAGCAGGGAGAGAGGCAGAGGTGCCCTCGGCATTAGGGGAGCTGGGGAGAAGCCTGCCGGTCTGCGCCACGCTTCGGTAGAGAACCATCGCTCTCCGGCAAGAGAACCACGACTGCTCAAAAGCGAGGCTGGCCTGACCCCGAGGCCTCTGGCAGGTGATGCTCCCGGACGCCCCCTGAGTGCCACAGGCCCTCCTCTCTGGCCCGCTCTGAGCCCCTGAGCCCTCCACCGACTTCTCCCATGACTCGGAGGCACCGTCCAGGTTTATCGGGTTCCCTGTTCGAAGGCCGTCGTAGACTGCCTTTCAACAGGTGACTGTCGTTAGTCTAAACTCCAGGTAAGAACAACCCACATCCAAGAGAAAGAAGAGGGAGACCCGCAGCATATTGGATGGAGGATGAAATCCTGCACTCTGTTCTCTCAAACACTCGGGGAGAGCTAAAACTGGGCTGAGTCCTCCTGGGCAGAGGAGCTCCTTCGGTCCGTAGCCGTGGCCTCATGGCTGGCCCGGCCGAGCCCAAACTAGGTCCGTCCCTTTGCAGGGGGTGGGGTGGGGGAAAGAGAACCACCCGGCACATCGTCCATGGGCCAACCCTCATCCTCCTGACAGCACAGCTCCCCCTCCAGTCCCCACATGTGCGCTCACACAAACCCCCCGGGTGGTGTCTATGAAACCCCAACGGCATGTCGGGGACTCTCACATGGGGCCAAACCACACCGAGCCGGTGGCTTGGGGTGGTTTGCTCAGAGCTCGCCAAGGAAGGAAGGGGCCCCCTGAGGCTGGGAAGCAGGGAGCAGGGGATGCTCTTCACACAAAAGGCGTCCTTGGCCCCCAAACCAAGCAAGTGGATTCCGGCCTTATGTTGCTGCCCATTTCCTGGGCAGGGCGGACAGGCGGACTGGCAAGTAAAGAAACGGGCAGAGGGTGTTCCCTGATAGCCCTGGGGCTCTCACCTGTCTCTCTCCTGCAGACCTGGGCCAGGATACTATTATGGGATGCCACCAGGTGGTGCAGCTTCGTGGATTGCTGTCAAGTAGGAAGGAAAGATGGCACGGAGCCACATTAGTGGGATGGATAATGAGGATGCCACGCAAGTGAAAGCCCACTCTGCTCTGCTCTGCGGGAGAACTGGGGCCAGTGCCTACCAGGCCAGGTGCCTGGGATTGGGCTCACGTCAGCGTTACTGAAAACTAAGCTGCCTTTGGACCTTGATACTGACCGACTCAGGAGGAGGAGCAATTTAAGCATCTGTCTGGGTGATAAGTACAGTTAAGGCAGCACTCCATCAGAAGCGGCTCTCCTTTCAGAGGCAACAGACGTCTGCTTATCCCAGCATTAGCTTTCCTTGCCTTGGTGTGTTGCAATTCAGTTTGCTTTTGTTTTGTGATCAGCATCCCATTTCCTTAGCAGGAACTTCCTGTGCAAGTCTGATTGCTCAGGCATGGAGTTTTGAAGGAACTGCGTGCCTTGGAGGAAACACATGCGCCCTGCTTCGGTTTTGAAGCTGCCGCCTCTTAGACTTTGGCCCTCAACCTCCCTTCTCCACCTGGTCTGGATCTGGGTCAAGCCAGCTTACGTACAGTAGCAAAGAAAAGAAAGGGGATCTTAAATCCCATGCCATGTATTTCACCATGGGGGGGGGGGCTTGTTTAGGCCTCAGGGACAGAGTGTTGCCTTGAGGAATCTCTGCCTGAGAGTGGAGCAACTCCTGTGGTTTCAGGCCATTCCCCTCCTCCCCAGCCTCAGGACTCAGGACTCAGCTAATAACACAAAGCTATCCAGAAGGTGGTTGTGAGGACTGGAAGAGCAGGGTTACTCTCCAGGGCTCAGCATTGCTCCCGGCACTGATCCGTTTGTCCCTCCCACAATATCTACGTATGCATGAAAAGAAGGCCCAACCTCCAAAGAAGCGGAAAAAGACTCTTCTTCCATCCAGATGTCGATAGAACCCGCTATTTCCATAAAGAAAAACATGACTGGGGAAACCCTGTTGCTTTTTCAACAGATTCAGGGGCCAGATTCAGGGGCTGCTCTGCCTCAGGGACCTGGATCAAGGTCCCCAGACGGGCACCGGCGCTTTTAGTGGGACACGTCTGGAGAGGGCTGAGGACAGGAGAGAGGTTTTGCATGGCTTCCCCAGCCGGGGGGCCTTCCAAATCAACAGGGATGGGTGTCAGAAGAAAATCAGGGGGCCCTGCCCAAACCGACCTTCCTGCACCTGGGGTGCACGTGGGTGGGGGCTCCTCACCTTCCTGAGATCATACACTGTGAGCGAAATGGAAAGGAGGGACATGAGGATGATGGCTACAGAGTACTCGATATACTCCTCAGCAAACCACAGGCAGATGCTGAACAGCTGGAAGACGTAAAACGGATTGAGGACCTGGGGAAGCAAAGAAGGACACACAAAGCTGCTTAGGGAGTCAACCGGACCTTCCTGCCAAACACCCCCACCCCTACGCACGCACGCGCACACACAGGGGGACCTTCCATGCCATTTCAGCACTCTGCAAGGCCCAGACACAGAGCATGCCCTGCCCGAGAGGGTGGTGAGAGGAGCTCAGAGCTGGGAGCACTTGAGACATCCAGCCACCTCCTGTTTCAATGTTTCAGGAAAGCTTTGCCTTTCCCCGGGGGGGGGCAGGCGAGGGGGAGCCCCCTGGGTCCCTGCGCCATGTCCACCCCTGCTCGAAGGTTTCCTGCTGTGTAGGCAGGCGTGCAGCCTGAGAGGGAGAGAATGTGGCCTCAAGGGCTGGTCTTGGCCCCCAGGGAGCAACGGGGGCTCCGAAAGGAGCTCTCCAGGGTGCTGCCGTTTCCTGAGCGGTGGGACTGTTCACACGCAGGCTGGTTGTCCTGCTTGGAAGTTCTGTCTTGCCTGAGGAAGTTCAGAAGAAACCTCTGTAACATGAGAACTGGAAGCCAGCAGAGGGAGATCCTGCAACGGAGAGCCCCTTGCAACCTACAGGCATGTTGCTTAAATGCATGGCCCTGAAAGAGTCGCTCCCCTGTTGTCCCCCTGCCAGCTGATACTTCGCTCTGCTCAGTAAAGAGAGCCCCAGACCCCCTTCATGCACTCCAATGGGACTCTATGAGTGGAGGGATCCGTCTCCTCTGCAAGAACCTCGCTGACTCCTTTCTAAGGAAGACCTGAGGGACAGCTCAGAGATAGAGGGCCGTCAGACAGGCACATCGCTCGCTTTTTGTTTTGCTTTTGGTGCCGTTTGGTCCACCCTCCTTGCTGGTCATCAAATGGGTTTTCAAAGACAGCCGTCCATCCATCCTGCCTCTTTCATAATTGGTCTTGCTCCTTTCGGGCACAGAGCTAGGGCTGCACTTTATTTGGTGCGTATGGGAGCGCTCCTGATTATCCTGTTCTGTAGCCCATGTGGTCAACTGACTCTCAGATAGAGCTGTGGATGGTGTCATCTGAGGTGACAACCCTGTGATGTGTTCAGTGGATTGTGATATTAAAAGTGAGGATGGGGGAAAAAAACCTTCTCTATTTTTCTTTTCCTTCGTTAAAAATATTTCCCTAACTGACACAGCGCAGTTCTAATACACTGGAGGTGTCTTTTGGTACAATAGGTATAATACTCTATGTGTACCATGCTAGATTGATGCATTGCTGTAGCGCTATATCACTTACTTTATTTAATGGGGGGGAGGAAAGGAGGGGAAGTTTCCATGGCCCACAGAAAAAGGCAGGGGTGGGAATGAGGGTGTCAGTAATTGAAAGGGGGACAAATTAGAGTGATCCGAAGAGCTATCTGGATCTTTCTCGCAGGAAAAGAAATGTCTCCCGTGTGAATGGAAGGATTGCTCAAGTGCAAGATGCAACAGATTGCACCAAAAATAAGAACTTTTCCAGTGCAAACCGGATCACTCTGACTTCCCTCATTCGGTTGTGCCCTTGGTTGCCCTTTGGAAGGACTGCTTGAAAGGAAAGCCGTCGGGGTTGCTGGCAGGCCCTGAATGCGGGCACTGGCTTCTCGCAAGGCTATCAAGGGACTCCATCTCCAGAAGCCTCTTCAGAAGCAGAACTTTAATTAAATAAACCAGCAGATTCAACCACCCCAAGCGGCCTGTTGAATCTGTTCCAAAAACCTTTATATAAGAAGTGCCCACTAGCAACCATGGTTGGGCCCGCCCAGTGAGAAAGGACACAATGTTCTGTCTGGAAAAGGCTAAAGCTTGTTGATTAAACTGTTAATCTGGCTGCTAGAAACCACTGCTTCTGCAGAGCATTTGAGAAGAAAGGATTCAGTCCAGGGCTCTGGCTACCCTCAAGGGGCTACGGGCAAGATCCACCGCCTGGGATCTCTCAGCTCGAGCCCACCAAATTCTCCTCTTTTCACTGGGGCATCGGCAGGAGAGCTTCCCCCCAACCAGGGCCTTTCCACCCTGGGGGGTGGGGGTGGGGTGGGGGGACAGAAAGGACAGCCTTCACAGCACCTCAGGGACGAGGAGGGCTGCCCATGTTGGGAAGGATTTTGCAAGGGAACGGAGCACCGACTGCTCCTCTCTCTGTCTGAGACCGAGGCAGAACCCCAGAGGGAGGAAATGTATTCCTAGGCATCTCCTCCTGACTCAGATCTACCTGGACAACCTAAGTTTACATTTTTCTGACATTTTCAGTGCCCCCTCCCAGCCTTCTTTTGAAGGGAGGGTGCACTTAGGGGTTGCCTGTCTATTTTGCTGGTTTCAACAGGCATAGGTACCAGTTCAGAAAACTGGTACTTGACTAAAATGCCTTTTTTTATCTGCAGGGCTCCACGGTTTGGGACAGAACTCCCTGATTCCTGAAAGCCAACTATTCTGACTATTCTGAAAACCTGAAACTCAGTTTGGCAACAATTTTGATTTACCAAACAAACAAAACAAAACAAACAAACTCAGACCCCACTTTGCACTGTCAGCAGTCTAGTAAATCCTCAAAGATGATCAAATGGATTCAGATTTAGTGCGGTGCAGGTTTTCATGAACAGGAGCACATTTTGCCAGACGTGAGGACCTCATGCACACGGGGCACCCACAGAGCAGAAAACCTTTCACACCTACTCAAACTGGACATGCTAGCAAAAAAATAAAAATGGTCTGAGATGCTCTGGAGTCTGAAAGGGTGCCAAATACCAAATGCCAGGCTTAGAATCCTAGAACCGTCGGGTGCGAAAGCACATCCACACCTTCAAGCATCCCTGGAGGGTGGCCACCCAACCACTATTTTAAAAAATCTCCCATGGAGGAGAGTCCACCCCTGACCGAGGCCACCTGTTCTCCTGCCAAACAGCTTCTACCCTCAAAAAGGTCTTCCTAAGGTTTTGGCTTCTCATGAGAACAGAAGACTCCCTGGAAAAGACCCTGATGTTGGGAAATTGTGAAGGCAAGAGGAGAAGGGGACGACAGAGGACGGGATGGCTGGACAGGGTCATCGAAGCGACCAACATGAATTTGACCCAACTCCGGGAGGCAGGGGAAGACAGGAGGGCCTGGCGTGCTCTGGTCCATGGGGTCACGAAGAGTCAGACACAACTTAATGACTAAACAACAACAACAAGGTTTTGGCAAAATCTCCTTTCCCTTAATTTGCAACCAGTAGTTGAGGTCGTGCTCTCTGGAGCTTCAGAAAACGAGCCTGCGCCGTCTCCCGTGTGGCTGTCATATTATCTCCCGGTCTCCTTTTCTCCAGGCCAGACATCACCCAACCTGCTCAAATATTCTTCACAAAGCTTGGTTTCTAGACCTTTTGCCACCTTGGAGACCCTCCTTGGGACACATTCCAGCTTCTGCTGATCTCCTTCCTAAACTGTGGTGGCCAGAACTGGGCACACCGTATTCCAGGTAAGGTCTGACTGAAAGCAGATGAGAACTGTAGTCCTACTTCCCTGGATCTCAATGCGAGACTTCTGCTCATGTGACCGGGCATTGCATTTGCTTTTTTTTTGATGCCACACCACCCTGTAGACTTACGTTAAGCTTGCAGTTTACTAAGATGCCCAGATCTTTTGCACACGGGCTACTGCCAAGCCTGATTTTGCTTTTCCTAAATTTGTGCATCTGATTCTTTTCCTGCCTAAATGCTGAACTTTACATTTGTCTCTATTAAAACAGATTTTGTTTGGGTTTGCTCAGCTCTCCAAGCTGTTAAAAATGTTTGAACCTTGATTCTGTCTTCTGAAGTACGAAATGCCCCTCTCAGTTTGGCGTCATCTGAAAAATATGGTGAGCCTACCCTTGCCCAAGCCATTTGTAAAGTTGTTGAATAACTCTGGGGGCAAAGCACAACCCTCTGGCACTGCCGGCCCCCCCCATGTGACTTTCCTCAAGGATAACAACAAGGAGCCGTCAGCAGGGACTCTAGGTCTGGCCCATCGGAGGGCTACAAGGCCTCCTACCAGGAGCATCGCCTGACCCACATTTTGCTAGCTTGGGAACCAGAATATCATGGGGATATTGTCCAAAACCTTGCTGATGTCACAGTATCCTATATCCGCAGCATTTTCCTGATTGGCTAAGCTTCTAACTCTATCCAAAAATAAAAATTAAAGCAAGGAAGACTTGATTAGTCTGGCATGACTTGCTCTGAGAACTCCATGAGGTCTCCCTGACATTGCTGTGCTCATTTTTCTAAGTGCTGACAGATGAAGTGTGGAATGGCCTCATGGCACAGCAGCTAAACTGCAGTACTGCAGCCAAAACTCTGCTCATGATCCGGGTTCAATCCCAGGTAATCAGCTCGAGGTTCACTCAGCCTTTTTTCCTTCTCAGGTCAGTAAATTGAGTACCCAGCTTGCTGGAGGGGTGGGCAATGTATACATAATTAAATTGCAAACCACGCAGAGAGTGCTTTAAGAGTTATGGGGTGGTCGATAAGCAGCACGCTTTGCTTTTTGCTTTCAGAGCCTTTTCCTGTTGTGCACATGTGGGGCCACAGGTGGTCCAAAGTGTTCTCCTGGCTACGACTCAAGGGACGTGGCCCGGCAGCCCAGACTCCAAAGCAGAAGGTACCTCTTTGACGAGCAGCTTCCAGATGGGTGTGATCTCCACATCGATGGTGTTGGCCCCACAGATGATCTTCCTGAGGATGGGCAAGTGAGAGATGGGGACCTGGGCACCCGCCCTCGATTGCCCCACATGAGAACAAGGCCCTCAGCTCCCGTCGCTTCGCCACCAGCCACCGCCTCCCAGATTCCAAAGAGAACCGCCAGCGCCACCACACACCCACGCGCCTGTGGCCTGGGCCCCTGGCATGAGGACCGGTGGCTGGCACCCTGAGAGCCACGCCCCAGCTGCAGGTTCGGTGGCCCGGCTGTGGGATGAGCCCACGGGGCAGGGAGGGAAGGAGAGGAGTCTCTCCGGGGAGCAGAATCCCAACGGTTTCTCTTGGGTGGCTGCCTGTTCCATCCGCTGAGAACAGGCAAGGCTCGGAGAAGCGCCACCACACAGAAACCCCTCTGTGTTCATGGAGTGTACCTGATCTCTTGCTCTCGGCTCGCCAGCCCCGACCCAAATTTGGCGTGGATCTCTGAGCTGTCCTCAAGGACTCTGAAAGGAAAAGCAAGCCACATTGGCCCCAAAGGCCTCCTTCCCGTTTCCCCCCAGAATCCCCTTTGCGACCCCAGGCAGCAGCGCCAGGTGACGGGACTCACCCGACCTTCTGGAACTGTTTGGCCGAGAAATCCCAAGCATACCGGATTTTCTGCACCGTGAGGCACCTCACCTGCAACGCAAGCAGAGGGGCAGCAGGCGTGGCGAAGGAAGCGCGGCTTCCAGGGCCCCCCACCCTCAAAGTCAGGAATGGACCAAATTGGCTGTTAGGACGGTTTGGATTAGGAAACCAAGCGCCTGTGGAGGGAAGTGGGGGAGCAGAGCGGGGTTGTGGGGAGAGACAGGCAGGAAAAGGGGCAGAAAGGTTCGTTCCCCCTTCCTAGGACCAGAGTTCAAACTCGCTCGAGGGAATCAAGTGATGAGCAAAAGAAACTCTCTTCACAGGTCACAGGATTCACACACGAAACCCACCGCCACATGCATTGGGAAAGGCCCCGACCAGCTCAGATGGCTTGAAACTGGCATCAGAGATCCAGGGGGGGGGGGGGGAAAGAGGGGAAGGCAGGAAATGCCAAGGGGGCAGCTGCCACTCAGAGCCCAGAAAGGGAGCTCCCACATGGCCCGTGACGAAGGTGGCTGCGGGATTCTCATCCCTCCATCCCATCCCACCCAGCCTAAGAGAGAAGATGGGGCTGATCTGAGACTTGACCGGGCGGGTGGGGGGGAAGGCGGCTCTGGGGGTTCTCCCGCTCTCGGTCAGTCCCCTGCTGGGAGACCCCTGCTCTCCTCCAGCTCCTCTCCTCAGAGTCGCCTTTCCCCCTCCCATGATGGCAGGCGGCTTTCCAGGTGCCTTCTGGAGACGACACCCCTGCCGACGGGACCATTTGTTCGAGGATTAGGCAGCCTTTTCCCGGCGGGTTCTGGGCTTCGGCTTCCCTGCCGAGGAGCTGTACCCAAGAGTGGCTGAAAGGACCTATTCTTTGAAGGATTTGGGATTGTTTCGCTGTTCCTGAAATACATCCCTTGAAGAATGTGAGCAATCATGCCAGCCAGCCGGTCCACCCGAGGGATGCTTAGACCGACCGACCGGGTCACGGACCTGTTGCATAAACGGAGGGAGCTCCTGCGGAGTGAGCCATGAGCCAGAGCCAAAGGTGGGAAAGTGTGTGTGTTGTGTGTGTTGTGTGTGTGTGTGTGGACAAGGGAGGGGCCTGAAGGCACACCCCCTTCCCCTCCTCCCATTGTCTGGTGCAGAAGACCGTCAAAACGAGAACGAGGGAGCAGGGAGGACAGGACAGACCTGCAAGGGCAGGGCCAGGACTGAGCAAGTGCAATGAAGCCTCTCAGTGGGTGAGGTGGGGGGGAGAGAGGGAAGGTGTGGCCGGAGTGGCCGGGCAGGTTGGGCAGCTTCCGTCTAAAAATGCTTTGGATTTTATACGGCTGTTTTTCAATAACTGGTCATTTCACAGACTTGCATACCACTCTCCATTCAAGAATGTCAGAGCCAGCGGAAGGATGAGGAAGTTGATGGCCTTTTGCAAAGTCTCCTGCCCTCTTGGCTGATGGGAAAACCCTTGGCTTTCTCTTAAAATAGCACATTCAAACCGTGGGTACAGGCCAGAAGACAGGAGGGCCTGGCGTGCTCTGGTCCATGGGGTCACGAAGAGTCAGACACGACTTAACGACAAAACAACAACAACAGGCCAGATGCCCACCTCTTTCTCCCCATCCTGCTGCTGCCCCGCGTCACCATTGCCACCCAAAGTGTAAGCATGAATGATTGTTCTACTGACCACGTCCTTTTTAAAGCCGTGGCTGGAAGTGAAGATCTAGAGCAACCTCCAATCACAAAGAGATGCCCCCGTTTCTTCTGCCCCACGTGTTTTTTCTCCGGTACACCTGGATTTCTCTCTCTGACAGGGTAAGTCCCAACCAGGTGGGGTTTCAGTTCCAGCCTTTGAACCCCGGGCATCCAGGCCTTGAGTCCACCTGCCGAGCCCTCGGGGCTGGCCACCTTCATGCCATCAGAGGCTCTGGGCAAACTGAAAATGAGCCGTGGGGACTCCTCACCCAGCCTCCAGCCCAGCAAGCCAAGGGTGAAGAACCCAACAGACGGGCTGGTAGCCCTGGGGGAGGGACACCAGCCCAGCTTCCCACTTTCCCCTCCGCTCAGCGGCTTTTGAATTTCCACTCACTTTCAACTCCGGTTTCATTATGACTTTATTCAGGACAGAACATTCATCAGCCATCAGAGGATGGCTGGAATTCGCAGGGATCGAAGCCGACAGAGAAATCCAGGTCACCTTCTTCTGGGTGTAAACCTGAAATTCATCCTGCAGGAAGAAGACAGCAGAAATCAGGGCTAGGATGCAGAAAGAGGAATCAAGCCACTATGGAGTGGAGGAAGGAGGCAACCCCCCTGCCCTACAGAACACCTCTGGCCAGGAGAGCCGCCTGCTCCATGGCCTGGCAGCCCCCCCCCCCAATAAATAAATAAATAAATGGTCACGGACGTCCAGCTCTTTGTTTTCTATTCCTTTTGAGCCCCTTCTTTAGACCAGGTGGGATTGATCTCTGCAGGGCTGAGAGACGTCTGGAAGGTGAGCTGGCAGCCCAGGCGCTGCAGCTTCATGGAGGGCAAACAAAGAGACAAGGTGGTGGAGTTTATCTTTCTTTAATAAAAAAAAAAAGAATTCAGTGCACAGTAGTGCACTGTACAGGTTGCTGGTGTTGTTTTGTGTTCCTTGAGGGAGTCTGTCCTTCTTTTATTCAGTCTTCCCTCTTTTCCTGCTGCCTTCCACCTTTCCCAGCATGATGGTCTTTTCCAGAGAATCCTGCCTTCTCAAGATGTGCCCAAAGGAGGGACTGCCTCCGTTTCAACATGGCTGCTTCCAGAGAGATTTCAGGCTTGATTTGCTCCACGACCCACTTGTTTGCCTTTCGGGCCGTCCAGGGTAGGCACAAAAGCTATCCTCCATGACCACATTTCAAACAAATCCTTCTTTTTTTCCCCTGTCAGCTTTCACACCTGTACCTAGTGATTGGGAAAGCGAGAGTGTGGATGATCTTGGTCTCCAGTGACCCATCTTCATAGCCACAGTTCAAGATCTCTACCTCAGTCTGTGGCTGGTCTTGTTTCACAACAGGGCTTCTCTATATTCTGTATTCAACTATATAAATATTTGATTTCTGTATTTACCCCTGATGTAACTTGCTAGGTTGCTGGAAGCAGGGAGTTACAATAGATAAATGGTTGACTTCACAAAATCCTATGAGTTGTTCTCCTGATGTCTTCTTTACTCATGTCTGCTACAGTACAATTAATTTTGCAACATCAGGAGCGTTGGAGGGCAGCTAGCATGGAGTCTTCCAGGGTGCATGTTGAGGGACATGGAAGCCACTTGATGGGGCCTGTTCTACTCCACGCTCGCAAAGGACCGTGTCGGTGAGAAAACTCCTCCGTTTTCTTAGGTCTGCTTTGGTTCTGCCAACTCCACTCTGTAGGCCATGAAGTGACTTCCAGGTAACCCAGTTCTCCATGCAGGCTGGACTCTCAGGAGGTGGCAAGTCCCTTGATGGACTGCATGTCCATGGAAAATGGAGGGCCAACACCCACATTTGAAAAGGAAAGGTCCTCAAGGTATGAAGGCAAGCCTCCCCCACCTGCAGACCAGGTAGGGCCCTACGTACATCTTCTAGTCTTTCACAATTAGCAGGTCTTGTGGACGTACCCTGGCCAGTTTGAGATCGGCCAGGGTCTGAAGAACTTCAGCTTTAACTGTGCTGCCCACACTTGATGCATTCAGGAGACTAGATCAAAGTCGGAATGCAACACAATGTTATGGAACGGGGACTTCTTAAGAGAAATTGGTGCCAAAAACAGTGGGATATGCTGGACAAACATCTAAGCAATATTTTAGATATCAAATCCAATGAATACCTCCCAAACCCACCAGAATGGAACACAATGGCCCGGAGCAGCAACTTCTGAGCATGCTAACCCAACCAAACACATAACACACACACACGTTGCAAAAAAAAAAAACAGCCCAGAACAGCAACTTCTGAGTAGTCACACTGTACTCAGCACTACCTGTGCTGGATGGGGTTACACTCCCCCTGAAAACTCAGGTCCACAGCTTGGGGGTACTCCTGGATTCATCCCTAAGCTTGAATGCCCAAGTCTCGGCAGTGGCCAGGAGTGCATTTGCACAGCTAAAGCTGGTGCGCCAGCTGCGCCTGTTCCTTGAGATGTCGGATCTGGCTACAGTGACACATGCCTTAGTTACATCCTGTTTGGATTACTGTAACGCGCTCTATGTGGGGCTGCCTTTGAAGACGGTTCGGAAACTTCAGCTGGTGCAAAACTCTGCAGCCAGACTACTGACTGGGGCCAGCTACAGGGAGCATATAAGGCACCTATTACAAGAACTGCACTGGCTACCGGTCCGTTTCCGGGCCCAATTCAATGTGCTGGTCATTACCTCTAAAGCCCTCTACAGCTTGGGTCCAGGCTACCTGAAGGACCGTATCTCCCTATATGCACCTTCTCGGTGATTAAGATCAGCAGAGGAGACCCTCCTCTCGGTCCCATTGCCAGCACAAGCACAGCTGATGGGGACACGGGAGAGGGCCTTCTCGGTGGCAGCCCCCGGGCTATGGAATGCTCTCCCTCGGGAGATTAGGACGGCCCCTTCCCTGTTATCCTTCCGAAAAAAGCTAAAGACTCATCTCTTCAGGCAGGCTTTTTAACAATTGCAACTGAATCCCTGAACCCCATTTTAGCAGATAATTTTAATCTTTTTCATGCATTCATGTTTTAATCTTTTAATTGTATTTTAAATCATATATTGTTCAATTTATCTTTTAATATTTAACTTATCATGTTTTTAATTGTGTGAATTTTAATGTTGTGGGCCACTTTAGGTCCCTTGTTGGGAGAAATGTGGCATAATAATAATAATAATAACAATAATAATAATAATAATAATAATAATAATAATAATAATAATAATAATAATAATAATAATAATAATAATAATAATAATAATAATAATAATAATAATAATAATCAGTCCAACCAAATTGACCTGACCTATCCAGCTAGAGCAGGGGGTCTCCAAACTTTTTACCCTGAGGGCCACACCGGATACTTTCAAGATCTTAGAGGTCTGAAGGAACAGGAACGTGCACACGCATGTACGTGTACATGTGCACGCACACACCCCTCCCCCGCACACATGCTCCCGCCGGACGCACGCATCCCCCCCGCCCCTACCCACCCGCGCACCCCGCATGTGCTTGGGGTTAAGGGAATGGTCTGGATAAAACAGCAAGGGGGGCCGGATGTGTCCCACGGGCCGTAGTTTGGAGACCCCTGAGCTAGAGGGATGTGATGCAACTGGCCACAAAACACCCCCAGGAAGAGCATCCCAGTACCTGTTCCAGGCAGAACATCAGTCTTGTGAAAATCAGCCCATAAAAGCAACTTTCAGGTCAGCCAGCCCAACCAAATTCACCAGCTAGAGAGAAAGGATGCAACCAACCATAAAACGTCCCCGGGAACAGCACACTGGTGCCCATTCACATCTCTTCACTCCACAACTCTGCTCCAACGGGATGGGTCTGGCAAACTTAAGTTGGGCTGTCCGACTCGGAGGTCTCTGTTCCAGGCTGTTTTCCACAATATTGACTTTCTGCCTGGAATGGCTACCAGAATTGTTGTTTCTGCAGATGATTTGCACTTTTCTGCATCTGTCTTATCCAGCCCAATGTGTGTTGTGAATTTGGTTGGGTTATCATACTCGGAGGTGGCCTTTCCATGTCATTGTGCAGGTTTTTGGGTTACAGAAAAAGCAATGTTCATTTGGTTTAAGATCTAAATTATTGTTTGGATGTGTGTCCGGCACATCCCGCTGTTTTAGGCATCATTTTTTACTACGAAATCTCCATTTTGTTCTGTTCCAGCTTTTATATAGTCCCCACATTCAGCTTCCACTAGAAGAGGTTAGGTTCCTTTGGGGGAGAAATTTTGGGATTGGAATGAATTTATTCATTTATTGGTTTAAAATATTCTATCCCGCCTTTCTTCTTAAAAAGAACCCAAGGCGGGTTCTTTGATTCAAGTCAATCAATCAGTCCATCAAAGGGGGTGTTTCTGACAGGTGAAAGCCATCCCCCTACAGTATAGACTTTGCAACATCAGGACACAAAAGGAAGAACAAAGCCCAACTCTTATGAGAGCAGCAGATCCACCAAGTGTTCTCAGTTCAGATAATAAAATTTCAGGAAGCAATTTACAAAAAATATTAAAAATTGCTGCCCTTCTCATGGCTCGGAGCAACACAACAGCTGCCTTTTCCTGATGCCATGGCAGGCAGGTTGCTTCACAGCACCTGTTCAAGAAGAAACCCACCATCACCAAACAGGGTGCACTTTCGGTAATTAGGGTCAGGCTAATTGCTCTAGTCTTATCTACCCAAGAATGGACAGGCTCCTTTATATGTGATGGCGGGCTCGAAGTCTAAAATATATTCCTCTGAGGCCTCACCCCCAATCTGGCAAACTTCAGAGAATATATCAGATTAAAAAAACAACAACAACAGCCAGCTGGTCCTACTTAGCATGGAAATTACAGCCATGACTGTAATTGGTGGTCCCAAGGAAATAGAAGTAACAAAGAAGAAGCAAAGATGCTATATGGGTCACCATTTCTGAACAAAGAAAGAAGACTGTGAAATGTGTATCAAAATTATACCTGCAGCCATTAGAGGCACAAATAAATTTAACAGGTGCCCATTCTCAGCTTTCTCTGTGCCAGGGCAGATTCTTCCTATGTGATCTGTGGGGACCTGAACCCGAAGATCAATCCGCAGGACCTTAGCTCTAGCCTCTAGGATGAGCGTTTAGAGAAGACAACGGGGAAAACGCAAGCCACCTACAGTTGTTCGTAGCAGGACGGGTGTCGGCTTCCTCCAGGTCGCACGGCCGGCAGGTTGCCCAGACGCCCCACTCCGGCTTCCAGTAGAACACCAGCCAGAGGGCTCCGCAGGAGAAGACGTACCCAGCCATGCACAGGGCCTTCCAGAAGCCCTGGGTTCTGTAGCCGAATATCTCCTGCAGGCAAGAGCAATGAAAAGGAGTGGAACATCCCCTTGTCACCCCCTCCTTTCGGCACAGTCAAATCTCAGTCCACCCCAAACTCACCAGGTTGCAGGGGAGGAAGACCTCACCTTTGGCCTCCCCTAGGACCTTGGAGAGTGGCTGCAGACGACCCTGGGCAGAACCTTCCCCCCTCCCCCCATGGCTCTGCAGGAGGGAATTCTGGACGTCCCTTCCTGCCTCCTTTGTACTGGAAACAAGGACCTGTTCTCACAGGGACAAGTGCTGCTGACCTCCGCTAAGGAAAACCTTAATAAAGGCAAGCAGAAGCCCTTAGGCCTGGGCTCCAGGCTGTGTGTGTTGCAGAGCTGGCATTTTCTTGCAGGTTACAGATGGGTCTCTCCACCGAGATGATTTGTGTTGCCAGGGAAGCCGAGGCACAGAATATCGTTCCATGCAAATAAGATTTTCCGCCAAGCGGAGCAGGAGCCCGAGGAAGCCGCCCAGGAGTTTCCTTAGCCTGGCTGGGGCTCCGAGGAGGAGGAGGAGGGGCACGCAAGCCCTCGTCGCCGGCCACGACCCCCTCCGGCTCCTTCTTCACTACCACCACCAGCAGCAGCAGCAGGACGAAGAAGCGGAGAAGGGAGGGAGTGCCGGCGACTGCCTAGCAGGGGGGGGAGGGCACGCCATATTTTTTTTAAAAAAAAAAACCCTCACAGAATCACCTTGCCAAAGGAGAAAAGCCCCCATCGGTACCTGCGAAATTAAACAGAACGGGGCGGCCCCCCCCCCACAGGTGCGCACGCTTGCACGCACACAAACACACACACACACACGGAGGTCCGGCAACCTTCCTCTGAGGGCCCCCCCTCAAAAAAAGGTGCACTCAGCAGCAGCAGCAGCAGCTACCCCCACCACGACAGAGGAGCAAACTTTGCGAGGCGAGCCCAGGCAGCCTCCAGAGCTGAGGTGGCTGAAGCAGGACGAAGAGGAGGAGGAGGAGGAAGCACTGCCGGGCGCTGAGGCAGCCGCTGGCCAGGCTGGTGCTGCCGAGAGAGAAAGAGAGCCAGAGAGCTGCTTCCCTGGAAGAGGCGGCAGCAGCTGCTGTTGGCGGCTTGGAGGCGCTCTTCGAGGACGGGCCGGGAGCGAGCTCCGCTCTCAGGCATCGCTCGGGCGGCGGCTCGGGCGTTCGGGGAAAAGGGCCGGCAGCGTGCCTCGCTCGCCGGCTCTCCCCCAAGACAGCGCCTCTTGCACCCTCCATCCGGAACTGCAGCCGGCAGACAGGTGGGCTGGCTGGCAGGCTGCAGTTCCGGATGGAGGGTGCAAGAGGCGCTGTCTTGGGAGAGAGCCGGCGAGCGAGGCGAGGCTTTTTTTTTTTACTCTTGACAGCAGAGGCCGCGTGGGCGCTTTGGGGGGGCAGGCAAGGCGGGGGCCACAAACTATCATCCGGCGGGCCGCAAATGGCCCCCGGGCTGCATGTTTGAGACCCCTGCTCTAAGCGAAAGGGCACAATAAGGGGTTACCCCGCCTGCTGGCAGCTGCCGCTTCCTGCCAGGAGTGTATGCCTGTCACTGGAACAGAATGCAGCTACAACCTTTAAGCAGAAGTTTCCCACAGTTGTCTTAAGTTTCTCTTGAATGCCTCCAGTGTTGGAGCACTCACCACCTCCCTCTGAGGTCATGGGTTCCATTGTCGTACTGCTCTGACAGTTAGGTAGTTTTTCCTGACATTCAATCGAAATCTGGTTTCCTGTAACTGGAGCCCATTGTTGCATGTCCTGCACTCTGGGATGATCGAGAACAGATCTTGCCCTTCCTCTGTAGAACAGCCTTTCAAGTATTTGTCTTCTTTTCTCCAGGCTAAACATGCCCAGTTTTTTCAGTCTTCCCTCCTAGGGCTTGGTTTCCATCCCCCTGATCATCCTTGTTGCCCTCTTCTGAACTTGTTCCAATTTGTTAGCATCCTTCTTGAAGTGTGGTGTCCGGAACTGGATGCAATACTCAAGGTGAGGCCTAACCAGTTCCGAACAGAGGGGGACTAGCAGCTCTCGTGATTTGGAGACTACTTCTGTTAATATAGCCTAAAATATCTCGAAGATATATATCTTAGCCTAACCGTAGCCATCTTGCTTTCTCTAACTTGCTTTGCTGCATGAAAATTAAGTTTCAGTAGACAATAATAGACAAAGGAGGGAGGCCGCCTGCATTCCGTTGTTTGCAATTAACTAATCTAATTAGGAATTTGTCCTTGGTTACTGATAAGAGATTCGGGTGCCTGACACGGACTGCCTGTTGCCCAGGCACCTGCAGCCGCTCCTTTCCCCCTCCTTCTCTGCACCCCTTTGCCTCCCTTGTTTGATGTTGAACCTATAAAAATGTATACTTTGGTATCTGGGGCGAGCTTCTTCTCTGCATGTTCTCTGCGTGTGAAGTTTGCACCTATTTGCTTGCTTTCAGCTGAAAATAAACAAATATCTATTGGATCTCTCTGTCTCTGGCTGATTGATTACTGTGTTAGAGACAGGCAAAAAACCAGGAATTAGTCCTGGCACCCTTCAGTACTTTTTGCAGCCACATCACACTGTTGGCTCATATTCAGCTTTTGATCTACTACAATTCCAAGATCCTTCTCACTCATATTACTGAGCCAAGCATACTACTCCCATCTTGTAACTATGCATTTGGTTTTTCCCCCTAGGTGTAGGGCTTTGCACTTTTTCCTGTTAAATTGCATTCTGTTGTTCTCAGCCCAGTGCTCAAGCCTATTAAAATCTTTTTGAATGTTGTTCCTGTCTTCCAAGGTATTAGTGATTCCACCCAATTTTGTGCCCCCTCACTCTTTCACTCACTTCTTTGTGGATGTTGTCAAGAAACATTCCACCCAATATTTGTATGGCTGTTCGCCTTATTTTGAACAACCCTAGATGGGAGTCCTGGAAAAGATACACGTTTGCAGAAGTACAAGCCATAGATATGAACTGTCTTCAGACCAACGTACAAAAATGAACCAAACGTGGACATTTGCACACTTGGGGAGCAACCAAGGAGCAAAGAGGTTCTGGTTACCCAATGAGTGGAGCAACACACTCATGGATTCTTTGCATTGCATTCAGCATTTATATGGCTAGAAAGCCTTTCTTCCAAGATGCTGGGTGATTTGCATGAAGGAAAGTAAAAGTGGAAAGGAAGGGCTTGATCACATGGGAGAAATGAACCCCAGTTATACTGATTCATTACATCCCTCTGCTGTACTGTTACTTTCTTTCTTAGGTCACATGGTATATACATATTGGAGGGAGCATTTACATTGTTTTTAACTGTATCCGTTCATTTTTTTCTATTTGAACCATTATAGCAGGCTTCTCTGCTCTTTAATCTTGTATCGATTCATTTTCTCTATTTTTTCTTGGGGCGATTAGCCCCCCCCCCCCCGTCCTTCTTTCTTTAAATTACCAACGCTGATATTTATTTATTTATTTATTACATTTTTATCCCGCCCATCTAGTCGTTTTGACTACTCTGGGCGGCGTTGATATGTTGATGAAGTGGTACAAGCCTTGTCCCCTCCTTCTCTTGTCTTTTTCTTTCTTTACTCACTCACCCCTTTTATTTCCCTGCAAATTTCTCAGTTCTCGGCTTTCATTTTTCTTTTCCCTTTTGAACAGCATTGGGAGGAGGAAGCGGGTTTTAAAAGAATTGCAATGTATTGTGAAGAGCAGGGTTAAAAATGCAACCCTCCTTTCTTTACAATTCAAAGCAGGAAATCTGAAGCCCTCGTTCACCTGCAAGTGGGGGGGGGGGGGGATGCTGTCGCCTTCTGAGCAATGTATTCATGTTGGTTTTGTCGCAGTGGCAGCTACTATTTATCGATATCCCTTTTAGAAAAGAAATTTTTAAGGGTACAAACACAGTGGCCATAAAGTGGCCACAGCACCCAGAAACCCAACCCCTTTGCAAAGGAAATAAATCAACAGCAACATTCACACATGCCGAAACGATAAGGAATGAAGTGATACATCATCGGTACAATTTAAAGCAACCCTCCTGGTGAGGGGGAAATAAACTGATTGCCAGGGCAAATGAATCAATGTTGGCCGTGCCTCGTGTGAACAAAAAATTATGAAACAATCTAAATAACTGTCCAATCAGTATAACTGGAGTGCTTTTGGCAGGTGTGATCGAACCCTAATATACACAGTTGTCAGGAAGCTGTTGGCACCAAAGGAAAAGGTGAATGGCCGCTGAACAACCCTCCCCTCCAAATAAAACCCGAGATCTTGGGCACACCGACCGCTGACGTCCTTGCCAGGTGTAGAAATCCCTTTGCGGCTCCTTGGCCAGCCATGCTGTGTCGTTATGGAATGAAGTGAAAGACTTATGTCACTGCTGCTGGTTAGGGTTTGCATTCTAGAATTTTCTTTGCTTCTTTCTTTTCTGGCTTAGTTTACTAAACTGTTTACACCGCTAGGACTGAAGGTGTGACGTAGCAATGGGCGGCTGACTGTGTTCCACCAGAAGGGACCTAGCCTGGCTAGGTCAGCCCACTGTGGTTTGCATTTCACCCTTTGAGAGAACAGATTTTTCCATGGAGATCCTGAAGTAGACTAATAAATCCATGGACTCTGACAAGGATCAGGTTAGAGAGTCACTCAAAGGTGACCCACCTTTGGTCAGTGATGGATTGGATTGGGGATCTCTGCACATCCCTAAGATGTACAAAGCCTTACCCATGAGAGGCCCTCTTATTCAACAGAGAAGCTGGGCACCAGTCCCAACCTTTGGGCTCACAGAAAAGGGAAGAAAGCAAGGTGTGTGTGTGAGAGAGAGAATACTTGCCCAGGTTTGGAAACCAGACTGCCCCCACCTGTCTAGCAGGAAGGGTGAAGGCCAGTTTTGTTCCAAGCTGGGGTGATACTTCCAATCCAAACAGATCATCTCTCTAATCCTTTGAGTCATTCTATCCTATTTTTCTTCTCTTCTTCCTCATCCCCCTTCCTTATTGCAAACTTCTGTCACACACAACTCAGAGTTTAAGAGTTGGTCCCTAATCCTCCCTTGGTTCCTTCCTGGGAATTGTGCTGAAAGAATTTTCAGTCTCCCTTTGCATATGCCTTGGAGTTAGAATGTGAGAAGAACCCTGAGGCTGGTTCAGGACAAAGCAGGTCACGGTCCCTCCCTCTCTCTCTGTGGGTGTTGTCAAGTAACCTCATCACCATGTTTCACAGACATGTCCTTGGTTATGCAGCCTTTCTGCTGACTTGAGAACCTGTAACAGAACCCATGCTGGATCCACCCAGTTGCTCTTCCGTCTGCACAACTGCCAGCCGATCCTGGGAAGCTCGCTAGCGGGGCAGGAGCGCGCGCCACACACACACACACACACACACACACCGCCTCCAACTCATACCCCCACCCTGCAAATGCTGTAGAGAGACACATAGGTATGTGTCTATGACACTGAGATGACCCACAGCTCCAGTATCGGGAGGGGGCGGGGAGTCACTCTACCAGTACTCTCCACCACCCTGCATCATTTCCTCCCTCTCTGTCATGCCTCCCCCTTGTTCTGTGAACGGAACAGCCCCCAAAGTCTCAGCCTCTCACCCTAAGACATGGGGCTCCAGGCCGCGGGTCCTTTGCGTTGCAGTTTCTGCCCCCTCCACAGCTCTGCAGTGTTCCTGCCCTGGTGTTCCAGATGTGGATTTCCACTCTGGGTTTTTGCAAAGGCAACCTGTGACATGGGTAGTTTTCCCTAAACCACTTCCAAATTCTGCCCAGGGAACCATTTGGTGTCCAGGCTTCCTACAATCACCTCTTTCTTGGCCCACTGCTGCTGTGTGTGCCCAGGAGAAGGTGGATTTATTTGTCCGTGTATTGATGGTGTCCCTTTTATGCCTCGCTTTCTCTGGACCGAATTCTGCCATTTGTACAACCGTACTGCAGTTCGAAGGGATTCTGTGTTTTTGTTCTTAAATCCTAAATATTGTTGGCTTTTGGTTACAATAAATTATATATAACCTATAACTTTGCAGAATACACACACAGCAACTTGAAGCACAGAGATTAAAAAACAATATTGTAAAGAGTCAAATTATATGTTCTCCCTTTTGTGTGTTTGTGCCAGGAATTGATATTCAAATGATCGCTTGTCTTTTTCATCAAAACATTAAACAACATTTACTATTTATAAACATCTATAAAAATATAACTTAACTCATCGTGCTTAGACATTTGGTATTTGTCATACATTTTCTGGACTTATTGACAGACATATTTTCTCTAGTAAACGACTAATTTTCTCATTGTTACACTATTACATTCCTGAGCCCTAACTGGCCCTATCAAAACCTGTCAGTTAGATCTTTATTGGTTGTTGTAGGTTTTTCGGGCTGTTTGGCCGTGTTCTGAAGGTTGTTCTTCCTAACGTTTCACCAGTCTCTGTGGATGGCATCTTCAGAGGACAGGAGTAAGAACTCTGTCTGTGCTCTGGTGCAGTTTTGTGGGATAGTTGAGTATTTATAGCTGTGGGATCAGCTTTTGTCCTTTTCAAGAGATTGGGTGATTATGGTGATCAGCATGTTTTTTGTTGTGGGTGTATTGTTGTGATAAGGGGGAGACAACAAAGTGACTGCGAAGTTTCCTCCTTTGGCTGAGGTTTCTTCCGGGGACAGCTGGCGTTCAGATAGGTTGATGATGATGCGCGAGGAGTCTAGTGTAGGTTTCGGTTGACTTGTTTGGCATTTGTTGAATTTCTGTTTTTGTCTGGCTGTGTGGTTCTTAGCCACACAGCCAGACAAAGTTTCCTCCTTTGGTCTTAGCCAAAGGAGGAAATTTCGCAGTCACACCCAGTAAAATTCCAGTGGAAGACATCATTGCCAATGTGGAATCAGCATTATATCATCTTCCAGAAGGAAAAGCAGAAGAAATAAGAGGTGAAGTAACAAGGATCCTACGAAAAGCAAAAAACCCAAACAGCAACATAACAAGAAAGGAGAGAAATGCTATCAAGTCCCTAAACTCAGATCCTGACATCATCATTCTGCCAGCAGCCAAAGGCAACGCCACAGTAATCATGCAAACAGAAGAATACGAGGACAAAATCAGGGAACTTCTAGATCCCACCACCTACAGAAAACTGAAATGGGACCCCACCAACAAAATCACAAAACAAACAAACATGCTGATCAGGAGTTCCTCCCTGCACCCCAATGTCCTTCAACGAATCTGCAAGACAGAAGCTCTACCACCAAGACTATACTGACTCCCCAAAATCCACAAAGACTCAATCCCACTCAGGTCCATTGTAAGTGCCATCGGCTCCCCGACATATGAATTAGCAAAATACCTAGCCACCCTCCTACAGACCCACATTGGACAAACCTCATCCTACATCAAAGACTCAGGACATTTCATAAACAAGATCAGCACCCTAAAACTCAACCCCGGGGACAGACTGATCAGCTTTGATGTAGTATCTCTATTCACCAAGGTACCGATAAAGGACACTCTGACACCCATCCAGCAGATATTTCCAGAAGACATCAAGGCCCTTTTCCAACACTGCCTAACGACCAGCTTCTTTCAGTGGGATAATGAGTTCTGTGAACAGACCATCGGGGGAGGAAGGTGGGGAAGATCAAAGACAGCAGAGGGAGACTGAGCGTGAGATGTATTCATGGCCTTGAGTTTGCAAGACCTGAGCTAGGCAGCAAAAGGATGGGGACCTTTGGGAAGTCCTTCATCTGAAGAGGCACCGCTATTGGAAGTGAGTCCATGGCACGTCAGAGAGTAACAGGGGAGGGCCCAGTGTGCCCCTCTCCCCATGTTGTAAGACTGCAGGGTGCAGCTCCCGGCATCTGTCCTTCTTCCCGTGGCAGTGAAGGTCGGTGGGAGTTGCCGTCTCACTTTTTGGAGGGCCACACTTCACACACACACCCCACCTTGGCAGCCATCCCTGCATTCACCTCTCAGAGTCCCACAGACACCTCCCCTTGCTTGCTAGGTATCAGCCTCATGCTTTAATCAGTTCTATTTGGCTGTATTTGTGATTGTGGTTAGAGACAGGCATAAACTGAACGACAAACCAAAAAAAAAAAAAAACCCACAAAAAAACAAACCCACGAACTGGGCTGTTTTGTGGTTTGGTTCGCGCATTCTGTTTTGCTAAAATGAAACCAAGTGCCCAGCTTTTTTTTCCATCCAGCGCTTCATTTTGCTTTGGCTGATAGGCTGGTGCATGAAGATGGTGGTGGCAGAGGAGGAGCAGGAAAAGGAGGCAGGACCAGGGAGGGAGGTGAGGGGGCCGTGGGAAGGGGGCAGGGGCGTTAGGTTCCCCTTCCCCCCCCCCCCAGGCACGAACTGGAAAAGGGTTCATGGGTGGTTCGTGGGTTCGTGGATCACGAACCACCGCAATTTGGCCTTTTCCCGCTTCATGCCCCTCTCTAGTTGTAACCCTCCATTTCATGACATGATTACTTACTTCGCCCATTCAAAAAAATGAGATGGAAGGACCCAAGGGCACTCAAGTGATCTTCATGATGACCCGCCTTCTGGTCTTGAGCCCCTCCACCCACCCCCAGCCCCTCCCATGATCCCCTTCGAGGCTCTTCTGGGGTCCCCGAGCCATTTGCTCCCTGCAAATGATCCGCAGGAGGAGGAAAGCAGGGGCAGGGGGGAACAACTGCCCCCCCCTTTGCCTGGTACGGCTGGGAGACCAAACTCATCTTGCCAGGAATGCGAGAGGCAGCCCCAAGGCAAAACAGGCAGGGCGTGTTCGTAAAGCAGTGCGGAGCAAGCGAGATTTCACCAGATATTGCCATTTGGTTTTATAGTTAGTCCAGAAACAGATTGAAGAGGATGAGATGCACTCTTTGTACGTGGGACGCTTTCCTCCCGGGCCAGTGCCTGAGTCTGTGTGGAGCAGCCCATGCCGCCAAGAGTCCTGGGCAACCTCAAAAACCAGCAAGCCTTATTGGTCAGAAGCCTTTCCAGCCTGGTGGAAACCCTGGGCCAAAACACAGCGGCCAGCATCCCATGGGTTAGATTGCGGGTCCGAGACTTACCATCTCCGCATCTTCTCCCTCGTTGAGAAGAGGACGGCCGTTCCGCGCATGATTCTTCCCCATGAGACCATGGGCAAGGCGGCCCTCCTGGGTCCCCCCCCCCAGCCCCTCCTGGCCCTTTTCTGCCCTTGGTCCGTGCAAGAGCCCACACTCGCTGGACCTGCAGCAGCCACCGGGCTCCTTATATGCCTGATTGCCTTGTAAGGGACACACCTTTCTTCCCTGACCCGGCCAGAACCAAGGCGGCTCCTCCCCAGTTTCAGGTAAGACTCCTTCTTCTTTGCAGGCTCCTTCCTCCTGGGCTGCTGTTCACCTGTCACGGCCAGAGGGGGGTGGGGGGTGGAGGAGGAGGAGGAGGAGGAGAGCTTCAGCCTCAACTCTATTTGGCTCCCCTGCCGGCTCTGGGGACAGGCCAGAAGAGGGAAGGCTTTGCCCAGGGAGATTAGAGGATTTTATCTGAGCTGCAGAGTGTGTTTGAGAGAAGCAGAAAAGCAGGTCTTGTTGGATTGGTGGACATGTGTGTGTGTGTTTTCTTCCTCTCTCTCTCTCTGTCTATACACATAACTTGAATCTTGCCAGACGGTGCAAAGCTTGAAAGTAAGAGACTCACTTTCCCTTGCATGTTGGGAACCTACACAGCCAAGCTTGGGTTGATTTGTGGACACAGGCTTGGGTTTCAGGAAGCTTTTTGGATGCCAACTAAGTTTTCTCGAACCATGTCAAGTCACTGTCATATGCAAAGAGAGAGAGGACAACGTCTCCTCCTTCCAAAAGCCCTACAAATGAAAGTGAGAGGAAGCAGGGTCAGCAGGCACAAAAGAAGGCACATCTCTGCCGTGCAGAGCCTGCTTTGCTGAGAGGGTCCGTTGTTGTCTGATGTGACGACAGCTGCGGGTTCCAACCAGGGTCTGGCTGGCTGCCTGTAAAGGGAGGGGGACACTTTTCCACCTGGAATTTAAAAATACCAAAGGTACACATTGGTCCCTGCTGGCTGTTGAAGGATAGGGATGCCCACGTGGGTTGCCAACAATTAACCAGCCGGCAGCTTGACCTGTACCAGTCCGAATGTGGCAGTGCCAAGGAAGATGGCACTCGGTGACACACTGAATGGACAGGGCATGGAGAGGCAAGAGCCGAGAATGTGACTTGAAAGACGGCTTTATTTTGATGGTGCACCTTTCGTGTCTTTGTTTATCTGATTGTCACCGGTCCTTGGCCAATGTTCTGGAAAGCAACCCATACACCCAGCATAAGCAGATTCCCACCTACGCACGGCACACTCACCCACCAGAGAAGGTGAGGCATCATCCCCAACTCCCAGGTATTCAGAGAGGGGCAGAAGGAAGGCAAGACCAGAGCTAGCTCAGTTTTCAAAGTGGACCTTTCAAGTAAGCAAGCACACAAACAAAAGGAAGAGGAGGAGGAAGAGGGCATCTGATAAACAGGAACTGGGAGCCTGAGTCTCACAACCAGCTGGGGATGATGCTGGGAGACACCCCATCCTTTGATCTCTTTCACTCCAGTTTTGTTCTCTGTCTTCCTCATTCCACTCCCTTTTTAAAGCTTCTGTCACGCAGAGGTCAATCTGATGACCTGGGACTAGGTGACAATCAGCTTCCCAGAAAAGAATAAGAAACTGTTTCCTACTTTCTGTCCCTTCCCAAAGGGCTTCTGCTGACAGGAATTTCCATACCCCTTTGCACAGATCACAGCGCGACTTCCTTAGCCACACGCAAGAAGAGCCCGGACCCAAGTGAGCCTCCCTGGTCCTCCTTCGATCAGAGGGGCCAGCCAGATGCCTCCGGGGAGCCCCTGAGCAGCACAGGAGTGCGACCACCCCCTCCAGCTTGCCTTTCCCAGCAACTCACCTTCTTCCCCTTGTTCCTATCCTGTATTTGAGGCCATCATCACGCCCACGCGAATCCCAGCTCACAACAATGTTGTCGGGCTGCCTCGGAGCAGGTCCTCCGGCTGCTCTCCAGTGGTTCTCCTTTCTTCAAGTCCTTTTCCCTTGATCAGATCTGCACTTTCAGCTTCTCTTTACATGACCAAAGTGTGTTACTTTTCTGCATGTTATACATTTTATGATTTCATGGCCTTCAATTCATTTGTTTTACCATGTTTTTTCAGTGGTCGCCCCCTCAATCTAAGAAATTTTTAGCATCCTGGAACCAACATGTTTTTTGAATCCTTTTATCTGCTTTTAAAATAACCTGTTTTAAAACCCACAATTCCATACTATACAGTAGAACAAGTCCCTTGTGTAAAACTGGCTGAAGCTTACTGTCACATCAGATGGCAACGGACCCTCTCAGCAAAACAGGCTCTGTACGGCAGAAGTGCCTTCTTTTGTGCCTGCTGGACCCTGCTTTCCCTCACTTTCACTTTTAGGGCTTTCGGAAGGAGGAGATGCTGCCGTCTTTCTCTTTGCACGAGACAAAGACTTGACACACTGGCGCGGCAGGCAAAAGGCGATGGGTGTGTGTGTCTGATCATGCTCTCCCGCAAAAAGGAAAAGAAAGGTGGTTGTTTTCCTTTTGATGGAGATGGGGTGGCTGAGAAGACGCAAGACAGTGTGGAGTGATCCTCAAAGTCAGATGTCAGGATGAACCGAACAGATCAACAGCAAACAAACCCACTTCCAATGACCCAGGAAAGAGAGGGAAAGAAATACTCAGCAGAGGTGGGTCTCCCTTTGAATTTCAAAAGCCGGAAGAAACTATTGGTTAGCACTGGACAAATAGACAGACCGTCACCCCAGCCCAGAAAATGCCCCTCCCAGTCCCTCAAACCAGACAGCAGGCCGGGCTGCAAATAAAACTCCCACAGCCGGTCCCTGCCAGGTAGGAAGAGCCGCCCTTCTGCCTAGCCAGCCAGCGGGGGTGGGGGGCGTTGAGGAGGGGGGTCAGGCCAGCTCCTCTGAGACTGAGGCCAACAGGCAGGGGAGTGCAGGAGACCCCCCCCTCCACCACCCCCTTTCCTTCCAGGAGGACCCCACCCAGCTGCAGGGGGGGGGGGGGAAATAGGCTGAGCCCCTCCCCTCCCTCCCTCCCTCCCTCTTCTAGCAGCAACGGGGGGGGGGGCGGTCCAGGGCCTGAACGGGTGGGGCGGAGGGCGAGAGCCCAAGAACCCTGGACGACCCTGCCGGGTTGTTGTGTGCGGCGCCTTCCCAGCCTCGGCCCCACCTCTCTGGGGACGGGGGGGGGCGCTATCTGCCAGGCGCCCCGGGACACCGCCCCTCCCTCCCCATCCCACCCCACCCCCGCCTACTGCAGGGGAGGCTCTGCTTCCTGCCTTCCCCTCCCTCCCCCCGGGGGGGGGACCGAGTCCCCCTTCCAAACACCCGCGGTGTCAGTCTACAGGTTCGTAGGTCTACGTTCCAGGCGTCGGTCCGTCGCTCAACCCGCTCCCCCTTTCCGGCGCCCGGAACCTCAGCGCCGCGCCTCGCCGGAGCTGTTTGGCCGCCGGACCGACTGTGGGCGCCGCGCGGAAGCGGAAGCAGAAGGCGGCGGAGAAAGAGGGCGAGGGCGGCGCGTCTGGTCTCGGCAAGGATGTGGCGGGCGCGGACGGCGGCCGCCTGGTCAGTGCGAGCAGGGGCTGACGGTGGGGGGGGGGAGGAGAAGAAGGAGGGTGTGTGTGTGGGGGGGGTGTCCCCCTTCCCAGGCCAGGAGGTGGGGGGGGCGGTTGCTTCCTTCCTTCCTGGCGGGGAGAAGGGGGATCGTGGCCTCCAGGGCCTGAGCCTTCGGTCCCAGCAGGCAGGGCGGGGGTGGGTGTGGGTGGGGGGAACCTGGCCTTTTCCCCTGGCACGCAGGGTGTGTGTGTGAGTTCTTCGCGGGGGGGGGGGGGGAAGCTGTCATGGCCGGCCCTTGTGGGCGCCAGCGGGGCCTCGGCCGGGTCCAGCTTCAGGGGTTCCCCGGGCGCCCCTTACCAGCCGAGAACACGCCCATACGCGCACACACAGACAGACATCCACACCGCTGCGGGCGAGGCTTTTCGTGGGGGGGGGGCCTCCAAGCGTGGGAGGGGCGGCCCGGCCAGGCCAGCCGGCGGGTGCCCTCCGTGCCCTCCTTGAAGGCCGAAGCGCCCTCTCGGCGCCTCGGGAAACAACCCTGCAGCTTCCTTCCGGGGGGGGGGGCTCCTTGAGCCGGGATGGCTCTTCTGCTGGTCTGGGGTGGTTTGGCTGCCGGCAAGTTCTTCCTCTCAGGATCCGAAAAAGGCAACAACAACAACGCTCAGCCAGGGCGAGGTGTCTTTCGGGGGGGGGGGGAACTCTTCCAGCCCCACCTGGACCGACCCCGATGCTCCCCGGGGTTGGACCCACGGAGCGGCCCCCTCAGCCCCCTCACCCTCACGGTGGGCGCTGAACGGACGACGGTTCTTCAGCCTCGTCTCTCGAGGGGCCACCTCTTTCTCAGCCCAGACAGAGTCTCTCCCTTTGCGTGAAAATGGGCTTCCTGGGTAGAATGAAAAGGAACTGGTTCTGGCGCAGGGGCCGCTTTAGGGGCTGTCTTTGGGGAACACTTTGGTCCCTCGATGAGGCCTTCTCCTTGGAAGGAGGAGGGCTGCCACGTCTGCTTTTCAGCTTGGTTTTGGTCCGTCCTTCGCCAGGCCAAAGCCATCTTATCCTCCTTCGATTCCTGCATTCCTTTCATTTCAGGTTCTGTTGGACGTGGCCAAAGCTCTCTGTGTGGGGGCAGTTTTTCCCTCACGTGGGGGGCCTTCCATGGGGCAGCTTCGTAATTAAAACCTGCACTGAAGCGGTGACTAACACTGTGTTAGACTTTTGGGAGTGTAATAGCTTACTGTTCTGTTCAAATGTGCGTTTGTGACATTTCAGCAGGTTGCTTTTATTTAATTAATTGATTTTAAGTGTTGTTACTCTGCCTTTCTTTTTAAAAGGACCCAAGGCAGCAATGTGTAAGGTACTGACCTGATAGAAATTCTCCTGCCTCTGGGGAATCTGCATCTCGTGGTGAGGGACACCTGTGGCAGCTCGAGGGTGGGGTGTGTGTGTGGTTCCTGCTGTCAACAGGTTCTGTCTATCTTGTGCAGTTCTGTGTGCTTTCAAGCCTGGGAAGGTGCTGAAATGCCAAGTAAAACCACAACGGTGCAGTGTGAATAGGCCCCGTCTTTTCTTCTCCAGCCTCCTGTGCCGAAACCTAGTCAATGGGACCTATGGAACGAGAGGAGGGCCACCGCTACAGAAACTGCATCTTGCTTCCCGGAGCATCCATCATTCCCGCCATCCAGTTTCCAAGTTTCGGAGGCTTCCATTGCAGGCATCCATGCCCCAGTTCTCCACTCTCAGTCGCCTTCCTGGGCGCGAAGCCAGACTCCTTGTAAAGTATGGGTACCAACCTCGCCGGCACTTTTGGCTAGCCAGAGTGGCGTCAAGGCTTCTAAGGCTTCGGTACATCCTCCTTGGATCTGCCGTGGGCGGAGGCTACACAGCCAAAAAGGTAGGCCTGGGGACGGCCAGGGGGTTGCAATGGCCTCGGCTCTCGGCATTTGCTTTTGATGCTCCCAGCACGGTCTAGAGCCATCCTTTGAAGACTGATAGTGGAGGGTACCTCGTTGCTGATGGGAGGGCGCCTTTTTCTTGGCCAAGAAATGCCTGCATGAAATATATGTGAGAAGCAAGTGATAGAGATTTATAGAATTACGAAGGCTACAAAACATTGTGGAATATACGGATGGATAAGAGTGCCTTTAGGGGCAAGGACCTCTCCAGTCTTTGCTCTTGCCCTATGTTAGTCAATCTCTTGCACCTGTCCTCACTCCAAGAACATTATCTCCTCACTCTTTCTACCACTGGGGGGGGAGAGGTTTTGGCATGGAGCTGGGCCTCTAGAAAATAACTGCTTTGGTTGATTTGTCTTCCCCAGTTGGAAGTGTTACCGGCCAAACCTGGGTTCTAAGATTCTCTGGCAAGGAATCAGGCATAGACGCAACAGCTGAACAAAAGGCCCAATTTTATTTGAATAGCAGCAAATAAAAGGTCAGCTGGGACTTCTCTTAAAAGCAGAGAAGACCCCGAAAATACAGTGTACATATGTTTTATAATGATACAAACAAAGAGTCATAAAATGCTACAATTCTATTGGTCATTTGTACCCCAAGTTTGGATCCAGTCCCTCATTGGGTAGTGATGCCAACTACGCTGATCTATTGGTTCCCTATAGATATGCAGATTGTGTGCCCATGTGTCCTTGGCCTATGCCCAAGATGCGCCTGAATGTCTGGGGAAAGAATCTTTTGGTATGTTTATGTGTTTCTTTCCTGGGCCCTGATATATGGCCTTCCCTCTCCGGCTCCCTGGTGTGAATGTTTTGGCCTGTCATGGCTGGTTTCCTCCTGCCTGCCTTCCAGGACCAGGCCATCTGCCAGGTCAAAAGGAGGATGGGCAAAACGAAAGTGTGACAATGACATTCTGTACTATGTGTGAATGTTCCTGGGCCTAGTTTCTCTGAGGCCTGTGTTTTCTCTGCTAAGGGTTATACTAAAATCTAGTTTGATTCTGCTCCAGTATCAGAAGAACCTGGATATAATGGCAGGCCAGGCTGCCTGACCTTCCCGGTGTGGCATGCCAAAGGTGCTTTAAAAGGTGAACTCTGTGGAGTGTTGTTGTCTGTTGGTGTTGCAGCGGTCCTCCTGAGAGGGTGCCCTGGAAAAGGGTGGCTTTGGCTTCTTGATCAGAAGAACGACACTGTATTGTCAAATAGCCTGAATGGCAAACACCGTAAAGCCCTGCGGCATTGCTGCCTACTCTGTTTGACTTGTCAGTGTTGTGATCCCACCGCAGTTGGTAGTTGAAAGTCATTGGGACATGTGTGGTTGCTTGACCAAGCCTTAGAATTCTTGCGTATTGAAAGAGTGCAGAAATAGTCACCTTCAGGGGTTCATAAACATTTAAACCCTTGTGGATCCTGTAAGGGTAATCCCAGTCTGGGAAACTCTTAAGATCACAGAGCAGGCCTCCTTTCTGGCCTTGCTCTCCATTAATGTGTACAATTCTTCTCCTTTCTGCACGTGAAGTTCCGGCTTGTAAAATAAATCGGCTGTAGTGAATTGCTTGAGACAAAAGGAGAGCTGGTTGTAAGACTGGAATTTGCATCAGTTCCATGACAAAGCCAGTAAAAAAGAGGAACCACCTCATCTTTCTTGGCCTGGAATTTGTCTGATTCATCCTGGTAAGTAACACGAACGCTTGTGGATGTCTTTCTGCCTCTTGCTCCAGACGTACGACCAGTGGAAGGAGGTGCTTCCCGATCTCAGCGAGTACAAGTGGATCGTGCCTGACTTCATCTGGGAACTGGACGAGTACATAGACTTTGGTAGGTGCTAGTTCACCATTTTCCTTTTCACACTGAATTTGTGCAGAACTTGAGTGCCAGTTGTATACGGAGGAATCTGCATAACTGCAAGCCATTCCTTTCTCTGCAACAAAGTTAAAGGCATACGTCCCTTTAATATACTTATTGTTTATCATTTGTCAGTGTTTACAGTTGGTTACAATTGCACTCATTTCACACGCTAGCAAGGTTATGCTCAAAATCCTCCAAGGCAGACTTCAGCAGTATGTGGACCGAGAACTCCCAGAAGTACAAGCTGGATTTCGAAGGGGCAGAGAAACTAGAGACCAAATTGCTAACATGCGCTGGATTATGGAGAAAGCCAGAGAGTTCCAGAAAAACATCTACTTCTGCTTCATTGACTACGCAAAAGCCTTTGACTGTGTGGACCACAGCAAACTATGGCAAGTTCTTAAAGAAATGGGAGTGCCTGACCACCTTATCTATCTCCTGAGAAATCTATATGTGGGACAGGAAGCAACAGTTAGAACTGGATATGGAACAACTGATTGGTTCAAAATTGGGAAAGGAGTACGACAAGGCTGTATATTGTCTCCCTGCTTATTTAACTTATATGCAGAATACATCATGCAAAAGGCTGGACTGGAGGAATCCCAAACCGGAATTAAGATTGCCGGAAGAAATATCAACAACCTCAGATATGCAGATGATACCACTCTGATGGCAGAAAGTGAGGAGGAATTAAAGAACCTCGTAATGAGGGTGAAAGAGGAGAGCGCCAAAAATGGTTTGAAGCTCAACATCAAAAAAACTAAGATCATGGCCACTGGTCCCATCACCTCCTGGCAAATCGAAGGGGAAGATATGGAGGCAGTGACAGATTTTACTTTCTTGGGCTCCATGATCACTGCAGATGGTGATAGCAGCCACGAAATTAAAAGACGCCTGCTTCTTGGGAGGAAAGCGATGACAAACCTAGACAACATCTTAAAAAGCAGAGACATCACCTTGCCGACAAAGGTCCGCATAGTCAAAGCTATGGTTTTTCCAGTAGTGATGTATGGAAGTGAGAGCTGGACCATAAAGAAGGCTGACCGCCGAAGAATTGATGCTTTTGAATTGTGGTGCTGGAGGAGACTCTTGAGAGTCCCCTGGACTGCAAGGAGAACAAACCTATCCATTCTGAAGGAAATCAACCCTGAGTGCTCACTGGAAGGACAGATCCTGAAGCTGAGGCTCCAATACTTTGGCCATCTCATGAGAAGAGGAGACTCCCTGGAAAAGACCCTGATGTTGGGAAAATGTGAAGGCAAGAGGAGAAGGGGATGACAGAGGACGAGATGGCTGGACAGTGTCACCGAAGCTACCAATATGAATTTTACCCAACTCCGGGGGGGCAGTGAAAGACAGGAGGGCCTGGCATGCTCTGGTCCATGGGGTCACCAAGAGTCGGACACGACTTAACGACTAAACAACAACAATAGTTGGTTATCTGTAGTTTATACATGGTGGCTGTTCACCACTCAGAAAGTGTGTATCACACTATTGAGTGGCATATAAGTTAGAAAAATAAATCAGAAGGTAGAGGGCTTTTTAGTTGCTTACAGCCCCCTGGGTCTTCCCCCCCCCCCTCGTATTCCTGTCCAAAATGTGCATTTTGTGTATTTATAAAAGCAGATTTCTTTTTAAAAAATCAACAGTCCTTTCTCAAACTTGAAAGTGCGTTTTCTGGTGGAGCTGCTGGGAAAAGGTGGATGGAGACCTTCCACTTACCATGGAAGTCTAGCGAATGAATTTGAAAAAATGCATTCATATTATCTGCAATAGTTTTTGAAACATGTTCTGCAAAAATTTAACTTTTCAAGATGAAAACCGACTCTGACAATCTAGGTGAAGGCTAAGCTGATGGTTAGTTATTGCCTTGAAATTTCTGAAATGATCAATTTCTCCTTCCTCTTCTCCTTGGGTTCTAGAAAAACTTACAAAAGCTCTTCCTGATTCAGAGGACCTGGCCAAGCTGATGCCAGACTTTGAGAAGATTGGAGAGAGCGTCAGGTCACTGGCTGGTTTATTCACACCTGGTAAGAGAATTTGAGTTTTGCTCTCATAAGCCAACGTGTGGAAAGAATGTGCAAAAAGTTGCAAATGAGCAATGTTGTGACTTCGTTAACCTTCATCTAAAGCAGTGGTTCCCAACCTTGGGTCCCCAGATGTGGTTGCACTAAAACTCCCAGAAGCCTTCACCACTAGCTGTGGTGGCCCGGATTTCTGGGAGCTGCAGTCCAAGAATATCTGGGGAGCCAAAGTTCGGAGCCACTGCAGAATCACCTTTTTAGCAGTAGGGAAGCTCCCACTCCTTCCATTCCCAGTTTTAATTTGCCCCCAACAGTCAGCCACTATTTTGCTCCTTATCCTTACTGGGCTGTTTGGGGGATCCCACACACACACACTTTGAGAGGGAAGGGGGTACTGTAAATTTGTGGGTTTCCTGAAGCCTGCTGCCACCTCCCTTTTCGCCTGGCCAAGAGCGATTCCAGCTGCAGTGAGTGCTGTGAACGGGTTTGCTCGAGTTTGGGGCGTGCAGCCCTCCAGATGTTGTTAGATTCAAACCTCCATTACCCTGATGCAGTTCACATTGAAGTGGACCTTCCTGGTGTCCCGAGGCCCTGCCCCTTGTGCCAGGCTGCTCTCAGGCTGGCGGTGTTGGTGGCGGTGGCAGCATCTGCTTGGCTGGGGACCCCCACAGCTTTCTCTCTCTTCCAGGAAATCTGCGTTACTGTTTGCTGTCCTGTTACCAAGTGCTCTTAGAACAGGAGAGCAGCACAGAACTCTAGGAGAAACTAAAAACAAGTAGATGAGACCCTCCTATGCACTTTCAGTTTTTCAAAAAGCGGTCCTTCATTGTGATTGGTTTCCAGCCCATCCGCTTCTGTTCCGTGGCAAGCCATGTTTGGTACATGTGCCATTATGTCTGTCCAGCCTTTCCTGCCCAGGAGACCAACGTCTCTCACATTTGCTTTGCCATTTGTTTGTATTTATAATTTTTATTTCCCCTTTTTTTTGCTGGTTTTCCACAGGTTACAATTTGGTTAGTGAAGTCATAGGAGCTTCTGATCTACTTCTCTTGTTGGGTGTGTAAAAAGCACTTTTTTATACTCTCACTTAACATTCCTCCCTATTCCCCCCCTCCTAAAAAAAAAAGCACCATAAATTAAAAGAATGATGGCAAGAGTAAGCAGTAGTTCACCCGTGACGATGGAATGCTTTATTAACTTACGCTGTGCGTAGGGACTGGGGTGGGGCCATGCGCTAGGTTTTGCCCAGTAGCTGTGTTGCCAGCCTGTTCTTTGCCTTGTAAAGGGTCTTTCAATTCAAGTGAACAGGATTCCCAAGGGAGAAGGGAAGCCACGCTCCTTTAAAACATTCAGTGGCAAGGTTCCCTCTAAGCTGGGTGTGCTCGCCTCTGCCTCCCTCCACGCAGCTGTCTTCCCCCTCCGCGCAGCGATCATGTTAGGTTCCCAGCAGAGCTGAAAGGGTACGCTGTTCAGTAGCTTACTTAAAGGCATGCGTTCTGCAGAGTGGCGGAGAAAGCAGTCTTTGCCCATGACCTAACCGGGCACTTCCTTGGTGCCCCCTTGGCCGCCTGCCTGAGGAATCAGCCTTTGGCTAGTGTGGCAATGAATGTTAGTCCTTGTTCCATCAGCAGAAGTGCTTCCTGAGGCAGGTAAAGAGGGCTCCCTTGCTCCTGAAAGATCTGGTGTTCCGGGGAGAAACTCATTAAAGAGGCCTTGAGTTGCATTTAAAAATTAGACAACTTGTTCATTTTATTCCTTTTTATTGATTTTATTTTTTGAATATACAACCTTTCTTCTTGATTTGGGACCCAAGGCAGCTTGCAATAGAAATGTTTTTAAAAGGAGTCGAATTTTGTGCTTAAAACACAACCTGTTGCTTTGTTATGTTCCCCATGTGTTCTACCTCCTGTGAATCCTTGCCCTTCTCTCGCAGGTTCTCCGGGGGACACGGCGTTCCGAGCCACCGATCAGGGAAGCAATAACGAAAAGCAGTACAAGAAGGTGAGCTTTGAAGGAGAGCTGCTCAAAGGCAGGCAGGAGAGGAAGGAGTGCAGGATCAAATCATAGAGCCATGTCACGGGGGGGTGGGGGTGGACAGTGACCTGTGGGCTGCAGGAGGGGGGAGTCGTCCCTGGAGCCATTTTCATGGGCCCCTCCAACCTCTCTGCATCCCCCCCCCCCAGTTTCTTATTTTTTTAAAAAAAAAATCTTTGCTTTAAAAAGCCTGCCTATGCTTTTAAGGAAATGTATGGGGGCTTCCAATGTTGGGGGAAATGTAGCCATGATTTGATTAGCCTCTGGCACCCCGGGACTCCCCATAGTTTATATTTTAGTTAAACCTTTTTCCGTTAACAAAAACCCACTGAGCTGTCTTTATAAGGCACAACTGCTGTGTCAGGAAAACATGAGCACTGGCCCTTGGGAGTCCACCCCTCGGGTTGCTCGCAAAGCTGAAAAATGGCCTTTGGCCCCAAAGGAAAGGTGACAGGAAAATGGAATTAAGGAGGACAGGAAGGGGCAACCCCCACCCCACCCCAGGGCCCGTGCCGCAAAACCGGCTCTGGAGGGCTGGGGTTTTCAGTTTGAAACACAAATCATTGTATCAGTGCCGAAAGTACATAACCGGTGTATTCAAGAATCAAACATGCGAGTTGGTCTCTTTGGCCGGCCGCCATCCCTTTCCCCTCATCTCTTAGGAAAGTCACCCTTGGGCTGCAGGCAAATCTGAAAAATGGCCCTAGGCCTCCCTGAGATTGTCTCTCCCCCCCCCCCCCCCTGGCTTTAGGGCAAGGCATACTCCTTTTCGCAGCCTGTGGGCTGCCGGGGGGGGGGGGGTGTCGAAAGCCACGCAGCCACGAAATTAAAAGACGCCTGCTTCTTAGAAGGAAAGCGATGACAAAAATGACAGCATCTTAAAAAGCAGAGACCTCACCTTGCCGACAAAGGTCCGCATAGTCAAAGCTATGGTTTTTCCAGTAGCGATGTATGGAAGTGAGAGCTGGACCATAAAGAAGGCGGACCGCCGAAGAATTGATGCTTTTGAATTGTGGTGCTGGAGGAGACTCTTGAGAGTTCCCTGGACTGCAAGGAGAACAAACCTATCCATTTTGAAGGAAATCAACCCTGAGTGCTCACTGGAAGGACAGATCCTGAAGCTGAGGCTCCAATCCTTTGGCCATCTCATGAGAAGAGAAGACTCCCTGGAAAAGACCCTGATGTTGGGAAAGTGTGAAGGCAAGAGGAGAAGGGGACGACAGAGGACGAGATGGATGGACAGTGTCACCGAAGCAACCAACCTGAATTTGACCCAACTTCGGGAGGCAGTGGAGGACAGGAGGGCCTGGCGTGCTCTGATCCATGGGGTCACGAAGAGTCGGACACGACGTAACGACTAAACAACATACTCCTTTTGTGGCTTTTAGAAGAACAGACTCCAGTTCAATACCTCATGGAGTACCACCTTGCACTTTTAGTTATATTGAGGAAATTGGGTGTATATCCCTTCTGAATTCTTAGGAAACAACCTTCCTTGCTTCTGCTCTTTAGCAGAACTCTTAGGCCGTTGAGTCTCCAGTGAAATGCCCTCATTCACCTCCACGTTCCTCTTCTGTGGGATTCTTAAACCTTCATCTTTTTTTGCTGGACTGGCAGGGTGGAGGAAGTGCTGGAGGCCACCAGGGCAGAGTAGGAGCACGTGGGGTGAGAACCTACAGGGCTGACCTTGTTTCCTCAGAAGCTCTCGTTGGGTGGTCTAGTACAGTTTGCGTTGACTTTATTTGACGGAGGGGGGGTGCCCCCTGTGTGCTCCTGGAGGCTTTCCATTTGACCTGGGTGTCCGCCGTTCCATCAGAAAATGTGGCAGCCGGTCTCGAGCCCTCAGAGGAGATCAAAAACTGCACAGAGACACAGGTGAAAGCCATGGGGCACCAAAAGCACGCCTTAGTCTGTATTTGGGAGGGTGGGGTTGGGGTCAGGATTCTTGTGAATGCTGCTCAAGATGTTTGCTGTTGAATAATGGCTCATTTTGCTTTTTTTAAACCAAAGGACCCATCTATGCCTTGACGGAAAGCATTTTTTGCTCAACTCATTTTGTAGTTGGTTTGCTAATAGCTGCTATTTATGTGCCAGCCTCTTGCTTCCGTCTTCTGGTGACCCTATCAGTTAGTGACCTCTGGTTGGTCCTAATATGAACTGTTTGCTAATACTGTACTTTTTGCAAGTGCAGAAAAAAAGAGCCTTTTTTACTGTCCGGAGCTTTGGTCCTCCACATGGATTTGTATCGGCCAGATTTCGATTTTTCCTTCGATACTGTTTTGTTTTTATCTTGTAAGCTGCTTTGAATGCTCTTCATTATGGGGGGGGGGGGTAATCACATAAAACCTTCAGTGTCACCTTCTTGGCAGTGGTGTCTCTAAAAGGCAGCCCTCAAACAAATGTGGTGGCGCTCCTGTTTGCTGACCTGCAAGGCTGTGCAGCAAAATTTGCAGAGGCGTTCATGGTAATTCAGTTTGCAGCAGCTCCTGAGGTCCCAAGACAGGTTCATCTCGCAAAGTCTTAAACATACCAGCAACCCGAACGCGGTCTCAGAACTCTGCTTCCGAACAGAGCCAAAAGCCAATCATCCTTCCTTTTAAAGAGGGAGCAGAAGTGTTGTGGACTCCACCTAGGAACTTGGATCCAGCCCAGACCAGACCAGTGGGCGGCTGAGGATACACCTGACTCACTCTCTCTGGATTCGCTCCTCCTTTGCGCACTTGAGCTGCACTGCCATGTGTGCCGGTGATCCTTTCCTGAGCCTCCCTCCCCACAGCGCAGAGGAGGCCACCGTCACCAGGCCTTTGGGAGGAGACTGACCGTGTGGTGGCGGGTCTTTCCCCTTGTCAGGTCCAAAAGTCCCTTGCTGGAGGTGGTGGCAGGCTGGACCCGCACGGAATGTATTTCATTCTGCAGCTGGATCTTGCAGGCGCAGAGCGGCTGCCTCCCCCTTTTCAGCTACAGATTTTATGCTGCTACGCTACAGTTTGCACAGTTAGCTGTGGCAATCCAGCTTTAGGGTCTTCCTTGGGACCCCAAGGTAGTCAGAGCTGTGGGTTTTCTGCCACAAAAGCAGCAAGGAAGAAGAAGGCAGGTTCTCCTTGTGCCTTAGAGGTTTCTTACCCCAGTGAGACTTGCAGCACCCATAGATGTTGCTTATGGGGGATGATGTGTTGTAAGTGACGGGTGACCTCACAGGTGTGAGGCCAGATCATTTTTTATCCCAGGTCTCCACCATGAGCCACTCTGAGGTCTGTTAAAAGGCAAAGCAAAAACATGCACAGCTAGATCACCTTTTAAAAGAGAAGGCAAGGAAGAAGGTGTTTCCAAAGGTGCTTCACGACATACTTGGGGGGACTTGTTTGTGGGCTGCAAGTTGCACACACTGGATTTCGGAGAGTGAGGTGTGTTTCCCAGGAGTTCCTCTGGATTTGTCTTGTCCCACTTTCCCCATCTTTCATCCAGCCCACGTTACTGCCTTTGCCAGTGTGACTCTCAGGGGATTGCTGGCCTCTGCAAGTAGCTGCTTCCCTCTCCCTCCCCCTTTTTTATTTTTTTTGAAGAACCTGTAAAAAATCTTTCCAGAGCAGTGCTGAACTCCAGAAGTATCGCTTCTGTGAGGAAGCCAACCTTTCCGTGTGATGGAGAAGATTGCCTGTGTCCCTTCAGGAGGTGCTTTGGCTTCTCCTTCTTGCCAGTCAGGTGAAGACATTCCAGGATCATCTGCCTGAGCAGAGTGTCAGAAAAGCTGTTTTTGCAGCTGGCCTTGGCAAAACATCTGTCCATAGAAGGATACACCTGTTCCCGGATAAAGGAAGTATGAATGCATAAGAAGTTTTTGCTCACAGCATTCCCCAGGGAAGCAAAACTTCAGTGCACCGACTTCTTTGGTAGCACCCTGTGGGTTTGCAAATGGTCACTGGGATCCTGCCAGAACCAAAGCACAAGGGGCTTAGGGTAGGGGGGCCCTCACTTTGACATGTCTTGTGCAAGGAGATGTCTTGTTAAAGGCCAAGCTGGCTGTTCAAAGGGGGCATCACCACTTGTGTGAGGGAGATCCTGGACTACTGTGCCACACGGATGGATGTCCAGGGGGTCCTTGGCCTCTGTGGACTAAGTCTGCAGTTCCAACCCTGTTAAAAATACATCCTCAGCTGGTCCATATTTGAGCTTCATGTATTTCTTGATTCTATGCATTTTTGAACCGTTAATTGCATTCAGATGAATAAGAATTAACCTGATTTGTGCAGAGTTGGCCACTGCACAGGCATTTGGGGCAACTGAATTAAAAAGAAGAGGTCCATTTCTGCCTTTAAATGTTGACGGCATGGTGTTGGCGTGTGAGAAGTGAGACTCCTCTTGTTCCGTGGACCTTTCTGGACATGGTGGGCTTCAAAAAGTTTACCAGAAGCGCCGACTGACTGAAAAGGAATAGATGTCTCTGGCGTTCTCAGTGGCACTGAGCGCTGGTGCTGCTGCTCCCCAGATAACCCACATTGTCTTACTTTTTGTGGGGTATTTTCCCCAGGCCTCATCTGCGGTGGTTGCTGATGAATTTATTTTGTTGATTTAATTGATATAAAAATATTTTTATCCTTCCTTCCTCCTTAAAAAGAACCCGAAGCGTTGAAGAAGCGTTAATCCATTTGAAACATTTTCCTCTTCACAAACCTGTTTAACCCTATTTTGATTTTATTTCTTCACGTTAAATGTTCCTGAGCAACAGGACTTTGGGTGAATAGGTTTCTGAACATGTCTTATCGCTTTGTCCATCTTTCGGACCCCCTGAGCCAGTTCCTCTCTGTGCCCCCCCACCCGTCTGTGTGTTGCACCCCGCGGTTTACCATGAGTGCTCCCCTCACCTCCGTATTTTTTCCCTTCTCCTCCCCATTGGAAACACGTGGCAGGGTCTTCTTGGAGAGCTCATTCTCTTGCAGCAGCAAATTGAGCAGCACGAAGCGGAGGAGGAGGAGGCGCGCCGAGCCGCTGACCCGTCTGGCCCAGGCTCCTCCCAGAAGAGAGAAAAGGTGATGGCTTGAAACCCCCCACCCCCCCAAAAAAGAACGGGTTGCTGTGTCCTCCTCCTCCTCTGCCCTGCTCCAGTCTAATCAAACACTCTGATTTGATCACCATTAACGAATCTCTAATAGGACCTTGATTGTGGAACCTTGTGGTGGTCTTGCAAATTCACTCCTCACAAGAGAACCAAAAATGTACTCATCCTTTCTTGATCTTTTGGCTAAGATCAAGTGTAGTGTGTGTGTGTGTGTGTATCATCCTGATTTGTTAGAGCTTTTTCTTCTAGCATGATGATTTATTTGGCTTCCTTCTAATCACACAAATTATGTTCCTTGTGCAGAAAAAATTCTCCTGGATATTACTTTATCAGGTGTTCTGATAGTGTTTAAAGATTCAAAGAAAGCAGTGAGTGTTTCAATAGCTGGCATTTGGGAGATAGGGAGCCGGGGGGGGGGGGGGGGCATCCAGGAAGGCTACCTAGCCGGCTCTTGCTGGACACGAGACAGACCGTCTGGGCTTTCCTGCACCTGTAGGGATCTGAATTTTGAAGAGTACTCAGAGCAGCTTCTCAATACAGTCTGCCTGGCTTATTTCTCTGTGTGACTACTTATTTATTTATTTATTGGACTTCTATATACCACCCCCATTCACTTCTCTGGGCAGTTTGCATGAACAGAAAAATGAATAAAATGTCGGAACCATCGGCAGAGCCCTGTTGTCACAAGAGAACGGCGCGGAGGCGCAGAGGAGGGGAAAAACCAAGAGCGGCTGCTTTCGAAGGTCTCTAGAAAGCGAAGCACCTTCCTCAGCCTCTTAAGACGAGGGTGGGAGGGGGCCAGGCATCGCTCCATCCATGTAGAGTCGAAGGCCTCTGCCTGCAAGCGGGTTGGCAGCAGACCCGTGTTCCTGGCTGAGTAACCTCAGCCTCCGGCAGAGGTCCTGTGAAGCAGTGGCCCTCAAAGGCACCCCGCTTCTCCGGAGAGGCAGTTCACTCAGAGCCATCTTCCACCCTTAAGCAAATCCCGTGAGGGGAGCTGGGCCGAACCGGCAGTGGACCCAGAGAATACGAGCCTAGGACCGTACGGCAGCTGCCTATCGAGGGAATGGCATCCCATAAGCCTTATGGAGGGTGGGGTTTCAGGCCCTTGGGGTGGTCTTAAGTCAGCCCTGATTCTGCCTGCTTCACTACAGCAGCTTGCTTTGGTTGGGCTGGAAAGTATGTTGGGTAAATGACTACCCATTGCTCCCTCCATTGGAATAAGGCGGGGAGGACCCCCGAGGCATCAGCGACACCTGACGCCGCTTCAGCCCTGCTCTGAGCAGGCACCGGGCTTTGCTACCTTCTGCACAGCTTATTTGGATGCTTCAGGATTAGAGGCGGCTGGGGCGAGGCGTCGCCCGAGGCTTTGGAAGTCTTGAACCAGAAGCTGGAAGTTGGAGATGGGTGCAGTGAGGGTGCTCGGAGCCGGGCCAGGAAGGAAGGGAATTTGAGGGCGGCAGGACCATCCTGGGGGAGCCTCTAGCGCTGCTCGGCTTGCAGGAGGAACTTGGAATAGCCTTTTCTGCCGGATCCTGCACCTGCTGGCACTAGCGAACCTTTTTTCTAATCCTCGGAATAGGTGGGAGCAGAGCCGAGGCTGTTAAGGGGCCAAGAGGGCTGTAGGTTTGCTTCCTCCTCTGTGGAGCCAGGATGGTGTGGGAGTGCTGTCTCTTCTGCCGTAGTAACCCTAGGGTACAAATGGGCGGAAGGGTTTGGGGGGGAACGTCTTGTCTGCCCATGTCTCTCTGTTTCTGTTCTTGCCCGGGGAGTCTTCGTCCTCTTCCCTGCCACAGAACGGATGCTGTTCAGACTGCTGCTTATTTCCCATGTAGAGATCTTGATGCTGCTGCCTTTCTGTCCACCTTGGGAACAGACTAGCATGAGGCACTCTCGGCATGTGGGAGCACAAGACCCTTCTTGTCTTTGCTGTGAAGGCGGCACTCCCTACCTTTCTGAAAGGTTACATGCGGGCCTGTGGATTGTGGCCACTCTGCCCATGCTGTTGACACAGGAGAAACGTTTGACTGTATTCAAAAGGGATGCATCCGCCTGGGTTTGTTTATTTATTTTATTTATTGTTCTGCCGGGCGCTGCTTCTCCCCTTACTCTTAACAGGCAGCGTGCACAAGACCCGCTCGTGGGAAGAGTGGGTCACATGGCGCGTCACAGCGGCTGGAGTGACGGCTCCGTATGTGAAGCAGCCACTCCTTTTTCTTTTTTAAAAAATGTCGTTCACGAGGAGACCTTGCCAGTTGACCTCCGTGGAGTATGAATTGGCAGTTGCACCTTTTGGGCCTTGAAAACTCCCAGCGTGTGTATTTACCCTTGACTACACCAAACCTTCGCTCGGAAGACTGTTGCGAAAGAGGCTGCCGTTTGCTCTCCATTTCCCTGCTTTCCCCTCCTTTTGACGGGATGCCTTGCTTGGGAGGCTCTTGTGAAACGAGCGGTCCGTACAAAGCATGGTTTGTAAGTCTGGCTGGATCTTGAACGTGCAAAGTTGGCTCAAGAAGCTTATCCCGATGGCTTTTGTCATTGCAGGTTTCCGACAAAGAAAAGATTGATGAGCTTCAAGAGGAACTGCTGCGCACTCAGGTACGGCCCCTTCCCCCTGGGGACGTCACTGTCTTCCATAGATCGTGTTCCTGAATCACTACCAGGAGTTTGGAGCAAATGATATTTAAAAGCCAAGCTAACCAAATATAAATGCCAGGATGACCCAGGGTGGCCATGGTGGCAGCTGATCATGTTGGAGACCCACACAATTGGTCCCTCAAGCAAATCTGTGGCCGTGTAATTGGTGTGCACCTTGCAGTCCCATGGGGAGTTTGGGGGGGCAGCCTTAGGTCGAAGCTTGAGGCTCTGGTTGGCTTGTTCTAGGAATTTGTATCTGAGCTTTTCTGCTCCTGCCTCAGTTTCCCTCCTCTCTTCCTTTGCTGTTTTCCTCTGTCTTTTTTCTTTTTCTTTTGTTTTTGTCTTGAAAACGCCTTGGGGCAGAATAATTCTGGAACTGTTCTTTCTAACTGTTATTTTTATATGACAGTTTACTTAAACGTTCCCATTATCAGTGCACATCCGAAGGTGACATAATGAAGTCATCTATTGTGTGAGACGCTCTGGTGTGGTTATGGAAACGCTAAAAGCAGGCCCTTGCTAAAATTTGCTAGTTCCTGCTTCTTGGGGAAACACAACTTAGTTATGGTTCCTGCAAATCATATTTTTGAAAAGCAGTTAACAAAATAACCGCTCGGTCTTTCCTCTTACAACATGGGTTACCTTCTGAAAGACAGCAAAGAGTGCCTCCTGAAGGTAGATATTTGATGGCCATCCTGACAGAGGCCGTCTGGCTCGAGAAAACCCTTGCCGTTGGCGTGGAGGTTCCTTGTTTCGTCTACCCTTTTACTTCTTAGCTCTTGTCTCTCTTTCCCTACCCCACCCCCCACCCCTTTTTCCATATGGACTCCTCTGCAGTTGAAGTATCAACGGATGCTTGAGCGTTTGGAGAAGGAGAATAAAGAGCTGCGGAAGATTGTGTTGCAGAAGGATGACAAAGGCATTCATCAGAGGAAACTCAAGGTACCCCACGCAAGAGCGGCCCCTCTCCAGATCCTGCCGGCTGCCCTTGCTCGCCTGGGCCAACTTCTTCCGCAGCAGGCGTCCCCTCTGCCTTTTCCCTTTAATGTCAGGGTGGTGTCGTCTTGCAGAGGGGTTTCCATTTGGAGGGGGTCTTTGTGTTGCGTTTCTTGCACAGTGTCTGCAGAGAGTCTTTTAACAGATTCTGTCTAGCAGAAACGTTTGTGGACTCTGCAGCCCACCTTCGGGGGGGGGGGGGCTCTCCCATCCACGAAAGCCTCTGCCAAAGAGGACTCTTTCATTTTCCAGGTTCCACCAGGTCCTGTTGCTGCGGTGGTGGTGGTGGTGGTGGTGTTTTTCTTCTTCTTGGTCCAGGGTGGAAGAAGCCATGAGCTCTAACTAGGCAGAATGGTGCATTAATAAAAACATCTGTTGACACCGTCCCATGTCCTCTCCTCCTTAGCCGGGCGGGTGAGGCTGCAAGAAGTCTTTTCCATGTTTGAATTCAGTTCCATTCCCTGAGTTCATAGTGTCAGGACCACCGTCCCACTAGGGAACGCTGCTCCTTCGGTCAGAGAGCTTCCAGGTATTTATCTACCTCTTAGCTGGGCCGAGTCCATCAAACACCAGCAAGAGCGTAGCATAAACCCCTTCCACAAGTCTGACCTAAAAAGAAAGCTTTGCGTCACTTAGCCTGTTACTTAGCATATTGAAAAGTACAGGCACATGGGCTTTGTGATTCCTGAGAACTCACTAAAGCTCAGTGTAGTTGGACTCTGTCTAGTAGCAATCTTGTGGCCTTGCCACCCTCTGGAACCAGGTTTACAGGTTTGCTGTTCAAGAGACCAATCTTCAAGATTTTTAAGATTAAATTTTTATTGGAAAAATAAAGTTTCATAAGAATTCAGTTTGATGCATAAGCATAGCATTGAGTACATTTCAAAGGTTATTGCAATTAAATAAAAACAACTGATTCCCAGTTAAGTAAAAACATCTAAAATATATAAAAAGCTTTATTCAGGGTAGGCAATGGGCTAAGCCCCCCTCTTCTTTCTCCTATTCCCTACATTCTTGATCCCTCATCCTAGCATAAGGAAAAAGGAACTAAAAAGCCCTCTGGAACTAAGGGAACTCTTCACATAGCACAATGTCCATTTTTCTATCTTCTCAATCTCCTCCTCCTTCATTGTCCATTCAGTTATTAACCAATTAAATTTTAGGGGCTGTAAAGTCTTCTTCACCCCTCTTTCCCATGAGAATGCAGGTGTTGTTTTCCTTCTTCCAATTAGGCTGGAATGTTGAGTCCGCTCTCCTTATCTTGTCCTTCACTGTACCAGTCTGTAGAAAAACATTCTCACAGCTTCCTCAGAAAAACATTCCCAGGTCCTTCAAATCATTCTGACACAGAACCATTTTAACTCCATTTTACATTTCTCATGACTACATAAACCATTCAAATTACATGCTTTAAACCACATAACTCATGATCATGACACATAGGATCCTAGAATCCTGAAGTTGGAAGGGCCCTCTGAGGCCATCGAGTCCAACCTCTCGCTCAAAGCAGGAAGTAAATGGGAAACCTCGGCATAACTTTGGTTCTTTCTTCCTTAGAAGTCTCTGATCGATATGTACTCTGAAGTCCTGGATACTTTGTCAGATTACGATGCCAGTTACAACACCCATGATCATTTGCCTCGGGTAAGGGACAGTTCAGCAGCTTTGGATTTACAGTGAAGGGTGGCGAAATTTCATATTTTTCATTTAAGTTGTGAGTAGGAGGAGCAGCTCAGGAAGTTTTGGCAAATGTCCTTTTAATTCTTGAACTTGAGGCAACCCATATCTGACGTTGTTTTAAAGTAATAAAATAACAAGGGAAAGCACAGAGGCCAGATCTGACCAGAAGCCTCTTTGACCTAGTTTTCTGTTCCTTCGGTGACCAGCCACCGGCCAACAAGCAGGGCGTAAGCTCGGTTGTAGCCCCTACTTGTGTTCTCCCAACAGACCCATGCAGGTGTGCTCCCTTCTGGTGCTCGAGGGAGAGTATAAATGGGCAGTCAAGACTAGTGGCTGTTGATAGCATTTTTCTTACTTAGCTTGTCTACTCTTAGGCATTTCCTGTTCCAAAATAATTGAATGATTATGTCTTTCTGTGGAATCACAGCTGGCCATTTTTTTTCCAGCTGAGAAGAGTGCAGCAGCCTGTGTGAAAAGCCAGTGACTGAATATTTTTATTTAAGGTTGTAGTGGTTGGAGATCAGAGTGCTGGAAAAACCAGTGTGCTCGAGATGATAGCACAAGCCCGGATCTTTCCTCGCGGCTCTGGAGAAATGATGACTCGTTCGCCTGTTAAGGTAAGAACCTTGAAATGCGGGGGTTGCCCAACCCAGCTCCGTTAAGAGGTGCCCAAATTCTTGACCAGTGGCTCTTTTTTCTCCCCTTTGGCCACCAGGTTACCCTCAGCGAAGGCCCTCACCACGTAGCCATGTTCAAGGATAGTTCTCGAGAGTTTGATCTGACCAAGGAGGAAGATGTAAGTCTTAAGAAGTAGTTCGTTATCAAAAAGGGCTTAACGGTTTTCATGACATCCACGTGGCTTAGAACGTTGGTGCATGGAAGTAAATGGGAAACCTCTGCACGATAAAGATGGATGTTCGTGGTCTAAAGAGACCGTGATGTTTCAAGCATCAGCTTGAAACAATGGAAATGCTGCCCCATTGGTGAATACCCACTACTCTGGGGGGGGTTTACAGAATAAAAATATGAAACCCACTCACCCACCCCGATATATCAGTGAGCCTTATTTATTTTTCATTCATTCATTCTTTATAATGCTTCATCTACTCTCTTCCTTTTCTGAATAAATACCTCAAACCATTTGCAAAATAAAATCAAATGTGGCAGTAGGATTACCATGGAAAATATCATAACCAGATAAGATGCAAGACAATAGCTGTGCCTGGTGTAGAGGAAATTGTCCACAGAGCAAACCATGTAAACACAGAAAGCTTTATTGGAATATGTCTTCAAGAGATGGTTGAGAACAACAGGAGGAGGAACCGGAAGGTTCTTCAGGTGGGGCAGGAGGCACTCTGTGATTGGGTGCCACCCTGCAGAAGAACCTGCTGTCCCTGCCTTGTAACTCTCCCATGTGAACAGGTCAGGTTCTAGAGCACAGGATGGGCCGTGAGAACGATGCTTTCAGGCGCCTGGTCCTAAGCCATTTAGGACCAGGCACTTTGCAAGCCTCTGTACGAACTCTTAACGGAGCCTCTAGACTGGGTACGATGTGTGGATCCCTGAGCTTCCTCCAGTGTTCTGGCAGCCGCACTTCGAACCAGGAGCAGGTTCCAGACTCTTGGGTCACTTTGCAGCTGATGGCCTGGAGGGCTGCTTGGGGCCGATCCTGGTTCTCTTTGTAGACAGCCAGCTGTGCCGTAATATAGCTCAAGGAGCGACGAACTCCCTCTTGCTTTTTTGAGTCCTTCTCCACCTTTAAGGCAAGAATGGGCCATTTTTCCCTGTCTTGCCCTGATCCACTGTGTGGACTGCACCCCGTTCCCTGCAGCACCACTATATAATTCAGTGGTAAGTGGTGTGAGGCTCTTTAAATGCTTGTGTCAAGCAAGGGTTTCTACTTGGCTGCCCTATTTCAAGGTCAAAACACAAAAGAACCTTTAAAGTTAACCTTTCTCCTTGGCTTTTCAAAGTCTTGTTGCCGTGTGACGCAGAATTTCTGCAATGCAGTTTGTGGGGAGCATTTTTTCAGGGTGGATTGGGACCGGGCGTAGACTGGAGGCCGTGTGTTGCCTCACCCTGTGGTTGGGCCTCTTTTGCTGGTGTGAAGGGCGTGTTCCGTGTGTTTAGAAGCCACCTTTTTGTGCTTCTGGCGGTGGTAGAACAGCATCCCCCACCGTGGGCCTCCTCGGCTAAGTCGAAGGAAGGGAAGGGTAATGGCAGTTCTGAAGGTGCAGCTTCATCCTTTGTGCTTGTGTTGAAACAGCTGGCAGCCTTAAGGAACGAGATTGAGATCAGAATGAGGAAGAGCGTGCGTGAAGGCTGCACCGTCAGTAGCGAGGTGAGGACCGCCTGCACTCCGGCCCCTTCCGCCCCTCCTTGTGTTCCCTCTCCCCACCACCCCCTTTCCCAAGGGGCAGAATCAAGCCCTGGTTCCAGAAACAGCTGGTGGTGTGGAGGGTGTAGGAGATTGAGCCCCTCTCGGCACCTCCCCGTCCCTCTTTGGTGTCCAGACTTCTTTTGTTTTCCTGCTTCGTTCTGAAGGAGGAAATCCCTCTTCCTTGTCTCCCAACGCAGACCATCTCCCTCAGCGTGAAAGGGCCAGGCCTGCAAAGGATGGTGCTGGTGGACTTGCCCGGGGTCATCAGCGTGAGTAGGCGGGGCCTGGGACGGACTCCTCCCGCTGACCGTACTTTTTGCACCGGGGGGCCACGGAGGAAGGTGGGAAGGGAAGGCTCAGCCCCAGCCTCAGTTCCCCAGCTGTAAAGCGAGAGGGCTTCTGACCCCCCTGTGTTGCCGGCTGCCCATGGGAACGGAGGAGAGAAGGGTCCACCGAGCTCCCGGGGGACAGAGTGGGTGGAAACCCTGTGTTCAGCCTGGGATGTCACAGGTCGAGAAGGGCATTGTGACAAGCAGGAAGGGGGAAAGAGTTGCTCTGGAGGCTGATGGCGCAAAAGAGTTGGAAGGGAAAGTGCAGGAATAGGAGAGCCCCCTGCTGCTGCTGCTCCTAAATAGTTCAGTGGTCCCGTGTCATCGTTGCACTTGTGAAAGGGGGAAGGGGAGGGCAGTGCTTTGTGTATTTCTATTTCCCCCTCTCTCTTCCGCCCCCCCACCAAAGGTGCCCTGGAGAACCCCTGAAACTCTGCTCCGTGCCGTGGGTGAATCCTCCCAAAGAGGATTTGGGGGCCAGAAAGAGTTTGCAAGGAGAGAGGCTGGAAGGCCACCTGGGGCTCAGGCCATTACCTCCCTTTCTGTTGCATCCAGCCAGTTGGGATTCTCTTCCCCACGTGCCTCTTGTCTCTTTTCTCAGACGGTGACCTCGGGGATGGCTCCCGACACAAAGGAGACCATCTTCAGCATGAGCAAAGCTTATATGCAGAACCCAAACGCCATCATCCTTTGCATCCAAGGTAAGGAAGCGGTCAACTGGGCCACTGGAATTGTCTGGTCTCCTGGAAACCCCTCCAGCTGACCCTTTTCCTCCCCCCCCCCCACACACAGGGACACCCACGTTTAGTTTTCATATATTTCTAAGCGTTTGTGTCTAGAGTTGTAAGGTTTTTGGATGTTCTCAACAACTTTGAAATATTTTTGTGTTTATGGAAGATAGAAGAAATGTAGAATTAGACAAGCTGACCTGAGTCATGGCAACAATGGAAATGCTTATACCTTAATACCCAGATGGATTTTGATATGATTGGAAAGGGTTATCTGCTTCCCACTGGAATTACCCCTTTTCAGGGACGAAGATCAGCGGCACACACACAGGCTCCTGGTTTTTCCCTGGGAGATCTGTAAAATTCTATAGGGCTCCTAGGAGGAAGTGGGGGCACAAAGGGTTCGCTCTCCCTTTGCGGAATGAGTGGAGGGGACTGCCTTCGCTCTTCGTCTGCCCTTGATGCTCGGATGCTGTCGGCCCGTCCTTTGCCAAGCCTCACAAGAGAGCGAATAGCGGGGTGTGTTCTGTGTTTGCCCCAGACGTTGCGTTTCGTTCCCACCTTCTCTTTTAGAAATGCTCTGCTGCTCCGTAAGCTCACCGTGCTCTTTCCTTATGTCTCACAGATGGGTCGGTGGATGCTGAGCGCAGCATCGTGACCGACCTGGTCAGCCAAATGGACCCTCAGGGCAAGAGGACGATCTTTGTCTTGACGAAAGTGGACCTTGCCGAGAAGAACTTGGCCAGCCCAAGCCGGGTGAGAAGGGGGCGGGGCCTTTGCCCAGCTAGGGCTGGGTGAGTTCCTTCGTCCCCCCAGGGCGGCACCCCATAGGAGTCAGGTTTGCCGCAGGTACCCCGTGGCTTTCTGGTGTGGGAGAAATGTGCCACCTGTGTGCGTCCTTAGAATTTTGTCCAGTGTCTCTTCAGACCGTTGCCTGCAGAGGTATAGCTCAGCTTGCCTGTTTAAATCAGCTGCAGCTGGGCTGCTTTTTAAAATGTGCATCTGTGGGCTTGGAAAACACGGATTGTTTCTTGGACTGTGAGAGAAAATCAACAAGGGGCAGGCCCTTGTACAGGGTCTAGTTGAACCTTCCCCCTGAAACTCAGCTGGGACACACATGGTGGACACTCGGCATGGCCTAGGTGGTGGAAGAAAGCTATTCTGGCTTTTATGCACTTGGTAGAATGGGATCTGGATGCGGTCCACAAAAGCTGACACTTGGCAGAAGCCTGTTGGGATTTTACGGCAGAGTGAAACTGCCAGAGCCATACAGGCAGACTGCAGGGCCCGCCTTGTGCCTGGTTGCTTGCAGGTCACTTAACCAGTGACCGGATTAATTATCGGCAATTCACGGCTGAAGCTCAACTTCACTTTCTCCTGAGTAAAATGCCAGTAGGACTCTGGCTGCCATCTTGTATCTGTTAGTCTGTAAGGTACCAGAGGACTCTGTTGTTTTTGCTGCAGCAGACGCCCACGGCCTTGGCTGGCCCTTTTGTCTTGTTTAGAGAAGGGTTCAGAGGCCCACAGTGTGATTCAGGACCTCCTTCCCTTACATATCACTTCCTTTGCCTTGTCTGTACCTTCCTCTCCACCTGTGCTGTTCTCTGCTGGCCTCCATTTTATAGTTTGAGCAAAGGATATCTGATAGTAACAAGAGAACGATTGCATTTCTTTCCCTTTTTTTCAGATTCAGCAAATAATTGAAGGCAAACTGTTCCCAATGAAAGCTCTCGGCTATTTTGCAGTTGTTACAGGAAAAGGTGAAGAGTGTTTTGTTCTGATCAAGTGACACAGGCTTCTTGAATGTATTGGGTGTTTTAAATACTTACTCTTTGTTTCTCTCCCCCCACCCCAGGAAATAGCTCTGAAAGTATTGAATCTATTAGAGAGTATGAAGAGGAATTTTTCCAAAGCTCCAAACTGCTGAAGTAAGCCCATGTTTCTTCCTGGTTTTTGAAGCATGCTTTGTTGGTTGGATGCCACCTAGCAACATATTTCAGAATTTCTAGTGGCAGATAAACCCTCTCAGTCCATCAGGAAACAAGACCTCTGTGTGACGGCGGGAAATGTGGTTTGGAATAGGCTTTAAGATTCATTGAGGTGGTCCTCTGAATGTTGGAGGCCTCCTTGAGAGAAGCAGGCTGGGGGCGGGGGGGGGGCAGCTGTGGAGTTATTCCTCTGTGAGTCCTGTGGGAATGGACTTCTGAACTTGCTCATGTTCTCCCACTGAATGATGCGCCACTTTCATTACATGCGTCCATGAATGGCATATTTTGAAATGTCATTCACAAGAAAATGTGGCACAGGAATGAACTTTTTTCCTTGAAGCATGGTTGCACATGTGTTTCTTTAGAAGCCAGTCCTAAGGTGTCAAACAGGACTTATTCCTTAGAAAGCAAGTCATTATCCCTGGCTTTGCTCTGCCGTCTGAAGATGATGACGACAGAGATCAACGTGATGTTGAAGACAAGAGTCCTTCCTTCTCTGTTGGGGGAACGGACGAGATTTCTGGCTGTCACAAGCTTTTCACAGACTTAGCAAGTCTGGTGGAAGTCTTTGGATCTCCAATTAAGAGATCACAAATCCTCCTTGTTCCATGAAAAAAGGCTGCCCTCTTGGTTCAGGAGCCAAGGAGAGCAAAGCCAGAAGCTCTGAGTGTTGCAGGAAAGAGCGCTTGGGTGCAGCTGCCCTTCTCTGTTTCCCTTCTCCTTCCTCCTGCCCCCAAGCTTTGGGAAGAGGGCTTCAGTTCATGGGAAGGGCCTTCCTCACCTGAGACACTCCCCTGCTTTTCCCTTGCTTGCGGGTCTTTGCTAGGAACTGCATGCTGAAGGCCCACCAGGTGACTACGCGGAACCTGAGCCTTGCCGTCTCAGACTGTTTTTGGAAAATGGTGCGAGAGTCGGTGGAGCAGCAAGCCGATGCTTTCAAAGGTCAGGGGCTGGGGGTTCCTGGGGGCGGCTTGGGTGGAGGGAAGGGACTGCTCCGAGGAGCTGGGCGGATCCCAAAAGGCCTCATCTCCTTTGCAGGACACTCCTGGTTAGACAGGGAGCAGAACTGGGCTTGGCCAGGCTTGTTCTTAGCTCCCTTTTTCTCTTTGATTGCTGCACAAAGAGGACATGTGATGAAGGGCATTGCCGAATATGAAGGGTTTCTCTTTGTGAGGAAGAGAGGGGTGGTGGAGAGAAAGGAATTGGGATTTTTGTGTGTTGGGGTGTGTGTGTGAGAATTCGGGAGGATGACAAGAGGGTGTCTGTTGGATGCAGAATGTTCCAGCGTTGAGAACTGGGTGTAAGGGAGTGGAGGGAGCCGGGCCAGGAAGGCTCTCTGTCTAAGACCTGCAGGAGGCATGGCCAGTTTAGAAGGATCCCTCTCCCTAGAAGTCCTTTTCAGTGATGACTGCAGGGGCCTCAGCTTTACTCCAGAGGAGTAAAGCAGCTTTATACACACACACTCTCTCTCTCTCTCTCTCTGGAAAACGTTAAGCATGGTCTTTCCTTATAATGCAACAGAGCTGACATTTCAGGATGAAAGTCCTGAAGCACCAGCAGATTCGTGGGATGAAGTGTTTCTCTTCCTGACTCGGAGGCGTTTGCCCTGAGCCCTCTTGCATCATCATCTCCTGCCCGTGACTTCAGCTGCTGCTGCTGCTGTTCCAGAAGCAGGCCATGCCTGCTGTTAAGTGTTTTGGCCGCATCCAGAGGAGGGTGAAGGGAGGGGCGTCCCCTGTCCGAATGATCGAGCGAAGCAAGGCCTGGGCGTCACCTCTGTTCTCAAGGCGTTCTTCTTCCTCCCTTAGCGACCCGTTTTAACCTCGAGACTGAATGGAAGAACAACTTCCCCCGCTTGCGAGAGCTGGACCGGGTGAGTACCTCCCAGGGTCCGGGCTGGGCTGGACTTCAGGCCGGAGGGCTGGGGCTCCCGTGGGAGTTGGGGCTTCCGTCCACAGCCCCCCCCCCCCTTTGTCAAAGGCCATGGAAGTGCTGGCGCAGCAGCGGGTGGAACTGGGAGACCTGTCGCTCGTCATCCCTTGATCGTTTTCCACACCGGTTGAGGGGCTTCTTTTTTGCAGCCCCTCCTTCGTTAAGGCAGTGACCTGAAGAGCACCCGTGTGGTTCAGGGCCTTGTGACTGTCGCCCTTGATCTGGCTCAGGAAGTATCTCAGGTGCCACAAATCCCTTTCTCTCTCTCTCTCTCTTTAGAACGAACTCTTCGAAAAGGCAAAGAATGAAATTCTTGATGAAGTCATAAGCTTGAGCCAGGTGACGCCAAAGCACTGGTACAGTAATTAATGGATATGTGTGTGTGTGTGTGTGTGTGTTGGCAAGTGGGGGACACTTTTCTTTGGTTGTGGTTTTGCTGAGTCATAAGTGGTTGTGTTGAGGTTGAAGTGGATTGCCATTAATTCTCTCTTGATCCTGGGAGAATGACCTTTTTCTTATAATCCACTTGGAATACCTTCACTCCGTTTTTTCTTGCAAAATTCGTATTGATTCTGTGTGTGGTGGAATGAGTTTGCTAAACCCTGTCTGTGGCTAGCAGAGCTGCTCCTCTCTTCCGAGAAAGTGTGGTCAACGTTCCTTCTAATGTTCAGCCCCCGCTGGGTGGGGCTCTGCCCCTCGTGTGTACGACTCTGCTCCCCCCAACGCGGGTTTCCGTCACGACTGGAACCAAAGGGGCTGGAAACGATCCCTGTGGGTGCGCGGAGAAGGAAGAGGAACCTTGCACGGGAGGGGTGGAGTTGCGTGTACTCATGCCGCAGCGCACCTTAGAGGGAACCTTGAGTGTAGTGCATGTTTGTCCCAGGAATGGGAGAAAGCCGCCAAAGGGATAGGGGTGGTGCTTCTGGAAACAGATAGAAACCGTTATATGTGCGGAACTGGGAATACCCTGGAGACAACCCAGTCACAGACCAGTGTCGCATCTGCTGGTGGAAGGCTGTTCTGCCGTCCTGCCCCTTCCATCCTGCCCACTCCCAAGTCTTGCTCTGGAAGGCTGCAGGACCATCTGGAATAGTCCCTGGTTGGGGTGGGTGGGAGAGAAGCAGCTGGGAAGGTTCTCTGGGCCAAGAGAAGACTCCTCTCCCAGCGCTGGATGTCATCCAAACTGCCTGCCTATGCGGGAACAGAGAGTCAAGAAAAGTCAGGTTACAGTTAAAGGCTACTGTGCCTTATGTAACCCTGCCACCTATGCGGTGTATGTTCTGTGCAATTCTGCTGCTCTGGTCTGACCGCTTCAGAGATCTGTTCAGGAACTGCCAGCTGGGGGGGAGAGGGGGGGAATGCCCAGGTGAAAATCCACAGTGGCTGTTCCACAAGGCAGCCTTGCTGAGCCGCTGCCGAGCCCACATTTGCTGGCAATACAGAATTAGACGCGTTCTCAAAGCTGGGATTTCTGGCTCTGATTGCGACCAAATGTACGCGTCTCCTTGATCTCTTCCCAAGGATGTCACCCCCACCCTTGCAATGTTGTGAGTTGTGCTGCAGGGGATGAACTGGAACCCCTGCGCTTGGAGCAAGGAGGTGTTAGCAGATGGGTCTGTTCTGGGCAGAGAGACAGGTCGTGAGACAAGCCATCCCTGGGCCAAAGACAACGGCAGCCGCTTCTGCTTCTGCTTCCTAGAAGTCTTGCTTCCTTTCTTCTTTTCTTTTTTGCTTCATTTCCTTTTACGTTTGTGTAAATAACTCCTCCAGGATTAGAAAAGTGGGCGGCCGCTTCCACCTCGAAAGAGAGGAGCTGCTTTCAAACTATCCGGGCTCGCTTAGCAAGGCTGAGTTTGCAGGATGATGGAAAAGCAAAGGGCGGGTGGGGGAGGCTGATTGGCTTCCCCAGCAGCATGGAGAGTGAGTGGCAAGGGTCCTTGAGGATCTTTTCAGGCCAGAGTCCCCATTTTTTCAGATTTGCCCACAACCCAGGGCAGCAGGGTGCTAAATTTGGGGGGGGGGGGGGGTTTAGGGCCAGCTATTCGCATTTCCCTACGTGGCTATTAATAAAAAGTTTCAGCACAGTGATTGTATACTGTTGAGGTTGCTACAAGGGGTTCTTGATAATTGACAAATGGATGTATGTTTAAAAAAGAGATTTTTTTAAAAAAACTGCAAGTGCCCCCTTGCATCTTATAGTGGCCAACATTTAAAAATCATCATCATCACCATTGGGCTTGTATTCCCTCCAATAACCTTAGAAAGGCCCAAGGGGACTTTCCTGACCGGGGGGGGGGGTGGAGGGCGGAGGGCTGCAGCTCCTCTGGCCCTGTTTGAGCTGATCCTGGAATGTAGGAAGCAGCGAACGGCAAAAACCTGCTCCTTGGCCAGCCTTGGTGGTCGGTGCTGCCCGGCGTCTCTTGGGAAGAAGCCAGGGTGCCTCTCTCTGGCGGTGCCAACGCGGGCTTTCAGCCACACAGCAATCATTCATTGATCGGTTTATTGTGCACAGCCATGCGTTAAGATGCTTCTTCTCTGGAAATGTGCCTCCGCTCCTTCTTTCTGTGGGAAAAGCAGAACCTCAGGGTTGCCCTCTTATCTCGAGAGAGGATATTTCAGGACTCTTTCGTAAAGACCTGTTCAGAAGAACAGGCCACACTAGCCCACCATTCTGTTCCCAAATCAGTGGCCTCTTGGGGAACACACACACACACACACACCCCGTGCAGGGTGGGAGAGCGGTTGCACCCTTGCCCTTGTGTGAGCACCCCAGTGCTGGAGGCCTTCAGGAGAAAATGGGACCGCCATTGGTCTGATCTGCTTTGACTTTGATTCCTGCCTTGAGTTGGGGGGGGGGGGCTCCCAGGCTTTATAGGCCCCTTCCATCTCCCATTGTTCTGTGATTCCCCAACCATCTCCCTTTAAGGTAGGCCTTTTACCAAACGGAATTGCTTGCTCTCCTGTTGGGAATGCCAACTGAACTCTTGCCCCCCCCCCTTCCTCCTCCTCCTCCTCCTCAGGGAGGACATCCTTCAGAAGTCCTTGTGGGAGAGGGTCTCAACGCATGTGATAGAAAACATCTACCTTCCAGCGGCGCAAACTATGAACGCAGGGACGTTCAACACCACCGTGGACATCAAGCTGAAGCAGTGGACGGACAAGCAGCTCCCCAACAAAGCTGTGGAGGTGAGGAAGGGGAGCCCTCTGTGACGTCAGTCACGTTCAGGCCCTCCTTGCATGGGGCACGTGGAGGGGCTTCAGAGGAGCAGCCGTTGAGGCTTTTTACTTCGGTGGGCACACCCCCTCTTCTGCTCCTGGGCCTTTCCTCCGCTTCCTGTGGGGTGCTCTCTCCAAGCTGCTCAGGTCAGCCTTTCCTGAGCGGAGCAGCAACACTGGCCATTCCCTTTCTCTAGGGACGCTTGCCGGCTTGAGCCTTTGGAATGTTTATGAATGTTCCATGTTGCACGTGAGGCCGGAGGCAGTTTTTCTCCCGTGGTGGGCGTGTGCTGATCAGCCAAAGCGGGACCCTTCTTCTGTTTCGTTTTGGGCGGCCTGGCCTTCTTGGGTGAGGCCCACTGTCCTCCAGGGACGGTCTGCCAGTGACAGCCCTCTCTGGTCCCTCCGCCGTCGAGCTGCTCTTGAAGGCCGGGCTGTGTTGCTAAACTTGCAGGTTGCCTGGGAGACCCTTCAAGAAGAATTCTCTCGCTTCATGACGGAAGAGAAAAGCAAAGAGCACGACGACATCTTTGATAAACTGAAGCAGGCGGTGAAGGAAGAGAGCATCAAGAGGCACAAGTGGAACGAGAGGGCCGAAGACAGCCTGGTAGGGCCGGGCCTGGACTCGGAGGCCCTTTCCTTGAAACCTTGCCAGGGCACGAAGGGAGGCAGGCTGGCCGCCTTTTCCCCCCTTTTCTTTTGGCACACCCTCGGGTTGCTTTGTGGTTCCCTGTCGGCTGTGCAGCTACCAGCCAAACCGCGCTCTCCTTCTTAAGAGCACCTTCTTCTCACTGGCCTTCAGTCTGCTGGTGGGCCTGGGATCACTAGGTGCTGATTTGAGCATTGATTGGGAATGAACGAAAGCCGCATCCCCCACCCAGAGAACCTCTGTTTTTCCCAAGCTCGGGTCTAGAAGGCGTTCTTCTTTCAGTGAGGCCAACCCACGATCCTGCCACAGCTTTTCTAAGCTTGTCCTTCCCGGACCTAAACCTTTAGGCCGATGACGGGCTGCCCGTGGATGCTTTGGGCCAAGCGAGCCTTGGACTGACCGGCCAAATGCCGTCTCTCGGGTGGGCGTTGTAGCCCAAAGGCCTTGCTTAGGCTTGTTGGGTTGGATCCAGGCCAGACTCGTCCACCTTGGGTCACACTGGAATCCTTCATGAGCTGATGCCATTGACTTGAGCAGGCAGCCAAGGGCCGCTTCCCTCGTCCGGGGCCGTTCCACTCAGTGCCTGCCAGATTCCTTTGTCAATAGAGTTCAAAGGGCTTCCTGGAACTCTCCGTGCGTTTGCTGAACAACTTCCCCTTAAAGCAGGACTGTTTAAACAACGTTGCCAGTCATTGCTGTCTTGACTGGCAAGACCAGGGCTTCCCGGACTGCAACTCCCAGAAGCCTTCACCACTAACCGTGCTGGCTGGGGTTTCTGGCAGTTGCCGTCTGAGAACACCTGGGCTGGGAGCCCGTGGACTAGACCAGCGAAGTCTTTCAGAGCCTGAGGGTTGCCTGGTTTCTTGGCAGAGAGTCATCCAGCACAACGCCCTGGAGGATCGCTCCATATCAGACAAGCCACAGTGGGATGCGGCCATTCAGTTCATGGAGGAAACGCTTCAGAGTCGCCTGAAAGACAGTAAGTCTCCCTGGCCTCCTTGCCGTGAAAGCCCTCCACTTCATGGGGTCACCTCTGGTGAGAGCCCGGTGGCTTCCTCCATGTGCACCCTCTCTTCCTGTTGGCCAACCCCTTGCTGACCGTCCCTTTTCTCTCCTGCCCTTGGGAGTTTACTGCCAGGAGAAAAAACCAAGTCATCGTTCGGTGTGGTCTTGCAAATACTGAAGGTTGTTTGCTTCTGTCTTCTTTTTGTTTTCCCAGCTGAATCTGTCATCGAAGATATGGTGGGCCCGGACTGGAAGAAAAGGTGGCTCTACTGGCTGGTGCGCACCAAAGAGCAGGTAAAAGGGTGGAGCCCTCTGGTGCAGGAGCCCCTGCCTTGCGGGGGGAGAAGGGTGGGGTGGGGCGGAGTGGCTGTGCTCCGCTTGTGTCGAAGCCCCCCCATGTCCTTCCACTCTGCTGCCTCTTTTGAGCCCAAGTGAGATTCTTGGGCTTAATATGGAACCCAGGGAAGCGGGTGGGAGCATTCAGATCTGCTCAGGGTCCTTGTGGCTCCCTGTGTGTGATTCTGGCTTTTTCGTGGAGTCACAAAGACTGCTTTCCTTCCGTGTCTTGTTACGATTTCCAAAGCCAGCGTAGTGTCCACTTGTGCTCTGTGTCTTTTCCAAAAGAGAAATAAATCATCCCACAAAAGAAATTCCTGATGCGACATGTGCTTCCCCCCCCTTTTTTTTTTTAACTGTGTGAAGCAGTGGGAAAGCACCCTCTTGATTATGTGGGGCCTTTATTTTATGTTTGTGCGGGACTTCCTCTGCCGCTTGTAGGAAGTGGGTCCGTGGCAGGTGCTGGGCTGCAGTGACTTTCCCCCGGGGTACCAGAGTTAAAGTGTTTGGGTCGTTAGGGAAATGGCCTGGGTTTTGAGGCTTTTCAAAGGGGGGGGGGGATTTGTTTGCCTGATGGTTCTTCATCCAGATCGGTCTGTACCCAAGCGATAGGCTTTGGCATCCAGGCGGAGAGAGCAGAGTGGTGGTACAGGACACGAAGGAGCAATTTTCTCTCTCTCTCTCCTTTAAGAGTGTCCGAAATGAAACAAAAAATGAGCTTGAGAAGATGATGAAGTGCAACGAAGACCACCCAGCTTACCTTGCGAACGATGAGGTCACAACTGTCCGGAAGAACCTCGAGGCCCGAGGAGTCGCCGTCGATCCGTGCTTGGTAAGGCATCTCCAGCCGCCGACAGGCAAGCGAGCCCCTCTTCCTGCTCCAGGGTCGGTCGGTCGGTTGGAGGAGAGAGGCAGCTTTAAACAGGGAAGTTGCAGCCCAAGTATTCAGGATTGTTCTTGCGAGCAGAGCAGAGTGTGTGCCAGATGTTTCTCCCATTGCCAGAGGAGGAGGATTGTTTACACCCTAATTGCCAGGGGGGGGGGAGCCAGGGAGGGGGGGAGGGTACTGTTGCGTGGGCGAGAACGGATAGCCTTCCCTGAACACAAACCCCAGCCTTCCTCCGATGAAACGTGTCTTTGTGAAAGTCTCCCCTGGTGCCAGTGGAGGCCTTTAAGAGGCTGCTTTTTGGGTGAGCTCACTTCTAGGTGCCCAAAGGCTTAACCCGGCGTGCAGCAGCCCTTCTCAAAGAAGCACACCACCACCACCACCACCAGTGTGCTTGGATGAAGCAGCACCGGACCTCCGAGAGCCGCCTTGTCTGGCCGAGGGACAGGATCCCCGCTTGCGCCCAACCTGCCTGGTGGCTGGACTCGAGAGCATCAGACGGCTCTTTCTCCCAGCTCTGGCAGGCGCCGCAGAGGATTGTGCTCAGGGTCCTATGGGGGTGGCGCATGTGCTTGGCCCTTCCCTACACCCTCCAGGCTTGTGGTGAGGATGCAGCCAAGGCCTACGTGAAGAAACCCCGGCAAGCAGCCTCCAGCAGATGGACACCTGCACCCCTGCACTTGCTCTTCTGTGGCTGGTCCGAGTGTCCGGACGCAAGAGGGGTGTCTCCGCATCCTTTCTCGGCTGTGGGGAGTTGCCCTTCCGGGCTCTCTCCAGAACTGGGATAAACGGGGGCTTAGCAAAGGAAGAGAGAGCTTGCTTGCTCGCTCGCTCGCTCTCATCCCTGGGACGGGAGCAGGCCTTCTTGCCCAGTTTATTGGAGAAGGATGCTGTTCCAGACCATAAAGACGCCTTACCTTCTTGTGCTTGAGGTGAACCAGTGGAAGTCAGAAGAGCGCTGCTCTCGGCCTACAGATGAGAGTCTAGCAGCGATGTCAGCGCAGATTGTCATGCTGCCTACAGTGAAGAGAAAATAAAACTCACAACAGTGGAACAGGGCGCAGGCTTCAGTCTTAAAAGAAGCCGCAATGCTGAGCAAGAGGGAAGGGTTTTCCTGCCCCTTCCAGTCTCTAGGCTTTCTGCCTGCCTTTGAGCACACCTCCTCTCTTTTTAATCCTTGCACGTGGCTCCTGTCAGGATAGGCACCTGGAATGAAAAATGAGTGTGTGGACAGTTCAGCCACGAAAACAGGGCTAGCTTTCAGGAGAGCTTTCCAGCCAATGGCCGGTGGGGAATGCGGAGCGCCTTTCTGCAGGATCTGTGCCGCCCTTGTAGCCGGATGGTGTCCAGATGAGCCGGCTGCGTGCTCTTTGCCGGCAGCCGGCAAGGCTTCCAGCCGCTCACAAAGGCGGAGAAGGTTGATCTGAGCCTTGTGCAACAGGGGTTTGCTGGCGCGCTGCTCCAGCCCAGCCTGGACTCCAGCCAGCCGTGACCAGATGTTTCTCCTTTTCTCTCTCTCTCTCTGGCCCCAGATTAAAGACACCTGGCACCAGGTTTACCGGCGGCATTTCTTGAAGAAGGCCTTAGGCCACTGCAATCTCTGCCGGAGAGGCTTTTATTACTACCAGAGGCATTTTGTGGACTCTGAGGTGAGTAGAGGAGCCTATGGCTCATGGGTGCGCAGGAATGGCAGCGCTCCCTGGCGCCTGGCCAGAAGAGGGGGGAATTGTCCCTCCATGCCTTTTAGTGCATGCACCCTCTGCAGAAAGGCAGACAGGTCTACCTGTGTCTGTGCGCGCACACGTGCACGAGGGAGGGAATGGCCCTGTTGGGACGCTCCAGCAGATGGCAGTCTTGGCCTCTGCCTCGGGGGCTCCTTTGCGGATTGAAGAGGCTGCTCCAGCTCCCTTCCCTCCTTGGCCCCACGGGCTTCCAGGGCATGTCTGCTGGGTTCCTGGCGTGCCGAGGCACAGGTTTCCCACTTGAATCTGATGCGCCAGGGAGGGCTGCAGGGAAGTGATTTCCAGGGGTGTAAATGAACTGCCATCCTGACAGACAGCATCCTCCTCTGTACTCTCCCCCACCTCCTCTCTTCCCCCTCCCCAAGACTTCAGGCTCACACGGCCCGCCGTGGTTGCCGGGGAGGCTCGGCCATGCCCTGGGCGCTTTGGGTGCTCCAGTATTTCACAGCCTGAGTGTCCCCGTTGCTAAAAGGGTCAATGAAACGAATTGTCTGTCAGCATGGTGGGATTCTGTTGTGCCTGATGCCCATCTGGAATCTTGGATGCTTCCTTGGCTGTATTCCTCATTCCTGTCCCTGGCTCGATGCATTTAGAGGGGTTAGAAATGCCACGCTTGTTCTCTCTTCCGAATGAAAGCAGACCGATATTACCGCCCAACACCTCTCAAGCCCTGCTCCCTGCGCCCTCCCTGCCCCCATTTTAGCAAGAGGCTAAAACGGCCACCAGGGGGTGGGGGTGGGGGTGGAAGCAGGAGGGCTTTCACTGTGGTGGCCCCTGAGCCGGAGGGATCTGCCTGTGGAAGCCAGGAGGAGACTGGAAAAGAGAAGGACACGTACCCCTGCAAAAGGACTGCACGTTACTTGACACGTTGGAGGCCCTCCTCCCGCAATGACTTGGGCCGCTGGACCCCCTTGTGCTGCACCTCATGAGTCGCTGGGCCCACGTTCTTGGGGCTGACTTGTGACTCTGTGGGTTTCAGCTGGAATGCAACGATGTCGTCCTCTTCTGGCGGATTCAGCGGATGCTGGCCATCACCGCCAACACTTTGAGGCAGCAGCTGACCAACACGGAAGGTAACGGGCCACTCTGGGTGCACTCTTGGGTGGTGGTGCTGCTGCGCCCACAGCTGCTCCTGGGACCCTTTCTCCTCTCTCCAGGGGCTGTCGTGGTTCTAGTGAGAAAAGAGGAAGGTGGGGAGGGCCCTTTAGACTGAGCCTGCTCCTTCCTTCCTTCCTTCCAGCAGATGTTTGCTTCTGAACACACGATTCCTGCACCAAGGAGTCCCTCCATCATTATTTTTTCCCACCAAGTATAAAAATAGTTTTGCTAACCATGCGGCTTTTCTGTAGTGAGGCGCCTGGAGAAGAATGTAAAAGAAGTGCTGGAAGATTTTGCTGAGGACCCCGAGAGGAAGACGAAGTTGCTAACGGGGAAAAGAGTCCAGCTGGCAGAGGACCTGAGTGAGTATCTCTCTGGCCCAGAAGCCCCCCATGGGCAGGCAAGCCTGTTCTCTGCAACAGCTGATCCCTCCGTTCTGGGGATTCTGGGTCTTCATAGACAGACTGCTGTGGGCTCTCGGGGAACGGCTTCCTTCTGAGGTGGGTTGGCTCATGACTCCTTGGTTTGAACCACCTTTGGAGTGGTTTGGAGGAGAGTATTGAGAAGAGCCTTTTGCACAAGGCACATGGTTCCTGTCCTCCTGCTCCCAGCACCAGGAGACCAGCTGCATTTCATGTGCCTGGCTTTAGGAGGGGCTGCTCTGCTGCCCCTCGGATGGCTAAAGGGCAGATCACACGTAGAAGGCGTTTCTTGCATTCCTTTGTAATAAGTAGGTAGGGTTTTGTTTTGCTTTGGTGGCTTTCCTAGATGGGTGGTGCTCCTCTCCATACCAGGAAAGACACCGTTGGGCCTTCCTCTCAAGGAGGTGGCAGTCAAAGCGCACAGCAGCCATTGGGGGAGACCTTCCTTGTTCGCCTCCTTCAATGTTTGCAGTTTCATCTCCAGTTGAGTTCTTAAGACAAAGCCTTCTTCGGTCAACAAAGCCGCTCTCCTGTTGGGACATGCCACCGGATCCAGAAGGCTTGTTCCGTTGCTAAGGGACTGTCAGCAACACGGTGATGAGCGAAGGGCTTTGTGGTCGCTCGCTTGCACTGGGGTGCCCCTGGGAGGGGGGGCGTATTTGGCTGTCAGGAGGCTGCCGTGAAACGGTCGGGTGCCCGGTGCTCGTTGGCTGTGAGCCCTTTGTTCCTGTTTCTCCTTCAGCCTTTGGGGCTTTGGGAGGTGAACTAGGCACGTTAGCACATTAACTAGTTTCAGTTTCCCACTTGTATGGTGATTGTGGTTAAGGCCTGTGACACGTGGTAGGTGAGGGCTTCCTTGTGAAAGGCAAGAGGCACGGCTTTTTGAAGAACCCGTGTGGTACAACTGATCGCATATTTTCTAGGAGGTGGAAAATGTACGGTAGGATGCTGTCGTCTTACAGACGTCAGTGTTTTGAAATGTAAGTTGCCTCTGTATCGATTAATATTGTGAGGCCAAGATAAGTGTGACGTTTGGCTGGACTTTTGAGAAAAGCGTGAGCAAAGAGGTTGCATGCCACCGTCTTTCACTCGAACGTTCTGACCCGCCTGTCCTCCTTCCAGCTGCTGAGCTGCAGGAAGTTTTGTCCAAGAATTGGTTTTCGTCGTTTGGCCCCTGTGGAGTGCCAGTTGACTCCTGCCCTTCTGCAGCAGAACAGTTTTTCAGGCTTGCAAACGGCATGTTTGCCTCATGCTGGGCCTGTTGTCCTAACAGGAGACTTTTTGGGGGGGGGGGGTGTTAGAAGGGCAGAAGGAAGTCCATTTATTGTTTGGGAGCCCAGGTGAATGAGGTGTGAAAAGTGCGACTGTGTTTAATATGCCTTTTAAACGATAGCGGAGTGACCCCAGTCCGGATGGGGGCTGCCTGGGGTCTCTGCTCTTCCTTGACCCGCCGCATACCTGACGAGAATCCTCCCGTGACTTGCTCTGGAAGAGAAGCTGCCACCTGGGGAGGCCCCTCTGGCAGCAAGTCAGGAGAAGCTCAGAGGGGGCCTTCTGGACGGGCCCAGCGTTTGGACGCAGGAGGAGCCCACCGGCAAAGGCGGCTGCTCCCGGTCGTGATTAACCTCTTCCCGGATTCTGTGAAAACAGGAACAGCGACCACCAGAACAGAGGTTGTGTCTCCCCAGCTTGGTGCTAAGTCTTCTGCCGCGGGAGTGACAGAACCCACCCTGTAAAGGCCGTCTCCCGATTGAGGGTTATACTAAAATCTAGTATACTAGATATATCTAGTATCTAGTACAGTGGTGCCTCGCTAGACGATGTTAATCCGTTCCACGAGGATCGCTGTCTAGCGAAAACATCGTCTAGCGAAGCACGTTTTCCCATTGGAATGCATTGAAATCGCTTCAATGCGTTCCAAGGGAAAACGCAGTCGTCTTGCGAAATTTCCCATAGGGAAACCTCGTCTAGCGAGTGAGGGTCCCCATAGGAATGCACTGACAGCTGCACTGACAGCTTTTGACCACTAGTCGGCGCACTCCTATGGGGAAACCTCATCGTCTAGCGAAATTCCCCATAGGGAAACATCGTTTTGCGAAGCGCAGTAGCGAGGCAATCGTCTAGCGAGGCACCACTGTATACTAAAATGATTCTGCTCCGGTATCACTCCCTCTAAGATTAGTCACTGTTTGGGGAGTTACTATGATTCAGGTCAGATTTCCTGAAAAGTGGAAGGAAGTTTGTTTGTCTGAATGTTGCATTTGTCATTCTGCCACTTGGGCCCACGTGTGTCAAGGGTGACTCTCCCACTGCCGCAGACATTTCCATGGCCTGTTGCCTATTTCTGACTAGGTCACAATTGCTCTCTGCGGCAACAGGAGAGCTGGGAGCTTGCTGGGGGGGGGGGCGGGGGCGGGGAAGCGTTTGAGCCCAGACCCCACCCCACGGCCTGCATCAAGGAGCTGCAAGGTGCTCATCCGTCGGCTGGGGAGGGAGGCACCTTGGTCTTCCCCCTGCTTATAGGAAAACAATGGGGCAGACCTGCTTCGGTGTCCCCACTGAGTTCTTGGGGGGGGGGCATGCATGAGAGCCTCTTCACGTGGTCATCTCTGATTTGCTGGGCTCCTAATTTTGGTCCTGGAGGGCGAATCGGATGCCTTGAAGAGGAGGGCTTTGTCTGCCCTTCCGAGGGCAGCAGGTGGGGTGATCTCTTGGAACGAGGGGTCAGCCCACGAGACAGGTTTGCTGCTGCTGCTGCCGCCACCCCATGCCCGACCCCCTGGCTCTGTTGGCTGTCCTTTGCCCCCGGAGGCTTGAGCCTCTCCCAGGCAGCAGAGCCAGGAGCATCTTTGGCCTTTTCCGCCTCCTTTTCCCAGGGGCTCGCCTGGGCTTCCCCCCCCCCCCCCAATGAGCTTCCGCTCTGCCTTGGGAGCTTGTCGCCGCCTCGCTGTCTCCCACATGCCTTGCGACATGATTTGGACTCTTCCCCAGGCAGGGACTTCATAAGGCCCAAGTCTCATAGCCTTTCTTGGCAGCCTTGAGAAGTTTGTTAATTCTTCTTTTTTTAAAAAAGGAGATAATAATAAAACACAAGTAAAACTCTTTGGCCCACCCGAGCCGAACAGCCTTGCTGTTTAAAATAGTTCTGAAACGTCTACTCTGTTCCTGTTACAGGGCCGATAGTCCTCTGGTGTTTTCTCCCCGTCTTCACCACCAGCAGGAACGCCCTTTTTTCCCCGTTTTTAAAAACACGACATGGAAGTTCACGAGCTCCGTTCCAGGAGAAGGAGAAGGGAACTCTTGGCTCCAGCTGCTCCGAAATTCCTGTCTTGAAGTAGGGAGTTGTTTTGGGGGGGGGGGGGGAGGGGCTGGAATGCGGAGACCTCCAGAATGCGGGAGGGGGGGAAGGATGGAGCCCCCAGGAAGGCTGACACCTGGGCAGATGTGCCAAGCAAGTCAGGACTTGGTTCCACACAAAGGGGGCCAAGCGGTGGGGGGTGGGGAGGGGAGGGGAGGGGGTGAGAGTAGAGCCCCTAACCCAAAGCCTCCCCTCCCTCCTGCAGGCCTGTGATTGTTGTGGGAGGTTGCAGAAGAGGTTTGGACCCTTTGGAAGGTGTCTCTCCCCCCCCGCCCCCCAGCAAGAAGCTTTCTCTGGGGTTGGATCCACTCTTGACAATCCTCCTGGTTTGCCTCTCTCTCTCTCTCTGTCCTGTGTGCTCACCTGCTCATTCCTGGTGGCAGGTCCCTCACCCTTCTCACCTTATATGTTTTTGGATTTATTGTTTTTAAATTTGTAAACTGCCCAGAGTAGACCTTTGGTCTAGATGGGTGGGATAGAAATCCAATAAATAAATAAATAAATAAATTCTTTTCTGTTTTGCAACCTGTTGCCAGCTCCCTCCATCCTCTTGGGTTGCTTTCAGCATCTTGACAGAATCAAAGGGTGGGTAAAGGGGGAGGGGGTCCAAAGGACAAGATGTTTGTGCTCTTGAGGAGGCAGATTTGCTTTTGCCTGAACTTTCCTAGATCAGAATGGATCCCCAGGGTCCAGACAATAGGCAAAGCCACAGTGCCTTGTTAACACAGGAAAGGGACTATCAAGGCGTTAAAGACATACTAATTAATTTACATTGCAGGCCATTAGTGGGGTAATTAGCTGTTTGCCTGGTAGCTTTGGAAGTCATAGGAATGCTAAGAGTTCTTTCTAAGGCAGGAGCCCCCGTCTGTTGAGGGAGACAATCCTTATGGCAAAAGAAGTTACAGAAAACCGGCTTTTTAATATGCCTAGTATGCTAGGAAGCCTTGATCTCTATTTACGCCCTGAAAGATGGAGTGGAGTTTGTTTATGCAGCCTGTTTTGGCGTTCTCCCTGAAGGGCCTTCCTTTGCCTTTCCCTTTTTCTACTGTTGCCACGTTGAAATCCACAACACCATGTCTTAGGAGGCTGAAATGGACATGAGCTGTGTGTTGCCAGTGGGTTGTAAGAAGCCTCCTTAAAGGCAGCGGCTGTTTTTAGCCGCTGGGGACACGGCTTGTCCCCCAAGGCTGATTTTGCCGCCTGCGGAGCCCTCAGTGCCTCGTTCGTGCCCGCTCCCAGGGATAAAACAATAAAAAAATGTCATTTTTCCAGGACTGCTTTTTTTTCTATTAAAGAGGATTTAGAAAATACCCATAACATGCCCTCACTCCTTCAAAAACAGAAGTAAAAGTCTAGAAATCAGCAGTGGGTCTTCTCCCCCATGCTGGCTGCAACACACACACCTTCTGGTGTTGCCCATGCTGGCCCTTTACTCACTAAAGCTGGCCGCTTGGGATATAGCCAGCTGAACCCGCTTTAAAAGGCATGTAAGGTCTGGACATGGGAGCACATCAAACTCTCCACCTGGAGCACCAGATGGCCTAATCAAGTGGGGATTTTCACCCATTCCCCTGAGGCGCCCAGTCCATCGACAGGCAAGCCGCAGAGGTTCCTTGGAAGAACGTGAGCTGTGGGGTCCCTGAGAACCAGGAGTCTTCGTGAGAGCAGCAGCCCCTTTTCCCTGTTCCACCTTCTCCTAGCCCGGGTTTCCTTGCTGATCCCCCGTTGCCTTTGTGTGCAGGCTCCGTGTTTTCCCTGCAATTAAAAGGGGTGCCTGAGTCGAGCTGGCAAGACACCCTGTGGACCGGAGAGCTGCCGACTGAAGGGCCTCTTGGATGAAAACACTCAGTCCTGTAGGTGGCATTTTGCCCTGCTGTTCTGTTTTCACGAATTTCCTTTTTAATGGGGACATGGAAGCGGGCCGATGTTTTGGCAGTTCTTGAATTTGCTCTTTGATCTCCTTTCCGTCTCTGCCATTCTTAAGCGTAGCGTTGCCGTTGTTACTCCCGTTGCCTCTCTGTCGGCCTGTGTGATTTCGTTTGGTCTGCGCTGAAATGCAAAATCCAGATGGGGAACTGTTTATATACAGATTTGTTAGCATTTCATTCTTGGGTACGGGAAGGTGAATGAGAGCTGGCTCAGCTTCCTTGACTGCAAAGTGAATCTGGAGCATCTGTTCCAAAACTGGCTTGTGTTGCATCAGGACTGGGTATAGCTCAGGTCAGCCGTGGTAGTAGAAGTGGCAGAGAGGTGGAGCAGGTTCTGCTTGGGTAGCAGTGCTTAGCAGCACTAAGCCAAGGATCCCCTCCTTTAGAAAAGGCAGTGTTTCCTCCTCTTAAGCCTGGATCCCAGTGGGATCCTTGAGTGAATCTGATGCATGAAAGACTCAGGACAGACAAAAAGGAGGATTCCTTCACACCGTGGCAGAGTTAAACTCTGGGACTCACTCCCACAAAGTGGTGGCCACCAACACGCGTGGCTTTAAAGGGGGACGTGACAGATCCCTTTCTAGTGCCAAGGGTGGCATTACCTCTGTGTGTGAACCTTGCTTAAGAAATGGGAGGAGGAGAACTGAATAGTGATACAGTTGAACTTGGGGGAATGAGAGGGAGCCCATATGTGTATAAGACCACCTGTGACACATTTTTTCCCCTAAATAAAAACATTTGCAAAGTTTAAGAGAGTTTAAAGGTATGCCACAAATTGCGGGGAGATGTTTCCTCCCTGTCCCAGGGACAAAGGTTTCACAGTTTTGGTGGGATCTGTTGGGGACAAAATTGCACCATTGTTTTATTTCTGTATTGTTGCATTTCTGCAAAATATTGGAAGTGGGTGATCCCCTTCCCCTTCCACCGTTGGGCACTACACATCCTTATTTTGCTCCGCTGGAATCACCAACGGGGCGGGGGGGAGGCTTGAGGTGCGGATATGTCTCCATCCTTTCCCCACATTTTCCTGCTGCTGCTACGCTTTTCTTTTCAGCTGAGTTGCAGAGGAGGGCCTTATTTTTTGCATTCTTGCCAGGAATGTCTTGCTTCTGGTCTTTCTCGGGACCAGCGTCCCTGGAAGATCTTCTCTCTTGTCAAGGATGCTGTGAATGATGTGCAGGTGACAGCAGACACATGGAGAGGTCGAAGAAAACCACCTCGGGGGCCCATGCGCCTGTTCTGTCTGCCACCCTTACGCTTTGGCCCTCTGGCTATTTGGGACCTCCAGTCTCAGAGGTGCCTGCCAACATGATTTCTGGGGAGGGGTTCTGCGTGTTTTAGGCCAAGAAGTCTAGAAGCTTAGCAGTTTCCTGACCCCGACTTGAATTGCCTTTACCAGTGTGTCCCATCTCAGGCGCTCAGCCCAGGTTCCCACAGCAGAGAACGCCCGGGAAGTGTTTCACTTGAAGCTTGGCAGGAGTGGGTCTCTGTGTGTGTGTGTGTGTGTGTGTGTGTGTTGCTTACAATGTCCTCATTGAGCGCGTGTTGGGAGTTCTTGGGTGTTCGGGCAGGGCAGGGTGTTTATCACCATTTCAGCTTTTCTGCAAGGTTCCCACTTGCCGGAGAAGAGCTTGCAATGCCCTTCAGGATGATTCATGGGTGACTCTCCCTGAACCGCTCTTCTCCCCCCCCCCCCCATCCCGCTCTGATGCCTTTCCATTTTGGCAGCCGTTTGTCTCCTGGCCTTGTTGCGCTAATGAGCTAATTGTTTAAGAATCTCGCCCAATTCATGAGCCTCTTTGGGAAGGCTGGGCCTGCGGAAGACCTTTTTGACAAGCCATCTTTCTCCCGGCTTGACGGTGGGGCAGGGAACAGGGCGGCTCTTTGTGGCCGCCCGAAGAAGAGGGCCTTTCCAGCCGCCAGCCGTGCCGTTTCCGTCTTGACCCCCTTTTCTCCCCTGGCAGCCTCAATGCCGCAGACAAGCGGAACCTCCCCGGCATTTCCTTGACCGGCGGACGGCCCATTCACTTCCCATCTGGTTCTTAAAGCCTTAAAGAAACAGAGGGTGGGGGAGGGGGCTCTTATTATAAATCTGTCTTTGCAAGTGATCAATGATGAGCGTTCTTTTTACGGACAGCTTGGGTGGTTTTCTCCTTAAAGTTCTGCTTTTTCTTGTTGGCCAGCCTGGTATGTGAACAAGAGAAAACTGGCTCAAAAAATGTGAAGCATTAGCGTAAAGTGATTTCTTTGAAACAAAACAAAACCAAAAAAAAAAAAAACACAACCTTATCAGGGCATGACCCTAGCTTAGTTGGAATCACTCCGTTCTGGCAGCATTTCGTCTTACCCTTGGGCACTGAATGGAGGTTCGGAGGCCTGTGAATAACCCAAAGCTTCTCCTGTCATCCTGCGGGTGTCTGTGTCCGTGGCCTCTTAAACCTTCATCGGTCCACTCTCGGTGGCCAGTTCTTGTCAGCACCCCAGGTGAGCCCGGAGGTGGAAAGGAAGGATCCCTACGGAAACTCTTCCATCTCCTCATGATCAGCTGCCACCATCCTACCTAAACCTTCTTTCCCGGAGCAGGATTCCTGTCCTGCCGTAGTGGCCAAGGCTTCTTTCCCACCGCTGGAGCCCTGGGGAAAACTGGATATTTTTCTCTGTCTTTGTGAGATGGGTTGCCGAAAGGTACCTCCAGACTAGAGGGAGGAGCAGGGGGGTGTCGGAGAGCCAGCTTGCCGGGGGCAGGAGCTGGATGAAGGGCTGGGATCCCAGGGACCCTGGCGGTGAGGCGACCACGGACGGAGGATGGGGCCGCCCCCTTTTGAGAGATGCTTCGCTGCCTCTTCTTCCCAGGGTAGGATCCAGCGGGGACAGGCCACAGGATCTCCCTGGGCTGAAGCCTAGCCCTGCTCCCTGCCCAGAGGGGAGGCCCCTGGGTGGCTCTGGCGGGTACCGCCTTGGGTTCTGTGATGAAGACAGGATGAGAGGATGAGGATGGCTCACCCTGGCAACCTGCTGTGGACCCTCCCTGTAGCAAAGCCCTCTGCAAGACCTTCTCTCAGAATGGTATCCAAGTTGCCACGACCGTTGACCGTTGTCCCCTCCTGGCACAAGCATTTAGGTGTGCCGGGAGCTCTTCACGACTTGAACCTTATCTACCTAGAGGCCAGTAAAATGCAGAGAGACACTCACTGGTTTCTTCTACCAGCTGATTCTGATGTTGCACTTCAGAAATACTTAAAAACCTTGAAGAAAACACCAACCCTAACCCTTCCTTTCCTATACAAAACAGAATGAAGAGATTTAAAAGCATGAGGTCTGAACAATCCTGTCACAATACCTCTAAAGGTTCTGCAGAAAAAGGGCCCTCTAAAAGTCGCTTTCGGAAATAACTGGGGTGTTTCTTGTTATATCTTGAAGTAACTTGGTAACTACTGGTTACATTACTCATACAAAAGTAATTAGTTACAGGTAGCTGCACTCCTTGCAAAATAGTTGCTTCCAGACTCTGAGCAAGAGCCAGCCCATGCGGAGTTTGTTGCTCGCCGTCGTATTCTGAAAAGCCACCCCACGTTGTATGAAAAGTTAGTTTGCAGGCAGACTTGGTGCTCCCGTTTTGTCGGCGATTCCAGAGCAACCGAATGTGCCGTTGGGGGGAATTCTGACTTTCTTTCTCTCTCTCTCTCGGGCGAGGAGCAAAGTGAGGAGGGTGCTGTTCCTCCTGCCCTCATCCTCCTTCCTGCTGGAAAGAAGGTCCCCTCTCCCTGGCCTTTTTAGCCTGGTCCTTTGTGAGCTTGGGGCTGATGCCCTTTCTTGGACCCTGAGGCGCCCAGGGCGCCCCCACCACCCCCTCCCCCATTTTTAGCTTGACGGGCCTTAAAAATTGCTGCGGGGTTCCTGCAGGATTGCAGCAGCCCAGCCTCGCTGCTGCTCGTGGCTTTGAGGCCAGTTCCTGTGGGCAGCCGTCGTCAGCTGGGCACCTCTGCACCCTGGACGCACTCTGACCAGGTGATGACCAGGAAGGCCCACCAGGCTTTAACAGGTCAGGGCCAGCCAAGGCATGTCGGCTGGAATTTGGGCAATTTCCTTGAATAAGTAGCGCTTTGGTTCCCCCCAGCTTAGGTTCCTCGGCTCCTTGGTCCGGCCGGCCGTTCTGCAGGGATTCCAGACAGATCCTTGTTCTGTGTGTGGTTGCTTTTTTACCAGGACCCAGCGGCTCTGGAAACTGATGCTATAGAAGAAAGGTGTGTTTTTTTTAAAAGAGAGAGAAAGAGACGCCTCTCCATCTTGAGCTGCTGACATCGTGGGTCCCTCTGTGGGCAGCCAAAGCAGCCCTTGTCCCCTTAGCTTTGTTTTGCCGTGTTCACAGTGTGTATTCAAACGCTAATTACAGATCAATTAGTCTGTTTTTGAACCCCTTGGAGCTGGTATCAGGGGAGTCATGAAAAGAAAATGAGTGGGCTGGCCGTGGGTGTTGTTTCATGTGCCAGATAAAGCACCCACCTCCATGAATGAGTCTCTCTCTCGAGGGTCCTGAATAGAGGGTTTCTTCATTCTCCTTGGGGGGGGGGGAGGTTGGAGGGAGGATTATGGGACTATTCATGACAGATCAGGGGTTGGGATGAATTGATGCGGGGAAGTGGTGGCGGACCAGCTCATCTTTTGAGTAAACAGGGAGTCGATGGAGAGCAGAAGGGGCATTCACGAGGGCGGCTGGCCGGGGCGTTCCATTGTGGCCAAGCTAGAAGCCGGGCTTTGTTCCTTGGGCCCTCCTGCCTGGGGATCTTCGTCGTCCTTTAACAGGTGTGGTGCAAGACTTGGGCCGTGGTTGCTCTTCCTCCTCCTCCTCCTCCTCCTCCTCCTCAGGCACTGCAAGCTCTGAGCAAGGGCCTTGCTCGTGTAGAAGGGCCTCCAAGGGACTCCTTGAGCAGAGAGGTCGGGGGGGGGGGGGGAGAGAGATAGGGGCCCGAACCCCTGGATGGGAGGGGGGCAGGCCAAGGCCTTCGGATGGAAAAGGTTGGCCGAGCGAGCAAAAGATTGCTCTCTCCCGGATAGGCGCCCCTGGAAGATTCTCTGGGCCCACGAGGTCTCACAAGTTGAGGGGTTTGGACGGCCCGTCAACCCCAGACAATTGCCCAGCGGGACCTCGGCCCCAGCGTCTGCCCACAACTGCATTTATAGCCTTCCGGGCATCCCCTGCGTTTCCCGTTTTGCCCTATCAAGCATCCGATCGCTTGGGCCGAGGGGCCTTCCTCAGACGACGACAACACCTCCGCCTGCATCAGTAACACTGAGGAGGTTTTGTCAGGCGATGTCTTGCCCAGGCGTCTCCCCCTTCCTTCAGGCAGCTCCCCCTCCACCTGAAGAGCCGCTCTCGGGAGGCGGCCTTTCTGTCCGCCCTTTCCCCTAAACGCAGGCACACCTGAGCCCTCTCCTGGACTGGGCGAGCAGCTCAAAGACCAGAAGCCGTGACTCCGAATCAGGGGCCAGCCCTCGGAAGGGGGGGGGGGGAGGCCATCAGGTGTCCTGGTTCTCCTCACCCATCCTATAGCCCTCCAGGTACCGGCCAGACTGGCCCGGGAGGAGGCAGTGGGGCTCTCCAGCCTTGCTTATAGACCCTCTCCTTGCACAAAGTGCAAGACTAGGCTTCACATCTACCAACAAGAAGTTCCATCTTTCCCGTTACTGGATAGGTAAACTCTGCGTAGCTACATGGCGTTGCAAGTTTAACTTAACATGGAATAATTCCACTCTTTGGGTTGAGGATGTACATAAAGGTGACCTTTTCTGTTACTTTGCTGGATCCACAGCCTCCATGAAGGGTGGAGTTGGGTGGGGGGGTGGAACAGCCTCCATGAAGGGTGGAGTTGGGTGGGGGGTGGAAATACGATGCCAACTGTTGCTGTTCAAGGTTTGCCTCATGTCCGGGGTGTGTGTGTGTGTGCATGACAAGGAGGTGCTCTTCCTGGGGGAGGAGGTGGCATGATAGCTGGTAGCAGGCAGGTGTCCGTGTTCTTTCAGGAACTAACTGGGAACACATTTAGGTGCTTCTTGAAGTTGTCCCTCCCGTGGTAACGAACTGTGATGGGAGGCTTGGAGATGTTTGGGGTTTGGGAGGGCTGCCTCCAGCATCTCCCAGCCAACGTGGGCAGAAGTCCTTCTGTGAAAAGCAACTCTCCAAGGTCGGGGCCAGCCTTTATTTTGATCTGAGCAAGGTCCACCCTTTGGCCGGACAACCCCAAAAGGTTACACGGAGGCTGTGTCTCAAGGCAGGAGCCCCAGACGGGGGCCCGTGTGTTTGAGGAGGGTGAACAGACCCGTGTCGTCCAGCCAGGCTTCACGGAGGGAAGGTCGGGACCCTCTCGCTGACTCCCGGCTCTGAGTTGTTACAGCTGGCATGGGATGTGAGGCGCCCCTTTGCTCCTGCTCCTCGTTGGAGGAGATGGATCGCCGTAGACCAGCTGGGAGGGGACTCGTGTTTTCACTTGGAGCCACGTGTGGGACTGGAGGCAGCTGTTTGGAGAGCAGGAAAGAATTACCATGATTTCTTACTCTTTCCAGAAAAAGTGCGGGAGATCCAGGAAAAACTTGAAGCCTTCATCGAGGCCCTGCATCAAGAAGAGAAGTAGATGGTTCACTCCCTCAGGTGAGCTGCTTTTGCCGTCAGGGAAGGGTGACACAGCACGACTCTCTGCCCAGAGCAAGCGACTGCCCTGGTTGGGTGGAGGACTTGCCCGGTCAAGGGCCCCGGGGCGCAGCATCAGCTTGCCAGGGGCCCAGAAAGGCTGCCTAGCCCTCCTCGTTCATCTGATGGTCTTGCCTGGCCTGTTTCTTACCATGTTCCAGCCAAGAGACCAGGAGGTGAAGGGGGTGGGGGGAGAGGGTGGCCTTCCAGACCACCAAAGGAGCTTTCCTAGAGCGCCTCACCTTGTGTGTCCTCTGGCGTGATGCATTTCAAGATTCTCTCTCCCTCTGTCTCTCTTCTTTGCCCTCCTGGGTTCCAGTTCCTCCTGCTTGTACCACTTCAGCTGCCTGCAGAGGAATGCCCGCTGCCACTTTTACAGAGGCCTGAGGCCGGCTCCTGGCTGGCCGGCCCGGGACTAAGCAACCCCAGGGGAAGGGCTGTGGCGTTTGTAGCAAGGAGGAGTGGTTCTTCTTCGCCTCCAAGAGAGGAGGTCCCTTCATCCTGTGCCAGACCCCTAGTCATTGGGCCCAGTTTTGTCTGCCCTGGTCCGGCAACCTTCTGCGTGTCGAGGATGTTCTCTCTACCACGGAGCCACATCCCTCCCACCCAGAACAGCCCCTGATGGCTCTCCCCACTTCAGTGCTAACTGGGCCCAACCTGGCTGAGCTTCTGAAATCGGACGAGAGTGCCTGCCCCTCAGGGCGGGGTGCGGTTGCCAGTTTAGGGCCTGAGCAGCAGCTTCAGGTTTTGAAGGCTGGTGTGAAAGCCCTCCCACGGGAGCTGGGAGGGGTTGCTCCGCCTGCCTTCTCTTGGTAAGTCCGCTTTTCTGTTTCACAGACCCTCTTCAGCCATCCAAGCCCTGTTTAGGAACTCATGGCACTCAGACCTGACCAGATGGACCCCTTCCAGGTCCTCCTCTTCTCCCTGGGACACTTTTCAAGGATGTGCTCAAACGTCGCAAAGGAAATACAGTTACCAGCAAGACCAAGAAGGCATGGCTGTCACCCAGTGGTTGAAGACGAGGAAGAAATGTCACAGAAAGGGATGAGTTGGGATGGATCCCATTTTGGCCAGTGGTTCTGTTCCTCAAGGAGAGAGGGGGAGAGCAGAGAAAGGGAGTTTTCTGGCCCGGGGAGGCAAAGCATCCCCGGGCTCTTCAAAGGGGTTGTAGCTGATCTGAGGTTCAGTTGTGCAAAACCAAACCAAGCCCTGGAGAGCTTAAAATAAAATTTTAGCGTTTGTACATATATGGATGACATTGAAGCAATGTTTGTTTGTACTTGCAGAGTGGTAGGTGCCCTGGTGTCCTGCAAGGAGACCAGGCCAGGGAGAGCCATGACACACCTGGCCCGGGAAGCCCTGGAGAGGGGAAAACCTGCCTGTGAGGACGGGCCGTGGCTGGGGTGGAGGCTTCCAGTCAGGGTCCCCAGAGACGTCCAGAGGGACCTCTGTGTGGGCCTCCTGTGTTCCTCTCCTTTTGTCTAGTGAGGGACAGGGAGAGGGGTTTAGGCCAGCCACATTTCATTTCATTTCCTTCCTTCTCACCCCTTCTTTTCCATTTTTGTGGGTGCCTGGCAGACCTTTCTGACCTGGCCCCGCGCAGAAAGAAAAAAACCCTGGTAGGGAGGAGGGTGGGGGTGACCGATAAAGCATGGTGCCAGAGCCTCTTAGATTTGTTTTCTGGGGAGCCTGAAAGAAGCACTTCCTTGCGAAAGCCTTGTTCCTGCCTTGTCCGGTGTCCTGGTCAGGCAGGGGTCAGTCCACTGCTCACGGTCCTCCTTACCCTGAGTTGTTTCCGCCCAACGCCTCGTGGCCTTTGGCCTTTATGCCACTGGGGAGAAAACGGCCTCGTCCCCAGGAGACAAACTGGCACACAAGACTGTGCATCCTTGGAGGGCCTCTCATGGGCCAGACTTGGGGGATTTGCCCGGGGGACTTGGGGGGGGGGGGAATTGTGTGGGGTGGGTGGGCAGGTGTTGATTCTCTCTGTTGTCAAAATATAATATGCCATTCGTGACCAGTTTTACCCCAGAGTCCCAAGCCAGCTTGTGGGGTGTGTTGTGTTGCAGCCACCCTGTCTCCCCCCCCCCCCCATATGCTGCCATCTCCTTCCTCTCTCCCCCCCCCCCCCCACTACACCTCAGACTCTTGCCTCGGCTGCAGGGCTTGGAAGGTTGCAGGTGAGGGAGGGGGCCCACCAGGAGCATCAGCCAGTTTAAAAGGGGCATCCAGTAGCTGTGGGATGGGGCAGAGACGGTTGGAGGGCTCCACTCTTGAGAAAACCACCGTAGTTTCAGGTGCCCTCAGGACGGATGGGGTTTTCCATCCTCTTAGTTTGTCCACCTGGACAGACGGTGGTTGCCTAAGAGGGCTGAGAAATTCCTCTTGATGTTAAAGTCACGCAGGAGAGTCTTACGTGGGCCACCAGGCCTCGACTCACTGGCCCTGCCCGGGGGGGGGGGGGGAATGCTATTAAGTCCTGCCGGTGGCAGACTCGACCACTACGGAGGGTCTCCCTTGCTGGGCTAGCCTTCACTCCCCGTCTCCTCCTCCTCCTCCTCCATGCTGTCTGGCGCACTTTTGAATTGCCAGCCTCTGCTGCTGGTCTGAAACTTAGCATGATGTATCCCTTGAAAGTTATTTATTGAATGCAGATGTCATTGAAGAAAAGCTGAATAAACACACCTTTTGAACACGCTTTTTTGCCCCTGTTTTGTGTGTTGGGGAACTCTAGGCTGCTCTTTGTCCTTTCTCAAAAGAGAAAATTGGGAACGGTAAAGAAAGATCAAGGTGGGCTCCGCATGCAAATGACGAGGGCCCCGTCTGCAACTGTGTAAGTTTGGAAAGGGAGTCAGGCCAATAAAAGCCGGCTTTACACCAGCTCCTCTTTGGGCTCCAGTTTTAAATGGGTCGAAGGGATTGTTGTTGAATAAGGAAGCCGCATGGATGCTCTGCTTTGGACGATCACCGCCATCGTCGGACAGCACCGTGCTGAAACCACAGTTCAGGTGTACACAGAGAGTGCCCCCCCCCACGCTTGACCCGCTGCCTCTCTTAGGAGGGACATCTTAGTCCTTGATGGCATCTCCGTTGCCTTCGTCATCCCTGGCGCTCCTTTGTCACTCTCTGCCCCTTCCCCACTGCTGCTAATGGGGGTGAGGTGGGGCAGGGCAGGGGTTGAAGCTGAGCAAGAGTCCACTTGCCCAAGGTGACCGGCTGGCATGTTTTTTGCTGGGGTGGCATTTTGAAACCAGGACCCTGATGTCCCCAAACATCGCTTGCAAGTGACATTGAATGGAGAGAGGAATGTTTGTCCTTGATGTCTCAGCTGAGGGGGAAAGCCTCCTTCTGTGCTCTGTGGGTCATCTGCCTGCTCCCATCTTCGGCCTCCGTCGTCGTCTCGTTGTTTTCCTTTCTGCTTTCTGAGAAAGGCTGAGAGCTGTACTGTATCTGGTCCTTGCTTAAAACACTAATCCTTCAGCTCCTTAATGAACAAAGACAGCTTGCATTTGATAAACCATCGAGCACTGGAAATTTTATAGTAATCATTGAGTGTAAAGAAAATGGATTTTTCTTGCAATTAGCTAAAACCAGCGCTTGGAGGAGAGGTTGGCCAAATGGCTACGTTTTACTTCAAACTGTATTAAAACAAAATTACCCTAATTATCTTATGATTTGTCTGAACAAAGAAATTAAGAGCGCATTACCCAGACGTTCGTCCATCACTCTGTCCCACGAACTTGCAATTTGACAAGTGAAATGAAAGTCTTTAACTGTTGGAGGAGCTGATGAGAGATTTTTAAGAGGCCATCCAGCTGAAATAGGTGTTTCAACATATTTTATCTGTGCTTTACTCGGAGTATTTAGGAATGTTGTGATCTCTGGTGATGAAGTTGTCTTCGACGTTGCCTGTAGCAGCTGCAAGGACCTGGAAATGGTTAGTCAGAACTTTATTTAGCTTGGTCACCCCTTTGTGGGAGCTCCCACCCCTTGTCAATAAAAAAATAAGATTGTGCTCCTGATTTGAAATGGTTGAGTTCTTTTAAGATGCTTTTTAAAAAAATGTGATTATATTCATTGTACCTTTTCCTGAGATCTATTTATAAAGGGCAGGTTAGGAATACTCCCATAAATAAATTATAAAAGAACTGAGTGAATTTATTTACATATATATACATAGGTGTGGGAGACACCCACCCAAAATTCGGTGGTTCAACCTTGGTGAACATCGGGTCCCGGCCCCCAAGGTGGCTTTTTCAACCTCTCCATGTGTATTCTTCAGGCACTTGTCTGGAGAGAAGAGAATCCCCACCACCCAGCCCCATCGGTGTTTCCTTTTGCCCCCTTCTCCTCCTTTTTATCACGCTCCAGCGTCTGCCACGGGTGCTCGAGCTTTGGCCACGGTGGGCCCAGGCGCGATGGCTCCTTTCTGGAGCCCCTTCCCAGCCCTACAGTTATGTGATTCTTACGGCTGCCCCTTTTGGCCAGCCTGGCCCATGGTTCGCGTAATGTCCATGCAAACATTCCCTTGTACAGGCTCCCTCGCGCACACCCCAGGGATGGCTGGGCCTTGGGCATTACCTTGGCCTTTCAGAACAGTCAGCTGCCTTTTTTTGGTAGCCAGGGCAGGTAGCAGGAGGCGGTTGGCAAGCAGAGGGATGAGAACCGTGGGCCAAGCTGTGCCCGCTCTTCCTCTGCAGGCCATGGGGTTCTCAACACGGCAGAGAGGGACCCGGGAGGGAGGCTGCAGGATTTCACCTTTGCCGCCTCATGTCGCCTGGTCCACACCGTGCAGGCCAGGCTGAGAGGCCATCCCAAAGGCAGAGGCTTGTTGGCTGTCAGTCATGTTGCCAGGAGCCAAGAGTGGGGAAAGCGAAGGGCGATCCACGAACGCGGGCTCCCCCACCACCACCTTCCGCACCAAGTCCTGGTTCACTGAGCCTGCCCGACATATTTGATGCCACACGTTTCTGACCAGCCCCTGGTGTCACAATGGCTCCTTTCTGTTTCATGTGGAAATCAACATGCCTGAGCATGCTGCAATGCTATTAGCATTTGCAAAGGCCTTGCTCCTTCCCGGGAGGGGAGGGGGTGGGGTGGGGGGGTGCAGGATGCCTCCCCCTCCCCTTTCTGCACTCCTCTGTGCACCTATTATGTGGGAGACACAAAGCCACTGGAGGGGCGGGCAAAGGCCTGTCCGGTCTTGTAAGGGAGCAGCCGACCCCCAAAGGCCGCCCTCCCTCTCCCCTGAATGAGCTCTGAGGTAGGTAAATTAATTCAGGGGGCTGGTGGGTGGGGGATTCCTTTGTGACCCCCTTCCTGTAGTGTTTGTTTCTGGGCTTGTCAGAGGGTGAGGGACATCCCTGGGCCTTTTGTTTCAAATAATTTTTTACAGGTTGGGGAGTTAATGCAACCCTTGTCTGCACCCACCCAAGCAGAAGGCGTTCCAGAGGACACGTTGCAACCCGCCGGGCTGGGGCGAGCGGGGTGTGTGTTTGCGGATTAAACCTAGAGGCAAGCAGCCCAGAGCTTCCTGCCAGCACCCCCGCGCGCCCTCTGCACCCCTGGTGGGCAGCCGGCTGCCTTCGAGGGCAGCCGAGGAAGCCCTCCGGGCGAATCCATCCAGGACGGAGGAGGTTTGGGGCAAACGGGAAGCGCTCCTCCGGGTGGGATGGGCAGCTCAGGGAGGAGTCCCATCCTCTGCCCAGCGGATGCCCTGCTTCCCACCAGTAGAAAAGGGCTTAGAAATGGAACGACCTTGGTAAAAAAAAAATCTGCGAGGGTGAAGCCCCACCTGGAGTGCCTCAAGCAGGGTTGGCTGCTACACCAGCCACAGGATCGTGTAGAGCTGGAAAGCAGAGGAAAGAGCTCAACCCAGATGACGGAGGGGCTGAAGCCAGTCCTGTCTGAGGGAGGGCACTCTTTGTGTGAGAGAACGAGGGTACCAAAGAGGTGCCCCAAACCGTGCAAGGCATTGGGGGGGGGGGCAACAAGGAAGGTGTTGCTCTCTGTGGATCAATCTGGAAGCTGGAGTGGCATCTGGTTTTAATGGGAGGTGCAGGTCCCTTCGCTAAACAACCCGTGGTTAAAGTAGGCTTCAAGCATCAGGGTGGCCATCCATTTAGACAGATCTTTTAAAAAAGGAAAAGGCCGTCATGCCGGGGAAAGTGGAAGGCAGGAGGAAAAGAGGAAGACCAAATATGAGATGGACTGACTCCCTGAAGGAAGCCACAGGCTTGCGTTTACAGGAGCTGAGCCGGGCTGTTGAGGACGGGACCTTTTGGAGATGGCACCTTCAGAGGGTCACCATCCGTTGGAGGCAACTAACTTGATGGCACAGAGCAGCCACAAACAATGGGGGGGGGGGGGAGAGATTCATGGACAGTATGACTATTAACTGCCCCTCATCCTGAACCGTACCTGCTGCCTGCAGTACGGGGCTAGTGGTGTCGTTCTGCCCCGGTTGCTGGGCTCCTGCCCTCACCTCTCTGGGAGACACAGAAGGAGAATGAAAGAGGTATGTCCCAAGCCATCTCTAAGGATCCTAACGAACCCAATTTCAAAGATGCTCTAAAGCGACATAAAAACGTAATAACCAACCACTCAACCAAACTGAATCAAAACCCTGAAGCCACCAACTGCAAACCAAGCCATGATTAATAAATCCACAGCGAGTCACCCATCCCGGAACCAGCTTGGCAGTGTTCACAGGCAGGGCACCACAGCAGGAGTGGTTCTGTCTGTCACGGGGGCAGAAATCTGGGCCTGTGATGTTCTCCGTCGGCCTCAGGGGCTCTCTTCGGTTTTTTACCCCACACGGAGGCTCAGAGCCGTCGAGAGGGGCAATCAGGCAGTCCACCAACTTGTACCGTTTCCTGCATCCTAAAAGAAGGTGTTAAGGTGTGAGGTTGGGAGAGAGAGAAAGTTTTGAATTGGGGTGGGGTTGTGTTTTGACTTTTTGGCCTAAAAGCCAGCGGAACATCGTAGTGCCACAGATCCATGGAGGCCACACAGGCAGGAGGGTGGGTCTCATGGGGGAGTTGATGAGCTTAAAGGATCTAGGATGAAGAGAAGTCCACGAGTCTCCGCATTGACTGGTCAAACAGGCAGAGGAGAGGAAAGCCTTGTTTACAGCTTGTCTGCTGTTCCGTTGACAGCCCTGCAGACCATTACAACAGAGCAACCTAATAAACTTTAAACAAGTTTTTCTCTCCTCTTTTCTTCATCTCACTATCTTTTTTCAAGAAAGAAAGAAAGAAAGAAAACTCTTGCCAATGGAGAGAAGCTCTTCTCTCTGTTCTCAAGCTGTAAAAATAAGATCAAAAGAGCCATCTTGCTGATGGACAAGTTGTAAGTGTGGTGATGGGGGCGGGTTGCTTATCCACATGAGTTCAAGCAATCACATGCCTGAACCAATGCAAAAGAGTATTGTGCCCACCACCACCAAACTAGTAGCCCCCCAGCACTGGAGACAAAAACCACAGCGTGGTGGTGGGGACTCCAGGCTGATTCACATTTCCTTCTGTGTTGTGTGGTCAAAGGAAAAGAATGTGCATCGGCCCATCCCAATCCTGGAGCATTTCCTGCATTTTTTTTTTTCAATCAATGTGGTTGCCCTTTCAGTCAAGTGAGTTACAGCTAGCATAGGTTTGCCATTATCCTCTTGCCCAGACTGGCATAAGCTATAACAATTAAATTTAGGCATGTGTGGTGAGTTACTTGTCTGTCCTGGTATGTGTGTTTGTGGGGAGAAGGATTAGACCATACTTCTCCACCTACCCTGTTTTCCTGAAAATAAGACCTAACCTGAAAATAAGCCCTAGTATGATTTTTCAGGATGCTCGTAATATAAGCCCTACCCCAAAAATAAGCCCCAGTTCAGTGAAACCCCGCCCTCCACCCTTGTGCAGCAACCAGAAGAAGATGGTGTGTCTGAATCAATGTAGATGGTTGTCCATGAACAAAATAAAACATCCCCTGAAAATAAGTCCTAATGCGTTTTTTGGAGCAAAAATTAATATAAGACCCTGTCTTATTTTTGGGGAAACACGGTAGGAAAGATGATCCGATCCCCTTCTCTGCTTGCCAGGCCGGTGCAGGTCCCCGGTTTCTAAAGGGATGCCCTTTAAGCCTTAGGAATGCATCCTTGCTCTCTGGCAGATGAGCCCAGGGCAGCAGTGGGCTGTCCCCCTTGTGTTCGTTCCCCAGGGGATGATGTGTGTGGCAGAGGCTCGCCGAGAGAGGCGCCAGCAACAGCCCTCCTCCGGGCAGTGCCAGGGCACACCCAGTGTCACTGCCCATCATCTGCCAGAGTTGCGACCATCCCCTCAAGATGCTTCTGTGCAGCCCAGAAGGCTGCCTGGCCGTTGCCACTCTCCTGGACAAGGGGATCCGGCCGTGGACAACCCGCCCGTTGCGGTGGACCTGTGTTGCCCTGGGTGGGTGGTGGGAAGCAGGCCCTTGGCAGGGGACGAGACGGGGCACAACCTTGATCCAACCTGAACCTAAGGTTTTTCGAGTGCACCAGGACTGCCACAGTTGGCACAGAGCTGCATTTCTGGAAGGGGTGCAGAGAGGTGGCACCACGGCGGCAGGAGTGGTCCCTCCCTTGCGAGTCCTGCTCTTTTCCTTCCTTCCTGCTGACTTCCTTCCGAGGCTCAAAATGGCTCCACCGGATGCCCCAAAGAGCACAAAGCCAGGGCCTGGCAGATCTCTCCTGGCGGCGGAGGGCACGTTCTGCCACCCAGTTGCTTTTGCCCAGAAGAGCTTTCTCCCTGGTCCCCTGCCAGCGCTGCCAGTCTCTCGGAGGCCAAACCTGATGGAGCTGGCTTTTTTGGAGGGGGGGGGGGACACTTGGAGAAGGACCTCTGGCTGCCTCTCTTCCCTCATGTCTTCCATCTCAGGGCTTTTGTGGGGGGTGCCGTTTCACTTGCCAGTTGGCTCAGAAGCATCTGGGCACGAGAAGGGCACCCTCTCCCTTCCCCTGAGCAGATGGGGGAAGACCAAGCCCCGGAGAAGGGCAGAGTCACCCACCTCTGCACCAGTTCCAGGCAGAGCCCTCCGTCGGCCAGTCCAACCCCGTGTGAACCCCACGCCCATTCGGTGCCCGCACCCCTCAGTTGGCACCGATTCCTTGCCTCCCTCGGGCTGCCCCACTCCCAGGCACAACAGGGCTACGGGTGGGGTGAGCAGAGGCCGGCCAAGCCCTCCAGGGACATGCTATGGCGCCGCTTTCCTCCTGGGGCAACGGCTCCGTCCTTCTCCGCTCTGCAGCTGTGCGCCAAACCCTCCTGCCCTGGTGAGGTGCTGGTAGATGAGGGCTACCCGCTTCTGTTTATTCCCTGGGGGGGGGGGTTCGAGCAAACGAGGTGCTGCCCCTCAGGGATACACAAAGGGGATGCTCTGGGGCCTTTTCCCCCTCCAGCACCCGACGGCGCTGCGCTTGGGTTGCTCAAACAGGACGAACGCAACCCTTGCTGGGCTGCCTAAAGAGCTGCTCCCGCCTTCCTGGGGCAAATATTGAACTCCCTCCTTGAGCTGGGTCACCCCTTTTCCCGGAGGCAGCTAATCGGGCGGTCTCCTTTTGTCCCCGTGAAGTGCGACTTGGCGATGGATTCTGGAATAAGGCTCCCTGTGCAAACATCAGCCGGACGAGGGAGGGTGTCGCTGCTGCGGATGCTCGGCTGTTTGCTCCGCCACTAGAAAGCAGTGGCCCCCTCCTCCCGCTGCTGCTGCTGCTGCTCTTTGAAGCCAAACAGCCCTCTGCCCATCCGTTCTGTCCGCCCATCCCTCCAGCCTGCTTGCCCTGGCCATGGCCCAGGATTCCTGAGAGGAGCTGCTCTGAGCAGGGGACGCCGTTTGTGAAGCCTTTCAGAAGCTGCCGTGTGTGTTTCATGGGGGTGGGGTGGGGGAGACACACAGCCCGTTTTTGATGCACGGCAATCCTTCGCACAGAACCTGAGCATGCGCTCCGGGGCCACAATCCCTCAAGAGAAGGGGGGGGGGAGACTCTTCAACCTGGCAGCGAGGCTCGTCCTCCCGCCTCCTGCCAGGAGTGACTCGCAGACTGCGAGCTCCGGAGCGATGGGAAGGGAGCAGCGGAGCCCGCAGCAACAGCAGAAGGTGAGTGGACCGTCCGGCCCCAGGGGGCCAAACCCTCGTTATGTCCACCTGTGCAGGGGTATTCGTATTCATACGAACACCCCCGATCAGCTGTTCGGCGGGACATTGTATTTAACCACAGATGAAGGAACATTTGTCTTCGCTAAAATACGGTGCTTTGTCATTTCATCCAGCCGTCAAATTTGACGAATGACGAATCCCAACGAAGCACCACTTTCCCCAGTTCGTCCCCATTTCTCATACATACACATTCCACTAAGGTGCCTGGTGCAGTGGGTGGGGGTCAAGGTGGTCTACGTCAGCCCCCTGCCTCTTGCAGGACGGCCACGTGGGAAACATTTGCTTTTGCTTCCCCCATGCAACCCCCAAGCAGGTTTGGGGCTACTTCATGTAACCTGCCTCTGACTCCACTTTATGCACAGATCCTGCACAGTAGGTTAAAATGTCCCTCTAGCGCAAAATGAGTCGAACAGATGTGGGAAGGAGCCCATGACTTACAAGCCCTCCATGTTCATGAACTGACCCGCATGCAAAGGTCATCCAATCTAAACCACCTGGAAAGAGCCGTGTTCTGGCAAGATCGCTCCCTCCCTCGCGTTGCATCCTGGCTCGCGTCCTGGGCCACTCAGTCAAAAGCCTCACTTCCTCAGCGATTGGGTCGGACAACAGATGCAAAAGGACTCTAAATGTTCCACATCCTCCTCAGACAACCCTGATCCCACAGGTGCCCCCTCGTCCCTCCACCCATCCTTCTTCCAGCCTGCCATTGCTCTGCACAAGTCTTGTGCGTATGATTTCAAGAGCAACTCTACGGATGCCGGTTTTAGGTCATTCCCTCTTCAATGCTAAGGTTTGATAAAAGCTAACACTCCCCACCCACCCCGAAAAGGAAGAATAAGGCAACATGTCACCAGGTTTTTGCAACGTGAGTGGCAACCGTTCCTTGCAGGAGGGCACGCCAGCCGGCCAGCTGAGGGATTCTGGGCAGAGCCATAGCTGGCCAATTTGGTACCCAGCCAGGGCAAACAGCTCCATTGCCCAGCGGCTCTGCCCTGAGGCATGGGAGGGAGCCCCCCATCCGTGAAAAATGAGGAGGAGGAAGGGAAGGTGCGTAATCCTCCCAAAAAAAGAGGAGGCACTTAATTCCTTCCCCGCCCCCTGCCCCCCCATTTTTGTTACACTCACAGGTAGACCCACTTCCAGAATTTGGTGCCCTCTAGATTCTGGTGCCCTGGGGGCAAAGCCCCTTCGGCCCCACTCGCCTTACAGCCTGGGCTCCGGGAGGTGCTGTTTGCAAAAGTGGGCTTCCCGGGGCTCTGCCTGGCGCCTTTGCGGCATCCAGCTAACCCACAGCCCGTGCCATCTGTGGCGAACACCAGAGGCACCACAGCCTCTTCGCCCCCCATGCTTGAGAGCAGGCAGCGGGGCGCAGGCTTTTGCCCGAAGGCCACGCGCCCGAGCCTCGCCTGGAGCCGAGGAGGGTCCCCTGCGGGTGGCTGCCCGCCCAGAGAGAGCCCGCCCTGCTGTTCGCACCCGAGCAGACTTAACGCAGGATCAAGCTGGGTGCCGTTGCCATGCTGTCTGGGAGAGTGCCCTGCGTGGGCCCACGGGGCCCTTGCCATGCCACCTGTGCCGTGAGCAGCACCTGCTGCGGGACCGTGTGTCCCCCCCCCCAAAAGCCTCCCCCAGCTGGACAATTAGTCCCAAGGCTTGCTTAGAGGGAGGGGTCCCCAGAAGACCCCCCCCCTGCTTTATCCTGAGACTTTTTTTGGGGGGGGAAGCAGCACTAATCATCATTCCAAGGCCTGTCAGGATGCTCTGCAGGCCGTTTGAGCGCCATTTCTCAGCATTTTCCATCAGCGGTAATTGAAAAGGCAAGACCCTTTCCCCCTCTCTCCCCCTCCCTCTCATTCTCAACACACACACACACACACACACACACACACACACACACACACACACAGGCCATTATCATGTGCTGGGGAGGGGGATGCGCTCCGCACCCTGGCCATGGAGGCTCATGGATGTTTTCCCTCCCCTTCCCCAAATAACCACTTAATTACGAAACAAAGCAAGCCAGCTTTTGAGCTGATTCGCCCAGATTAATGGGCGGCAGGTGGCTTTGCTCCCTACAGGTCATTCATCACCGCCAAGCCTGAGGCCTTGGACAGCTTCCTACCTGGCCGACCAAGGCGCCCTCAGGTACCCGATGGTGCGTGGTGGCCCTTCCTAGCTTGCCACCCGGACAAAAACAGTTGGCACACACACACACACACACACACACACACACACTCATTAGAGCCAGTGGCCTGCTCCTGGCTCCTCTGGGACAAAAGCTGCGGGCGGGGAGGGGGGGGAACCTCTCTGTGGACTTTCTTGCCAGGATATATTGGGGTCAAGCCTGCCTGGCCCGTGCGCGGCTGGGCCCAGCATGGATCAGTTGGCAGAGGCTGAACCCACCGGAGCCCATTCCAGGGGATTCTGTCCCAGCGGCTCCTCCCTCCCCTCCCCTCCCTCTCCCTCTCCCCTCCCCTCCGCTCTCTTTCTTTCCTCCCTCTCCCCTCCCCAAGCTTTTAATCACATTTTCGAAATGGGTGTGCTTCTGTGAAAGCCAAGTTCGGCTCCAGCGCCATTCCTGGAGGTGATAATTATAGTCCATTTGCAGCAATCTTGGTGGGATGAGGCGCTGCTCTCCGCTGCTGTTCCTGATGAAAAACCTGACCACAAAGCTCCCTCGGTGGGCCCCCTGATTAAGAGGAAAGGCAGCCCTGGCTTTCCAGGGTTGGGGAGCCTCGGCTGCTCCTCCTCCCGGCGGGAGCCCTGGCTGCGTTTGGAAGCCCACTCCTTTGGGACAGGCTGACCATCACCACCCCCCTTCCTGTCTTGGAGCAAGGAAGGGCAGGAGGGTGCCGGGTGGAGGAGCAGGGCCTCGCCCGAGCCCCAGGAGCCGGAGAGGATGGGGGAGCTGGCTCAGAGGAAAGCCTCACCGAGGCAGCCAGCCGTGGGGCGGGTGGGGCAGGGCAGGGGAGCGTCATTGTCAGGGCTCTGGGACCATGGCAGGGTCCCAAACGCTCCCTCTGGCCAGGCCTCTTTAATGTGGGATTCTTTCTTGAGAGTCCACTGCCGGCCTGGGCCAGAAAGGTCAGGAGGTGGGCATTTGGCCCCCAAGATGTCACTTTCCTGGATAAATCTGGGAAGGGGATGTGTGCTCTCCTCGGTCCATCCAACGAGCCAATTTTGAGAGGACAAACACAAGAGGAAACGGCACAGAGACCGGCATGGAGAAGCAGCCCATGGAGGACAAAACAGGCGGTGCATGGAATAAAGTAAGCATGTGGACAGTCTTCGGGAAAATGTACAAAACTAGGAGCAAACCGGAGGCATTTGCTCAGTTTTCAGGAGGCCATGAGGTTGGCCACGAAGGCCTCTGTATGCCCCGGGACGGAACATCACTCTGGCAAAATATAAAAGTATTAAATACTTTAATATTAAAGCTAGCCTTAGTAGAGTTACAAAGATGGACAAGGAACTTGGGTTTAGTTCCAATCCAGTGCCGAGCCCTAGCTTTCTGCATGGATGCCGTCCTTTGTTCTAGGCACGTGTGGAAACCTCGGACCATTTGGCCAAGGAACTGAGAAAAGCGGTGGGTAACAGCATTGCAACTGACAGAACTGCAGGTATGAAAGAGGAAGGTGGTTGACAGCTGAACGCACACACAAACACCGTGAAGATCTGGCTGCAATCCACAGGCCCCTTGTTCAGAGAGAGAGTGGATCAGAGGTTTCCACGTGTGCCTAGAACAAAGGACCGCATCCATGCAGAAAGCTAGGGCTCGGCACGGCATCCGAACTGAACCCGAGTCTAAAGGGCTCATTGCATCAGTCTGGTCGGACGGGCTTTGTATGAGGTTTGGACCAAAGGCAGGGGGTGGGGTGGACGAGGCAGGGAGAGCCGGACAGAGTGGACCAGCAAACACGGTTGGTCTCCCAAGCACAAACTGCATCGGACAGACCTCACCCCGGCCCTTTTCTTTCTTCTTTTTGTGAGGGCAGGAGGGGGAAGAGAGAGCCAACGGTAAGGGGACCCAGGACAGCTCAGTCTCAAAGCCTCGTCAGGAGAAAGGGGCTGGTCAACCATCCCTGTGAAGCCCTGCCCAGGGTTGCCGTGAGTCAGAATCAACCTGACGGCCCACTGTTGAGGAATTAATTAGCGCACGAATTCCTGAAGCGAGCCGCCCGAAGTTTGGCAGGCCTCCTCCCGTCTTATCTGTAGGCGCTGTGATGTCTCCCAGGCTCATGCGCAGCCATGGAAGGAATTCGCTGTCTAATTAAAATGAAGCTCTTCGTGATAAAGAAGAGTTGGCTCCACAAAGGCAAGTCATTGTGTGGACTGAAGGCTGGGGCAGGTACGACGCTCCAGAGGGTGGGGGATGGCAGCTCCCGCTCACCCTGGCCCCCACCTGGAAGGCCCCGAGCGCCCCCACACCTGCTCCGGCCTCTCTGCTCCATGAGACTTCTGGGTCTCTCCGGTGGCGTCCAGAGAAGGCTGGCCTCTGATGGGAACTGCTGCCCAGAACTCCAGACACCTGAGAATTCAGGCCTTTGTAAACCCTCTGAGCATTTCCTGACGGCCACGGTGGCCGCGGGGCATTTTAGCCAAGCTCTGAGATTTCCTTAAAGGTCCCGTTCGCAAGGGAGACAGAAAGCTTCCCTGATTCCGAGCCGTTCCCCTTTTGCAAGGCCGGGCTGGAGGAGCCGTGCTTCGGAGCAAGGCGCTGTTTCCTCTGCCCTCTTGGTCGAGGGCTGGTGGTGGACATGCAGCGATTCCCCGGCCCTTGAGGATCCGTCTCGTCCAGTTTTCTAGCCCTCTGTGATTGCCCCTAGCAGGTGCAGAGCCCTGAGCTAATCCAGGCACACTTCTCAGGTTCTCCCAGGGAAGGAGAGATCCCTGCTGCGCACGGCCATGCTGACGCCCTGGGCCGCCTGCTCGTGAGCAGGCTTATAGGGTTCTGCTAAGACAACTGTTAAGTTGTGCTACTCCCCGCACCTCCTCCCTTGCTTCAGATCTGCGTTTCTCCCAGAATTTAGCACCTGCTTGAATTTCCCTCACGGTGGGGAAAATGGACCCTCATCACTCTGGCTTAAGAGTTGCCAAGGATGCCCGGCGGGCCCGGATGGCATTTGGTAAATGTGAGGGAGTCCCTCCCCTGCCTCCCCAGTCTCCTTGGCCCCGAGCTGAACTCTTGTCTATTTATTTTGCAAGTGCCTCCCTTTCGTCCTTCTCTGGGCTTGCCTGCAACGGGATCTCGTGGCAACTGGACAGGCCTCCAGGCTCTTGACACCCTCTGGTCAGCTGTTCATGGGAAGGCCCGGCGTGTCACAAGAGCCCCTGAAGCCCCTCACCCTCACTGCAAAGCCATCCTCGAACAGGGCCCAGAAGGTCTGAGGGCCCCCCAGAGTCCCACCCCCGAGGCCTTTGCTTTTGGCACCTTATCTCACAGAGGGGGCCAGGACAGTGGTGGTCACACTCTGGTGTCAAGAGGAAGGTATGGCCTCTCGAGGCCCGCCCGCCCGCCTGCAGGAGGAGTTGGACGGAGAAGATTGGCACTGCCCTCCCAAGGGTGTTGAGTGTGTGTGCAAATGAGGCTTCCGTGAATCAGGCCTCCCTTTGCCATGGGCAGAGACATCTACAAGAAGGTGGCTGCTCTCAGCACGGCATCCTCTCAGCTGCCCAGCCTGGTTCACCCCCCCTGACATGCTGTGTCTGGGTGGCCTGGCTATTGGGATAGCCCTTGCCAGGTAGCCACAGGCCCTGGGAGAGACCTGCAGCGATCCAGAGGGCACCCGTGCACCGGGTGGCCGACCAGTCGGTTTGGAAATGCTGGGGCTCAGCATGAGAGGCTCTGTAGCCATCCCGCCTCCCCCAGTAAAGAAGGTCCATCCATGTGAAGTGCTGGATTGGTCCCTACCAGGACATACGGAGCAGGTCTTTTTCACAGCGCATGGCTCTTGCTAGCTCATGCCAGGGCAAACCGCAACGGCCCTCCAAAGCCTTCTGTGTGGCTCCAGGATGGAACAGCTGGCAACCGTCTCCTGTCCCTGGCGAAACCGGTCCCTTTGGAGCGGAGGCCGGAGGGCGGGTGGGAGCCTGAGCCGGTCGGGAGAGGAGGCCATCGGCGCCGGTGACTCAGAAGGTCGCAGGGACCCCTGGCTCCAAGAGGCCCCTCGCTTTGGCCCTCAAAAGACAGGCCAGGGGATGGAGAAGGAGAGGGGCCACTGGGCGCCTCTCAGGGACAAGGGGCAGGCTTTTTCTGCCTGCAGGTGCCACAACACGACCCGAGTCTCTCCGAGCCACACCCCCCCCCCCCCAAATAGCCTGCTCACACCAACACACACACATACACACACACTTCTCTCCTGGGACTCAACGTTGGCTGTTGTGACAGGAAGCCCTTGGGGTTCTCCTGGGGAGCGAATGATGGCTTATGTTGGGGAGTGAGTTGGATCAGGTCGGTGGCGACTTCGCTGTGGAGCCCGTGCCCGTGGGTGTGCCTCCATGCCCAGCTGCCGGCTGCCGGCTGCCTTCCTTGCTGGGACGGAGCCCTGGCCCTGTTTGTTCTCTCTTTCTTTATTTCCTTTGAACTGGAAGACGCCAACGGAGGAGCTGCTTCAGCCCCTCGAGAGCTCTTGGAAGCTGAAAGGCTACCCCTGTTGACCATTTCCAGTTGCTCTTCTTGGCCTGACATGTCTTAATTCCTTATGCAAACCCCACGGTTCCCTTTCTTTCTCTCTCTCTCTGTTTCTCCTGCCAGGATTCCCCACAATCTGTTCAGCAAGCCTTTGCCCCCCCTCCCTTGTTTTAAGCCAGGAACCCCTCCAGCCTTTGGGGTCTCCCTCTGGGTCTCTCTTTCCCTTCTCCGGGCAGCCCCCTTTCTCCCTGGGGCTGCCATGGCAACCTGTGGCCTGCCCTGGTCCCCATGTTGACATTCTTCTGCCTGAGCGGCCCTGAATAGGCGCTGAGGTAGGTAAATGCATGCAGTGACACCGAGCGGATGATTCCGGCCCGACGGGTCCCCCGGCCATTTGTTGCCAGGCTTGTATGAGGGCCAGGAGGCCATGTTTGGGCCTTTGTTGCACGTGCTGCCCCGACGGGGCCAGAGTTAATGGAGACCTTGTCCGAGGCCACCGGAGCGGAAAGTCCGAGGAGACAAAAGCCAGCGCCGGCTCCCTCGGGAGGGATCCGTGCCGGCCCCTCGTGGGCTCTCCAAGAGGGAAGAGAGATGACATGCCCCATTCGGAGAGCCCGGCTGGAACTTTCAAGCCTCCTTCCATCCCCTGCCATTGCTCCCCCCCCCCCCGACACCCACCCACACCTGACGCCTCTGACTTCTTCTCCTCTTTGAGCATCCTGGTGGAAGATGCTGGGCAAGCGGGGGGCGGGGGGAGCCAAGTTGCTCCTCTACTAAGGGTGTTCATTCGATGGTCCTTTTCCCTGCCTGCCCACCCGCCCAGGCTGTGAACAGGAGTTCCTTTTCCTGTTGTCCTTTTCCTGCCTGGGGCTGAGCTCCATGGAAAAGTGGTCCTCTCTGGCCCTTATGCTGTGGGGGGCTCCCAGGGGGTTCTTCCCTGTCCCGTAAGCCCCCACCTTTTCAAGCACCTACAGAAAAGTCAAGTGTGAGTCGATCCAGAGGACTGGGGTCAATACCTAAGAGGTGACCCTCGACACTGCCAGCAAAGTTTTGATCAATGCCTCCGAGCAGGATTGGGCTGGAGCAGGACCCGTGAACCAAAGTTCAGCCCAGACAAGGAAGAGGTCATCTCGGTGGGTGACCTTCTGCCAAGGATAGTGACGTTTGGGCTACCCTCCTCCTGAAGGAAGCAGCCCCCTGAAGAGTTGCCCCTTGATCCTTCTTGGTCACTCGGGCAGTGGGTTGCTGGCGGATGGAAAGAGGGCTAGGCTTTCCTTGGTCACACGTCCACTTTGTACGTCTTTTCAGTGGTTTAGGTCTCTGGCTCTGAAGGCAGCCGTTGGAAGTTGGATTTGCCACCAGACATCCAGCCAGCCTGCGTGGCAAACAGCAGGACCCGGGCAACAGGGAGCAGGGCCCGCAGAACGGGGCTTTGCCGCTCAGTGTAAAGCTCCAAAGGATTCTGGATCATTTGCAGCCCTGCCTTTCTGGGATTTTAGTTACTCTCAGGGTGCCTAGACATTCTGAACTGGAGGGTGGTAGAGAAGTGCTTCCAATGGGGGGGGGGGGAGTGGATGGCACAAAACAGCTGGCATGGACTGCGGGTGTGCCCCCAACCCCTGACCCATAGGTCCGGAGGAGGACCTCATCTTAGGCTGAGCGTCATTTCCTTCTCTCCCCCCCCCCCCCACCCCCCACTCTTCCACAGCCGGACTGAGCGAGAGAGGTTGACGCCTGGGAGATTCTCCTCCAGGTCACGATTCCAGCTGAGGCTGTCCTTTCTTTTCGCTTAGGAAAGGCTCTGTGAAGCTGCCCTATAGGCACTGCTCCGTGTGCACGGTGCCATCCGTTAAAACTCTAAAATGTGATAAGGGATCACAAAGGAACCATAACTGGAAAAGGAGAGAAGGAAATGGAGGTAAAACCAGCATCCGAGCAAGAGTAGTTGGAAGCATATAAAGCTGTATGAAAACAGACAGAAAAGGAAAGCTATTATCTCTCAGCCTCAGTTTCCTGTCTGCAAAATGGGAGGAACATGGATGAAAAGATGTGCTTGTCTGGAGCGGGAAGGTGTGCAAAGAGCTCTGTGCATAAGGAAAGCTACAGAAATGCTCGGGAGCAACAGAAGACGCTCCCTTTCTGTTGGGCTTCCTCTCTCTGTGCGTGTGTGCGTGTGACTGACTGCAGCCGCCTGTGGAAGGAAGAGCTTCCTGTCCGCCAAGTACTCCTCTTCCTCTTCCTCCTGGCCACGAAGGGTCACCTGAGGACATGAGGAGGCCACGGTGCCAGGGGCTCTTCCAGCAACAGCCAGGTTTGGGGAGTGTGTGTGCTTTTCTTCAGGGAGAGAAAATGCTGGGGGGGGGGGACCATCCTCACCCCACCCACCCCCCAGGCTGGGCTTGGCGGCTCAGACCCTTCAGATGGAAGGCTGCCACTTACACAAATTGGAACAGGCAAGCAGCTGTCAAATTTTAATTTTCGGGCTAAGTAATGGCAGAGCATCCATCATTTAATTATTCTTCACCTTCGAAACAAAATTTATTAGTACTTTCAGTTTTGGCACAGCCGCACTTAATGGGGCGTGTAATGCACTAATTTAGTGCTTCATTAGCATAATCACAACCTCTGTATGCACCCACATTTCCTTGGCTGGCAGCTCCCGGGAGGGGCACAAAGGACTTGCATCGGCCATTTCGCCCCATTAGTCATCTCTCTCTCATGCCTGGGAATCGATAGGTAGGATATCCCCCCCCCCGCCCCCACCGCCACCGCCTTTTGCTCTTGGTGGAAATGCATAAAAAACATCCATTGATCTTAATGAGGGAAATTAGAATGCAGGAGAAACCGTCCTCTAAGCTGAGTATTTCACTTGGCTGTGCCTTTGGCTAGAGTGAATTTTTTTTTAAAAAAAAAACACCAAACACCCCACATGTCAGGCCTGGGGAGGAAGAGTCTGCCTCTCTGCCCCCACCACCAAGGGGACGGACCCCCCCCCCCCCCGAGGGGAGGCTAAGTGAGGCACAAACCCCTTGTGGGAAGTTTCAGCCTCACTGGTGAGTGGCCCGAATGGCTTAGACTGAGGTCTGTGTTTAACGAGGAGCATGTTTTGTTGATTATGCAGAAAAAAATTATAGGGCAAAACAGCCTCGTTGCTGAGAGACACGATCCAGGCTAGAGAGCACCTCTGGGTTTCCAGGAAGGAAGGAAACAGAGAGAAGGGGGAAAGACCAGAGGGTTCCCCCCCCCCCGGACCAAACCGGGACACTGCAGGGACGTCCTGCAGGCTGGAGGCCAGGAAAGGGCCTTTTCCTGCCTCTGAGGAGACCCAGCATCGGCTGGTGGGAAGGAGGAGAGCGGCCGATGGGGCGCAGCCAGAGCAGCAGAAAGGTCCAACCCCTTCCAACCCTGGGCCTTCAGTGGCTCATCCTCTTTCCTGGGTACCGGGAGCCCCTTGAGCATTTTCTGCCCCTTTACCCTGCGCAGGCAGCGCAACTCTTTGTACGCAGGCAGGGCAGACACAAAGGGGATCCGGTCAGCAGACCCTGAGCGGCCAAAGCAGGAGGCTGAAGCAAAGGGCAAGAGCAGATAAATGGTCTGGAATGAGGGAGAGGGAATGCCCGAGGAGGGAGCTGCTGCCGAGAAGGTGAGAAGGTTTTACCTGCCCTCTGGGATGGGAAAATGGCTCCAGGGCCTAAGGAACGTCTGTTACACCCCGCCCCACTGAACAAGGACCCCACAGCACCTGGGCCTTCTCCAGCACCTGTGCGAAAGGCGTTGATCAAACCACAGCGCCTTGAAGATCTAGAGGATTTCCTGGGCACGAGTGTCCGCAGGTGGCTGTCCAGTCCTCTGCCCTCCCGGGAAGCATCGGCCAGATCGAACGCGGTCGTCCCCAAAGGGCAACGAGACGTCTCACGGGTTCCGCTCGGACACAGCGAGGTACAGGACGTCCGGCCCTGCCAACATCTTTCCCAGAAATGCATGAGTGATTTCTCATTATTTGCTTCTCTGCCTACGAACATCCACTCCCAGGTTGACGCAGGACCCCCCTCCGCCCCCCCAGTGGTGAGTGGAGGCCAAGAGCCTGCAGGTGATCCTGAGAAAAGCCCAGAGGAGGAGGAAGGAAAAGGCCGCTGATGATGTGCCCCCGGCAGAGACACCCCGGCCGCTCCCTGCCTCTGCAGGGAGCAAGATGCCTTGGAAAGGGTTTTGGCTCCTGAGGGGCACTCCTCCCCTCGGGGTGACCGAGGCCCAGTCCCCAAGATGGCTTTGTGCCCTGGGCGGCACCTGCCTCTGCAAGGCAGTGGCTCCGTGGAAGTGCCCCAGCGGTGTGCCCGGAAGGGCCCGGTGGGCTGGAACCCAGGCAGCCTCTCCGGGAAGGGCTGGCGGAGGCCCTGCCGGAGGGTCGAAGGAGACCCAGGCTTTACAGGTGTTTTGAGGACTGCCCTCTCAAGGGATGAGAGACGTCCGTTGGCCCGAGTGCGTAATTTCCCTCCCCTCTGTATCATGCGTCCTGTTGTGATTGGCCGCTGGAAGGTAAACACTGGCTTACTTTCCATGTCGGAGAGCTGAGGTACACCCCCCCCCCCCCGGGAAGGAAGTCTCGTCTTCAGAGGGAAGGGCACTTCACAGACTTCTCCCTCCGCCTCTGGCCTCACCCGGAAACCCCAGAGGGCTACGACTACGGCTGCCAGCCGGCAGGAGCAAGTCTGACCGGACGATGTGCCTGGGAAGGACGTGGCTGCCAAACCACAGGAAACGGTTAAAACCATCTCTGCGGCGAGGTGGGTGCGCTGACCTGCAAGGCACTGAGGCTCATGGACAGCGGTGGCGGCGGCAGCAGGAGATCTGGCCCACTGTGTCTACCCAGGATGGGCGCCAGGGCCCCCAGACCCCCGTCTGCCCCAGAGGGGCCCTGGCTCTTCTGCCCCACTCACTCTCCTGGGAGGCCTGGAGAGCAGATCTCATGGGCTCTGACCAGGGAAGGCGGGAGGAACGGCGAAGGCGAGGGGGCGTCCCTCGCCTGCTTCAGGCATTCGTGGTGTGAAAGGGCGCCAGGCAGGGCCACCCACCCGGCCTGGAATCCGGGATCGCCCTCTGCAGCGAAGAAGCCTACTCACGAGGAGCACCAGGCTTCTGCCAAGAGGGAAAACTCTGATCAGGTCACGCAGGCTGACCCCATAGCAGGGCACTTCAGAGGCGCTGCGCTTCTGCCATAAAACGACCAGGGTTTTTTTGGGGGGGGGGGGTTTGGCAGGCGTCTCTGCTCAGGCTGCCGCTGGCCGCGGTGCCAGGCCTGGAAGCGGCGCCAAGCAGCCCGACCGAGGGCAAGGCAGGAGGCGCCCAAGGGCCCCCGCCACTTGCCTCCAGCGGCGGCGGGTTTTTTTCCAAGCCGCGAGGGCGAGGGCGAGGGCGAGGGCTAGGGCTAGGGTCTGGCGGGGTGCCTGAAACGTTGCGCCGGTCGCCCACGACGGCACAGCAGTGTAGTGGGGGGGGGGGGACGGGGACGGCGGCTGCTCCGCTCCTTCCACGGCAAAGGCGAGGGCGACCGGGTCCTCCACCTCCACCTCCGGCGTCCTCCCGACTCGCGCGTGGCCCCGAGAGCGCCGGGTCGCGCGTCCGGCTCGAAGGAGAGGCGGGCCCGTGCCGTTTCCTCCGCAGCCGACAGAGGGAGCTCTTCAACTGCGGGAGGCTGAGGCGGGGGGGGGCCCGGGGGGGCCGCTCTCAGCGCAGGAAAGGCGGCGGCGGCGGCGCCCCCCCCCCCTCTGCCCAGGTCTCCCCAAAGCGCAAGGCGGGCGGAGGGGCAGGACGGGGACGGGGCAGGGCTCACGGCTGCACCACCCCCGCAAGAGACCTGCCCGCCGGAATTGGCTGGAAAGCTGCGAGGCCCCTCTCCGCGCGCCCCCCCTCCTCCCCTACTTGCGTCTATCCAAAATCCCGGGGGGGAGGGCGGGGAAGAAGAGGAGAGGGCGGCCTTTCCCTCTGCCTGAGCCCCCGGCGGCGGCGGCAGCGGTGGGTGGCAGAGCAGAGAGAGACGGACAAGACTGAGGCGGCCACGCCCTGCGGGACTCCCTGCCACTTGGTGCTTTCTTGTGAATCGCTTGCCAGCCTTTGTCTTTCAGCCTTGCCACGGAGCCACGGGAACACGTGGGATGGCTTCCCGGATTGGACCCAATCCCGCGACAGTCAGTTTCCCACTGTGGCTGGACATCCCACTGGAGGGAAGTCGGCCAAGAGGGCAGGCCCTGATCTACGGACCTGCGATTCAGCAACAAACGTTGAGGGGTTTGCAGAACAAGTGTGGGGAGCAGACAGAAGTGAGGAGCAAGCCATCCTCCTTCTCATGCAACAAAACGCGGGCGGGGGGGGAGGAGCATTGGGCACAAAGCATTGGGCAGCGCCCTTCCTGACAGGCCGCGGCTGCTGTGGGGCAAAGGCGGTCCTCCTGCGCATTCGCAGGCGGTCAGACTAGAGGACCTCAGGGGCCCCTCCTCACTCTGTGGAGCCAGGATTCTAGGGTTGCATTTGGTTCAAGGAGAGCCTCTAAGCTGAATCGAAGCTGCTCCACTTGGGTGTTGGGGGTCCCAGAGTTCCAAGGGAAGAGAGGGAGGGCCACGTTCCACACGCCAACTCATGGGCCCAGGAACAAATGAGGAAATATCATTGTTGTTCCCACTTATATGCTGCCCCATCGCACTTAGAGCACTCTCTGGGTGGTTTACAAGGGAATTATGCAAGGAATATTTTGTCCCCCCAGAGACCTGGGTACTCGTTTTACTAACCTCAGAAAGATGCAAGGCTGAGTCAGCCTTCCGCTGGCTACCTGAGCTTGGATGGCCAGGTTTCAGAGGTGGCCAGGCGTGCATTTGCCTCGTTAAAACGACTGTGCCTGCTTCGCCCATTCCTGGAGATGAGCCTCATGGTGCTGTGGGTTAAACTGCAGTCAAGCCTCTGCTCACAACCTGGGTTTGATCCCAATGGGTTCAGGTAGCCTGCTCAAGGTTGACTCAGCCTTCTATCCTTCTCAGGTTGGTTAACTGAGTACCTAGATCACTGAGGAGGGGGGGAGAATATGTCGCCTGGATAATTCTGACCCCATCCTTCCAGCCTTCTAAGCCGCTTCCGTTGCATGATTTGTGTTGGCCATAGGCTGGCCTGTGCATTCTGAGGCAAGGCTGGCTGGTTGCAAGCTCCTTGGGAGGAGAAATCCCAAAGCTAATACGGGAGGCTGAACCCTGACAGAGTGCCGCATCATCCTCATCAGCATCCTGCTCATCTGGGGCCTTTGGGTGGGGTCACAAGAGTCCATAGTGCCTTCCTGGGTGCAGCTCTCTCTGTCGAGGTGTGGGGGCCGGGGGGGGGGGGAGATCGGCAGCTGCCCTCCCCCTCCTCTGCCCCTCCAAGTGATTTGGCAGGGCTCCCTGGGCTGCTTGCTGGCCTTTGACCTTCCAGCACCCGATTGACCAGGAGGGGGCAGTGGAGGCTCTGCCAGCGAGAGGGAGAGAGGGGGACTGGGCTCAGCCTCCATCTGGGGCAGTTGCAGAGGCTCCTTCCTGGAGGAGGGGTGGGGGTTCATGGGGGGGGTTAATTGGCCATGCCAACCCACTGACCATGCCAGGGCTGTCATCGTGGAATGGATCCCCCACCGTCTTCTCATGGACTCTGAGAAGGAGCAACCTCTCAGAGTCAGGAGGTGGACGGTGGGGGGCGGGGGGGGGGAGCTGCTCTTTGGCCCCTGGCCTGAGAGTAGGCTCCCCTTTGCTCCCTTCTCTTGCCCTGTTTCCCCGCTCAGCCCTGAGCTGCCAGCCACTCTCAGGCTGGCCAGGGTCCTGCCTCCGACACCAGCCACCCACCCACCCAAAGGTCCTGCCTCAGCTCATAGTCTCCACCCCCCCCACAAAATTTATTTATTTATTTATTTATTAAATTTATACCCCGCCCATCTAGACTGAAGTCTCTAGACGTTGCAAAGTCTCTAAAAAAGACTCCCGACTAGACCCAACCACTTTAGGAAACTTGGCAGATCCAGAGGGAGGCCTCGAAACCCTGCTGGAACCAAGAGGGTTGGGTTGAGGTCTGGGGCTGTGTGCTGAGATCTGGCCCTCCAAGCCTCGTTCGAGGGCCACTGCCCTCATCCCTCACCCTTGGCCAGGCTGGCTAGACCGCCTGCAAAAGGGAGATGCAGCCCAGGAGGCCCCGTCACACCGCAGGTTCCCACTCCTGGGGCAGGAGGGAGGAGAGGGAGGTCATGCGGTCTCCCCATTGACGCCAGGCAGCGGAAGCACCGAGGAGGGGGTTCGTGGTCAGCTGAGATGCTGAGAAAAGTCAGGGATGTTGTCAAAAGAACAGGAGTCGGTGTTTGTTTTCCCAAAGGCTGAGGAAGACAGAAAAACCGGTTGTCCCCCCCACATCGGAAACGGTGGGCAGCGTGGGGTGTCCCGCGTTCCATGGGGGTGAGCTCTTCCCAGTCCCCTTGCCCCCCTCCTGCCTGCCTGCCTGCCCGCAGACCCCGCCGGCCCCTGCCGTTTCCCCAGGTGCGTTAAACACACATCCTGCAGGTGCAAAGCCCAGGAAGAAAGCTGTGCCGGACCCTCCCCCTCCCCCGCCCTCTGGAATGCACGCAGACCCATAAAAAGGGGTTCCAATAAATGTGGGGAAAGGGAGAATTTTGAAGGCGGGGGGATTAAAAGCTGCCGGTTCCTCCCCACCACCCCCACCTGTCCAAAATAAATAAATACAAGGACTGCAGTGGAAACAGAGAGAACAGGGGCCGTTTCTCCGGGCTGTGCTGCGTGGACGTTGGCATGGCAACGGCCTGGGGCATCTGGGCTTCTCTCTCGCAACCCCTGAGAGGAACTCCTGATGAGAAAACCAGGACCCGTCAGGGGTGGGACGGGAGCCTCCTGGGGCATTTCTCTGCCTCTCTTGGAGAAACATGGAAGGAGGCTGGTCTAGTGGGCAGGATGATGGCCCCAGGTAGGGCCAGCCAAGTAGCCATGCCCCCCCTGCCCACCTTCTGCAGAGGGGGGGGGCCCTTCCTGGTCTGGCCGCTTGGCGCATCTCTGCCTCAGAAAGGAAGAAATCTCAGGCAGGCGTTCATGTGGTCCAGCCCTCCTGAGCTCTTTTTGGGACCTCCAGGGCAGGGAAGACAGGACAGGACTTTCCCTTTAGGTTGGGATTTGGCTGAAGCCGCTGCCACCAGCGCCATCATCTTCCCTGGCGCTGGGATTCTCCAGTTGGCAAGCTCGTCTCTGCTGCCTGGCTTCACCATGGAAGTCTTTGTCACAAAATTCGGCTCCCTCTGATGGTCTCCTTTGACTCTGCCCTGGCATGGGGAGTCCCTTGAGCTCTCCAGAGAAGGGCTGGCTTCCCTCCTCTCCTCAAGATGGGGGGGGGGTCCCCCCACCAGCTTCCCGGTTCCCCTGCTCCTTGGGTTGTTTTGGCAGAAGCAAGAGGGGAGCAACAGCCAGGGCCCAGGGACCACACAGTGGCACCGAGGCAGAGGACATGGCCGTTTGGGAATCACCGCCGGACCGTGAAATGCCCTCTGACTTGCTGGAGGAATGGGCCGGTTGCTTGGCTCCTCTGAAGGACCTCACAGGAAAGGCCAATGGCCATCTCCTGACCCAGAGGCGGCTCTTCCGATGGGGCTGTGGGCTTCTTTCTCCTTATTCAACCAGCACCACCCAAGCTTGGGCAGAGAGGGTGCTGACAGGTCCCACTCGCCCTCCCAAATGCATGCGGGGAGGGGAGGGTGGTCTCTCATCCCTGGTCTCTGCAGGGGGGGGGGAGGGTGGCTGGCCTCTTTTGAGAAAAGACCTCTTGCTTGGTTCGCGGGATGGGGTGGGGTGGGGGGGGCATGGGGGGTGCCGAGGCAGGCAAACAGGCCTTTCCAGTGAATCCCAGGAAGCTGGATTAGGCAAATGCTCGCTGGGGATTTGCAAAGCCTCTTGACAAGAGGAGGGGAGGGGTTAGGCTCTTGTGGGGCCGCTTGTAAAATGACCCAGGAAGGGTGCCAGGACCTCAGTCCGTCGTCGGGCTAAGCCCCTTGTCAACACCACCTCTGGGCCATGCCTTTTGTCCCGGCACCCTCCGGGAGGGGGCCTCCCCAGGCCAGCAGGTGGCCCCCATGGGCTGCCCGTTCTCCTTCCTTGCCACAGGCCTGGGGCTTTCTCCACGGGTCACTTCTCCCGGGGTGAACAGAAGGGGGATACCCTTTACTCCTTCCCATTTCGGGACGGGACCTTTCTGTCTTCTCAGTGGTCTTTTCACCAATGTGGAGGTTCCTCTAAGCCATGCGCCTGCCCTGTTCCACCTGTCTTTGGAAGGTTGATGCAAAGAACCGTATCAGGCAAAATCCAAAGAAAAAATACA